>CM054062.1:339062492-340350729 GCA_028641055.1 Alopecurus myosuroides
GGTTGTGTTAGCATAGTCCCTAGGAAGTTCCAAGACAAAGATATAGCCCACCTCTTGACACGATTCCCTCTGGTTCGTCCGATCCGGGAGTTTTAGGCTATAAGTCCCGAAACTCGCTAGCGAGAAGGCGATGTCGGTGAAGCCGGTCACACCCTGGAGTGGAATTTTTGCCATCAAAACCCATAAAACACGTGTACTTCATATGTACTTCTCTGAATACACAAAAAAATAGTCTCTTTTAGCAAGATCATATATTCGCGTCGGTTCAATACTTTTGTTACAATAACAATAACTCTTATGTTTTGCTATAATTTAACTAAGTCCATGATCCGAAAAAATGTAACCATCTCATAAACCATAAGCTAATTTTAGAGACAAGATTGCGAACTCTTGTTTGTTTATGTCTTCACACCCACACAAATATTTTACTTCGAAAACTCACTTTTCAAGTACTACAGCTAGCGGTTGTAGAACGATGACACAAACTTAATTTTTAACTTGGAGATAAGATAATAACTGAATATTATTTTCTCTAGGGCATATCTCTAACAATACCCCGAATATCACCATTACAATCTCTTGTTATGGTGTACGGTTGATAACATTCAAAGCATTACTGTCCAGTGTGTGGCACTAGATATTCTCATAGTAAAAGGTACCATATCCACCGATAACTTCATACTCACTTTGATAAATCATTAGTTGGTCTCTTACCAAGATCATATACTCGGGTCTGTTTGGCACTATTGTTGCCCTAACAATATATTCTCATAGTTGCTTGAAGTATCGTAGTCCATGATCAAGAAAATGTGATCATCTCACAGCATACAAGATAAACTTAGAGACAAGATTAGGAACACTTTTTTGCTCATATATGTACACCTGCTTCTAGGTTTTCCTTTTAGTACTCACTATCCAAGCACCACCACAGTTATAGCATAAAGGTATAAACTTGATAATAAACTTGGGGAAAAATAATAACTGAATATTATTGTCTCTAGGGCATATCTCTAGTACATCCTAAGTCTGATTTCCCATACAAAAATGTAAGACCCTTCCCTCTCGGGTGGCTTGCGCGGGCAACTCCGGAGGGCCAGCAAACCCTAGAAAAAGCATCAGTAGATCCCTCACTCCAATCAGATTCGTTGAAGGCGGTTCTTGTCTATGCTACAGAATTTAATTTTTTTCCCTACGTAGTGTGCCAAGATCACTATGTAGATAACGGTGCATGCCCATACATGCAAAGACCTAGATTACGACTCATCAGTCAGCGGATTAGATGGAGTTGTAGAAGATATCTAGACAATCGTAGATCCTCACAACTAGATAGGCCTTGTCGCGAGGATGTTGCTAAGATTACCCGGTCAAGTATCAAACGTGTAATCCCTCTTATGGTGTGCACGTGTACGCTCGTGCCAATCCGTCCGTGCTCCACCGTCGAGGACTCGGCACCGACAAAGAGAGACAAAATTTCGACGTTGCTAATTAGTAGCACTAATTGACTGCAATTAGAGCTATATGATTTTAGGAGTTTCTCAACACATGAGAGAGAACTAGCAAATAAATCTAGGTCTAATCAGGAGGGGATAATTCAAAACCCAATTATAATAAGCTCTAATTAAATTGGAGGGGATATAATTAGAAGTTCTAATTAGAACTTTTGGGGGAATGATTAAGGGGGTACCCCAAACTTCCCATTCCTAAACCGTATTTGATAGAAACCGGTTCATACATGGACCGCTGGTTTACCTCCAGAACCGACGTGAGGAGAAGAACCGGATTATGGCGCGAAGACTCGGAGGCAAAGAGAAAGGTTCACGCTGAGGCTGAGACCCGGCAGGGCCCAGCAAGGCCCAATAGAGCTACGGCCCAAGCGGAGGACTCCAGACCCGGTGGAACAATCTAGAACCAATAGGGGTAACCCGAATCCCAAGAGGAACCGACAAAAGCCTATGCAGCCGAGTCTAGATAGGACTCCGAGGACGGGCGTGACCCGGATTCTCCTGTCAGCCCAGGAACTTGTATGCTCTATAAAGCGAGTTCCTGGGACGTAGAAACTTAAGTTCTAGTTCATAGCAATATCTCTCGAGACATCGGAAGTCAGAATTTCTCCTTGCAATCGAGACCTCGAATCATCAATAGTCATGAAGCAGGAGTAGATTTTAACCTCAATAGAGGGGACGAATTTGGGTAAACTCGCGTCTCTCGTTTCCACCATAACCCTTCTGATACTTCTCTTAGAAGCAATGATCTGACAAACTATCTCTCACATGAGGACACTTGCCGTGACAACACCACGACAGTTGGCGCATGATGACCCACAAGTACAGGGGGTGTTTTTTTTTGAAAAGGGGAAAAACCACAGCCTCTGCATCGAGTGATGCACACAGCTTTTATTTCTTATTAAGTTCCAGTGTGTGTTAAAGTTTACAAACTCAAAACCTTACAGACAGGAAGATCTCCCTCAATACAAAAATAGAACTACGAAAGCCTATTAATATGTTGCCACGTATGACGGGATAAAAAAATCCTGTGCCACCGTAAGGAGACGCCTGCAGCCATCCACCATAAGTTTCCTCTGGTCCGAACACAAAAGGAAGGCCCATAGCTGGATCCAATGAGCTGCCGAAAAAATAACCTGTAAAACATGAAAATGATCTTTCCTGTTAAAAACAGCATCATTCCTACAAATCCAGATGGCCCAACAAATGGCCGGCACTCCAATTCTAATCCTATCTTTAGTCTTCTTATCAATACCGTTTAACCAATTCCCAAACATATTAGTCAAATTGGAGGCGGGAGGGATGTTATAAGTACAGAAAATTACTCGCCAAAAAAGTTGAGCAAAAGGGCAAGAAATAAAAAGATGTTCAGTTGTTTCCTCATTCCCACAAAAGGAACAATGTGTGTCTCCTTTCCACCCTTTAATTTAGGAAGCTTATCTGTAGTCAGCAAAACCTTTTTGTCTAAAAACCACATGAAAATTTTAATCTTAAGAGGAATCTTCAATTTCCACAAATAAGTTTTAAGGAACATAGCATGTACATTCATCATGTCCTCATACATAGATTTAACAGAGAACATCCCATTCTGTGTCAAATTCCAATGAAACTTATCCTCAGTGGAAACAAGAGAAACATTCAATAAACGCAAACATAGGTGCGACCACATATCCCACGAAATACCCACCATATTCCTACGAAAAGAGATATTAATAGGTGGAGCATTCTGAAAAACTTCACTAACTGAAACATTTTTATGCTGCACAATATTATAAAGAAGAGGATATTGATCCGAGAGAGGAGTTGGACCTAACCAAGTGTCTTCCCAGAATCTAGTAATCTCCCCATTCCCGATTTTTAAAGAACCTCTACGAAAGAAGTCCTCCTTAACTCTCATTAGACCTTTCCAAAGGGGAGAATCATGTGGTTGTACTTCAACATGAGCTAAAGATTTACTATGAAGGTACTTGTTCTGTAATAATTCCTTCCAAACACCCTCTTCCGTAAGAATCTTAAACAACCATTTACCTAATAAACACTTATTTTTTAGCTCAAGCACTTCCACCCCTAGTCCACCCTGATCCTTGGGTCTACAAATAATATTCCATTTTGTTAACCTATATTTGCGTTTAGTCTCATCACTCTGCAAAAAAAATCTCGATCTATAGAAATCTAACCTCTTTCGAACACCAATTGGAATTTCCCAAAAAGGAAGCAAAAACATGGGTAAACTAGACAAAACCGAGTTAATCAGCACTAAGCGATCCCCATAGGAAAGAAGTTTACCCTTCCAACACCCAAGTTTATCCTCAAAACGACTCCCAACCGGATGCCATTCTAAATTTTTAAGTTTCCTGTGATGGATAGGTATTCCCAAATAATTAAAAGGTAGAGATCCAGACTCACAACCAAAAATTTGTTTATACTGACTTTCTACCTCCTTAGCCTTTCCAAAACAAAAAACTTCACTCTTGTGGAAGTTAATTTTGAGACCCAAAAGTTGTTCAAAGATACACAAAATTAACTTAATATTTAGAGCCATGTCAAGATCATGCTCTAAAAATAAGATGGTATCATCTGCATACTGGAGAATAGACAAACCTCCATCCACTAGGCTAGGAATTAGACCTCCAATTTGTCCATTTTCCTTAGCCCTAGCAATAATAATTGCTAACATATCGACAACAATATTAAAAAGGACAGGAGATAACGGATCCCCTTGCCTAAGTCCCTTTTTTGTTTGGAAATAATGACCGATGTCATTATTAACCCGAATGCCTACACTTCCTCCCTAAACAAACTGCATAATCATTTTGCACCAATCATGTGCAAATCCTCTCATACGCAAGCTTGTTGGAGAAACGGCCATTTGACCTTGTCATATGCCTTCTCAAAATCAATTTTAAAAATAAATCCATCCAATTTATTCTTCTTAAGTTCATGGACAGTTTCGTGGAGAATAACAACTCCTTCCAAGATGTTTCTCCCAGGCATGAAAGCCGACTCAGATGGACGAACCACCTTATTCACAATTTGAGTAATACGATTAGTGCCCACCTTTCTGAAAATCTTAAAATTAACATTGAGTAAGCATATAGGTCTGTACTGCTGGATCTGAACAACATTGTTTTTCTTAGGTAGCAAAGTAATCACCCCAAAGTTCAGTTTAAATAACTGAAGATTACCTTGCTTTAACTGGGCAAACATGGCCATCAGATCAAACTTAATAATCGCCCAGAAAGTTTTATAAAACTCAGCCGGGAACCCATCTGGACTTGGAGCCTTATTTAGTTCCATTTGCGATATTTCCTCAAAAACTTCTTCCACTAAGAATTCAAAAGTGAGAATATCGTTTTCCTCTTGAGATAATTGTGGTATATCCGTATTACGATTCTCCACTAAGGAGATATTATTAGGAACAACAGGCCCAAATAATTTCTTATAATATTCTGTGATATAAGTTCTTGAGTTTTCTTCTCCAACAATTGTACCCTCGTCTTGCTCTAGCTGGAAAATCATTTTCTTACGATGCTTCCCATTTGCAATGAGATGAAAATATTTAGTATTATCTCCCCCCTCCTGAATGTGTTTCACTTTAGCCCTCTGTGCCCACTTACTCTCTTCATCTCTACGAAGAGAGCACAACCGATCATTGGCATCACGAAGATGCTCCCTCTCAGCTGGAGACAGAGAAGTACTCTCAGCTCTGAGATCAAGCTCATCAATAATCTTAAGTAACCTATCTCTCTCAATCCTATACTTGCCACTTGGATTCTTAGCCCACCCTTTAAGGAAACGTCTTAGGTGCCTGATTTTATTCTGCCATCTCTCAATAGCCGAATCTCCTTTAACTACCTAAGCCCAAACCGAGGCAATTAACCCATATAAACCATCCATTTTAAGCCACGAAAGCTCAAATGAAAATTTATTCTTATTCCCAACATGGGCACGATCTCCAAAATCCAAAAGGATAGGTGTATGATCAGAACCGTTCCTGGTTAAAGCGCGAGCAGTAGCTAGAGGATACTTATGTTCCCACTCCACCGAAGCCAGAATCCTATCTAACTTCTCGTAAGTCGCATTAGCTCTCCTACTAGCCCATGTATACTGCCTACCCGATAACTAAATCCGCTTTAAGTCTAAACTATGAATAATAGCATTGAACATAACTGGCCATCTAGGGTTATATTTATTATTATTCTTCTCTTCAGGTTTTCGTATTATGTTAAAATCCCCATCCACCAACAAAGGTAGTGTCTCATTTTCACAAATACGAACAAGTTCAGATAGGAACTGAACAACACCATAAAACGAAACTAAAACCCACTCAAAGCCATCATGCTTAGATTTAACATAAAGTTTAACAGAAAAATCTCCAACATCCACATTCTTAACCTCAATAGTCACAGAGTTAATACCAATCAACATACCTCCTGATCTACCTCTAGGTGGTAAACAAAACCACACAAAATCAAAGCCCGAAGCTATATGATTAAGAAAAGTGGAAGCAAAACGAGATCTCCCTGTTTCCGACAGAGCAATAAAATCTAATTTTTTTTCACGGATACTTTCTTGAACAAAATGATGTTTACCCGGGTCACGAAAACCCTCACAATTCCAAAACATACCACACAAATTATGCATTGTGATTCTATTAATTACGATTAATCCGAACACTCCTATGTTTATTAGACAAGGAATACTCCTTCTTCTTCCTTGTACGTTTAACTTTCTCCACAATAACCACTAAATCAATTGGAGAAGTAGAACCATCCAAAAAAACTTCTTCCACCAAATCTTCAGTAAGACCAGCAGCTTTATTAAGAATTAAGCTACGGGGTGGATCATTATACTTGTTATCCAAATTATTATGTAACATAGAAATAGTTCTGTTTAAATCCCCTTCTTTAATCAACTTAGCAGACTCTACTCTCATTGCATTAGTGTGACGCCCCGAGATCGGGCACTATGCAGATTTCAGCATTCCCGCCAAAATCCACATAATATCCGATTCCAGGTTGCCACGTCTGATAACATTACAACAGTTCACGAATAATCCACAACAACAACAGAAAAGATATATACACAAGGACTCAAACGAGCCAAGGATACAACTGATACAATACAAAGATCCAAATAACAGCGGAAGAAACAACATAGTGTCCGACTACGGACAAGATCCAAATTGGACTAAGAGTCCTGAAGATAACCGAGAGCGTCCAATCCCTGCCCAGGCCAAGCCGGAGGGATTCCCAAGCTAACGTCGTCAGACTTCAAACCCGTTGACTGCAATGTTGAATATGCAGCCACGAAAGAGATTCGTGGGTCAGTACGGTTAAGTACTGGCAAGTGGATAAACCATACTCACAAGATACCAGCATAGCCAGTCATCACAAGATACAAATACTTTGGGATCAACGGAAAGGAAGGGATTATTGCAAATAAGCGGCAGCGGGCTGCACTAACCTACTACAGAGACTCGCTACAACATCCGGCTAAAAGAAAGGGATAAGATAGCGTATCGAAACCATCTACAGCTACTCACCAAACAAACCCATCCAATGTTACCCCCTACTAAGGAAGCAACCCAAGGATAACTCACACTGTTGGATTAAGGATGGATCAAGTTATTGGGTCAATAAGACTATTACTAGTCAAGTTGTCATTAGTTAGGTGTAAGTTGTTCTGAGTACTTGTTAGCCAGTACTTTCACCAAGTCAACCATAACCGCGGAAAACACGGCTTCTCGAGAAGATTTATCTCTGCAGGGGTGCACCAATTTGGCCGTACACGTAAGAATAACCCGCCAGACGGGGGATCAACCCACCAAGCGAGGTACTCAACACAACCCAACTCTTCTTCGCATCAAGCCCAAAGCACCACGTGCTGTGCGTGCGCGTCTAATCGAGCCCCACGAAGAAAAGGGGACCCTCATAGCACTGGAAGACCACGCCGCCCTAAATGCCGAGTACAAAAGTTCCACCCTGGCGCCAAGGGTTCGTACCTGCATATGCGTGCATCAAATGGAAAGCCCGAACTAAGTGTGGCGATTTGGACTAGATGCGAATCGAATCAAGTTGAGGGGGGCGCCCATACTCGCTTCCCACATGCGGTTAGTGCGCTCATCATGGATCGGTAGACAAGACCCTTTTCCTAATTAGGGTCGACACTAGCAGGCTTCAAAACCACGCCGGGCCTCCTGCCGGTGCCTTATCATCAAATTATTATTACCCAAAACATTAACATGTTGTTGATTGAAATGAAACCCAACTATCAACTAAACAGGTGATATAAAAGGAACAACAAGACTTGAGCGCAAACAACACTAAACATGCAACTACGACACGAGGGCCAACTGTAAACAATCAACAGTTAATAGGAAGTGGAAGGTAGGCTATATCATGGCTGCAAGGTAAACAATATGATAGGATCGAGACACAAGCATCGAATCAACAGGCTAGAATAAGAACAACGGAAAGAATCGGTAACAAGTGATGAAAGGCAGCCATTTGGCAGCAAGTGAGTATACTTGCCTGAGATCCAGCAAGTAGAGGTACATCCACAGAACTTGTCGTTGCTCACATCATCTCAACGTCCTATCCGGGAAGAAGCAACGAACCTCGAACAAACACCGGATGCAACAATTACTACTACGGCAAAAGATCCAGCATGATCAAGATATGGATGCATGACAAGTTTAAAGATGCATCAAGATAAACTAGTTGACATGATAAACATGTTTAAATGGACCCATATGCAATTTGGATTGCATATGGCAAGCCCATGACTTATGGTTGAAACAATTGTTTTACAGCTAACCAACAGGTGAAAGTGGTTTAGTATGATGCATGGATGAGGAAAACAACAAAATAACAACAGTAGAACCAATTGGAAATAAGGTTTACCCATTTTGAAATTCACTTATTAAGTTTTGGCGATTTTGGTTACTTAAAGGTGTCACACAAGCATTTTTTGTTTTCATCAAGTTAAATTGTTCAAAACAGATAACAAAGTTCATATTTGATTAGAACACCAAATTTTAGGTGGATTACATGTTTCAATTATTGAAAAAGGAATTACAATGATATAATTATGAATTAAACAAGATTAAACAAGTTTTAATTGAATTTAATTCAAGTTTGAATATTATTTGAATTTTATTTGTTCAAAACATAAATTCAAATTCATATTTGAAAAGGTTATGTTTTTCTGGTTTGAAAACATATTTTATAAGTTCAAAAATAATTTAATTTGAGCAAGTTATGAATTTAGCAAATTTAAATGATTT
Organism: Alopecurus myosuroides; assembly: GCA_028641055.1. NCBI lineage: Eukaryota > Viridiplantae > Streptophyta > Magnoliopsida > Poales > Poaceae > Alopecurus > Alopecurus myosuroides. The sequence continues at coordinate 339,071,283 of CM054062.1, forward strand.
AAACAAGTTTTAAATTATTCAAGCAATTTTAATTATCCAAAACATGAAACAAAATTTATATTTGAAAAGTTGGTTCAAAATGGCATGGAAAACATATTTTATTTGTTGGAAAACAATTTCAAATGATTTAGTTAAGCATATTACCAATTTTAAATGCATTAATTAAGAGATAAAACAATTATTCAATTGAAAGGTTGCAAACCAGAAAACAAAGTTGATATTCAAGGGTGGTATGTGATTTTGGATGAAATTCATGTTTTGAGTATTTAATTTGGAGCAACCATTTGGAAGTTATTAATTATGCCATTTAGTTTGTCATTTTTAAGAATTATTAAATAACATTAATTTTAATTGCCCAAAATGCAAAACAAAGTTGATAAACAGAGAGTACATTGAATTTGGACTGAAAAACATATTTTATTTGGGTTAATTGAATTAAGTATGAATTACTTATGGATTTAACCAAATTTGAAATGAATTGTTTGAATTTGAAATTTGAAACAATTTGAAAGGTGCAAAACAGAAAACAAATGATGTAATTAGATAGAGTATTAAATTTGGGGCAGAAAACATATTTTATCTACATTATTTGAGTTTGGAACATAAAAGTTATGTGCATTTTAAGTTTGGGGGCTAATCTGTAATAGCAGGGACCTAAAAGATAGAAAAGTGAATTGCAGAGGGGCCCCTGGGGCGTTTTTCACCCAGGGCACCCTAGCCCGGGCCTCTGCAGCGCGGGCCCGGTGCCACGCGGGGTGCCAACGAGGCGCGGTGAGACCACGCTGGCCACCACGGTCGCTGACCGGTGGGGCCAGCTGCGGGCGCGCGGAAAAGACCAAAAAGGGTGGGGTTTTCGCCTCCCCCAGGGTTCGATCCCGCGACCTGTACCGCGCGCGAGAGGGACAGAACCAATGCGCTGCTGCTGTTGTGTTCAGCAAGGGATGCGGTCAAGGTTAAGGTGTACCCGTGCGGTGTTGTTAACTGAACCCATAAGAAACGCGCGTTCTCTGACGAACTAACGGCGACGAGGCATCAGAGGCCCGCGGCGATCGACGGGTTGGTGATGTGCAGGGGTGGGTGCTGGTGCGTGGCGACCGTGATGCAGAGAGAGGGCAAGGTGACGGGAGAAGGTGGGGGCTCACCGAGAGGAACAGAGAGAGAAGGAGGCGGTGACTGACGGAGGTTGGCGACGGCGATGTCGTGGAAGCGGGACGGCGATCGAGGGCGTCTCGTGTCCCTCCCTGGACACGAGGAGGAAGCCCGGGCCTTGGCGGATCCATTCCCCACCACGGGGCAGCCTCGAGGTGACCGTGGTGGTCGGGGCGGCGGCGATTCTGACGACGGTGTTCGGTGTCGACTGGGTTCAGAAACAGAAGGAACTCGGGGGGGGGGGGGGAAGGAATGAGGGATGGCGGCGCTAGCTGGAGAGGGAGGGGCTTAGGGTTAGCGAGCAGAGGGGGGAGGTGGGTTTTAAGGAGGAGCTGAGCTCGTACGGCCGGCAATCGGATGGAGGAGGAGGTGATCGAGCGGTGGCGGGGGCGTTCGTACTGTCGTGACGACAGCAGGAGGTAGGGGATGACCTGGTCGAAACGGTATCGGGCCAGAGAGAGGGGAAGTGGGCTGTGGGCTGGGAGGAGAAAAAAATAAAGGGCTGGGCTAGCATGTCTCCCTCCTTTTGCTTTTTCTTTTTTATTTTTTCCTTATCTCTTTTTTTGTAAAGGATGAAAGGGAGAGAGAGATGGAAAAAAGGATTGGGGGGTGGTTTAGGGTTTTCTTTTATGATATTTGTATTAATTTTCAAAACAGAAATTAAAGCAAATGTTAACATTATTTCACAAGTTTGAAATTTTACTTTGATTTAAAGTTGTTAGTTGAATTTTTCCAATAGAGTTTAGGGTTTTTATTTGATAATTAAATTTTATTAATTTGCAAAACAATGAGTAAAAGCAATTGTGCACATTAAGCCCAAAAATTTGAATTATTAATTGGATTTTTAAGTTGGTATTTGAAATTTCATTATTTTTCCATAAAGATTGATTTTTAAAACAATTTATTCAATAACCCCAAGCAATTTATGAGACCTTATTGAATCAATTGTTTGCAATAATTTGATTTTGTTAAACCCACAATTTGATCTTGCCCACTATGATTGAATTTGAAGTGAATTTGAAATTATCATTTGGGGTGTTAACAAAAGGGAATTTCATTAACAAGCAATTTTAAATAGATCAACTTCCAACTATTTGAAAACAATTGAGTTGTTGTAGTTTGCAATTTTTAAATTGGAATTTTTGAACAAGGTGTGAAAGTTTAATTTGGTTTGAGTTTTCCAGTTGTTTTGAAAACATGATGCTATGCATATGATGCATGCAAAGCAAAAAGAAAACAAACACTTTCTACTTAGGGTAACACCCCAGGTGTTACAGACGACACCACTAACAAGGGATTGCGCCCTCACAATCCACCTGCTAACCCGGGAGGGGAAAGAAGTTCAACTATCGATTCTTCATGCTTCCAGCTGATCTCCTCGACACCACTAACAAGGGATTCTTGCTCGGAGTGACGACGATGTTCTTCCACCAGGAATCTTCCGATGATCGGACCTATTAGGTTAAAGGCTCGGAAAACGTCCACCCACGTAGGATCCTAACACTTTGAAAGATAGAAAAGGGGGGAGACTCCAAAACAAATAAGATGGGAGGGGAAAATAGAATAGGGATAAGGAGAAAACAACAATCCTATTGAGTTGTTTTCCAAAATAGTTTAGCAGAAATAGTTTTTGACACTCTAGAAACAACGACCGTTAGCGAGGTTAACCTACAGGCTTTGCGGACCCGTTGCTTCGATAACCATTCGTATCGAAACAATCTCGGGAATCGGAACCAAGGCTCTGATACCATTTGTGACGCCCCGAGACCGGGCACTTTGCAGATTTCAGCATTCCCGCCAAAATCCACATAATAACCGATTCTAGGTTGCCACGTCTGATAACATTACAACAGTTCACGAATAATCCACAACAACAACAGAAAAGATATATACACGAGGACTCAACGAGCCAAGGATACAACTGATACAATACAAAGATCCAAATAACAGCGGAAGAAACAACATAGTGTCCGACTACGGACAAGATCCAAATTGGACTAAGAGTCCTGAAGATAACCGAGAGCGTCCAATCCCTGCCCAGGCCAAGCCGGAGGGATTCCCAAGCTAACGTCGTCAGACTTCAAACCCGTTGACTGCAATGTTGAATATGCAGCCACGAAAGAGATTCGTGGGTCAGTACGGTTAAGTACTGGCAAGTGGATAAACCATACTCACAAGATACCGGCATAGCCAGTCATCACAAGATACAAATACTTTGGGATCAACAGAAAGGAAGGGATTATTGCAAATAAGCGGCAGCGGGCTGCACTAACCTACTACAGAGACTCGCTACAACATCCGGCTAAAAGAAAGGGATAAGATAGCGTATCGAAACCATCTACAACTACTCACCAAACAAACCCATCCAATGTTACCCCCTACTAAGGAAGCAACCCAAGGATAACTCACACTGTTGGATTAAGGGTGGATCAAGTTATTGGGTCAATAAGACTATTACTAGTCAAGTTATCATTAGTTAGGTGTAAGTTGTTCTGAGTACTTGTTAGCCAGTACTTTCACCAAGTCAACCATAACCGCGGAAAACACGACTTCTCGAGAAGATTTATCCCTGCAGGGGTGCACCAATTTGGCCGTACACGTAAGAATAACCCGCCAGACGGGGGATCAACCCACCAAGCGAGGGACTCAACACAACCCAACTCTTCTTCGCATCAAGCCCAAAGCACCACGTGCTGTGCGTGCGCGGCTAATCGAGCCCCACGAAGAAAAGGGGACCCTCATAGCACTGGAAGACCACGCCGCCCTAAATGCCGACTACAAAAGTTCCACCCTGGCGCCAAGGGTTCGTACCTGCATATGCGTGCATCAAATGGAAAGCCCAAACTAAGTGTGGCGATTTGGACTAGATGCGAATCGAATCAAGTTGAGGGGGCTCCCATACTCGCTTCCCACATGCGGTTAGTGCGCTCATCATGGATCGGTAGACAAGACCCTTTTCCTAATTAGGGTCGACACTAGCAGGCTTCAAAACCACGCCGGGCCTCCTGCCGGTGCCTTATCATCAAATTATTATTACCCAAAATATTAACATGTTGATTGAAATGAAACCCAACTATCAACTAAACAGGTGATATGAAAGGAACAACAAGACTTGAGCGCAAACAACACTAAGCATGCAACTACGACACGAGGGCCAACAGTAAACAATCAACAGTTAATAGGAAGTGGAAGGTAGGCTATATCATGGCTGCAAGGTAAACAATATGATAGGATCGAGACACAAGCATCGAATCAACAGGCTAGAATAAGAACAACGGAAAGAATCGGTAACAAGTGATGAAAGGCAGCCATTTGGCAGCAAGTGAGTATACTTGCCTGAGATCCAGCAAGTAGAGGTACATCCACAGAACTTGTCGTTGCTCACATCATCTCAACGTCCTATCCGGGAAGAAGCAACGAACCTCGAACAAACACCGGATGCAACAATTACTACTACGGCAAAAGATCCAGCATGATCAAGATATGGATGCATGACAAGTTTAAAGATGCATCAAGATAAACTAGTTGACATGATAAACATGTTTAAATGGACCCATATGCAATTTGGATTGCATATGGCAAGCCCATGACTTATGGTTGAAACAATTGTTTTACAGCTAACCAACAGGTGAAAGTGGTTTAGTATGATGCATGGATGAGGAAAACAACAAAATAACAACAGTAGAACCAATTGGAAATAAGGTTTACCCATTTTGAAATTCACTTATTAAGTTTTGGGGATTTTGGTTACTTAAAGGTGTCACACAAGCATTTGTTGTTTTCATCAAGTTAAATTGTTCAAAATAGATAACAAAGTTCATATTTGATTAGAACACCAAATTTTAGGTGGATTACATGTTTCAATTATTGAAAAAGGAATTACAATGATTCAATTATGAATTAAACAAGATTAAACAAGTTTTAATTGAATTTAATTCAAGTTTGAACATTATTTGAATTTTATTTGTTCAAAACATAAATTCAAATTCATATTTGAAAAGGTTATGTTTTTCTGGTTTGAAAACATATTTTATAAGTTCAAAAATAATTTAATTTGAGCAAGTTATGAATTTAGCAAATTTAAATGATTTAAACAAGGTTTAAATTATTCAAGCAATTTTAATTATCCAAAACATGAAACAAAATTTATATTTGAAAAGGTGGTTCAAAATGGCATGGAAAACATATTTTATTTGTTGGAAAAGAATTTCAAATGATTTAGTTAAGCATATTACCAATTTTAAATGCATTAATTAAGAGATGAAACAATTATTCAATTGAAAGGTTGCAAACCAGAAAACAAAGTTGATATTCAAGGGTGGCATGTGATTTTTGATGAAATTCATGTTTTGAGTATTTAATTTGGAGCAACCATTTGGAAGTTATTAATTATGCCATTTAGTTTGTCATTTTTAAGAATTATTAAATAACATTAATTTTAATTGCCCAAAATGCAAAACAAAGTTGATAAACAGAAAGTACATTGAATTTGGACTGAAAAACATATTTTATTTGGGTTAATTGAATTAAGTATGAATTACTTATGGATTTAACCAAATTTGAAATGAATTGTTTGAATTTGAAATTTGAAACAATTTGAAAGGTGCAAAACAGAAAAAAAATGATGTAATTAGATAGAGTATTAAATTTGGGGCAGAAAACATATTTTATCTACATTATTTGAGTTTGGAACATAAAAGTTATGTGCATTTTAAGTTTGGGGGCTAATCTGTAATAGCAGGGACCTAAAAGATAGAAAAGTGAATTGCAGAGGGGCCCCTGGGGCGTTTTTCACCCAGGGCACCCTAGCCTGGGCCTCTGCAGCGCGGGCCCGGTTCCACGCGGGGTGCCAACGAGGCGCGGTGAGACCACGCTGGCCACCACGGTCGCTGACCGGTGGGGCCAGCTGCGGGCGCGCGGAAAAGACCAAAAAGGGTGGGGTTTTCGCCTCCCCCAGGGTTCGATCCCGCGACCTGTACCGCGCGCGAGAGGGACAGAACCAATGCGCTGCTGCTGCTGTTGTGTTCAGCAAGGGATGCGGGCAAGGTTAAGGTGTACCCGTGCGATGTTGTTAACTGAACCCATAAGAAACGCGCGTTCTCTGACGAACTAACGGCGACGAGGCATCAGAGGCCCGCGGCGATCGACGGGTTGGTGATGTGCAGGGGTGGGTGCTGGTGCGTGGCGACCGTGATGCAGAGAGAGGGCAAGGTGGCGGGAGAAGGTGGGGGCTCACCGAGAGGAACGGAGAGAGAAGGAGGCGGTGACTGACGGAGGTTGGCGACGGCGATGTCGTGGAAGCGGGACGGCGATCGAGGGCGTCTCGTGTCCCTCCCTGGACACGAGGAGGAAGCCCGGGCCTTGGCGGATCCATTCCCCACCACGGGGCAGCCTCGAGGTGACCGTGGTGGTCGGGGCGGCGGCGATTCTGACGACGGTGTTCGGTGTCGACTGGGTTCAGAAACAGAAGGAACTCGGGGGGAGGGAAGGAATGAGGGATGGCGGCGCTAGCTGGAGAGGGAGGGGCTTAGGGCTAGCGAGCAGAGGGGGGAGGTGGGTTTTAAGGAGGAGCTGAGCTCGTACGGCCGGCAATCGGATGGAGGAGGAGGTGATCGAGCGGTGGCGGGGGCGTTCGTACTGTCGTGACGACAGCAGGAGGTAGGGGATGACCTGGTCGAAACGGTATCGGGCCAGAGAGAGGGGAAGTGGGCTGTGGGCTGGGGGGAGAAAAAAATAAATGGCTGGGCTAGCATGTCTCCCTCCTTTTGCTTTTTATTTTTTATTTTTTCTTTATCTCTTTTTTTGTAAAGGATGAAAGGGAGAGAGAGATGGAAAAAAGGATTGGGGGGGGGGGGGGGTGGTTTAGGGTTTTCTTTTATGATATTTGTATTAATTTTCAAAACAGAAATTAAAGCAAATGTTAACATTATTTCACAAGTTTGAAATTTTACTTTGATTTAAAGTTGTTAGTTGAATTTTTCCAATAGAGTTTGGGGTTTTTATTTGATAATTAAATTTTATTAATTTGCAAAACAATGAGTAAAAGCAATTGTGCACATTAAGCCCAAAAATTTGAATTATTAATTGGAGTTTTAAGTTGGTATTTGAAATTTCATTATTTTTCCATAAAGATTGATTTTTAAAACAATTTATTCAATAACCCCAAGCAATTTATGAGACCTTATTGAATCAATTGTTTGCAATAATTTGATTTTCTTAAACCCACAATTTGATCTTGCCCACTATGATTGAATTTGAAGTGAATTTGAAATTATCATTTGGGGTGTTAACAAAAGGGAATTTCATTAACAAGCAATTTTAAATAGATCAACTTCCAACTATTTGAAAACAATTGAGTTGTTGTAGTTTGCGATTTTTAAATTGGAATTTTTGAACAAGGTGTGAAAGTTTAATTTGGTTTGAGTTTTCCAGTTGTTTTGAAAACATGATGCTATGCATATGATGCATGCAAAGCAAAAAGAAAACAAACACTTTCTACTTAGGGTAACACCCCAGGTGTTACAATTAGAAGACCCCAAAGATACTCCTAAGCTAGCAGCTCTCTCCACAATAACATTATCACAAAAGGATAAAATAGAAAGACTCTTGTTTGTGGTCATACCTACCCCGGAGTCCCTCTTGGCTGCCAATAACATAGCCCTCTCCAATTCAGTGTCATCAGCATTATGTTGGGCACATATGCGTCCACTTGAACGAATACCGAACCAGAAGCGTCAAGAATACCACCAAAGTCCTCAATGAGCTTCCTAGATGCACCAATATTGGTAGTAACAAAGCCACCAATAGGAAAGGCCGACATCGGTGTGCATGGTGAAACGTGATCATGATCAGTATCCTTGTGCATGGAAACCGGAGAGCAATACGCCTGAGGACTAACCTCCCTTGTGCCCTTCACCTCTTCCACGTCACCATGCAGACCAGATACGACAGCAGCAGCAGTACTTTCGATAAATAAGAGTGTCGAACCCAACGAGGAGCGGAAGGTATTGACAAGCAGTTTGGATAGAGGGTTCACTATAAACAGTAGCAGACATGTTTTTGGTGGTTTTTTTATATAGCAGGTAAATAAAGTGCGAGTAAATAAAATACAGTAATAATAATTGCAGCAAGTGGCCCAATCCTTTCTACACCAAAGGACAAGCCGGGTTTTTTTACCTATCATGACTAAACATTATCGATGACACATGAGAATTTCGTCAAGTGCTTTTGCTTCGTACATTAGATTAATATTTATTGTTTTGATAGGTGTTGTGTGGGTGAACCTATGCTAATGCACCGTCCTACTTAGAATAATACATACTTGTGATTATACCCCTTGCAAGCATCCGCAACTATAAGAAAGTAATTAAGATAAATCTAACCACAACCTTAAACTGTGGGATCCTACACTTCCTCGTGCATCGGTTTCCTAACCGGGGGTTTAGGTTTCTGTCACTCCGGCAACCCCACAATTATTAGCCAAACACTAGAGGCTTTACTTGGCTCAACAAAGACACAAAAGAAAAGATACATCGGGGTTGCTAAGGAAATAAACAACACCCAGGTGCAAAGAAAACAAAAAGAAACGACGGAAAACGGGTTGAAAACGGAGAAATAAAACGGGTTGTCTCCCGTTAGCGCTTTTCTTTAACCCCTTTCAGCTAGGCATAGAAAGCAACTCAAATATTTTCAAGTGAAGAAGCATCAACATTATAACCAAGAACTCTCCTTTTACTCCTCATACCCTTCTTCTTGGGTTTGGGGAATATGTGGCCACAACCTGGTGCGAAGGCAAAATTTAACGTACCTTTCCCCAAATCTACTACTGCCCCCAGGAGTTTCAGCAAGGACCTTCCAAGTGAAATTTTTCCTTCTCCTACACATTCAATAACAAGATAATCAGTGAATACTGTCCTTCCCATGATTTTTGTAAACACTCCCTCAGCTATCCCAATGGGCAAAACAGCAGTATTATTGATAAGAGGTATTTCTTCTCCCCCTTCAGAAAGTTTCCAAAGATTCAAAGACTCGTAAATATTTTTTTAGTCATAAGACAAAATTCAGTCATAATGTCGCAATGAGCATGAAAAGTTTCACCATTTATAACAACTTATACTGTAGGGATCCACCTTGAAGGTTCAAAGTTTATTGGCACATAATCATAATAAGCACGAATCTGGTTATAGACTTCTTTTAAGCAGGATATATTTGTCTCAAGAGGGTTTAATCTAGCATCAAAGCTCACAAGGGATGAATCAAATTTACTACTTGAGCTAGAAGTTGCAATCAACTTTTTAATGGCATTTAGAGCTTGATCCCCATCACAACAAAGGAAGTCTCCTCTTACTGTAGAGTCTAAAGCATATCTATAGCAAAGAACAAGACCAAAGTAAAACCTACTAAGAAACAAATTCAGGGTCATCATGTGTAACGACCGGGGTTCTCCCAAATAGTTGTTGCCTGTTTGTTTCCTTTTCTGCATGTCATCGCATTTGCATCGTTGTGCATTTTTAACATTGGTAAAATAATTAAAATTGCATAAAATTTTGTTTTCTAAGTTTTTCTAAAATTAATTTTGCCCCAAAAATTATTTTACATCAAGCAGTTTTATAAACAATCAAAAAAGAAAAAAAAACGTTGAGGGCCGGCCAGCCCACAGGACAACCGGCCTGTTAACACACACCTAACCCTAGCCCAACCCCACACGCACACAGAACCCACGCACGCAACGCACACCGCACACGCACGCAGGGGATCCCATCGATCCCTCGTCCTCTTCCTTCTGTCGAGCGCCGCCAGGGCGATGCCCATCGATCCCTGCCCCCCTCGCCTCCCTTCCTCGCTCGCACCGGCCAGGAGGCCATGCTCCGGCCGGCCGTCCCTCGCCTCCTCCTCCGGCCTCTTCTCCGACGCCCCGCCACCTGCGCCTCCTCCCGCGGCCGCAGCGATGCCGTCGCCTCCCTCCTCTCCGGCCACGGCCCGGATGCACCTCCGCCCCCACCGTGCTCCCTCCACCTCGAGCCCCCTCGTTCCTCCTCGCCACGAGCTCCTCCACCTCGCCCCCAAGCGCCATCCTCCTCCCCAACTCGTATCGCCCCCCCGGCCCCGAGCAGCCCCGCCTCCATCTCCGTGAGCTCCGGCCAGCGAGCCTCCATGGCGCCCGCCGGTAGCTGCCCCCTCTCCTCTGTCCGCCCCATGGCAGCCAAGCCCATCGCCGTTCCTCGCCGTGGAGACGAGGGCCGCTGCCTCTCGTCGTGTTGCTCGCGCCGGGAGGGAGCGCACGCGGCGCCGCCTCCTGCCTCGCATCCGGAGGAGATGGGCTAGCTGCGTGGAGCGCCACGAGGCCATGGCCGCCGGTCCGTTGTCCCCCTCCTCCCGCACCCGAGCGCCATGGCCGCCGCCCGCTCTGCTGTCTCCATCCACGTTGCCCGCCACGTGCTCGAGGAAATGTCTGCAAGGGTCGTGACCATGTGGTCGGCCATGTTCGTCCACCCGCCATGGTGATGCCTTGTGGGTGCCCCTGCGCTTCTTTCCATTATCGTCGATGGGCGTTTTCCGACTATGTGCAACTCTTCGCCGTACACGCATGTCTGTGGCCATGCCCGTTGTCGCTTCGGCTTTGTGGTGGCCGCTTTTGGGCGCGTCCATGTGACCCCGACAAAAATTCCCGGCGACAAGATCGACCCCGACCCGTACCTCGTCGCCAAGTCCGAGCACCGGAACCGCCAAGATTCCTACCCGATGCGACACGCACCTCGACCACGACTACTCCCTCGACGAACTGTGAACGACTACATCGCCTTCGTCGTGTTCGCTTTGCGTTGGCCGCCTTCGTGCGTGCCGTGAAGATTGGGACCGACATGTCCGCCACCAACCTCGAAGACAACAATGTTGCGGATCGCCCACGACTACTACGACTACTTCGACGACGATGACCGCGTGATTCGAGAACGACTACTTCCTCTACGGCGTGAACGACTACCTCCACGACGATGACCCTGGAACGACTACGTCCTCGATGTCGACCACTTTCCCTGCTACGACTACTTCCACTCCTTCCTCTATGTCGACTACGTCCTCTACTTCCTCCTCTTCTTCTACTTCCCCTACACCCCGAAGACACCGGCGCCGAACCCGAAGATCCTCTCCACACGTGCGAACCCAAACTCTTATATATTTATGCCCTATTTTCTATAACATATCAACTATATTTAAAAGGTCATCGCATCATGTTTGCATTGCATATTGTGGGTGCGGGCAATAATAATGTCACCTAATAAATAAATATGGAATGTGTTGGGGTATTTAATTCAATTATGCCCTATTCCATTTAATATTGTTAGCTCACCTATTTATTGTTCTCCATGCTAAACAACATTTAATTTGATGGTTAGATAAGTAACTTGAACCAATCTCTATTTGTCCGTACTCCGGTTCCGATTAAATTGCTTAATGTTGCATCATGAGTTGCATCTCGCATGTCATGCATATAAAATAGGATCATGCTGGATCTTTTGCCGTAGTAGTAATTGTTGCATCCGGTGTTTGTTCGAGGTTCGTTGCTTCTTCGCGGATAGGACGTTGAGATGATGTGAGCAACGACAAGTTCTTCGGATGTACATCTACTTGCTGGATTCCAGGCAAGTATACTCACTTGCTGCCAAATGGCTGCCTTTCATCACTTGTTACCGATTCTTTCCGTTGTTCTTATTCTAGCCTTTGATTCGATGCTTGTGTCTCGATCCTATTATATGTTTACCTTGCAGCCATGATATAGCCTTTCCTTCCACTTCCTATTAACTGTTGCTTGTTTACCTTGTTGGCCCCGTATCGTAGTTGCATGCTTAGTGTTGTTTGCGCTCAAGTCTTGTTGTCCGTCTTAGCACCTGTTTAGTTGATAGCTGGGTTTCAATTCAATCAACAACCTGTTAATGTTTTGGGTAATAATAATTTGATGATAAGGCACCGGCAGGAGGCCCGGGTTAGGGTTTTGAAGCCTGCTAGTGTCGACCCTAATTAGGAAAAGGGTCTTGTCTACTGATCCATGATGAGCGTGCTCACCGCATCCGGGAGGTAGTATGGGACCCCCCTCGACTTAGACCTGATTTGCAGCTTGTCCGAAGAGCCACACTTAGTTCGGGTGTTCCATTTGCTCCTTTGCATAATGTGTTGATCCCCCATGGTTACTGTGATGATGATGATGATGCATATAGGACGAGGCCTGTAGTGCCGGGGTGTTGCGTCCTGCGGGAGTTTTGCACACTTGCGCTGAGTATTCGGCTGCGTGGCTGGGACCTTATAGCTCCGTGGCTCCTAGGATGGGTTGTAGAGACGGTTTGGGTCGTGTCGAGCCAACCTGAGTTTTAGTTGGTGGCTCGAGTGTGTACGGGTACTGGAGCACACCCTGCAGGGATAAATCTTCTCGAGAAGCCGTGTTGTCCGCGGTTATGTGACGACTTGGTGAAAGTGCTGGCTAACAAGTACTCAGACAACTTACACCTAATTAATAATAATTTGACTAGTAATAGGAATATTGACACAATAACCTGAACTTCACCTTAATCAACAGTGTGAGTTTCCTTGGGTTGCTTCCTTAGTAGGGGGTAACCTTGGATGGGTTTGTTTGAAGTTAGTTGTAGTTGGTTACGATACGCTATCTTATCTTCTTTCTGTTAGCCGGAAGTTGTAGTGTGTTTCTGTAGTTGGTTAGTGCAGCCCGCTGCCGCTTCTTTGCAATAACCCCTTCCTTCCGTTGAACCCAAAGTATTTGTATCTTGTGATGACTGGTTACGCCGGTATCTTGTGAGTATGGTTTATCCATTTGCCAGTACTTAACCGTACTGACCCACGAATCCTTTTTCGTGGCTGCATATTCAACATTGCAGTCAACAGGTTTGAAGTTCTGACGACGTTAGCTTGGGAATCCCTCCGGCTTGGCCTGGGCAGGGATTGGACGCTCTCGGTTATCTTCAGGACTCTTAGTCCAATTTGTATCTTGTCCGTAGTCGGACGCTATGTTGTTTCTTCCGCTGTTATTTGGATCTTTGTATTGTATCAGTTGTATCCTTGACTCGTTTGAGTCCTCTTGTATATATCTTTTCTGTTGTTATGGATTATTCATGAACTGTTGTAATGTTATCACAAGTGGCAACCTGGAATCGGTTATTATGTGGATTTTGGCGGGAATGCTAAAATTTGCATAGTGCCCGATCCCGGGGCGTCACAAATGGTATCAGAGCATGGTTTCCGATTCCCGACATTGTTTCGATACGAATGGTTATCGAAGCAACGGGTCCGCAAAGCCTGTAGGATAACCTCGCTAACGGTCGTTGTTTCTAGAGTGTCAAAAACTATTTGCTGCTAAACTATTTTGAAAAGCTCTCAATAGGATTCTTGTTTTCTCCTTATCTCTATCCTATTTCTCCTGTCATCTTATTTGTTTTGGAGTCTCTCTCCCGCTCAATCTTTCAAAGTTTTAGGATCCTACGTGGGGTGGACGTTCTCTTAGCCTTTTAACCTAATAGGTTCGATCTTCGGAAGAATTCTCGACGGAAGAACATCGTCATCAACGTGAGCAAGAATCTCTTGTTAGTGGTGTCGAGAAGCCCTTGTTAGTGGTGTCGAGAAGATCAACAAGATGACCGAAGACTCGATAGTTCCGACTTCTTCCCTCTCCCGTGTTTGTGAGCGGATTGCGAGGGCGCAATCCCTTGTTAGTGGTGTCGTCTGTAACGACCGGGGTTCTCCCAAATAGTTGTTGCCTGTTTGTTTCCTTTTCTGCATGTCATCGCATCTGCATCGTTGTGCATTTTTAACATTGGTAAAATAATTAAAATTGCATAAAATTTTGTTTTCTAAGTTTTTCTGAAATTAATTGTGCCCCAAAAATTATTTTACATCAAGCAGTTTTATAAACAATCAAAAAAGAAAAAAAAACGTTGAGGGCCGGCCAGCCCACAGGCCAACCGGCCTGTTAACACACACCTAACCCTAGCCCAACCCACACGCACACAGAACCCACGCACGCAACGCACACCGCACACGCACGCAGGGGATCCCATCGATCCCTCGTCCTCTTCCTTCTGTCGAGCGCCGCCAGGGCGATGCCCATCGATCCCTGCCCCCCTCGCCTCACTTCCTCGCTCGCACCGGCCAGGAGACCATGCTCCGGCCGGCCGTCCCTCGCCTCCTACTCCGGCCTCTTCTCCGACGCCCCGCCACCTGCGCCTCCTCCCGCGGCCGCAGCGACGCCGTCGCCTCCCTCCTCTCCGGCCACGGCCCGGATGCACCTCCGCCCTCACCGTGCTCCCTCCACCTCGAGCCCCCTCGTTCCCCCTCGCCACGAGCTCCTCCACCTCGCCCCCAAGCGCCATCGTCCTCCCCAACTCGTAGCGCCCCCCCGGCCCCGAGCAGCCCCGCCTCCATCTCCGTGAGTTCCGGCCAGCGAGCCTCCATGGCGCCCGCCGGTAGCTGCCCCCTCTCCTCTGTCCGCCCCACGGCAGCCAAGCCCGTCGCCGTTCCTCGCCGTGGAGACGAGGGCCGCTGCCTCTCGTCGTGTTGCTCGCGCCGGGAGGGAGCGCACGCGGCGCCGCCTCCTGCCTCGCATCCGGAGGAGATGGGCTAGCTGCGTGGAGCGCCACGATGCCATGGCCGCCGGTCCGTGGTCCCCCTCCTCCCGCACCCGAGCGCCATGGCTGCCGCCCGCTCCGCTGTCTCCATCCACGTTGCCCGCCACGTGCTCGAGGAAATGTCTGCAAGGGTCGTGACCATGTGGTCGGCCATGTTCGTCCACCCGCCATGGTGATGCCTTGTGGGTGCCCGTGCGCTTCTTTCCATTATCGTCGATGGGCGTTTTCCGACTATGTGCAACTCTTCGCCGTACACGCATGTCTGTGGCCATGCCCGTTGTCGCTTCGGCTTTGTGGTGGCCGCTTTTGGGCGCGTCCATGTGACCCCGACAAAAATTCCCGGCGACAAGATCGACCCCGACCCGTACCTCGTCGCCAAGTCCGAGCACCGGAACCGCCAAGATTCCTACCCGATGCGACACACACCTCGACCACGACTACTCCCTCGACGAACTGTGAACGACTACATCGCCTTCGTCGTGTTCGCTTTGCGTTGGCCGCCTTCGTGCCTGCCGTGAAGATTGGGACCGACATGTCCGCCACCAACCTCGAAGACAACGATGTTGCGGATCGCCCACGACTACTACGACTACTTCGACGACGATGACCGCGTGATTCGAGAACGACTACTTCCTCTACGGCGTGAACGACTACCTCCACGACGATGACCCTGGAACGACTACGTCCTCGATGTCGACTACTTCCCCTGCTACGACTACTTCCACTCCTTCCTCTATGTCGACTACGTCCTCTACTTCCTCCTCTTCTTCTACTTCCCCTACACCCCGAAGACACCGGCGCCGAACCCGAAGATCCTCTCCATATGTGCGAACCCAAACCCTTATATATTTATGCCCTATTTTCTATAACATATCAACTATATTTAAAAGGTCATCGCATCATGTTTGCATTGCATATTGTGGGTGCGGGCAATAATAATGTCACCTAATAAATAAATATGGACTGTGTTGGGGTATTTAATTCAATTATGCCCTATTCCATTTAATATTGTTAGCTCACCTATTTATTGTTCTCCATGCTAAACAACATTTAATTTGATGGTTAGATAAGTAACTTGAACCAATCTCTATTTGTCCGGACTCCGGTTCCGATTAAATTGCTTAATGTTGCATCGTGAGTTGCATATTGCATGTCATGCATATAAAATAGGATCATGCTGGATCTTTTGCCGTAGTAGTAATTGTTGCATCCGGTGTTTGTTCGAGGTTCGTTGCTTCTTCGCGGATAGGACGTTGAGATGATGTGAGCAACTACAAGTTCTTCGGATGTACCTCTACTTGCTGGATTCCAGGCAAGTATACTCACTTGCTGCCAAATGGCTGCCTTTTATCACTTGTTACCGATTCTTTCCGTTGTTCTTATTCTAGCCTTTGATTCGATGCTTGTGTCTCAATCCTATTATATGTTTACCTTACAGCCATGATATAGCCTTTCCTTCCACTTCCTATTAATTGTTGCTTGTTTACCTTGTTGGCCCCGTATCGTAGTTGCATGCTTAGTGTTGTTTGCGCTCAAGTCTTGTTGTCCGTCTTAGCACCTGTTTAGTTGATAGCTGGGTTTCAATTCAATCAACAACCTGTTAATATTTTGGGTAATAATAATTTGATGATAAGTCACCGGCAGGAGGCCCGGGTTAGGGTTTTGAAGCCTGCTAGTGTCGACCCTAATTAGGAAAAGGGTCTTGTCTACTGATCCATGATGAGCGTGCTCACCGCATCCGGGAGGTTGTATGGGACCCCCCTCGACTTAGACCTGATTTGCAGCTTGTCCGAAGAGCCACACTTAGTTCGGGTGTTCCATTTGCTCCTTTGCATAATGGGTTGATCCCCCATGGTTACTGTGATGATGATGATGATGCATATAGGACGAGGCCTGTAGTGCCGGGGTGTTGCGTCCTGCGGGAGTTTTGCACACTTGCGCTGAGTATTCGGCTGCGTGACTGGGACCTTATAGCTCCGTGGCTCCTAGGATGGGTTGTAGAGACGGTTTGGGTCGTGTCGAGCCAACCTGAGTTTTAGTTGGTGGCTCGAGTGTGTACGGGTACTGGAGCACACCCTGCAGGGATAAATCTTCTCGAGAAGCCGTGTTGTCCGCGGTTATGTGACGACTTGGTGAAAGTGCTGGCTAACAAGTACTCAGACAACTTACACCTAATTAATAATAATTTGACTAGTAATAGGAATATTGCCACAATAACCTGAACTTCACCTTAATCAACAGTGTGAGTTTCCTTGGGTTGCTTCCTTAGTAGGGGGTAACCTTGGATGGGTTTGTTTGAAGTTAGTTGTAGTTGGTTACGATACGCTATCTTATCTTCTTTGTGTTAGCCGGAAGTTGTAGTGTGTTTCTGTAGTTGGTTAGTGCAGCCCGCTGCCGCTTCTTTGCAATAACCCCTTCCTTCCGTTGAACCCAAAGTATTTGTATCTTGTGATGACTGGTTACGCCGGTATCTTGTGAGTATGGTTTATCCACTTGCCAGTACTTAACCGTACTGACCCACGAATCCTTTTTCATGGCTGCATATTCAACATTGCAGTCAACAGGTTTGAAGTTCTGACGACGTTACCTTGGGAATCCCTCCGGCTTGGCCTCGGCAGGGATTGGACGCTCTCGGTTATCTTCAGGACTCTTAGTCCAATTTGTATCTTGTCCGTAGTCGGACGCTATGTTGTTTCTTCCGCTGTTATTTGGATCTTTGTATTGTATCAGTTGTATCCTTGACTCGTTTGAGTCCTCTTGTATATATCTTTTCTGTTGTTGTGGATTATTCGTGAACTGTTGTAATGTTATCACAAGTGGCAACCTGGAATCGGTTATTATGTGGATTTTGGCGGGAATGCTGAAATCTGCATAGTGCCCGATCCCGGGGCGTCACATCATGGGTTCGGTTTTATTATAACAATAAAAAATCCTAGACCAAGCTTCCTTAAAACTCTCCTCACTCCCTTGCTTGAAAGTTAAGATTGTTTCTTCTGGTGACATAGTGATAGGAACAAAACTAGACATAAAAACAAGCAAACAAAAATAACAACTATAAAGTAAACTAATTTTCTTTGTGTTTTTTATATAAAGAAGCAAAATAAGACAAAAAATAAAAATAAGACAATAAAAATAAATAAAGAGGTTGAGAGTGAGAGACTCCCCTTGCCAGAAGACTTCTTTCTCCCGGGCAACAGCGCCAGAAGTTCTTTTGCTACGCCTCGATGGTGCCAGGAATTCTTGTGGCTATGGATGGCGTGTTGGGAACCCAAATAGGAGGGTGTGATGAGTGCAGCGGTAAGAATTTCCCTCAGTTAAGAACCAAGGTTATCAATCCAGTAGGAGAAAGAGCATCTTCGGAAGGTTGATGCCACTGACGGTGGTGATGGCGCCTCACCGGTGTCAGCAACAATGCGGAACCTGCACACAACTCAACCAAAATACTTTGTCCCAACGGTACAGTGTGGTTGTCAATCTCATCGGTCTTGCTGAAAACAAAGATTAGACGTATAGTGTGGAAAATGTTGTGTGCTTGCATTAAGTAAAAAAATCAGGAAATTGTAGTGGTTTGTTTAACAGTGTAGGAAAATGGACCTGGGTTCATAGGTTCACTAGTGGTGTCTCTCCATAAAAGATAGCATGTTGGGTGAACAAATTACAGCTGGGCAATTGACAAATAGAGGTTGCACCGTAGTGCACATTCATGACATGATGACTACTATGATATTTAGTGCGGGCAGTACAACACTATACATAGACCGTAATCGAACTGCATCTATGACTAATAATCCACCCTCAGGTTATTATCCGAACCCCCTTACGTATTAAGTTGCAAGCAACAGATAATCGCATTAAGCAATGTGTGTCATGTAAGCAATGATTGTACACGTGGGAACTCACACCGATGTTTTCTCCCTAGTGGAAAAAGCACATCCTCCCCCGTCACGTTTCTGTCACTCGAGCACATGCGAAAAGGAGGCATGAACCGAACTATCGAGCATAAATACTCCCTCTTGGAGTCACTAGCAACTACTTGGCCAGAGCAACCACTAGCAACGGAAAGTATGCAAGATCACAAATAACATATGCAATAAAGACCATAATCAACTTGGCATAAGTTCAATATTCATCGGATCCCATGAAACACAACACGTAGAATTACATAAGAACAGTCTCAATCATGTTAGGCAGCTCACGGGATCTAAACATTGAGGCATAGGAGGAGAAGACAACCATCTAGCTACTACTATGGACCCGTAGCCCAAGGATGAACTACTCACGCATCACTCCGGAGGCAGACATGGTGATGAAGAGGACTCCGGTGATGATCTCCTCTCCGACAGGGTGCCGGGAGAAAGCTTCAGAACCCCCCTGATCTAGGGTTGACGACGACGGCGGCTGTAGAACTTTTCGGGGATTTTTGATAAGGTGCCTAGGGTTTTCCTTCGGAGGGGAATAAATAGGCGAAAGGGCAAAGGCGGCGGAGCCCTGAGGGCCCCACACCACCCCCCGGCGCGGCCAAGGGGGGGCGCCGCCCTATGGTGTGCCCCCCTGAGGCCCCCCTCCGGGTCTCTTCGGGACCCCGTGGATCCTTCTGGAATTCTAAGACTTCCGGGTTTCGAATTTTCCAATTCCGAGAATATTTTCAGAACAACTTTTCTGAAACTAAAAACAGCAGAAAACAGGGAACTAGCTCTGTAGCATCTTGTTAATAGGTTAGTCCGGAAAATCGATAAAAATGGAATAAAGAAGGGAGAAAACATTTAGCAATTGGCATAATATCATCATGGAACATCAGAAATTATAGATAAGTTGGAGACGTATCAGGTCCCAAGCCCAAACCCCATCGGTGGCTCGTTTGCACCGGTGAGGCCAGCACCGCCCTCGCGAGAGCTCCCGCCGCCCTAGCCTCCACGGGCATGGTGTACATTGAGGTCCCGCCGCCTCCAGCGGAAAACCCACCGCCGCTAGACTCTCTGTCACCTGCCAGATACGCCTTCGCCGCCAGGAGTCGCCACAGCCATCGTCAGGGAACATGACAAATCTATCAGACAGGAGGCGCGCGGGAGGGGGGGGGGGGAGGGGCTGCCAGAAACCTAGCGAGCTAGCTTTATGAGCGCGCCCTTCTGACCGATGGGGCCCAGCTACGCGGTAACGATAGTCAACGCCTCTTTCCGTAATGATGTCCTAAACTCATTAGCGGACCCCGGATTTATTTATAGCCCGGGCAAACCTTTATTCAAAGCCTTAATATGCTAATTTTCATGTCAAAAAGCTATCAGATTAGCCTGTGCTGTCGGCCGGGAGCCCGGGCAGATGCCCGGGTAGCAGGGACCTTGGTTCCGCCAGTGCCTAAACTGGTCACGTCATCAAAGTGGTGGGTCACCCCTTTCAGTTTCCTTGCCAATTCACCAGCAGAGCGAGATTAGAGGTATTTGCGAAATCGAAAACGAAATGTGATAGTTTTGTGAGATCAGAATGTAAAGTTGTAGTTTTCCAGAATTTCGGCAGCAAAGTGTTAGTTTTATGCTAACTTCTCTATCTAAGGAGACTGTAAAGTTCTTAAGGAGCTGGCTTGCCTAACTTAATATAGTCATGTTTAAAAAAATTTAAAGAAACGAACCCTACGTATACTGGAATCGGAGTATGATGTGTTCAAACCGAAGAGAAAAGGGAATCGTGCGTAGACAGACGGTAAAACTTGATCGATCTCAGCCAGGCCGCAACCCGATCGATCTCACCTATCGATCTGCGCAATGCTGCGCGACCAGACCCGCCCCCACGCCCGAGCCGGCGTGAACCTCCCGCCGGACATGCTGGCCAACATCCACGGCCGCCTGAGCTTCGTCGACCGCCTCGCCTTCGCGTCCGTCTTCCGCGAGTCGCGCGACGTGTTCAAGCCGGAGGCGCCGTGGCTCGTGCTCCCCGGCGAGACCCCGGAGACCGCCACGCTCTTCTCCCTCGCCGACCACCGCATCGCCACCGTGCGCGCCCCGGACCCCTTCCTGCGGGACCACGTCGTCCTGGGCTCCTCGCACGGGTGGCTCGCCACCGCCGACACGCACGGCGGGATGGGCCTCGTGAACCCAGTCACCGGCGAGCAGCGCGTGCTCCCGGCCATCACCACCATCCCCTGCATCGGGGCGCAGCGCGCGGGGTCTTTCTTCGTCTTCCACCAAAAACCCTTGGTCAGGGGCCCCCCGTACGACGCCGGCCGCAAGCCGTCTGGCACGTTCACGCTGTTCGCCGACCAGATGCGCAGCCACCTGTACCGCAAGGTCGTCCTCTCAGACTCCCCCGGCAGCGCCGTCATGCTGATCACGGGATCGCTGTTCGGCGTCCCGGCCTTCGCAACAGCTGAGTACCCCGCGTGGAGGCTGGCGCCCTCGCGCGACGGCGTCGAGGACGCCATCCACCACGACGGCCGGTTCTACTCCGTGTCGTACACCGGCGCGGTGGAAGTGTGGGGGTACGACGCCTACGCCGGCGTATTCACGAGCACGGCGGTCACGCCGAGGCTAGCCGACGCCCCGCCGTCGGACCGCAAGTATCTCGTGGCGGCGCCCGATGGGCGGCTGATGGTGGTGCTCAAAACGAACAATGACGACACGAAGTGCTCGTTCAAGGTGCAGGTCTTGGACGGGGCGCAGTGGAAGGAGACGGACGACATCGGCGACGCGGCGCTGTTCGTCGGGGCGAACGAGTCGCTGTGCGTGTCGACGAGGGTGCACCAAGAGCTCAAGGCCGGCCGCGTCTACTACACCGAGGACGATCTGAGTCGGGCAGCATTGTGGAAGGACGACGACGGGGGCCAGCGTGGCGTCGGCGTGTTTTGCCTCAAGGACGGCAAAATGGAGGATGTCGAGGGCCACGGGCAGCACCGGAGCTTGCCGCCGCCAGCATGGTTCACGCCTTCCATCCCATGATAATGACGAGACCTTGGTTGAAACCGAGTACTCTCGACAGATCAGAATGTTTCAGAAGTACGGATGCGTGGTGCTACTAGTTAAATATTTCTGCAATCTCAGTTGGACTTGTGTACTGACATTTTGAGTAACTTGGGTTCAATGAAATAATAAGAGTCAGGCCACGCTTTTCCATTGCAGATCACCCAGATATTCTTATCTGACACTTTTGAGTAACTTGAGTTCAATGAAATTATAAGACAGGCCACGCTTTTCCATTGCAGACCACCCAGATAATCTTCAATGAAGATACTCATACGTTTTAAACACAAATAATGCTGTGCCGATGAATGACAAGATGAATAATGCCCTATACCAACCACCTTCTCTTAACTTGGCCGCCATATAGCTCAATCCTTGCTCAGCTATGTATCATGCTCGCGCCTAACAATATTCCATCTACACTACAGAAACAAAGTTACAAGAAAAAACAACCGGTTTCTACTCAAGCCTTTTCTCACTTCCATCTTATTCAGCCGCCAGGTGGAAGACTCCGACGAGTATTGGACGCCATCTTTGTTTGTCCTTTTAGGGATTTAGCGGCTCGTCTTCCCCGGTCATCTCTTGTGCTTCTGCAGTACAGTTAGCGGTTAGGGAAACGGAATTGATATATCGAATGGAAAGGACAGTGTTGTTTTCATCTCTGCTGGAATAGAATAGATCGAAGAAAGATAACATACTTGTCGATAGTTTGTGTAGGTCGGCGACAACCATTAGCCGTCTCTGCAAGATCGCTGCCATGAAGAGGAAGATGGAGCACATGCCAAACATGACAGTGATGGGGAACGCGTTCACCTGCAAGGCAATGTTTACAAGCAACAGTTCTTAACCAAGACTTCTTGCGCCATTCTTGACAAACGATTTCAACAGGTCACAATCAACGGATTGCGTGTAAAGAGGTAGATGTTTTACTTACATTGTAAAGCACCACACAGACAAACAGGTTCAGTGGTATGCGGAAGAAATTCATGATCGTGCTTCTTGACTCCTCAGGAATATATTGAGATCTCATTTTCATGATAGATGGCCAGAAGATGCCCACACATGACTCAAAGGTACAGAAACCAAGCAGCTGTAGAGAGCCTCCAAATGAGATGCCATTTCCTTTCACCGAAGGTAGCACTAGGAACTGGCGGACATAAGAATAAGGATATCATCAGAGATCTTAGAGTGGACAAGAGCAAACAACAAATGAACAGTAGCGAGCCGTGGTCTTACGCTGGTGGCAACAGGGAGAAAAAGGGTGAAGGCTGACACTGCAAACACTATCTGCATATATCCTTCAACCTTCATTTTGCGGGCCAACAGGCGTGAAGCAATGGAGCTACCCAGCATAGATGACAGCATGAACGTAGCAAAGATGAAGCCATGAGGAATGTCTTCCTCATTCGGGCTCAATGCTGGGGTCCAGAGGAAGACAAAGGTGTACATTGAACCCTCGAACAATGACTGTATGGCTCCCAGCAACGCAATCTTTTCATCTGAAGATTTACGGATAGCGTTAGAATGCCAGCTCTAAGTTCAGTTACACATTTGATTCATCTGTTGTGGTCCAGCGTACCTGAAGCAATTGCCTTAGCTGCACCCTTGAACTGAGAGATCAAGTCCTTGCTTTCAGATGAATCTCCATAGTTTTCACTCCATGAGGACATTATGATAGCCATGCCTATTGCCAGGAAGCACGCAGCAGCATCAAAAGGAGCCACAGGACCAAAGCCCAGGTTGTCAGCAAGCAGGTTTGCAAACAGCCCAGCAATGATGGCGATTAGACCATTTCCGAGAAATATGGCCTTGGAGAATGTGATGGACAACCACTGCGGGTCATAGCCTCTCTGTGAAAGAATATACCAGGGTTAGTATTCACATTGATGGTATCAATCAACAAGGTAAAATAATGCATAATTTGCTAGTGACAAGGATAACTTGTTAGATACTGTGCTGGATCACATCACTTGTTATTTACTCTATCTAGTAATCAATAGGTTAGATAAATAACTTGTTAGATATACTTTACTAGATCACATCACTTGTTATTTACTCGATTAATCAATAGGTTAGCTGCATGACTGCATCACGGGCAGAAGAAGAGTAAATTGTGTGTCACATGGCCCAGATACTGTGCTGGACCCTTGGATTCTTAGGATAATCGTGTGGGTACAGTACTAATATCGACAGCACATGGCCGAATAAAAGGACAAATCGCAGTAAGGCCATTCAAAAGAGGTTTATTAAACTGGGCCATGCTTGTTAAATGCGGACCCTTGTGGCAATGGCAAGTCGGCAACCACCTGACCTGATCCACCGACACAAGGACAGGTGTGATGGAACAAAAAACAGAAGATGGTGGATTTAAGCTTACAACCAGCAAGACTTCATTCAGCCTTTTTCAGATCCTGACAAAGTGACGTTTCGTGGGCACGGTCTTACTCATACACAGTACACACATTGATCTCCAATTTTTATAACGCACTGCTCATTTTTAAATGTGGCTTGGAGCATTAGTAGTCAAACATCCGACATATTTAGTACTAATTTATTAACAGAGCTAGGAATAAGCAGCATTACGTGAGATAAGCACATCCTCCCTAGATGCAACCAGCAAGACTTCATTCAGTCTCTTTCAGATCCTGATAAAGTGCCGTTTTCCTGGTATTGTCCTAATCATAAGCATGACCTCCAGTTTTGTAACGCGCTGCTCATTTATTTTTAAATGTGGCTTGGAGCAAGAGCAGTCAAACATCCAACATATTTGGTAGTAGTTTATTCACTACGAAGCTAAGGAATAAGCAGCATCACGTGAGATGCACACAACATCCTGTAGATGCATCACTACGAAGCTAGGAGTAGTTTATACCAAACTAGTGGTACATGCCTTGTAGGTTTAGAAACAGACGAAAAATGGATTTATGCTTTGGATTAAAGTTAAAGGCAGCCCCAGCCCAAAAGCGACAGCTCGGAGCAGATCTGAGTTGTGGATAGGTACACTACTCCGGACGGAGTATGAGTGAGTACCTTGTTGTGCTCCGCGACGAGCCATGACTCGAAGGCGGAGAAGAGGAGGGAGGTGGCGACGCCCCCGAGCACGCGGCCGACCATGAGGACCCTGTACTGGGGCGAGTGCTTGGTGATGCAGCTGAGGATGTAGGTGATGCAGTAGGTGATGCACGCCCTCTTGCGGCCCCTGGAAGGTGGTGAGGAAGGGAGGAATGAGTTGAATTGGGGATCTGCATTCATTCTCGGGGAAACACGGGGACGCGGAACGGGAAGAGACGTACTGCTTGTCGGCGAGGGAGCCGACGATGGTGCCGAAGAGCATGGAGGAGCCGAAGCCGGCGATGAAGAGGCGGCCGATGTCGCCCTTGTCGAAGCCGTACTGCTGGTAGAGGTAGTAGACGTAGGGGCCCTGCAGCCAGTCCCCGGCTGCAAACGCCATCAGTCAGGGCAAATTTTGAATCAGGAAACAGTGGACAACGCCGTCAGAAGTAAAACATCGGCGGCGGCATTGCGGCCCCGCCGGTCCCAGATCTGAATTGGGGGAGAGGAAGGGGGGAGATCGAATTGAGGGAGGGAGGGAGGGGGCGCGGGCGTACACATCATGAGGGAGTAGACGAGGACGTAGTTGTTCTTGAAGGCGTTGAAGGCGGTGGTGGTGGCGACGCGGTCCTTACCGCTCTTGCCGAGCTCCAGCGCCGCGACGACGGCGGAGAGCGCGCCGAAGACGAGGTAGTAGAACACCTCCATGGCGGCCCGCCCGCAGAGAGGGGAGGGGATCGGGTCGGGGTGGGGTGAAGGGGAAGGGGAGAGCCGATTGGGCGCCGCGCTGCGTCGTGGTTAGCGACTACGGGGCTCGCTGGGGATTTATACGCGCGTTTCTGGGTGATTTCTTCTCGGGTCGGCTCGCTGGGGTTTGGCCTGGTGGTGGTGCGGCGCGGCGCGTGTGGGGAAAGAAATTGGGGTTCTGGTTGGGGTTGGGGCAGTGGGAGGGCGGAGTGGAGTGGTGCGGGTCGCAGTGAGACAGAGCGTGAGTGTGCGTGCGCCGAATCTTTGGCCGGGTCGCACTCGGGTCCGTGCTGCCTGACTGCTGGTGAAAACGAGCTCCCTCCAATCGACGATCTAGTGTTTTTTTTTCTTTAATTAATGTGATGTGATCAGTGGATGATGGGACCAGCCAGATTGCTTATCGGAGAAATCGCTTCAAAGTCTAGAACCCATTTGCGCGACCCATTATAATATGGTTGGTCAAACTCCTCCCAAAAAAATGGCTCGATGCATTTTTTTTTTGACATTTTTGATACCATACAATTTGATACGGTGGAGTAAGAAAATGAGTACAGATGACCGGCGCGGCGCGTTACTCATCGAAACATCGAGGGTCGCTTTCTTCGAACCACACGATGATGCACGAGAGCAACAAAATTGACACATGAGGTCGTCCGAGCTTCGCAAGCAAGAGATCCATCCAGCCTTGGCATGTCTACAACGGAAAAGGTTGATGGGGAAAATATTGGCCGCTCACCAAGAAAACCTTTGCTAGCCATTTGTCGGTGTTCGAAGGAGTGAACATCGAGGTATACATTTGACGTGCTAGGGATTCGATTGGTCCACTTCAGTACGCTCGAGGCATAGTTCTACATTGAAGAAAGTCGTCGGAGAAGACATGTTGGTCGCACATCAAGCAAAACATATATAGGAACTTTGATGATATCGGTACTTAGGCAACACGGATAGTGAATGGTGCTGGTTGGGGGTGGTGTGGTGGGTTCTACAAGATGTGATTATTTCAAGCACACGTTATTGATTGGAGAAATCACTTCAAAGTCTAGAGCCCAATTGCACGATCCATTATAATTTGGTTGGTCAAACTCCTCTCGTAAAAAGGCATTACTTTCCATGTTTTTTGGTACCATGTCATTTGATAATGCGAAGTAAGAAAATCGGTACGGATAATCGGATAAGATGTGCATGTGTTCCTTGTCGACACATCAAGGGTGGCTTTCTTCGAACCACACAATAAGAGCAATAAAACCGAGCACCTGAGATAGCTACAACTTCATGAGCTAGAGAGATACGGCCTCTCCACTTTGTCGTGTCTATGGCGGAAAAGAATCGATAAAAAAAAATATTGGCCACACACAAAGGAGGCAACACCATCGAGATAGTAGACGCCTAACGGGAATTTCGGCATTATATATAGTTCTACATTGAAGAAAGTCATCGAATATGACATTGGTCGCACATTGAGCAAACCTACATTGGCGCTTTAACGATGTTGAAAGAAGACAACAAAAGACAGTAACCGGTGTTGGTATGGTGGTGTGTAGTGAGATATCCAGAGGACACAATTATTCCAAACACCATCATGTCACTGGTGTTGGGACACTAGACTGAAACTATAACCAATTACATTGACCCGCGGGCAGTAACATTGAGCACCTAATCAGGGCATCTCGAATTCTGGATTCCGAAAACGTAAAAAAAAGACAGGGAAACGTTATATGTAATATAATGGCTATTTGAATCCTCGTGAGTGAATGAGTGATTTACATCACAGAACAGCACAAATTTCTTTCCGACAGGTTGAAGTAGATTCCAAATTTTTTTTGAAAATATTGTGACAATTTCTATGGAAAATTCCTATTGGAATCAGTCATATAATTGAAATGTCAGACGGCGCGCGGGGAAAATTTGTTAGGAACCCACGGGGAAAATTTATTAGGAATCTAATTCTCTAAAAAATTGGTATGAAAATCATTTGGTCGGAGAGGCCTCTTAATTAATTAAGATGCGGATCGGTCATCTTGGCCTCCACTAGGTACCATAACCCATCGCATGCCGCTGTGCGACAGTCGGCACGCAGAGGATTAATGGATGCCACCCACCTAGGTCGTGTGCCGTGCGCGGTCGGGCTTGGAGCGTCGGCCGGTCTGTCGGTGTAGCTAACCGACGACGGAAGAGGGCCCGGTCGACGCCGCGTCGATCTACCGTCCCCTCCGGCCTCCGGCAGGGGTCCAGCGGCGGCACTGTGAAACACCACTATACATGTACCCGTGTCTGCATGGAGACAAGGAATCGCCCCAAGGTAATTCGCAAAAAAAAATAAAAAATCAACCCAAGGTAAAGCATGCTCGCCAATAGATCTCCTTGTTTGATCCGCGATGACGCGATCTGTTTCATGATCATCCGTAGAGCTAGCTAGCCAGAAGCAACATGGCGGCGGCGGCAATAACGCATGAACGCAGCAGCCGGCGATAGCCGAGCAGCAACGGCAGCTCTTCTCAAGGCTCCATCAAAGAGCAAAAGGACACCGCGATCCACTTAGAGCAGATCGACGAGAAGAAAGAGGAGCTCTACGGCATGAGCTTCGACGCCCTGAGCAAAGTACAAGGTTCCTGCAAAGATAGAGCGGGAGAACATCTGGCTGCTCGAGCGGCTCGCCGTGCAGGTCAGGCCTAGGCCAGGTGACGCCTACTGGCGGCCGTGTCGAAGAACGGAGAGAACCAATCGTGCCTTGAGCGGGGTGGGGCGCATTCTCTTGCTTTGGCGGCCTCGTTTGGTTTGTATTGGCTCATCACGGGGGTGTGTCCGATAAGAAGGAAAACTTGGTTCGAGGAGTGGTGGGAGGTTTTGGGTAAGTAGAGTTCTTTTCAGGACCGACGGAACCACCACCGCAAGCTAAAGCATGTGTTAGTTTATCAGCTAGCTACCACCGCAGTGTTTGAAGTCTATGGATGTGTGCGTGGTTTGCCAACATTTTAAGTCTCTCTGTTACACTCCGTACGTGATCCCCAACGCTTCAGTATCTAGGTTACACTAGTAGAAAACAGGGCATTGAGCCAAGCCCAATGGAACCGGATGTGATACAAACCGGTTCAGAAGGGTCTGTCCCTGGGCCCCACCCATGCAGCAAAATGCCCGCAAGGCCTTTAGGACCGGTTTGTGTACCGGTCCTAAAGGCCTTGCGGGCCATTTGCTGCATGGGTGGGGCCCAGGGACAGACCCTTCTGAACCGGGTTGTATCACAAACCGGTTCTACAGGTTTTCTCATTTTTTGCAGCCACTGCGGGTCCCGCTGTCATATCCTTTAGAACCGGTTTGTAACACAAACCGGTCCTAAAGCCCTCCCCTAAACCCTACATACCACCCCGAGCTCAGCTCATTTTTTCCAGCTCGAGCTCAACTCCATTTTTGCTCTCTTCTTCCTCTTGTGAGGTCTAATCCATCCCCATTTTCTCCACCATTTGTCAAGATTGTTGGTACCCATCGGTTCTACGGTTAGCATCAACGTTCCCTCTTCCGGCATTGCAGGTTTTGCTCGTTTTCTTACTCATTTCATTTTTGTTGTGCTAGCTAGGTGTTTGATGAAATGCCTAGCTAAGCTAGAATTTGTTATTCATTTTGTTATGTATACAAATTGATGCAATTTGAGCTCAAAATTAATTATGATTTGTGCTTTTTTTAGTGTCGCGCGCCTTGTCCCCTTCCTCACTACCGTCGATCGCCCCATCACCGACACAACCTTGGTGAGCCTATAGTTTTTATTTACCAAAACAAATTTTGATTTGTATGATTTACGTATTTACTTGTATATAATTTTCTAGAGCCATGGTTTTGATATCCGTCCCCGTTGGCCCTCGTCCAGTCTATGATTCGGATGTGGTATATTATCTTTTTTCACTACATATTTTCATTTCCTGATTATACGACAATTACTTACGTCGACCAACTTGACATAGATATTTTTATATAGGAGGTAGTGGAACCGGAAATGCCAATCGACCCTATTGTTGAGAAGTTATACTTAGTTGAACAAGAAAATATTGGCTTGAAAGAAAGATTGAAAAAAACTGAAGAAATGTTGGAAAAAACTGAAAGAGAGAAGATGACCTTGGAAAAGGTTCTTGCCGGTGTCGTCGATAGTCACAAGAGAGAGATGGACGCAATGCGCCTGAAGATTAGAAAGATTAGGAAATATGCAATTAGTAAAGAGGCTTGGTATCATTATGTCGTCGGGTCAATTGTTACCTGGGTAGCGCTGGCGAACGGGGGGCGTGTTCGCCAGCGGTAATAGCACTGGCGCACATGTATTCTTGTTGCCCAGTAAGCTGGTGGCTATAGCCTGTTTTCTATTAGTGGTCGCGCGTTCTATCTCTCTCTTGCTCGTTGTTGCCGAGGAGTTGACATTGCTGATTGGGGAACTCTCTTAAGAAGATGTACAGTATGAAACAAAATCTAGAGCTCAGTTGCCAAGCCCAATTAATAACGGTTGGTCCATTTCCTCTAAACAAAATGTCCCTAGGCATATTTTTCTCTATTATTAGTAACAGAACATCTGATACTATGAAAGTAAAAAAAAAGAGGTTACAAATGATGAGGTTCGATTGATGCCTTACTCGATCTTGGGTTGCTTTCTTAGAACTGCATGATGAGAGCAACACAACCGAACACCTGAGAACCCCCAACTTCGCAAGCTAAAGATATGGCCTCTCCACTTTAGCAATCTGTATCAGAAAAAAGTCGATGATGATGAAAGTATGGGTCGCACAACGAGCAAAATCTCTACTAGCACTTTGGCAGTGCTGCGAGGAGTCGACATCGAGACGAACACATGAGACTCTCCCCTCCCCAAGCTAAGATATTCAGCTTCTCCACTTGAGCACACGATCAACGTAGTTCTACTTCGAAGAAGACATTGGTCGCACATCAAACAAACATATATCAGCTCTTCAACGATGCCGAGAGAAGGCAATTAGGAAACAAAACCCAGTAAGGCCTCGTTCGTTTAATCCCCAGGAGGCAGGGATCGGCCTAGATTTGGGCCCAATCCCGACCTCCCAACCCGGCGAGATATTTTTTCCAGCCTAACAAAGATGTAGTGTTCCTTTAGTCCCCAGCGGTATTTTGGTGCAACACAACCCGTCCAATTTCTTCTGGCCCGATCTGGAAAGAAAGCCACACAATTCGACCTCTGGAACGATTTCCACGATGTGTGCGCGCGCGAGAACTAGAGGTGACCGCTGACGCGAGGACAACTGGCGAGTTAAACGAACGGACATATATTTCGGGGGTTAGTCAAGATTAATCCCATCATGGATTGGGTGAAGGGGCGGGATCCACCGCATCCGATCAATTCCACACTTGGATTCAATCCAGTAAAAACGAACGAGGCCTAAAGTGTGTTGGGTGGGGTGATGTGGTGAGGTCCAGAGGGCGGATTATTCCAACAGTGCCATGCCATCGGTGCTGGGACACTCCACTGTATGAAACAACAACCAAATTATATTGAACAATGAGTGGTAAGATTGAGCCCCAAAATATGGAATCTTTGATTGAATCCTCACGGGTGCTTACCTTACTATAAGTAAGGAAAACAAAGATGTTATAATATCGTGTTTATTTGAATCCTCACGATTGCTTTTACATTCTAGAAAAAGACAAAAAAAAAATCCAAAAGGTTTGAGCAGGTTATCTTTCTTTTGTAAAAATATAATACTAGTACATATTCTTACGGATTCTATAAATCAAATGCCAGGCACGATAAATCCAGTGCGAGATAAAGAAAAAAAATCTAGAGTAATTCTCTAAAATTGCTACGAAGACGCAAATCAGTCGCGTTGGCACTTTAACTTCGAGAATGGGGACTTGCCGCTACGTCTGAACCCATCCCATCCCATGTGTAAACACTGCCGGCGACGTCCCCTGTACTGTACAACTGTGCGCCAGGAGGCACGTACAGGATTAATGGATCACACCCGCCTAGCGTCGGCCGGTCTGTCGGTGCCGCAGCCGCTAGCGACGATGGACCAGGACGGCATGCAGGACCACAAGCCGATCAACGCCGCATCGATCAACCGTCCCCTCCGGCGGCGGGGTCCAGCGGCACTGTTCCTGTGCCTGGCGACAAGGCTCGGACGAGAGGCTGGCCTATTTTTCACCGGATTATCCGATCATCCGATAGCTTATTGTGTCTCGCCGTTTGGTGTTACAGTTTACTAGACGGACAGCGCGCTTCGCCGCGCCGTCTTCATGGCGGCGTTGTTAAGTAGCTTGTCTATATTTTTGCCGTAGCGTTTTGATGATACTTTCACATAAGGCAGACATGCCGGTTCATGCAGGAGCGCCATGCGTGAGACACTGCAGGTGTGGAGTGGTCGTTGTGGCCGGTGTGATAATTATACAAAATACACAGGTGGGAAAAATAATGTTTTTCTCTTCAGTCAAAACTTGGCCCATGATCTAGGAATGGTTTTTTTTTCACTACTTGCCCAAATCAATTGTGGAGCTGGCAAGGAAAATGCTTTCACTTGTAGAACGCAGTCAGCTGCCATTTTGGGATGCTGGAATCTTACACTTCAACAATGTAAGAACGGCTAGAGATCGACGACAACAGGTCCCGAAACAATGCTTGAGTGTACAGATTCATATAAGCAGAGGTTTATAAGATGACACTTTAGTGTACTTCCCACCACTGGGCGAGAAGTCTCGGTGAACTAACCTCTGTGATGATTGTGTGCCTGTTACGCTAGAAACAGTTGTTACCATTAACCACGGCCTCGTTTTGATATGAAATTGAGGATATCCTAGCGCGTCGAAGAGCTCCATTTGGTGTATTATGCATGTGCTTGGAATTATAAAAATGCATGTGCTTTGAAGCTAATGGAGTTTGCATACATACTCCATTGTTCTTCTCGGTGTGGTAGCAACTATATTAGTCATCATGAATTTTTGTTTCTCCCGTGCTGAGCGTACTATAAATTGCTTGGTGACATGTTCATGTTGCACATTCATTTGGGGAATTACTACCGTCTTACTATCCCCACCATCTGTCTTATTGTCCCCGCCACCTGTCAACATTGTCAGAACACTTCCAACCCCTGCTTTCGTTGGAGTAACACTTGCTAATGTATTGGATTGTGTGGTATGTTTTTCACCAGCTTCTTACCTATTTTTGATCTCTCATTATGAAATATCGGATGATTCCATTACTGTCATTCTCCTCAAAATATCGGATGATTGTAATATCTTGCATAAGAACTGGCATACGTGGATGTCCCAATCCTGCATTGTTTTGCAGAATTAACATCAAATAAAATATAGATACAACTATAATTTTAGGACAGGTAACAGTTAAACGCTACAAAGTGAGCACCAGGCATAAGCACATTCATAATTCTTGATTTGTCACATTTGGAACCGTTTCTGAACTCTGTAATTTTCGATCTTTTCGCATGCAGAAGCTTTTGAGGCTCTAGTAAGGACCGATCTTGACCCAGACTCTCACAAAATAATAGTCAGTCTCATATTCCACTAACTCATTGAAACCTTCACCTGCCTCTAATTCAGATTTTTGACAAAACCTCCAATTCAGCTTTGAGTCCTTCTGACTCAATGACATGATCACAGAGTATTTGGAGTAGCCTAAACTTCATTGTAACTGAAAGCTTATAATATTCAACGCCCTAGAAGGGTTCTACAAAAACTCTGTCCTCCTAAACTCTTAATGTAAACCATCGGATAGAAGTACAACTGTAAGAAGGTTGTCCAAGTCAACACATCTGGTAATGCTCAATATATATGGTTGTGCAGACAGCTACACGATTAGGAAAACGTTCCCCCACATCGTCCTCGTGTGGGTGGCACGGGGCGATTAGGGTTCCGCTCCTTCAGCCGCCGCCTCCCCACTCTCCCCCTCGCCGTCGTCGCCGGCGGCCTCCGGCCGGCCCGCGGCGGCGGTGAGTCCTCCTCGCCTCCTTCTCCTACCTCCTCGCGCTTCTCCCAGTGCTAGCCCCTCCGTGCATCTCGTCCCCGTCGGCCTCTGGTCCCCGCCTCTGATTCGGCCCCGTTCTTGGCGGTGCTCTCCATGGTTGCGTTCTCCGTAGGATTGGACCAGGGGGGTCAATCCGCGTTCAGGTACGACGCTCGATGAGGTCCTGGAAGGGCTACTCCACCTCGGTCATTTCCACGGTTTGGGGAAAATCCCCGGTGGCATGGTCTCTGCGACGCTGGCGCCAACGTATCTGACCAAGGGGGTCGATCCATGCACAGGAATGGTGGGCTCCAATCTGGATTTGTTGTTGGACCCGTGACCGCCGATGGCGGCTGTTTCTCGGTTGGTTCGCCTGTGGAGTTCGTGTTGGGGATGGTGGTGCGCTGGTACGGCAATGGGATGGCCTGCTGCTTGCCTGCGACCCGTCTCTCTGCTCGGGAGATGGGTTAGGTGGTTCTCTCGGACGCCGTAGTGGCGGCTCCGAATGGTGGGTTCACGGGTGGCTCTTCGGCAAGCCCCATGGCGACGGTGTTGGCCGCGTTCTTGGGCCGTGCGGGCGGCTGGAATGCCGGCAGTTGGAGTGCTTGGCGAGGTCCGGCGTGTGTATCACCCCTCGCCCAGATTCAGATCTGGAGACACGTGGCAGTCTTGTTTGGGGTATGGTGCTGATCCTCGACGTAGGGGGTGGGGGTTGGACCGAGCGAAAGCTCTTCGTCGGCTGACATCGGCGTCGGCGGCGCCTGTGGGTGATGCTTTCCCTCTTGAGGGTGACGTTGTGGTTCCACCGCACCCCTTATCTATGCTCCGAGTGAAAACCCTGGTTTTGGCCGGGCGGTGGCGGCGCTTTTGCGTCGTGACCTCCTTGGAGGCACCGTCTTGGAGCAGGGGCTCGCCATGACTCGACATGACTGTCGGTGTGCAAATTTGGTGCCTTTCTGCAGCCGGCGTGTTGCAGTGACGTTGTCGTGTCTTCCTCGCCAAACATCTCGGCGGTCTACTCCCATCCCTCATGGTGGTTGTCCGTTTTTACGCAAGGGTGTGGTGCCTTCGCTCGGCAGGGTGTGGCTAGACTTCCTCTCCTCCCTGTGCGTTGTCTTCTGGAGGCTCTGATCTTTCATCTCTTGCTCTCCTCTTCGTTGTCAAGCTTTGTGCTGGTTGCGGTGGCTCCTCCGCTGGTGGTCCAATCCTGCTCCTTTTGGTGGCTGGCCGTTCTATGCAAGGGTCTGGTGGTCCGATCCTGCTCTCCTCTTTGGTTGTAGGTCGTCCTCGTTCTGCTTTGTAAGAGGTTCTCCTCAACACCTGTATCATGTGGCCGACTGGCTTTATTAATTTAAAGTCGGGCTTTATAGGCTTGTTTCTGAAAAAAATATGGCTGTGTACGATTCAGGCAAAGTTGGCTGTGCACGGTTCAAGGAAAGTTGAAAATTAGTATCAACTAACAAAGGGCAAATAGACTATGTACTTCAAGCAATTTTGGGCACGTTCTGGCCCATAAGAGGATTTAGTCTCAAGATGCCTCCTCAGCACTCGTAGCAGTGATCGAGTAATGTATTCTGCATGGTTCATTTAATGGATGCAACAAAATCATCAAGACCAAATGGTCTGAGGAAGAGCTGCACACGGAATAATGATCGAATGAAGTTATAAACAGAAAAAAGACGAGTGCGTGCGCGCGTCGTTGACACCCGCTCTGATACCGTGGTGAGCGCGCGTCGGCTCCAGAACTACGACAGGCTCGTACATCAGGAGTACGACGGGGTTGTGCACGACGAGCTGGTATAGCAGGAGAGAACGACAGCAGAAGGACGACGTGGTTGCGCGGGCTCGTACAGCAGGAGGACGAAGGGGTTGTGCACGAGCTCGGCCAGCTCCCTCTCCCGCGCATCTGTGGCGCCCGGGAAAAGCGCGTGGTCTCCTGCGGCACATCCGCGTCCAGGTCTCGTCCCGTGAAACGGTGAAAGGCTGGCTGGACCAGCGTGGAGTCGATCGAGGCGAGGAAGAGGACGGGCGTGTCGAGGCCGTAGGGGATGCACGCCTGCGCTTGCTCTCCTCGGCCGCACGCTGGAGCGCCTTGTCGGCCCATGCAGCGCGCGTCAAGCCTGGTCGCCGCCGTCGTCTCGGGCCGCGGCAAAGAATAGGACGGGCGCGTCGAGGCCGTAGGGGATGCACGCCGCGCTTGATCTCCTCGGTCGCTCGCCGGAGCGCCTTGTCGGCCCATGCAGCGCGCTCCAAGCCGGGTCGCCGTCGTCGTCTCGGGCCGCCGCAAGGAAGAGGACGGGCGCGCCGAGGCCGTAGGGGATGCACGCCGCGCTTGCTCTCCTCGGCCACTCGCCGGAGCGCCTTGTCGGACCATGCAGCGCGCGCCAAGCCGGGTCGCCGTCGTCGTCTCGGGCCGCGGCAAAGAAGAGGACGGGCGCGTCGAGGCCGTAGGGGATGCACGCCGCGCTTTATCTCCTCGGCCACACGTCGGAGCGCCTTGTCGGCCCATGCAGCGAGCGCCAAGCCGGGTTGCCGTCGTCGTCTCGGGCCGCGGCAAGGAAGAGGACGGGCGCGCTTGCTCTCCTCTGCCACTCGTCCCTCACCTCTTGCCGTCGCCGAACTGAGTCCTTCTCCAACGCCTCGATCGCGTGCACCGCCGGACCAGCACAGGCGCCGCGGCGTATCCTATTGCTCCGGCCGGCTTCTCTATGCACGCATGACCTCTGATGGAGAGCAAGAAAAAGGAGAAAGCAAAGAACACCGCACCGCACGGCCGATCTGTCCGCGAGTACGTGCGCAGCACAGCACACACACGACACTGTTTCGCCCGTGACTTCCTGGTCACCTGCCGTCGTCGACCGCGTCATGGAGGCGATGGGAGTCGCGGCGGTGCTCATCCCTAAGCGGCGGCGGCCGGAACTCTCCGGGTCCTTAAAATAAGAGGATGTATTTCGTTGGGGAGAGACAATGCATGCCCGGTTGGAAACAGTAAATCACGAGATATCGTGGAATCGTGGAAGGTCGCTTGGGGCCACGAGCAGCCACACTGTTAATACTAAGGTGGGGCCAGAAGCTCTCAGCAGGCGGGTCATCCACCGAACGTAAAGTTTGAAGTAATTTTAATCTTATATCACTACTAGCATATGTGCCCGTGCGCTGCAACGGGAGAATATTTGTGTGAAACACTAAAAATATAATTACTGACAGATAAGATGCATGATAGTTGACTCACTCGGTGTCCACTAATCGAATTTGCTCGCCATCGTCCACTCCTTCCCACTCCGACGTTCATGTCAAAATGTCTTAAGGCTTACGAGAACATATAGTATGTAGCGTAACACTTTAGGATGGCATTGCCTCCATGGGAGAGCCCAATGTCCTGGTTTAGAGGGTCGACGGAGTTGTCATCCTTTGTGGCCTCGTCTGCCAACAGCCGGGTTGGCTCCAAGAAAGACATGCATGATAGTGTTGTCGCCATTGATGGCTTCATCGACCACCAGCCGGTTCGGCTACTTGTTACTCTAGAAAAAAATCACCGTGGAGTAGCCCTTCTTCCCGCTTGGATGCCCTAACTAATCCGAAAAAATGTTCAAGTTTTGATCCGTATGTTCCAATCCGTAAGTTTTTGGGTTTCAAGTTGAGTAATTGGTTTAAGTAAACCCTGATTATAAATTGGTCTACGTGTCCAATCGGCACTCACATTGTTGTATATTGTACTTCTAATATAATGAGAAAAGCTAAATTAAAATATTGCTGGATGAAAAATATCGGCTCAAATATTCTGCGTTATCTGGACACCGAAAATATACTAAACTTCGGTGCAAACAGTGTCTTAAATCTATCGTAATTTTTTTGGGCAGACTAAATCTATAGCAATTAGTTTCGGAGACGGATAAGAAATTATAAACTATCGATCATTTTGTAAGAAAAATTATTAGTGATAAATATCGAATCTGTCCCTTTATTGGTAGTTTCTTTCTTCTGCTTGTAGGGTGCTGTGGACACGAGGTGAGAAGTGAGTCCGGGCCGGTGGAGGGCCAGGGGCTGCGCCCAAGCCTCGCCATGGAGGGCGACGCCGAGGCATCTGCAGCGGGGATCGCCAGAGACCACATAAACTAAACGGACGGCCGGCCAGGGGCTACGCTGGGCATCTTCACTGTCGAGGTCCAGGCCGCCACGAGCCTCGCCGTGGAGGGCGCGCCGCCAACGCATCAGCCACAGATCGTGGGAGACGGAAGCCATTGCACGGTTAGGGTCAGGCTAGCGGCTGTTTCGGGCGTCCTCGACGTGCAAGGCTCAAAGGCCGGTGGCTGCATGGCCTCACGAGCAGCCCAGCGTCTTCGTCCTCGAACTCGTTGTCGCTGACCATGGCGAGTCGTCCTATGGTTAGTTATTTGAGGAGAGCATCGATCGGAGACTCGGCTGCCGCTTCTGGCCATCACGTACACAATTGTTAGTTTGAAGCTAGTAAGGATCGAGTTCCAGCAGGACTCTATTCTCTTTTTTTTAGATGAGGACTCTATTCTCTGTTTAGAAGGCCATGACGCGGACGAATAAGAGTCGTTTACTTCATCTGCGTACGTATGGAATAAGCGGCAGACCAGGAAAGGATGCGACGTACCAACCAAACAAAGGAAACGAAACGGACGGGAACGGCACAAAGCTGGTATCCTATATGGATTGGACACTCGGACTAATTGTATACGGGACAAAGTATATTCCGTGGAGGGTAAATCTGTATTTTCGACATGACGGACCAACCAACCATCATCACCTTAAGCCTTTTTATATAGTAGAGATAGAGATATATAGAGTAAGCAAGCCGTCCCGTTAAAAACATTCTAATCCACTTATATATCCTAGATCTAATCCACTTATATATCCTAGGAAAAGAGTTAAAAAAAAATTGCTGCTTGAAGTTTAAACAATGGTTACATCATCTGCTAGGACAACACTAATAATACAAACAGGAGGTTCACCATGCCATACACCATCGTTACCCTCCTCGAACCTAGCTAGTTCATGAGCTGCCCCATTTGCTTCCCTGCGACAATTTTTAAACTGATACGAGCGAAACTGAAAGCAAATTCTTCATAGATTGCCGCCGCCGTACCTAGGGGGCCCCCTCCGGTCTGCATGACGTCCACGCAATTAAATTCAACTATCAACTTGTTACGTCCAACTTCCCCGGCTAGGATCTTGAGAGATCAAGCTTCCGCTGTGGTTGCATCCTCTATATTGTTTAACCTCCATCGTCCTCCAGAAATAAAGTTACAAACGTGGTCACGTAGTACAGCTCCGGTGGCACCCATACCAAAGTCACAATTAAAGGCGGCATCACCGTTGAGTTTTACTTGATCGGTGGTTTTTTTTTGCCTAACGTGTCTGATCATGGGCGGAGGGGGGTCTTAATCCGTTTGTAATTTAAAGCCAGAGCCATGATTGCTTGAGCTGATCGTAGACATGAGTGAAGTCGCTCACATTGAGTGACTTTCTATGAGGCCCCACGGTTCAGAGAGTCGAGAGGGGGTAGTTTTAAACTTTTGCATCTTTACATCTCATGCATTTGTGATTTTGAGATTTCTTTCGCACTTTTGTGCGAAGTGTGACGAAGAAATAACTCCTCGGTCTGTTGAAGGAGTGGGAGACCATTTGCAGACTTTTGATCGAGAGAGGATATAGTTCTCTTTTCTTAGGAGCTGTTTGTTTTCAAACCTAAGATAGTTTCTGATATTCTATATTAGAGGTTCATTTCTACACGTATCTTTTCTAACCAACACTTGAGTGAAATTAGAATTGAGATATTTGAATTCAAATTTGATATTTGAATTTGAATTCTCTAAAATACATTCTTCACAAATTTTGTAATAATTTTATGGTGTAACCGAGGTGCTAATATTTTTTCTGTGTGCTTGGTAACATCGTAGTAGTTCACTCTCTTCGATAACTTGCGTGCTAGAGTCTTGGTAATTATTTTTTAATGTCTCCTACTTGCTAATTGTCATTCGAGTGGTAACGTATTAATAGTTAATTTCTCATCGATAACTTGTATGGTAGAGAATTGGTAATAATTTTTTAGCATCCCCTATTTAATGAGATTTTTTTGCTATTTGATTGGTAACATCTAAGTAGTTGATTTTTCATTGATAGATTGTATGTTGTAGTATTTTTAATTATATGGCACCACCAATATTTCATAACCTTTTTGATATGTGGTTGGTAATATTATATTAGTTCATTCTCATTGATAAGTTGTTTGGATAGATTACTGGTAATAATATTGTGGTGTAACAGAGCTACTAACTTTTTAACTATGGGATTGATAACATCTCAACCGTTCACTCTCATTGATAACTTGCTTGCTAAAGTCTTGGTATTTCTGATAGTTTCTTTTTCATTCGAGTGGTAGCATCCTTTGTCATCAAAATCTTATATGGTACAGTATTGGTAAATAATTTTATTGGCACCCCCTACTTGATAACATTTTTTCTATTTGATTAATAACATCTGAGATTTTTTTTCTCATTGATAACTTATATGCTAGAGTCTTGGAAATATATTTATAGCGACCAACAATATTGATAACCTTTTTGATATGTGGTTGGTAATATCGTAGTAGTTTATTCTCATCGAGGTAGATTACTAACTAATAATTTTATGGTGCAACCAAGTTGATAATTTTTTTTTGCTATGTTATTGGTTAGATCGTAGTAGTTCACTCACATCGATTAATTTACTGCTAGAGTCTTGGTAACAAAATTTTAATATCCCCTACATGATAATTCTTTGTCATACGAGTGGTAGCATCATATATAATCGTTCACTTTTCTCATTGATAACATGTATGCTAGAGTTATGATACTAATTTTTTAGCACTCCCTAATTGATAACCCTTTTCTTATTTTACTGGTAACATCTTAGTAGTTTTTTTTTTGCTATGTCGATAATTTTGTGTGTTAGAGTCTTGGTAAATATTTTTTTAATATCATCTACTTCATAATTTCCTTTTTCATAGGAGTGGTAAAATCTTAATAGTTCATTTTTCTTATCGATAACTTATATGCTAAGAGTCTTGGTACTAATTCTATAGAAGCACCAATATTGATAACAATTTTTTTGATTTTTGGTTAGTAATATCGTAGTACTTCAATCAAATTTGATAAATTTTTTTGCTAGATTACTTGTGTTAATATATAATATAAGCAAACTTACTTTTTTTATATGTAATTGCTAATATTTAGGTGTTCATTTTTGTTCAAAAATATTACAATAGTTGGAAGTGGGACTTTACATCTCCCGCACAGTTTATTTTACCCTAAAATATACTCAGCCCAAAAGAGAATAAATTTTAACATTCGGTTTTTTTGCAAGTCAATAATAAAATCCTTTCTTATTTTTGCCGTGCAAAAAGGGAATAGATTTTCTCCCTTTGTTATTCATATTAACTCCACGGGAAATTATTTTTTTTCTCAAGTAAAATGGCCAATTTGTTTTTCTGGTTTTGCCGTCAAAAATGATTTTTTTTAGTACAAGCGTCGTTCAGATTTAGTAGGCGGGTGATTTCTCTCTTTTTTAAAAACTCATTCGAACTCTTTTCCGTTTATGGTGAACGCGCGTCCGAACTTTTTTTGTTTTTGGTTATAACTCCTGGTCGGAAACCGCTCAAGGGATTGGATTCCACTTTTGAAGCGCAGCCATCTCAAAAAGAAAAAGGACGAATCTTGGGGGAGCCGCTATGCTGGTTAGACATCTGAAGCGCATAGTGCCACGTAGGACGGGAGGCGTTTGCCTGGTGAGTGTTCCAATGGGTGGGTCTCGATGGGTCAAACGTGTAAAAGAGATTCCCTCCATATCCATATGGACAGGTTCTGCATTAATTGCACCATGTTTGTTTCTTTAAAAGTTATAACTATTACTCGATGATCAGAATTAAGATTCGTTTTTAGTTTTGAAATCCTCGCGATAAAATCTTTAAAACTAGATCTCATTTGTATATATTCCGACAAAAAAATTTAGAAGCAAATTTTTTCCGTGATGAAGTAACTTTGGTGCATTACGAAGCAACTTTGTGCGCCGCGAGAAAACTAGACCCAAAACAACTGTCGTAAAAGTTTATGATAAGTTTGTTGCATCATGAAGAAAATTTTCTCACACACGATAAAAAAAACATGTGTATCTTGATACAACTTTATAACTGGGATGAGCAATTTTTTTGTGCATTGATGCAACTATACAACAACTGTCAGTCACTTTGTCATACATTGGAGCAACTCCATCCTACCCGTAAGCAACATTGTTGTACATTTGAGCAAGTTCACATCAGCGGTAAGCAAATTTGATGTGCGTTGGAGCAACTTCACATCAGCGTTAAGCAACTCCAAAACAACAAATAAAAGCAACTTTAGTAAGACCTGAAGTAATTTTGGTGTATGTTGATGCAACTTCGTAACAGCGGTAAGCAACTTTTATGAATGAAAACAAGTGTTCCAACTGTATTGTGCAAAGAAGATCTTTCTTGCAGGCAAAACCACATGCTACCACGTAATTTTATGAGAAAGCAAAAAAGTCAAAAAGACCAAACTTAATGCTTGTGGGTGGGTGCTGGGTGCAAGTACTGCTCTTGCTGCTACTGCCAGATGCACGGGAGCGCGTGAGGTGGGGACAAGGGTTTGTCGCGTAGGCAGTCTGAGCGCTCGAGTTGTCCGTTAGGCTGGTGCCAATGCACCACCCCACTCTCGCCTCGCCACGTCAGATTTACGCTCACTCTCACCCCACTCTCACCACACTCTCGTCCCACGGTGCCAGTGCACGG
The DNA here is from genome assembly GCA_028641055.1 of Alopecurus myosuroides. Classification (NCBI taxonomy): domain Eukaryota; kingdom Viridiplantae; phylum Streptophyta; class Magnoliopsida; order Poales; family Poaceae; genus Alopecurus; species Alopecurus myosuroides. The sequence goes on from CM054062.1 coordinate 339,113,580, forward strand.
GCTGTAGTGCCACTCTCACTTCTCTCTCCTCCACTCTCGCCTCCCTCTCGCCCCCACTAGCACCGCTATCGCCTCCCTCTCGCCCCGCTCTCGCCCTCTCGCCCCGCCAACGCGGGCGGTAGCGCGCCCTCTCGCCCGCTGTCGACGGGCGAGTCTGCTACCGCCCGGCCCGCTGCTCTCGCCCCGCCTATCGCCCGCTGTCGCCCCGCGCGGGGCGATAAGGCCCGCTATCGCCCGCGCTATTTCCTGCGTTGGCACCGGCCTTAAGCGCACACATGAGAGTAAGTATTTAGGGGAAAAAGTGCACATCCACGACATCTCAAGAAAAAGAGTGCACACACGGAACATAAATACATCTCCAAACTTGGCAAGAACACGTTTCCTTCTCGTATACCACAAGATCCAGGCCTGAACTCGTTATCCTTGTCGTATACTAGTACACGAAGGCTACCTAGTGCGACCTATAAATTCGTCTTTCCTGGTGCAAATCTGCACGCACGATCAGAATCGAGCTAGATCGATTGCGGCTATTTCGGCATGGTGTGATCTCCCGCAAGAGCTCCTAAGAGCATCTCCAGTCGCACCCCCAATAAGTGTCCGGATCGACGTCCGGGGCCACCCTTTGGGGGCTCGTCCGGACGGAGCCGCGCCCACGGGGCCGTCCCGTCCCCACTCGGCGCCCGAACCAAAACCGCTTCGGGCTGCGGACCTGCCCTGTCACACTACCAAATTCCGCGCGATCCGGAACGTTTTGAGCGGCACGTTTTGATAACGTCGCGCGGTTTCCGTTGCGGATGGCTGAAAAGTGGAATTTGCTCTCGAAGACGCGGTCCATCTCGATGTTTCTTATATGTGCCATCGCGGATTTTTGTTCCTGGCCCAATAGGCCCAGTTGGAGATGAGTTTCGTTCCACGAGAACGTCGCAGATTAGTCGAATATATCCCTTTTCATTTCCGTCTTTTATTTGTCCATATTGTGAAATCGAATTATCTGTTTGGTATATGTTTTTTCATCGGCATTAGTCTAATGTAACCCGTTTAACTTCCGTCACTTAGATCCATCGAAACTTCCGTCATCTATTTCTCCATCTTGTGAACTCGAATTATATCTATCTTAAGAAAATAAACATAGTAGTTGAACATAAACATAGACTACATATTAATAGAAACCACACGATACAAACGAGATTGTCGATCTAAACAGGACATCAGAAGCACGGGGGCAGCAGTAGGGGGCTAAATAAAGAGCATTAGTAGGGGGCCGACAGCTCCTCCGATGGCACTGGATCGTCCGACGGGACTGGATCCTCCGATGGCACTGGATCCTCCCTTGCCTAGGGAGTCACAGCTGCGAGGAGATTGATCAGAGTTTTCTGCTCTGCCAGGGCTAAACCGATCTTCAGTTCCCCAACCTGCTTGGTCAGTTCGAGGTTGCTGGCCCTCAACTTTGACGTATCATCCATCAACTTCCGAAACACTATGAGGGAAGCTTCGCCCTGAGCCACCTGCTCCAACCTGGCATCGCGAGCCTTGGTGAGATTGTCGTAGGCGAGCTTCAAGGCTTTCTCAAGCTCAGCTTCTAGGATGTCAACCCTCTTCGCCAGAGCGCTGAAGATGATCGTCTGCTCAGCTTCATGTGCCCTGTAGATAGTTGCATGATAGGAAGTTGATGTTAATCTAAAAGGAAAAAATGGATCTAAGAAAGATGAAATCACGAGGAAATCAGAAACGGATATAAGAAAGATGAAAGCACCAGGAATTCTGAAAAGGATCTAAGAAAGACGAAATCACGAGAAATCCGGAAACGGATCATCAGTACGTGAACGGAAATGGAACCTACAGGAGGGTAGCAGACCGCTTCGCCGGTGGAGCCATGGCCGCCTGGAGGAACGATCGCCGGTGGAACCTACTACGTCAAAGGATTTTCGCTTGAGGGGAGGCGGTGAGGTAGATAGAGGATGAACTGAAGAGTGCGTCTATTTATACACCGGGAGGGGGATTGGAACGTAGGAGCCGCATGCACGACGGAGCAATAACTGGCCACCGGAACTAAACCGACACGTTTCACATTCACAATATCGTGACGAACGCGTGGCGTGCTGCATGCCAGGGTTAGTGGATTACTGCGGTGAGTGGAAGACCGGTTGTTTCCAGACTTGGGCCATGATGGCACTTTCTTGGGCCCTCTCCTGTCAGGCACTTTTTATTGGGCCTTATAGCACTTTGTAGCCCATAATTATCCTACTACAGTTGCAGTCCAAAATAAGAAGGAAGAAATGTTGAAACTTCAACAAACACATAAAACGTCGAAATTTTGATTATTTTGACACGTTTCAACATCTTCCACACCGTGAAACACTACACATCATCCCAGAATGCGTCGTCAAGTTCGTCGTCATCGGAGTCCTGCATAAGGCTCTCCCAGAATGTTTCATCCATCTCCTCATCCGACGATGAGACGATGATGGTGGAGGGGCCAACATCCGTACGAGCTCGCATCTTCGCGTCCCTCTGAGCGTCGAGCCGCAACAACGCCTGTACCAGATCTGGGTGATCACGGCGGAACCTCTCCATCGTGGCCTCGTTGTCCCGGCGGATGCCCAGCTGCATGAACGCGCGATGGTTCTCCTGCTCCTCCTTGCGGGTCACAATCCTCAGATCCGGGGCGAGGAACTCGGCAACTTCCCTGCTCTCGACGTCCCGGAAGTTGAGCTCGGCGCGCGGGCAGCCGAACCGCCACACCGCCACGTCGAACGCGCGGGCGGCGAGCTTGGGTGTGTCGAAGGTGCCCATCCACCACCGTACGCCATTGTGTGTGATCACCGCGGACCAGCGCCCGGACGACCGCAACTGCACACCTCGGAAGCCGGTGCTGCTTCTCACGCGTGGCGCCATTGGGCGGATCAGCGTCGAGAGTGAGGGGGAGGTCGGGGGGCTGTGGCGGCATGCAGTAATCAGCGCCGAGAGTGATGGGGGAGGTCGGGGGGCTGTGGCGGCGGCCTAGAAGGTAGGTCGCGTGGTCCGTGCTCGGTCGTATTTTTGCGATAGCGACGAGGTCGAGAAGTTCAGTGACCGTTGGCTTGCCAGGCTTTTGTTGAGTTCCGCAGTGACGAGTTGCACGATCTACCAGCACGAGGGATTTGATCTAAACTCGAGGTTTTAGCAGTATTAGCGATTTGATCTTTACTCGGGTTTTAGCACGAGGGATCTACCATCGATAATATACCTTAGAAGTTTACGAAACAAACTAAACCTTAACAAGTCCAGAAAACAAACGAAATTACAATCCAGCCAGACAAAATAAGAAATTCATAGGCCTAGCTCAGAAGGAGCCTAGTCTCTTCACCAACAATGCATATCCTTTGCTCTGGTTCTATATCACCCCCATCTCAATGACCGCCTCCAACATAGGGTCATCGGTCTCCCTCACAATGATCAAAACAGGTTGCTGATTATGAAAATTATTGCCTTGGACGAAAACCGTCCACACCAGCTTGTCGAGGATAATGCGGCTGTCGGTTTTCTTGTTGTAAGAAATGGTGGTGACATACTCTTCTGCTCTAAGTCGTAGGCCAACCCTGCCATCATTCCTCAGGCCAGCGTGTTCCCCTATCAACTTCGGTAGTTTCTAAGCATGAAAGATAACATACCATATTAGCAGACCTTCTCATGGTTCTTGGAAATTTACTTGCAAAAAGAGGAGGTCGTCTTATAGATACATACCATAGTATAGTGCTGCAAGTTTGTGACGGTGAAACGAGTCACAAAAGGAAGCCCAACATAGGGTCCAAGGGGTAGAAGCTGGGCCAGGCGGTTCTCCTCGTGATTGTCGAGATGGGCTCTTTGGGCATATACGATGTTGGCATCATCATGCCTCTCATCAGCAGAAATGTCAGAATCCTCATCATGGACCTCATCATCAGAATTGCTAGAATCCTGATCATGCATCTCATCATCAGAACTGCCATCTACGCTGCAAACTGAGTCATCTGCGCTTGAAAATGAGTCATCTTTGCTTGAAATGCAAAGTGAGTCATCTTGGGAGTCGCCAATAATAACAACGTAGATAGTGGGCCTTGGTATCATGGAAAACACTAGTATGCATCCCACGGAGATGTCTTTTCCTCGATGAACCGATACCATTGTGTCCCATGCAAATGGTTCTTGCTCTGTTCTTTTGACACACGAAAAGTGTACTTCCTGCCATGGGAACTAAACAACACACGCTCGCCTACTAAATTGTTGAATGCTTTCCGAGGAGTGCACGGTACAACCTGTGCATCAGAAATAAAAAGAAACGTGGAAAATAGATATTGTAATAAAAACACAATACATAATACAAGTGTAAGAAGAAGAATTGTTTTCTTACCACTGACTTGAGGTGACACTCTTGTACAGCAACACCGAACTTGGATGCAGAAGGATCAACATTTGGGCAATTATTCTTGCATACAAGGCATGGAATACCCTGTTAATCAAGCAAAAAAGAAGCAGAAATTACAAAATGTGCATATAAGCAGATTGGTTCTAAAAAGGAACAATTCTTTCATGAAGACATTTATGATCGACTTAAAGGGATCATGCACATTCAAAACAACATCTATAATCACAGCTCTGTACTCATTGGCCTCAGGGACATAGAGACACAGCAAGCATACACAACTTTGCTACACCAAGTGGGCCAGCAAAAGCAAAGACATGGCACATCTATTTGTGTCTGGTTCTTACTTTTGCTGGCCATCTGGTGGAGACAGTGAGGCATCAGCCAAATATACATGTGTCAAAGTCATCATCATTGACCAAATAAGCTCATAAATTGTGCATAGTGGTAACAAGCCTCATAAACACATAGGTGATCATGCACTAAAGGGCTATCCTTAGAATTCATTGTAACATGTAGTTAGAATAAACACATATGGAACAATGCAAAATGTAAAACAAGCCTCATAAACACATTGCCAACACTTGCTAGAAGTACGAACTCAATACCAGGAAGTAATACAAGACGAGGCCTTGTATCACTGCCACGTATTGAATCTGATCTCCTAGCATTTATCATGGCATGCAAACCAAGAGAAAAAAGAGTGCTTATAATAGCATATATGAATACAAATATTCAAATTGTATACACTACAAGGTATTATAGACACTCTCTTTCCCTTTACCATGGCATAGTTTAAATCATCGACATATAACAAGGAGGACATTCAAGGCAAACAAAAGTGGAACAATGTAAACAAATGTAATAAGAGCCTCATATATCATTGCCATGGAAGAAAAGCCAACAAGAGAGCTCCGATAGCATGTACGCATACAAATAATTGTATACACTACAAGGTATTGAAGCCCTATGTTTGCCTTTACCATGGCCTAGTTTAATCATCGGCATATAACAAGGAGGACATTCAAGGCAAACAAAAGTGGAACAATAGAAACAAATCTAATACGAGCCTCATATATCATTGGCATGGAAACCAAGGGAAAAGGGAGTACCTACAATAGCATGTACGAATACAAATACCCAAATTGTATAAACTACAAGGTATTGTAGACACTCTCTTTCCCTTTACCATGGCCTAGTTTAAATCATCGGCATATAACAAGGAGGACATTCAAGGCAAAGAAATGTGGAACAATAGAAACAAATGTAATACGAGCCTCAGATATCATTGCCATGCAAGCAAAGGCAACAAGAGAGCACCAATAGCATGTACGAATACAAATACTCATATTGTATACACTACCGTGGTATTGAAGCCATCTGTTTGCCTTTACCATGGCCTAGTTTAATCATCGGCATATAACAAGGAGGACATTCAAGGCAAACAAAAGTGGAACAATGGAAACTAATGTAAAACGAGCCTCATATATCATTTCCATGCAAACCAAGGCAAAAAGAAGTAACTACAATAGCATGTACGAATACAAATACTCAAATTGTATAAACTACAAGGTATTGTAGACACTCTTTTTTCGATTACCATGGCCTAGTTTAATCATTGGCATATAACAAGGAGGGAATTCAAGGCAAAGTAAAGTGGAACAATGAAAACAAATGTAAAACGAGCCTCATATATCATTGCCATGCAAACCAAGACAAAAAGAAGTAATTACAATAGCATGTACGAATACAAATACTCAAATTGTATACACTACAAGGTATTGTAAACACTCTCTTTGCCTTTACCATGACCTAGTTTAAATCATAGGCATATAACAAGGAGGACATTCAAGGCAAAGAAAAGTGGAACAATAGAAACAAATGTAATACGAGCCTCATATATCATTGCCATGCAAACCAAGGGAAAAAGAAGTGGCTATAATAGCATGTACGAATACAGATTATCAAATTGTATACACTACAAGGTATTATAGACAATCTCTGTCCCTTTACCATGGCCAAGTTTAATCATCAGCATATAACAAGGAGAACATTCAAGGAAAAATAAAGTGGAACAATGGAAACAAATGTAATACGAGCCACTATATCATTGCCATGCAAACCAAAGGCCAGTCGAGTGCCTATAATAGCATATACGAATACAAATACTCAAATTGTATACACTAGAGGGTATTATAGACACTCTCTTGGCCTTTACCATGGCCTAGTTTAAATCATCGGCATATAACGAGGACATTCAAGGAAAAGAAGAAGTGGAACAATGGAAACAAATGTAATACGAGCCTCATATATCATTGACATGGAAACCAAGGGAAAAAGGAGTAGTCATAATAGCATGTACGAATACAGATACTCAAATTGTATACACTACAAGGTATTATAACCACTCTCTTTCCCTTTACCATGGCCTAGTTTAAATCATCGGCATATAACAAGGAGGACATTCAAGGCAAAAAAAATGTGGAACAATAGAAACAAATGTAATATGAGCCTCAGATATCATTGCCATACAAACCAAGGCCAAGCGGGTGCCTATAATAGCATATACGGATACAAATACTCAAATTGTGTACACTATAAGGTATTATAGACACTCCCTTTGCCTTTACCATGGACTGGTTTAATCATCGGCATATAACTAGGAGGACATTCAAGGCAAAAAAAAGTTGAACAATAGAAACAAATGTAATACAAGCCTCATATATCATTGCCAGGCAAACCAAAGGCCGAGAGAGTGTCTAAAATAGCATATACGCATACAAATACTCAAATTGTATATATACACTAAAAGGTATTTTAGACACTCTCTCGATCTTTACCATGGCCTAGTTTAATCATCGGCATATAACTAGGAGGACATTTATCATGTTGATAAATTAGGATACACAAAAGAAAAACAGGTGGAACAATGGAAAATGCACAGAAAAAATGAATCTGACCTCAGAATTTCTAAGTACAACAAGTATAGTCACTACTAGAACCTGGCCTCGGTAAATCATTAGTCAAAGTGTTAATAATTGTCCAAAATTGAAATAACATTGCAAAAATACCAAATCTAAGTCGTCAAACAAAAAAAAACCCAAATCTAAGCCTAATATAACTGAAGCACCCAAATCGGGTATGGAATTAAACCATAACCTATCGAAATCATGGTGGAAATAGATGAACTAAGCGTGCCAGATATCCCAAACTTAAGCCATAGAACAAAAACACGTCTACGGGAGAAAATACAAAGAAGAGACACAGAATGAACGGTAAAAACATGTAGATCTACCGTGCATGTCGTGCTACGCAGAAAAATCGAGCTCAATCTACAGATCTACGATACATACAAGGGATAAGAGGGTTAGATATCATCTTACCGCCATTGCCAAATCCCTCGAAGAGGACGGGACGACGCATGCGGTGATTTGAAAAAAGCCGATGAAGATCCTGCCTGCCCAGGGAGGAAGAGGAGGCCTGGCCTTCGTTTCCCGCCGAGGATGGTCGTCGCTGTGCTGTCGATGTCCCGGCGGAGGAAAACCCGCCGACGGAGAGAGGGGAAGCTCAGGAAGGCGGTGAGAGAGATAGAGCGAGTGATATGACTATAAGAGAGACAGGGGGAGGTGAGCGCGATTAAAGGGTGCACCTTCCCGAAGGGGTTGACGCTGCGTCTCCCGCGCAATAAAGGGCCGGCCTGGCGCCAGTTGCCCAAAACATTTCACAAAAGAGAAGAAAAATAATTTAAAATGGAAAGAAAAACAATTAATACAGAATAATAATAACTTAACCACACAATACTCCATCTGTTTGATCTGACAGAATAAAGCCAATTTCCCCGATTGTTTTGAAAGACAAAATGCAGATTCAATTTTTTGAAAACCAAGCTTATCTGAATTGTGTCGATTATTTAGTGACATCGTGCCTTTTTTTTATAAATGATTATCTACTTGCTTGGATGTGTTAGGGTGGACACTAGAAAGTCCCAAGACAATGGTATGAACCAACTCTTCACAAGATTCCCTCACGTTTCTCCGTTCCGGGAGTTTCGGGCCAATAGGGCATGTAAATTCGAGAGAGAACACATAGGGAAGGAAGTCGGGCTCTAAGTAGTCCTGGAACCCGCCAGAGAGAATCTGAAGCCGGTGGAACCCTAACACACATGACACAATCTAACACACATGGTATTTCATACCATGGGATTTGGTGGCATTCGTACGATCCGCATCCCCCCTCCGAAAAAATCGTGCATAGCTAGCCACGCTGGGGAAAAAGACAGAACTGTTGTTGTAGGCCTCTACGTGAGCCGAAAGGGGGTAGCAAAGTGGAAATAACTGTTTGGTTGTGTTAGGTTAGGCCCAAGGAACACCCAAGAGGATGTTAGGGTCCACCTCTTGGCTAGATTCCCCTAGTTCCGTCAAATCGGGGAGTTTCGGGCTCTAAGTAGTCCTGGAACCCGCTAGAGAGAATCTGACGCCGGTGAAGCCCTAACACAGAGAGCGAGGGACTCTTGGGCATCCCAGACCCATGACACACTCTAACACACATGGTATGGTATACCATGGGATTTTTTGGCATTCAGACGATCCGGAGCCCCCTCCGGAGAAAGCATAGCCCCAATGGGGAAAAAGACGGGACTGTCGTTCTGCCCCATCTACGCGAGTCGGAAGGGGTAGAAAAGTGGAACTAACTGCTTGGTTGTGTTAGGTTATGCCCAAGGAACACCCAAGATAATGGTAGGTCACACCTCTTGGCAAGATTCCCCCATTTTGTGGCATTCAGACGATCGGGAGCCCCCCTCCGGAGAAACCATGCATATCCCCGCTGAGGAAAAAGGCGGAAGTGCCGTTCTGGCCCCTCTATGTGAGCCAGAAGGGGGTAGCAAAGTGGAACCAACTTTTTGGTTGTGTTAGGTTAGGCACAAGGAACACAAAAGAAAATGTTAGGGTCCACCTCTTGGCAAGATTCCGCTAGTTCTGTCAAATCCGGGAGTTTTGGGCTCTAAGTAGTCATGGAACCCTCTAGAGAGAATCCGACGCCGGTGATGCCCTTACATAGAGTGCGGGGGACTCTTTGGAATCCAAGACCCATGACACACTCTAACACACATGGTATGGTATACCATGGGTTTTGGTGGCATTCAGACGATGTGGAGCCACCTCTCCGGAGAAACCATAGCCCCGCGGGGGAAAAAGACGGAACTGTCGTTCTGCCCCATCTACGTGAGCCGTAAGGGGGTAGCAAAGTGGAAATAACTTTTTTTGTGTGTTATGTTAGGCCCAAGGAACAGTCAAGAGAATGGTAGGTCACACCTTTTGGCAATGTTCCCCCAGTTCCGTCACACCCGGGAGTTTCACGCTCTCATTAATAAGTCATGGAACCCGCGAGAGAGAATCCGACGCCGGTGAAACCCTAACACAGAGGGCGAGGTAATCTTGGATATCCAAGACCATGGCACACTCTATCACACGTGGTGTGGCGTGTAATGATATTTGGTGGCATTCAGACGACCCGGAGCCCCCTCGCCGGATAAACCATAGCCCTGCTGGGAAAAAGACGGAATTGTCGTTCTGCCCCATCTACATGAGCCGGAAGGGGGTAGCAAAGTGGAACCAATTTCTTGGTTGTGTTTTTTTAGGCCGAAGGAACACCCAATACAATGGTAGGGCCCACCTCTTGGAAAGATTCCCCCAGCTCCGTCAGATCCAGGAGTTTCGGGCTCTAGGTAGTCCTGGAATACGCCAGAGAGAATCTGACATCGGTGAAACCCTAACACAGAGAGCGAGTGAATCTTGGGCATCCAAGACTCATGCCACACTCTATCACACGTGGTGGGTTGTGTAATGGGATTTGGTGGCATTCATACGATCCGGAGCCACCTCTCCGGATAAACCATAGCTCCGCTGGGAAGACGGAATTGTCGTTCTGCCCCATCTACCTGAGCCGGAAGGGGGTAGCAAAGTGAAACCAAGTTCTTGGTTGTGTTAGGTTAGGCCGAAGGAACACCCAATACAATGGTAGCGCCCACCACTTGGAAAGATTCCCATAGTTTGTCAGATCCGGGAGTTTCGGGCTCTAAGTAGTCCCGGAACACGCGAGAGAGAATCCGACGCCGGTGAAGCCTAACAGAGAGAGAGAGAGAGGTAATCTCGGGTATACAATACCATGAAACACTCTAACACACATGGTATGTCATACCATGGGATTTAGTGGCATTCATACGATCCGGAGCCCCCCTCCGGAGAAACCATAGCTCCGCTGGGAAAAAAGGCGGAATTGTCGTTCTGGCCCCTCTACGTGAGTCGGAAAGGGGTAGCAAAGTGGAACCAACTGTTTGGTTGTGTTAGGTTAGGTACAAGGAACACCAAATAAAATTTTAGGGTCCACCTCTTGGAAAGATTCCCCTAGTTCCGTCAAATCCATGAGTTTCCGGCTCTAAGTAGTCCTGGAACCCGCTAGAGAGAATCTGACGCCGGTGAAGCCCTAACACACAGAGAGAGAGAGGGACTCTTGGGAATCCTACACCCATGACACACTCTAACACACGTGGTATGGTATACCATGGGATTTGGTGGCATTCTAACGATCCGAAGCTCCCTCCAGAGAAACCATAGCCCTGATGGGAAAAAAGACGGAACTATCGTTCTGCCCCATCTACGAGAGTCGGAAGGGGGTAGCAAAGTGGAACTAACTTCTTGGTTGCGTAAGGTTAGGCCCAAAGAACACCCAAGAGAACTTTAGGGCCCGCCTCTCGGCAAGATTCCCCCGGTTCCGTCACACCCGGGAGTTTCGGGCTCTCATTAATTAGTCCTGGAACCCGCGAGAGAGAATAAGACACCGGTGAAACCCTAACACAGAGAGCGAGGGAAGTGGGCCTCCAAGACCCATGCCACACTATAGCACACATGTTATGGCGTGCAAATTGGATTTTTTGGCATTCAAACGAACTGGAGCCACCTCTCCGGAGAAACCATAGCCCCGATGGAAAAAAGACGGAACCGTCGTTCCGCCCCATCTACGTGAGCCGGAAGGGGGTAACAAAGTGGAAATAAATATTTGTTTGTGTTAGGTTAGGCCCAAGGAACACCCAAGAGAATGGTAGGGCGCACCTGGTATGATTACCCCAGTTCCGTCACACCCGGGAGTTTCGGGCTCTCATTAATTAGTCCTGGAACCCGCGAGATTGAAATCCGACACCGGTGAAACCCTAACACATAGAGCGAGGTAATTTCGGGTATCCAAGACCATGTCACACTATAACACACATGTTATGTCATACCATGGGATTTGGTGGCATTCATACGATCCGGAGCCCCCTCCAGAAAAACCATAGCCCCGTTGGGGAAAAAGGCGGAACTGACGTTCTGGCCCCTCTACGTGAGCCGAAAGGGGGTAGCAAAGTGGAACCAACTGTTTTGTTGTGTTAGTTTAGTACCAATAAACACCAAAGAAAATTTTAGGGTCCACCTCTTGGCAAGATTCCCCTAGTTCCGTCAAATCCAGGAGTTTTGGGCTCTAAGTAGTCCTGGACCCGCTAGAAAGAATCCGGCGCCGGTGAAGCCCTAACTTAGAGAGCGATGGAATCTTGGGCATCCAAGACCCATGACTCACTCTAACACACATTTTATGGTATACCATGGGATTTGGTGGCCTCAAGACGATCCGGATCCCCCTCCGGAGAAACCATAGCCCCGTTGGGGAAAAAGGCGGAACTGCCGTTTTGGCCCCTATACTTGAGCCGAAAGGGGGTAGAAAAGTGGAACCAAATGTTTGGTTGTGTTAGTTTAGGCCCAATAACAGCAAATAAAATTTTAGGGTCCACCTCTTGGCAAGATTCCCCTAGTTCCGTGCAATCCGGGAGTTTCGGGCTCTAAGTAGTCCTGGAACCCGCTAGAGAGAATCCGACGCCGGTGAAGCCCTTACACATAGAGCGACGGAATCTTGGGAATCCAAGACCCATGGCACACTCTAACACACATGGTATGGTATACCATGGGATTTGGTGGCATTCAGACGATCTGGAGCCACCTCTCCGGAGAAACCATAGCCCCGTTGGGGAAAAATACGGAACTGTCGTTCTGCCCCATCTACGTGAGCCGGAGGGGGTAGAAAAGTCGAACTAACTGTTTGGTTCTGTTAGGTTAGGCCCAAGGAACACACAAGATAATGGTAGGGCACACCTCTTGGCGATATTCCCCCAGTTCCGTCACACCCAGGAGTTTCGGGCTCTCATTAATTAGTCCTGGAACCCGCGAGAGAGAATCCGACACCGGTGAAACCCTAACACAGAGAGCGAGGTAATCTCAGGTATCCAAGACCATGACACTCTAACACACATGGTATGTCATACCATGGGATTTGGTGACATTCAGACGATCGGGAACCCCCTGCGGAGAAACCATGCATAGCCCCGCTGAGGAAAAAGGCGGAAGAGCCGTTCTGGCCCCTTTACATGAGCTAGAAGGGGGTAGCAAAGTGGAACCAACTGTTTGGTTGTGTTCGGTTAGGCACAAGGAACACCAAAGAAATTGTTAGGGTCCACCTCTTGGCAAGATTCTTCTAGTTCCGTCAAATCCGGGAGTTTCGGGCTCTAAGTAGTCATGGAACCCGCTAGAGAGAATCCGACGCTGGTGATGCCCTTACACAGAGAGCGAGGGAATCTTTGGCATCCAAGACCCATGACACACTCTAACACACGTGGTATGGTATACCAAGGGTTTTGGTGGCATTCAGCCGATCTGGAGCCACCTCTCCGGAGAAACCATAGACCCGCTGGGGAAAAAGACGGAACTGTCGTTCTGCCCCATCTACGTGAGCCGGAAGGGGGTAGGAAAGTGGAAATAACTATTTGGTTGTGTTAGGTTAGTCCCAAGGAACACCCAAGAGAATGGTAGGGCACACCTCTTGGCAATATTCCCCCAGTTCCGTCACACCCGGGAGTTTCGGGCTCTCATTAATTAGTCCTGGAACCCGCGAGATTGAAATCCGACACCGGTGAAACCCTAACACATAGAGCGAGGTAATCTCGGGTATCCAAGACCATGTCACACTCTAACACACATGGTATGTCATACCATGGGATTTGGTGGCATTCATACGATCCGGAGCCCCCTCCAGAAAAACCATAGCCCCGTTGGGGAAAAAGGCGGAACTGACGTTCTGGCCCCTCTACGTGAGCCGAAAGGGGGTAGCAAAGTGGAACCAACTGTTTTTTTTGTGTTAGTTTAGGACCAATAAACACACTAGAAAATTTTAGGGTCCACCACTTGGCAAGATTCCCCTAGTTCCGTCAAATCCAGGAGTTTCGGGCTCTAAGTAGTCCTGGACCCGCTAGAAAGAATCCGGCGCCGGTGAAGCCCTAACTTAGAGAGCGAGGGAATCTTGGGCATCCAAGACCCATGACACACTCTAACACAAATTTTATGGTATACCATGGGATTTGGTGGCCTCAAGACGATCCGGAGCCCCCTTCGGAGAAACCATAGCCCCGTTGGGGAAAAAGGCGGAACTGCCGTTTTGGCCCCTATACTTGAGCCGAAAGGGGGTAGAAAAGTGGAACCAAATGTTTGGTTGTGTTAGTTTAGGCCCAAGGAACAGCAAATAAAATTTTAGGGTCCACCTCTTGGCAAGATTCCCCTAGTTCCGTCCAATCCGGGAGTTTCGGGCTCTAAGTAGTCCTGGAACCCGCTAGAGAGAATCCGACGCCGGTGAAGCCCTTACACATAGAGCGACGGAATCTTGGGCATCCAAGACCCATGACACACTCTAACACACATGGTATGGTATACCATGGGATTTGGTGGCATTCAGACGATCTGGAGCCACCTCTCCGGAGAAACCATAGCCCCGTTGGGGAAAAATACGGAACTGTCGTTCTGCCCCATCTAAGTGAGCCGGAGGGGGTAGAAAAGTCGAACTAACTGTTTGGTTGTGTTAGGTTAGGCCCAAGGAACACCCAAGATAATGTTAGGGAACACCTCTTGGCAAGATTCCCCCAGTTCCGTCACACCCAGGAGTTTCGGGCTCTCATTAATTAGTCCTGGAACCCGCGAGAGAGAATCCGACACCGGTGAAACCCTAACACAGAGAGCGAGGTCATCTCGGGTATCCAAGACCATGACACTCTAACACACATGGTATGTCATACCATGGGATTTGGTGGCATTCAGACGATCGGGAACCCCCTGCGGAGAAACCATGCATAGCCCCGCTGAGGAAAAAGGTGGAAGAGCCGTTCTGGCCCCTTTACATGAGCTAGAAGGGGGTAGCAAAGTGGAACCAACTGTTTGGTTGTGTTTGGTTAGGCACAAGGAACACCAAAGAAATTGTTAGGGTCCACCTCTTGGCAAGATTCTTCTAGTTCCGTCAAATCCGGGAGTTTCGGGCTCTAAGTAGTCATGGAACCCGCTAGAGAGAATCCGACGCTGGTGATGCCCTTACACAGAGAGAGAGGGACTCTTTGGCATCCAAGACCCATGACACACTCTAACACACGTGGTATGGTATACCAAGGGTTTTGGTGGCATTCAGCCGATCTGGAGCCACCTCTCCGGAGAAACCATAGACCCGCTGGGGAAAAAGACGGAACTGTCGTTCTGCCCCATCTACGTGAGCCGGAAGGGGGTAGGAAAGTGGAAATAACTATTTGGTTGTGTTAGGTTAGTCCCAAGGAACACCCAAGAGAATGGTAGGGCACACCTCTTGGCAATATTCCCCCAGTTCCGTCACACCCGGGAGTTTCGGGCTCTCATTAATTAGTCCTGGAACCCGCGAGATTGAAATCCGACACCGGTGAAACCCTAACACATAGAGCGAGGTAATCTCGGGTATCCAAGACCATGTCACACTCTAACACACATGGTATGTCATACCATGGGATTTTGTGGCATTCATACGATCCGGAGCCCCCTCCAGAAAAACCATAGCCCCGTTGGGGAAAAAGGCGGAACTGATGTTCTGGCCCCTCTACGTGAGCCGAAAGGGGGTAGCAAAGTGGAACCAACTGTTTTTTTTGTGTTAGTTTAGGACCAATAAACACACTAGAAAATTTTAGGGTCCACCACTTGGCAAGATTCCCCTAGTTCCGTCAAATCCAGGAGTTTCGGGCTCTAAGTAGTCCTGGACCCGCTAGAAAGAATCCGGCGCCGGTGAAGCCCTAACTTAGAGAGCGAGGGAATCTTGGGCATCCAAGACCCATTACACACTCTAACACAAATTTTATGGTATACCATGGGATTTGGTGGCCTCAAGACGATCCGGAGCCCACTTCGGAGAAACCATAGCCCCGTTGGGGAAAAAGGCGGAACTGCCGTTTTGGCCCCTATACTTGAGCCGAAAGGGGGTAGAAAAGTGGAACCAAATGTTTGGTTGTGTTAGTTTAGGCCCAAGGAACAGCAAATAAAATTTTAGGGTCCACCTCTTGGCAAGATTCCCCTAGTTCCGTCCAATCCGGGAGTTTCGGGCTCTAAGTAGTCCTGGAACCCGCTAGAGAGAATCCGACGCCGGTGAAGCCCTTACACATAGAGCGACGGAATCTTGGGCATCCAAGACCCATGACACACTCTAACACACATGGTATGGTATACCATGGGATTTGGTGGCATTCAGACGATCTGGAGCCACCTCTCCGGAGAAACCATAGCCCCGTTGGGGAAAAATACGGAACTGTCGTTCTGCCCCATCTAAGTGAGCCGGAGGGGGTAGAAAAGTCGAACTAACTGTTTGGTTGTGTTAGGTTAGGCCCAAGGAACACCCAAGATAATGGTAGGGAACACCTCTTGGCAAGATTCCCCCAGTTCCGTCACACCCAGGAGTTTCGGGCTCTCATTAATTAGTCCTGGAACCCGCGAGAGAGAATCCGACACCGGTGAAACCCTAACACAGAGAGCGAGGTCATCTCGGGTATCCAAGACCATGACACTCTAACACACATGGTATGTCATACCATGGGATTTGGTGGCATTCAGACGATCGGGAACCCCCTGCGGAGAAACCATGCATAGCCCCGCTGAGGAAAAAGGTGGAAGAGCCGTTCTGGCCCCTTTACATGAGCTAGAAGGGGCTAGCAAAGTGGAACCAACTGTTTGGTTGTGTTCGGTTAGGCACAAGGAACACCAAAGAAATTGTTAGGGTCCACCTCTTGGCAATATTCTTCTAGTTCCGTCAAATCCGGGAGTTTCGGGCTCTAAGTAGTCATGGAACCCGCTAGAGAGAATCCGACGCTGGTGATGCCCTTACACAGAGAGCGAGGGACTCTTTGGCATCCAAGACCCATGACACACTCTAACACACGTGGTATGGTATACCAAGGGTTTTGGTGGCATTCAGCCGATCTGGAGCCACCTCTCCGGAGAAACCATAGACCCGCTGGGGAAAAAGACGGAACTGTCGTTCTGCCCCATCTACGTGAGCCGGAAGGGGGTAGGAAAGTGGAAATAACTATTTGGTTGTGTTAGGTTAGTCCCAAGGAACACCCAAGAGAATGGTAGGGCACACCTCTTGGCAATATTCCCCCAGTTCCGTCACACCCGGGAGTTTCGGGCTCTCATTAATTAGTCCTGGAACCCGCGAGATTGAAATCCGACACCGGTGAAACCCTAACACATAGAGCGAGGTAATCTCGGGTATCCAAGACCATGTCACACTCTAACACACATGGTATGTCATACCATGGTATTTTGTGGCATTCATACGATCCGGAGCCCCCTCCAGAAAAACCATAGCCCCGTTGGGGAAAAAGGCGGAACTGATGTTCTGGCCCCTCTACGTGAGCCGAAAGGGGGTAGCAAAGTGGAACCAACTGTTTTTTTTGTGTTAGTTTAGGACCAATAAACACACTAGAAAATTTTAGGGTCCACCACTTGGCAAGATTCCCCTAGTTCCGTCAAATCCAGGAGTTTCGGGCTCTAAGTAGTCCTGGACCCGCTAGAAAGAATCCGGCGCCGGTGAAGCCCTAACTTAGAGAGCGAGGGAATCTTGGGCATCCAAGACCCATGACACACTCTAACACAAATTTTATGGTATACCATGGGATTTGGTGGCCTCAAGACGATCCGGAGCCCACTTCGGAGAAACCATAGCCCCGTTGGGGAAAAAGGCGGAACTGCCGTTTTGGCCCCTATACTTGAGCCGAAAGGGGGTAGAAAAGTGGAACCAAATGTTTGGTTGTGTTAGTTTAGGCCCAAGGAACAGCAAATAAAATTTTAGGGTCCACCTCTTGGCAAGATTCCCCTAGTTCCGTCCAATCCGGGAGTTTCGGGCTCTAAGTAGTCCTGGAACCCGCTAGAGAGAATCCGACGCCGGTGAAGCCCTTACACATAGAGCGACGGAATCTTGGGCATCCAAGACCCATGACACACTCTAACACACATGGTATGGTATACCATGGGATTTGGTGGCATTCAGACGATCTGGAGCCACCTCTCCGGAGAAACCATAGCCCCGTTGGGGAAAAATACGAACTGTCGTTCTGCCCCATCTAAGTGAGCCGGAGGGGGTAGAAAAGTCGAACTAACTGTTTGGTTGTGTTAGGTTAGGCCCAAGGAACACCCAAGATAATGGTAGGGAACACCTCTTGGCAAGATTCCCCCAGTTCCGTCACACCCAGGAGTTTCGGGCTCTCATTAATTAGTCCTGGAACCCGCGAGAGAGAATCCGACACCGGTGAAACCCTAACACAGAGAGCGAGGTCATCTCGGGTATCCAAGACCATGACACTCTAACACACATGGTATGTCATACCATTGGATTTGGTGGCATTCAGACGATCGGGAACCCCCTGCGGAGAAACCATGCATAGCCCCGCTGAGGAAAAAGGTGGAAGAGCCGTTCTGGCCCCTTTACATGAGCTAGAAGGGGCTAGCAAAGTGGAACCAACTGTTTGGTTGTGTTCGGTTAGGCACAAGGAACACCAAAGAAATTGTTAGGGTCCACCTCTTGGCAATATTCTTCTAGTTCCGTCAAATCCGGGAGTTTCGGGCTCTAAGTAGTCATGGAACCCGCTAGAGAGAATCCGACGCTGGTGATGCCCTTACACAGAGAGCGAGGGACTCTTTGGCATCCAAGACCCATGACACACTCTAACACACGTGGTATGGTATACCAAGGGTTTTGGTGGCATTCAGCCGATCTGGAGCCACCTCTCCGGAGAAACCATAGACCCGCTGGGGAAAAAGACGGAACTGTCGTTCTGCCCCATCTACGTGAGCCGGAAGGGGGTAGGAAAGTGGAAATAACTATTTGGTTGTGTTAGGTTAGTCCCAAGGAACACCCAAGAGAATGGTAGGGCACACCTCTTGGCAATATTCCCCCAGTTCCGTCACACCCGGGAGTTTCGGGCTCTCATTAATTAGTCCTGGAACCCGCGAGATTGAAATCCGACACCGGTGAAACCCTAACACATAGAGCGAGGTAATCTCGGGTATCCAAGACCATGTCACACTCTAACACACATGGTATGTCATACCATGGGATTTGGTGGCATTCATACGATCCGGAGCCCCCTCCAGAAAAACCATAGCCCCGTTGGGGAAAAAGGCGGAACTGACGTTCTGGCCCCTCTACGTGAGCCGAAAGGGGGTAGAAAAGTGGAACCAACTGTTTTTTGTGTGTTAGTTTAGGACCAATAAACACACTAGAAAATTTTAGGGTCCACCACTTGGCAAGATTCCCCTAGTTCCGTCAAATCCAGGAGTTTCGGGCTCTAAGTAGTCCTGGACCCGCTAGAAAGAATCCGGCGCCGGTGAAGCCCTAACTTAGAGAGCGAGGGAATCTTGGGCATCCAAGACCCATGACACACTCTAACACAAATTTTATGGTATACCATGGGATTTGGTGGCCTCAAGACGATCCGGAGCCCCCTTCGGAGAAACCATAGCCCTGTTGGGGAAAAAGGCGGAACTGCCGTTTTGGCCCCTATACTTGAGCCGAAAGGGGGTAGAAAAGTGGAACCAAATGTTTGGTTGTGTTAGTTTAGGCCCAAGGAACAGCAAATAAAATTTTAGGGTCCACCTCTTGGCAAGATTCCCCTAGTTCCGTCCAATCCGGGAGTTTCGGGCTCTAAGTAGTCCTGGAACCCGCTAGAGAGAATCCGACGCCGGTGAAGCCCTTACACATAGAGCGACGGAATCTTGGGCATCCAAGACCCATGACACACTCTAACACACATGGTATGGTATACCATGGGATTTGGTGGCATTTAGACGATCTGGAGCCACCTCTCCGGAGAAACCATAGCCCCGTTGGGGAAAAATACGGAACTGTCGTTCTGCCCCATCTACGTGAGCCGGAGGGGGTAGAAAAGTCGAACTAACTGTTTGGTTGTGTTAGGTTAGGCCCAAGGAACACCCAAGATAATGGTAGGGCACACCTCTTGGCAAGATTCCCCAGTTCCGTCACACCCAGGAGTTTCGGGCTCTCATTAATTAGTCCTGGAACCCGCGAGAGAGAATCCGACACCGGTGAAACCCTAACACAGAGAGCGAGGTAATCTCGGGTATCCAAGACCATGACACTCTAACACACATGGTATGTCATACCATGGGATTTGGTGGCATTCAGACGATCGGGAACCCCCTGCGGAGAAACCATGCATAGCCCCGCTGAGGAAAAAGGCGGAAGAGCCGTTCGGGCCCCTTTACATGAGCTAGAAGGGGGTAGCAAAGTGGAACCAACTGTTTGGTTGTGTTCGGTTAGGCACAAGGAACACCAAAGAAATTGTTAGGGTCCACCTCTTGGCAAGATTCTTCTAGTTCCGTCAAATCCGGGAGTTTCGGGCTCTAAGTAGTCATGGAACCCGCTAGAGAGAATCCGACGCTGGTGATGCCCTTACACAGAGAGCGAGGGACTCTTTGGCATCCAAGACCCATGAAACACTCTAACACACGTGGTATGGTATACCAAGGGTTTTGGTGGCATTCAGCCGATCTGGAGCCACCTCTCCGGAGAAACCATAGACCCGCTGGGGAAAAAGACGGAACTGTCGTTCTGCCCCATCTACGTGAGCCGGAAGGGGGTAGGAAAGTGGAAATAACTATTTGGTTGTGTTAGGTTAGTCCCAAGGAACACCCAAGATAATGGTAGGGCACACCTCTTGGCAATATTCCCCCAGTTCCGTCACACCCGGGAGTTTCGGGCTTTCATTAATTAGTCATGGAACCCGCGAGAGAGAATCCGACACCGGTGAAACCCTAACACAGAGGGCGAGGTAATCTCAGGTATCCAAGACCATGGCACACTCTATCACATTTGGTGTGGCATGTAATGAGATTTGGTGGCATTCAGACGACCCGGAGCCCCCTCTCCGGATAAACCATAGCCCTGCTGGGAAAAAGACGAAATTGTCGTTCTGCCCCATCTACATGAGCCGGAAGGGGGTAGCAAAGTGGAACCAATTTCTTTGTTGTGTTAGGTTAGGCTGAAGGAACAACCAATAAAATGGTAGGGCCCACCTCTTGGAAAGATCCCCCCAGCTCCGTCAGATCCCGGAGTTTCGGGCTCTAGGTAGTCCTGGAACACGCTAGAGAGAATCCGACATCGGTGAAACCCTAACACAGAGAGCGAGTGAATCTTGGGCATCCAAGAATCATGCCACACTCTATCACACGTGGTGTGGCGTGTAATGGGATTTGGTGGTATTCTGACGATCTGGAGCCCCCTCTCCGGATAAACCATAGCCCCGCTGGGAAGACGAAATTGTCGTTCTGCCCCATCTACCTGAGCCGGAAGGGGGTAGCAAAGTGGAACGAAGTTATTTATTGTGTTAGGTTAGGCCGAAGGAACACCAAATACAATGTTAGGGCCCACCTCTTGGAAAAATTACCACAA
This sequence comes from Alopecurus myosuroides, assembly GCA_028641055.1. NCBI lineage: Eukaryota > Viridiplantae > Streptophyta > Magnoliopsida > Poales > Poaceae > Alopecurus > Alopecurus myosuroides. The sequence continues at coordinate 339,134,785 of CM054062.1, forward strand.
TTCCGCCGGATCCGGGAGTTTCGGGCTCTAAGTAGTCCTGGAACACGCGAGAGAGAATCCGACGCCGGTGAAGCCTAACACACACAGAGAGAGAGGTAATCTCAGGTATACAATACCATGACATACTCTAACACACATGGTATGTCATACCATTGGATTTAGTGGCATTCATATGGTCCGGAGCCCCCCTCCGGAGAAACCATAGCCCCGCTGGGGAAAAGGCGGAACTGTCGTTCTGGCCCCTCTACGTGAGTCAGAAAGGGGTAGCAAAGTGGAAAAAATTGTTTGGTTGTGTTAGGTTCGGCACAAGGAACACCAAAGAAAACGTTAGGGTCCACCTCTTGGCAAGATTCCCCTAGTTCCGTCAAATCCGCGAGTTTCGGACTCTAAGTAGTCCTGGAACCCGTTAGAGAGAATCTGACGTCGGTGAAGCCCTAACACAGAGAGAGAGGGACTCTTGGTTATCCTACACCCATGAAACACTCTAACACACGTGGTATGGTATACAATGGGATTTGGTGGCATTCAGACAATCCAGAGCTCCCACCAGAGAAACCATAGCCCCGATGGGGAAAAAGACGGAACTGTCGTTCTGCCCCATCTACGAGAGTCGGAAGGGGGTAGCAAAGTGGAACTAACTTCTTGGTTGTGTTAGGTTAGGCCCAAGGAACACCCAATATAACTGTAGGGCCCTCCTCTTGGCAAGATTCTCCCAGTTCCATCACACCCGGGAGTTTCGGGCTCTCATTAATTAGTCCTGGAACCCGCGAGAGAGAATACGACACGGGTGAAACCCTAACACAGAGAGCGAGGGAAGTGGGCATCCAAGACCCATGCCACACTCTAGCACACATGGTATGGCTTGCAAATTGGATTTTGTGGCATTCAAACGATCTGGAGCCACCTCTCCGGAGAAACCATAGCCCCGCTGGGGAAAAAGACGGAACTGTCGTTCTGCCCCATCTACGTGAACCGGGAGTTTCGGGCTCTCGTAAATTAGTCCTGGAACCCGCGGGATTGAAATCCGACACCGGTGAAACCCTAACACAGAGAGTGAGGTAATCTCGGGTATCTAAGACCATGGCACACTCTAACACACATGGTATGTCATACCATGAGATTTGGTGGCATTCATACGATCCGGAGCCCCGTCCGGAAAAACCATAGCCCCGTTGGGGGGAAAGGCGGAACTGCCGTTCTAGCCCCTCTACGTGAGCCGAAAGGAGGTAGCAAAGTGGGACCAACTGTTTGTTTGTGTTAGGTTAGGACCAAGAAACACCAAATGAAATTTTGGGGTCCACCTCTTGGCAAGATTCTCCTAGTTTCGTCAAATCCGGGAGTTTCGGGCTCTAAGTAGTACTGGAACCCGCTAGAAAGAAGCCCTAACTCAGAGAGCGAGGGACTCTTGAGCATCCAAGACCCATGACACACTGTAACACACATGGTATGGTATACCATGGGATTTGGTGGCATCCAGACGATCCGGAGCCCCCCTCCGGAGAAACCATAGCCCCGTTGGGAAAAAGGTGGAACTGCCATCTTGGCCCCTCTACGAGAGCCGAAGGGGGTAGCAAAGTGGAACTAAATGTTTGGTTGTGTTAGGCTAGGCCCAAGGAACACCAAAGAAAATGTTAGGGTCCACCTCTTGGCAAGATTCCCCTAATTCCGTCCAATCCGGGAGTTTCGGGCTCTAAGTAGTCCTGGAACCAGCTAGTGAGAATCCGACGCCGGTGAAGCCCTTACACAGAGAGCGAGGGACTCTTGGGAATCAAAGACCCATGACACACTCTAACACACATGATATGGTATACCATGGGATTTGGTGGCATTCAGACGATCTGGAGCCACCTCTCCGGAGAAACCATAGCCCCGTTGGGGGAAAAGACGGAACTGTCGTTCTACCCCATCTACGTGAGCCGGAGGGGTAGAAAAGTCGAACTAACTGTTTGGTTGTGTTAGGTTAGGCCCAAGGAACACCCAGGATAATGTTAGTTCACAGCTCTTGGCAACATTCCCCCATTTGCGTCACTCCTGGGAGTTTCGGGCTCTCATTAATTAGTCCTGGAACCCGCGAGATTGAATCCGACACCGGTGAAACCCTAACACAGAGAGAGAGAGAGGTAATCTCGGGTATCCAAGACCACTAAACTCTAACACACATGGTATGTCATATCATGGGATTTGGTGGCATTCAGACGATCGGGAGCCCCCTCCGGAGAAACCATGCATATCCCCGCTGAGGAAAAATGCGGAAGTGCCATTCTGGCCCCTCTACGTGAGCCAGAAGGGGGTAGCAAAGTGGAACCAACTATTTGGTTGTGTTAGGTTAGTCACAAGGAACACCAAAGAAATGTTAGGGTCCACCTCTTGGCAAGATTCCCCTAGTTCCGTCAAATCCGGGAGTTATCCGAAGAAATGCGAATCCAATCTCATCGTGCAGCAAACAATGAGGAAAACAACCATAATGGTTATCCGAAGAAATGCAAGACGAAAAATCTGACCGTCTACTCGACTGGAAAAATCCCAATCGAGCAAACGCTCGGGGGCTACTGACGAAGGGATGGATCTTGGACCCTGCGGGTAAGGACACCCCGTCTTAAGCCCAAGGTTAAGGCCCAAGAAGGGAATCCCTTGAAGTGTTCTGGAAGACCCACTTGAAGCCCACCCGCAATGTCTTGCGGGCTAAGTTAGGAAACTTGTAACCGACATAGGGTTAGAGCTCGAGTCCTCTCCGGGTAGGGTTTGGGACCTGGCCACTTATATAAGGCCAGGAGAACCACCGGAAGAGGACCAAGAAATACCGCGCCACCAAAGCCTTGAGATCGAGATTATACTCTCGACTTGAGCAATCATCATTGTAACCGATCTATTCGATAATACAGATCGACAGAGGCAGGAGTAAGGGTTTTACCTCTACGAGGGCCCCGAACCTGGGTAAATCGTGCCCCTGTCTAGCCGACGATCGTCACCAGCGCTCATGGGTTCTCCTATTTGAAACCCTATAGGATCACCTGAGGGATTTGCCGAGTTACAGATTCGACACTTACCTTGGGAGGAATTCTGGTTGGGGGAGTCGTGCGGGGTCGCAGTGAGCAAGAGAGTTGAGTAAGCATGCGCCGAACCTCTGGCCGGGTCCACTAGTAGGAAAAGGCTTACCAGTGATGAACAAAATAGAGCTACCGCTGGAGAACAGGTGTTCGCCAGCGCTAAACCGCCAATGGTAAGAGGTTACCACTCGCGAACAAGTTCTGTTCGCCAGCGCTATGTAGTCACCGCTTCCCCCTTTTTCCCTTTTTTTTTTTTGCTTTATTTCAATTTTAATTGTCCACTTCCCACTCGGTCACCCATCCTTCGACGTCGTATGCAAAAGTTATGGTTGTTTTACGTTTTATTTTTAAATTTTGCATAAAACGTCAAATCGAATATTTCAAATTTTCTATATCAACTAGACAGTACACCCTACCCACATATCAAAGGATTTTATTTTTTGAACATTCTATCATTTTCGTTTCTTATTTGGAAAGTAAAAAAGACGGTCCACGGGGGGAGGGGAGGTGTGTGGAGGGAAATTTTTTAAAACTTACCACCGGCGAACGAAAATAATGTTGCCCAGCGGTATGTTTAACGCTGGCGAACACGCCCCCTATAGCGTTGGCGAACCAACTGGCTCGTTCGCCAGCGGTATATGTTGCCGCGCGTAGCCCCACGCCCACTGTTACCGGTGGCGAACGAAGTGCCATGTTCGCCAGCGGTAACCTGGGTAGCGCTGACGAACGGGGGGCGTGTTCGCCAGCGGTAATAGCACAGGCGCACATGTATTCTTGTTGCCCAGTAAGCTGGTGGCTATAGCCTGTTTTCTATTAGTGGTCGCGCGTTCTGTCTCTCTCTTGCTCGTTGTTGCCGAGGAGTTGACATTGCTGATTGGGGAACTCTCTTAAGAAGATGTACAGTATGAAACAAAATCTAGAGCCCAGTTGCCAAGCCCAATTAATAACGGTTGGTCCATTTCCTCTAAACAAAATGTCCCTAGGCATATTTTTCTTTATTATTAGTAACAGAACATCTGATACTATGAAAGTAAAAAAAAAAAGAGGTTACAAATGATGAGGTTCGATTGATGCCTTGCTCGATCTTGGGTTGCTTTCTTAGAACTGCATGATGAGAGCAACACAACCGAACACCTGAGAACCCCCAACTTCGCAAGCTAAAGATATGGCCTCTCCACTTTAGCAATCTGTATCAGAAAAAAGTCGATGATGATGAAAGTATGGGTCGCACAACGAGCAAAATCTCTACTAGCACTTTGGCAGTGCTGCGAGGAGTCGACATCGAGACGAACACATGAGGCTCTCCCCTCCCCAAGCTAAGATATTCAGCTTCTCCACTTGAGCACACGATCAACGTAGTTCTACTTCGAAGAAGACATTGGTCGCACATCAAACAAACATATATCAGCTCTTCAACGATGCCGAGAGAAGGCAATTAGGAAACAAAACCCAGTAAGGCCTCGTTCGTTTAATCCCCAGGAGGCAGGGATCGGCCTAGATTTGGGCCCAATCCCGACCTCCCAACCCGGCGAGATATTTTTTCCAGCCTAACAAAGATGTAGTGTTCCTTTAGTCCCCAGCGGTATTTTGGTGCAACACAACCCGTCCAATTTCTTCTGGCCCGATCTGGAAAGAAAGCCACACAATTCGACCTCTGGAACGATTTCCACGATGTGTGCGCGCGCGAGAACTAGAGGTGACCGCTGACGCGAGGACAACTGGCGAGTTAAACGAACGGACATATATTTCGGGGGTTAGTCAAGATTAATCCCATCATGGATTGGGTGAAGGGGCGGGATCCACCGCATCCGATCAATTCCACACTTGGATTCAATCCAGTAAAAACGAACGAGGCCTAAAGTGTGTTGGGTGGGGTGATGTGGTGAGGTCCAGAGGGCGGATTATTCCAACAGTGCCATGCCATCGGTGCTGGGACACTCCACTGTATGAAACAACAACCAAATTATATTGAACAATGAGTGGTAAGATTGAGCCCCAAAATACGGAATCTTTGATTGAATCCTCACGGGTGCTTACCTTACTATAAGTAAGGAAAACAAAGATGTTATAATATCGTGTTTATTTGAATCCTCACGATTGCTTTTACATTCTAGAAAAAGACAAAGAAAAAATCCAAAAGGTTTGAGCAGGTTATCTTTCTTTTGTAAAAATATAATACTAGTGCATATTCTTACCGATTCTATAAATCAAATGCCAGGCACGATAAATCCAGTGCGAGATAAAGAAAAAAAATCTAGAGTAATTCTCTAAAATTGCTACGAAGACGCAAATCAGTCGCGTTGGCACTATGCTTGTTTTACTTCGAGAATGGGGACTTGCCGCTACGTATGAACCCATCCCATCCATTGTGTAAACACTGCCGGCGACGTCCCCTGTACTGTACAACTGTGCGCTAGGAGGCACGTACAGGATTAATGGATCACACCTGCCTAGCGTCGGCCGGTCTGTCGGTGCCGCTAGCGACGATGGACCAGGACGGCATGCAGGACCACAAGCCGATCGACGCCGCATCGATCAACCGTCCCCTCCGGTGACGGGGTCCAGCGGCACTGTTCCTGTGCCTGGCGACAAGGCTCGGACGAGAGGCTGGCCTATTTTTCACCGGATTATCCGATCATCCGATGGGTTACTGTGTCTCGCCGTTTGGTGTTACGGTTTATTTTAAGGGATATTGAACAAGGTGTCCTCAGTTGGCATCACGACCTCAGTTTTACCCCTAGCGCCGAATCGACCTCAGTTTTGCCCCTAATCAGTGCGCAAGGACTCCTTTCGCTGCTCCCACCGTTACTTTCTGTCCCTGTTAGGATCCTGACCTGTGGGACCCATCATAGAACCGTTGCCGCGGCCTGTGGGCCCCAGCTGTTGAGCGTTGGCGCGGTTTGTGTGCCCCGCTGTTGACGGTTGGCGCTGCATGTGGGCCCCACCTGTTGACCTTTGCTTGCGGCCCAATGTCACATGAGGCCCAATGTCAACATGCAGGCTACACATTATCCATTTATATTTATTAATCACTACTCCCTCCGTTCGCTTTTAATCTACATTCTGGCTCATGATTTTGTTCGGAAATACTCTACATTCTGGATGGTCCCCACTATGGTAATTAAGAGGAGAGAGAGGCCACACACGATGCATGGTTAGAGATTGGCCAAATTATATGCAATTTGCATGCATTGCATTAATTAAGATTGGTTTAACCAATAGGGTGATTTCTTTCTTGTGAGACCATAATTATGATGCTTAGGAGGTTGTGCAAAGTGGTACTAATAAATGGCCCCCTAATTTGTCTGAATTTTTCCAAGATCTAGAATAAATCAGAACGGAGGGAGTACATGCAGACTACGCATTATCCATTTATTAAACCATCAAATTATTCGTATTAATAATATAAAATTTTGTATGTTATCTTAGAAAACATAATGCATCACATCTTTTATATATAAATTTTGTTTATAATATGCAGATTTTAAAGCGATGATTAATTAGAAAGGAAAAAACTTCTAAACAGTGGGTACATTTGGACAAATATAAGAACATAACTTTATATATAGGGCTTATATATAATTAAACATACTTAAGAGAGGATAACTGGCCCCACTTTACATATATTCAGTGGGGCCCGAGAAACATTACATTTAACTAAAAAAAATGCTAGCCCTAACTGCTCCCGCTCTGCATGCGGGAGCCCTTCCCGCCCTCCGGCGCCGCCCTACTTCCGCGGCCACTCCGCCGCCCAGATCTCCATCTCCTGCTTGATGCGGGCGCGGTTGTTCTCCGCCCGCATCCTCTCCTCCTGCGCCTCAATGGACCGCTTGATGCTGGCCCGGAAAGGCTTCGCCTCCTCCTTCGCCTCCTTCTTCTCCTGCGCCTTCAACTCCTTCGCCTCCAGCCGCTCCAGTCTCTTGAGGCGGCGGTCCGTCTTGGGGGAGATGTCCGACGTATTGGTGGTGGTGGAAGGGATGGGGCGGTGGACGAAGGAAGGCGTCGGCGATCGCTCCCGTTTGGGAGAGACGTCCGACTCAGCCTCGGGCCACTCGGCCTCGTACCAAGGCCGAGCCTTGGGGCGGTTGTCCTCGTCGGAGACCGACTCCGGGCTTGAAGGGAGTGAGTAGGAAGACATTGTTAGGGCTTGAAGGGAGAGAAGGGCAAAGGGCTGGAGAGGGATGAGAATATGGAGGACGAGTGAAGAGGACTATTTAAAGACACGATTAGACGTGAATTTATTTGGGTAGATGAAGCAAACTGTGTGAAAACATTGGATGCAGTGTAGAAGAGTCGATGCATGGTCAAAGCGGTGTAGAACATGCATAGGCGTAGGACACCTAGTGATACGGAGTACGAGCGCGTGTGCATTCGTCAGTCGAAGTGATTCGACGTTGCATGCGTGTATTAAAGAGGTGAAGAGAAGAAAGTCCAAAGTCTCACGCCAAATCCAGCCTCGCTGCATATGCATTGATGCATATCTTCTGAAAACGAGGCGTGGATGGCTGCGTCGCTGCAAATGCGACGCGACTCGTGTTTCTGAAACAAGACGTGCAGGGGTGCTGCAAATGCGACACGGCTTGTGTTTCTGAAACGAGGTGTGCAGGGCTGCTGCAAATGCGACGCGACGTTAACTATTTTCTTCTTCTGCCACGTAGTTTACTCTGAAAAAACGAGGCGTGCATGCACCGGGCTGGTGAACGGGGCCCCACTAGACAGTGTCCGTTGTTGCATGCAGTTATATTGAGACAAAACACCCTATCCATGCACCGTTTCATTTTCGATCGTTTGATCGTAAGGAACGGTGCAGATCGAGTCCATGCATGCAAACTACGGCGGCAACGGCCTGCAGACGCTGAGACGAGCGCTTCTCTGTGCGGGAACGTGATACTCTGACTTTAGGTCACTGACAAATGGAGCCCATCACACACCGGACCCACGTGTCATGGGAGAAAGTCAGAGAACATAAGGTGGGCAAAGTAAGAGGATCGCTTTTCACCATCTGCACTACTCGGCCATGTCATTTCTAGACATTTTTAGAGATATTTTGTTGCTTGTGTTAGGATAGCCCATAGGAACACAAAACAAAAAGGTAGAACCCACCTCTTCGGAAGATTCAGGATGTTTGGTCCGATACAGGAGTTTCACCCTGTAAGCGCTCACGAGAGAGAAATGGATGCCGGTGAAGCGGGTCACACCCTGGAGAGCAATCTTTGACATCCAAAGAACACAACACACCTATACTATCATGGTATGGAACCCCCTAGCTTGTGTTGGGATCAGACGCTCCGTAGCCCCCCTCCCGGTGAAACCCTAGCCCCGCTGGAGAAATATCGGACTTATACGGAAACACACGGTAACTGCGTCGAAAGGGGGTAGCAATGTGGAACTATTTGGTTGCTTGTGCTAGGATAGCCCATAGGAAAACAAAACAAAAAGGTAGAACCCACCTCTTCGGAAGATTCAGGATGTTTGGTCCGATACAAAAGTTCACCCTCTAAGCGCTCACGAGAGAGAAATGGATGCCGGTGAAGCGGGTCACACCCCGGAGAGCAATCTTTGACATCCAAAGCACACAACACACCTATACTATCATGGTATGGAACCCCCTAGCTTGTGTTGGGATCCAGACGCTCCGTAGCCCCCCTCCCGGTGAAACCCTAGCCCCGCTGGAGAAATACCGGACTTATACGGAAACACGCGGTAACTGCGTCGAAAGGGGGTAGCAATGTGGAACTATTTGGTTGCTTGTGCTAGGATAGCCCATAGGAACACAAAACAAAAAGGTAGAACCCATCTCTTCGGAAGATTCAGGATGTTTGGTACGATACAGGAGTTTCACCCTGTAAGCTCTCACGAGAGAGAAATGGATGCCGGTGAAGCGGGTCACACCCCGGAGAGAAATCTTTGACATACAAAGCACACAACATACCTATACTATCATGGTATGGAACCCCCTAGCTTGTGTTGGGATCCATACGCTCCGTAGCCCCCCTCCCGGTGAAACCCTAGCCCCGCTGGAGAAATACCGGACTTATACGGAAACACGCGGTAACTGCGTCGAAAGGGAGTAGCAATGTGGAACTATTTGGTTGCTTGTGCTAGGATAGCCCATAGGAACACAAAACAAAAAGGTAGAACCCACCTCTTCGGAAGATTCAGGATGTTTGGTCCGATACAGGAGTTTCACCCTATAAGCTCTCACGAGAGAGAAATGGATGCCGGTGAAGCGGGTCACACCCCGGAGAGCAATCTTTGACATCCAAAGCACACAACACACCTATATAATCATGGTATGGAACCCCCTATCTTGTGTTGGGATCCAGACGCTCCGTAGCCCCCCTCCCGGTGAAACCCTAGCCCCGCTGGAGAAATACCGGACTTATATGGAAACACGCGGTAACTGCGTCGAAAGGGGTAGCAATGTGGAACTATTTGGTTGCTTGTGCTAGGATAGCCCATAGGAATATAAAACAAAAAGGTAGAACCCACCTCTTCGGAAGATTCAGGATGTTTGGTCCGATACAGGAGTTTCACCCTGTAAACTCTCACGAGAGAGAAATGGATGCCGGTGAAGCGGTTCACACCCCGGAGAGCAATCTTTGACATCTAAAGCACACAAAACACCTATAATATCATGGTATGGAACCCCCTAGCTTGTGTTGGGATCCAGACGCTCCGTAGCCCCCCTGCCGGTGAAAACTCTAGCCCCGCTGGAGAAATACCGGACTTATACGGAAACACGCGGTAACGGCGTCGAAAGGGGGTAGCAATGTGGAACTATTTGCTTGCTTGTGCTAGGATAGCCCATAGGAACACAAAACAAAAAGGTAGAACGCACCTCTTCGGAAGATTCAGGATGTTTCCACCTCATATTCTTTGAAATCTCTACTCCTGTATTCGAGGAATCTCATTTTAGTGATGGCTTTCGTTCTAATGTTTATAAATCCTATTTATATTTTTCCTAGACTTGTATTAGACCTATATAATGCAATTCCGAAGCCTGAAAATTTATTGGATGAATATTCGTATTATTTATTTTCTTTTGAATAATAATGATTTTAATCGTAAATCGTAAATAAAAGAAGTTTAAAACATCAAAATGAAAAAATAACTTTGGATCTTTCTTAGTCACACCTAAATGAAGCTTTGGTGAGATTTTGACCTTATTTGAGTTCCAAAGGTTTGAAACTCATCTCATTATCTTGAACTCTCTACTAGACTGTTCAAGATATCACATGTTACACAAGGCTTTTTCGTTCCATTTTTTATAAGACAGGTTTATATTTTTTCTCGTTACTATATGACATAACACTACTATGTGCGTCGGCAATATATTTTTTCGATTTTTTTTTGAATTATGTATGCTCATTTCAAGCTTGGTCAACCCTCTGTTTGACCACCCGAAAAGTTTTTAGAAGGAAACACAGAGATTCGACCTGGTCTGTTGGATCGACGCCTTCTAGAAGGAATCGTGCATCAGACGGATGCGCTTGCAGCCACAGCGATCCGCGAGACGCTCGTTCTGCGCTCTGATTGGTTGGTACGTTGGCTACAGGGATCGATGGTTCTACATATGATTTCCTTGCTGTTAAGTATTAAACCATGTTATTTAAATAAAAAAATATAATGAAACTTCAGATTTACTACAGCGATGGTTTTTATCGGTTTTACATATGATTTTTCTATTAAACCATGTTCTTTAAATAAAAAATAAAAAATAGAAGTATTATTCAAAACATAATGAAACTTCAGATTTACACTATACATGTAGAATAGATGTCTAGGAAATTCATTTGGTTGATTTAGAAAATATGCCAAAAAATATTGAAGCACAAATGGGGGTATTTACCCTAGCTTCGGACCTCATTTGAAGCACATTTCTCACGAGAATAGAGCGATGGTTGCAAATGAGCATAAATAATTCAAAACAAATCAAAATGACATGAATCCAACGCACAACGTTGTATATGTGATATAGTTGCTCCTCAAATTTCTATGGATAATTTTGGCAAGCTCGAATTTTTCATGAAATTATAAACGGGGGTGTTTATCCTAGCTTCGGACCTCATTTGAAGCACATTTCTCACGAGAATAGAGCGATGGTTGCAAATGAGCATAAATAATTCAAAACAAATCAAAATTACATGAATCCAACACACAACGTTGTTATATGTGATATAGTTTCTCCTCAAATTTCTATGGATAATTTTGGCAAGGTCGAATTTTTCATGAAATTATAAACGGGGGTGTTTACCCTAGCTTCGGACCTCATTTGAAGCACATTTCTCAAGAGAATTGAGCGATGGTTGCAAATGAGCATAAATAATTCAAAAAAATTCAAAATGGCATGAATCCAACGCACAATGTTGTTATATGTGATATAGTTGCTCCTCAAATTTGTTTGGATAATTTTGGCAAGGTCGAATTTTTCATGAAATTATAAACGGGGGTATTTACCCTAGCTTCGGACCTCATTTGAAGCACATTTCTCACGAGAATTGAGCGATGGTTGCAAATGAGCATAAATAATTCAAAAAAATTCAAAATGACATGAATCCAATGCACAATGTTGTTATATGTGATATAGTTGCTCCTCAAATTTGTTTGGTTAATTTTGGCAAGGTCGAATTTTTCATGAAATTATAAACGGGGGTATTTACCCTAGCTTCGGACCTCATTTGAAGCACATTTCTCACGAGAATAGAGCGATGGTTTTAAATGAGCATAAATAATTCATAAAAAAAAAATAAAACTGACATGAATCCAACGCACAGTGTTGTTATATGTGATATAGTTGCTCCTCAAATTTATTTGGTTAATTTTGGCAAGGTCGATTTTTTCATGAAATTTCAAACGCGGGTGTCTACCCTAGCTTCAGACCTCATTTGGAGCACATTTCTCACGAGAATAGAGCGATGGTTTCAAATGAGCATAAATAATTCAAAAAAATATCAAAATGACATGAATCCAACGCACAATGCTGTTATATGTGATATAGTTGCTCCTCAAATTTATTTGGATAATTTTGGCAAGGTCGAATCTTTCATGAAATTTGAAACGGGGGTGTGTACTCTAACTTCAGACCTCATTTGAAGCACATTTGCCCAAAATTTTGGAATGACTTAGTTCAACATCATACAACATTATTCAAACATTCTTTTCGCTTTTAATCTACATTCTGGCCCGTGATTTTATTCAGAAATACTCAAAATTAATTAAAAAACGCGAACTCGTTGAAATAGGCTCAAATTCATAGATTCGACGATAGTTTTACAGAAAGCTAGACGGCATAATTTAACTAAAAACATTGAAAAAAATTTAAAAAAAACTACGGTTGGCCGATGCTCGCCGCGATCACCCGGCCTGGTCGTCGCCCTCCTCCTAGACGTCGTCCTCTACTCCTCTTCCTCGTCGTCCTCATCGCTGTCGTCGTAGGCCAGCATGTTGGAGGGCCCCGCCTCATGGTCGTTCTTGGCTAAGGGCGATGGGTTCGCCAGCGTAGCGATCGCATGCCGCTCCGCTCTGCCTCGGATCCGCAGCCGGTGCAGCTGCGCCTGCTCGGAGGGATGGCGGCGGTCCCGCCTCTCGCTCTGCAGGGCAGCCTTGCGCCGGTCGCTCTTGTACAGCGCGACGACCGCCTGCTGCTCATCCGACGCCGCGGTTGCGGCGAGCTGCCGGTAGACCTGGCGCTCCGCCTGCTCCCTCTGGTGGGTCTCCAGGGATGCACGAACAGCGGCAGCCTCGGCCGCTGCCGCCGCCTCCTTGAGCCAGGAGCGGACCGTGTGGAACGCCTCCTCGTTCCGCCATGTTTCGAACGAGTAGACGGCGGCGTGCTGCTCGGGCCAGATAGCCTGCCTCCTCCTGAGCCTCCTCCAGCGCTGCGCCTCCTGCGGCGGCTCCTGCTCGGGCGCCGCCTCCTCCTGCGGCGGCTCCTGCTCGGGCGCAGCCTCCTCCTGCGGCGGCTCCTGCTCGGGCGCCGCCTCCTCCTGCAGCTGCTGCTCGTTTTCCTCGTAGAAGAACTCGTTGTCGCTATCGGCGTGACTGTGGCCCCGCATCGCGGCCGCGGGGCGGCAGTACAACGGCGAGTTGCGGTTTGCACGGAGCCGGCGAGGCATCGTCTCGGGGTGTCTAGGTGGAAATGCAGCGATGAGAGCGAGTGCGGTGAGGGCGAGATTAACGGCTAGAATGGGGAGAGCGGCGAGCGACGAGGGGCCTTTTGTAGCGCGTGACGTTACTCCGGCAGTCTTTGACCGACGCGGGGCCCGCGGTTTTCCCACGCGTCGCTGAACCCAACGGGAAGTTTGGGTGTGGACTATTCAAACTGCGCGGTCCCACCTGTAAGCTCCGGACGGTTTCAACGAACTTGGCAGTCCCACCCGGACCCACTTCGCGAAACGGAGTCTGACTCCTCGGACCCACTTCGCGGAACGGATTCGACTCCAAACTTACCATTCCGGCCTCTCCATAGTAGTTGCGCACGGACTAGGGGCAAAAATGAGCACCATTCGGCGCTAGGGTAAAACTGAGTAGAAGTGGTCCGCTGTGGGCAATGCGATAAATGACCCTTATTTTAATCTTATATCAATATATAGAGTAAGCAAGCCGTCCCGTTAAAAACATGGAAAAGGCTGTGAATCAGCTGGGGGATCCCGTCGCCTCGTTCCTCCGGACTCAACACGCGCCGCGTGTCCTGCTACGGAAGGAAACATCCGTGGGCCCCACTTACGTTTCAATCTTATCTCCACATTTTTTCCCCACGCACACATCTGTTCCATGGCGTCGGCGGTTCTGCACAGCCCCGCGCGCTCCGGCAGGTCCTGCACCTCCGCACGCCTAATCCCTGCCTCCTCTCGCTGTCCATGCGCGCCAGCGCCATGGTCGGCCGGTGGTCCTCCGTCCCGTCCCGTCGAGCTCCACATCCCGTAATGGTCTTCCTGTCGAGCTCCACATCCCGTGCTCCACATCTACGTCATGGCGGCAACGGTGAGAGCTCCATGGCGGCGACCGGAGGCACACCGTCGATTCTTGGGGAGCGCTGCCCGGCCACGAGACCCGCGTCTCCGCCGAGCCAAGCGGCAGCGGGCCAACAAGAGCGGGTTACAGGCGAGGCGGCTCGAGTGGGCCGAGATCGAATCGGTCACCGGCGGGTTCAGCACGGTCTACCTCGCCTTGCTCACCTCCTCATGCGCTTGGCGCCGTCAAGGTGCAGCGGAGCAGCGAGGCCTGCACCTCCCGTGACTCAGCCCACAGCTCCCGCACCGAGATGTTGCTGGTGTGGTTCCCGCATCACGGAGGTGCTACACGGGGTGTGCGGCGGTGCTGAGATAGAGCATCGATGGTGCTACAATGGTGCTCCCGTGGTTTTTCGTGTTTTGGATGATTTTTAGAATTTTGCTACAATCATGTATTTTTGTTGCTATTTTTGCACATTTTTTTGCTACGAGAACTCGAGCAATATCTCCGCCGAGGTCATTGTTTTGCTACAATACGGCAATTTTTTTTCTATTATTATTCTAATTTTTTGCTACAATAGAATAAGTTTATTGCTATGAGATCGTCCGGCGAGAGTCTCCCCGGCGATGTCTCCGGCGAATTTCCGGCGAAGTTGATTTTTGCTACTGTAGCATTTTTTTTTGCTATAATAATTCCGGCGAGGTATCCGGCGAAGTCTCCGGCGAGGTCTAACATTTTCTTTTAATTTTTCACGAATCGTTTTTTTTGCTACATAGGAGCAAAAGCGGGGTGTTTTTTTTTCTACGCAGAACAAATAGGAAATTTAGGCAGAAAATGCTACACGTGGCAGCACGGGGACCCGGGGGATGAAAAATTTGGATCCCCCGGGGGACGCCCAGCATTGTCCTAAAAACATTCCAATCCACTTAGATATCCTAGGAAAAGAGTTTAAAAAATGCTGCTTGTAGTTTAAACAATGGTTACGTCATTTGCTAGGACAACACTGATACAAAGAGGAGATTCACTATGCCATACACCATCGTTACCCTCCTCGAACCTAGCTAGTTCATGAGCTGCCCCATTTGCTTCCCTGCGACAATTTTTAAACTGATACGAGCGAAACTGCAACACATGAAAGCACATTCATTGTAGATTGCCGCCACGTACCTAGGGAGTTCCCTCCAGTCTGCTTGACTTCCACGACGTCCACGCAATTAAATTCAACCATCAACTTGTTACATCCAACTTTCCCGGCTAGGATCAGCCCGTTCTTGAGAGCCCAAGCTTCCGTTGTGGTTGCATCCTCTATATTGTTTAATCTCCATCGTCCTCCAGAAATAAAGTTACAAACGTGGTCACGTAGTACAGCTCTGGTGGCACCCATACCCAAGTCACAATTAAAGGCGGCATCACCGTTGAGTTTTACTTGATCGGTGTTTTTTTTTTGCCTAACGTGTCTGATCATGGGCGGAGTGGGGTCTTAATCCGTTTCTAATTTAAAGCCACAACCATGATTGTTTGAGCTGATCGTAGAGATGAGTGAAGTTGCTCACACTGAGTGACTTTCTATGAGGCCCCGCGGTTCAGAGAGTCGAGAGGGGGTAGTTTTAAACTTTTGCATCTTTACATCTCATGCATTTGTGATTTTGAGATTTCTTTCGCACTTTTGTGCGAAGTGTGACGAAGAGATAACTCCTCGGTCTGTTGAAGGAGTGGGAGACCATTTGCAGACTTTTGATCGAGAGAGGATATAGTTCTCTTTTCTTAGGAGCTGTTTGTTTTCAAACCTAAGATAGTTTCTGATATTCTATATTAGAGGTTCATTTCTACACATATCTTTTCTAACCAACACTTGAGTGAAATTAGAATTGAGATATTTGAATTCAAATTTGATATTTGAATTTGAATTCTCTAAAATACATTCTTCACAAATTTTATAATAATTTTATGGTGTAACCGAGGTGCTAATATTTTTTCTGTGTGCTTGGTAACATCGTAGTAGTTCACTCTCTTCGATAACTTGCGTGCTAGAGTCTTGGTAATTATTTTTTAGTGTCTCCTACTTGCTAATTGTCATTCGAGTGGTAACGTATTAATAGTTAATTTCTCATCGATAACTTGTATGGTAGAGAATTGGTAATAATTTTTTAGCATCCCCTATTTAATGAGATTTTTTTGCTATTTGATTGGTAACATCTAAGTAGTTGATTTTTCATTGATAGATTGTATGTTGTAGTCTTTTTAATTATATGGCACCACCAATATTTTATAACCTTTTTGATATGTGGTTGGTAATATTATATTAGTTCATTCTCATTGATAAGTTGTTTGGATAGATTACTGGTAATAATATTGTGGTGTAACAGAGCTACTAACTTTTTAACTATGGGATTGATAACATCTCAACCGTTCACTCTCATTGATAACTTGCTTGCTAAAGTCTTGGTATTTCTGATAGTTTCTTTTTCATTCGAGTGGTAGCATCCTTTGTCATCGAAATCTTATATGGTACAGTATTGGTAAATAATTTATTGGCACCCCCTACTTGATAACATTTTTTCTATTTGATTAATAACATCTGAGGTTTTTTTTTCTCATTGATAACTTATATGCTAGAGTCTTGGAAATATATTTATAGCGACCAACAATATTGATAACCTTTTTGATATGTGGTTGGTAATATCGTAGTAGTTTATTCTCATCGAGGTAGATTACTAACTAATAATTTTATGGTGCAACCAAGTTGATAAATTTTTTTTTTGCTATGTTATTGGTTAGATCGTAGTAGTTCACTCACATCGATTAATTTACTGCTAGAGTCTTGGTAACAAAATTTTAATATCCCCTACATGATAATTCTTTGTCATACGAGTGGTAGCATCATATATAATCGTTCACTTTTCTCATTGATAACATGTATGCTAGAGTTATGATACTAATTTTTTAGCACTCCCTAATTGATAACCCTTTTCCTATTTTACTGGTAACATCTTAGTAGTTTTTTTTTGCTATGTCGATAATTTTGTGTGTTAGAGTCTTGGTAAATATTTTTTTAATATCATCTACTTCATAATTTCCTTTTTCATAGGAGTGGTAAAATCTTAATAGTTCATTTTTCTTATCGATAACTTATATGCTAAGAGTCTTGGTACTAATTCTATAGAAGCACCAATATTGATAACAATTTTTTTGATATTTGGTTAGTAATATCGTAGTACTTCAATCAAATTTGATAATTTTTTTTGCTAGATTACTTGTGTTAATATATAATATAAGCAAACTTATTTTTTTTATATGTAATTGCTAATATTTAGGTGTTCATTTTTGTTCAAAAATATTACAATAGTTGGAAGTGGGACTTTACATCTCCCGCACAGTTTATTTTACCCTAAATTATACTTAGCCCAAAAGAGAATAAATTTTAACATTCGTTTTTTTTGCAAGTCAATAATAAAATCCTTTCTTATTTTTGCCGTGCAAAAAGGGAATAGATTTTCTCCCTTTGTTATTCATATTAACTCCACGGGAAATGATTTTTTTTCTCAAGTAAAATGGCCAATTTGTTTTTCTGGTTTTGCCGTCAAAAATGATTTTTTTTAGTACAAGCGTCGTTCAGATTTAGTAGGCGGGTGATTTCTCTCTTTTTTTAAAAACTCATTCGAACTCTTTTCCGTTTATGGTGAACGCGCGTCCGAACTCTTTTTTGTTTTTGGTTATAACTCCTGGTCGGAAACCGCTCAAGGGATTGGATTCCACTTTTGAAGCGCAACCATCTCAAAAAGAAAAAGGACGAATCTAGGGGGAGCCGCTATGCTGGTTAGGCTAGTCACAATGGGGAGTAACATAGACTAGTAACATATACGTTATCCTAGGCTATGTTACCACTTCCACAATGGGTAGTAACCAACATGTGGTGTCATGCAAACCCTATTAATTAGCTTATAGACTCACACTGTCTTGGGATATGTGATGTTACGGTAACTAGCTAAGTTACCACAACACTCTCTCTCCTTATTAAATACTTGCCACATCAGCTTTTTGTCCTACGTGGCATCGATGTTACTAGTGAAGTTACTCCCACTGGGGCTAGCCTTAGACATCTGAAGCTCATAGTGCCACGTAGGACGGGAGGCGTTTGCCTGGTGAGTGTTCCAATGGGTGGGTCTCGATGGGTCAAACGTGTAAAAGAGACTCCCTCCATATGGACAGGTTCTGCATTAATTGCACCATGTTTGTTTCTTTAAAAGTTATAACTATTACTCGATGATCAGAATTAAGATTCGTTTTTAGTTTTGAAATCCTCGCGATAAAATCTTTAAAACTGGATCTCATTCGTATATATTCCGACAAAAAAATTTAGAAGCAAATTTTTTCCGTGATGAAGTAACTTTGGTGCATTACGAAGCAAATTTGTGCGCCGCGAGAAAACTAGACCCAAAACAACTGTCGTAAAAGTTTATGATAAGTTTGTTGCATCATGAAGAAAATTTTCTTACGCACGATAAAAAAATATGTGTATCTTGATACAACTTTATAACTGGGATGAGCAATTTTTTTGTGCATTGATGCAACTATACAACAACTGTCAGTCACTTTGTCATACATTGGAGCAACTTCATCCTACCCGTAAGCAACATTGTTGTACATTTGAGCAAGTTCACATCAGCGGTAAGCAAATTTGATGTGCGTTGGAGCAACTTCACGTCAGCGTTAAGCAACTCCAAAACAACAAATAAAAGCAACTTTAGTAAGACCTGAAGTAATTTTGGTGTATGTTGATGCAACTTCGTAACAGCGGTAAGCAACTTTTATGAATGAAAACAAGTGTTCCAACTGTATTGTGCACAGAAGATCTTTCTTGCAGGCAAAACCATATACTACCACGTAATTTTATGAGAAAGAAAAAAAGTCAAAAAGACCAAACTTAATGCTTGTGGGTGTGTGCTGGGTGCAAGTACTGCTCTTGCTGCTACTGCCAGATGCACGGGAGCGCGTGAGGTGGGGACAAGGGTTTGTCGCGTAGGCAGTCTGAGCGCTCGAGTTGTCCGTTAAGCGCACACATGAGAGTAAGTATTTAGGGGAAAAAGTGCACATCCACGACATCTCAAGAAAAAGAGTGCACACACGGAACAGAAATACATCTCCAAACTTGGCAAGAACACGTTTCCTTCTCGTATACCACAAGATCCAGGCCTGAACTCGTTATCCTTGTCGTATACTAGTACACGAAGGCTACCTAGTGCGACCTATAAATTCGTCTTTCCTGGTGCAAATCTGCACGCACGATCAGAATCGAGCTAGACCGATTGCGGCTATTTCGGCATGGTGTGATCTCCCGCAAGAGCTCCTAAGAGCATCTCCAGTCGCACCCCCAATAAGTGTCCGGATCGACGTCCGGGGCCACCCTTTGGGGGCTCGTCCGGACGGAGCCGCGCCCATGGGGCCGCCCCGTCCCCACTCGGCGCCCGAACCAAAACCGCTTCGGGCTGCGGAGCCGTCCTGTCACACTACCAAATTTCGCGCGATCTGGAACGTTTTGAGCGGCACGTTTTGATAACGTCGCGCGGTTTCCGTTGCGGATGGCTGAAAAGTGGAATTTGCTCTCGAAGACGCGGTCCATCTCGATGTTTCTTATATGTGCCGTCGCGGATTTTTGTTCCTGGCCCAATAGGCCTAGTTGGAGACGAGTTTCGTTCCACGAGAACGTCGCAGATTAGTCGAATATATCACTTTTCATTTCCGTCATTTATTTGTCCATATTGTGAAATCGAATTATCTGTTTGGTATATGTTTTTTCATCGGCATTAGTCTAATGTAACCCCTTTAACTTCCGTCACTTAGATCCATCGAAACTTCCGTCATCTATTTCTCCATATTGTGAACTCGAATTATATCTATCTTAAGAAAATAAACATAGTAGTTGAACATAAACATAGACTACATATTAATAGAAATCACACGATACAAACGAGATTGTCGATCTAAACAGGACATCAGAAGCACGGGGGCAGCAGTAGGGGGCTAAATAAAGAGCATTAGTAGGGGGCCGACAGCTCCTCCGATGGCACTGGATCCTCCATCGGGACTGGATCCTCCGATGGCACTGGATCCTCCCTTACCTGGGGAGTCACAGCTGCGAGGAGAGTGATCAGAGTTTTCTGCTCTGCCAGGGCTAAACCGATCTTCAGTTCCCCAACCTGCTTGGTCAGTTCGAGGTTGCTGGCCCTCAACTTTGACGTATCATCCATCAACTTCCGAAACACTATGAGGGAAGCTTCGCCCTGAGCCACCTGCTCCAACCTGGCATCGCGAGCCTTGGTGAGATTGTCGTAGGCGAGCTTCAAGGCTTTCTCAAGCTCAGCTTCTAGGATGTCAACCCTCTTCGCCAGAGCGCTGAAGATGACCGTCTGCTCAGCTTCATGTGCCCTGTAGATAGTTGCATGATAGGAAGTTGATGTTAATCTAAAAGGAAAAATTGATCTAAGAAAGATGAAATCACGAGGAAATCAAAAACCGATCTAAGAAAGATGAAAGCACCAGGAATTCTGAAAAGGATCTAAGAAAGACGAAATCACGAGGAATCCGGAAACGGATCATCAGTACGTGAACGGAAATGGAACCTACAAGAGGACAGCAGACCGCTTCGCCGGTGGAGCCATGGCCGCCTGGAGGAACGATTGCCGGTGGAACCTACTACGTCAAAGGGTTTTCGCTTGAGGGGAGGCGGTGAGGTAGATAGAGGATGAACTGAAGAGTGCGTCTATTTATACACCGGGAGGGGGATTGGAACGTAGGAGCCGTATGCACGACGGAGCAATAACTGGCCACCGGAACTAAACCGACACGTTTCACATTCACAATATCGTGACGAACGCGTGGCGTGCTGCATGCCAGGGTTAGTGGATTGCTGCGGTGAGTGGAAGAGCGGTTGTTTCCAGACTTGGGCCATGATAGCACTTCGTAGCCCATAATTATCCTACTACAGTTGCAGCCCAAAATAAGAAGAAAGAAATGTTGAAACTTCAACAAATACATAAAACGTCGAAATTTTGATTATTTTGACACGTTTCAACATCTTCCACACTGTGAAACACTACACATCATCCCAGAATGCGTCGTCAAGTTCGTCGTCATCGGAGTCCTGCATAAGGCTCTCCCAGAATGTTTCATCCATCTCCTCATCCGACGATGAGACGATGATGGTGGAGTGGCCAACATCCGTACGAGCTTGCATCTTCGCGTCCCTCTGAGCGTCGAGCCGCAACAACGCCTGTACCAGATCTGGGTGATCACGGCGGAACCTCTCCATCGTGGCCTCGTCTTCCCAGCAGATGCCCAGCTACATGAACGCGCGGTGGTTCTCCTGCTCCTCCTTGCGGGTCACAATCCTCAGATCCGGGGCGAGGAACTCGGCAACTTCCCTGCTCTCGACGTCCCGGAAGTTGAGCTCGGCGCGCGGGCAGCCGAACCGCCACACCGCCACGTCGAACGCGCGGGCGGTGAGCTTGGGTGTGTCGAAGGTGCCCATCCACCACCGTACGCCGTTGTGTGTGATCACCGCGGACCAGCGCCCGGACGACCGCAACTGCACACCTCGGAAGCCGGTGCTGCTTCTCACGCGCGGCGCCATCGGGCGGATCAGCGTCGAGAGTGAGGGGGGAGGTCGGGGGATGTGGCGGCGTGCAGTAATCAGCGCCGAGAGTGATGGGGGAGGTCGGGGGCTGTGGCGGCGGCCTAGAAGGTAGGTCGCGTGGTCCGTGCTCGGTCGTATTTTTGCGATAGCGACGAGGTCGAGAAGTTCAGTGACCGTTGGCTTGCCAGGCTTTTGTTGAGTTCCGCAGTGACGAGTTGCACGATCTACCAACATGAGGGATTTGATCTAAACTCGAGGTTTTAGCCATATTAGCGATTTGATCTTTACTCGGGTTTTAGCACGAGGGATCTACCATCGATAATATACCTTAGAAGTTTACGAAACAAACTAAACCTTAACAAGTCCAGAAAACAAACGAAATTACAATCCAGCCAGACAAAATAAGAAATTCATAGGCCTAGCTCAGAAGCAGCCTAGTCTCTTCACCAACAATGCATATCCTTTGCTCTGGTTCTATATCACCCCCATCTCAATGACCGCCTCCAACATAGGGTCATCGGTCTCCCTCACAATGATCAAAACAGGTTGCTGATTATGAAAATTATTGCCTTGGACGAAAACCGTCCACACCAGCTTGTCGAGGATAATGCGGCCGTCGGTTTTCTTGTTGTAAGAAATGGTGGTGACATACTCTTCTGCTCTAAGTCGTAGGCCAACCCTGCCATGATTCCTCAGGCCAGCGTGTTCCCCTATCAACTTCGGTAGTTTCTAAGCATGAAAGATAACATACCATATTAGCAGACCTTCTCATGGTTCTTGGAAATTTACTTGCAAAAAGAGGAGGTCGTCTTATAGATACATACCATAGTATAGTGCTGCAAGTTTGTGACGGTGAAACGAGTCACAAAAGGAAGCCCAACATAGGGTCCAAGGGGTAGAAGCTGGGCCAGGCGGTTCTTCTCGTGATTGTCGAGATGGGCTCTTTGGGCATATACGATGTTGGCATCATCATGCCTCTCATCAGCAGAACTGTCAGAATCCTCATCATGGACCTCATCATCAGAATTGCTAGAATCCTGATCATGCATCTCATCATCAGAACTGCCATCTACGCTGCAAACTGAGTCATCTGCGCTTGAAAATGAGTCATCTTTGCTTGAAATGCAAAGTGAGTCATCTTGGGAGTCGCCAATAATAACAACGTAGATAGTGGGCCTTGGTATCATGGAAGACACTAGTATGCATCCCACGGAGATGTTTTTTTCCTCGATGAACCGGTACCATTGTGTCCCATGCAAACGGTTCTTGCTCTGTTCTTTTGACACACGAAAGGTGTACTTCCTGCCATGGGAACTAAACAGCACACGCTCGCCTACTAAATTGTTGAATGCTTTCCGAGAAGTGCACGGTACAACCTGTGCATCAGAAATAAAAAGAAACGTGGAAAATATATATTGTAATAAAAACACAATACATAATACAAGTGTAAGAAGAAGAATTGTTTTCTTACCACTGACTTGAGGTGACACTCTTGTACAGCAACACCGAACTTGGATGCAGAAGGATCAACATTTGGGCAATTATTCTTGCATACAAGGCATGGAATACCCTGTTAATCAAGCAAAAAAGAAGCAGAAATTACAAAATGTGCATATAAGCAGATTGGTTCTAAAAAGGAACAATTCTTTCATGAAGACATTTATGATCGACTTAAAGGGATCATGCACATTCAAAACAACATCTATAATCACAGCTCTGTACTCATTGGCCTCAGGGACATAGAGACACAGCAAGCATACACAACTTTGCTACACCAAGTGGGCCAGCAAAAGCAAAGACATGGCACATCTATTTGTGTCTGGTTCTTACTTTTGTTGGCCATGTGGTGGAGACAGTGAGGCATCAGCCAAATATACATGTGTCAAAGTCATCGTCATTGACCAAATAAGCTCATAAATTGTGCATAGTGGTAACAAGCCTCATAAACACATAGGTGATCATGCACTAAAGGGCTATCCTTAGAATTCATTGTAACATGCAGTTAGAATAAACACATATTGAACAATGCAAAATGTAAAACAAGCCTCATAAACACATTGCCAACACTTGCTAGAAGTACGAACTCAATACCAGGAAGTAATACAAGACGAGGCCTTGTATCACTGCCACGTATTGAATCTGATCTCCTAGCATTTATCATGGCATGCAAACCAAGAGAAAAAACAATGCTTATAATAGCATGTACGAATACAAATATTCAAATTGTATACACTACAAGGTATTATAGACACTCTCTTTCCCTTTACCATGGCATAGTTTAAATCATCGACATATAACAAGGAGGACATTCAAGGCAAAGAAAAGTGGAACAATGGAAACAAATGTAATAAGAGCCTCATATATCATTGCCATGGAAGCAAAGCCAACAAGAGAGCTCCGATAGCATGTACGAATACAAATAATTGTATACACTACAAGGTATTGAAGCCCTATGTTTGCCTTTACCATGGCCTAGTTTAATCATCGGCATATAATAAGGAGGACATTCAAGGCAAAGAAAATTGGAACAATAGAAACAAATCTAATACGAGCCTCATATATCATTGGCATGGAAACCAAGGGAAAAGGGAGTACCTACAATAGCATGTACGAATACAAATACCCAAATTGTATAAACTACAAGGTATTGTAAACACTCTCTTTCCTTTTACCATGGCCTAGTTTAAATCATCGGCATATAACAAGGAGGACATTCAAGGAAAAGAAATGTGGAACAATAGAAACAAATGTAATACGAGCCTCAGATATCATTGCCATGCAAGCAAAGGCAACAAGAGAGCACCAATAGCATGTACGAATACAAATACTCAAATTGTATACACTACACGGTATTGAAGCCATCTGTTTTCCTTTACCATGGCCTAGTTTAATCATCGGCATATAATAAGGAGGACATTCAAGGCAAACAAAAGTGGAACAATGGAAACTAATGTAAAACGAGCCTCATATATCATTGCCATGCAAACCAAGGGAAAAAGAAGTAACTACAATAGCATGTACGAATACAAATACTCAAATTGTATAAACTACAAGGTATTGTAGACACTCTCTTTTCCATTACCATGGCCTAGTTTAATCATTGGCATATAACAAGGAGGGCATTCAAGGCAAAGTAAAGTGGAACAATGAAAACAAATGTAAAACGAGCCTCATATATCATTGCCATGCAAACCAAGGCAAAAAGAAGTAATTACAATAGCATGTACGAATACAAATACTCAAATTGTATACACTACAAGGTATTGTAAACACTCTCTTTGCCTTTACCATGACCTAGTTTAAATCATAGGCATATAACAAGGAGGACATTCAAGGCAAAGAAAAGTGGAACAATAGAAACAAATGTAATACGAGCCTCATATATCATTGCCATGCAAACCAAGGGAAAAAGAAGTGGCTATAATAGCATGTACGAATACAGATAATCAAATTGTATACACTACAAGGTATTATAGACAATCTCTGTCCCTTTACCATGGCCAAGTTTAATCATCGGCATATAACAAGGAGAACATTCAAGGCAAAATAAAGTGGAACAATGGAAACAAATGTAATACGAGCCTCTATATCATTGCCATGCAAACCAAAGGCCAGTCGAGTGCCTATAATAGCATATACGAATACAAATACTCAAATTGTATACACTAGAGGGTATTATAGACACTCTCTTGGCCTTTACCATGGCCTAGTTTAAATCATCGGCATATAACGAGGACATTCAAGGAAAAGAAGAAGTGGAACAATGGAAACAAATGTAATACGAGCCTCACATATCATTGACATGGAAACCAAGGGAAAAGGAGTAGTCATAATAGCATGTACGAATACAGATACTCAAATTGTATACACTACAAGGTATTATAACCACTCTCTTTCCCTTTACCATGGCCTAGTTTAAATCATCGGCATATAACAAGGAGGACATTCAAGGCAAAAAAAATGTGGAACAATAGAAACAAATGTAATATGAGCCACAGATATCATTGCCATACAAACCAAGGCCAAGCGGGTGCCTATAATAGAATATACGGATACAAATACTCAAATTGTGTACACTATAAGGTATTATAGACACTCTCTTTGCCTTTACCATGGACTGGTTTAATCATCGGCATATAACTAGGAGGACATTCAAGGCAAAAAAAAAGTTGAACAATAGAAACAAATGTAATACGAGCCTCATATATCATTGCCAGGCAAACCAAAGGCCGAGAGAGTGTCTAAAATAGCATATACGCATACAAATACTCAAATTGTATACACTAAAAGGTATTTTAGACACTCTCTCGATCTTTACCATGGCCTAGTTTAATCATCGGCATATAACTAGGAGGACATTCATCATGTTGATAAATTAGGATACACAAAAGAAAAACAGGTGGAACAATGGAAAATGCACAAAAAAATGAATCTGACCTCAGAATTTCTAAGTACAACAAGTATAGTCACTACTAGAACCTAGCCTCGGTAAATCATTAGCCAAAGTGTTAATAATTGGCCAAAATTGAAATAACATTGCAAAAATACCAAATCTAAGTCGTCAAACAAAAAAAACCCAAATCTAAGCCTAATCTAACTGAAGCACCCAAATCGGGTATGGAATTAAACCATAACCTATCGAAATCATGGTGGAAATAGATGAACTAAGCGTGCCAGATATCCCAAACTTAAGCCATAGAACAACACCACGTCTACGGGAGAAAATACGAAGAAGAGACACAGAATGAACGGTAAAAACATGTAAATCTACCGTGCATGTCGTGCTACGCAGAAAAATCGAGCTCAATCTACAGATCTACGATACATACAAGGGATAAGAGGGTTAGATATCATATTACCGCCATTGCCAAATCCCTCGAAGAGGACGGGACGACGCATGCGGTGATCTGAAAAAGCCGATGAAGATCCTGCCTGCCCAGGGAGGAAGAGGAGGCCTGGCCTTCGTTTCCCGCCGAGGATGGTCGTCGCTGTGCTGTCGATGTCCCGGCGGAGGAAAACCCGCCGACGGAGAGAGGGGAAGCTCAAGAAGGCGATGAGAGAGATAGAGAGAGTGATATGACTAGAAGAGAGACAGGGGGAGGTGAGCGCGATTAAAGGGTGCACCTTCCCGAAGGGGTTGACGCTGCGTCTCCCGCGCAATAAAGGGCCGACCTGGCGCCAGTTGCCCAAAACATTTCACAAAAGAGAAGAAAAATAATTTAAAATGGAAAGAAAAACAATTAATACAGAATAATAATAACTTAACCACAAAATACTCCATTTGTTTGATCTGACAGAATAAAGCCAATTTCCCCGATTTTTCTGAAAGACAAAATGCAGATTCAATTTTTTAAAAACCAAGCTTATCTGAATTGTGTCGATTATTTAGTGACATCGTGCCTTTTTTATAAATGATTATATACTTGCTTGGATGTGTTAGGGTGGACACTAGAAAGTCCCAAGACAATGGTATGAACCAACTCTTCACAAGATTCCCTCACGTTTCTCCGTTCCGGGAGTTTCGGGCCAATAGGGCATGTAAATTCGAGAGAGAACACATAGGGAAGGAAGTCGGGCTCTAAGTAGTCCTGGAACCCGCCAGAGAGAATCTGAAGCCGGTGGAGCCCTAACACACATGACACAATCTAACACACATGGTATTTCATACCATGGGATTTGGTGGCATTCATACGATCCGCATCCCCCCTTCGGAAAAATCGTGCATAGCTAGCCACGCTGGGGAAAAAGACGGAACTGTTGTTGTAGGCCTCTACGTGAGCCGAAAGAGGGTAGTAAAGTGGAAATAATTGTTTGGTTGTGTTAGGTTAGGCCCAAGGAACACCCAAGAGGATGTTAGGGTCCACCTCTTGGCTAGATTCCCCTAGTTCCGTCAAATCGGGGAGTTTCGGGCTCTAAGTAGTCCTGGAACCCGCTAGAGAGAATCTGACGCCGGTGAAGCCCTAACACAGAGAGCGAGGGACTCTTGGGCATCCCAGACCCATGACACACTCTAACACACATGGTATGGTATACCATGGGATTTTGTGGCATTCCGATGATCCGGAGCCCCCTCCGGAGAAAGCATAGCCCCAATGGGGAAAAACAGGGGACTGTCGTTCTGCCCCATCTACTCGAGTCGGAAGGGGTAGAAAAGTGGAAATAACTGTTTGGTTGTGTTATGTTATGCCCAAGGAACACCCAAGATAATGGTAGGTCACACCTCTTGGCAAGATTCCCCCATTTTGTGGCATTCAGACGATCGGGAGCCCCCCTCCGGAGAAACCATGCATATCCCCGCTGAGGAAAAAGGCGGAAGTGCCGTTCTGGCCCCTCTACGTGAGCCAGAAGGGGGTATCAAAGTGGAACCAAATGTTTGGTTGTGTTAGGTTAGGCACAAGGAACACAAAATAAAAAGTTAGGGTCCACCTCTTGGCAAGATTCCGCTAGTTCCGTCAAATCCGGGAGTTTTGGGCTCTAAGTAGTCATGGAACCCTCTAGAGAGAATCCGACGCCGGTGATGCCCTTACATAGAGTGCGGGGGACTCTTTGGAATCCAAGACCCATGACACACTCTAACACACATGGTATGGTATACCATGGGTTTTGATGGCATTCAGACGATCTGGAGCCACCTCTCCGGAGAAACCATAGCCCCGCTGGGGAAAAAGACGGAACTGTCGTTCTGCTCCATCTACGTGAGCCGTAAGGGGGTAGCAAAGTGGAAATAACTTTTTGTTTGTGTTAGGTTAGGCCCAAGGAACACTCAAGATAATGGTAGGTCACACCTCTTGGCAATGTTCCCCCAGTTCCGTCACACCCGGGAGATTCAGGCTCTCATTCATTAGTCATGGAACCCGCGAGAGAGAATCCGACGCCGGTGAAACCCTAACACAGAGGGCGAGGTAATCTTGGATATCCAAGACCATGGCACACTCTATCACACATAAAGTGGCGTGTAATGATATTTGGTGGCATTCAGACGACCCGGAGCCCCCTCGCCGGATAAACCATAGCCCTGCTGGGAAAAAGACGGAATTGTCATTCTGCCCCATCTACATGAGCCGGAAGGGGGTAGCAAAGTGGAACCAATTTCTTGGTTGTGTTATTTTAGGCCGAAGGAACACCCAATACAATGGTAGGGCCCACCTCTTGGAAAGATTCCCCCAGCTCCGTCAGATCCAGGAGTTTCGGGCTCTAGGTAGTCCTGGAACACGCCAGAGAGAATCTGACATCGGTGAAACCGTAACACAGAGAGCGAGTGAATCTTGGGCATCCAAGACTCATGCCACACTCTATCACACGTGGTGGAGTGTGTAATGGGATTTGGTGGCATTCAGACGATCCGGAGCCCCCTCTCCGGATAAACCATAGCTCCGCTGGGAAGACGGAATTGTCGTTCTGCCCCATCTACCTGAGCCGGAAGGGGGTAGCAAAGTGAAACCAAGTTCTTGGTTGTGTTAGGTTTGGCTGAAGGAACATCCAATACAATGGTAGGGCCCACCACTTGGAAAGATTCCCATAGTTTGTCAGATCCGGGAGTTTCGGGCTCTAAGTAGTCCCGGAACACGCGAAAGAGAATCCGACGCCGGTGAAGCCTAACAGAGAGAGAGAGAGAGGTAATCTCGGGTATAAAATACCATGAAACACAGGAACACACATGGTATGTCATACCATGGGATTTAGTGGCATTCATACGATCCGGAGCCCCCCCGGAGAAACCATAGCTCCGCTGGGAAAAAAGGAAGAATTGTCGTTCTGGCCCCTCTACGTGAGTCGGAAAGGGGTAGCAAAGTGGAACCAACTGTTTGGTTGTGTTAGGTTAGGTACAAGGAACACCAAATAAAACGTTAGGGTCCAACTCTTGGCAAGATTCCCCTAGTTCCGTCAAATCCGCGAGTTTCGGGCTCTAAGTAGTCCTGGAACCCACTAGAGAGAATCTGACGCCGGTGAAGCCCTAACACAGAGAGAGAGAGAGAGAGGGACTCTTGGGCATCCTACACCCATGACACACTCTAACACACGTGGTATGGTATACCATGGGATTTGGTGGCATTCTGACGATCCGAAGCTCCCTCCAGAGAAACCATAGCCCCGATGGGGAAAAAGACGGAACTATCGTTCTGCCCCATCTACGAGAGTCGGAAGGGGTAGCAAAGTGGAACTAACTTCTTGGTTGTTTAAGGTTAGGCCCAAACAACACCCAAGAGAACTGTAGGGCCCGCCTCTTGGCAAGATTCCCCCGGTTCCGTCACACCTGGAAGTTTCGGGCTCTCATTAATTAGTCCTGGAACCCGCGAGAGAGAATAAGACACCGGTGAAACCCTAACACAGAGAGCGAGGGAAGTGGGCCTCCAAGACCCATGACACACTCTAGCACACATGTTATGGTGTGCAAATTGGATTTTGTGGCATTCAAACGAACTGGAGCCACCTCTCCGGAGAAACCATAGCCCCGATGGGAAAAAGACGGAACCGTCGTTCCGCCCCATCTACCTGAGCCGGAAGGGGGTAACAAAGTGGAAATAAATATTTTTTTGTGTTAGGTTAGGACCAAGGAACACCCAAGAGAATGGTAGGGCGCACCTGGTAAGATTACCCCAGTGCCATCACACCCGGGAGTTTCGGGCTCTCATTAATTAGTCCTGGAACCCGCGAGATTGAAATCCGACACCGGTGAAACCCTAACACATAGAGCGAGGTAATCTCGGGTATCCAAGACCATGTCACACTCTAACACACATGGAATGTCATACCATGGGATTTGGTGGCATTCATACGATCCGGAGCCCCCTCTAGAAAAACCATAGCCCCGTTGGGGAAAAAGGCGGAACTGACGTTCTGGCCCCTCTACGTGAGCCGAAAGGGGTAGCAAAGTGGAACCAACTGTTTTTTGTGTTAGTTTAGGACCAATAGACACCAAAGAAAATTTTAGGGTCCACCTCTTGGCAAGATTCCCCTAGTTCCGTCAAATCCAGGAGTTTCGGGCTCTAAGTAGTCCTGGACCCGCTAGAAAGAATCCGGCGCCGGTGAAGCCCTAACTTAGAGAGCGAGGGAATCTTGGGCATCCAAGACCCATGACACACTCTAACACATATGTTATGGTATACCATGGGATTTGGTGGCCTCAAGACGATCCGGAGCCCCCTCCGGAGAAACCATAGCCCCGTTGGGGAAAAAGGCGGAAGTGCCGTTTTGGCCCATCTACTTGAGCCGAAAGGGGGTAGAAAAGTGGAACCAAAGGTTTGGTTGTGTTAGGTTAGGCCCAAGGAACAGCAAATAAAATTTTAGGGTCCACCTCTTGGCAAGATTCCCCTAGTTCTGTCCAATCCGGGAGTTTCGGGCTCTAAGTAGTCCTGGAACCCGCTAGAGAGAATCCGACGCCGGTGAAGCCCTTACACAGAGAGCGACGGAATCTTGGGCATCCAAGACCCATGACACACTCTAACACACATGGTATGGTATACCATGGGATTTGGTGGCATTCACACGATCTGGAGCCACCTCTCCGGAGAAACCATAGCCCCGTTGGGGAAAAATACGGAACTGTCGTTCTGCCCCATCTACGTGAGCCGGAGGGGGTAGAAAAGTCAAACTAAATGTTTGGTTGTGTTAGGTTAGGCCCAAGGAACACCCAAGATAATGGTAGCTCACACCTCTTGGCAAGATTCCCCCAGTTCCGTCACACCCAGGAGTTTCGGGCACTCATTAATTAGTCCTGGAACCCGCGAGAGAGAATCCGACACCGGTGAAACCCTAACACAGAGAGCGAGGTAATCTCGGGTATCCAAGACCATGACACTCTAACACACATGGTATGTCATACCATGGGATTTGGTGGCATTCAGACGATCGGGAACCCCCTGCGGAGAAACCATGCATAGCCCCGCTGAGGAAAAAGGCGGAAGTGCCGTTCTGGCCCCTTTACGTGAGCTAGAAGGGGGTATAAAAGTGGAACCAACTATTTGGTTGTATTCGGTTAGGCACAAGGAACACCAAAGAAATTGTTAGGGTCCACCTCTTGGCAAGATTCTTCTAGTTCCGTCAAATTCGGGAGTTTCGGGCTCTAAGTAGTCATGGAACCCGCTAGAGAGAATCCGACGCTGGTGATTCCCTTACACAGAGAGCGAGGGACTCTTTGGCATCCAAGACCCATGACACACTCTAACACACGTGGTATGGTATACCAAGGGTTTTGGTGGCATTCAGCCGATCTGGAGCCACCTCTCCGGAGAAACCATAGACCCGTTGGGGAAAAAGACGGAACTGTCGTTCTGCCCCATCTACGTGAGCCGGAAGGGGGTAGGAAAGTGGAAATAACTATTTGGTTGTGTTAGGTTAGTCCCAAGGAACACCCAAGAGAATGGTAGGGCACACCTCTTGGCAATATTCCCCCAGTTCCGTCACACCCGGGAGTTTCGGGCTTTCATTAATTAGTCATGGAACCCGCGAGAGAGAATCCGACACCGGTGAAACCCTAACACAGAGGGCGAGGTAATGTCGGGTATCCAATACCATGGCACACTCTATCACATTTGGTGTGGCGTGTAATGAGATTTGGTGGCATTCAGACGACCCGGAGCCCCCTCTCCGGATAAACCATAGCCCTGCTGGGAAAAAGACGAAATTGTCGTTCTGCCCCATCTACATGAGCCGGAAGGAGGTAGAAAAGTGGAACCAATTTCTTTGTTGTGTTAGGTTAGGCTGAAGGAACACCCAATAAAATGGTAGGGCCCACCTCTTGGAAAGATCCCCCCAGCTCCGTCAGATCCCGGAGTTTCGGGCTCTAGGTAGTCCTGGAACACGCTAGAGAGAATCCGACATCAGTGAAACCCTAACACAGAGAGCGAGTGAATCTTGGGCATCCAAGAATCATGCCACACTCTATCACACGTGGTGTGGCGTTTAATGGGATTTGGTGGCATTCTGACGATCCGGAGCCCCCTCTCCGGATAAACCATAGCCCCGTTGGGAAGACGGAATTGTCGTTCTGCCCCATCTACCTGAGCCGCAAGGGGGTAGCAAAGTGGAACCAAGTTATAGATTGTGTTAGGTTAGGCCTAAGTAACACCAAATACAATGTTAGGGCCCACCTCTTTGAAAAATTACCACAATTCCGCCGGATCCGGGAGTTTCGGGCTCTAAGTAGTCCTGGAACACGCGAGAGAGAATCCGACGCCGGTGAAGCCTAACACACAAAGAGAGAGAGGTAATATCAGGTATACAAGACCATGACACACTCTAACACACATGGTATGTCATACCATGGGATTTAGTGGCATTCATATGGTCCGGAGCCCCCCTCCGGAGAAACCATAGCCCCGCTGGGAAAAAGACGGAACTGTCGTTCTGGCCCCTCTACGTGAGTCAGAAAGGGGTAGCAAAGTGGAACCAATTGTTTGGTTGTGTTAGATTAGGCACAAGGAACACCAAAGAAAACGTTAGGGTTCACCTCTTGGCAAGATTCCCCTAGTTCCGTCAAATCCGCGAGTTTCGGACTCTAAGTAGTCCTGGAACCCGCTAGAGAGAATCTGACGCCGGTGAAGCCCTAACACAGAGAGAGAGGGACTCTTGGTTATCCTACACCCATGAAACACTCTAAAACACGTGGTATGGTATACAATGGGATTTGGTGGCATTCAGACAATCCGGAGCTCCCTCCAGAGAAACCATAGCCCCGATGGGGAAAAAGACGGAACTGTCGTTCTGCCCCATCTACGAGAGTCGAAGGGGGTAGCAAAGTGGAACTAACTTCTTGGTTGTGTTAGGTTAGGCCCAAGGAACACCCAATATAACTGTAGGGCCCTCCTCTTGGCAAGATTCCCCCAGTTCCGTCACACCCGGGAGTTTCGGGCTCTCATTAATTAGTCCTGGAACCCGCGAGAGAGAATACGACACGGGTGAAACCCTAACACAGAGAGCGAGGGAAGTGGGCATCCAAGACCCATGCCACACTCTAGCACACATGGTATGGCTTGCAAATTGGATTTTGTGGCATTGAAACGATCTGGAGCCACCTCTCCGGAGAAACCATATCCCCGCTGGGGAAAAAGACGGAACTGTCGCTCTACCCCATCTACGTGAACCGGGAGTTTCGGGCTCTCAAAAATTAGTCCTGGAACCCGCGAGATTGAAATCCGACACCGGTGAAACCCTAACACAGAGAGCGAGGTAATCTCGGGTATCTAAGACAATGGCACACTCTAACACACATGGTATGTCATACCATGAGATTTGGTGGCATTCATACGATCCGGAGCCCCCTCCGGAAAAACCATAGCCCCGTTGGGGGAAAAGGTGGAACTGCCGTTCTAGCCCCTCTACGTGAGCCGAAAGGGGGTAGCAAAGTGGGACCAACTTTTTGTTTGTGTTAGGTTAGGACCAAGAAACACCAAATGAAATTTTAGGGTCCACCTCTTGGCAAGATTCCCCTAGTTTTGTCAAATCCGGGAGTTTCGGGCTCTAAGTAGTCCTGGAACCCGCTAGAAAGAAGCCCTAACTCAGAGAGCGAGAGAATCTTGAGCATCCAAGACCCATGACACACTGTAACACACATGGTATGGTATACCATGGGATTTGGTGGCATCCAGACGATACGGAGCCCCCTCCGGAGAAACCATAGCCCCGTTGGGAAAAAGGTGGAACTGCCGTTTTGGCCCTTCTACGAGAGCCGAAAGGGGGTAGCAAAGTGGAACGAAATGTTTGGTTGTGTTAGGATAGGCCCAAGGAACACCAAAGAAAATGTTAGGGTCCACCTCTTGGCAAGATTCCCCTAATTTCGTCCAATCCGGGAGTTTCGGGCTCTAAGTAGTCCTGGAACCAGCTAGAGAGAAGCCGACGCCGGTGAAGCCCTTACACAGAGAGCGAGGGACTCTTGGGCATCCAAGACCCATGACACACTCTAACGCACATGATATGGTATACCATGGGATTTGGTGGCATTCAGACGATCTGGAGCCACCTCTCCGGAGAAACCATAGCCCCGTTGGGGGAAAAGACGGAACTGTCGTTCTACCCCATCTACGTGAGCCGGAAGGGGTAGAAAAGTCGAACTAACTGTTTGGTTGTGTTAGGTTAGGCCCAAGGAACACCCAAGATAATGTTAGGTCACACCTCTTGGCAAGATTCCCCCATTTGCGTCACTCCCGGGAGTTTCGGGCTCTCATTAATTAGTCCTGGAACCCGCGAGATTGAATCCGACAACGGTGAAACCCTAACACAGAGAGAGAGGTAATCTCGGGTATCCAAGACCACTAAACTATAACACACATGGTATGTCATATCATGGGATTTGGTGGCATTCAGACGATCGGGAGCCCCCTCCGGAGAAACCATGCATATCCCCGCTGAGGAAAAATGCGGAAGTGCCGTTCTGGCCCCTCTACGTGAGCCAGAAGGGGGTAGCAAAGTGGAACCAACTATTTGGTTGTGTTAGGTTAGGCACAAGGAACACCAAAGAAATGTTAGGGTCCACCTCTTGGCAAGATTCCCCAAGTTCCGTCAAATCCGGGAGTTTCGGGCTCTAAGTAGTCATGGAACCCGCTAGAGAGAATCCGACGCCGGTGATGCCCTTACACAGAGAGCGAGGGACTCTTTGGCATCCAAGAACCATGACACACTTTAACACACATGGTATTGTATACCATGGGTTTTGGTGCCATTCATACGATCTGGAGCCACCTCTCTGGAGAAACCATAGCCCCGTTGGGGAAAATGACGGAACTATCGTTCTGCCCCATCTACCTGAGTCGAAAGGGGGTAGAGAAGTGGAAATAACTGTTTGGTTGTGTTATGTTAGGCCCAAGGAACACCCAACAGAATGGTAGGGCACACCTCTTGGCAATATTCCCCCAGTTCCGTCACACCCGGGAGTTTTTGGCTCTCATTAATTAGTCATGGAACCCGCGAGAGAGAATCCGACACCGGTGAAACTCTAACACAGAGGGTGAGGTAATCTTGGGTATCCAAGACCATGGCACACTCTAGCAAACGTGGTGTGGCGTGTAATGGGATTTGGTGGCATTCAGACGATCCGGAGCCCCCTCTCTGGATAAACCATAGCCCCGCTGGGAAAAAGACGGAATTGTCGTTCTGCCCCATCTACATGAGCCGGAAGGGGGTAGCAAAGTGGAACCAATTTCTTGGTTGTGTTAGGATAGGCCGAAGGAACACCCAATACAATGGTAGGGCCCACCTCTTGGAAAGATTCCCACAGTTCCGTCAAATCCAGGAGTTTCGGGCTCTAAGTATTCCTGGAACCCGCGAGAGAGAATCCGACGCCGGTGAAACCCTAACACAGAGAGAGAGGTAATCTCGGGTATCCAAAACCATGACACTATAACACACATGTTATGTCATACCATGGGATTTGGTGGCATTTAGACGATCGGGAGCCCCCCTCCGGAGAAACCATGCATAGCCCCGATGGGGAAAAAGGCGGAACTGCCGTTCTGGCCCCTCTACATGAGTCGGAAAGGGGTAGCAAAGTGGAACCAACTTTTTCGTTGTGATAGGTTAGGCACAAGGAACACCAAATAAAATGTTAGGGTCCACCTCTTCGCAAGATTCCCCTAGTTCCGTCAAATCCGGGAGTTTCGAGCTCTAAGTAGTCCTGGAACCCGCTAGAGAGAATCCGACGTCGGTGAAGCCCTTACACAGAGAGAGAGGGACTCTTGGGCATACAAGACCCATGACACACTCTAACACACATGATATGGTATAGCATGGGATTTG
Organism: Alopecurus myosuroides; assembly: GCA_028641055.1. Lineage (NCBI taxonomy): Eukaryota > Viridiplantae > Streptophyta > Magnoliopsida > Poales > Poaceae > Alopecurus > Alopecurus myosuroides. The sequence continues at coordinate 339,171,151 of CM054062.1, forward strand.
GTGGCATTCAGACTATCTGGAGCACCTCTCAGGAGAAACCATAGCCTCGTTGGGGAAAAAGACGGAACTTTCGTTCTGCCCCATCTACGTGAGCCGGAAGGGGTAGAAAAGTCAAACTAACTGTTTGGTTGTGTTAGGTTAGGCCCAAGGAACACCCAATATAATGGTAGGGCACACCTCTTGGCAACATTCCCCCAGTTCCGTCACACCCGGGAGTTTTGGGCTCTCATTAATTAGTCCTGGAAACCGCGAGAGAGAATCCGACGCTGGTGGAACCCTAACACAGAGAGCAAGGTGATCTCGGGTATCCAAGGCCATGACACTCTAACACACATGGTATGTCATATCATGGGATTTGGTAGCATTCAGACGATCGGGAGCCCCCCTCCGGAGAAACCATGCATAGCCCGGCTGAGGAAAAAGGCGGAAGTGCCATTCTGGCTCCTCTACGTGAGCCAGAAGGGCGTAGCAAAGTGGAACCAACTATTTGTTTGTGTTAGGTTAGGAACAAGGAATACCAAAGAAAATGTTACGGTCCACCTCTTGGCAAGATTCCCCTAGTTCCGTCAAATCTGGGAGTTTCAGGCTCTAAGTAGTCATGGAACCCGCTAGAGAGAATCCGACGCCGGTGATGCCCTTACACAGAGAGCGAGGGACTCTTTGGCATCCAAGACCCATGACACACTCTAACAGACATGGTATGGTATACCATGGGTTTTGGTGACATTCAGACGATCTGGAGCTACCTCTCCGGAGAAACCATAGCCCCGCTGGGGAAAAAGACGGAACTGTCATTCTGCCCCATCTACCTGAGCCGGAAGGGGGTAGCAAAGTGGAAATAACTGTTTGGTTGTCTTAGGTTAGGACCAAGGAACACCCAAGAGAATGGTAGGGCAAACCTCTTGGCAATATTCCCCCATTTCCGTCACACCCGGGAGTTTCGGGCTCTCATTAATTAGTCATGGAACCCGCGAGAGAGAATCCGACACCGGTGAAACCCTAACAGAGAGGGCGAGATAATCTCGGGTATCCAAGACCATGGAACAATCTATCACACGTGGTGTGGCGTGTAATGGGATTTGGTGGCATTCAGACGATCCGGAGCCCCCTCTCCGGATAAACCATAGCTCCGCTGGGAAAAAGACGGAATTGTCGTTGTGCCCCATCTACATGATCCGGAAGGGTGTAGCAAAGTGGAACAAATTTCTTGGTTGTGTTAGGTTAGGCCGAAGGAACATCCAATACAATGTTAGGGCCCACCTCTTGGAAAGATTCCCACAGTTCTGTCAGATCCAGGAGTTTCGGGCTGTAAGTAGTCCTAGAACCCGCGAGAGAGAATCCGACGCTGGTGAAACCCTAACACACAGAGAGAGGGGTAATCTCGGGTATCCAAGACCATGACACTATAACACACATGGTATGTCATACCATGGGATTTGGTGGCATTCAGACGATCGGGAGCCCCCCTCCGGAGAAACCATGCATAGCCCGCTGGGGAAAAAGGCGGAACTACCGTTCTGGCCCCTCTACGTGAGTCGGAAAGGGGAAGCAAAGTGGAACCAACTGTTTGGTTGTGTTAGGTTAGGCACAAGGAACACCAAAGAAAATGTTAGGGTCCACCTCTTCGCAAGATTCCCCTAGTTCCGTCAAATCCGGGAGTTTCGGGCTCTAAGTAGTCCTAGAACCCGCTAGAGAGAATCCGACGCCGGTGAAGCCCTTACACAGAAAGCGAGGGACTCTTGGGAATACAAGACCCATGACACACTCTAACACACATGATATGGTATACCATGGGATCTGGTGGCATTCAGACGATCTGGAGCCACCTCTCCGGAGAAACCATAGCCCCGTTGGGGAAAAAGACGGAATTGTCGTTCTGCCCCATCTACGTGTGCCGGAAGGGGGTAGCAAAGTGGAAATAATTGTTTGGTTGTGTTAGGTTAGGCCCAAGGAACACCCAAGAGAATGGTAGGGCACACCTCTTGGCAAGATTCCCCCAGTTCCGTCACACCCTCAAGTTTCGTGCTCTCATTAATTAGTCCCGGAACCGGCGAGAGAGAATCCGACACAGGTGAAACCCTAACACAGAGAGCGAGTTAATCTTGGGCATCCAAGACCCATGCCACACTCTATCACACGTGGTTTGGCGTGTAATGGGATTTGGTGGCATTCAGACGATCTGGAGCGCCCTCTCCGGATAAACCATAGCCCCGCTGGGAAAAAGACGGAATTGTCGTTCTGCCCCATCTACATGAGCCGGAAGGGGGTAGCAAAGTGGAACCAATTTCTTGTTTGTGTTAGGTTCGGCCGAAGGAACACCCAATACAATGGTTGGGCCCACCTCTTGAAAAGATTCCCACAGTTCCGCCAGATCCGGGAGTTTCGGGCTCTAAGTAGTCCTGGAACACGCGAGAGAGAATCCGACGCCGGTGAATCCTAACACAGAGAGAGAGAGGTAATATCGGGTATAAAAGACCATGACATAGTATAACACACATGGTATGTCATACCATGGGATGTAGTGGCATTCATACAATCCGGAGCCCCCTCCGGAGAAACCATAGCCCCGCTGGGGAAAAAGGCGGAACTGCCATTCTGGCCCCTCTACGTGAGTCAGAAAGGGGTAGAAAGTGGAACCAACTGTTTGGTTGTGTTAGGTTAGGCACAAGGAACAACAAAGAAAATTTTAGGGTCCACCTCTTGCCAAGATTCCTCTAGTTCCATCAAATCCGGGAGTTTCGGGCTCTAAGTTGTCCTGGAACCCGTTAGAGAGAATCTGACGCCAGTGAAGCCCTTACACAGAGAGCGAGAAACTCTTGGGCATCCAAGACCCATGACACACTCTAACACACATGATATGGTATACCATGGGATTTTGGGGCATTCAGACGATCTGGAGCCACATCTCCGGAGAAACCATAGCCCCGTTGGGGGAAAAGACGGAATTGTCGTTCTGCCCCATCTACGTGTGCCGGAAGGGGGTAGCAAAGGGGAATAATTGTTTTGTTTTGTTAGGTTAGGCCCAAGGAACATCCAAGAGAATGGTAGGGCACACCTCTTGGCAAGATTCCCCCAGTTCCGTCACACCCTCGAGTTTCGGGCTCTCATTAATTAGTCCCGGAACCCGCGAGAGAGAATCCGACACCGGTGAAACCTAACACAGAGAGCGAGTTAACCTTGGGTATCCAAGACCCATGCCACACTTTATAACACGTGGTGTGGCGTTTAATGGAATTTGGTGGCATTCAGACGATCCGGAGCCCCCTCTCCAGATAAACCATAGCCCCGCTGGGAAAAAGATGGAATTGCCGTTCTGCCCCATCTACATGAGCCGGAAGGGGGTAGCAAAGTGGAACCAATTTCTTGGTTGTGTTAGGTTAGGCCCAAGGAACATCCAATACAATGGTAGGGCCCACCTCTTGGAAAGATTCCCACAGTTCCGTCAGATCCGGGAGTTTCGGGCTCTAAGTAGTCCTAGAACACGCGAGAGAGAATCCGACGCCGGTGAAACCCTAGCACAGAGAGAGAGAGGGAATCTTGGGCATCCAAGACCCATTATATTCCACAATCTAACACATATGGTATGGCATACCATGGGATTTGGTGGCATTCATACGATCCGGAGCCCCCCACTCCGGAGAAAACATAGCCCCGCTTGGAAAAAAGACGGAACTGTCGTTTGGCCCCTCTACGTGCGCCGAAAGGGGGTACCAAAGTGTAACCAATTAATTGTTTGGTCGTGTTATGTTAGGATCAAGGAATACCCAAGACAAATGGTAGGGTCCACCTCTTGTCAAGATTCCCCCAGTTCCGTTAGATCCGGGAGTTTCGGGCTCTCATTAAGCGGTCCTGGAACTCGTGAGAGAGAATTCGACGCGGGTGAAACTCTAGCACAAATAGCGAGGGAATCTTGGGCATCCAATACCCATGCCACACTCTAACACACATGTTATGGCATACCATGTGTTGTGGTTGCATTCAGACGTTCCAGAGCCCCCTCTCCGAAGAAACCATAGCCCTGGTGGGAAAAAGATGGAACTGGCGTTTTGGCCCCTCTACGTGAGCCGGAAAAGGGGTAGCAAAGCGGAACCAATTGTTTGGTTGTGTTAGGTTAGCCTCAAGGAACACCGAAGACAATGGTAGGGTAATTTATTTATTATTAGTAATAGTCATGTCAGTAATTTATAGATGTCTTCCCATTATCCTTAAATAATATATTTGAATAATGGTTATCTTTTTAGGCCATCCATCATGTATCCAACGGCCAGCAGTGTTCTCCGGCCAATGTACCAAAATCTGGCGGGCGCAGAAAATTTCGCGCCGCCCACCCAATTATCAACCAAAAACTTTGCCTCCTATGTCGCCCTAAATTTCTAACCTCTCCCTCTTCTCTGCCCCCTCGCCAAAATTCCCCCTCCTCTTCTTGTCCGAAATCCCCCTTTCCTCCTAAACCCCATCTACTCTGCCCCGGCCTTCCACCTCGCTCTGTAGCTCGCCTTCCCGGGCTTCCACATGGATGTCCCCGGTCTTCCACCTCGCCGTGAAGCTTGCCTTCCCGGGCTTCCACCTTGCCGTCCCCGGTCGTCCACCCCGCCGCTCAGCTCGCCTTCCCGGGCTTCCACCTCGCCGTCCAGGACGCCATCCAGATCTTCTACCTCTCCGTCTAGATTTGATACCTCGCCGTCAAGATCTTCCACCTCGCCATCCAGGTCATCCTAAAGATCTGCCACCTCGCCTGCCTGGTAGCCGTCAAGTTCTTTTGGTCAGAGTTTGCTTATTTTCGAGCTTGTATAAAGCTTAAGATCACTTCTCCTGCGATCCTATCATACTTAGGCCCACAAATTAGATTACTAATATGATATGGTCAAACAGTGAATTGCATCACTAAGATTTTCTAACTCTATGTTGTCACATCCCAATGAAAGATAAGGCTATTTGTAAAGAACATGTATGCGCTATTTATTTTCATTTATTCGCATAAATCATCAATTCTAGACTTGTAGTGTAAGCTATTTATTTCCATTTATACCATGTCCACCATATAGATAAGGCATGCCTTGCATGATAGCTCAACAATAAAGGTACTTATGTTGTGTGGAACTGCTGGCTTAATTACTGTTCTGCCATGTATTTTGTGCTACTATCTTAGTTGATTTGGTACATATGAACCGTGCATCTTAGGAACATTAAATTCAAGAGTACATCTGGTAGGACAAAGATGCCTCTTGGTGGACATGGTTGTAAACGCAAGCGCGTCAAGGCCCATCGCGAGCATGCAGTGACGAAGACATCCTGGACCCTGCGGGTAAGGACACCCCATCTCAGGCCCAAGGTTAAGGCCCAAGAAGAGGAGCCCTTGGAGTATTCCAGAAGGCCCACGTGAAGCCCACCCGCGCTAACTTGCGGGTTAAATTTAGAAATATGTAACCGACTTAAGGTTAGAATTCGAGTCCTCTCCGGGTAGGGTTTGAGACCTGGCCACCTATATAAGGCCAGGAGAGCCACCGGAGGAGGGCCAAGCAACACCGCAACACTAAAGCCTTGAACTCGAGATCATACTCTCGATTCGAGCAACCACCATTGTAACCGATCTACTCATCAATACAGATCGACAGAGGCAGGAGTAAGGGTTTTACCTCTACGAGGGCCCCGAACCTGGGTAAATCTCGCCCCCTGTCTAGCCGACGATTCCACCAGCGCTCATGAGTTCTCCTAGTCGAAACCCGATAGGCTCACCTAAGGGATTTGTAGAGTCAGAGATTCGACAATTGGCGCCGACCGTGGGGACGACGGGCGCTGGATCACCGGCATCTTCGGCTTCATCGACAACCAACTCCCGTTGGAAACCATCGACTACGGCTCCGAACAATCCTATACAGATCGGATCTGTCGTGGTCACACCTCACTCGCCGGAATCACGCCCGGTATTCGAGGATCTGGAGAAGAGCGTCACCTTGATGTTCGGGAGCCTGAAATTCGTGACCAACAGGGACGGGATCCTCCACTTCTCGGATGAATCAGAAACTGAATCTGGAGCTGTCGACTCGCGCCGTCATCTGGAGAAAAGCGGCGAATCCATCCGCTTCAACTCCAAAGACTACCATACCCTCTCGACAGAGGAACCATCAAGAATTCAAAGGAACTTTCGATCTACGCCTAGGACGCACGAGCCTCGACTGGCTCAAGTCTGCATGGCAGGATCGGAACAAGCCTCGGAAATGGAACATAGCGCAGCAGAGCGCAACATAATCGGCGTCTCACGGGAATCTTGGAACCGAGCGAAGGAGGCTATGCGAACGAGCAAGCCACCCGCAGCCGGGGCTTCACACGAAGACATGGTTGCCTACCACTATCACTTAGTGAGAGCAGCCACGACCATCAAAGACGCTCGGATAGATCTGGCCCGCCGAAGAAGAGCGGCGGATGAGTCGAGCCAAAGACGAGCCGGGCTGTCCATAACACCCTCGGTCGGAACCCGACCCACGAGGAAAGGGCACGCATCTACATCCAGGAACAATGAATCCCTAGCCGGGACCAGCATATCGATCACTCCTTCTCTCATGCGAGTCGATGACGACGGCAACGTCTACCCGCAAACTCACGCTGCCGCGGTTATAGCCGCAACAACTTACAAGCAAATGAATCAACAAACGGAAAGTGACCCTCGGGCGGAGCAGTATAAACAAGTACGCAAAGGACTAGGACTGGCAGCCACAAGGCTCGCCGCCTATGACCGAAGGAAAGCCGCAGAGCAGCTGGAGAAGGAACAGGAGAAAGAGAAGGAGAGAGAAGCATCCCGCAAACATAGGAGCTCTTCGCCAAGAAGGGACAGATCGCCACGTCGTGGCCGAGGAAAAGAAGCACGGCGCCGTGATGACAGTCGAAGCAGCAGCGAAGGCAGCCCGAGAGACAAAAGCTCGCGACATCACAGCAGCCGCTCGCGAAAGCGAAGCAAGGAGCCAAGGAAGGACGCCGACCGCGACTGGCCAGGACATGACGCGCGATCGGACATCGCACAAAATAAGGTAGATAAGGCAAGGGCTTCGCGATATCGCGGGCGCTCTTCGTCCAGCTCCTCGGATGATGAAACCTGCGGTGCGCTCTGCTTTGCCCACAGCATCCGCGAAGCGCCTTTACCCAGAAGATTCAAGCTCAGCACGGAAGTGACAAAGTACGACGGCTCACTCGAGCCTTCTCAATGGCTAAGCGATTACCTCACGGCAGTAAAATGCCAACGTGGGAACAAGAATACAGCTATGCAATATCTCAATTTGCATCTCGTTGGCGCGTCCCGCAGCTGGCTGGAAAGAAGACAAAGATCTTGTTACGCATCATGGGATGACTTGCACCGCGACTTTTGCAAGAATTTCCAGTCGACTTACAAGAGGCCGGCCACCATTGAAGAACTGCGAGCATGCAAGCAGAAAAGCGGTGAGTCTACCCGCGAATATATCCAGCGGTGGACCACGCTCAGGAACACTGCGGGAACCATCTCGGAAGAAGTGGCGATTGAGGCCTTTGCGAAAGGCGCCCGAAGAACTGCTTTTAGAGAACAGCTAGGCAGGGCTGCACCCAAAACTATTGGGGAGCTAATGATCATAGCCGAAAAGTGGGCTAACGGAGAAGACGCAGTGCGCAACGAGAGCATCATCACCTGTGCACGATGAAGACCGCCATGGCCGAAGGAAAAGGAGGAAATATTACGATCACGAGGATCGAGAGGAGCTGGTAGCGGCGGAATTCACGCGAAGCCGCGACTCCGGTCGCCGTGGGAATCGCGAGTGGAGACCGAAGGCTGAAGAAAAATCTCCCGAGGAAGACCTCGACGCATACTGTTCGCTACATCTATTTACAGATAAGTGCACGGGCAAAACTAAGGCAACACACCTTCTTAAGGATTGCCGAAAGTTTATTGACATCTCGGAAGCCCTCGCAAGAAAAAGATCCGCAGCCACCCAAAATTACCCACCGCTTCCAGGAGGAGGCCACCAAGGATTCCAACCGCCACAACCCCTACCTCCACCAGCAAATCCAAACATGGCATTGGCTGCACTGCTAGCACCACCTGCACAAAACTCCGGGGCCAATGCATACCCGAATCCAGCAGGGCAACTCGCGATGATCCAGAAGGTATGTCCATCCCGTAGAGCTCAAAAGACTAACACAAGGCAGTTGTGCATGGCTGTGCAGACTCCGCCAACAAAGCCCGAGTACTTGAGATGGCAGATCAACCGATCACATTTTCGATGAAAGACCACCCGCCACGATTGTGGCAGTGGCATCAACATTATTTACGCGGATACACTCCGTCGGATGAACAGGAATCTGGACGGCCTTGCGGAATCAGAAACATCCTTCCACGGGATAGTTCCGGGAAAGGCAATCCGTCCACTCGGATCAATCAACTTAGAAGTTGTGCTGGGCACTAAAAGAAACTACAGAAGAGAATTCCTCGACTTCGAAGTCGTCGACTGGCCTTCACAGTACCACACCATTCTTGGTCGAACAGCGTTCGCCAGATTCATGGCAGTACCACACTACGCCTACCTGAAGCTCAAGTTACCTGGAGAATATGGTGTGATCACAATCGATGGAGACTTTCAGAAATCCAACAAGTGCGACATTGAATTCAACGAGATCGCAAAATCTTTCGGGATGCAAGAAAAACTTCAAGAGCTGGCAAAAACGACGGATCACTCCGTGATGCCCCTCACGAAGAAAAACACGCCTGAGCTGGAGTTCAACGCCAACAGTGATACCCGAAAGCATCAAGTGCACCCGACAGATTCTGCGAAGACAGCGATGGTCTCAACCACCCTCTCGCAAGCATAGGAAAGCGCGCTCTTCAAACTCCTCCGTGAGTACTGGGAAATTTTCGCCTGGCAGCCCTCAGATATGCTAGGAATACCCAGGGAGTTTGCCGAGCACTCACTCGAAGTCTTTCCAGATGCCAAACCCATCAAACAGACTACTCGACGATTTTCAGAACCATGGCAGAAGGCGCTCGGAGAAGAAGTAAACAGGTTGCTAGCAGCAAATTTCATCAGGGAGATCAAGATATCCACCTGGTTAGCAAATCCAGTGCTGGTCCCAAAGAAAAACACGGACATCCTTCGAGTATGCATCGACTACACGTCGTTAAACAAGCACTGCCCCAAGGATAACTTCCCCCTCCCGCGAATCGACCAGATCGTGGATTCTACGGCAGGCTGTCAATGCCTCTCCTTCCTGGACGCCTATTCAGGCTGCAATCAGATCCGGATGAAACGGGAGGACGAAGAAAAGACAACATTTATCACGCCACACGGCGTATATTGCTACACGACAATGCCCTTCGGGCTCAATAACGCAGGCGCAACATATCAGCGCTGCATGCAAAAATGCCTCGCCAAGCTCATTGGCAAGAACGTACAAGTGTACGTTGACGACATCGTCATCAAGACTCGAGTTGAGGACACACTCCTCGAAGACGTTAGAGAAACATTCGACGCCCTCAACGCATACATGATCAAGCTCAACCCGACGAAATGCGTCTTCGGCGTCCCAACAGGAAAACTTTTCGGGTACCTGGTATCCGCCAGAGGCATCGAAGCCAACCCAGAGAAAATACAAGCAATCTTGACTATGAAGGAGCCAACCAATCTACGCGGAGTCCAGCAGCTCGCAGGGTGACTAGCCGCTCTGAGAAAGTTCATCGCCCGATTGGGAGAACAAGCGCTACCCTTCTACAAGCTGTTGAAGAAGACCGACAAATTCGAGTGGACACCAGAAGCTAAACAAGCGTTCGCAGATTTGAAGCAATCATTGCAAAGCAGGCGCGTCCTTGCAACACCGCAAGAAAGAGAGTCACTCTACTTATACCTAGCCGCCACAAACCAGGTCATCAGCACAACAATCGTAGTCGAACGACCTGAGGAGGGCAAGGCATACGGAGTCCAACGACCAATCTATTACATCAGTGAAGTGCTCTCGCCATGCAAGCAACGATATCCTCATTACCAGAAGCTCGCATATGGAGTTGTTCTTACAGCCCGAAAGCTCAAGCACTATTTCCAGGAACACGCCATCACAGTGGTTAATGATGCGTCACTCGAGACAATCATGAACAACCCTATGGCATCCGGAAGAATAGCCAAATGGAGCATCGAGCTGGGCGCTTGGGACATCACTTATGCAGGACGCAACGCAATCAAATCCCAGGTACTCGTGGAATTCTTAAGCGAGTGGACAGAGCTACAAAAGCCCGGACCGCCTTAGTACACGAGCAACTGGATAATGTACTTTGGCGGATCCAAAAGAAACGAAGGAGCAGGAGCTGGAATCGTCCTCATATCGCCTAGGGGAGATAAGCTGCAATACGTCCTACGATTGGACTTCCCACCCGATGATCCAGCATCGAACAACGACGCAGAATATGAAGCCCTGTTGCACGGGATGAAGATGACAGTCGCCTGTGGAGCTACCCGATTAATGATCTACGGCGACTCCAATCTCATCGTGCAGCAAACAATGAAGGAATGTGATGCAATTGCTGAAAACATGATCGCATATCGCGACATGTACAACCTACTCGATGGGAGCTTCAAAGGATGCGAGCTGAAACACATTGCGAGATCCAGCAACGAAGAAGCAGATAGACTGGCAAACATGGGTTCCACAAACACACCCATACCGCAAGGAATATATTTTGAACGGATGATCAAGCGCTCAGTCAAAGTCAAAAAAGCTGCAGGAGCACCCGCAGCACCAGAAACAGAGGTCAGCCCGCAAGTTGCCATCATCGAGCTTATTCATAACATTTCACGACAGGTTTTTCTGGTCGAGCCAGTCTGGACGCAGAAATACCTCGACTACCTGTCCTCCAGACAGCTCCCGGCCGATCCTCGCGAGGCTCGACAGATAATCAGGCGCAGTAAATCCTTTCGGGTAACCAACAAAGAATTATACAAGCAAAGCATCTCAGGTATACTTCAGCGCTGCATCGCACCCGAAGATGGCAAAGAATTACTCCAGGACATCCACCAAGGAGACTGTGGGCATCACGCTAGTTGGAAAACAATCATGGGAAAAGCCTTCCGAGTAGGATTCTATTGGCTCACGGCAGCCAAGGATGCGAAGGAGCTAGTCGAACGGTGCAACGCTTGCCAGCGATTCGCACCAAGACCACATGCACCTGCTACGGAATTGCATATGATACCCATCGCTTGGCCTTTTGCACAGTGGGGGCTAGACATGGTAGGACCGCTACGCAAGTCCACACCGGGTGGATATACACACTTGCTGGTCGCAGTCGACAAGTTTACCAAATGGATTGAGGCCATGCCAGTAACTTCGGCTAGCGCCCAATGCGCCGTCAAATTTCTTGATTCCATCGTATGCAGATTTGGGGTACCACACGATATCATTACAGACAATGGCACAAACTTCACGGCAAAGGAAACACAACAGTTCTGCGAGGAAAAGGGCATCAACTTCAAGTTTGCTTCAGTTGCCCACCCGCAAACGAACGGACAAGTCGAAAAATCCAACGGCTTAGTTTCAGCTGGCATCAAGAAACGTCTACTCGATCGTCTACAACCAACAGCAGGACATTGGGCCGAAGAGCTACCCTCCGTACTAGGGAGCCTCCGCACAACTCCAAATCGATCCACAAACTACACGCCATTTTTCATGGTATACGGGGCAGAAGCGGTCCTTCCCGAGGATGTTAGGTTCAGCGCCCCAATAGTCGTGGCTTACAGCGAAGAAACCTCTAACAGGGCACTCGCGGAAGATATGGATGCACTCGATGAGATGCGCGATATAGCGCTCGCAAGATCAGCAGTATATCAACAATCACTGCGAAACTATCACAGTCGCCGCATACGCCACAGAGCATTCGCGGTAGGAGACCTAGTGCTGCGGCTCAAACAGAAGGAGGGACACAAGCTTGAGCCACCATGGGAAGGACCCTTCGTCATACACGAAGTTATTCCAGGTGGAGCCTATAGGCTGAAGAACCCATCGACTAGAGGATTCTATTCCAATCCTTGGAATATCGTGTCACGACCCCGGACCCAGAGATATACATACTGTTATGTGCTCCTAGCCATGGACTCACAAGGGCTTCAGGGTTACCAGCCCCGGCCGCAACAAACAACGGCAGGCAGACTGGATTCATCGGCACGTAGTCGGGATCCCCAGTCTACTACTCCTTGTATCCATGCTAGTCATAACCAACTATGCATATCAAAGCGTCCACGAATCGAAAGAAACTGAAGGAAACGGGACCAAAGCTATACAGAGATGCTATGTGTCCAGAAAGTGCAACAACAATCGAGGGTTACTGGGGTTACCTCGCCCCAGGCCGATCACATCGACAGGCGGGCTCGGACATGGATCATCGGCTCCACAACCCCTCGACTGCGACAACTATGCAGGCATAGCCAAAACTGTATAACAATGAGCTCGAAACCAACAACCGATCAAAGCAGTACTCTAAACATGAAGCTTTATTCAACAGGTAGTACTAGAGTATAGCTTACAAACAGAGGTCACGCGACCCAACATTACATCAGACAATGGAAGGCAAATTATGTTGCTAATCAACGAGAACCAAAAAGGCCTAAGAGGCCGCAACATAAGGCGACGTCCCAGCCCATAGATACCAGGCTGCTACCTGGGAACCCCGAACTACTCGTCGATGTCCACGTTGAATCACCACCGATGTGAGATCTTCTCCTGAACCAAAATTAAGCAAACCTGAGTACGGGAGGTACTCAACAAGACTTAATTAACCTATTATATATCTGCTACTTTCATAAAAGGGTTTTATGAAGGCTGATTTGCGTAAAGCAATCTTTGTTTTCCAAATAGAGGAGGAATAGCACGTCTCATAGAATGTTTTCAAAACAGATGAGAAAGCTACTCAACTACTGAGATCATCATCTTTTTGTATTCCACCAAGACATTTCAGCACCTCGTGCTTCAAATATCACCTCCTCCAGTTGTTCCGGTAACTCAAACTACAAGGTAACCCCTCTCGGCATCTCCGAGGAGGCATCCTTCATTCGTTATCAGCAAGTTTTAATCATTCCGTTCAAGTTATCTATGATCACAGAATCCGTCACCAAGTCGTCTTTAACCGCAGACACGGCTTTTCGAAAAGATTTAACCCTGCAGGGGTGTACAACTTTACCCACACGTACCAACCGACTCTTAGTGCCACATGATTAGCACTAGCCCGGGAAGTGCCGGCAGAGGGTAGTCGATTCCCAGCCTTTACCTTGTCGAACCATATCCATGAGTCAACCCAAACAGGGCCACCCCGTCAACAGGGAGTTGGCCACCTCCTGACGGCACCTGTTCTGTGAGTCGGGATCAAGATCCGTGTACGTCCATCACTTGTCCCGGTCACGACCTAGTTTTCTCCAAAACATTTTCCGACACACACGCAGATGGAAAGCTCAAACTACGTGGCTCATGGATAAGGTTAAACAAGTTAGTCAGCCGGGCGGGGTTCATCGGCCCACGTGTGGCTGTACGCTCAGTCTTGGCTCGAAGGCGAGAACTCGCTCCTAGGGGCATGAACAGGACAAAACGCCACAACCCATTGTGGCCTCACATCCATGCCGTGATTAATCAGGTTATCAAAGATAAATCAAATCATAAACAACTGACATAGAAGATTCACGCATTGAACAGATTCATCAACTAGGCATGGCTAAGCAAGACTCACAAGGTTTAGCGGAGCGCGCACAAACAAGCCTATAGCTGCTAGGTGAAGTGGATCAGGATATCTAGGTTATGCAGTATATAGGAGAACTCTATCTACTGACACCAAATAGTTTGGAACCGAATGCAAAATACGAGATTCAAATCACTTTGAAATCATATATGGGCAGATAAGAGGTTATGCTTGCCTTGGTTATAAGAAAACCAGATAAAGGTCTTCTAGAATAAGTGCTTGACTTGTCGGTTAAGATCAAGTATTCGTCGTTGGATTGCTGGCCTTCTCTTCGGAGCCACGTTCTAACGAGGGGGAACAAACACCGAAACAAGAAGAACAATCAACACATGGCATCGATGCAATGCGCAATATGTATGCATGAGCAGGTTAATGCACTAAAATAAAGCCCTAAACATGATCGTTGGGTTGCTAGGGTTCATATGTCAGTTAGGCATTTTTACTGAAATTAGCCCGAAATAGACCCCGGAGGGGGTTTCGGGCGATTATAAAAGTGAGTACCATTTTAGTTGCTCAAATGGGTTTGAAAACATCATAAACAAGTTGCATTTGTCATTTTGAGCATTTTGGTATATAACTTTTAATTTTCTAATTTTATTGAATAAAAACTTATTTTTCTATTTTAAATGATTTAACAACATTAAAATAATGTTCAATTTTCAACTTTCTCAAACATATGTGAAAATGACATATTTGGTTTGCTTACATTTTTCTGATCAAAACCATACCTTACTTTTATTTTTTTGACTTATATAACAGAAGTTATTAATTATACAAATTTATTTCATTTTCTGTAATTATAAAAGGTGGGGCCCACGTGTCAGTTTCAATATTCACTTTACCAAAACAGAGAAAAACCGGTTATGATGTCAGCATGACGCAGGCATGATGTCACATGCCCTGATCTTCACAGATGAACATGCAATCGATCAAATTCGCGCGCATTTTGGAAATCCAACTACACCACGGGCTAGAGGATCTTGTGGGGAGTCTACGGGTGGCGCCGGTTGACCAAATGGTCACCGGAGTTGGCGCCGGCGAGCGAGAACGGCGGCGGCCGACGGTGACTAACGGGGACAGCACGTTGTAGGGCGAGGGAAAGCTAAGAGAGGGCACAGGGAGGTTCACCAGCTCACCGGGAACACGCCGGTGTGGTCGGGGAGGCGTCGAAGCGTCGGAATCATCGGCGGCAAGCTCGGAGGCCGGCGGCCGGTTCCGGAGAAGACATCCCGATTCGCGCGACTTGGTGCATCCCGTCAACCACGGCTCGACAGAGAGGTAGAGTAAGACCAGGCGGAGCTCTAGGGACGAACAGCGGGCGTCGAGGTGGTCTACAACGGCGGCAATCGCCGGAATTCGGCGGCGGCCGCGGTCAACAGAGGGGCTAGGGTTTGGTCTCGTCCGGGGCAGAGAGAGAGAGGAAGGCATCCGAGGGAGGGGGATATGCAGGGTGCGAACGATCCGGACGGCTCCCTGGCGTCGTCATCTCCTCCACGCAGAGGAAGCAGGAGGTGGCAGGGCCACCACCTCGCTGTCCTCGTCCTTCTGGCCGGAGAAGAACGGGGAAGGAAAAGAAAAGGCACATTTTGGAAAACCCCCTGGAGTTTCTGAGATTTACCAGCAGGTCCTTTTCTCTTTAAAAACAGAACAGGAAACAGAATTTTAGGGACCTTTTTGCAAGAACAAAATTTGGCAAAAATGATATTTGGAAAGCTTGTGAAATTTCCAACAACACCATGTGTTTATTTGGTGTAATTGAAACATTTTTCAGAACAAGATTTTGGGAACCAAAATAAGTACTTTCTGTGAGATTTCATAAACCATTTAAATTCCAAATTTAAATTGGTTAAAACATGATTTGAATTTTGTGGTTTTATGCATGTGTGACATGAACAACACCACACACCCTGCTGTAGCAAAAATTTGGGGTGTTACAAATCTACCCCCCTTACAAGAATCTCGTCCCGAGATTCCTGAAGGAGAAAGAAAGGAGCAACACCGGTTTTGAACGATCTTCTTGAACCTTACGGTTCTCTTCTTGAAGAGGTTGATCCGTAGCACTTGCGAAGATTCTTCAGCGGCTACACCTTAGGTGAGAGGGAAACTTTTAGGAAATGATCTTCACGAAGATCGAGTATCTCATGGCTAACTCATGATAGGAATGTTTATAAAGAGCTTTTTGAGTTAACAAGCATGAAACACATCAAGGTAACGGAGGAGTAAAAGATGGTTTCAAGTTTACGGACGTTTGGTTTTGAAAGGGTTTAGAATATGAGCTTTGCACAAGACTTTAAATCCTTTTGGGATAGATAGGTCGAACAACTTATGATATCGAGGTTTCTTCGAAATAGAATACCAAGATGGGAAGGATGGTCTTGGATACCACAATGTAATATCCGTAGACGAGGGGAGTCACGAGAAAACACTGTAATCGTGAGTCGGAGAGAAATTTGATACAAGATCATGTTTATTCTTCGGAATGGACACAGAACTTTCACTCCGTCAAAACTTTGTCGAAATCTTTGTGAAAGATCGGGATGTTACTTCACGATAGAATATGAGGAACCACAGGATGTTGGAACACCGTATTTGACGAGGAATTTTTTTTTGTCACACCGTTAGGATGAGTAACCAACAGGGGTTGAAAGACCGGAAAGAAATAGGGAGTCTCTTTCCTATTGTGGATTGTACGTAGCAATACGTTTACCACATGGTTAAGACCTCATGGCTGAAGTGACTCACAAATTCACACAATGTGTGAGATGAACAGAATTTCAAGTACAAACAACTTGAGGAAGGAAACTGGTCAAAGGCGGTTACAAAACACCAAGAGATGGTTCTCCTGATGAACTTGTTTTCACGAGAACCAGGATTTGGTAGGATTGATAGAGAAAGATTCGAAAGATCAACTTCCAAGTTTTCCTTGATGTTCTAGATACACACAACAGGCTCACGACAAGCCTTCTGTAGGTCACCAAGTGAAAATAGAACTCCGGTTTGGAAGAACGAGGAGGAAAACTTGTTGAGAACGAGCCACACAAGAATTCTCACGGAGAGTGGTTGTTCTTCTTCTTACGGATTCAAAGAGATATGATATTAGTCCTTACGGCTAATTGTGTCAACCACAACATCAACCATGCCGTACTTTCAAAAGGACCTAATTCAATACCCTTGAGGAAACACCAACCATCGTTTTTGCTTGAGATTCAGCTCTGGTTAGTGGATTGCTAACTTAGACTCGGTATGTTTGATCAAAGAGGTTGCACCGGGTATCAACGGGATACATATGCTAGATTCTCAAGACATGGACTACAATGTCACACTCAAGGGGATGAGTGAGATTGCAGAACTCATGTATTAGCAACTTACGAAAGACGGTTGCACCTACATGAACTACTTGCAAAAGAACACATCAGAGTCCTTGTGGGAAAGATGATTATCGAGATAACGAAGGTCTTAGACTTCTTCTCTTTCACGAATATTTAGTCAGTGGCTTGGTGTGGATGCAAACTTCCTCAAATGAATGAAAGTAACAACCTACCACCTTAAGAGTAGTCCACACATGCATGACTGACATGGGATTATTCCCGAAGGAACAAGGAAACTATACTCAGATCCATGGCGACAACTTTCACCATAAGCACATGGACTGGAGTAAGCCACTTCGAACATCGAGAGCACAACTTCGTGATAACACAAAGATGGTTCTCAAAAGTTTCCAACATTAATGCCAAGTGTTCAACATGAACCTCTTGCAACTTGGAGAAAATAGGGATGTCATCGATGGGCTCGACGGCACGCTTATCAAAACACTCCAAGAAGAGGGATTCATATGATATATGAACAAGGCAGAATATTGGTCAGACCAAAGGACATGAAGGTGTACCCGGTAAAACACCATGATTGGAAACACCATCAAGGTAGTCCTTAGAGCTGGACTTGATCTGTTGATAGCCCAAATCAAATCAAGGCTAGAGTGATAGCATGTCCACTGCGGAGATACTATCCTGCTTCAACATGAGGAGAACTAGACATCCCTTAACAGAGGATCAAGTTAGGCAGAGCTTTTGCCTTTCAACTTTCCAAGTTGTTGTTTAAGCTCAACCTACTTGTCCAGGGTATCCAGCATAGCTTTCTTGGAGAAAAGAGTAGTTCAAACTACCCCTTATATGGACATCACGGTCAGGTAAAACCTGGTGATACTTCTAGAGGGGCAACCAGAATAGCACGAACCACCGAAATGTCCTGGAGTTCGAAAGGAGGTTTGCTTTTCAAAGCAACTGATATGGTCTGGAGAGCTTTGGCACGAACCTAACTCCTTGACCAAGAATGTGCACCGGAATAAATGGATTTGGTAACACAGTCTTCTTCAAATAGAGGCTGGGTGACCAGTAGTGCTAAGAAGGATACAGATGTTTCTTAGATCTTTCGAAGCAATGGAAATTGCTAGGAACATCTGATGCACACCTCAATGCACACCCAACATTCTTGAGCATTCCACCTTATAGGAAGGGAAATGAAGATGTGTAAGAGCATCACTTCATCGACAAGGCCATGAAACTTAACACGACCTCTTGATATGAAGGAGTGTGATACCCGAAGGTAGAACAGAACAGAAGCTAATGAAACTTCTTTAATCTGCAAATTACAAAACTTTAACCTGGTCCTGGAGATGAACAAGGTACTGGAGTTTGTTTCTCCTGACGTTCCAAAGTGGAACGTTTAGACGGACCACAAGAGCAAATGCATTGGAAGACTCCAACACACGTATGCAACTTGGTTTCCAAACAACGGACGAAATTCGGAAAGCAACTAAAGAGTAGGAACGTGCTCTAGAAAATCCTGAGATCACGTTGGATGCACAAGGTCATACTCATTTGTAGAACCCATGCTAAAACGAGAGGTATAACAGAGTCAAGAGCAGGGATATGGGAATCATAAAGAACACTCTTGTTGTGATCCCTTTTGATTCCTAGAGAAAACCTATGGCTATTGGAGCTGAGATTACCTAGCCATCCTGGGGTAGAACAGATTCCTCAGGATCCAAAGGAACAGAACTTGGGTTAAAGGTCAGCATCCTGTACTGATAGCGTGAGCATCACATGGTTAAGAAACCACACGATCCAACCCACCGCAATTCAGCACATTCCGGGACCTTCGGTTCAAGTCCAAGGCAAAAACACAACGAAAGGAGTAACTACTATAGGAGTGCCACAAAGGACACCACAGTTAGCAATCACGAGGTATCTTTCAAAAGACAACGATAGCTCCGGAAGAACTTGGGCAGAGGATAATAGATACATTCGAGATGGAAAGGAAATCTCGAGGTTCAGGATTTTGAAACTTTGGGAACATGTAAGAATAAGGAATCCACAACTCTGAGAGATTGGAATGGAAAGGAAATCTCCCAGTTGAACAACAATCAACGGAGTAAGGAACACACACGACTCTAGAAACTTTAACACTAGGTCAACTTGGGTGAAAGAAACGTCTTGCCAAAGAAGGCACCTAAGTTTTGAATGACTCGAAGAGATAGCAAAACCTTTTCAAATCAAAACAGGTAAGATGACCCAGAGTTTAGAGCGATACCAGATACGGAGTAAAAAGAATCCTAAGAAGTGTTTTCACAATCCATTTGGAGTTTTTAAATAGTTTTCACAAACACTAGACTCGACATCGACCAAGTAGTAAGGTTTTCCTACAGGCAGTCCTGCTCTGATACCAAGACTTGTCACGACCCCGGACCCAGAGATATACATACTGTTATGTGCTCCTAGCCATGGACTCACAAGGGCTTCAGGGTTACCAGCCCCGGCCGCAACAAACAACGGCAGGCAGACTGGATTCATCGGCACGTAGTCGGGATCCCCAGTCTACTACTCCTTGTATCCATGCTAGTCATAACCAACTATGCATATCAAAGCGTCCACGAATCGAAAGAAACTGAAGGAAACGGGACCAAAGCTATACAGAGATGCTATGTGTCCAGAAAGTGCAACAACAATCGAGGGTTACTGGGGTTACCTCGCCCCAGGCCGATCACATCGACAGGCGGGCTCGGACATGGATCATCGGCTCCACAACCCCTCGACTGCGACAACTATGCAGGCATAGCCAAAACTGTATAACAATGAGCTCGAAACCAACAACCGATCAAAGCAGTACTCTAAACATGAAGCTTTATTCAACAGGTAGTACTAGAGTATAGCTTACAAACAGAGGTCACGCGACCCAACATTACATCAGACAATGGAAGGCAAATTATGTTGCTAATCAACGAGAACCAAAAAGGCCTAAGAGGCCGCAACATAAGGCGACGTCCCAGCCCATAGATACCAGGCTGCTACCTGGGAACCCCGAACTACTCGTCGATGTCCACGTTGAATCACCACCGATGTGAGATCTTCTCCTGAACCAAAATTAAGCAAACCTGAGTACGGGAGGTACTCAACAAGACTTAATTAACCTATTATATATCTGCTACTTTCATAAAAGGGTTTTATGAAGGCTGATTTGCGTAAAGCAATCTTTGTTTTCCAAATAGAGGAGGAATAGCACGTCTCATAGAATGTTTTCAAAACAGATGAGAAAGCTACTCAACTACTGAGATCATCATCTTTTTGTATTCCACCAAGACATTTCAGCACCTCGTGCTTCAAATATCACCTCCTCCAGTTGTTCCGGTAACTCAAACTACAAGGTAACCCCTCTCGGCATCTCCGAGGAGGCATCCTTCATTCGTTATCAGCAAGTTTTAATCATTCCGTTCAAGTTATCTATGATCACAGAATCCGTCACCAAGTCGTCTTTAACCGCAGACACGGCTTTTCGAAAAGATTTAACCCTGCAGGGGTGTACAACTTTACCCACACGTACCAACCGACTCTTAGTGCCACATGATTAGCACTAGCCCGGGAAGTGCCGGCAGAGGGTAGTCGATTCCCAGCCTTTACCTTGTCGAACCATATCCATGAGTCAACCCAAACAGGGCCACCCCGTCAACAGGGAGTTGGCCACCTCCTGACGGCACCTGTTCTGTGAGTCGGGATCAAGATCCGTGTACGTCCATCACTTGTCCCGGTCACGACCTAGTTTTCTCCAAAACATTTTCCGACACACACGCAGATGGAAAGCTCAAACTACGTGGCTCATGGATAAGGTTAAACAAGTTAGTCAGCCGGGCGGGGTTCATCGGCCCACGTGTGGCTGTACGCTCAGTCTTGGCTCGAAGGCGAGAACTCGCTCCTAGGGGCATGAACAGGACAAAACGCCACAACCCATTGTGGCCTCACATCCATGCCGTGATTAATCAGGTTATCAAAGATAAATCAAATCATAAACAACTGACATAGAAGATTCACGCATTGAACAGATTCATCAACTAGGCATGGCTAAGCAAGACTCACAAGGTTTAGCGGAGCGCGCACAAACAAGCCTATAGCTGCTAGGTGAAGTGGATCAGGATATCTAGGTTATGCAGTATATAGGAGAACTCTATCTACTGACACCAAATAGTTTGGAACCGAATGCAAAATACGAGATTCAAATCACTTTGAAATCATATATGGGCAGATAAGAGGTTATGCTTGCCTTGGTTATAAGAAAACCAGATAAAGGTCTTCTAGAATAAGTGCTTGACTTGTCGGTTAAGATCAAGTATTCGTCGTTGGATTGCTGGCCTTCTCTTCGGAGCCACGTTCTAACGAGGGGGAACAAACACCGAAACAAGAAGAACAATCAACACATGGCATCGATGCAATGCGCAATATGTATGCATGAGCAGGTTAATGCACTAAAATAAAGCCCTAAACATGATCGTTGGGTTGCTAGGGTTCATATGTCAGTTAGGCATTTTTACTGAAATTAGCCCGAAATAGACCCCGGAGGGGGTTTCGGGCGATTATAAAAGTGAGTACCATTTTAGTTGCTCAAATGGGTTTGAAAACATCATAAACAAGTTGCATTTGTCATTTTGAGCATTTTGGTATATAACTTTTAATTTTCTAATTTTATTGAATAAAAACTTATTTTTCTATTTTAAATGATTTAACAACATTAAAATAATGTTCAATTTTCAACTTTCTCAAACATATGTGAAAATGACATATTTGGTTTGCTTACATTTTTCTGATCAAAACCATACCTTACTTTTATTTTTTTGACTTATATAACAGAAGTTATTAATTATACAAATTTATTTCATTTTCTGTAATTATAAAAGGTGGGGCCCACGTGTCAGTTTCAATATTCACTTTACCAAAACAGAGAAAAACCGGTTATGATGTCAGCATGACGCAGGCATGATGTCACATGCCCTGATCTTCACAGATGAACATGCAATCGATCAAATTCGCGCGCATTTTGGAAATCCAACTACACCACGGGCTAGAGGATCTTGTGGGGAGTCTACGGGTGGCGCCGGTTGACCAAATGGTCACCGGAGTTGGCGCCGGCGAGCGAGAACGGCGGCGGCCGACGGTGACTAACGGGGACAGCACGTTGTAGGGCGAGGGAAAGCTAAGAGAGGGCACAGGGAGGTTCACCAGCTCACCGGGAACACGCCGGTGTGGTCGGGGAGGCGTCGAAGCGTCGGAATCATCGGCGGCAAGCTCGGAGGCCGGCGGCCGGTTCCGGAGAAGACATCCCGATTCGCGCGACTTGGTGCATCCCGTCAACCACGGCTCGACAGAGAGGTAGAGTAAGACCAGGCGGAGCTCTAGGGACGAACAGCGGGCGTCGAGGTGGTCTACAACGGCGGCAATCGCCGGAATTCGGCGGCGGCCGCGGTCAACAGAGGGGCTAGGGTTTGGTCTCGTCCGGGGCAGAGAGAGAGAGGAAGGCATCCGAGGGAGGGGGATATGCAGGGTGCGAACGATCCGGACGGCTCCCTGGCGTCGTCATCTCCTCCACGCAGAGGAAGCAGGAGGTGGCAGGGCCACCACCTCGCTGTCCTCGTCCTTCTGGCCGGAGAAGAACGGGGAAGGAAAAGAAAAGGCACATTTTGGAAAACCCCCTGGAGTTTCTGAGATTTACCAGCAGGTCCTTTTCTCTTTAAAAACAGAACAGGAAACAGAATTTTAGGGACCTTTTTGCAAGAACAAAATTTGGCAAAAATGATATTTGGAAAGCTTGTGAAATTTCCAACAACACCATGTGTTTATTTGGTGTAATTGAAACATTTTTCAGAACAAGATTTTGGGAACCAAAATAAGTACTTTCTGTGAGATTTCATAAACCATTTAAATTCCAAATTTAAATTGGTTAAAACATGATTTGAATTTTGTGGTTTTATGCATGTGTGACATGAACAACACCACACACCCTGCTGTAGCAAAAATTTGGGGTGTTACATATCGCACTCCTCCGAAAATTTTATCCCTAGATTTACTTGTTCTCACAAACAAATAAGGCTATACTAGCCACTCTTGTAGCTCGAATACATGACTTCTCAGTCATCGCAATAAAATACATGGTTTCTCAACCATATTTACTCGAAGTTTATTCATTCTTATATGCTAAAATAGTTACAGGTACACACCCCATAAACACACGGGGGTTACGCCTACAACTAAGCATAACAGGAAAATTTATACATACAAGGTCATACACCTTACAACAGTTTTTGCAAACTATACAAGATCACAGGATGTACACATCCAACAATCAATCATGGCAAAAGCATTCTCAGTCGCCAACACTCTATCTACTTCCTCAGAGGTCAGCCGAATGATTTTCTCCGCTGCTGGACGAACAACATCATAGTGCGTCGAAATATCATCGATTGGACCGTCTGGAAGCCTAGCTACGGAGTTAAAATTTGTCTTAGGATGCCATATCCGGACGAAGGAGAGGGCCACCACCGCGCCGCAAGTCATTTGATTGTGCACGCACTCGCGAATCTCTCCCTCTTTCCCGAACAGCCTGAGAAGATGGCTCCAGTCTTCAGGACCCCTTTCCAGCGGATAGAACGCAGCGTTCATCGCGATCAAGACCTCGTGAAAAGAACTCACGGGAAATTTTACCTGGGTGATACGGAACTTCAAAGTAGCCAGCACAAAACCTCGACTGCGATCAGACCAAAAGTTATTCGCATGAGGCCTCGAGCTGCCAGCTTCTTGAAGAATGTGGTTTTCTACCCACTGTTTTTCCTCCCTATCATCCGGCTTAACAACTAAAGAGCAAATATGCACGATTAGTCAAGGAAACAAGACAAAGAAGACTCGGGGGCTGTATTACTTACACAGCAAGTCCCTAGCAACGGAAGCCAACTCGTCCATCAGAAATTGTTCGCGTTCAGTCGCCAGTCTTTGCTTGGACTTCGCCACATCGGCTACCCCGCGCAACGCTTTCAACCTGCGCTCACCGTCAGCTACACGATCACGAAGACCTGCCAAAGACCCCACAGCAGCGACAAGCGGATTTGTTGGGGCAGCAGGTCCACCTGAAGGTTCTGCAGCCACCCCAGATACCTGAAAAGCACAAAGAAGATTAAAGGAATAAGGTGCCCCACTCGAGATTTATTTACCACCTATTCGACAGGTGCTCGGGGGCTACTCCCATCGGGAGCGTACGATCAATCGCGGTAAACATTTCAGCAAAAGCATCTCGATTAAAATATTGAGGAAACGGGAGCACATCCCAGGGTTCATTACAATCGAAGTTGCAAGATACAAACGAACTAAACTAAGAAGCTACAGTGGTACTCCCACTCGCGGCAGTTGCCCCTCCCTTAAGTCGAGCAAACAACTCAGATAACTTCCGAGCAAGGACAGCGGCTGGCTCGCCAAAACGACGAAGCCCTACCTTTTTGCCCGTGGAAGGATCGACTGGCAGATCCGAGTAGGCCTCCTCCAGGCCGCTAACTCCATGCGCCAGCGCAAACTGGATGGTCGTCTTCGCCCCAGACTCCGACTGAGCGACCGCGTAGGCATCAAGGAGATTGCTCGCCGAGAAGATCTTCAGCAGGTCACCTAGCGCGGGTGGAGATGAAGCACTGACGAGAAGGCGACTATGCAGCTGCGTCAACACTTCAGTAGCATTGCCGACTAAGGAGCAAACCCCTGCAGCATGCCTCCTAAGCTGGGCGCAACAATCTGTCAATGCGTCCACTCGAGGAGTCCCAGCAAGCTCCAGGGGGACACCCAGAAGACCTAAGAACAAAAAAGGGTGTTAGTCCGAAAGATCTACCAAGACAAAAAGAGGAGCGTAGAAAAGTACAAACTTACCCGCAAAGCGCTCAGCAAGGGGACGAATAAAGTTGACAAGATTGGCATCCGCCTTGGCGCCAGCATCCTCCAAGTTCTTGAGGGCATCCTGGGCAGCCGCAAGTTTTCCCTCGTAATCGGCATTTAACATGCGGGAAGACTCGAGCTCTTGCCGGGCAGTCGCCAGTTCTGCCTCTAGAGTTGCTGCCTGGGCGGAGGCTTTGTCATTCTCGGTCTTCAAAAACTCAAGTTGAGCTGCACGACAACATTTATCAGAATCAAAGAATGGGTGGGAAAAATACAAACAGAAGAAGAGGGCCGAGCTTACCTCGAAGAAGTTCGTTTTCAGAGGTGAGTCGACTGCGGTCCGCACGAAGGAACGCGCAGTCGGACTCAGCAAGAACAACACGGCGCCCAATCGCCGTGAGATAGTCGATAAGTGTCTACGGGCAACACGAAAGTGGAAATCAGAAGAGTAAAACTTGAGCCTATACTCGATTGTAAACATTCGAGTATAGCCTCGGGGGCTACTCCCATCGGGAGCACTGTCGTGCACCCGATAAAATCAAGAAGAAGGAAAAGACAGACTTTGAGCCTGTAGCCGATCGCATGCGATCAACTACAGCCTCGGGGGCTACTCCCATCGGGAGCACTGTCGTGCACCCGATAACAAATTAAAGGCAAGTAACAGAATTTACCTGGCCCTTGGCGCGGGAAAGAGGATCTGCTGAGCTACCCGTCGCCTCTTTTGAAGCCGAAGCTCCGACAGCAGAACTAGGAACTCCATGCTCCATAGACGCTACTTTGGGGGCTACGCTGGGCGAATTCTGGACAGTGCCAGCGGTAGGAATCTCATCCGCAGCTCCTGCCTTACTCTTCCTTTCGGGAGGAAGGGAAGAGGCGTACCTGCGAGGACTAATGGTTTGCAGGCTGCAACAAAAGACAAAGAGTTAATATAGATGCAAAGGAAAACGTTCGACTAAGAACGAGGAGAAAGAAACTTACTCATCTTCGTCGTCCTCCTCATCCAGCATATCCGCATTCCAGGCGGTTTGGATAACTGGCAATGAGGAGGAAGGAGCGCGCGTTCGCATAGGGGTAGCGTTGATGGGCTCCTTCCCGGGCGATTCTTCCAAGGAGTTGTCCTTGGAGGTGGCCTCATCACCTTCCACCCGACAGCGCTTCTGATAATCTCCACCCGAGTCCCCGACGTCATCCGAAGAATCTTGGTCAGAGCTCGAAGAAGCGTCCGCGACACTGGTGTCGGCCGGGGCATCCAGATTACTCGCCAATAACTCTGAGGCCTCCGCCCCGGATACAGGAGGGTAGCAGGTGGCCATGGATAAACTCTATGGAAGACAGAAGAAAGCAAGGGAAAATTCAATTGACTGAAACTCAGAACAAACAAGAAAACAAAAGAAGAGAAGAAGAATAAACTCACCGCGGCTGACGGAGGCTTCGACGCGTCGAAGGATGCGACTGCGCAGTCGGGGAATTTCTCCCCCACCTTCAGGCTAGTGATAGCCGCGATCTTCTTCTCGAACTCGACGTTCGAGAGTTCCTCGCGACTCACTCGGCTAGGATCCTCAGAGCCTTGGTACTCCCACATCGTGGAAGGTCTGTGCTGCAGAGGTTGGATCCTGCGCTTCAGAAAGATACTCGCCAGATGCAGCCCGTTGAGTACAACTCCAGCAGTTTGATCACGGAGAGCTGTCACCCTTGCGAGTAGTGGTGCGACGACCTAGGTTTCTTCAGTCGACAACTTGTGCGCCCAGGATTTCCGCCTCTTCAAAACAGCGAACGGGTGGAATTCCACGATCCCACCCGAGCTGTTGTCGATGACGTAGAACCATTTTTTCCTCCAGCCCTGCGCGGAGTCGATGAACTACATGCTGAAGTAGCTGGTCTCCGATTTCGCTTGGATCCCAAAGCCACCCGTGCGCAGCGGCTCGCCGGGCTCGGAGTCTACCCGCGATTTCTCGCGGAATATCCGAACTTTGAAGAGGGCCTTCCAGAGCGCTCAATGTGGGCGAATGCCAAGGAAGCATTCACAGAACACGATGAAGCACGATATGTGCTGCACCGCGTTCGGAGGAAGGTCGTGAAGCTGTATGCCATAGACATACAGGAACCCGACAAGAAACGGATGGAGGGGAAAGGAAAGACCGCGAGACACGTGGTCCGCGAAGACCACGCGCTCATTCGCTTGCGGGTTGGGTACCTCTTCCTTCGTTCCGAGGCGCACCCGCTTGTCGGACTCCGCCGGCAGCAGCCCCTCCCGCTGCATCTCCTTGATGCTCTTCGCGGTGGTGTTGGGCGAACGCCAGTCGCCCGAGCGCGGCGCAGGTTGCACGGAAGCTTCCCCGGATGCGGAAATGGCAGCGCTGCGTCTTTTGCCCCCCGCCATCGCTGATGAGCACGAGCTTGGAGGAAGAAAGAAGATGAGCGCGAGGAGGAAGACGGATTGGAAGACGAAGGCTGGGAAAGTTTTACCGCACAGCAAAGACCCGTACTTATACACGGAACGAATCGATGCTGGCCACTCGATGCGCCACGTGGCGCCCATCGCCGCCACCACGTGTGAAGACGAAACAAGGAGGCGGTGAGCATTGTTTCCTGCCACGATCTTAACAGAGGATCGTGCGCATTTACTGCACGATTTGCGAAAAAACCGGGAACGACGTCTCGTTTCCCAGTCAAAAAGCTGACTATGTGGGCCAGGCTCTCTGCTCTCACTCCGTCACGTCCCATCGGGAGGAGAAAGGTGCGCCATGACGTCATAGCGTGCATCATCAAATTGAAGAAAGCTTCGAATGAAAAGTTCAAACGCGAAAATAACTTCGTATGAACAAATTTCCTTCGAATAGAAGCAACTTTTTCATGAACAAATCATGAGGCAAGACTCCTTTAAAAACGAAGGAAAAAACCCTGCACACGAAAACTCTTTCGTACGGGCACGATCTCCCAGACATGAAAACTCTTTCATATGGGCATAAAACTCCTAAACACGAAAACTCTTTCGTATGGATAGAAGAACTACTCAGTAAAAAATTACACGAGTAGGCGGAACCTATCCTTTATCTCTCGCATGATATTTAACATCATAAAAGCCTGGATCGTTCGGCCGACTAGGCACATCCGGATGCCATATTCTTCGAATATGAAGGTAAGACCCGAAAGATCTCTCTTGAGGGCCTGGAATCGCACTCAAAGCTGCGTCCTCCGGTATGATTTCGTGTCAACAACACGAAGAAAAATCCCAGCGGACGCGCCGGGTACCCCCATAGGTTAAGTTCGACTCGATAAGACCACAACGGCCCAGTCGCAACAATCACCTTATCGGGTTCGAGTCGGAGGTCTCGATCTGTGTAGGCCAGAAATGTTTTTGCCCTAGTCGCAATTAATTGGCCCTGATCTCTCGGGAGAGCCAAGCTCCTGTGCCACATCCTTCTGCGATAAAAAGCCATAAAAACGGGCACAAGCATTGCTCGATACTCGAGTACGAAAACTCATTATACAGGGTACACGCCCTCTTAACAGGAAACAGCCAAACTGGTTACCCACAAGAAAGAAAAACCAAGAAAGATTTGACCGTCTACTCGACTGGAGAAATCCCACTCGAGCAAACGCTCGGGGGCTACTGACGAAGACATGGATCCTGGACCCTGCGGGTAAGGACACCCCATCTCAGGCCCAAGGTTAAGGCCCAAGAAGAGGAGCCCTTGGAGTATTCCAGAAGGCCCACGTGAAGCCTACCCGCGCTAACTTGCGGGTTAAGTTTAGAAATATGTAACCGACTTAAGGTTAGAATTAGAGTCCTCTCCAGGTAGGGTTTGAGACCTGGCCACCTATATAAGGCCAGGAGAGCCACCGGAGGAGGGCCAAGCAACACCGCAACACTAAAGCCTTGAACTCGAGATCATACTCTCGATTCGAGCAACCACCATTGTAACCGATCTACTCATCAATACAGATCGACAGAGGCAGGAGTAAGGGTTTTACCTCTACGAGGGCCCCGAACCTGGGTAAATCTCGCCCCCTGTCTAGCCGACGATTCCACCAGCGCTCATGAGTTCTCCTAGTCGAAACCCGATAGGGTCACCTAAGGGATTTGTAGAGTCAGAGATTCGACATGCAGTTTCCCATGTCCATCCGTATGCATATGACGAACTCAAGCGAACAGTGGTCCAAGACGTGGAGGCAGCTCCCCAAGGCCAGCAGGAATCTGCACAATTCGAGCAGGCACTTGCCCATGGCCAGCTGGAAGCTGCCCAACAGAAGGAGGAGGCTGACCACCGTGAGGAGGTAGCCGCCCAATGTGAGCAGGTACCTCCCTACGGTGAGCTGCCATATGTGCAAGGCGAGCTGCCACCATTCCTAGGCGAGGGGCAAGGTTCCCAAGTCGAGGAGCAAGGTGCCTACAACGAAGAGCAAGATGACATATCAGAGAGATTGCATGCTCTAACAGGGGCCATGTGTGGAGGGAAATCCAAAATGCGGAATATTAACTCTAGCAATGCCATAATTTCTGTAGATTACCCATGTGAAGACATTGTTTCGAGTGGTGCGGCTGGGAGGAGAAGAAACGCGTCCAAATGAAACAGGATCAGAATTGTTATTCCTCTGGGAAAGACAAGGCCAGTGGACCCAAAGATTGCTGCCATGTATTCTACTGCGTGTTCATTAGCTGTGAAGCACACTGTCCCTATCTTCCCCCATTGGAAAGAGTACAAGGGAAGGGAAGATATATTTTCCTCCTACCACGGCCATGTGTCTGTAAGTTTTGTAACCCAACCTTTCAGTTCATTCCATTGATGTTCATATAACTGAAAAGTGCTCTTTCTTTTGTTTTAGTCAAAGTTTCATATGAACCCAAGAGACCCTATTGTTCGTCAATCTCTTCTGATGCATCTCAAGAACTATACAAGACAAAGTCGCCATATTCTGAAGCAAGAATTTTTTGACAGCTTTAGAAACAAGAGTAGAGTCCTGATGCAGTTGGGCACATGAGCGAAGCAAAATGGTGAAGGCTAGTCGATAACTAGTCCCCAGTCAGGAAACAGGTACTGTCTTTGTTCACTCTACCTTGCCACTGTTTCTATTCCATAACCTGGACTGTGTCTAATCAGTTCATACTTCGTTTATGTAGATGGCTTATCTGAAATCCAGGCAAAGCAGACAGGCCGTCCAGTTCCATAGCGCCACAGGTTCTCGTAGCTACGAGGTTTGCTGCGACATGGGGGAAGATGCCTTTGAATTGTTCAAAGCTACGCACAACAGCAAGACACGTGGATTCTCTTCGCCCGTGAAAAGAACAATTGTAAATCCCTCAAAATTCTGTTTATCTGAGGGATCAACATTTACCTCAATAGATTCTTCTAGATACGTACTGATACTTCCCTTTGTGAATTCTGATGCAAACCCCTGCTTGCTTTTCATCTGCTGGTTCATCTATCCCCGTGAGCTGCTATTTTCATCTATGTTCTGTACATGTTTGTCGTCTGCTATTTTCAGCCATGTTTACTTACATGCCTGTCATGTGATGTTTTTCATTTATGTTCCTTACAAGCTTGTCATGCGTGCTTAATTGCTTATCATCTGCTATTTGCATCTTTGTTATGTACAGGCTTATCATGATATCAATGTTCCTTACAAGCTAGTTCAGCTTCTATTTCATCTAAAGCTTTTACTTGCTTTATAGGAAGAAATGCAATATCATATGCTAGAACGTACTTCAGTAGATGGCGCTGTCAAGGAACCTCTTTCTGCCACTTAAGCTGTCGCTGCCGTGCTGACCAAGAACCGTCTAAAGTCTTCGTTCCTGAATACCATAGGTGGGGTCACAACCAGTGCAAGAGCAACAAAGTCTCAGCTTCACCTTCAACTTGATTATGTGAGAAAACAGCTGCAAGACCTGTAGTCTGTAGTTGATGAGTTGAAGCAGGCCAGGGAACAAGCTGATGCAGATATGATGAAGCATCGACAAGAATTGCTGCGTATGACAGAGGAACACAAAGGTATGAATAAGAGTCAAGAAATGTACAAAACCCTTATCGGTGGCATGTTGGCTCAAGTTCATCCGAGATATGGAACTGAGTAGCAATTTGTGAAACCGCTTGTTGTGTGTTGAACTGTATTAGACTGCCTTTGCTGGCTAGCTATGTTGTGACCTTATTCGGAATTTATGTATTTGTTGTGTTTGCTTTGCTGTGAAAACTAGTATAGTATTTTCCATGCTAATGAATACGAGGACACCTGGTACTATATGGTACGTCCATGAGGTGGCACCTTATTGGATAGAAATCACGACGAAATAAACACGTCACGAAAACGTTTCGACGTGGACATGCCGTGTTGGTACACGTGCTGGCTCATGATTCGCGACGTCTTACGACGAACTAAAACGTCGCACCGTCGGACAACGTTATAAATTCGTCGGGAATAAGCGTATACGTTGAACATTATGAGAGCGACACGTGGCATCTTCTACTTCCGGTACCCGCGACGAGAAAGTAAACATCGCACTTATTATGATGTCATTAAACGGAGGTAACGGTAGTTCCAATCGCGACGTTTTTAAAATGTCAAGACGATGATGATGTCAGGAACGGTGGAAGTGATGTCAGTAACGGGTAACGGAAAGCGATGCCACGTGTACACACATTGCGACGAAAAATAACGTCGCTCCTTGTTGGGCCTTGTGCTGGGCCGGCCAGTAGCTCGCGACGGTTTAGTGTTCATTTAATCGTCGCAAAATCGTCCGTGACAGTCGATCAGGATCGTTCTCACTCCGTCGTGTAAACCGTCGCGGATTGCCCTTAGCGACGGTTTGGAGCCCATACGCAACGGTATTAAAACGTTCCGGATCGCGCGGAATTTGGTAGTGTCAGCGAGGGAGAGGCTCGTCGCCTCGGGAGCCGCGCGCTTTGACGCCTCGACGAGACGGCACGCTTTGGCGGAGCAGTCCAATCGCCCACACGGCGAAGTAATGGCGTTGCCGCCGCCTCGTCTTGCCCGCCCCGGCTACATAAACCCGGCTCCGTTGCCATCCGCGTCGACATTCTCCCCGCCGTTCTTTCCCCCTCTACTCGCCTTCTCCTCGCCATGGTCCACCGTCACCACCTCGCCTGCGTGGCCGCCAACGGGTTCGGCCGCCGAACCCTGCACCTCCGGGAGGCGCGGCTGCTCTACGAGGCCAACTTCCACTTGCCGACGGGGATGAGCGCGTCGAGGAACTAGCGGCATGCATGTGCCTCCTCCGCCCACCAGGCCCGAGCGCGTCACCGAGATCGAGAAGATCCGGGCGCGGATGTCGCCGGCGATGCGGAGCCAGCCTCAGTGGCATCCCGCCAACGAGGCCGCCTGTACGATGTTCTTGCAGGACCGCTTCAAGGCGGAACTCGCCGACGTCCCCACCCTCGGTCCCCTTTCGAGCTGCAACAACGTCGCCGGCCGCCGCATCTGGTCGAGCAAACCCGTGCGCACTCTCGCCCGGGTCCTCGACCACCTTGAGCGCCAGGTGAGGCGGGGGAGGAACCGCCGCAACACGGCCACGCCTGCTCCCGCTCCCGTCCCTCTCGCCGTCGTGAAGGAGGAGCCAGAAGAAGCTCCGCGTCGCCGGCGGACTCGCAGCCAGACCCTCGTCATCAGGGAAGGACGGCCTCCTCCACAAGCGCCGGGCGACGTCATCCTCCTCTCGGACAGAGACGATGACAACGACGCCTGCACCCCACCGCCAATGTACGTAGGCGACCCAGGGGAGGCCGCAGTAGCGCCGCCCCGAAGGCGGAGTCACCGAGCGACTCCGATGACGACGACAACGACGACTACACCATGATGTACAAGGCACTAGGTATGTAGTAGCCTTTTTATTTTAAGTCCTATGTAAAAAATCGCCTATATTCGCCCCCCCCTTTCAATAAAATCTAGTTGTTTGCCAAATTTTCGCACAGTTTTTGTCAAGTTTTGCCTACTTGGGCAGCGGCGCCGGTGGGAGAGAGCGGCGATGCTGTGAGGCAGAGGAAGCAGCCGCGGTGGCGTGGGCCAGTTTTTGGCCGTCTTGGGTCGCTGGCAGGACGAGCCCGCGGCGCGGAACGAACAAAAGGGCGTGCAGACGGGAAGACCCAATGGGGGGCGCGAGTGGGCGCGCTCGGGGCCCGTCCGGACGGAAATTCGCTTGGGGGCGGCCTTTTTGGGCCGCGACTGGAGATATTCTAAGTATGGTCATCAACAGTCTCCCTTTCCCGACTGACCATGCTCGCTTTCGAGCAGTATGCCGTTCCTGGCACTCCGTCCCCTGTTCGCGCAAGCTACCCCTGGTCGCGCTCCCGTGCAGATTTCTGTTACACCCTTTTCTGAGCGGCCTCCATGGAGTGTATGACTTTGACGACGAGGACCAATGCATTGGCTCCACCGACGGCTGGCTCACCGTTCACACCACTAATGCTCAGAACAACAAGCATACCTACGTGTTGGTTAATCCTTTTTTCCAAGACAATGGTGTCCCTGCGGGAGCTAGACGTAGTCATCGGCAATGTCACCAAAGAGTTTGCGATACACAAGGTGCTCCTGCAGTCAGGCCTCGATGGTCTCGTCGCTATAAGAACCAACAACCCATCGAAAAAAGGCCCCAAAACCAGCTTTTGCTGCACAATTTCTGATTTTGCTGACAACTCTCTTTTTTGCTGCACAACTCCCGCTTTTACCGCGGTAAGAAAAAAGTGGAAAAAACATAACAAATAAAAAGGTGGGTTCTCCGCAAACATTATGTATTACTATTGCAAAAACGAAAGGTAATTGCAGCAAAAATAAATTGAGCTATTGCAGCAAAAATTTGACTTCGCCGGAGACATTGCGGGAGACATAGCAAACAAATTGTACTATTATAGCGAAGTCGAAAAACAATTGTAGCAAAAAAACTCATCTATTATAGCAAAAACCGACTTCGCCGGAGACCTCACCGGAGATATTTTTAGCAAATAATTTATACTACCATAGCAAAACAAAAAGATCACTGCAGGAAAACGAAAGTATGCTATAGCGGCGCATGTAGCCAAGACAGCAGTTCGTTCACGCCATGGCTGCACCACTCCACCACCACAGCAGTCACGCCGAGCGTTCGGGTTTTCCCGAATTTTCGGGTCGGGTTTTTCGGGAAAAAAAAATATTTCGGGTTGGCAGAATTGACTCCCGAAATCTCCAGGAAAAAATAGATACCCGACAATTGCGTGTTCCCGACATTTCGGGTTCGGGTTCAGGAAATCCCGTAATTCCCGATCTACAGACCAATGCACAAAACAGACAAAATTTTAACAGTATTCCGACAGCATTTCGATAACATTTCGAAGGAATTTTGACAGAAATTTCACAGTAAGGACAAACCAAGACATTACAGAACGTTGGCTGTGGATTCTTCAGTGGTCGGTCCGACGGTGCCGTTCTTCAAAGTTTAGACCTTCAAGAAATCGTCACGGATGGAGGCGTCTGGTTGGCGAAGAGGGGAAGGTGCAGACACGGACACGCAGTGGCAGTGTGGCACCTCGGTGGCTCGATTCGTTGCAGCGGCGGCGTGGCGACAACCGACAAGACATGGACGACGGAGGGTGGCACCGGAGGCAGTCAGCCAGTCGCACAGGGCGGTCGCCGATGGGGCTCGGGCGATCAGGCCCAGGGCAGTCACAGGCTGGATTGGGGCCGGGGATTGAGGCCAGGGGAGTGGCGACTAGCCGGGGATTGAGGCAAGGAAAGTGGCGGCTAGCCGGGAACCGGTGCGGGCTAGCAGCTGGCGGCAGCGGATCTGGCGCCTGGCGGGCGGCGACGCTATGGTACTGGCGGGTGGCGGCTGCTTCTGTGGCTCTTCCTGGGTTGGGGTTGGGGTAGCGCGTGCGTAGGAGAGTGGCCGAGTGGGGTTTGAGTAGACTAGGACACGGCAGGAGAGCACTTGGGCAACTTGGGCTGCAGCGCTTCGCACTTGAGCGGCTGGGCCGCTGGGCTCTGCCCTCTGCCTAAATTTTCGGGACGTTGGGGTCTGAAGAGTTCATTTCCGAATTACCCTAATTTATTTTGGGTTTTCAGATCATCTACCCGAGAAAGTGATCGGGAATCTTGGGTTCGGGCTATTCGGGATCGGTTTCGGGTTGTTCAGATTTCGGGTTCGGGAATCGGGAAATATGCCCGGCGTGACACAGCAACACCGCTAGTTGTCCACCCGGTAGCCCCTTGACTCCAAGCGCCGGAGGAGGTGGAAACCCAGGCGAGCTCATGGAGGTAGATGCCAAGGCAAGCTCACGGAGGTGGAGGCCGGCCTGGGATGGCACTGGAGGTGCACGCCGGCGATAGTGTTGCCTGGCAACGGAGGGGCCGAGGTGGAGGATGGGTTGGCCGGAAACGGAGCTCCGTCCCTGAGACGGTGAGGGATGGCGGAGGCACGACTCCGGCGAGGGAGTCGTTCCGGTGGGCACGGCGGCAACACGCGGGGGGCCGATCGGCAACAACGGTGCGTGGGGGAGCCGTTCCGGCGGGCGCAGGAGGCAGTCCGGCGGCGTCGGCGCGCGGTAAACCCGTTCCGGAGGAGCGGCAGTGAGGTCTCAGGGAGATCGGGCGGTTTCCATGGCTCTGGGTGCTGGGCCAGCGCGTGAATCCGTTCAGAACGAAGGATAAGGCAGCCCGCGTGGGGACCGACACGCGGTGCACGGACGATGCGGGGGAAGCGCGACGTGCGATCCCCGGGGTATAGGTAGCATTTTCCTTGTGAAAAACTAAGAGCAACTCCAACGGCTGCGCCATTTTCGTGCACGCTATATGGACTTTGCAGCGGTCCCACAGAGGCGTCAAAACGCAGCGCAGAGCCAGCAGTGCGTTCCAGCAGGGGCTGCAAAATGCAGCGCGCGCGCACAGCAGCCCAGTGCATATATTTGATCAACAAAACAACAAAAATCACAAAACATAGCAACAATAAACAAAAGCAATTTTACATAGTTTAAATAGTCACTAGATCAACATATAGCAATTAGACATAGTTCAAAAGCAACTCATCAACACCATCAAGTCGATGCCAAAATGAACACCACCAAGTTCATGAATAAAACACAAACGAATGAGCATTTCATTCTTCGTCTTGTTTCTCCTCGTCATCTTCATCTTGGGCTTCATCATCATTGGAAACTCGGGCGGTTCTCGCACTTGTGGGATCTTCGATGCCACCATTGTTGGAGTGCATGTGAGGCACGAAAGATGCACCCATAGTTGCTCCAATGCCATCTCCTCCAATGCCACTCCCTCCAATGCCTCCCATTCCGTTGAAGACCGGAGGTGCTCCCATGCCACTCATTCCTCCCAATGGCATTCCCATGCCACTCATCCCTCCCATGGGTGCTCCCATTCCTCCCATGAGTGCTCCGAAACTCATAGCACCCAATGCCTCCCATAGCACCCATGCCTCCCATGCCACCAACGCCAGCCATGCCTCCAATGCCACTCATGCCACTCATCATCCTCTTTTTGTGCAACGCGACAAAGGTTGACGTACTCCTTTTGCTTGTCATCAAGTTTGGAAGTGTCCACGAAGAAGAGGGTTCTCTCCATTTCCACTAGCCGAGCTTCTTCTTCCATCGCCACTTTCTTCTCCTCCAATAGAATGTTGCGCTCTTCGGCCTCGGCCCTCCTCTCCACCGCGGCGATCCTCCTCTCCTCGGCCGCGCTCATTTGGGTCTTCTCCATCTTTCCCTTCTCTTGCGCTTCCTTTCTTTCCGCCACTAGAGCGTCCAAACACTCCTTGATGTCGTCATCTCCACCGTTCTTCTTATTTTCTTTTGCTTTGTTGTTTCCAATGGGTCTCTTGGGCTTGGTATGCAACCTAGTTATGAGTAGGACTCCTCTTCAACTCCTCACTTGATGCTTCATCATCATCAAGTATGTTAGCCTCCACGGTGTTCTTGTGTGTTTTCTTGTTTTCCACTTTCAACTCACGGGTCTTCCATTTTTCCTCATTCTCTAGTTCCTTGTAACAATGGGCCAACCCGAATGACTTCCCTTTGACGTCCTTCCCCTTCTTGTTCTTCTTTCCAACTCCTCTAAACAAGTTTTGCGCCATGTTGAGATACATGAAAACAAACAATTAGTCATGTTGAGAAATAAGAGGCCATTGAAATGCACAATAAGAGAAATGTTTCTTACCCTATCTCTATCGTTGATGCCACTTGGGTTCAAGTTATCCACTTGCGCCATTGCCGCTGCCCACTTTTGGCAATCCGTGTTTATGAGAGACCAACGAGACCGAAGAGATCTATCAGAGCGCTCATATCCACTCGTGTTGGGTTTGTCAAAGTACTCCTTCATCCTAAACCAATACGTGTCCCTCGTTTGGTCCGTGGCAACGGTGGCATCCATACCCACCTTCAAGTATGTCTTGCATAGAAGGACGTCTTCACTCGGGGTGTAATTGGATGTCCTCCCTCCAATTCTTTGCGGGTCAACCATTCCCTCACCTTCTTCGTCCATTTCAAATTCCATGTCAAATGAATAGTTGGAGCCAACATTCATAGCCTCCAAGTATGCGTCATCATCAACACTAAAAATAGGCATATGTTCCATTTAGATACTATAGGCTCCAAGTTGCGTCATCTCAAGGAAAAGTGCGAAAAAGTTTGAAATTTTACCTTGTTGGCACTTCATCGAACACGCTCGGCGCGTCCTCCGTCGCACCAAAGGCCGTTGTCGCCGGCCCCTCGGGCGGCGCTGTGGCAGGCGGTGGCGCTGCCGAGGTGTTGGTCATGCGCCGTGGAGCGCATGCGGCCCCGGCCCGTGCCCCCTGTCGTCTTCGACCTCTTCTTGGCTGGCGCGGCAGCGGCACCGCCAGCGGCCTGGCGCTTGGGAGCGTTCGGCTTCAGCCACAGCGGCGGGCGCGCGACGCCCACTGTGCTCGTCCGCGGCGCGACGAAGAGGCCCCGAGCGACTCCGGTGGCCGCGTTAGAGCTTGCGGCCGGGGCGAAATCGGCCGCGACCATGCTAGGGTTAGCAGTAACGGTGGGCGCGACGGCGGCAGTGCCGAGTGCGGCGGGTTCGCGGGCGTACGAAGGGGAGGGAGGGGTTCCGGAGGAGGCTTCCATCGCCGGAATTTTGCCGGGGCGTGCGCGAGGTGGGGCGGAGCGGCGGCGCACGGAGTATTCCAATCGGCAGTTGGTTCCTCCCGCGCGATTGCCTTTTGCCCATCGCGCGACAGCCGAAGCACCAAAAATACCTCCCCGGATCCAACGCGCTGGCCAAATAAAATACCGCGCGCCATTTTGCCGCTGCCGCTGGAGCTTCGTTTTCGTCTACTCGCGCGGTATATTAGCAGTTTTCCCCCCGGGGACCGCTGTTGGAGGTGCTCTAAGGGCATGTACACTGCACAGTCGCTTAAGAGGGCGCTTGTGGAAATAAAAAATAATCTTAATCGCTTAGCGGCAGCACTAGCATCTTGGCCTCCATCGCTAACTACCAGCTACCGGCGCTTACAAGGAAAATTCTGAGTCTCGGCGCAGAAAAAAGAAAGGCTAGCGTCCGACGCTAAGATATGAGTCGACGCAAGCGTCAATCCCAGGACTAACCGGGAATAGACAAAACGGCCGGGATATTAGACCTTAACCACTGGGAATTTAAGCTTAGCGCCTGGGATAAGCGTCGCGTTGTACGTGGCCTAATGTGTTGGGAAACTTGGGCCAGGAGGTGGCAGCCCACTCGGTGGGCTTTGCTCAGTCCAACTAGGCCTTAGGGTTTCCCCCACTTTGTACGTTCGTTTGGGTCTCACCCTCCTGTTATATATTGAGGCACTGTACGTAGTCTAGGAGTAGAACAGAGAAAGCAATAAAGATTTTGTCCCTTTTCTTCCTTGTTCGTGTGTTGTTCATCTACGCCGTCGCCGTCACACACCCTCGGGACCGGCCAGCCGGCAGAGGTTGTGTAACACGTTATCAGCACGCGCCTCTACACCGAGCCTGCACCGAGCCTGCACCGAGCAGGCTTTCTATAAAAATCGCGAAGGTATAACCCCGATCTGATCGCAAAAATGGAACCGTGACGAAATTTCCTTTCCATTTTTCCACTTTGCGTAATTTTCCGATCAGATCTGCGGTGCGGATTTCTCTCCCGGGGATCGAGCTGACACGCTGTCGCCGGCCAATGTCGATATCCCCGGATCACGAGAGATTTGTTGACTGCACCGTAGAGAGACGGTACGCCACGTGATCCCGCTGATCACAGTACCGCCGCGACGCATCCGCTGTGCGTTCGTGCCGCCAGTATTCCAGATGAAACGTGGCGATGATTTTCCATTTTTTTGTTTTGCCCTTGCATCACGCATCCATGGCAGAAGCCACAAAGGACGTCGCCGCCGTGCGCCGCCGCGAGCTGACCGCCGCGAGCTGGCCGCCGCGCGTCGCCGCGGGCTGACCGCCGCGTGCTGGCCGCCGCGCGCCGCCGCGTGCCGGCCGCCGCGAGCTGGCCGCCGCGGCCCCGGCCCTGCTGGCCCCGGCCGTGCGCCGCCGTGCGTCGTACCCTGGCTCTCCGCCCCGCCGCCTGAGTTAGGCGCTGGCCGGCCGCCGCCGCGACCTCGAGCCACGGCTCGGTCGCGCGCGCGCGCCGCCGCCCTGCTCGGCAGGCCCCGCCGCCCGGTCCCGCCTGGCCCCGCCGCCTGGCCACCGCGCCCTGATGGCGCCACCACCGCGCCACCGCGCGCAGACACCGCCGCCCGGCCACCGCGCGCAGCCACCGCCGCCCGGCCACCGCGCCCCGCGCCACCGAGCGCGCGCCGCCGCCGCGGACTCGGCTGGCCGCGGCCGCCCTCACCCACACCCCGACCACCGCGCGCCGGCCGCGCATCGCCGCGCCGCCGCGTTGCCCCGCCGTACGCCACCGGCCCGTCCTGGCCTCGAGCCCGGCGCCGGTCAGCCGCCGCCGCGACCTGAGCTTGCGCTCGGTCAGCGCGCGTGCGCGACCTGTCGCTAGGGTTCGGCCGGGCCCGGCTGGGCTTCGGCAGGCTTGGCGCGATGGACCTCGGCCTGCACAAATGCGGCCCGTCGGGCCAGCGTCCGCTGAAAAAAAAAAGAGGGCGGCAGTGTGCTGCGAGGTTGGTGGGCCTCCGGCCTGGATTTTGGCCTGCTTCCAATGTGGGCTGGACCAAATACGATGCTGTGCGCGAACTTTACGTTTTAGCACTCTGACTTTTCAGAATTACGTATATTTTATTCCTGTTGAATAATTTT
This sequence comes from Alopecurus myosuroides, assembly GCA_028641055.1. Taxonomy (NCBI): domain Eukaryota; kingdom Viridiplantae; phylum Streptophyta; class Magnoliopsida; order Poales; family Poaceae; genus Alopecurus; species Alopecurus myosuroides. Next base: position 339,211,320 of record CM054062.1, read on the forward strand.
ACCTGTAAAACCCTGAATTAGTCTGTTTTTGCTGAAATTTTAAATTTGGGCATAAAATAAATTCGGAAAGTCATTTTTAGGGGCTAATTTTCACGTTTCGAACGCGCTTAGCATAATATCTCTTTATACATGCTTTCATACCATGTTTTACTATCGTAATTAATTGTTTAATTCATAGTAGAGCACTGTTAGCATGTCATTTAAAATTTTGGAACGCCGTCATATTGAATTTTTGTATCAACATCGTTTTATGCAATCGATTACCTGCTGTAATCTGATACATGTTTGCATAAATCGCAGATGGCCGGAATCATGAACCGCGAATTCGAGGAGTTGTCCCAGACTGGGCTGAACTACCTTGCTTGGGCCTCGGACGTGGAGATCGTCCTCGAGGGCCGAAATATCAAAGGAGCGCTGGATGCGGGGACCAAGGAGGCCCCCAGCACCACGACTGCTGCAGAAAATGCGCAGGCACTGCATTTCCTCCGCCACCATATCAGTGCTACGTTGAAAAACGAGTACATGGCTGAACGGAGTGCTTCAGCCCTGTGGGCCGCTCTTAAAGAGAGGTTCGCTAGGTTGAAGTACCACGTCAAGCCAAAGGCGGAGGCGGATTGGTTGCGTCTAAGGTTTGCGGACCACAAATCGGTACAGTCGTTCAATTCCGTGTTACACGTGATTTGTGCGAATCTGGAGATGTGTGGTACGAAAATCACGGACGAGGAGAAGATAGAGAAAACTCTCTCCACCTTCTATCCAAGTAACCTCCAGAATGCGCGGAACTACCGCCTGGAGAACTTCACGCAGTACTCGGCGCTCATTGACGCCCTCCAGGTGGCTGAGGCGCAGGATGAGGTTCTGAAAAAGAACTTCAACTCGCAGCCTTTCGGAGGGGGCCCAAGCCAGGAAGCTTATGCCGGCGCCTACAAAGTGCGCCAGCCAAAGTTCAAGCAGCGCGGCAGGAAAGGCAAAGGCAAGAAGGGACCTAACCACCCCCACCCAGCCAAGGAGCAAAAGGCGGGTAAGGGGGAGGTGAGGCCCCAAGACTGCTTCCGCTGCGGGTCGAAGCTTCACTTCTCCAGGCAGTGTCGTGCTCCCAAGCACGTCGTGGACGCCTTCAAGGCCAAGAGAGCGCATGAGGCGCACCTTGTCCAGATGGAGGCACCACCGGCGCCCGCTGCGACACCCGTGATGATCCCCCCGCCCCCCGCTGTGCCCGTCGTGGCGCACACTGGGGCACCTGTGGAGGCACATGTAGCGGTTCCCACGAACGCCACCGTGTCCATGGAGGTTGAGCACACCGTGTCCCCTCCAACGCCACAGCTGGACATCGACGCTGCCGCCTCCGTGATAGCCACTGAGGAGAAGCTTAGCGAGATGGAGATCTCGGCTGAGCTGGAGGGTTACTTTGTGGACTCCATCTAAACTCCGCCCATTTATGATTCCTATGGCAATAATTTGATACAATTTATTCGATTTGGTTGTAACCTCTATGAGAGCAACATTATTTGTTTCATTAAACATCTATCGGCGCTTGGATGACTTTGTCATCATTCATTTATTCCATTCTTTTAAATAGAGATACTTATGTTATGTTCTGAAATACTTGCTTGTTTAATTATTATTACTTTAGCATCTTCCTCGCTCTCGTTTAATAATTAGACACTATATTTTAGAACACGTGTGGCGCCCGAATGGAGGAAACGTGCCTTGCCGATAGCGGTACCACCAATACCATCTTGAGAGATACAAAGTACTTTGAGTCCATCAAGAAAATTCCAGGGAGTATTACGACGATCGCCGGCTGCGGTCCTCATATAGTTGGCTCCGGACGAGCCACTATAACACTCCCCATGGGAACAACTTTGATCATTAATGATGCATTGTTGTACCCGGAAGCGACTCGTACTCTCTTGAGTTTTAAAGACATTCGTGTTAATGGGTTCCACATTGAAACCCATGATGATGACACCGGTAAGGAGTACCTACTCATCACGAAACGCGATGAAAATGGTAAACATGTTGTCGAAAGGCTTCCTTCGTTCGCTACAGGGTTGTACTACACTAAGATAGTAGCACTACCCATGTACACTACCCTTAAAACTGTTTTTAGAAGCTCTGAACTATTCTGCCTTTGGCACGATAGGTTAGGCCATCCCGGTCTTACGATGATGAGAAATATAATTAACAACTCGAATGGTCACAATGTTAATGTGAAAAATTTCCCGAATCCTGATGATTTCGTGTGCTCCGCATGCGCTAAGGGGAAATTAATCATTAGACCATCACCCCTAAAGGTGAAGGATGAAATCCCCGCGTTCTTGGAACGTATCCAAGGGGACATATGCGGTCCTATTCAGCCCCTGTCGGGTCCGTTTAGGTACTTCATGGTGCTCACTGATGCTTCCTCTAAATGGTCCAATGTTAGCCTGCTGTCAACAAGGAACCATGCTTTTGCAAAGTTGATCTCTCAGATCATACAAATAAGGAATAAATTCCCTGATCATCGTATTAAGTCTATTCGAATGGACACGCCGGTGAATTTACTTCAAAGGCGTTCGATGATTATTGCATGGCAACAGGAATCAAACTTGAGCACTCTGTACCGCACGTCCACACACAAAATGGACTTGCGGAGGCATTGATTAAAAGAATTAAATTCATTGCCAGACCGCTCCTTCAGGGTTGTAATTTACCAACAACATGTTGGGGTCACGCGGTGTTACACGCTGCCAATCTCATCAATTTTCGACCATCGGCCTACAACATCCATTCTCCTATGCAGCTTGCGCAAGGGTCGGCACCGAAAATTTCCCACCTTCGTAGGTTCGGTTGCCAGGTATATGTACCAATACCACCCCCTCAGCGATCAGCAATGGGACCGCTCCGTAAGTCGGGGATATACGTTGGTTATGAGACCGTGTCCATAATCAGGTTTCTGGACCCCGCGACAGGTGACTGTCATACGGCCCGTTTCGCTGATTGCATTTCTGACGAGGATCTTTTCCCGACTTTAGGGGGAGATAATCAACCCCTTGATGATAGAAGTCGAGAACTTACGTGGCAAGCCACGGGGATCCACGCTCATGACCCGCGCACTGCTGAGTCTAATAGAGAAGTTCAAAAGATAATAGATTTGCACTCGTTGGCGAATCAACTGCCTGATCACTTTAGTGACTTGAAGACTGTGACAAAGTCGCATGTGCCTGCACGCAATGCACCGGAAAGGGTTGAAATACCAAAGAGAAATCACGGTATACCCACTCCCGTTCTTAGGCCTAAGAGGACGAGGAATCCGGTTTCTCAAATCCCAAGTACCCGGGGACGCCCGAAGAAAAAGGATAAGAGAGATTTATCGCAACCTACCCCTGCAAAGGGGAGCCAGTTGAGACCTGGCACAAGTACGGACGTTTCTGTGCACGAAATTCCGGACTTGAATTTTCCTACTACGGAAATACCCAGCGAAGATGTGTGCGCACACATTGGAGCGGGAAAGCTAAAGGACCTTGCTCCCGGAATGGGAAATCCGGTGGAGGAAGGGAATGTGCCTGATGCACTCCATGACGAAATGGCCATTAATTATATTAATTCGGGCGAGTCAATTAATCGAGCTATGGCAAATGTCGACATTTATTTTGCCAAGAAAATTGCCTCAATCATAGATCTTGACCCAGAGCCTAACACTCTCGCTGATTGTAAGCAAAGGTCGGATTGGAAAGATTGGAAGAAGGCAATAACTGCTGAGTTATTTTCTCTCAACAAAAGAGAGGTGTTTGGACCTGTTTGTCTAACTCCTCCCCATGTGCGCCCCGTTGGCCACAAATGGGTATTTGTTCGAAAGAGGAACGAGAATAACGAAGTAGTAAGGTACAAAGCAAGGCTCGTTGCTCAAGGTTTCTCCCAGCGACCAGGTGTCGACTTCGAGGAAACTTACTCCCCAGTCATGGATGGAATTACCTTTAGATACTTGATCTCAATGGCAGTAAACTTGGACTTGACAATGAAACTTATGGATGTTGTCACCGCTTACCTTTATGGTAATTTGGATTCAGACATATACATGAAGGTACCCGAAGGTATCCCTGTCCCGAACCAAGATAGAGCTAACATAGGTTTATACAGTGTTCAGCTTAAGAAGTCACTGTATGGACTTAAACAGTCAGGTAGGATGTGGTATAATCGTTTAAGCGATTTCCTTCATCAGAAGGGCTACACGAGCAATGAAGATTGCCCATGTGTTTTTATACGGAGATCACAAGATGGTTTCTGTATTATCTCGGTGTACGTGGACGATTTGAATATAATCGGTACACCTGAGGATATTGAGGAAGCGAGTTCCTACCTGATGTCGGAATTCGAAATGAAAGACTTAGGCAAAACTAAGTTCTGCCTAGGTTTGCAACTTGAACATTCCCCTGCTGGGATCTTAGTGCACCAGTCTGTCTACACCCAGAAGGTGTTGGAAAGATTTGGATTTGACAAGGCATATCCTTCTAAGACCCCGATGATCGGGAGATCTTTACAGCAGGATAAGGACCCGTTCAGGCCTAAGGAAGAGGGGGAGGAAATTCTGGGACCAGAATTCCCCTACTTGAGTGCAGTTGGCGCACTCATGTACCTCGCGAATTGCACACGGCCGGACATTGCGTTCGCTGTCAATTTGCTTGCTAGGTACAGTTCTGAGCCTACCAAGAGGCATTGGAAAGGCGTTAAGGACATCTTCCGATACCTGCAAGGGACCAAAGATCTTGGCTTGTTTTACCGGAGGAATCAAGACCTCACGGTTGTAGGCTATGCTGATGCTGGGTACCTTTCGGACCCGCACACATCCAAGTCTCAAACTGGATATGTTTTCCTTTGTGGAGGAACCGCTATTTCCTGGAAATCGTCTAAGCAAAGCCTAGTGTCAACTTCGACGAACCACTCGGAACTCATAGCACTATATGAAGCATCACGTGAGTGTGTATGGCTTCGACGGGTGATCGGCCACATCCAGCTGTCATGTGGGCTGAACACCGTCCAAACCCCCACTATTATCTATGAAGATAATGCCGCTTGTGTTGCACAAGTCCAGACGGGTTATGTGAAGAGCAATCTCACGAAGCATATCAACCCCAAATTCTTCTACGCACATGAGTTGCAGAAGTTGAATGAAGTAAAAATCCTACATACTAAGTCGTGTGAAAATCTTGCTGATTTGTTCACTAAATCATTACCTGCATCTTCTTTCGAGAGATGTGTTCGTGGAATTGGTATGATGAGACTTAGGGAGATATAAGGTTCAGGGGGAGAATCTTCACAAACTCATCGCTAAATCTCGATCCCGATGATTGAGTACTTAACTTAATGGTTAAGTGAGTTGTACTCTTTTTCCCTTAAGTGAGTTTTTATGAAGTTTCTCACACGAGGTTTTTAATGAGGCAATTCGTGCAACATAGCAATAGTATACCATGTGCTTTTTCTCCATATTTTTCCCACTGGGTTTTTCGGAGTTTTGAGACATGGCTATACGGATGATACCCAAGGGGGAGTGTTGGGAAATTTGGGCCAGGAGGTGGCAGCCCACTCGGTGGGCTTTGCTCAGTCCAACTAGGCCTTAGGGTTTCCCCCACTTTGTACGTTCGTTTGGGTCTCACCCTCCTGTTATATATTGAGGCACTGTACGTAGTCTAGGAGCAGAACAGAGAAAGCAATAAAGATTTTGTTGTGCCCACACCCTGTGTCCCTTTTCTTCCTTGTTCGTGTGTTGTTCATCTACGCCGTCGCCGTCACACACCCTCAGGACCGGCCAGCCGGCAGAGGTTGTGTAACATAATGTACTGTAGGTTGCTGCGCACTAAAACAGTGGCGTTGTAAACCGTTTTTTAGGGCGTGACGTTTTTGGACGTGCGCATGCCACAAGCTAGCCCCTTTTCCGTTTCTGGTAATCGCGCGCGTCCGAACTATTTTCTATAAAAAACTCATCGGAACTCTTTTCGTAAAAGCGCGCGTCCGAACTTTAAAAAAAAAACTAATCCGGCGATTGGATTCGCTCGCCCGTGCCCAAGGAAGCCCGGTCTAGTAGTGCCACTTTGGAAGTGCAGACATCTAAAAAAGAAGTGCACATCAGCACATACACGACATGTCAAGAAAAAGAAAAGTGCACACACGGAACAGAAATACCTCTCCAAACTTGGCAAGAACACGTTTCCTTCTCGTATACCACAAGATCCAGGCCTGAGCTCCTTATCCTTGTCGTATACTATTACAAGAAGCCTAGCCAGCGGGACCTATAAATTTATCTTTCCTGGTGCAAATCTGCACGTACATACCATCAGAATCGAGCTAGATCGATGGCGGCTATTTCGGCGTGGTGTGATCTCCCGCAAGAGCTCCTATGTATCGTCATCAACAGCCTCCCTTTCCCGACCGACCACGCTCGCTTTCGAGCGGTATGCCGTTCCTGGCACTCCGTCCCCAGTCCGCGCAAGCTACCCATGGTCACGCTCCCGCGCGGATATCTGTTCCACCCCTTTCTGAGCGGCCTCCATGGAGTGTACGACTTCGACGATGAGTACCGATGCATTGGCTCCACCGACGGTTGGCTCGCCGTCGACACCACTAATGCTCGGAACAACAAGCATACCTACGCGTTGGTTAATCCTTTTTCCAAGACAATGGTGTCCCTCCCGGAGCTAGACGCGGTCATCGGCAACGTCACCAGAGTTTGCCATCCACAAGGTGCTCCTGCAGTCAGGCCTCGACGGTCTCCTCGCTACAAGGACCAACAACCGTAACCATCCCATCATTTTACTAAAGCGAGGCAAAGATGTGTGGCTACCCCCGCCACGATCAAGACCCTTCACCCGTATCATTGACGTCGCGTTCCTTCAGCACAACAAGCTCTATGGGATCACGCAGGATGAGGATCTCCTCTCCTTCACCGTTGACTTTGATGGCGAGGCCATGCCCATGGTTACCGGTATCAAGGGCGTCATCAAACACCAAAACGTTGATGTACGGAAAGACGCGCTCAGAAAAAGATCCGGCGACTACATAATGAACGACGGTATGCACTTTGCGCCCGACGACGAGAAACCCAACCAGCACATCGTGACCATCTGGTACTTGGTCGAATCACACGGCAGGAGCTACTCAGTACTCATGGTGAGGCGCCAACTGCAACAACCTCCTTCTCATCCAAGTTTCACTCGCGGCGTGGAGGTTTTCAAGGCGGACATGGGTGCCAGGACTTGGGTGTCCGTCACAGAAGATGGGCTACATGGCCATGCGCTTTTCCTCAGCAGACGCTTCAGCAAGTCCGTTTCTGCACGTGATGAAGTAGAGGCAGATGCTATCTATTTTATTGACACACGTGAAGTGTTCAACATGAGATCCAAGACTACAGGCCCACCAGATGTGTCCACAGATTTCTCTGCGTCATGGCTCTTTCATCCAGGTTGTATTTAGGTATTGTACTACTATTTGTCCGCGGAAAATGTTTTTGCCTCCCGAGCACATGTGATCCTGCAATTTTAATTTTTTTGAAAAACTATTACGAGTTTTAGAAAATTCTAAACAAACATCCCGGATGTGCAATTTCAACTTTAAATATAAAATATTATGGGCTACACAAAAACGACAAAGTATGATAAATTTAGAGATTTTAAAATAGGCATATTCAGATCATACTTTTCTCATTTTTGTGTAGTTCAAAATATAGAGTATTTAAAATTTATTTTCTGTGCGGTTTTAGGATATGCCATTAGGTACATCCGCAATTATTTTAGAATTTTTTGAAACTCATAATATGATTTTTGAATTATTTTGAATAACATGATTAGTGGCACCAAATCGCTAATCGATTTGTTTTAATATATATATCCTTAAAACTATACTTCATTTGTGCTACATTTCAAGGGTAGTCTGTAACAAAGCTCTGGTATTTTTATCCTTTTTCTTGAGAGATTTCACCAAAGCAAAGTGTTGCAACTGTATCCTCTTAAATACAAAAAAAAAATTGTTGCAACATAATCCTCTTAAATCTCGTGTTCTCCCACAAATTCTTTGTTGTTTACACCAACCCACCACTTCATTGATTTCAATCACCCTCATTACCTACTTTTTCATCGTAGCAGAATCAATTACCTTCACTAGTGGAGAACGGGGCTTTTGCTCACTGGCGAGCACCCCTTTCACCCCGACTCGGCCACCACCCAGTGCTAAAGGCTACAGAGGTGGGGCCGGGGCGAGCAGGACGCGTGGTGGTGGTGGTGGGGGGGGGTCTTTTGCCCCGGTTTGAGCCACAAACCGGGGCTAAAGGCCCGCAACGAGCAGCTCGCGTCGGGGGGGGGGGGGGGGTCTTTTGCCCCGGTTTGAGCCACAAACCGGGGCTAAAGGCCCGCAACGAGCAGCTCGCGTCGGGGGGGGGGGGGTCTTTTGCCCCGGTTTGAGCCACAAACCGGGGCTAAAGGCCCGCAACGAGCAGCTCGCGTCGGGGGGGGGGGGGGGGTCTTTTGCCCCGGTTGGTGGCGCCCTCTCCTCTCCTCATGCCACTCACTTTGGAGGGCATATTCTAGTTGTGTGGTGTGTGCTCACTCGTTTTCCCCTCCTATACACAAAAGGTGTTTGATGAAATGCCCGGGAGAATAACGGCATCTCAGCTCGCAGAAAATAAACAAGATTTATTTTGTCCGAGCCACACTTAATTAAATAATATTTCTCGTCCTTTTTTCCTCCTCCGTCGAGGTACCAACTTTAACCTTTCATCTGTCGATGTAACATTGGTCATTTCTCTATTCACGGTGTTCTGTATCAGTTCTTAATTAATAATCATATAATGCAGATGAACCGACAATGGATGTACGCTGACCGACGCTCTGCCACGTTCATGAAAGGCGAGGGTTATTTTCTCGAGGTGGCCCAGGCAAACAAGCGGAATAATTTTATGTGTTGTCCATGTGCTGTATGTCGGAATCAGAAGGAACACTCTTCTCACAGATTCATCCACTTCCACATGTTTCAATCCGGTTTCATGCCCGACTATAATTGTTGGACCAAGCATGGAGAAAGAGGGATTATGATGGAAGACAACGAAGAAAAAGAGAATAATGACAACTATCATGACATGTTCCTTGAATACGGTGCCGGTACTGGAATGGAAGATAACGATAAAGTGGAAGCAGAAGACCGGGCACCAGATGAGCCCATCGATGATCTTGGCCAGGCTATTACGGATGCAAAGACAGAAAGCGAGATTGAAAAGGTGAGGGTGAAGTTCTCCCAGATGTTAAAGTATCACAAAACATTGTTGTATCCAAATTGCAAAGCTGGACAACACACTATAATTGTTCCAATATAAGGCCGAGAACGTTGTGACTGACATCGGATTTACAAAGTTGCTGCAAATAGTGAAGAAGCAGCTTCCTAGAAACAATGAATTGCCCGAGAGTACATACCAAGCAAAGAAGCTTGTATGCCCCTAGGATTAGACGTGGAGAAGATACATGCCTACATTCTCTACCGCGGTGAGAAGTACGAGAATTTAGAACAATGCCCGGTATGTGATGCATTGCGGTATAATATCAGACCAGACGACCCTGGCAATGTTGAGGGTGAGCGCCCCAGGAAGAGGGTTCCTGCAGAGGTGATTTGGTATGTTCCTATAATACCACGGTTGAAATGTTTGTTCAGAAACAAAGTGCATGCCAAACTTTTGTGATGGCACATGGAAGATCGTAAGAAAGACGAGATGTTGAGACACCCCGCTGATGGGTCGCAGTGGTAAAAAATCGAGAGAAAGTTCCTGCGCTTTGCAGGTGACGCAAGGAACTTATGGTTTGGTTTAAGTACAGATGGCATGAATCCATTTAGTGTGCAGAGCTGCAACCATAGCACCTGGCCTGTAACTCTATGTATCTATAACCTTCCTCCTTGGTTGTGCATGAAGAGTAACTTCATTATGATGTCAGTGCTGATCCAAGGCCCGAGACAACCGGCCAAGGACATTGATGTGTACCTAAGGCCATTAGTCGATGAACTTTTACAGTTGTGGCGTGAAGAATGTGTACCTGTGTAGGACGAGCACGAACAAAAAGAATTTAACCTACGAGCGCTGTTGTTCGTAACCATCAATGATTGGCCTGCTCTTAGTAACATTTCAGGACATACAAACAAGTGATACAATGCATGCACACACTGTTTAGATGACACCGAAAGTGTATATCTGGATAAACGTAAGAAGGTTGTGTACCTCGGGTATCGTCGTTTTCTTCCGCACAAGCACCCCTTAAGAAAAGATGACAAGCATTTCATGGTGAGGCAGATACCCGAGAGACGCCTATCCTCCGACCTGGTGATGATGTATTTGATATGGTGAAGGATTTGAAAGTAATCTTTGGAAAGTGTCCGGGCAGACAAGCTGTTCCGAATGACGCTGACGGACACGCACCCATGTGGAAGAAGAAATCTATATTTTGTGATCTACCCTATTGGAAAATCCTAGATGTCCGCTCTGCGATCGATGTGATGTACCTAACGAAGAATCTCTGCGTGAATCTGCTAGGTTTCTTTGGCTTGTATGGGAAGTCAAAAGATACATCTGAAGCACATCAGAACCAGCAACACACGAAAGGACGAGACGACAAGAATCCTGAGTGGTTTCAAAGTGGTCCTGCCATCTACGCTCTTACCAAGGAAGAGAGGGAAATCTTTTTTGAAGCACTAAGTCGTATCAAGGTTCCGTCTGGCTTCTCTTCGAATATAAAGGGAATAATAAATATGGCGGAGAAATTTTTTCAAAACCTGAAGTCTCATGACTGCCACGTGTTGATGACACAATTGCTTCCGATTGCGTTGAGGGGGATTCTACCAGAAAATTTTCGACTACCCATTGTGAAGTTATGCGCATTCCTCAATGCAATTTCTCAGAAGGTAATCAATCCAGAAAGTCTATCAGCGTTACATACAGATGTGGTCCAGTGTCTTGTCAGCTTCGAGTTTGTGTACCACCATCCTTCTTCGATATTATGACACACCTCCTAGTTCACCTAGTCAAAGAGATTACCATTCTCGATCATGTGTTTCTACACAATATGTTCCCCTTTGAGAGGTTCATGGGAGTCTTAATGAAATATGTTCACAAACGTGCTAGGCCAGAAGGAAGCATCTCCAAGAGTTATGGAACAGAGGAGGTAATTGAGTTTTGTGTTGATTTTCTTCCAGACCTTAAGTCGATTGGTGTTCCCGAATCGCGGCATGAGGGAAGAATGAGTGGAAAAGACACGCTAGGAAGAAACAAAAAGATATTTATGGACGAACATTCTTTCACTAAAGAACACTACACAGTTCTTCAAATGTCCACCTTGGTGGCTCCTTATATCGAGGAACACAAGAATATTATATGGTCCAAAAACCCGGGGCTGACTGAATCCTTGATTAATGATGAACACATGGATAGTTTCAGCGCCTGGTTGTAGACAGAACTCATGAATAACAACATTGTTGGAGATCAGCTCTACTTGTTGTCCAGGTCACCATCTTCGACTGTACTGACTTTCCAAGGGTACGGCATAAATGGGAATCTATTTTACACGATCGCACAAGATAAAAATAGCACCAACCAGAATAGTGGTGTCAGTTTCGATGCAACTGGATATAATGGGAAAAAAGGACACATATTATGGTTACATAGAGGAGATATGTGAACTTGACTATGGTCCTAATTTTCAGGTCTCTCTGTTTCGGTGCCAATGGGTCAATATGACAGGAGTAAAGGTAGACAAGCAGTATGGAATGACAACAGTGGATCTCAACAATCTTGGGTACAGAAACAAACCATTCGTCCTAGCCAAAGATGTGGCTCAAGTTTTCTATGTGAAGTACATGTCTACCCAACCGAGAAAAAAAAAGAATTCTAATACATCATAGGGTGAGCCGAAGCGGCACATAGTTTTTTCAGGGAAAAGAAACATTGTGGGAGTGGAGGACATGACATACATGTCACAAAATTATAATAACTTTGAAGAAATTCCGCCCTTCAGAGTGAAAACTGACCCAAGCACCGCGTTAAATAATGAAGATGATGCATGGCTACGACATAAAAGTAAACAATGGCGGCACTAGTTGGTGATAACGTATTAAACCTTCATGGTTCATGTAATATTGCTAGACTATTTTGTAATAATGTATCAAACATTGCAGATTATCCATACCATGTGTGAAAACATTGCAGATCTCTTCCTCTTCTTCTTCCTGTTTAAATAGTTAGATTAATTATTTTTTTAAACAGAAAATAAGTTTCTCCAAATTCAAAACCATTCGTAAACTAGGTTTTTTTAAATGTTTGAAAATTCAAAAATTGTTACTAGTTTAAATAAATTAGAATAATTATTTTCTAAAACTGAAAATTTATTTGAAATGTTTACGCAATTTTAAACACTTTTCATATTCAAAGTTTCTCCAAATTCAAAACCATTTGAAATGTATTTGAAATAGTATTTGAAACGTGGAAGTGAAAAAAAAAATGACGGCAGGAAGAAAAAAAACTGAAATTCTGGGTCTTTTGCCCCGGTTGGTAACACGAACCGGGGCAAAAGGGGGGAGATGCGCGGGCAAACGATGGCTCGCCTCCCCCTTTTTTCCCCGGTTCGTGTTACCAACCGGGGCAAAAGGCTTCCACCTATATAACCCCGGGCAGTTGCTCCGCCCATGGCAAACCAGCAGTTTCGCTAAGTCCCCCGGCGCCGAAATCAAGAGCGATGCTGTGAGGCTGCCCGATTTCGCCGCCGGGATCCTCGCCTGCGCCGCCCGTGCTCCTCCGCGCCAAGCCCCTCCTCCGTGCATGTACGCCTCCGCCCGATCGGATCGCCGTCGGCCTCCTCGCCTCCTTCCGCGCCCTCCTCCTCGCCGCCGTGCCCTCCTCCTCGAGGTGAGATCGCCTCCTCGCCACCGTGCCCTCCTCCACACTTGTAATGTTTTTTGTTAATTAGTTTAATTACATTGTTAGTTTAGTATTAGTGTTAGTTAGTTTGTCATAGTTTAGGTATTAGATCACTTAGAGAGAAAAAAATTAGTTAGAGGTTTAGAGGAAACAATTTAGGTCTTAGACTTACAAAAGTTTAGGTTTTGGACTTAGAGATTTTATTTAGGTTTTTGGACTTAAAGATAATTTTAGGTTCTACACCTTACAGAAACATTAGGTTTAGTTCACTTGTAGAAAAAAAATTAGTTAAAGGTTTGAAGGAAATTGATGAAATTTGATGAAATGAATGCTATTAGCTATATTTTGATTAGATTTTATTCAATTGTTGGGAATTGATGAAATGAATGCTATTAGTCATAGGTTGCAACTTATGATGTTATAAATTTTTGTAGCCATGGCGAGAGCTCCTCTGCGACGCAGTGCGCGTGTTGGCGGTGGGCATGCCGTCCCCGTCAAAGAAAACACAATCGCACCACGTGATGGACATCCACGTGGATCGCGTGCAGCGCGTGGACGTGGTGGTGGCGTAGCCATCAAGGAGGAGGAAGTGGCGCCTCCAGCTCGTGAACGTAGGCGTGGACGCGGAGCACGGGGGGCAGCACGCGGAGCACGGCGCGGCACTGTTGCTGTGGTGGAGGAGGTTGCAGCGGAGGAGGAGGAGGATCACGATTTCCGGCTACCGGAGTTCTACATCCACCAGTTGCCCCCACTGCGGAACAGACTTTGTCTTCCACAGTGTATATCGGAGATCCTTCTCGATCGCAACGGTCCCTTTAGGTTCAGCCTCTAGTTGGAGGGCTGCCACAACGGGCCCGTTCATGTGTTCTTGCAGCTACGTGACGAAGACTTCTACGTGCGCCATGGGTTGGGGGCAGTTCCAGCGCATGTACAACCTGGATGTGGGTAACATGCCCATATTCAGATACATCAACAACGACACGGTGGACGACGTGCTGGAGGTGAAGATCTTCGACAACACCCTATTCCGCCCCCGTTGCTGTCAGGATAGCTCGTCTGACAGCACCTCCGCTTCCGAGGCTGACGAGTCTAACTCCGGCGAGTCTGGCTCGGGCAAGTTTGCCTCCGACACAGAGGCGTAGTATGCCGAGAAGTGTATCGCTCTATGTTTATGTCGTACTATGTTTATGTTGTACTATGTTCATGGCAGACTATATTTATGTTGTTGTTGGTTTTCATCTGTGTTTTTGTTCGATAGTTTTTCATCTTTGTTACCATAAATGTTCATTATTTGAAAGATCATTAAATTTTTGGTGCACTTGAAGTATTAGTGCACTTGAAGTAATGCACTTGAAGAAAAATAGAATTTCTAATCTTCTGCAGAGAACAGGAAAACAGAAAAAAAAACAGAGAACCTTTTGTCCTGGTTGGTGTTACCAACCGGGGTAAAAGGGCGCCAGCCTGCTCGCTGAGCAGATCCCACGTGGGCACCCCTTTTACCCCGGTTGGTAAGCTCACCGGGGCATAAGGGGGGCTTTTAGCCCGGGTTTGGCAAACCTGGTTGGACAGCCGGGGCATAAGGCCCGTCCTAACTGGAGCTAATGCCTTGTTCTCCACTAGTGCTTATAATGTTTCGGTGGTCCTTTAGAGAAATTCTTGTACAACCCGAAAACGCCGAGCCCGTAAAATCTTTTTTCAGTTCGCCATTTTGGGGCCTTTTCCGTCTGCGTTGCGAGGCGCAGAAGAGAACCCGTAATCTAACCCGTGAATTCCCAATTTTTTATTTTCATGTGAATGGAAACGGACAAACAATGCGATTCATTGCAAATTACGAACACAAACTAGCTAATTTACATTAATGGCGATGAAATAGGCTTCATCGCCGCATTCAAAACCTAGATTTCCAAAATGCCCGCCACTAACTACCCAGAGGCTCCTTCTTCGGCATCGCCGCCATCTTCACTCGTCGGAGTCGGAGGACGAGTGCCCGACGTAGTCGAGCTGGCATGCGGCGATGGTGTCCCAGTGGAGGCACTTCGCCTACAGCTCGGCGTCCACGCAGAAGCCGCGGTCGAGCTTGTATGCCTCCAGCGTCTCCTCGAAGCGGCGGTGGCACTTCACCTTGCGGGTGAAGTCCCGGAGCGACTTAATCTTCACGAGCTTGGGGAGCTCGCCGTTGTTGTGATGTATTCGAAGTCGTCTTCTGACGACTCGGACTACTCCGTGAGCACGCGGAGCATCATCGATGGCGAGCGCGGGCAGATGACGCGGCGCGAGCCACCAGCCTCGTGGTAGTTGGCGGCGGGCGCGAGGAAACCCCATTCACGAAATGGTGCGTGGCCGCCATCGTCTGTTACTTCTCCATGAATGCGGGGCTGCTCGTGGATGAGCGCGGCGGTGGGGGGGGAGGGCCAGGGGAGCGTTAATCCTGGCTCATGCGGCGCCGACATGGTTGTTGAGTGGGCACATGGCGGCGGGAGCAAAGACAACGAGGATGATTCGGCGCGGATCTATTCTAATCGCTCGCCGGAGCTAAACTAGGGTAGGGCATCGGCGAGGAATTGCGGCAGAAGCGGAGAGGGGTGGAGTGAGGATTCGACCCGGAAACACGTCAACGGCCCCTTCATATATCGGTTGGTGGGGAAAACTTACAGCCCCCTATAAGGGGTTTTAGGCTGGACGGTGTTTACATGCTCTGTTCTAGCGCAAAACTAGCGCCGAGCGCGTAAACCCGCCGGAACTTTACAGTTTCACGCATTTTTCGGTTTCTGCTAGAGTTGCTTTTTAAGACGCCGATGACCACCTCTAAAGGGTCACGTTTTCTTCTCAATTCTTTTTGCCCGGAAGAATTGCCGTGATTGCAATTTTCTTTGGCTGCGTGCTGATTCAGAGAGAGTAGCATTGCCGAGGTTGCAATTTCGGGTGCCCAGCAAGTTCCTAGTCTACGAGTTCCTAGCACCTGGGTTGACATCTCTTTGTAGCTTATATTATGTTCCCGTCCTGCAATTCCCGTAATACACGTAGAAATTATTGACGTCACACATTACTGATAATCCACGACAATTAAGTGCAAACCGTCGTTAGTTTTGAATATATGACGGAGATTCCATGACGGTGGCCATGACGCCATAATTCCGTCAACAACCACTAATCCCTGACGTATATTGACAATCCTTAATCCATGATGACGTATATTGATAATTCTTGACGTAAATTTTTTGTGGCTAAAAATTCAAAACGTTGTAGTGAGATCAAGGCGGAAGCTCCGGGCACGCTTCCCGTCGCCACCATGGTCACCCTGCACACCTTAAGTCATGTGCATCCCGAAGCATATTTATCTTTAATATTAAACGGGAGTTATGATACATACCACTCCAGACCATAGCTACCTTCGATCGCTAACTTGGGCGGTTGGGCCAGGCAAACAAAATCACGTATGCTCCCTTCCATCGCTATTCGCTGTTAAGTCTTTTTTTTTTCTTTTGAGAAACAAGTACAAACAAACGTAAGCGCTTATATACACGCGCATATACTCACCCCTATGAATGTGCACACACACACACCTTACCCTATGAGCACCTCCAAGAGACTGAGCCGGCGGGTCTTGAGATTGACGGACTCACCACAGACATCTCGCTGTCGACAGGAGCGTCACCTCCCACTGAATGAATATTCCAGCTAAATGGAACACACATGTGTCAAAGTTTGAACTCTGGTGGGCTTGTGGTACAACCACCCTCCTAACCATCCAACCACAAGTTGATTTGCCTATTCGTTGTTAAGTCACACATAACACAAAATCTCTCGCTAAAAAAAGTAGCACACAATCATACGCTCCCAAAACTGTCCGCGGCCAAAAAAATTGCGCCCTTCGATCGCTACTAAGAGCATTTCTAGCCGTTTGCGCACCCGGGGAAACCGCTTGGCAGACTCAGCCGGCGAACATTTCGGCCTGGGGGTTATCGTTTCCAGTCGCACCCACAGGTTTCGGCAAACAAGGGGGGAAAATGAGATGAATTCAAACAACTCCTTCCTGCTTTAAAAAAGGTCAGGTTCGGCAATCATCATGCCACAGTTCGGCGATCAACGGAATGACAAAAGTAGGTCATTGCACAGCGACAAGGTCCAGCGACGAGTATCAGACGGTTGGCTCCTCGGGCGAAGCAGCGGTCTCGGGAGCGGCGGCGACCTCGGTCTCGGGCGCGGCGGTGTCGTCCGGTGCGGCGGTGTGCTGGGGCGGAGTGGCGTCGTTCTCCGTGGCAGTGCTGGCCATTGTCGCTGTCATCTGATTGAGGATGGCCGGTCCATCGCCGCTGGGTCAACGCCGACCAGAAAGTTCAGGTCCGTTTTCCGCTTCTTCGCCGCGACGTTCGTCTTGAGGAGCTCCAGCTTGGCCGTCTGCTTCTCTATGAGCTCGTCCCATCTAGACTTCGCCTGGAGCTCCCTCAGCATGGCGTGGGTTTTGGCGTCGGAGATGCAGAAGTCGATCGACGCTTGCAGGCGCTCTGCTGCGGGCGCCGAGTCCCTCGCCGCCTTGGCCTTCTTGTTGTCGATCGGGCTATCCTCCACGACGTCTGGCGGCGCGTCTGGGTTGTAGACGCCGTTGTTCTTGACGAGGGACAGCCAAACCTCGTTCCACTTCTGGAACGTCTCGATCCGGGTGAAGACATGCAGATACCTTAACTCGCCATCGTTGTTGTCCTGGCGGTACAGGTCGAACATCCGGACAATCTGCACAAACACTGACATCGATCGGCGAAAGACATGGCGAAAGGCGGCGCCGATGGGCGAAAGTGGCTCGAGTATACCTGTCGGTCGAGGCTGGCGCCGTTCTCTGGCCGGGACTGGACCTCCTCCTGGATGCCATGCCATTTGTTGCACGCCTGCTGGATCGCCGCCCAGTGGTTGGCCATCGCCTTCTCGCCGCGGTCCATGTGTATACCTTTCAACTGGGGGTCGACCATCTTGCGCTCGTCGAACGCCGTCTTCACCCGGCGCCAGTAGTTGTCGGCTTTCTGGTTCGCGCCGGTGATCGGGTCGATGCTGATGGTCTTCCATGGTTCGGCGAGACACTCGTCCTCCTTCGTCGACCACTTGATCCGCGGTTCTCCCGGCGGCTTGCCGTTCTCCCGCCGGTTGCGTTTCCCTTTGGTGGCCACCTGCGACATCTGGGCTGGCTCCACTCTTCCACCTCCTAGTCTAGGTCGACGCCGTCCTGTTTTCCGACCGTCGTATCCATCTCCTGTGAGTCGACCTGCGTGAAGAACCCGGGAGACGAGGCGGCGGCCGCCGAGCCGGAGGCGATGACGTCGTCCATCTCGGCCTCCGTGGCGCTGAACTGCGGCACCGAACTTGAGCTGCCACCGAAGGGGAGAGGGCCCCGACGCCGAACTTCAGCGTGGAGGGTCGGTGGGTGGGCGCGTACGAGGCTGGGGAGTAGCCGTAGGGAACGTTGAGGTCGACAGCGAAGACGGGCGCCGATGGGGCGCGTGATGGCGCGTGGAAGGCGGTGTTGGGGTTGAAGCCGCCGAGAGGGTCGCCGTCGACGGGGAGTACCTCCACACCTGAGGCGAGAAGCCGACCACCGGAGATGCGACGCTTGGCTGGCTTCACCACGGCTCGTGCATGTACGGGCTTGACACCGATTGGGAGGGTTGTGCGAGCTGATGGGGAAGCGGGGGCGTAGGATGACGAGCCGCTGTGTTCCTCGCGATGACGGCGCGGGACTCCTCCTCTTCCGCCACCGCCACGTCCCTCATCTTCTTGGCGTCCGACCTGCGCCGCCTGTCGTCGGTGACGGTCGTCCTGCGATCCAGGTCGGCTTTCCACTCGGCGTTGGTCATGCCAGCCGGCCTCGGCAATGGTCTCGTCATCCTCCTCGCCTTGGATTGCCCATCCTCTACGGCGGCGGCGTGTGGCTGCTTGTATTTTTTGGCGCCATGGCGAGCGGAGATGTATGGAGGGAAGAAAGGGCGGGAGCTGGGCGGGCAGGGAGGTAGTTGGGCGCGATGGAGGGAAAATGGGCTGGCGCGAAACCGGGATGGACGCACGCGTGTTTTCGCTTCATCCGGCGCCCCCAAGAGCCCCCCAGCGCCCAGGGTTCGGCCTGGGTTCGCCGGGCGCTAAATTGGCCAAAACCGGCGCTATTGCACGTTCTGGGGGCGCGGTTGGACGAAAATCGGAGTGCTGGTGCAGAAAAAGGGGTCTAAGGGGCTCGTGGGGGGGGGGGGGGGGCTGGAGATGCTCCAAGTCATGTAGCACATAATCGCTCCCGGTCAAACCAATCAATCAACTAAATACGCTAGCATACAGAATCGTTGCCAACCAAACCAAGCAATCAAATCTTAGCTGCCAAATACTCCCTCCGTTCAACAATACTTGACTTCCATTTGTCCAAATATGAGATTCTATTTGGACAAATGGAAGTCAAGTATTGTTGAACGGAGGGACTATGACGAAGCCAATCGAGCAGCCAAAAAATGAATCGAGCAGCCCATATTTGGCCGGGCCGGCGAGCTGCCTGGTCGCCACTTTGCCAGCGTCCAGCCCTAGCTCTGGTTCACGGCAGAGAGCTGCCTGGTCGCCCATGTAGTCCAGCCCTAGCTCCGATATCCATGCCGTCACGACATCGGTTGTCACGCCGTCTGCTAGGACACATAGCCACGGTGAGAAACGATGGTCCAGTCCCACACAACATCAGTTCTTTTTCAGCCGAGTTTGTCCTAAATGATGGTCTCTCCAGCGATTCACCTGAAAAACATGGAACACATTCTAATTGTTGTTCAAATGATTTTTTAACAGTTTTGCATATGGCATCATCAAAGCGTACTGGGGTACGGACCCATTCCAAGACCTAACCAACGATAACAACTCATCAGCTAAATTTATCACCGCCTCTTAACTACTTGTACCTTGTAATCCTGACTATTTTATGTCTACCAGAGCAAAGAGCAGACCCGAAAGAATTGAAAAGACAATGGGAACATGAGAGATA
The DNA here is from genome assembly GCA_028641055.1 of Alopecurus myosuroides. NCBI lineage: Eukaryota > Viridiplantae > Streptophyta > Magnoliopsida > Poales > Poaceae > Alopecurus > Alopecurus myosuroides. The sequence continues at coordinate 339,231,233 of CM054062.1, forward strand.
TGCAAGAAACAAAGATGTTATTAATAAAAAAAGGCGCGAGGCTCGGCAACTGAAGAAAGATACATCATCTAATGACAACGCAATGGTTGCCATATCGGCTGGTACGTTTACTCTAATCTGGTACATCTCTCGGAAATATGATGTATTTTATTTGTGTATCACTACTGATGGTATAGAAATGGTGATGTGGGCATAAATACTCTTGTGATGCTGGACGGTGCGACTCCATTTCATGGATCAAATTGGGTCCATTCTAACTTTTTTTTTAGAAATGGGAGCGTGCGCCCCGGCCTCTGCATCAGGACGATGCACACAACCGTTTTTTATTAAAATAATAAAGCATTCGAGTTTAGTACCGATTACAACTTAAAAGTTACTCAAAGTGGCCATAAAAATCAACCACCCAAAGATAACAAGGCTAAACATGAATCCGTCTAGAATGAAGCCACCCAGCCTGGCTGTAAATAGCCCACACGACCGCCATCAGCCGGGCACAGTCTGTATCCATAAGTCCTCGCTGATCGGCAAGGAGGAGATAGGACCATATCTGAATAGAATAAACCGCCTTGTTTACAACCTGCAAAAAGTGAACATTGTTTTGTCTGTTAAAAACAACATCATTTCGATAATTCCAGATACTCCAAAGGAAGCCTGCGACACCAATTCGAATTCGTGCCTTAGTTTTCCTATCGATACCATTTAGCCATCCACCAAACATATTCGCAATGCTATGGGGAGGATAAATAATAAACGTGAAATGAATAAGACGCCAAATATCGCGAACAAAAGGACAAGATATAAATAAGTGTTCGACAGACTCATCTGTATCGCAAAAAACACATTTTTTAGATCCTATCCATTTACGTTTTAACAAATTATCCTTCGTAAGAATAACTTTTCTATTAAGAAACCACAGAAAGATTTTAATCTTTAGAGGTATCTTTAATTTCCACAAGTATTTACGTAAAAAAACCGTGGAACCAAGAAGAAGATCAGCATAGAAAGATCGAACTGTAAACATGCCATCAGTGGCTAGGCGCCATCGGAAAACATAAGGCGTATCACTCAGCGAAACAGCCACTAACCTCTCAACTAAATGCAAACATTAAGAGGATTATGAGATAGCACGTTTGCTCCGTAACATTCTTATGAGAAGCCACATTATACAGAGCGGGATATTGTTGTGACAACGATTCATCACCTAACCAAATATCCTCCCAAAACCTCACAGCCTGACCATCTCCCAAAGAGAAAGCCCCTCGTGAGAAAAATTTGTGCTTAACTTTCATAATACCTTTCCAAAAAGGTGAATCCGATGGTTTAGCTTGTACGTGGGATAACGTTTTATCCCCTAAGTACTTATTAGTGAGTAATTCATGCCAAACTCTCTCTTCATGCAGCAACTTGTAAAGCCACTTGCTAAACAAACACAAATTTTTAATTTGTAACACTTCAATTCCAAAAACCCCTTGGTCTTTAGGGCGACAAACAATATTCCACTTAGAAAGTCGATACTTTTTCTTCTTAACATCACTCTGCCAGAAGAATCTGGATCGAAAGAAATCTAGTCTCTTCCGCACCCCCACCGGAATTTCAAAAAAAAGAGAGAAGAAACATCGCTAAGCTAGTGAGCACAAAATTTATCAAAATGAGGCGATCCCCATATGAAAGCATCTTTCCTGCCCAGGAACTTAACTTCTTCTCAAAACGATCTTCAATTGGTTTCCATTCCTTGTTTAGTAGTTTCCTATAATGAATAGGAATGCCTAGATATTTAAAGGGCATTTCCCCCACCTCACAGCCAAAAGTAAGGCGGTAATCATCTTGAGCCTCCTTTGCTTTTCCAAAACAATATAATTCGCTCTTATGAAAGTTAATTTTTAGGCCTGATAATTGCTCAAACATCGCAAGAATGAGCTTCATATTCAGAGCCTTCTCAAGGTCATGCTCCATAAATAAAATAGTGTCGCCAGCATATTGAAGGATAGAAACCCCACCCTCGACTAAATGAGGTATCAGTCCCCCAACTTGGCCATCTTGCTTTGCACGCTCAATCAAGACAGCTAGCATGTCCGCAACTAAATTGAAAAGGATGGGCGATAACGGATCCCCCTGCCTTAAACCTTTTAGAGACTGAAAATAATGACCGATATCATCATTAACTTTTATGCCAACACTACCACCCTGCACAAACCTGCTATCCAATGACACCAAATAGGTGAAAAACCCTTCATCCTCAACACTTGTTGGAGGAAGGACCAATTAACTTTGTCATAAGCTTTTTCAAAGTCTATCTTAAAGATAACCCCATCCATACGTTTTGTTTTTAACTCATGTATGGTTTCATGTAACACTATCACACCTTCCAGAATATTTCGACCTGGAAGGAATGCAGATTTTGTCGGTGGAATAACCTTACTCACAACGGAGGTCTCTCGGTTTGTTCCCACCTTAGTGAAAATCTTGAAACAGACGTTGAGTAAACAAATAGGCCGATACTGCTCGATCCTACTTGCGTCCTCTTTTTTGGGTAACAACAGATGTGTCTATTCAAACAAGGAAAATTTGTTTGATGGTGACGGGTTTCAAACGCTAGTTCGGGCCTTAAATAACTTGGGTAATAAAAACACCGGCTGCTCACATCTCACCCAGCTGCGAGACACTCCAGGTACAAGAGGTGATTTTTACTACCATGAAGTGCATATTATTTGTGTGAGTAAATGACACCGGCGGTCATACAACTTGTTGTGAGCGTTCACTTAAGTCATTCAACTTGCAAAACGGAATTTCGGTCACACAACTTACCAAGTACGTGCACCCGTTGTCACTTTTCGATTTTTTGACTGGTTTTTGAGTGCACCCGGTAGTTACTTTTGCCAATGCCACCCTAAATTTAATACATGCCACAACCTGCCCAAGCTGTCTATTGGAACCCACCTGTGAGTGAGATGGAATAAATAAGTGAAGTAAAATTTTATATGTGGCAGAGAGAATTCGAACTCACAACCTCTCACGAGCGCAGCAGAGCAACTAACCACTGGACTCTGCGAGAATACAAAGATTATTTACTATACGTTATGTAGCATAAAGTGAAGACCCCTAGCTGTCACGTGGGCCCCACCTGTCAGCGAGATGGAATAAATAGGGGGAGTAAAAATTTGTTCTTGAGTTGGATGTCGAACTCAAGACCTTTCACTACAGCGACACAACATCTTTCGACTGGGCACAATGCACGAACATTTCTATTTCTTAGATGCAGCCTATTTCGAAACCCCACCGGCGCATAAAATTTTTCTTGTCTTGTTTATTCCATCTCTCTGGCAGGTGGGGTTATTCGTAAAAGTAACGACCGGCCCATTACTGATTTTGGTCAAAAACCGGTCAACAAACCGGAAAGTGACCTCGGGTGCACGCACCTAGTAAGTTGCGTGACTGAAAATTCCGTTTTGGAAGTTGAGTGATTTAAGTGCATGCTCGTGACAAGTTGTGTGACCGTCGGTGTCATTTACTCTATTTGTGTACCGCTAATGATGGTATAGAAATGGTGATGTAGACATAAAGAGTGACGTGATGCCACCCGGTGCAACTCCATTTCATGGATCAAACTCATTTCATTCAAACAGAAGTGTCTTTTAACAAGGAAAATTTTCTTTGATGGTGATGAGTTGTAAACGCCAGTTCGAGCCTCAAATAACTTGGGTAATAAAAACACTTGCTGATCACATCTCTGTTTTTTACTATGCCAACACTAATTTTTCATATAACTTGGGTAATAAAAATACCGACTGCTCACATCTCTGTTTTTTTTACTATGCCAACACTAATTTTTCATATGTGCAGAATATAATGAATCTACGGTTGTCAACATGAGTGGAGAACTGACACAATTCCATACACCATTGTCAAACATATTTGCAACGGGATTAAACATGAGGATTATGGGCACATGCGACTCGGCAATAACGGGTATTATTTCATAACTAAATTTTTTTCCTGTCTACAAATATATGGAGATTATTTGTTTTGTAATATTAACAGTGATCACCATCAAACAAATCAGATACGGTAGGCCCAGAGAGAATGGGTGTCCAGTGCATACATGAAACAACCCACCCTCCTAGCTGCAATTATAGATCACTCTCTGCTGGAAGCACTCTCCCAACCTCTTTTACCACGGATCATGGAGAATATACAAATGGTATCACCGGACACACTTTTTTTTTGTTATCGCTAGCACATGTGTTTTGTTCTATAGACGTTGCCATTTAAATTAAATGGCTACCTTTTGTTAATGTCAAACCCAACAACTTCAGATCTCAGCCAGCAAGAATCATAGTTAATGTTGATAAGAATTAAGTTAGGAGGGAACGTGATAAAGAGCAGAGAAATATCTTAAGTGTTGAACAGAGGGAGGAAATGAAGGTTAGTCGGAAACATAAAATAGTGGAGTCTACAATGGATGAAACCATCCATGAGTTCATAAGCACCTTTTGTCAAAAGGGTATGATGCAGTGGTAGGGAGCAAATGAAGCCAACTTTCCGAAGATCAAAAGCGAAGGATAGCTTTTGGCAAGAGTTATTTTTGTGGTGATCCATATTCACGTATGCTGACAAACGTGGCCCGCACGGAGGGGGGTGCGGGGGCGGTAGGCCCCGCGGTATGGTACGAGTTGTTAACGAGTTGGATTCACCGTTACCGGCCTAGCTAGGTCAGGACCACCTTTAGATATCTCCTGTAAGCCGCCGCATGAGATAAGCCACACATTGTAAATCCCGGCACGTTTGTAACCTCACCCGAAATAGTAAAGTATTGCTGGCTGGCGTCCGTGATTTTTTCTCTTCCTTGTTGGAAGGGTTTTACACGTTAAAATATCGTGTCCCCGTTGGTTCGGTCGTGTTTAACTTCATCGTTGTTTTGCTATTGCGTGTAACAGCAAGAACTATACTAAAGAAGCCCATCATACTGGTACTAGATCGAGATGCCAAGCGCTCTAGACGGTGAATCTGAGAGGGTGGTGATGGACACCCTAGGTGCAAAGGGGTGGATAATAAAAGTTGAGATTTCAAGCAAGATTGCAACCATCGCAAACACAGATGTAATCGTCGTGATGGACAAAAGGAAGGTGATAGAGACGGATAAACATGGATCATTGATCGCAACAAGCAATGGCGTTTACTCAAGACTGTACCAGGACATGGAGGAGGGGATTTTGCAGCTATTGTATTTGTGGCAGGAAGTGGGTTACCCTTAGTCCGCATGTCCTACTCCAAATTTACATCTCGTCATAGATGAAACTTAATTAGCTGTTTGGTTTATGGGAATCAGAGCAGAGCACAAGGCAGCGTGTGCAAATTATTTGTGTATATGAAGGGTCTACACGTATGTGACCATGTCTTGGAGCTGGTGATGAGATGTAGGTATTATGTGTCAATGGTCATTCATATGTTGCCTCTATCTAACCTCAATCGGTGTCATATTAATTTTTTATCTATGGGTGGTGGCGATTGCTGAAATATCATAAATTGATCGTCTGATTTTGGCGACAGATCCATCACACTTTTAGAAAACGCCAATGAAAGTTACAGTCTTAGCCTTAATTTGACCATGGCGTCAAATGGACTCCATTATTTACACCTAAAATGGCATCAAAGAAACCATTTATTTTCCTTGTATTTACATTATATATACTAATGGTAGCTGAAGAAGTGGAAGTTCTCATATGCAGCATTTTGTCTTTGTATTTACATTTGTTATGTGGCGTATAAGGCAGCCAAATTCTAGAAGGGCCACGACAGGGAAAGTCCCAAATTATCTTTATAGATTCCTTAATTATTGTTAGTTAGTTTTGGCAGTTAAATCTCTTAGAGATATTTCTTGATTCTCAAGTTAGTTATTTCCTAAAGTTTGTTAGTTCGGCTTAGCCTCCAAGTTTGTAAGCTGGCTATATAATGCCTAGCCACATCAATCAATAGACAAGCAAGAAAATAGTCTCAGTTATCCTCCCAAAGATTTTCTCCCTGCTCTTGTCGTGCGGCAGCCTCCTCTTGGCTGGGCGTCGCGCCTCATCTGTCCAGGGCCATCTCGTACCAGCCTTAGGGCTATTATCCTATCCTCTACCACGTTCATAACATCTGGTATCAGATTCAGATTCGCCATGGCCGCTACCGCTGCAGACCTCGAGAAGATCAACAACACCCTCATCTCCCTCATGAAGCGTTTGGACGGCATCGACAAGCGTATGGAGGAACAGGGCAAGAAGATCGATTCCCTGTCTGGTGATTTGCGGGACACCATGCAGCAGGTCCGTGCCCACAATCTGGCTATCCTCAAGCTAGAGAATGGTACACCTAGCGGCTCTGGTACCACAGGCGACAAGCAGAAGAAATCCGATGCAGTGCTTCTCCAGCCTGAAACGGATCTGAAGGCTACAAACAATCATCCCCCGCGCTTCTTCAAGATGGAGTTTCCCATCTATGATGGGGAAATTGATCTATTGGTATGGCTAAACCGTTGTGAGCAATTTTTTGACACGCAGCGCACACCCTCCACTGAGAAGGTTGGCCTTGCATCCTTTCACTTGACGGGTGACGCGCAGCTGTGGTACCAACAGTACAAGGGTGCTCACGGACCTCCAACCTGGCACCGCCTTACTGAATTAATAAATATTCAGTTTGGACCACCGTCTCGCAGCAATGCCCTAGGAGAACTCATCTCCTTCAAGCGGACAGGAACTGTGGCAGATTTCAACAAGAAGTTCAATGCACTCTTGTGCCGAGCCCCACAACTTCCGGAGGATCAAGTGGTTTCCATCTACACCACTAAATGGCAAGATCCTTTGCAGATTGATGTGGAGATGTGGAGACCGGGCAGCCTGCTGGACGCCATGAGTTTGGCACGCTCCTGCGAGCGCCGTGCACAATGGACTTCCCTGACAGACCAGCCATGCCGAGAGCTCGACGCGCCTGCTGTCCCTGCTGCACCACCTCCAGGAAAGGTGCAAGTAGCAGCTCCAGCAAACCAACCACGGCGCACATTGTCACCAGCAGCAATGGCAAACCGGCGTGAACAAGGTTTATGCTACAATTGCGATGAGCGTTTTGTGCCTGGCCACCGTTGCAAGAAACTCTTTGTCCTAGAGATTGATCCGGATGCAGCTGACGACGTGGAAGGCGCTCATTAGTCCAGCTCGAGGACGAGCTGTTTAAAAAGGAGGGAAGAGATGTTATGTGGCGTATAAGGCAGCCAAATTATAGAAGGGCCACGACAAGGAAAGTCCCAAATTATCTTTATAGATTCCTTAATTATTGTTAGTTAGTTTTGGCAGTTAAATCTCTTAGAGATATTTCTTGATTCTCAAGTTAGTTATTTCCTAAAGTTTGTTAGTTCGGCTTAGCCTCCAAGTTTGTAAGCTGGCTATATAATGCCTAGCCACATCAATCAATAGACAAGCAAGAAAATAGTCTCAGTTATCCTCCCAAAGGTTTTCTCCCTGCTCTTGTCGTGCGGCAGCCTCCTCTTGGCTGGGCGTCGCGCCTCATCTGTCCAGGGCCATCTCGTACCAGCCTTAGGGCTATTATCCTATCCTCTACCACGTTCATAACACATTATATATATTAATGGTAGGTCAGTTCTCTATGAATATAAAAGAAAAAAAATAAAACGAGCCTTTCATAACAATTCATCGAAACTTATTTTCTTGCCTATCTCTCTGTGAGTTTTCTTCCATTTTTGAAAGGCTATCTAAAGCAGAGGCTAAAAATGTTCATGTACAAAGCAGAGAACAGAGTTTGTGCACCAGAAGTCAATATATATATATCCTTGGGCCCTTTTACGGTAGGGACCGGCAAATATGGGCAGTCCAGCTAGGAGATCTAATGGCCTATATTGATCGATACTTGTTGAATAAAGGAGTAGCATATTTTCACCAAAGGGCAGATTCGGTAGTTGAAAAAAATGATCATTTAATATATGGAAACTTCCTTAGTACTACTAGATTCCTTACCTTAACCTTACAATAGCTTCTTTATTTTATTTGTTCCTTGGTACAACAGGTTTACCGTGCGTTTGCTCACAAATTCAGATTAACACTTCACGAATGGTGGAGAAAAGAAAAATTATGCTTTCTTATCCGTAGCAAGAAAATTGTAAGCGAATTTCTAAATCTCGGTCGAGAGATTATTAATTAAGAATCAATTGATTCTGAAAATTTGTTCACATAGTAATATTTTTTTGCTAGTTTCCAGAGTTAAAATGACGGTTCGTGACGCTCAAACTTACCAAATTATTTGTCTCGATCGAGGATTACCCAAACTAAAGTTTAAAATAGGTCAAAGCTTCATCACGGTGGGGAACACTTGATACCATGCGCTCTATATAATAGATGTGCTGATGAGAACGTTGAGATAGAAACCGACTAATGCATTAATTAGTCCGTCGATTTTTGTAATTTGCATATTTATAAAGTCGTCCCGTCAAATTTTTGGTAATTTATTAATATTTAGATAATTTTATTTTGATCGGTTCCTCTCTCTTATGCCAGTCGTAGATTATGAAATCTGAAGTCGTGCTTTTTTGTGTGTGTGTGGAGGTCGAGATGGCAAATGTGCAACCAACCGCTAGATTTTTTTTAAGGAACTAGTTCATATCTTCTTGATGATTCAAAGCCCACAAATACCACCGAGAGACCTTCAAAACCCAGAACCCTAGCTCTCTTTGGTGTGGGTTTTAACTTGGGTGGCGGAATTGAGATGAAACCGTCAGCCCTCCCCTGGGCCAACTTCAAACCATGGCAGAATTTCGGTGTCATTCTATTCTCTAGAGGATTGATGGTTGGAGTTGTTCTTTCAAACAGAGTGGCAGGCGAAATTAGGTGGTGATTTTGGCGACGAGCTCTTCATCGGCTAAGTAAGGGCGCAACCTCGGAATCGGTGTGGTTTTTGGAGCAGCGAATCTTTTTGTGGGTATTGGGTTTGGTCGCTTCGGTGGCATACCCGTCGACAAGTTCGGTGTGTGGTCTCGGGGACGGTGTGCGTGTGTTATTCAGGTATTAGCCAAAGAGAATCCAAAAAAAATCACAAAACATTCGCAACATGTATGCTGGAAGTGACCGAAAAGCGTAACCGGAAGCAGATGCAAAGGTTAATACCCAACATTTATTCGGATGATATTCGGAGGGTGGATTATTAGTCATAGATGCAGTTGGATGACGGTCTATGTATTTTGTTGTAATATCCGCGTGAATCACATAGTAATCTTTATGTCTTGCATATGCACTACGGTGCAACCCTCATTTCTGTCAATTGCCCAGCTGTAATTTGTTCACCATAAATATTATTTATCTTTCACGGAGAGACACCACTAGTGAACTGTATGGAACCCGGTCCATTTTCCTCATACTGATAAAACACCTACTGCTTCCATACTATTCCTACTGTTTTCCACACCATACGTTTAACCTCTTTGTGTTCAGCAAACCCAGTGAGATTGACAACCTCACTGCTTCGTTGGGACAAAGTTATTTGATTGTGTTGTGCAGGTTTCACGTTGCTGCCGAACCAGTAGTGCGCCCTGCCACCTCAACTGCATCAGCCTTCAGAGATTGCTTGTCCTCCTACTGGTCGATTCAACCTTGGTTTCTTTTCTGAGGGAAAACTCGATGCTGTACTCTTCACAACCTTTCTCTTGGGGTTTACCAACGAGGGCGTCAACTACACGCCATCAACTACTCACGCATCACTTCAGAGGAGGGCATGGTGGTGTGGACCTCTCCGGTGATGAAATTCCCTCCTGGCAGGGTGCCGGGGAGAGCTCCAGAAACCTCGCAATCTCGGGATGAAGATGACGGAGGCCTCGAGTGTTTATCCGGAAAAAGTGGTATATCTCTAGGGTTGATATGTCGGGGGGATTATATAGGCGAAAGAGAGATGGTATAGGGCACCTGGGGGGGCCAGACCACTCACATGCGCGCCCCGGGAGGGGGGCACCTGTGACCCCTCTTCGGGTCTCTTCGGGACTCCGTGGAACCTTCGGGAATTCTAAAACTTTCAGGCTTCGAATTTTCCAATTCCGAGAATATTTCTAGAATAACTTTTCTGAAACTAAAAACAACAGAAAACAGGGAACTGGCTTATGGCATCTTGTTAATAGGTTAGTCCCGGAAATCTATAAAAATGACATAAAGTGTATAGCAAACATGTGGGAAATAACATGCAAACAACATGACGTATCAGTATCAATGTTATTAGTATGAATTCTTGGAACACCATTATTGTTAATACTATGGAAAAGTCTAAGCTTGGGGAAGCTAGTTTTGATAAATATGATATTTTTTGTCCCCCAAGTTTTGAGGCGAAAATTTAATTTGATGATACTTTTCCTCCAATATATGATGATTACAATGATGAATATGTTATTTTCAGTCCACCTACTATTGGGGAGAAAATTAATTATGATTATAATATGCCTCCTATATTTGATGATTCTTGTGATGAGAATAATAATGATAGCTACTTTGTTGAATTTTCTCCCACTACTATTAATAAGAATGACTATGCTTATATGGAGAATATTAATTCTTTTGTGCCTGTGGCTCATGATAATCATGTTTTATGTGATAGTTATATTGTTAATTTTATTCATGATGCTACTAAAAGTTATTATGAGAGAGGGACACATAATTTTATGCATCTCAACAATATCAAGTTTCCCTCTTTATGTTGAAATTTTTGAAGTTGCACTTGTTTTGCTTTTCTTGCTTGCTGCTTTGTGATTTCATGACTTGTTTATTTACAAGATTCTTTTTCATAGGAAGCGGGTTAGACTTAATTTTTTTTAAATTTACTTCTTTATGCCCTTTTTTGCTTCAATTAATATCTCTCATGTGAGCATCTTCCCAAATTATCATGCGCAGCTAAAACTATTTAAAGAAAAGAACTTCTTGGGAGATAACCCATGGTTTTATTTTTGCTCTGTTTTTCTCTATTTTATTTGAGTCAAGTAGTTGTATACTTCTGTAGAAACTCCTTTGTATTTTTATTTTCATGTTTTAGTTGTGCCAAGTAAAGTTTCTGACGAAAGTTGGAGTTGGATTTGGATTTCTGCGCAGGAAATAGATTTCTGTTGTCCATCGTAAAAAATCGTATAATTCACAGAAAAATTAAAATGATCTGATTTTTTTTCTTATTCCTCGGCTAATTCCGAAACTTTTTCATTATATAAGTTTTTCGATTTTAGCAACATAAGTGCTCCAAAAAAATTCGTCTTTACAGACTGTTCTGGTTTTGGTAGATTCTGTCAGTTTCTTGCATTTGCTCTTTTATTATGTCAAGTGGATTTTTTTGCTTCACGAAACATCAGTGGCTGTAGCTAATGTTTAAAAGTATCAATAGAACTTGTTCCCATACAGAACCCATGGATTTTTTTATATTTTTGCACTAACCCTCTAATGCGAATTACTCTTTGAGTGTGGTGTGAAGGAAGTTTTCAAGGGTCAAGAGAAGAGGATGATATAATGTGATTAAGAAGAGTGCAAGGTCAAAGCTTAGGGATGCCCCCGGTTCATACCAGAAAATTCTAATAAGACTCAAGCATCTAATCTTGGGTATGGCCAAGGCATCCCCTTCTTCATCAACAACTTATCAAGTCATTTCTAGTGAAACTATATTTTTATTCAGTCACATGAGATGAAATTTACTTGGAGCGTCTTTTATTTTTCGTTCAGTTTTCTTTTGTTTTCCTTGCTGCAATAATATCACTGAAACCTAGCATCCTTGTTTGGTAGATATACATGCTCCGCTTTTTCATTTGAATACTCATTATGCTCGTATTCTTAATTTTTCTTCTAGCTGCTGGAAAATTCCTGTTTAGCTCTTGTTTTCATTGTATCTCTTATTCAGATATGTTAGTTTTAGTAGTGTTATGTGAGTACTCTCATGTTTTCTTGATGTATCATTTAGAGAGTTTTTTGTTAAAACATATTTTTTATGGTGCTTGTTGGGAAAAGAAAAGTTGTATGTGGTAGAATTTATAACGATGCAAATAGAAGTTTGTATAGACTGTGGCTAGACTTTTTCATATCATGCTAGATGTTATTTTAATTTTAAAGCCTAGTGGTTATTTTGTATCATGATTTGTCTCAAATAGCTGAGAGTGTTTAATGTGCCATTCAAAGAATCATGAGTTGTTCTTGTCATATTGAAGCATAAATTTGTGGTGTTCTCCTTTGCATGTTTTATTTGGTTGAATTGGCGCATTCTTACACCATATTTATGATTACAATCCATTCACCTATAACTTCTATGATCATTTACTTTTTGAACTTTTGGTACCACTAATGCTTTGATTAATGATGTTTTTGTCGCTATGCATGATTATGGTCATTATTGCTCTCTTGATTACTAGCTCCTAGTCTTTTGCTAGCCTCCAGCTGTACTGAGTATGAGCTTTACTCGTGCAATCCAACTCCCCAAAAAAACAAAGTATGCCAAATGTGTCCACCATACCTACCTACATGTGGTATTTAACCGCCACTCCAAAGTAAATTGTTCATGTGTCACCTTTAAAACTTTCAAAATTACTCATGTTTTGTGTTCCTCTTTTAGCTCATGAGGACGTAAATAGAGAATCTTTCTCTCACTTGTTGACTGGACTTTCACACCCTCGACTAGTGGCTTCATCTGCTATCCAATTGATAAAAGAGCTGGCAGCGGGTTTGCCCAGCCCCAAATTAATACAAACAAATTCTCTTCACTATTTTTCTCCCTGTTTTATTAGACAAAGCATAATTGTGTTAACAAAAGAGAAAGAGGGATCATCTTCTACACCAGTTGCGTCCTTCAATGGGAGCCACTCCTGTGAAGTCTAGTTGGCTTATGACGTACTATATTTTCTGAACATCCTGGAAGCCCCTGATCGTGGCCGCGATCGGTTTTCCAGATGCGTGGCAGATTCCTTGGTGTGAATTGTAGGCGTAGGCAATGTTCAGGATATCGCTTATCGTTAAATTATCGGTTGGCCCATGATAAGAGATATATGGGCTTATCGGCCGATAAATCGATTTTATCGGTCGACTATTTATCGGCCATTTTCTTGTAAATCCCAAATTGTAGCACTAAAACATCTAAAATATTCTATAAAAATGAATCATATTGGCACTAAAATCTCTAAATTATGATATACAGATATATTGTATTCAATAATACTAAAAATTCGATGACGGAAGTCATTAATCACAGGTTCCAGTGATGGAAAATCGATGTATCGGCCAATTTATCGGAATATCGACCGATAAATCACTTGTAAGACTGAAAAATGGCCCGGATGATAAACCCTACCGATATTGATTTATCTTCTCGGTCACCACCTGATAAGCGATAAATCGGACGATAAATCGGCATATCGGATGATATTTTGAACAGTGGGCGTAGGTGTATTTTTTTAGTGGCAGATGATATACCGGAAGGCCTTGTCCACTAAATGTTATTTAGTGGCATTTTAGCAAAGTGCCACTATAGGTTAGGATATTTAGTGGCACTTTGACAAAGTGCCACTGTAGGTCATGATATTTAGTGGCACTTTGGCAAAGTGCCACTATAGGTCATGATATTTAGTGGCACTTTGTCAAAAAAATAGACACTCCTCCATGGTATGTGATTGTTGGAAGGCACCCAAGGATTCAGTTAGCCATGGTTTGTGTAAGATGGTTGGGAGGAGTGTCAAACATTTTACACCTCTGTTTAATAAAATAAAAGCTCTAACACATGAGTGATCCATGCTTCCCTCTGCGAAGAGCCTTTCTTTTACTTCTATGTTGAGTCTCCATCTTATAACTTTATGCACAGTTGAGAGATGATAGTTGCCATTCTGAGTTTAATGCGCATTTGTCCCAGATACATTATTAATTTATTCATGATGTGTTATTATTTGATATCAAATTATTTGTTCTAGTCTTCACTTAAACTTTGAAGGTGTCCTGACATTTATGTTTTGCCTCACTCTTAAGGACAAGCGAAATATCACTTTGCCATGTTATCTATATGCTTGAAACAAACGTATATCTTTCGAGTGCATTATTATTGATGATTTTTCATTTGTGTTACTTCTCATGATGCAAAGTGATTGCTATGTTTTATTGCTAGAATTATATCTATCATGCTTGTGTTTAAAGTACTATGATCTCATCTTACATACGCTTTTACAATATTGATGATCAAGTTTATGTTGGTAGCATGTCACCTCAGAAATTATGTGTTTTTATCGTTTACCTACTCGAGGACGAGTAGGAACTAAGTTTGGGGATGTTGATACGTCATAAACGTATCCTTAATTTATAATGTTCTGTATTGTTTTCATGCCATACGCTACATGTTTCCCTTACACTTTATGCCATTTTTATAAATTTCCCGGTACTAACCTATTGACAAGATGCCACAGAGCCAGTTCCTGTTTTCTGCTGTTTTTAGTTTCAGAAAACTTGTTCTGGAAATATTCTCGGAATTGGACGATTCAAAAGCCAGAAGTCTTAGAAGTCCCGGAGGGTCAAGGAAGTCCAAAGGAGACCCGGAGGGGGCCTAGAGCCCCCACACCATGCCTGGGCGCGATTAGACCCCGAGCCGCTCCTGAGGGTGGTGTGGGCCCCTCGGGCGCCCATCGCCATCGCCCTTTCGCCTATATATTCCTCCCGATGCATAAAATCCTACAAATACCAGTTTTTTTCTACGAAAAGTTCCGTAGCTCCACCGCCGCCGTCGACAAGTTTCGGGGGCCAAAAATGTTGGTTCCGGCACCTTGTCGAGACGGGGAAGTGCCCCCGAAGCCATCTCCATCGACTCCACCGCTATCTTCATCGCCATTGTTGTCTCCTATGATGAGGAGGGAGTAGTTCTCCCCCAGGTCTGAGGGCTCTACCGGTAGCTATGTGTTTCATCTCTCTCTCCCATGGTGTGATAAATGTGATCATGAGCTTTGTAATATAGTTGATTCAGTAGATGTTATTCTTCATCTGTTATGCTACTCAAGTGGTTTTGTTATGAGATATTTGTAGACACTTTGGTCACGGTGTAAATGTGACAGTGTGTGCACCGTGTGGTTTAGCATGATATTTATATCTTGTGTTGGATGACCCTATGAAATTGTGGTGTTTGTCTAGTACCTTCTAGGGCGCTCATAGTGACAGTATGGGGTTAACTAGACATGAGAATTCGACTTTGAGGGGTGCTATTACAGCCCTATGGAATGGATTGGTGTTTGTTATCTAACCGGAGAGTGGTTCGGAGTAGCATAGTAAAAAGAGATATTTATGCATTCAACTATGTTATCATTGTTGAGAGTGTACACTAGTGAAAGTATGATCCCTAGGCCTTGTTTCTAAGTATTGAAACACCGTTTACAATCATTTCTGCTACATGTTTGCTTGTTGTCATTTTTATCTCAGATTGATATTATCACTTATTATCATCCATATTACTTTTATTTCACTCTCTCTTCGCTGAACTAGTGCAACTATACAACTGACAATTGTATCAGGTGTGTTGGGGACAGAAGAGACTTCTTGTATCGTGATTGCAGGGTTGCTTGAGAGGGATACCTTTGACCTCTTCCTGCCTGAGTTCGATAAACTTTGGGTAATACACTTAAGGGAAACTTGTTGTTGTTCTACAAACCTCTACACTTGGAGGCCCAACACTGTCTACAAGAATAGAAGCGTACGTAGACATCAAGGGTGATTCCTATTTGACGCTTGTTGCGTCCGTAGGACGCAACATCGTACCCTTCTATCTCTAACTCTTTTAAGCAGGTCGGCCTACTATGCTCGCTATGTAATTAGTTTTTTTCTAGTTTTAGGAAGTTTCTAAAATCTTCTAATTTGTTTTTCTTTGTTTTCTATTTTTTCTGTCTTTTTATTCAAATTATTTTTTCACGGTTTTTCTAGTCTTTTTGTTCGTTTTTCTTTCTTAAAATTATGGACGATTTATCGAATCCATGAATATTTTTGAAAAAGCCTATGATTTTCAAAAAAATCAAGCAACATTTAAAGAAAAGTTGAACATTTTTTGATATACATGACTTACTTTTTAAACTTGTGAACATTTTTTCAAATACATGATTAATTTAAAATTTATAATTGCTTTCAAAAGTTTTAATTTTAATAAATTTGTGGCCATTTTCAAATCTATAAATTTTAATTTCATAATTTTGGAAAATATAAATAGGAAAACCGCATGTTTTCGAACGAAAAAGCAGAGCGAACCGACGTGTGCGAGTTATTGGGCAGGGCCTACTTTCGTGAACATGAGTGATGTCCACATCGAATGCAACAAAGAGCTGAATAGGAATAGTAGCTTCCACAAAAGAGACCAAACCAACAAGACAATATTGTTTTCCATAAAAACAGGTTAATATTTATTTTGAGCAATACCAACAAGATAATAAAACTTCAAAAAAAAGGGGGACATACAATGGGCTATTGGCTGTTTTAAGCCCACGTAAGCCCAACAACGTGCTTCATGTGACCTTCAGCTAGCACACCTCCACACCAGCCCTATATAGTGCTTATTGCGAGCACTAGTTCGGACTCGCCCACAGACCGCACCTCCACTGGGCCGGCCCATTAGTGTTGTGTTTAAAGATAAAATGAAGGAAAATAAGAGGGAAAGCTGGGGTTCGAACTCGCGACCAAAGATTTGTTGTCAAAGGAGCGCAGCCACCGGGCTGACAACCCGTTCATGTCTAGACTTGGTGTTTATCCTTTTTATTGCCCTTTTTTAGTGTTTAAATTTCTTTCTTCCATTTTTCTTTTCTGTCTTTTTTTTTTTTTGTTCATCAAATTTTTTGGTTCAAACTATAAATTGTTTAAATTTATATTTTTTCAAATTCGAAATTTGTTTGGATAATTTTTTTTTCAAATTTAAAAATTGTTCAAATGAAAAAATGTTCAGACTAAAAATTGTTTAAATTTCAGAATTGTTCATACTTAACATTTGTTCATATTTGAAATTGCTGATTTTCGGAAATTGTTCAAACTTTAAAATTGTTTATTTAGAAAAAAAAACAAAAATAGAAGCAAACTGTGTTAGAGATCCGGTACAAGGGGACCATTTCTCATCCTAATGGGCCGGCCCATTCTCTCCTCTAAGCAGCCGCTCCGTGCGGGCGAGCTGGTGCGAGCGCTCGCAACGAGCGCTGCATAGGCGATCCCCACCTCCACGTCGGGGATATTACATAATAAATCCCTCGGGTCACTTAAACCCCACATGTCAGTGACACATCAAAGGGGCATGTGAGCGAGTTTTGGTCAACTTTGGGGGTTATTGGCAATTACCCCCCTCCACGTCGCCGTGTAGTTCCCCTCTCGTGTCGCTACCATGCTCTCAATCCCCTGCTGCTACTGCTCCGCCGACCAAGATCCGCGCCGGCGGCAGAGTACAGACCACGACATGCGGAGTAATCGGTGCTCTTCCTCCTCCATCCGCCGCCCTCTTCCACATCTGTCCTCCCCCTCCCAGTCCAGCTCCACTCCATATCATCGACTGCGTCTCTTATGCTCTCTCCACTCCACATCATCATCTAACACTGGTATCTCCCCAACGGTTGCAATGCAACACCTGCAGGTTACATATTGCTGGCTCTTTATTCCGCTGATGATAAAGATATGAAGAAGAAAGTCAGGCTTAGCATAGTTGACAAGGATGGGGTACCGGCGCCACTACACATCCGTTTAATCAAAGAAAAAATCTACCCAAGTGGAGGTCGAATGTTGGGCTTCGTTATCAGTCAGGCGAGCTTGGAGCAATCAGCATACATAATAGATGACTGTTTGCGTATCAGGTGTGATCTCACTCTCACAAAGGATCTCCACAGCGAAGATGCGACGGGTAATCAGTTTGTCATGGTTCCTCCAAGTGACTTGCATTGTCATTTCGGCAACCTCCTAGAGAGCATGGATGGAGCGGATGTTGCCTTTCATGTTGGCGGGGAGAAGTTATTGGCACATAGGCTCGTGCTCGCTGCTAGGTCATCCGTATTCAAGGCCGAGCTCCTCGGCGCAATGAAGGAGAATGCTAGCAGTCCGATTGAGATCCATGAGATGGAGCCTGATGTGTTCAAGTGCTTGATCCATTTCATATACACTGACTCACTGCCTGCTCTTGAGATGGCTAGCGACCAAGGAGCAACATGTCGAGATGTGGTGATGGCTGGCCATCTACTTGTGGCAGCGGACAGGTACAACGTCCAGAGACTGAAATTGATGTGCGAGCACAAGTTATGCAGCCGAATTGATGCCAACATGGTGTCCACCAGTTTGGCTTTAGCTGACCAACATAACTGCAATGGGCTCAAGGAAGCTTGTTTACAGTTCCTCGCTTCTCCTTCCAATTTGGAGGCGATGGTGGCAAGTGATGGCTATGAGCTTCTGAAAAGGAGTTGCCCATCTGCCCTTAAGGAACTCATTGCTAGGCTCCTGCCGGTTGAAATGAAAGTGGCCAAAGATATTGTCACGGAAATATAGCTGTGTGGATCATGATAACCGAATCTGGATTAATTATGTATGTATTCCATGTTTTAGCTTAGTTCTCTATGTATGGTTTGGATGTGTGCCTCGGAATTTTTTTTGCTATCTATGTATGTTGTTGGCTTTGAAGACTGTTCTGTCCAATGTGTATGAAACTCTAATTTTTTTTCGAGGTCTTAAAATGAATTTTGGCACCATGTGTCCCCTTTGACAGAAAAAGAACTATCTATTTATATCTTTATTGCAAGTGGAATGAGATTGCTTGGGTGATGCCTATGTTTTCTATTTTCTGCAAAAATGTACAAGGAGGGGTATCTGCTTGTTCAGTTTTTTATGGTCTTTAAGGATTTCAATTACTCTATATGGAGTTTGATTTTATCAGATGTCATATTTTAGATTGCAGTCTTATCGTTCTTCATTTGTACTTTTTTCTTGAGGGAGCTCTTCCCTAGTTTCTGCTGATGTTGTTTCTTTTGGACTGCCCACGGGATCTCCTTATTGTAGAAAACAACAAGTGCTTGCTGTATAATTCATGTTTGTTCTGCTATTCTTGCTGTGGAAGTAAAGATACCACTCTTCAGTTTTTGTTCTTCTTCTGTGTCAAGTTAGGGGGCTGAAATAATCTTGCTTGGTTAATGAAGGTAGTGGCCCCTTTGCTTGAATTTGATTCCAAACGCAGAGTTGTTGTCCATACATGTTGGAATGCTATCGAACTGAATCTGTTAGTAACTTAGTATGAGTGCAGCAATTCAGAGATAGTAGCGGGCGAAGCTCAAGCTTTTAATTTCAAACTTTATACTTGGAGTGATCTTCACGAGCCAAGAAATTTCAGATTGTGTTTTGAACAACTTGCATGACTAAGAACATCACGCAAACAATTAAAAAAAAAACTTGGCCGCGAAGGGCTCTTAATTGCACAACTGAAAGAAAAAAGTTCGAACTACAATTTCGAATGTCCATCCCTTTCATTATAGGTTTATCGTCTACATTAGGTGTTATGAGCATCTATTCTGCACAGATAGTCCTGTTTTTCACTATGCAGCATGCTATGGATTATGGATCTCCCTAGGATAATTCGCTTGCTACTTACAACAATATGTTGTCTTCCTTAATTAATTAAGGGTTTTGGAACTTCAAATATAACAAGAAGACACTCTGGAGCCGATCCTTAATGGAAAAGCACTGCTTGACTCGTGGTCCTGGTAAGCAAAGGACATTTCTTTGGTAAGCGAGGAATATTTCTGTTGTGGTCTGACTGAAACTACACATATTGACATGCATTCTGTTCTGTGGAACCTTCTCTGATCAAGACTTCATCAGAATGCTTGATGTTCTTTCTAGGTATGAGTTTCATGTCCAAGGTTATCGCTAGCTTATGTTTTTCTTTGTTTATTCACCGTGCGCTATCTCGTTGAAATAGTTGATTGTTAAACGGAGTCGGTTGACAAAGGAGCGGTTACGATCCTGTCACGTTAGGCTAACCTTACTTGTAGTGCAAGGCTGTTGTATTCCTAATCAAGTTGTAAAACCCTAGATGTATTCTGATGCATATATATATATAGAGCCACGCCTACCCTTGAGAGGTACGGCACAATCCAATCTAGTCTACCGTTTTTTAGATGGTATCAGAGCAACCCGCTCCTTTATCAAACCATGGCTCCAAGCACTTCGTCGTCGTCCGTCGCTCCCTTCAACATCACACAAGCCCTGGGTGCAGCGATCACGATCAAACTTGATCAGGACAACTACCTCATGTCGAGGGCTATGGCTTTGCCTGCTCTCTACAGCTACGATCTCTACAGCTTCGTAGATGGGAAAACGGAGCCACCGCCCAAGAAGATTCCGGCCGCCGCTGGTGGCTCTGCCACAGTGGATAACCCTGAGTATGCCGTATGGTTCCGGACGGATCAGCAGATCCTCAGCGGACAGAGAGCATCTCTGACCCCAACGGTGATGGGGCATGTGCTGCTCCTCGACACAGCAGCGCAAGTATGGGCGGCTCTTGAGCGCACGTTCGCATCTCGGTCCAAGGCGAAGGTCATCCAGCTTCACTCGTCGTTGGTGAAACCGAAGAAGCGAGACATTTCCATGTCTGATTACTTCCATCATGTGAAGAAGATTGCCGATACTATGGCGACAATCGGCAATCCCCTTGGTGATTCGGAGATCATCTCCTACATACTCGCCGGACTTGGCGATGACTATGACAACTTCACCACGTCGATCTCGGTGATTGCATCGAAGGGTGATGATGATTTCACACTCAACGATCTTTACGGACACACGGTCGCGTACGAGGCACGCAACGGTGAGCGCGTGTCCAACGGGTCTCCTCAGTTTCAACACTCCGCCAATAACACATCGCGTGGAGGAAGTCGCGGCGGCGGCCGTGGACGTGGCGACGGTGGCGGCCCCGGCTATGCAGGCGGCCGCAGCTACAACGGCGGCAACTATGGAGGAGGCCTTGGAGGAGGCTATGGTGGCGGTCGCAATGGAGGCGATCGGGACAACTTCGGGCGTGGCAACGCCCAAGGAGGAGGAGGACGTGGTCGTGGCGGAAAACCCACGTGCCAAATCTGTGGTGTCTACGGACACCATGCACTCCGCTGCTACTCTCGGTTCAACCATGCCATACAACCAGAGACCTCAAATCGGGCGGCCAACTACTCCAACTCCAGCGATGCCGCTGAACCAGTCTGGTACATGGACTCTGGAGCGACCGATCACATGACCAATGATATGGACCGTCTCCATGTTCAGGAAAACTACAAGGGTCACGATCAGATCCAAGTAGCAAATGGTACGCATATTCCTATCTTACACGTTGGTGAATCTTCTCTATCTGGTTCAAATCAATCTTCCTTACGCTTAAAAAATGTGCTTCATGCTCCCCATATTAGTAAAACTCTTGTCTCAGCCAATAAACTTGCTTGTGATAATGATTGCTTCGTTGAACTTCATCCTGATTCCTTTTTTGTCAAGGATCGCACCACGAGGGAAACTCTGCTACACGGTAGAGCTCGAGATGGCCTATACCCTGTGCTGCATACACGTCTCTGCCAAGCACACCTCACCACTCCATCCAAGGATATATGGCACAGGTGCCTCGGTCATCCCACGTCAACCATTGTTCAAGCTTCATTGCCGCCAATAAGTTAGCTTCGTCCACAAATAAAGAATTAGCTGAGCATGTTTGTGACGCATGCCAACAAGCAAAAGTTCATCAACTTCCCTATGAATTATCCAATAGATTTTCTACCCTTCCTCTAGAGTTGGTTCACACGGATGTGTGGGGACCGGCTGTCAAGTCTTCTAGTGGTTTTAGTTATTATGTAAGTTTTTTGGACGACTTTAGCAAATTCACGTGGGTGTACCTATTAAAACACAAGTCCGATGTTGAACACGTTTTCTATCAGTTCCAAAAACAAGTTGAGAGATCTCTTGGCGTTAAAATTCTTTCTGTTCAATCCGATTGGGGAGGCGAATACCAAAAATTGCATCGATATTTTCAGGATACAGGCATCGCTCATCGCATCTCATGTCCCCATACCCACCAACAAAACGGTGCAATCGAAAGAAAGCACCGCCATCTTGTTGAAACCGCCCTTCCTCTTCTTGCTCAAGCCTGCGTCCCTATCCGTTTTTTGGATTATGCAATTCTTACTGCCTGCTATTTAATTAATCGAATGCCTAGTCGTGTTATTCACAATGCAACACTGGTTACAAAATTATTCAGGATTCCTGTTCGGTATGATGTTTTACGAGTTTTCGGGTGCTCCTGTTGGCCGAATCTCCGCCCTTATCAAAACCAAAAGCTCTCGTTTCGTTCAACCCGGTGCGTTTTTCTCGGATATAGTCCCGATCACCTAGAATTCAAGTGCCTCGATCGAGCTACTGGTCGCATCTATGTCTCCCGCGATGTGGTTTTCGATGAAACAATTTATCCCTTTTTAGTGATTCCACCTCCCGTGAGTCTCAACCAACAGAAGATTTACTTCTTCTTCCCGAACCAGTTGAAGATCCATCAACGTGTGATGATATGAACTGTGCTACTAATTTGGCTCCTAGTTCTTCTATTTCAGGTGCTCTAGAGGACCACACCGACCGCGCCATACATGGCGTACATGCGCCGCCTCATGTCGATCAGGAGGCACCAGCCCATGCAGACTTGGAGCACCAGCACGCTGCTTCCCATGATGCGGACTCAAACGCGGAGACTTCCACACCGCCCACTCCGTCGAACCCATCACGTGAGCTTGCCCGTA
The DNA here is from genome assembly GCA_028641055.1 of Alopecurus myosuroides. Lineage (NCBI taxonomy): Eukaryota > Viridiplantae > Streptophyta > Magnoliopsida > Poales > Poaceae > Alopecurus > Alopecurus myosuroides. Next base: position 339,254,007 of record CM054062.1, read on the forward strand.
ACGCTGAAACTGCGTTTCCCGGTTCCTCTTCAACTCCGGCATCTGCTCCCATTGCTCATCAGATGCGTACCAGGTTGAAGGACAATGTTGTTAAGCCTGTCCGATTGTTTGAAGGCGTCGTTCGGTATGATCCAACCAAGCGCACCTTTGCTGCTGAACCGGTTTCTCATCACGAGGCTCTCACCATTCCCGCCTAGAAAGATGTCATGGACGCCGAGTTTGCAGCTCTTCGTCTCAACAATACTTGGCGCCTTGTGGAACCACCACCTGGCCATCACATCGTTGGATGCAAGTGGGTTTATAAACTCAAGCAGAAGCCAGATGGAACAATTGATCGTTACAAGGCACGTCTCGTCGCCAAGGGGTTCACCCAACGTGCTGGCATTGACTACACGGATACCTTCTCTCTGGTGGTTAAACCAACAACAGTTCGTTTGATATTGTCTATCGCCATCTCCCGCAGCTGGGCTATTCGACAAGTGGATGTTCAAAATGCCTTTCTCTACGGAGATATTCGGGAGGAGGGTGTATATGTCTCAACCGCCGGGCTACATTGACCCTGATCATCCTCGCCATGTGTGTAGGCTCCAGAAATCTCTTTACGGACTGAAACAGGCACCCCGAGCGTGGTATTCAAAACTAAGTGCTCAGCTACAGTCTCTTGGATTCACTCCCTCCAAAGCCGACACTTCCCTATTCATTTTCCTTGACTCACGAGTCACCATTTATATGTTGATCTACGTGGATGACATCATCATAGCTGGCTCTTGTCATCAGGCTGTAGACATGCTTCGTAAGCAGCTCCGTGCCTCCTTTGCTGTCAAGGATCTTGGGGATCTCTCCTACTTTCTTGGAGTAGAAGTGACGAGACTAGCTGATGGGATAGCATTAACTCAGTCCAAATATGCCGCTGATTTGCTCCAGAAAGTAAATATGCAGAATTGCAAGGGGAGTGCGACGCCGATGTTGGCTTCTGATAAACTCAGCAAAATTGTCGGTACCTTGTTATCTGAAGACAAGGCGTTTATTTACAGAAGCACAGTGGGGGGTTTTCCGTACCTGTGCTTGACACGTCCGGACATCTCCTTCTCTGTAAACAAAGCATGTCAATTTCTCTCTGCTCCAACAGATGCACATTGGTCGGCCTTCAAACGAGTGTTACGCTATGTGAAGGAAACAATGCAGGTTGGGCTCAGCATATGTCGCTCTACATCCACAGAATTAAGTGTGTATACTGACGCAGACTGAGCCGGCTGCCCTGACGATAGAAGGTCAACCGGTGGCTATGCGATATTCTTCGGACCCAACCTGGTATCATGGAGTTCTCAAAAACAACCAACGGTCAGTCGATCGAGTACCGAAGCGGAGTATAAAGCCATAGCAAATGGCACGACAGAGGTGACATGGCTACAATCAGTTCTGCGAGAACTAGGTGTGTTTCATGCTCAAGCTCCAGTTTTGTGGTGCGACAATTTAGGTGCAACATTTCTCACAGCTAATCCCGTATTCCATGCTCGCACAAAGCACATTGAAATTGATTTTCATTTTGTGCGAGAGAAAGTGTCAGCGGGAGCATTGAGAGTTCAGTTCATCTCTACACATGATCAGATTGTTGACATATTCACCAAGGCTCTTGGAAAGGAACGTTTGATCGATTGAAGTATAAACTAAATTTCGTTAGCCCCTGTTCGGATCGAGGGGGGCTGTTAAACGGAGTCGGTTGACAAAGGAGCGGTTACGAACCTGTCACTTTAGGCTAACCTTACTTGTAGTGCAAGGCTGTTGTATTCCTAATCAAGTTGTAAAACCCTAGATGTTATTATATATAGAGCCACGCCTACCCTTGAGAGGTACAGCACAATCCAATCTAGTCTACCGTTTTTTACATCGATAACTAACTGCAATATAGCATATTTTCTAGATGTTACAGCTTTTGAGATGGGCCCTGTTTGTTCGTCGCAAAAATGATAGGCCATATTTTCTGTATGGTTTCTCTTAATTCCTGATAAATATACCTTTGGTATTCTTATTTTTTCGTGAAACAACCATATTATTTGGACATCGAGCTTATCAGAAATAATTATTTATTTTCCTCGGGGAACCTTATAGCTCAGGTGCAAGTCTCATCAGAGGTTCCAGCATGTGAGGGTCCAACAAAAGAAAGAAATAAGTAGCTTGGATGGCGATTGTTACTTGTGATATTATGGCAGGTCGGCATTAGGTTGATTAGACATGCTGCTTATTGGACATTCCATTCAGCCAAAAGTTAAAATGAGGTAACCACGGGTAGAAAATAGGGCTGTAGTCCCGGTTCGCCAGGGCCTGTAGTCCCGACCCAGCAACCGGGACTAGCAATGCGCGACTAAAGACCCCACTCTATAGTCGCGCCGACTGCGAACCGGGACTAAAGGCCCGTCCACGTGGGCGGGTGGCGGAGCCGGGAGGCGGAGGACATTTAGTCCCGGTTGGCCACATGAACCGGGACTAGATTTATTTCGTAATTTTTTTAATTCATTTGGGTTTCTAATTATTTTTCGCACCTTTTTTTCACTCCCTTTTTTTCAGAATTTGTATTATTTGCTTAGTGTCTAACTACAATTATCTCTAGTCAAATTACTTACTCATGGTCAAACTTTCCGCTCGGTCACCCATCCTCCCACTACTCTAGCACTAGCACGCTTAACTTCCGAGTTCCATCCCGTCCCGCATCCAAGTGTTTCGCACGCATGTATGTGATACTAGTATCATATCAATCCTATTAACATGAGACTCGATGCCACATTTCTTTATTGTCTGAATTTCAAATAAATCTTTTAATAAACAAAAGTAATGATGTAATTAATTATTTTGAATAAATAAATAAACTTTAACTTTTAATTTGTATTATTTCTAAAAATACAAATAATATATCAAAAAATTAAGAAAAATAGAACTAATTCATTTTAAAATGTTAATAATACAAATAATATATCAAAAAATGAAGAACAATAATACTAATTCATTTTAAAATGTTAATAATACAAATAATATATCAAAAAATTAAGAACAATAATACTAATTCATTTTAAAATCTTAATAATACAAATAATATATCAAAAAATGAAGAACAATAATACTAATTCATTTTAAAATCTTAATAATACAAATAATATATCAAAAAATGAAGAACAATAATACTAGTTCATTTTAAAATCTTAATAATACAAATAATATATCAAAAAATTAAGAACAATAATACTAATTCATTTTAAAATCTTAATAATACAAATAATATATCAAAAAAATTAAGAACAATAATACTAATCCATTTTAAAATCTTAATAATATAAATAATATGTCAAAAAATGAAGAACAATAATACTAATTCATTTTAAAATCTTAATAATACAAATAATATATCAAAAAATGAAGAACAATAATACTAATTCATTTTAAAATCTTAATAATACAAATAATATATCAAAAAATGAAGAACAATAATACTATTTTTTGTTAACAGATATATAGAATCTGTAGTTTTTCTGTTTTGTTTTCTTGATGTGTTTTTGTTTTTGCTTGTTTTGAAACGTGTGTTTGACATAATATAGAAATAGTATAGCTAGGAATTAATATAGAAATAATATCCAAGTCATTTAAAACTATAGGAAACAAAAATAGTTTTATGAACAACAAAAGACAAGTGATAACTAAATCACAAATAAAATAAGTCTCACACATAGTTTTATGAACAACAAAAGACAAGTGATAACAAAAGACAAGTGATAACAAAAGACAAGTGATAACAAAAGATATCCATTACATAAGTCTCACAATACGGAACATTTACATAACAAAAGATATTCCATTACATATATATACTAAGATAACCCATTACATGCATACATCTATGGCTCCGTCGAGTAGATGTGGAACAACTCGTAGGAGACATATGCATCTATGGCTGCATACTTGACGTTCGTCAAGTCCAGTGGGGTCTTCTCCCAATAACGGTGATTCTTCGAGGGGAAATCAGACTTCATCCTTTCGTAGCCCTCGTGGATCAAGGCAGTTGCCATGACAGCCATCCCGGTCTTTGGCCCCTTCAACTGGATAAGATTCTGAAGATCAATGTAGTGATCTTCAGGTATCATAATACCCAAGCGCATCAACTTCGGACGGTCTTGCGTGATGTCAACGCTGCAAAAGTCAAACCCCCTGTTGACAAGAAAATCAACAAGGGCCGGACAATACTTTGAACTACTGCAACAACAAAAAATTGATACGTGTTAGATATGTTGCAACACATGTATTCTTCACATGCAACAAAAAAATCGAAGATGCAAGATTGTACGTGTGCGTTACCTTGACCATTGGAAGATCAACACGGACTCCTTGAAGGCAATCTGGATGATGGCAACATCCCTCTGATTCGCCGTATACTCCAGATCAAGCCCGAAGAACCGGTGTTCATCGGGAGAGGCGTCATAGAGATCGGTCAAATAACCAAGAGCACCGGGCAGCCTCTCACAACTGTTGGTGTAGCACACGTCGAGAACCTTGCCGCATGGTGTGGGACCATTGTATTCTTCCCAAACTTCAGCCATGGTGTGTGCTTGGTGAAGATCGATCGAAGAGATGAGGAGGAAGACACAGTACAGAGAAGAGAGGAAGAGAAACAGAGACTCCGAGACGCGTGCTGTGGAATGACGCCCTTCTGCCTCGCTCGCGAAATAAAAACCGCCGCGCGGGAGGCGAGAAGTTTGATCTTTAGTCCCGGGCGGCCACGCCAACCGGGACTAAAGGACCAATAGTCCCGGGCGGCCAGGTCAACCGGAATTAATGCCCTCCATGCGCCTCAACGCGCTTCCCAACCCGCGCCGTATGACCTTCTGTCCCGGGTCTCCTCCCGACCCGGGACTAAAGACTCATTAGTCACGGTGCGCGACGTTTGGGGACTGATGGGGGCGTATGGAAGGCCTTTTTTCTACTAGTGAACCAACAATAAATCTGCCCTTTCTAGAAATCATGAGAGAGGTTATACCAAACATGGCAAGTCATTGGCACTGAACAGCTCTTTGCAAGACATCATGATGCAAAGAATGTGATCTAAGTCGCTCACATATGCTAGAGTGGTTAGCACCTGATATGTTGCAGGTCTGATAGGACCAGGGGTAAACATGAGATATTGTCACGCTTCTTATTGCTGTAGACCATGGAGATTGGTAGTATCTTTCTAGTGTTAAACGTTTTGAAATCTATACATATAGTGTATGGTGTAGTACACCATCCCTCTACGTATCCCCTCTATATAGCTCTTTGTACCCCTTATAACACGTACCCGGCGTGCCTCCCACGAGGCTATGATCGTTTCCCCAAACCAAAGCTTCAACATGGTATCAGAGCATGTCGCTTCCTTTAAATTCATGTTTTCTTAATTAAACCATGTCTTTTATTTTATAAGTCCAATTTGCCTCAAATTTGTTTCTATAGTTTTGAAAAACATTATCTTTTAAATGAAACCATTTTGTGTTGTTTCCAACACAATTTAAATATGAAATTTCAAATATGGATTTTTAATTTAAAAAGGCACTTTATGTTTATTAAAAATAGGGTTTAATAGATCCTTTTTGGATAAGATGATATTTTAGGAAAGTAACTTGGGTTTTATTATTGGGTTGAAAGGCATTGCAATATTATTTCTTGCAAAATATTATTGTTGAAAACATTTGAAATACTAGAAGTATTGCTGAACCATTGAAATCACATAAATACTTTTGGTCTCTAAAATAATTTTGTGGCCTAGGATATTATCAAAGGCGATAATCCCCTATTTTTAAATACCATTAAAACATTTTTGAAAACAAGGTTTTAAATTGAGACCATTTTTTAAATAGATAATAGCCCCTTTTCTATAATTTGAAGTACTTGTCAAATAATTATTTTGAAGAAACTTTGAGGGTTTATGAAATAGAGGCTCAAATGGATTTAGAAATTCCAACAATTATGAAAAGCTATACTCCCTCTGATCCCAAAAGAGTGTCGCTGGTAGGTATAAAATTGTGCCTAGGAGGTTCATTTTTTCCGACAGTTAAAACGGACGGGAGGGAGTAATATTTTTTTTGTGTTGTGTTTTATTTGTTTTTTGGGGGCTTGCATTCGCAGATTTTTTTTTTGATATTTTTGAATTTTTCCAAAATTCAGGGATGTTACAAAGAGACTTTTAAACCCTATAAAAATTGTATTAAGACTACATAATAATCGTACAAAGTTCACACTGGTAAAAATTAGAAATAGATCCGAACACTTTATTTCTCAAGAGTAGTTCTCTTACATTTATAGACAAACAAATACTAGTGGAGTATCTACAAGCAACCTGGATGAAAGAGCCATGATGCAGAGAAATCCATAATCACATTTGGTGGGCTTGTAGTCTTGGATCTCATGTTGAACACCTCACCATTGTTAATAAAATAAATAGCATCTGCATGTACTTCATCACGTGCAAAAAGAGATTTGCTGAAGCGTTTGCTGAGGAAAAGCGCATGTCCATGTATCCCGTCAGTCACGGGCACCCAAGTCCTTGCACGGATGTCCGCCTCGAAAACCTCCACTTTGCGAGTGAAGCTGTGACGACAAGGAAGATGTTCCAGTTGTCGCCTCACCATAAGTAGCTTCCCACACGATTCGACCAAGTACCAGATGGTGACGATGTGCCCAACGGCAGCGGGTTTCTCGTCGTCGTGTCCGAAGTGCATACCGTCGTTGACTATGTAGTCGCCAGTTCTCTTTCTCAGTGCGTCTTTCTTCTTAACATTAACACTCTGGTTTTTTATGACGCTGTTGATACTGGTAACCTTTGGTATGCCCTCGCTATTAGAGTTGACGCCAAAGGAGATGAGGTCCTCATCCTGTGTTATCCCATAGAGTTTGTTGTCTTGAAGAAACGCAACATCGATGATACGGGTGAAGGGTCTTGATCTTGGCGGGGGTAACCACACATCTTTGCCTGGTTTCAGTAAGATGATGGGGTGGTTACGGTTGTTGGTCCTTACGGCAATCAGACCGTCAAGGCCTGACTGCAGGAGCACCTTGTGGATCGCAAAGGTTTTGGAGACGTTGCTGCCGATGATTGCGTCTAGCTCTGGGAGTGGCATCCTTGCCTTTGAAAAAGGATTAAACAGCGTGTAGCTATGCGTGTTGGTCTGAGCATCAGTGGTGTCGAAGGCGAGCCAGCCATCAGTGGAGCCAATGCAGCTGTCATGCTCCGGGAAGCGGAGGATTTCATGGACGCCGCCATGAGGGGGGAGATGCAAAAGTCTGATCCGGAGCGCGGCCATGGGCAGCGTTCCTGGACAGGGGATCGAACGCCAGGAACGACACACCGCTCGAAAGCGAGCGTGGTCGGCGGGGGAAGGGAGGCCAGCAATGACCATATGTAGGAGATCTTGCGGGAGATCGGACCACGCCGAGACAGAGGCCATCGATCTAGGTACGTACGTGATAGTACTTTATCAAGTTTTTTTTTTCTTGACAATCTCGATCCAGCTAGTTACTATGCAGCAGGAAAAGAAATATAGATCGCGCTAGATTAGTTTGGAGGTTTGGGTCCGGAGCGGGAAACGAGTTCCGGCCTGAACCTTGTCGGATACGAGAAGGAAACGTGGTGTTGCTAAATTAGTTTGGAGGTTAGTTGGACAGCACTGGGCGTCCCCCGGGGGATTGAAAATTTTCATCCCCGGGTCCACTGCTCCCATTTTTTTTTGGCAAAATCCCGCTTTTGCTCCCCGTAGCAAAAAAAAAGTCCCGCTTTTGCTCCCGTAGCAAAAAAAAGTCCCGCTTTTGCTCCCGTAGCAAAAAAACGTTTCACCCCAAAAAAAGAACAGGAAAAGTCAGACCTCGCCGGAGACTCGCCGGAGTTACCGTAGCAAAAAAATTTTGCTACAGTAGCAAAAAGTCGATTTCGCCGGAGCCGTCACCGGAGACTTTTGCTCGCCGGAGGAATAACAGAGCAAAAAAATTATACTAAGAAAGCAAAAAAAAACGTATTGTAGCAAAAAAAATTAGTCTATTAGAGCAAATAATCGGACCTCGCCGGAATTGTGGTAGCAAAAGATTTGTACAAAAAAAGCAAAAAAATTACACAAAAGTAGCAAAAAAAAATGGTCTCCTGGGAGCATCATCTGCACACTGCCCCATCACCCAAATCCACGTGAGTGAGCAGGACGCTGGAGCGGCCCGCCGCCTCAGACCGCACCCCATCCCCAAATCGAGGATGGCGCTGGAGCGACCAGCCGATGCCGCCGCCGAGCATCTCCCAGACGACGACGACATGCTCCCGGGAGATCCTGCTCCGCCTCTCGCCACAACCCTCCTCCCTCCCGCGCGCACCACCGCAAGCCGAGGAGAAAACCCCAGCGACGGCGACTCGGGGGAGAACCGGCGGCGGCGCGGCCATCCTCTCCGGCGACGCAGCTGCGGACGCTCCTCTCGCACGGACAGAACGATGCGTGGCTGTGCAGCTGAGGAGCTCCTCGGCGCAGGGTTGCTTGTTCGGGCAGAGCTTGTCACAGAATGTGAAGATGGAGGCAGGGCTATGGAGCTCGTCGCCGACGAGGGGCGGCCGATCATGATGCCAGGTCGAACAGACCACCGGGCGGCGGAGGGGCCAGAGAGGACGGTGGCGCGACGGTGGGAGTCTACCGGGGCGCGGCGGCGTGTCCCTGCTAGCACGCGGCGACGGATCTGGACAGAGGAAAGGAGTTCCTGGAGGAGAAAGCATGGGATGGGGCTTAGGTTGTTTTCAGCCGCGGACGCGATGCCAGCAAGGCGGGGGATTGAAACGCGCAATCCCCCGGATGGTTCCCAGCGTTTTCCTTAGTTTTAGGACAACGCTGGGCGTCCCCCGGGGGATGGAGAATTTCCATCCCCGCATTCCCGTGACGACACGTGTCACTTTTGCCCAAAAATCTGTGTTCTGTTTTGTGTAGCAAAAATACCCCCCACTTTTGCTCTTATGTAGCAAAAAACGATTCGTTCAAAAATTAGAGAAAAATCTCAGACCTCGCCGGAGTTACTGTAGCAAAAATATCATGCTACTGTAGCAAAATTAATTCGTCGGAGACAAACTCTCGCCGGCGATCGCCGGAGAACTCCCCCCCCCCTCCCCCCGACAAACTCATAACAAATAAGTTGTACTATTATAGCAAAAAAAAGAATTATTGTAGCAAAATAATTATTCTATTATAACAAAAATTTGACATCACCGGAGTTTTAGTAGGAAAAAATTGACAAAAAATAGCAAAAAAAACGAGTCCGTAGCAAAAAAAATTGCCGTTGGGAGCATCGCCCGATGCCGTAGGGAGCTTCACCGAGCGCCGTCAGGAGCATCGCCAATCGCCGTTGGGAGCATCGCCAATCGCCGTCTGGAGCATCGTTGCCCAAGATTGGTAGAAACACATCTGGCCGTCGGTAGCTACGCCGCCCAAGTTGGTAGCACCACCGTTGGCCAGTGGGGGCACCACCGCATGCCGCAACCTAACGATGTCCACCCGCCAGCGGAGCTCCGCTATGAGTAGCGGGAGGGCACGGAGGAGCCGTGCAACGCTCCGGTAGGAGCACCAGGGGACGGCGCGGAGGAGCCGGGCGGCGCTCTGGTAGGACCTTTGGCATGGGAGTACCGTACACCCCGAGACCACGGTTGCTGCCCTCCCCCCCCAGGAGCAACGCCGCTGGCCGGAGCGGCAGGTGAGGGTGCGGCGACGGTGGACGGAGCGCGGCGACGGTAGGAGCTCGATCCAGGACTGCGAGGGCTCGCCGCCGGACGTGGGGGCCGACGGGGCCACCACCCGCTGCGCCACGTGCGTCATGGGAGCCGCCGCGCCAGCTCCTGCGGTCCGCATGGTGGAGGTGCCATGGGGCTGCACCGTCGGAGCATCGACGCGCCCGTGCTGGTAGCAGCGCCGGCGCGCGGGATGGGCAGCGAGCGATGTGAGAGAGAGACAAGGTAGCGGATAAGCTTGGAATAGGGAAAGAAACGAGTGGATAGCAGTGTCCAGCGATAGGTGCGGACCGAACGTGGGATACGTCATGTACTGACGTGGGCGAGCGGGAGCGACCCGGAGGATCATCCCCTGGATGATTTGAAGCATTTCCCTTAGTTTTATGTTCCGTATATGCGCTTCAACGTGTGTTGTATGTTGTGCGCTCGAATCAACCAAAAACTGCAGCTACGCTACGGAATATTTCGTAATTCATATGTACGGAATATTTATACTGCATAATATACTCCATCATTTTTAGTTTACAAGGCCTCTCACCAAAGATCCGTATTTCTACTGGAAGATAGCTAGGACGTGATACCCTTGCTCACTTGCCTGATCTGATGCATGCTATCGACGAAATTTGGTGGCATCCTCGCTGATAATATCACTAGTGGAAACAACCCCTATCGTCCAGGGCGCAAAATTCCATTCATCCCGGTTGCACAAAAATCCGGGACCAATGCTATACATTGGTCTCGGTTTTTGCGCCAGCGGAAGCAGAAATCACCTGAGGGCGTCGGTCCCGGTTCGTGGGGAGGCATTGGTCCCGGTTTGTGGCATGAACCGGGACCAATGCCTCGCCACAGGCCATGTGGCACGCGCATGGGCATTGGTCCCGGTTCACCTTCCCCTACATATACTCAGGGGCGGACCCATGTAGGAGCTAGTGGGGGCCTTGGCCCCCACTCAAATTCTGGAAATTCAATAGAATACGTTCATTTTTAGAAGAAAAATGTTCAAAAAATGTGAACTTATAGAAGAAATGCCCCCAGAGTCATACAGTGTGCCCCCTCTCAAATATTTTTCGGGGTCTGCCCCTGCATATACTGCCTCACATCCCCCCATCTTTTTTTTTCTTGGAGGAGTGAGAGAGGTGGGTGTTAGTGTGTGTTATTTTACTATGCACACGAGGTGTTCGACGAAATACCCGAGCCACACATAAGCTCACTGAAAATGGTATCTTTGACCGAGGTTAACAAACTTATTTTTTTCATCTGTAATTGATACATAAAAAAGTAATATTTGTCGATGTACTGTGGTCATTTCTCTATTGAATATGTTATTGTAATGTTTTTTGATAAACTTAATTATACAATGCAGATGGATGCACGGCAGCGATGGATGTACGGTGACCTACGCACTTCCGAGTATATGGCAGGCCTGAATGCATTTCTCGTTGTAGCTCAGGCGAACAGAGATAATGGCTTTATGTGTTGCCAATGTGTTGATTGTCGGAACGTCAGGGAGCACTCTTCCTCGAGAATCCTTCACGGCCAACTACTTCGGAGAGGTTTCATGCCCAGCTATAATTGCTGGACCAAGCATGGAGAACGAGGGGTTGTGATGGAAGACAATGAAGAAGAAAAAGAAGAAGATCCTTTGTTCCCTGAATACGGTGATACTGCAATGGAAGACAATGAAGAAGAAGGAGGTGATCAAGAACAGGCATCAGAAGAGCCCGATGATGATCTTGGCCGAGTTATTGCTGATGCAAGGGAAGACTGTGAAAGTGAATTGGAGAGGTTGAAGCTGGACAACATGTTACAGGATCACAAAAAGTTGTTGTACCCAAATTGCGAAGATGGTAGCAAAAATCTCAGTACCACACTGGAGTTGCTGAAATGGAAGGCATAGAACGGTGTGACTGACAAGGCATTTGAGAGTTTACTTCATTTAATGAAGCCGAAGCTTCCAAAGGATAACGAATTGCCTGAGAGTACGTACGAAGCAAAGAAATCTCTCTGCCCTCTAGGATTAGATGTGCAGAAGATACATGCATGCATTAATGACTGCATCCTCTACCGCGGTGAGAAGTACGAGAATTTGGATGAATGTCCGGTATGCACTGCACTGTTGTATAAGATCAGAGCAGATGACCCTGGTGATGTTGACGGCGACCCCCCCCCCCCCCGTAAGAGGGTTCCTTCTAGGGTGATCTAGTATGCTCCTATAATACCACAATTGAGTTTAGAAACAAAGAGCATGCTAGGTTGTTGCGATGGCACAAAGAAGACCGTAAGAAAGACGGAAAGTTGAGACACCCCGCCGATGGATCGCAGTGGAGAAAGATCGAGAGAGACTTCCCGGACTTTACAGGAGAGGCGAGAAACTTATGGTTTGGTCTAAGTATAGATGGCTTTAATCCTTTTGGAGAGCAGAGCTCCAGTCATAGCACCTGGCCCGTAACTCTATGTATGTACAACCTTCCTCCTTGGTTGTGCATGAAGCGCAAGTTCATTACGATGCCAGTTCTCATCCAAGGCCCGAGGCAACCTGGCAACGACATTGATGTGTATCTAAGGCCATTAGTGGAAGAACTATTACAATTATGGGGCAAACCAGGTGTACGTGTGTGGGATGAGAACGAACAAAAGCCATTTGACCCACGGGCGTTGCTTTTCGTAACCATCAATGATTGGCCTGCTCTTAGTAAGATTTCCGTACATACAAACAAGGGATACAATACATGCACACACTATTTAGATAAGACTGGCAATGTTTATTTGGATAAATGTAAAAAGGTTGTATACCTGGGGCATCGTAGATTTCTTCCGATCAAGCATCCCGTAAGAAAGAAAGGAGGGAAGCATTTCAGAGGTGAGGCAGATAACCGGAAAAGCCTGACCTCCGTAGTGGTAATGATTTATTCGATATGGTCAAGGATCTAAAAGTAATCTTTGGGAAGGGTGATGGAAGCCAACCTGTTCCGAACGGCCCTGGTAAGCGCGCACCCATGTGGAAGAAGAAATCTATATTTTGGGAGCTACCCTATTGGAAAGTTTTAGAGGTCCGGTCTTCAATCGACGTGATGCACGTGACAAAAAATCTTTGCGTCAACCTGCTATGCTTCCTGCGCGTGTATGGGAAGTCAAAAGATACGCCAGAAGCACGGGAGGACCAGCAACGTATGAAAGATCCAAGCAACAAGCACACGGATACATGGCGCCATTACTTAAGCAGCTACGCTCTTACTAAAGCAGAGAAGGAAATATTTTTTGAAGTCCTTTACAGTATCAAGGTTCCGTCTGGCTTCTCGTCGAATATAAAGGGGATAATAAACATGGCAGAGAAAAAATTCCAAAACCTGAAGTCTCATGACTGCCACGTGATTATGACGCAGTTGCTTCCGATTGCATTGAGGGGGCTTCTACCGGAAAATGTTCGAGTACCCATTGTGAAGCTATGGGCATTCCTCAACGCAATATCTTAGAAGGTAATCGATCCAGAAATTCCGGCAAGATTACAGAGGGATGTGGTCCAGTGTCTTGTTAGTTTTGAATTGGTGTTCCCACCATCCTTCTTCAACATTATGACTCATCTCCTGGTTCACCTATGTGAAGAGATTCATATTCTCGGTCCGGTATTTCTACACAATATGTTTCCCTTTGAGAGGTTCATGGGAGTCTTGAAGAAATATGTTCATAACCGTTCTAGGCTAGAAGGAAGCATCTCGAAGGGCTATGGAACAGAGAAGGTCATTGGGTTCTGTGTTGACATATTCCCTGACCTTAAGACGATTGGTGTTCCTGAATTGCGGCATGAGGGGAGACTGAGGGGAAAAGGAACGCTGGAAAAGAAAACAATGATACCCAGGGACGGGCATTCTTTCACTAAAGCACACTACACAGTTCTACAAAATTCTATCTTCGTGGCTCCGTATCTTGAGGAACACAAGAATATTGTACGCTCCACAAACCCGGGGAAGGATGACTCATGGATTAAACGCAAACACATGGAGACTTTCGGAAGTTGGTTGCAAACACATCTTATAAATGACACCACTGTTGAAGATCAGCTCTACATGTTGGTCGGGTCACCATCTTCGACTATTGAGAGTTTTCAAGGGTACGAGATAAATGGGAATACATTTTACACGATCTCCCAAGATAAGAAGAGCACCAACCAAAACAGTGGTGTCCGCTTTGATACAACAAACGAGAATGGAAAAAATGACACATACTATGGTTACATAGAGGAGATATGGGAACTTGACTATGGACCTTCTTTTAAGGTCCCTATGTTCAAGTGCAAATGGGTCAACCTGAATGGAGAAGGGATAAAGGTAGACCCGCTTTACAGAATGACAACTGTGGATCTCAGCAATATTGGTTACAATGACGAACCATTCGTCCTAGCCAATGATGTGGCTCAAGTCTTCTATGTGAAGGACATGTCCTCCAGACCGAAAAAAGAAAAAATAAGCAAACAAATACATCATACGATGAGCCGAAGCGTCACATAGTTCTTTCAGGAAAAAGAAACATCGTGGGAATCGAGGACACGACAGACGTGTCAGAAGATTATAATAAGTTTGTTGAAATTCCACCCTTCATAGTGAAAGCTGACCCAACCATCCCTTTAAATAATGAAGATGCTCCATGGTTACGGCCAAAGCGATCATAAGCAAGGGACAAGGGTTCATGGACCATCTCTACACGAAGAAAATTCAGAAGACTAGATAGGGATGATGTTACTGATGTGTAATAATAAACGTGGAATACATGATCATAGTTCTGTTGAAAAAGTGTTCACAAAATTTGTTGCACCGGCGCTCGCGCCCATATTGCACACAAACATGCATCTTGGATAGATAAAAAAGGCAGTACATAATGGCAAGAGTGGATCTAAATCTAAACGGGGAGCATAGATCTACATAACGGCAAGACTGGATCTGATATCTGCTAGTCATACTCCTGCCTAGGCCTATAGTACTCCGACTCGTAGTCATCGTAGTCGCCGCCGTCGTCGTCACTATCGTCGGACGGTGCTCTGGACTCCCTCGGAGGATCATGACTCCAGGACATGGCGTGAGGGTAGCGCAGGCGGGGGTTATCGCTAGCCCTGATGTAGTTCATGACGCTCTGAAGAGTTCGTCCGCCGCCCCACCACAGCCGACGACCGGCCTCGTTGAAGTTTGAAGGAGGCGGGCAGTTCTCCTCATACCTGGCGAGCGCACTCTCACGCCGATTAATGAAGAAGGCGTCCCAAGTAGGGCGGTAGTCAGGATTCCAACTGGGATTCCTCCGCTGCTCCGGCGTGAGCTCGTGGTAGTAGTGGTTCGTGATGGCCGCCCGACGCGCCACACCTTGAGGAAGAGGAGGGACCGGCACTCCTCCGGCGGTCAGCATCCAACCGGCGGGAACGCTGTAGCCGGGCGGGCAGGGGTAGTTCGAGGCGGAAAGTGCTTCCGCCTGGATGAAGGTTAGAGTGGGTACGGTAGAAGCCATGAGAGAGTGGTGAGTTTATATGTGTTTATGCCAATGGTGTGGCAATGCATACATATATATAGTGAGAAGAAAACATATCCCTTTAGTCCCGGCCTTTTTTACTAACCGGGACGAAATGGTTCAGGTTTCGTTGGGAAATGGATCGTCCCTTTAGTCCCGGCCTATTTTACCAACCGGGACGAAATGGTTAGGTTTTCGTTCGGACCTATCAGAAAGAATCACACGGATCGTGTGTTTCTTTCAAGCGCTTGTGAGTCGTTGGATCAGGGGTGTGTTTCTTTCGAGTGTTTGTGGGCCGTTGGATCAGGGGTGTTTCTTAACAGTTGGATCAAAATCCTAGCACAACACTTTGTGAGCGAGAGGACCCTATATATAGCCCACCTTCATACACCAGTCAGTTCATCGACCAAATACAAATCATCCGGATTCACCAGCATACGTCCTGCCGTGCATTTGGTATGAATATATGCACTCAGTAGCCACGGCAGGCTGTATGCTGGCGATACCGATTGTTTTGTTCTACATCCCCCCATTAAGGTTTGATACATCATTTAGTTCATCGACCATATACAAATCCATCATACGTCCTGCCGTGCATTTGGTATGCATATATGCACTCAGTAGCCACGGCAGGGCTGTATGATGGCGATACCGATTGTTTTGTTCTACATCCCCCATTTAAGGTTTGATACATCATTCAGTTCATCGACCAAATACAAATCATCCGGATTCGCTATCATACGTCCTGCCGTGCATTTGGTATGCATATATGCACTCGGTAGCCACGGCAGGGCTGTATGATGGCGATACCGATTGTTTTGTTCTACATCCTCGATCCCTTGAAGGTTTGACAAAAGGTTTGATACATCATTCAGTTCATCGACCAAATACAAATCACCCGGATTCGCCATCATACGTCCGACCGTTCTTTTGATATGCATATATGTAACATCCCAAGTATGAAAACACCCTTAGAATGTTTTATTTCTTGTTATTTTATTATTAATGCATCATGTCATCATAAGAATTGCATGTGGTATGTGTTTCAAATTTGAAATTCAAATTCAAATCAATTTCATTCATACTTGGCATGTTCCAATTGTGGTTTAAAAAAATAAAATCTTGCAAACATTTAAAGTCAATAAGATTTCATAGTTGTTTGAGCTTATTGAATAAACTTGTTTATTTTTTAAAAAAATCAAAACCTATATGAAACCCTATTTGAAATTTAAATAGCAATTTCAAATCATTTGGCAATTTCAAAATTTTGAAAATAAGTACACATACCTTTGTTCTTGCTATTTTGTAATTCAATAAAAATTATTGTTAAAATAAAAACCCCAAAAATCCTATTATATTTTATCTCTTTTTCTTTCCTACAAAAAAATAAGCAGAAAATTAAAAAAAAAACAGAAAAAGCAAAAGGGGGGCAGGCCAGCCCAAGTGGGTTGAGCCCACCACAGCCCCAAGGCCCAGCCCCCCACGATCCCTGTCGTCTTCCTCCTCTGTACGGAGACAGAGGAGGGGAGACCATCCCCCACCGAGCAGAGCCCTCCACTGCTCCCCCTCCTCCTTAAAAACCCCCCTCGGCCGTGCCCTAGCTCTCCTCTCCCTCCTCCATCTCCACCGCCGCCACCCTCCTTCCTCTCCCTTCCCCTTTCTCCTCTGTTCCCTGAAGCCCGAACAGCAAAAACCACCGTCAGAACCCCGCCTTTCGTCGCCTCCATGGCCCTCCTCACGACGAGCTGACGGTGGGAACCGAAACCTCTCACCATGGCGTTCCTCGTCGCTGAGAACCAGGGCCGGAGATGGACTAGGGAGGTCGCGCTCCCTCTTCTTCCCGCCGGCCACCCCGACGTCTCCTTCACGCTCGTCGCCACCTCACAGCGACATCGCGCCTTCCCCGGTGAGAACTCCTCCGTCTCCCCTCCTTCTCTTCCCCTGCACGCTGCACGCACACGGCCGCAGCACCCCAGTGGCAGCCGCAGCGCGTCGCCGGCGCGCCCTGCCGCCTCTCGGCAAAGTTCAGAAACTGAACTTATTCAGTTACAGTTCATTCCCGTAGTCCACCTCAAAAGGCCACACCCCCTGTTCTATCACGAAACACCCGACTGGCCCAGTGGTCAAGCCCTACGCGCGTGTGACCGAGGGTGCAGGTTCGATCCCTGGCCGCGGCATATGCCCCCCTTTTTGGGATTTATTTCCGCGCGGTACCTGGCCCCCACACGTCATAGGCTGCGGAGGTCCAGTCAGCGGCTTTTCAGCCCAGTCAGCGCCACCGTGGCGCTGGACCCACCCGTCAGCGGCACTGGGTCGGCACCCGTTGCGTAACAATTTTCCAATTCCAGTTTCTTTTGCAATCCGGCCCCTGGAAATAATCTGAACTTTTAAAATTGCAGAATAGCCCCCAGAACTCAAATTCAAATAACTTTTGCATATTAAATCCAAATCTAATAAATAAAATATGTATTCCATTCAAAATTTCCTAAACTTTTCAAATATGCAATCTGTTTACTGTTTTGAATAATTAAAATTATATTATTTTCTGTACCTTATTTAATTCATTTAAAATTGTTCAAAACATAACTAATTCAAATTAAAATCTAATTTAATTTGTAAAATATGTTTTCAAAACAAGAAAAATGTAATCTTTTAAAATATGAACTTTATTTAATGTTTTGAATAAATAAAATTCAAATAATTTTATACTTGAATTAAATCCATTCAAATCTTGTTCAAACTTGTTTAATTCATAACTTGGGCATAAAAATTCCAAATTCAACAAACTAAATATGATTTCCATTCCATTTTTCATGAACTTTGCAAATATCAACTTTGTGTTCTGTTTTAAATAAATTAAATTGCTGAAAACAACTGTTTCTTAATTAATGCCTTTAAAATTGTCAAATTAATAACTTGCTCATTTTAAATCCATTATCAACAAATGAAATATGTATTCCATCTAAAATTTTGTGTTCTTTCCAAATATGAATTTTGTTATCTA
This sequence comes from Alopecurus myosuroides, assembly GCA_028641055.1. Classification (NCBI taxonomy): domain Eukaryota; kingdom Viridiplantae; phylum Streptophyta; class Magnoliopsida; order Poales; family Poaceae; genus Alopecurus; species Alopecurus myosuroides. The sequence continues at coordinate 339,272,258 of CM054062.1, forward strand.
TTTTGAACAATTAAAATGGGTGAAAACAATAAATTTTTGTGTAACTCATTTAAGAAGCCAAATTTCATAACTTAATAAATAAAATTCCAAACTTGGTAAACAACATTTCAAATTGAAGCTATTGTTGTTTTCTTATTGTTTTCATCATCCATGCATCATTCTAATCAACTCTCACATGATGGTTATTTGTAGATCACTTAATTCAACTTTAATTCATGAGCTTTCCATATGCAACCCAAATTGCATATGGGCCCATTTAAATATGTTTACCATGTCAACTAGCTTATCTTTGATGCATCCATTAATATGTCATGCATCATCCCATGTTTGTGCATTATGCCATGTTATTGATTGTTTGTCTCTCTGCGTTGTTTGTTTGCTTCTTCTCGAATAGACGACGACGTTGAGACAGACGAGGTTTACGACACTACTTCAGAGGAGTTAGCCCAGTACCAGGCTACTGAGTTTGCAGGCAAGTATTCACTCACATGAACCATTGTGTCCTTTCCACACTGGATACCGATACTTTCCGTTGTCTAATCTGCTAGCCTTAAGACTCGTTGCTTGTGTTCCGATCCTATCACATGTTATCATGTAACCCTGATATAGCCTATCCTCCACACCTATAACCCTGTTGCTTGTTGCCTATGTCTTACTAGCATGCTTAGGGTTGCTTATGTTCGAGTCTGATGTACGTTATTTCTTTTACCATATTTATTATGTTCTGGGGGCTCGATACTTAAACAACCACCTGTTAATGTTTGAGGTAATGCTAATTTGATGATAAGGCACCGGCAGGAGGCCGGGTATGGTTTTGAGGCCTGCTAGTGTCGAACTCAGGAAAAGTTCTTGTCCTCTAGATCCATGATGAGCGCGCTAACCGCATGTGGGAAGCGTGTATGGGCGCCCCCCTCAACTTTGATTCGATTCGCATCTCGTCCAAATCGCCTCATTTAGTTCGGGTTTTCCATTTGCCGCATGCAGATGCAGGTGCGAACCCTTGGCGCCAGGGTGGTAACTTTCGTAGTCGGCATTTAGGGAGACACGTTCTTAGAGTGCTATGAGGGTCCCCTTTTCTTCGTGGGGCTTGATTAGCCGTGCGCTCAATTGCACGGGGTTCTTTGGGCTTGATGCGAAGAAGAGTTGGGTTGTGTTGAGTGGCCTGCTTGGTGGGTTTGATCCCCGCCTGGCGGGTTATTCTTACGTGTACGGCCAAATTGGTGCATCCCTGCAGGGTTAAATCTTCTCGAGAAGCCGTGTTGTCCACGGTTATGGATGACTTGGTGATAGGGCTGGCTAACAAGGATTAGACAACTTACACCTAATTAATAATAATTTGACTAGTAATAGGCTCATTGACACAATAACTTGAACCTTCATTAATCCAACTGTGTGGGATATCCTCGAATTGCTTCTTTGGATAAGGGGCGAGATCCAGGATGGGTTTGTTTGAGGTTAGTGGTAGTTGGTTCCGATGCGTTATCTTATCCCTTTCTTTTAGCCGGATGTTGTAGCGTGTCTCTGTAGTTGGTTAGGGCAGCCCGCTGCCGCACCTTTGTATCACCTATCTTCCGTTGAACCCAAAGCATCTGTAATTGGTGTTGTCGGGTACCCTTTGGTATCTTGTGCGTCTTGTTTGCCAGTACTCGTCCGTACTGACCCCTTTGGGGCTGCGTGTTCTGCGGACTACGTTTCCGAGGATCCCCATGGTGGCTACTACGTGGAGTATGACGAGCCTGCTGACGAGTAGATAGCGGACCCGGGCAGGATCCGAGACTTCGTGGATGGGCTCCGTTCTTTCGTTTCCGGCCTCTTAGGCCTATTTGGATCTTGTCTGTACTCAGACACTTTGGATGCTTCCGCTGTGATGTAATGATGACTTGTTGGGACATGTGTCCTCTGCATGACTGTATTTGCTATCTCTGCTCTAGTGAGAGCTTTTGCCACTTATTTCTATTTCTTTGTGTCTTAGAGATCTGTTGTGATATCACTTGTTCAAATGCCGTTGACGTACCATGTGTGTATGTTATGAAGTACGTCAATGGAAGTATTCGGATTTCTATTGGATGGTTTCACAGACGATGAATAGTAGAGGATGGTTGTCACACATTTACGTGTTGGCCTACTCATATTGAGATGCGGGTGCAGGTAGGCCCCGTGAGCCATTTATCTACTGTTTAGCGGGCTGTGAGTATCCCCTAAAAGTCCGGGTGCGACAAATGGTATCAGAGCCTGTCTGCCTGTAGGATCCCTTTTACTGGTCGCAGTTGAGTCTAGAAACTATTTTGTAGCTATATAGGAAAAATGAAACGTGAGAGTAGGAGTTCTGTTCTTTTATTTCTTTCCCCACCCACCCTCCCTTTTCTGGTAAGGAAGTGCAACGTTGTTTTCTCTTCTCATCTAAACTTTCAAGTTAGGATTTCACGTATCCTGGTTTCTCTAGGATGGTTATATCTACTAGACCATAGGAATGGAGGTGGTTGTGACATGATTTATCATGTTGCCTACTCATGATTGAGAACGGAGGCACATAAGCCCCGGAAGCAGATCCTCTATTCCTTAAGCAGTAGATATTAATCCTTTAGAAGCCCGGATGGGTTTTCCGTAGTACCTCAGGAGTGTTTGGTCTCGTGTTTCCCAAAAGTTGCTTCGATATCCTGTTCTTCTCCAGATCCTTTTCGTCCGTTGGAACCTTGTTGTTGCTTGCCACTTCAGTTTTTCTACCGGCGTCTAATCAAGTTTCCCCGATCATCTGCAGATGGATCTCAGGTTCTACCCGCAGGTGCTTCGTATGACTCGTTGCGAGAGCACTGCCGGTTATCCGGAGATGCTGAGAGACATGGTCACTTTTCTGGGGTTCTGTTGGGCACCAGAGTACCAGGTCTACGAGCAGCAGCGAGAGTTTGAGCAGACCTACTACCAGGCTATCGTCTATATTCTGTCAGATGATGGCATGAGCGTAGTCCACCGCTACGAGGCAGTGGGTTCCACAGTGGATATGGCTGTGCAGCAGACAGCTTATGTGAGCCTCACCGTCCTTCGTGCTGACTACTGGGGATTTGACGATTCTATCTATCGCCACATCCCCCGTGGTTACATCACTTCGGAGGGAGCTCACTTCACTCTCTACAACAACTTGGATGTTTACGAGCATGATAACTCCAGGCTGCACACCACCGCTCAGTTTGTGAGACACAGTGACGCAGTTGCCCGCACACTATCTCAGGAGTTGGCTTCAGTCAGAGAGCAGCTTTACCTTGCTTTGACTCGTCTGGCGACTTACACCACAGACTTTGTTGGAGACGAGCGCTTTGCACGTTTCGATCAGCCAGTTGGGCGACGTCTGCCAGATGCTAGAGGTTACGAGCCGATCAGAGGTCCACTCCTTAACCTTGGTGATGGTTACACTGGGATTCCCCGCTTTGGAGCACAGGAAGTCGACGCTATGTACTTCACCACGCCTAGAGTCGGTCTCAGACCACGTCAGATCTACGTGGATCGTCGTTCCACCTACTTTCGTGGGCGTGCTCCTCACCGTACCTCTCGCCGTACTCCTAGCCGCCGTCCTGCGTGATGAGCATGGGAGTACCGATGTATCCATTCTTAGCTATGTTTAGTTATCCTTTGGCATTCGAACCATTTATGGTGTATTGGATATTCTGATGTATTTGAACATGTGATGGTGAACCTTGTGGTTGTCTATTCATGCGTCGGAATAATCTCTCTTTCGGTTGCCAAGTCTATCCTTTTCTATTGTTGTGCTAAAATGCATTTCCATTCAGGATGCCGCCAACAAGAAACAACACGCCTGAGCCACCGCCAATCGCGGAGCTGTTGACTCAGATGACCCAAGTCATGACGCAGATGGCCCAGTTTCAGGCTAATCAGCACATCAACCAGACAGCTCCACGAGTCAGCATCAAGGACTTTCTCAGTATGGGCCCAAGAGCTTTCGTGGCCACACGCGAGCCTCTGGACGCTGATGACTGGATCCGTGAGATAGCCACGGCTCTGGAGATTGCACACGTAGCTGAAGAAGACAAGGTCAAGTATGCCTCCTATCTGCTGAAGGGTCAAGCAGTTACTTGGTGGGAAAACTTCCAGGCCATGAGAACTGGGATGCCAGTCACGTGGGATCGTTTCATGGAAGCCTTCCTGAAGCACCACATTCTAGATGGTCTCATGGAAAGAATGCGTGAAGAGTTTTGCTCACTCAAGCAGGGCAAGTTGGACGTCATCGGGTATCAGAGTGAGTTCAATCGCCTCGCTCGGTACGCTGGAGATGAGGTGTCCACTGAAGCTAAGAAGATGGTAAGGTTCCGCAGAGGCTTTAACCCGGAACTCAAGTATGCCCTCACCAATGTCAAGGCCAACAGCTTCGAGGATCTCGTTAACACCGCGCTCAATGAAGAAAATGGGCGCAAGGCATTCGAGGAGTCTCGCAAGCACTCGCGTGAGGGTGGTTCCTCCTCCAACATGACCACCCCTCCGCAGAAGCGCCGCATCTGGGTACCAAATGGTGCTGTCACTCGGGCTCCATACGCCCAAACTTCTGCAGGCTTCGCTCCCCGCCCGCCCAACCCTGCTCAGCTGCATGATACAAGGGCTTCAATGGGGCAGCCAAGGCCAGGGCCTCCTCGTGTCGTCACATGCTACAAGTGCAAGAAGACGGGACACTACGCTGACAAGTGCACGCAGAGGCAGCTACCTCCACCACCACCTCGTCCTAACACAAACCAGGCAATGGTGCGCGCTCCCCCGCCTAAGGCCTTCAACTCCAACAACAGGCCTGTCGGGAGGACCGCAAGGGTGAATCATGTCAAGATCGACAAAGCTGAGGAAGCTCCTGACGTCGTTCTTGGTACATTTCCCGTAAACTCTTTTCCAGCTAAAGTGTTGTTTGATACCGGAGCATCACATTCTTTTGTGTCAAACACCTTTGCCACAAAAAACAACCTAATTGTGGTTCCACTAAGCAATCAGATCACTGTTCACTCCCCGGGATCTCGAAAGTTGACTTCCAAGATAAGTAAGGACAATCAAATCCTAATTGGAGGTCACATATTCCTTGCTTCTCTCATGTTGCTGGGAAATTCTGACATTGATGTCATTCTTGGTATGGATTGGCTGAAGGCCAATAAAGCAAGAATTGACTGTGCTCAAAAGTCAATAACTTTGTTCCACCCTTCTGGCCAGATAATCTATTCTCCACATGAATCAAGTTCCATCCAGCTGTGCACCCTCAATGCAAAACCTCTACCTTCACTTGAAAATGTTCCGGTGGTTTGCGACTTCCCTGACGTTTTTCTAGAAGAGTTGCCAGGAATGCCTCCGGACAGAGCTGTTGAGTTCGTGATCGAACTTGAACCAGGTACTGCTCCAATCTCTAAGCATCCTTACAAGATAGGAACTCCCGAGCTGAAGTTGTTGAAGGAACAAATTGATATGTACATGGAAAAAGGTTACATTCAACCTAGTTCCTTGGCTTGGGGATGCCCAACTCTGTTCGTTGTGAAGAAGGATCAAACAAAGAGACTCGTTGTCGACTATCGTCCTCTGAACGAGAAGACCATCAAAAATAAGTATCCAATTCCTCGCATCGATGATCTTTTTGATCAACTTGCTGGAGCCTCAATATTCTCAAAGTTGGACTTGAGAATGGGTTACCATCAAATAAAGATCAGAAAAGAGGATATTTCAAAGACAGCCTTCACCACTCGCTACGGTCTATATGAATTCACCGTCATGTCCTTTGGTCTCACCAATGCACCGGCGACTTTCTCTCGACTCGTGAATTCTGTCTTCCATGAATACCTCGACAAGTTCGTTGTGGTATATCTTGATGAAATTCTTGTCTACTCCAAATCCGAGGAAGAGCATGAAGAACATCTTCGTCTAACTCTCATGAAGCTTCGCGAAAATCGTCTCTATGCCAAATTCTCCAAATGTGAGTTCTGGATTTCAGAAGTTGCTTACCTTGGTCATGTCATCTCTGCCAAGGGCATAGCCATTGATCCAGAAAAGGTTAAAGCAATTATTGATTGGAAACCTCCAAAGACGGTGAAGCAAGTAAGAAGTTTTCTTGGCTTGGCTAGCTATTGCCGTCGCTTCGTCCCAAACTTCTCCAAGATTGCAAAACCTCTCACTGACCTCACAAAGAAGGACAAGAAGTTCGTCTGGTCTCCACAATGTGATGAAAGTTTCAATCTCCTGAAGACTAAACTCACTTCTACACCAGTTCTGGTTGGCCCAGATCCTTCCAAACCTTTCCAAATATGCTGTGATGCTTCTCTCCAAGGTCTAGGTGCAGTTCTTATGCAAGAACGTCAAGTTGTGGCTTATGCTTCACGTCAGTTGAACACACATGAGCTCAATTATCCCACTCATGACCTTGAACTTGCAACAGCTGTGTTTGCCCTCAAGAAATGGAGACAATACTTGTTGGGTAATCGCACTGAAATCTTTTCCGATCATAAGAGTCTGAAGTACATCTTCACTCAACCAGATCTAAACCTCAGACAAAGGAGGTGGATTGAAAAGATTAAAGACTTTGATCTTACCATTTCTTACACTCCAGGCAAGGCTAATGTTATGGCCGATGCTCTCAGTCGCAAGTCGTATTGCAATAATCTCATGATCATGGAAAGCCAACCTCCTCTTCATGAAGAATTCCAGAAACTGAACCTTGGTCTTGTTCCTCAAGGCTATCTTGCGAACTTGACAGCCACTCCAACTCTCGAGGACAAGATTCGTTCTGAACAACTTCGTGATGCTGAAATCAAGAAGATTGTAGAACACATCAAAGCAGGCAATGAGAAATTTGAGTGCTTCTCAATTGATGACAAGGGAACTGTGTTCTTCGAAGGACGCATTGCAGTTCCTCAGATTCAAAGTCTCAAAGATGTCATTCTCAAGGAGGCTCATGAAACTCCTCTCTCCATACACCCTGGAAGTACAAAGATGTACCAGGATCTCAAGACACTTTATTGGTGGCCTAGCATAAAACGTGAAATTTCTCAATACATTTCTGAATGCGACGTTTGTCAACGTGTTAAGGAAGTTCATCAGAAAACAGCCGGTCTTCTCCAACCTCTGAAAATCCCTGAATGGAAGTGGGACATGATTGAAATGGACTTCGTCACTGGTTTTCCAAAGTCCAAGAGGGGCAACGATGCAATCTTCGTTGTCATTGATCGACTCACTAAAGTAGCTCACTTCTTTCCTGTCAAAGAGACAATCTCAGCTAGTCAGTTAGCAGAGCTCTACGCAGCAAAGATTGTTCCTCTTCATGGTGTTCCATTGGAAATAAGCTCAGACTGTGGAAGCATCTTCACTTCTCCGGATGGCACCCACCGGGTTCGGGGCCGGGTCGGCGCCCCCCATACCCGCCCCATTTAACTTGTCGGGTCTCATTTCTTACCATACCCACGACCCTATCGGGTTCGGAGCCCCAACGGGTACCCATTTAAAGAGCGACGGCGACACATGTGGGGAATAAAACAATAGAATATTGGAATGATGTTAGTGGGAATACACACGTGTGTACGTGTGTTATCTTCGGGAGTCCAAATTCCAACGCTCCCATGTGATGTGTGAGGTTTGTGGTCCATAGCTCGTGGACGTGTGGTTAGGCATATGATCATTAGGTATATGATTAGGACTTAGAGCGGGTCTGCGGGTATGCGGGTACGGGTTTGCCACCCCCATACCCGCCCCATTAGAACTGGCGGGTCGAAAATTTTACCAAACCCTCCCCATTTAAGGCGGGTACCCGTCGGGTTTGCGGGTTTCGGGGCCCCATTGCCATCCGTATTCACTTCTCATTTCTGGAAAATCTTTCAAGAAGCCTTGGGCACCAAGCTTTTGTTCAGCACAGCCTACCAGCCTCAGTCTTAAGGGCAAGTCGAAAGAGTCAATCAGATTCTCGAGGATATGCTTAGAGCATGTGGTCTCTCTTTTGGCATGAAATGGGAGGAATGTCTTCCATATGCTGAATTCTCCTACAACAACAGCTTCCAGGCAAGCCTAGGCATGGCACCATTTGAGGCTCTCTATGGCCGCAGATGCAGGAGTCCAATCAATTGGTCCGGAGCTGGTGAACGTTCACTCTTAGGCCCTGACATTGTTAACGAGGCCGAAGAGAAAGTTCGCATCATTCGTGACAATCTGAGGATTGCTCAATCTCGTCAGAAAAGCTACTATGACAGCAAACACAGGGACATGGTCTATGCAGCTAGAGACAAAGCATATCTCCGTGTAACTCCCCTCAGAGGCACTCATCGTTTTGGTGTCAAAGGAAAGCTTGCACCAAGATATATTGGTCCCTTCAACATTCTCTCAAGGCGTGCAGAAAATGCATATCGTCTTGAACTTCCAGAAAAGCTATCCAAGGTGCACGATGTCTTTCACGTGTCACAGCTCAAGAAATGCTTCAAAGATCCAGGTCGTGCAGTTGATCATGATTCAATTGATCTGCAAGAAGACCTCTCTTATGAAGAGCATCCTGTTCGCATTCTCGATGAGACCGAGCGCAAAACTCGCAACAAGAGCACCAAGTTCTTAAAAGTGCAGTGGTCTCATCATTCCGATAAAGAGGCAACGTGGGAGACCGAAGAGGATCTTCGCAAGAAGTATCCGGACCTTTTCTCTTCTCAGTAGGAATCTCGGGGCGCGATTCCTTCAAGGGGGGGCATTTTGTAACATCCCAAGTATGAAAACACCCTTAGAATGTTTTATTTCTTGTTATTTTATTATTAATGCATCATGTCATCATAAGCATTGCATGTGGTATGTGTTTCAAATTTGAAATTCAAATTCAAATCAATTTCATTCATACTTGGCATGTTCCAATTGTGGTTTAAAAAAATAAAATCTTGCAAACATTTAAAGTCAATAAGATTTCATAGTTGTTTGAGCTTATTGAATAAACTTGTCTATTTTTAAAAAAAATCAAAACCTATATGAAACCCTATTTGAAATTTAAATAGCAATTTCAAATCATTTGGCAATTTCAAAATTTTGAAAATAAGTACACATACCTTTGTTCTTGCTGTTTTGTAATTCAATAAAAATTATTGTTAATAAAAACCCCAAAAATCCTATTCTATTTTATCTCTTTTTCTTTCCTAAAAAAAAATAAGCAGAAAATAAAAAAAAAAACAGAAAAGCAAAAGGTGGGGCAGGCCAGCCCAAGTGGGCTGAGCCCACCACAGCCCCAAGGCCCAGCCCCCCACGATCCATGTCGTCTTCCTCCTCTGTACGGAGACAGAGGAGGGGAGACCATCCCCCACCGAGAAGAGCCCTCCACTGCTCCCCCTCCTCCTTAAAAACCCCCCTCGGCCGTGCCCTAGCTCTCCTCTCCCTCCTCCATCTCCACCGCCGCCACCCTCCTTCCTCTCCCTTCCCCTTTCTCCTCTGTTCCCTGAAGCCCGAACAGCAAAAACCACCGTCAGAACCCCGCCTTTCGTCGCCTCCATGGCCCTCCTCACGACGAGCTGTCGGTGGGAACGGAAACCTCTCGCCACGGCGTTCCTCGTCGCTGAGAACTAGGGCCGGAGATGGACTAGGGAGGTCACGCTCCCTCTTCTTCCCGCCGGCCACCCCGACGTCTCCTTCACGCTCGTCGCCACCTCACAGCGACATTGCGCCTCCCTCGGTGAGACCTCCTCCGTCTCCTCTCCTTCTCTTCCCCTGCACGCTGCACGCACACGGCCGCAGCACCCCAGTGGCAGCCGCAGCGCGTCGCCGGCGCGCCCTGCCGCCTCTCGGCAAAGTTCAGAAACTGAACTTATTCAGTTACAGTTCATTCCCGTAGTCCACCTCAAAAGGCCACACCCCCCTGTTCTATCACGAAACACCCGCCTGGCCCAGTGGTCAAGCCCTACGCGCGCGCGACCGAGGGCGCAGGTTCGATCCCTGGCCGCGGCATATGCCCCCCTTTTTGGGATTTATTTCCGCGCAGTACCTGGCCCCCACACGTCATAGGCTGTGGAGGTCCAGTCAGCGGCTTTTCAGCCCAGTCAGCGCCACCGTGGCGCTGGACCCACCCGTCAGCGGCACTGGGTCGGCACCCGTTGCGTAACAATTTTCCAATTCCAGTTTCTTTTGCAATCCGAAACCTGGGAATAATCAGAACTTTTAAAATTGCAGAATAGCCCCCAGAACTCAAATTCAAATAACTTTTGCATATTAAATACAAATCTAATAAATAAAATATGTATTCCATTCAAAATTTCCTAAAATTTTCAAATATGCAATCTGTTTACTGTTTTGAATAATTAAAATTATATTATTTTCTGTACCTTATTTAATTCATTTAAAATTGTTCAAAACATAACTAATTCAAATTAAACTCAAATTTAATTTGTAAAATATGTTTTCAAACCAGAAAAATGTAATCTTTTCAAATATGAACTTTATTTAATGTTTTGAACAAATAAAATTCAAATAATTTTATACTTGAATTAAATCCATTCAAATCTTTTTCAAACTTGTTTAATTCATAACTTGGGCATAAAAATTCCAAATTCAACAAACTAAATATGATTTCCATTCCATTTTTCATGAACTTTGCAAATATCAACTTTGTGTTCTGTTTTAAATAAATTAAATTGCTGAAAACAACAGTTTCTTAATTAATGCCTTTAAAATTGTCAAATTAATAACTTTCTCATTTTAAATCCATTATCAACAAATGAAATATGTATTCCATCTAAAATTTTGTGTTCTTTCCAAATATAAATTTTGTTATCTATTTTGAACAATTAAAATGGGTGTAAACAATAAATGTTTGTGTAACTCATTTAAGAAGCCAAATTTCATAACTTAACAAATAAAATTCCAAACTTGGTAAACAACATTTCAAATTGAAGCTATTGTTGTTTTCTTATTGTTTTCATCATCCATGCATCATTCTAATCAACTCTCACATGATGGTTATTTGTAGATCACTTAATTCAACTTTAATTCATGAGCTTTCCATATGCAACCCAAATTGCATATGGGCCCATTTAAATATGTTTACCATGTCAACTAGCTTATCTTTGATGCATCCATTAAATTGTCATGCATCATCCCATGTTTGTGCATTATGCCTTGTTATTGATTGTTTGTCTCTCTGCGTTGTTTGTTTGCTTCTTCTCGAATAGACGACGACGTTGAGACAGACGAGGTTTACGACACTACTTCAGAGGAGTTAGCCCAGTACCAGGCTACTGAGTTTGCAGGCAAGTATTCACTCACATGAACCATTGTGTCCTTTCCACACTGGATACCGATACTTTCCGTTGTCTAATCTGCTAGCCTTAAGACTCGTTGCTTGTGTTCCGATCCTATCACATGTTATCCTGTAACCCTGATATAGCCTATCCTCCACACCTATAACCCTGTTGCCTGTTGCCTGTGTCTTACTAGCATGCTTAGGGTTGCTTATGTTCGAGTCTGATGTACGTTATTTCTTTTACCATATTTATTATGTTCTGGGGGCTCGATACTTAAACAACCACCTGTTAATGTTTGAGGTAATGCTAATTTGATGATAAGGCACCGGCAGGAGGCCGGGTATGGTTTTGAGGCCTGCTAGTGTCGAACTCAGGAAAAGTTCTTGTCCTCTAGATCCATGATGAGCGCGCTAACCGCATGTGGGAAGCGTGTATGGGCGCCCCCCTCAACTTTGATTCGATTCGCATCTCGTCCAAATCGCCTCATTTAGTTCGGGTTTTCCATTTGCCGCATGCATATGCAGGTGCGAACCCTTGGCGCCAGGGTGGTAACTTTTGTAGTCGGCATTTAGGGAGACACGTTCTTAGAGTGCTATGAGGGTCCTCTTTTCTTCGTGGGGCTTGATTAGCCGTGCGCTCAATTGCACGGGGTTCTTTGGGCTTGATGCGAAGAAAAGTTGGGTTGTGTTGAGTGGCCTGCTTGGTGGGTTTGATCCCCGCCTGGCGGGTTATTCTTACGTGTACGGCCAAATTGGTGCATCCCTGCAGGGTTAAATCTTCTCGAGAAGCCGTGTTGTCCGCGGTTATGGATGACTTGGTGATAGGGCTGGCTAACAAGGATTAAACAACTTACACCTAATTAATAATAATTTGACTAGTAATAGGCTCATTGACACAATAACTTGAACCTTCATTAATCCAACTGTGTGGGATATCCTCGGATTGCTTCTTTCGATAAGGGGCGAGATCCAGGATGGGTTTTTTTGAGGTTAGTGGTAGTTGGTTCCGATGCGTTATCTTATCCCTTTCTTTTAGCCGGATGTTGTAGCGTGTCTCTGTAGTTGGTTAGGGCAGCCCGCTGCCGCACCTTTGTATCACCTATCTTCCGTTGAACCCAAAGCATCTGTAATTGGTGTTGTCGGGTACCCTTTGGTATCTTGTGCGTCTTTCTTGCCAGTACTCGTCCGTACTGACCCCTTTGGGGCTGCGTGTTCTGCAGACTACGTTTCCGAGGATCCCCATGGTGGCTACTACGTGGAGTATGACTAGGCTGCTGACGAGTAGATAGCGGACCCGGGCAGGATCCGAGACTTCGTGGATGGGCTCCGTTCTTTCGTTTCCGGCCTCTTAGGCCTATTTGGATCTTGTCTGTACTCAGACACTTTGGATGCTTCCGCTGTGATGTAATGATGACTTGTTGGGACATGTGTCCTCTGCATGACTGTATTTGCTATCTCTGCTCTAGTGAGAGCTTTTGCCACTTATTTCTATTTCTTTGTGTCTTAGAGATTTGTTGTGATATCACTTGTTCAAATGCCGTTGACGTACCATGTGTGTATGTTATGAAGTACGTCAATGGAAGTATTCGGATTTCTATTGGATGGTTTCACAGACGATGAATAGTAGAGGATGGTTCTCACACGTTTACTTGTTGGCCTACTCATATTGAGATGCGGGTGCAGGTAGGCCCCGTAAGCCATTTATCTACTGTTTAGCGGGCTGTGAGTATCCCCTAAAAGTCCGGGTGCGACAAATGGTATCAGAGCCTGTCTGCCTGTAGGATCCCTTTTACTGGTCGCAGTTGAGTCTAGAAACTATTTTGTAGCTATATAGGAAAAATGAAACTTGAGAGTAGGAGTTCTGTTCTTTTATTTCTTTCCCCACCCACCCTCCCTTTTCTGGTAAGGAAGTGCAACGTTGTTTTCTCTTCTCATCTAAACTTTCAAGTTAGGATTTCACGTATCCTGGCTTCTCTAGGATGGTTATATCTACTAGACCATAGGAATGGAGGTGGTTGTGACATGATTTATCATGTTGCCTACTCATGATTGAGAACGGAGGCACATAAGCCCCGGAAGCAGATCCTCTATTCCTTAAGCAGTAGATATTAATCCTTTAGAAGCCCGGATGGGTTTTCCGTAGTACCTCAGGAGTGTTTGGTCTCGTGTTTCCCAAAAGTTGCTTCGATATCCTGTTCTTCTCAAGATCCTTTTCGTCCGTTGGAACCTTGTTGTTGCTTGACACTTCAGTTTTTCTACCGGCGTCTAATCAAGTTTCCCCGATCATCTGCAGATGGATCTCAGGTTCTACCCGCAGGTGGTTCGTATGACTCATTGCGAGAGCACTGCCGGTTATCCGGAGATGCTGAGAGACATGGTCACTTTTCTGGGGTTCCGTTGGGCACCAGAGTACCAGGTCTACGAGCAGCAGCGAGAGTTTGAGCAGACCTACTACCAGGATATCGTCTATATTCTGTCAGATGATGGCATGAGCGTAGTCCACCGCTACGAGGCAGTGGGTTCCACAGTGGATATGGCTGTTGTGGATGGTCATTTTAAGTTTCTTCTCAAGGAGTGAGTACCAGAGTAAGTTTGCATCAACTTTGATGTTCATCATCTCAATTGTTTACATAGAAGAAAAGCAGAAATGTGTTAAGACAACAAACTCGTAGTACTTAAGTGAAAACAAGAAGTGATTTTCGCCTAAGCACTAGGGGGCTACAAGATAGATGAGAAACGAAACACATATGGCTCGTGTTCTTCATCCCATGGATAAGTTTGTTGAATTCGTCGGCGAAACTTCCCATGGAGTTCATCTGTTCAACTAGGCGGTTGAAATCCCCGGCAAAGTTATGGAACTTTTCCTGCATCAGTTCGAATCCCTCCCACATGACAGCGGGAGGAAAGATGATTTCACCATCCCTGTAGATGAAGCCATCCAGGGGCATCACGCTCTTCTTGGGGGCTGGAGCAAGGAGGAATTGCTCTCTCCATCCCGGGACCCAGTGACCCTCTGCGTCGAAGGCCTCTTGATTTTGATCATCCTAGAGACTTCGGCTTCCGTTAGCGGTGCCAGAAGATCTTCATGGACTTAGGTGGCTTTTCCGACAAAGAAATAGCTTCCGAAAACAATATCTCGGAGAGGAGGCAACTGGTTGCGAATAGGCGACATCGGTGGAAGATCCTCAAGCTGGAGAGGAGGAAGTGGCAAACTTCGATGAGCCCGCCTCAATGGATTTCTACTTGGAGGTTTTCCTCCTCGACTTCCCAGGCCTTGCGCTAAAACAAGGAGGGAAAAGACTAAGAACGAGGAAACCAAAAATACAGATGAAACTAGATTTCAGATAAGATAATTACTTGGATTGGAGCAGCGGTTGCTTCAGCCTCCAAGTGGTGTTTCTTTTCACCTCAGCTTCCCCAGGCTGGGCAAGATCCGCCTCAATTAATTCGGAGATCTACAAAAGATTGAAGCTTTCAATGATTAGTGATGACTAACGTTGGTAGACCCCAAGTGCAAGGTGTGAAGAGTGCAGCAGCAAGTTTTCCCTCAGAAAAGAAACCAAGGTTGAATCGACCAGTAGGAGGACAAGCAATCTCTGAAGGTTGATGCAGCTGAGGTGGCAGGACGCACTACCGGTTTAGCAACAACGTGGAACCTACACAACAAAATCAAATTACTTTGCCCCAACGTAGGAGTGAGGTTGTCAATCTCACCGGTTTTGCTGAACACAAAGAGATTAAACGTATGATGTGGAAAACAGTAGGAACAGTATGAAACTAGTATGAAAGCATTAGGTGTTTATCAGTATGAGGAAAACGGACCGGAGTCCACAGTTCACTAGTGGTGTCTCTCCGTGAAAGATAAATAACATGTGTGGTGAACAAATTACAGCTAGACAATTGACAGAAATGAAGGTTGCGCCGTAGTGCATATGCAAGACATAAAGATTACTATGTGATTCATGCGGGAATTACAACAAAATATATAGACCGTTATCCAACTGCATCTATGACTAATAATCCATCCTCCGAATATCATCCGAACAAACGTTGGGTATTAAGTTGCAAGTAACAGATAACTGCAGTAAGCAAAGTGTGTAATGTAAACAATAACATCATCCTTAGACAAAGCATTGTTGTTTTCTCCCTAGTGGCAACAACACATCCTCCATCTGTCATGTTTCTGTCACTCGAGCACACATGCAAAAGAGGCATGAACCCACTATCGAGCATAAATGCTTCCTCTTGGAGTTACTAGCATCTACTTGGCCAGAGCATCTACTAATAACGAAGAGCATGCAAGATCATAAATAACATAAGCATGAACATAACATGATAGATTGATAACCAAAAGACATAACATTCAACATTCATCAGATCCCGGCAAACACAACATGTAGCATTACATAAAGATGATCTTGATCATGTTAGACAACTCACAAGATCTAAACATGAGGTACAAAGTGGAGAGAACAACCATATAGATACTTCTATGGACCCGTAGTCCAAGGATGAACTACTCACGCATCACTTCGGAGGAGGGCATGGTGGTGTAGACCCCTCCGGTGATGAATTTCCCTACCAACAGGGTGTCAGGGAGAGCTCAAGAACCCTCCCGATATCGGGATGACGATGACGGAGGCCTCGAGTGTTTTTGGGTTAGAAGTGGAATCTATCTAGGGTTTATGCCTCGGTGGATTAAATAGGCAAAAGGGCCGAGGCGGTGGAGGCCTGGGGGTCCCGCACCACCCCCTGGCGCGCCCAAGGGGGGCCGCCCCGCCCTATGGTGTGCCCCCCCTGAGGCTCCCCTCTGGGTTTCTCCGAGATGCCGTGGAACCTTAGGGAATTCTAAGACTTCCGGGCTTCGAATTTTCCAATTACGAGAATATTTCCAGAACAACTTTTCTGAAACTAAAAACAGCAGAAAACAAGGAACTGGCTATGTGCATCATGTTTTCTCCCTTTTTTATGTCATTTTTATCGATTTTCCGGACCAACCTATTGACAAGATGACACAGAGCCAGTTCCTTGTTTTCTGTTATTTTTAGTTTCAGAAAAGTTGTTCTAGAAATATTCTCGGAATTAGAAAATTCGAAGCCCAGAAGTCTTAGAATTCCCGAAGAGACCAGGAGAGGGGCCACATGGGGCCCACACCATAGGGCGGCGCCCCCCTTGGCCGCGCCTGGGTGGTGGTGTGGGGGCCCCCAGGGCTCCACCGCCTTTGCCCTTTCGCCTAATTATTTACCTCTGAAGGAAAACCCTAGGCACCTGATAAAATATCCCCGAAAAGTTCCGGAGTCGTCGTCAACCCTAGATCAGGGGGGTCTGAAGCTGTCTCCTGGCACCCTTCCGGAGAGGAGATCATCCTCGGAGGCATCTTCATCACCATGCCTGCCTCCGGAGTGGTGCGTGAGTAGTTCATCCTTGGACTACGGGTCCATAGCAGTAGCTAGATGGGTGTATTCTCTCCCTATGCCTCAATGTTTAGATCTCGTGAGCTGCCTAACATGATCGAGATTGTTGTTATGTAATTTTATGCGATGTGTTTGCGTGATCCGAGGAATATTGATCTTATGCCAAGTTGATTATAGTCTTTATTGCATATGTTATTTGTGATCTTGCATGCTTTCCGTTGCTAGTGGTTGTTATGGCCAAGTAGTTGCTAGTGACTCCAAGAGGCAGTATTTATGCTCGATAGTGGGTTCTTGCCTCCTTTTCGCCTGTGCTCGAGTGACAAAAACGTGACGGGGGAGGATGTGTTTTTGCCATTATGGAGAAAACAGCGGGGTGAGTGCCCGCGTATACAATCATTGCTTACATTACACAAATTTCTTAATGCGACTATCTGTTACTTGCAACTTAATACCTAAGGAGGTTCGGATGATAACCTGAGGGTGGATTATTAGTCATAGATGCAGTTGAATTACGGTCTATGTATATTGTTGTAATTCCCGCACTAAATATCATAGTAGTCATCACGTCATGAATGTGCACTATGGTGCAACCTCTATTTGTCAATTGCCTAGTTGTAATTTGTTCACCCAACATGCTATCTTTTATGGAGAGACACCACTAGTGAACCTATGAACCCCGGTCCATTTTCCTACACTGTTAAACAAACCACTACAATTTCCTGCTTTCTTTACTTACTGCAAGCAAACACCATTTTCCACACTATACGTCTAATCTTTGTTTTCAGAGAGACACGTGAGATTTACAACCTCACTGTACCGTTGAGAAAAAGTATTTTGGTTGTGTTGTGTGCAGATTCTGCGTTGTTGCTAACACCGGTGAAGCGTCATCACCACAGTCAGTGACATCAACCTTCCGAAGATCCTCTTTCTCCTACTGGATTGGTAACCTTGGTTCTTAACTGGGGGAAATTCTTACCGCTGTGCTCATCACATCGTCCTCTTGGGGTTCCCAACATGCCATCCATAGCAACAGAATTCCTGGCACCATCAAGGTGTAGCAAAGAATTTTTGTAGCCATCACAAGCACCAAAGAGTTTCTGGCGCCGTTGCCAGGGACCAAACAAACATATATAAGAAGTCTTCCTCCCGCCACGGTCTCCATCACAAGCAGAAAGAATTTCTAGCGCCGTTGCCAGGGAGATAGAAGTTTTCTGGCAAGGTGAGTCTCTCACTCTCAGCCTCTTTATTTTGTTTATTGACTTGTTTTTATTTTTGTCTTGTTTGGTTCTCTATATCAAAAACACAAAAAAAAATTAGTTTACTTCATAGCTGTTATTTTTTATTGCTCGTTTTTATGTCTAGTTTAGTTCCTATCACTATGTCACCGGAAGAAACAATATTCACTTTCAAGCAAGGGAGTGAGGAAAGTTTCAAGGAAGCTTGGTCTAGGATTTTTTATTCTTATAGTAAAACCGAACCCATGATAACCTTGAATTTATTTCTTAGTAGTTTTTACTTTGGTCTTGTTCTTTGCTATAGATATGCTTTAGACTCTGCGGTAGGAGGAGACTTCCTGCGTTGTGATGGCTATCAAGCTCTTAATGCCATTAAAATAAAGAGATATGCTTTAGACTCTGCAGTAGGAGGAGACCGTCGAATCGTGTCGGAAACTATTAATGGTGAGGCGTCAACTGAAACGTCTTCCTTGTCGTCACAACTTCACTCGCAACGTGGAGTTTTTCAAGGCGGACGTCTGTGCAAGGACTTGGGTGCCCATGACAGACGGGCTACATGGCCATATGCGCTTTTCCTCAGCAAACGCTTTAGCAAATCTCTTTTTGACGTGATGAAGTACACAGGCAGATGCTACTTATTTTATTGACACGGGTGAGGTGTTCAACATGAGATCCAAGACTACCAGCCCACCAAATGTGACTATGGATTTCTTTTCATCGTGGCTCTTTCATCCAGGTTGTTTGTGGATACTCCACTGGTATTTGTCCGTCTATAAATTAAATGTAAGAGAAGTATTCTTGAGAAATAAAGTGTTCGGATCTATCTCTATTTTTTACAAGCGTGAACTTTATATGATTATTAGATAGGCTTGATACAATTTTTAGGGTTTAATAGTGTCTTTTATGGAAAACATATCCCTTCTGTCAAGTGTCAACTGCAACGAGTACAAGCGCACGCATGTATATTTATCGCTACCCCGAGGTGTGTAGACTTTCATGTACCTACGGTCTTTCATGGTGCTAGAGTGACGAGGAAAGAAAATAAATCAATTTTGCTATTTTAGTACAAATAATAGACGAGAACTGTACACGGAGGGCACCCTCGCTTGAGTGGGGTTCTCAAGTTGCGCCCTGGCGCCTGCTCTCATTCGTGTGTGTACATTAGTGGGCACACGGTCCAGCTGCTTATCCAGCTGCGTGCAAAAATCGTCTTGAGAAGATTTGCTGCAGCTACGCCCTACGCGGGCGGACCAGCTTTCTTTTTGTTTACTGTTCTGTCCAATGTGCATGAAACTCTAATTTCTCTTTCTTGGGCTTAAATGAATTTGACCTCATCAAATGTTCTATATATGTGAAGCTCTGTTTTACTTGTGTCTTGTTTTCAGTTTGCAACCCTGTAGTTCTTCTTCCCTAGTTAAAAGCTATATCCGTGAATCCGCTATTATTTAAGCTGTAGCTTTTGGACTGTATAACTGTGGATGAGCTCCTCATCGTACAAGACAATAAGTGTGTGACGTATAGTTCCTCTTTGTGCTGACCCATAAAGTGAGTATATGACTCTTATGTTCCGTAATTTCTCTCTCTAGTGCATGGTACATAAATAGTTAAAGTTTACTGTTCCGTCCAATTTGCATGAAACTGAATTTCTCTTTCTAGGGATTTACATGAATTTTGGGCGCCATGTGTCTCTTTTGATCCAAAAAAGAACTATCTATTTGTATATATATTGCAAGTAAATGAGATTGACTAGGTGACGCCTATATTTTCTTTTTGCTGAGATTAATAAATGTCGAAAGAATTGTATATGCTTGCTTAGTTTGTTTTTTCTATAAGGACTTCAACTTTTTTGTGTGGAGTTTTATTTTGCCGTCATATGTTGAGACTGCAATCTTCTAGTTCTTCCCTAGTTTTTTTTTGTTGTCTTAAAGATCTCCTCATTGTAGAAGACAAAAAGTCCATGCTGTGTAACAGCTGTTTCTTCTGACTTTTTTGTAAAGTAACTATCTGTTCTGGCTTCTGACGGGAACTGAAGATGCCACTCTTCTTTCTTTGTCTATTCTTCTTGTTCTTCTTCACTGTTAGTTTTGGATTGTTAAGAATTTAGGCAATTTATAAATTAAATTAATCCAAGTATAAATCATGAACATGACGTAAACATACTGATATTTAACCATATTCGTGCATACTAGATTTATAGTAGATAAATCTACGCAAACTACTAGTGTTGCACACATGGAAATAATAATGTCAGGGATGAACGTGCTATACCCTGCAGTTGGCCAATTGGCAGTAGCCGTAGCAGAGGCGGCGGCCGCGGCGGCGGCAGCAGCAGCGTTGGCGGCCTCAGCAGCAGTAGCAACCTCGGTGGCAGCTGCGGCGGCGGCAGCAGCTCGATCGGCTTCGGTGGCCATGTTGACGACGAGGGCGACGCGGTAGTAGACGAAGTAGATGTACAGCAGCAGCGAGCAGTCGCGTAGTAGACGCTCCCCAAAAACCTAATCGCCTCTCTCCCGTACAGGATCTGGAGAAGCGGGGTTTCGGAGGCCTGCTCTCCCGTCGGCCGTGTACGCGGTAGACGGGATGGGATCACCGGCGGCAGCAACAGGAGGTGGAACGACAGTGGGCGCAAAGAGGCGACGTGTGTGAGATGTGTCTACTGCGTCCGCCTGAGCCTCCAATTTATAGGCACGGCCGAGTAGGAGAATGGTCAATTTAATTGGCGTTTACTACAGCCGTTACCACGTGATAAATGCGGCGTTTTACTGCGCGCAGTTATCACACGCGATCAATACGGCTGTTACCAATATAAATGTGACGCATTTAGACAACAATAATTATGACGTCTCATATTATTGCCGTGTCTGTTGACTCCCCGTTTCCGACTGCCAAAATAAAGGCATCGGCTCGGCTCATTCCCGCAACCCGCGGCGCATCGTGACGTGTCATGACGAGGCGAGCGCGTGGCGAGGCGGGCGGCGGAGGAGGAGCGCGCGTGTGGAACACCTCCACTACTCCTCTCTCTTCATACCAACTCACACTAGTGGGGAGAGAGCTCACATTATAAACTGGTGCAAAACTCTCCCAACTAGCAATGTGGGACTAAACTCCCACCATTTGCTATGGCAGCATGGGCCTTTGGGATTAAGTGGAAATTGGCTAATGGGCCTATAGGTCCATCCGAATTTCAGCATGGATGTGCTGAAATGTATCAGTATAAATTTTAAATCATTTGCTCGCCTTCGCCTGAGTGTGATTCCATATGACATTCTACAAGGCTATGAAACTGAATCGGTTAGTATGAACACAAATTTTCTGTCGATCTAGGGAAACCAGCGGGCCCACTTCAAGTTTCTAGCGTGTGTGCTCGACGCTCAGATAACCCCATGGGTAAAATCGTGCATACGTGTCTTTTCAGTTAATTGTTCGCACCACAGTAGATAACTCGGTTGTATGCATAACTTAGCGGGTTAATACTAACCGTTGTCAGCCATGAGGCCCATGACAAAGAAAACACACACATGCATGACGTGTCCGCATATGACACATCTTAGTTTGGCAGCCGCGCATGTTCAGGTACAAAGGAGCTAACGGGGCAGTCCATATATAAAAAAAGAATATATCAAGATACAAATGTTTCTCATGTCTAATTCTATATTGACACAATGGTTGGAAAACAAATAATAGCAGATGAGAATCTAAGAAAAACCGGGGATAAACAGACACGATAATCTATAGAACTTTCTTACGAAACGGATCCCCCGAAGTATGTTGGGTGGGGACGTAGTATTGGACCTCATGTTAAATACTTCACCAGAGTCCATAAAACAAATCGCATCTTCCTCTACTTCGCCACCCGCTGAAACAGATTTGCTGAAGCGTTGGCTAACGAAAAGTGTATGGCCGTCTAGCCCACCCGACATGGGCACCCATGTCCTTGTGCTCACATCTGCCTCGAAAACCTCCGCCCATCGAGTAAAATAGGTGTCGGCCTACGGGTGTTGCAACTAGCGCCTCACCATAAGCAACTTCCCACGCGACACGACTAGGTAGCAAATAGTGAAAGTCACATCTTTAGAGTTCCTGCCGTGATTAGTGATTTTGATATCTTCAACTTCTTGGTCCTTGTCCTCGTCGCCTAGCACACCGGGGTCGCTCGGAACTTCGGAATCGTCATCCCCAAGATGATTGATGACACAACCAATGTCGGTAACGATGGGCGCACCGTTGCTATCAGCGGCTGTTACACGCAATAGAAAAAACAACGATGAAATTAAGCAAGATCAAACAAACGGGGACACGAGATTTTAACGTGGAAAACCCTTCCAACAAGGAAGAGAAAAAACCACGGGCGCCAGCCAACAATACTTCACTATTTTCTGGTGAGGTTACAAATGCGCCGGGATTTACAATATGTGGCTTATCCCGTACGGCGGCTTACAAGAGGTATATAAAGACGGTCCTGACCTAACTAGGTCGGTAACGGTGAATCCAACTCGAACTCGGTAACAACTCGAACTCGGCCCTAAGCCTCCGGCGACGGGTCTCGCGTAGCGGAGGCCAAAATTTTCCTTTATCTTCATATGAATTTGGATCACCACAAAGTAACACTCCACCTTGAGACAAATTCCCTCTTGTAGCATGAACGAGAACCTTTACCTGAAACACACAAGGAGAACACCTTCGGCGCCAAATAGCATCTTGGGCTAAGCAGTGATACCAACTTAGGTTGAGCAAAACTTAAACTTAGCAATAGGAACTGGCTTTGTCATCATATCAGCAGGAGTATCATGAGTACTAAACTTGCGTACCTCCAGCTTACCTTGTGCAACAACATCACGTACATAATGGTACTTGACATCAATGTGCTTTGTTCTCTCATGGAACATCTGATCCTTAGTAAGGTAAATAACATTCTGACTGTCACAAAATAGTTTAATGCAAGTATCATCTCCACAAAGCTCAGCAAACAGTCCTTTCAACCAAACTGACTCTTTGCATGCTTCAGCAAGCCATATACTCAGGCTCGGTAGTAGATTGTGCAACAACACCCTGCAAGGTAGCCTTACAGCTAACAACACATCCACTAACTGTAAACACATAACCTGTAAGGGACCTCCTCTTATCCAAGTCGGCAGCAAAATCTGAATCCACATAGGCTGCGAGTCCCTCACTAGTCTTGCCAAACTTCAAGCAAGTTTTGGATGTGCCGCGAAGGTACCTGAAAATCCACTAAACAGTTTTCCAATGTTCTTTACCAGGATTAGCCATGTATCGACTGACCAAACTCATAGCATAAGATAAATCAGGCCGAAAACACACCATGGCATACATTAAGGAACCAACAGCACTAGTATAGGGAACTCGTGACATATACTCAATATCTTTGTCAGTAGTAGGACATTGCAATGCTGACAACATGAAGTGTGAAGCAATAGGAGTACTAACAGACTTTGCATCATGCATATTAAAATGATAAAGGACTTTCTTAATGTAATTCTCCTGACTACGAAATAACAATCTAGATTTTCTGTCTCTTGAAATTTCCATACCTAGAATTTTCTTAGTAGGACCAAGATTCTTCATCTCAAACTCACTACTCAATTGTTTCTTCAATGTAGTGATTTCTTTCATGCTCTTGGCAGCAATTAACATATCATCAACATATAGCAACAGGAATATAGGCGATTCATCAACAAATTTAATGTACACACAGCTATCATATTCAGACCTTTTAAAGCCATGTGACATCATAAAAGAAACAAACCTTTTATACAATTGTCGAGGAGACTGTTTCAAACCGTAAAGGGACTTCTTTAGCTTGCACATGAAATCCTCTTTACCAGACACTATGAACCCTTCAGGTTGGTCCATGTATATCTCCTCCTCAAGTTCTCCATGCAAAAACGCTGTCTTCACATCTAACTGCTCAAGCTCAAGATCATGCATAGCAAAAATACTAAAGAAAGTACGAATAGAACTATGCTTGACAACAGGGAAGAACGCATCATTATAATCCACTCCTGGAATCTGTCTGAAACCTTTTGCTACTAACCTTGCCTTAAACCTTGGAGGCTCACTTGGAGATAAAGCCAGCCTGAACCCTTTATATAAAACCCAAAACCTACAGGGTGAAAGTTACAATGGAAAGAAAAAGAACCAAAACGAAAAATTAAAGGAAAATTGAAGAGGAAGGGGAGCTATGCTCTAAATCTAATCATTTAAAGCAAGATGGGCAAAAGAGATAGCCCAATCATTAAGAATAGCTTATGAGCCGGATTGAGACAGCGTTGAGTCCAAAGTAGCAAGTCTTCGGCACACCTGCGAAAGACGAACTTCAAAGGTTCCACTTCATGTCTGAAGACTTTTGCATTGCGCCGTTTTCAAATGTTCCAGAGCGCACAAATGATAACAGAAGATCTGACCTTGCAAAGAGGGGGACCATCCCAGAGTTCCCGCACCCTAGTGCACAAAAGCACATCAGAGTAGATGGCAGGAACTGAAGACCATAATAACGGAATGGAAGGACAGTGAAGGAGAAGGTGCTCAGTAGATTCCGCAACAGAGCAGAAAGGGCATGCAGAGTCCGTTGTCCCTTTCAGAAAGCGTCGCAAGTTTGTGAAAAACCGTCCTCGATCCGCGAGCCAAAGGAACAAGCGGCAACGGTTCGTCGCGTGCTAGGCATTGTCTTCTCAGTTCGGTTGTTCCCAACAACGCTGGGTCAATATAAACTCCCTTTTTACGTTGCAAAAGGGGTTTAACTCATATTTAATAATTATAAACTTTAGTTTTACGATGCGAAAAGAAATATAAGTAGATAGATGAAAACAATTTTTTCCCCGTGTATTACTACTAGCTAGTAGGTACGGAGCTCTAAAAAGAACCCGGAAGAAACATGCACGACGCACGAAGGTGGAATACATTTGTCGTGGTTGCAGTCTTAGATATCATATCAAACACTTCACCAGCTGCGTCGATAAAATAAATAGAGTCCTCCTTCACATCTCCACATGCATAAACAGATTTGCTAAAGCGTCGACTAAGGAAAAGAGCTTGGCCATCAAGCCCGCCCGGCACGAGAAGCCACTTTCTAGTGCCCGTATCTGCCTCGAAAACCTCCACCTTGGAGAAATAGGTATCATCCGACATCAGTAATTTGCGCCTGGCCATAAGTAGTTTCCCGCGCGATTCGACCAAGTACCATATTGTCAGATTGATATCTTCAGTGGGTTCCTCCTCATCACCTAGTTTTTGAAAGAGCATGCCCTCATCAACTATGTAGTCACCACCGCTCTTCGTCGATTCTCCCAAGACACACTCAAGATCACCAAGTGGGTGCTTGACGACGAGCTCAATATTGGTGACGGTGGGTAAACCGTCGCTATCAAATGCGATGCCTAAGGAGATGAGGTCCTCGGCTTGTGTGATACCATAGAGTTTGTCTTGGAAGAAGGCAATGTCGATGATACGAGACAACAAAGCTGTTTCTGGCGGCTTCTTAGGTAGCCACACACCCTTCCCTGGCTGGAGTAAGATGATGGGATAGTCATAACAGTTGGTGCTAACAGCGACGAGACCGGTAGGGGGCGACTTCATGAGTACCTTGCGAACCTCAAACGTCTTGGAAACATTGCCGATGATCTTGTCCAGCTCGGGGAGAGACACGGTTGTGTCGGAGAAATAATTGTGTAAATAGTAGCGGGTACGAGTACATGTCTTGTTTCTTCTTTTGAACCTGGTACGGCGAGTGCATGCGTGAGTGTCGAGGAAGTCGATGGCGAGCCAAGTGTCAGTAGCGCCGATGCAGCGTGTGTTGCTGTGAGGGAAAGGGAGCACTTGAGCTGAACCGTCTTGAGAAAGACTCAGGAATCCATCGGGGAGTACGATCCAAGGCAGCCGGCGAGGAGAGGGAACAAGGCGCCAGGAACGGCACACGGCCCGGAAACGAGCGCAGTCGGCTGGCGAGGTGAGGCCGGCGATCACGAGACGCAGCAGGTCGTGCGGGAGATCGGACCAGCAGGAAATCCACGCCATGGATGGACGCAGCAGGTCTTGCGGGAGTATTAACTTACGTATGTGGTACTGAACCGTGTGCAGCTGAACCTCGCTTATATCGGCAACGTCGCACTTTTTGGGTTGGGTACGAACTACAGAGTTCCTCGTGGATCCTAATTGGTCTCTGTTCCATGTACGTCTTCTACTCTTCTGTCCGGAAAGGAAACATGTCAAAGGAGAGGTTTTCTGTTTCGGACCCAACCCCAAGACTAGCTAGGGCGATCTAGAAATTTGTCTTTCCTGCTGCACGTACGATCCAGCATAGTACTCCCTCCGTATATAAGATGTTATAGCTATTGCTCATGTTGTCTAGATACATACTAATATGAGTGAACATATACACTAAAGGTTGTCTAGATACATGTAAACATGTGTGAATATGGAAAAAGGGTAAAACATCTTACATTTAGGAACGGAGGGAGTAGCTAGCTGAATCAAGTACTAGCATATTGCTAGATGATGGTGTCTGTTTCGGCCTGGTCTGATCTCCCGCAAGACCTCCTACATATGGTCATCGCCGGCCTCCTTTTCCCCGCCGATCACGCCTGCTTTCGAGCCGTGTGCCGTTCCTGGCGCTCGATCCCCTGTCCGCAAACGCTACCTATGGTCGCGCTCCGGGTCAGACTTATGCATCTCGTCCCTTCTCATGGCGGCTTCCATGAAATCCACCGCTTCCCTGAGCATGACCGCTGCATTGGCTCCACCGACGGCTGGCTCGCCCTCGACACCACCGATACTCAGACCTACAGACATACCTACACGTTGTTTAATCCCTTTTCAAAGGCAAGGGTGCCACTCCCGGAGCTAGACGCAGCCATCGGCGACGTCGCCATACTGTTTGCGGTCCACAAGGTGCTCCTGCAGTCAGGCCTCGATGCTCTCATCGCCGTAAGGACCAACCACCGTAATCATCCTATCATCTTACTGAAGCCACGCAAAGGTGTATGGTTACCCCCGCCAAGATCAAGACCCTTCACCCGTATCATCGACGTTGCGTTTCTCCAAGACAACAAACTCTATGGAATCACGCGGGACGAGGATCTCATCTCCTTCAGCTTTGACTTTGATAGCCAGGGCATACCAATGGTGACCAGTATCAACTGCGTCATAAGAAACCAGAGTGTTAATGTTAAGAAAGACGCACTGAGAAAGAGAATCGACGACTACATAGTTAATGATGGTATGCACTTCGCACACGACGACGAGAAATCCGGTGCCGTTGGGCATATCGTCACCATCTGGTACCTGGTCGAATCGTGTGGGAACCTATTAATGGTGAGGCGTCAACTGAAACATCTTCCTTGTCGTCGGCACAACTTCACTCGCAACGTGGAGGTTTTCAAGGCGGACGTCCGTGCAAGGACTTGGATGCCCGTGACAGACGGGCTACATGGCCATGCGCTTTTCCTCAGCAAACGCTTTAGCAAATCTCTTTTTGCACGTGATGAAGTACAGGCAGATGCTATTTATTTTATTGACACGGGTGAGGTGTTCAACATGAGATCCAAGACTACAAGCCCACCAAATGTGATTATGGATTTCTCTGCATCATGGCTCTTTCATCCAGGTTGCTTGTAGATACTCCACTAGTATTTGTTTGTCTATAAATGTAAGAGAACTATTCTTGAGAAATAAAGTGTTCGGATCTATTTCTAATTTTTACCGGTATGAACTTTGTACGATTATTATGTAGTCTTAATGCAATTTTTATAGGGTTTAAAAGTCTCTTTGTAACATCCCTGAATTTTGGAAAAATTCAAAAATATCAAAAAAAAAAAACTGTGAATGCAAGCCCCCAAAAAACAAATAAAACACAACACAAAATAAATATTACTCCCTCCCGTCCGTTTTAAGTGTCGGGAGAAATGATCCTCCTAGGCACAATTTTATACCTACCAGCGACACTCTTTTGGGATCAGAGGGAGTATAGCTTTTCATAAGTGTTGGAATTTCTAAATCCATTTGAGCCTCTATTTCATAAACCCTCAAAGTTTCTTCAAAATAATTATTTGACAAGTACTTCAAATTATAGAAAAGGGGCTATTATCTATTTCAAAAAATGGTCTCAATTTTAAACCTTGTTTTCAAAAAAAAAAATGGTATTTAAAAATAGGGGATTATCGCCTTTGATAATATCCTAGGCAACAAAATTATTTTAGAGACCAAAAGTATTTATGTGATTTCAATGGTTCAGCAATACTTCTAGTATTTCAAATGTTTTCGACAATAATATTTTGCAAGAAATAATATTGCAATGCCTTTCAACCCAATAATAAAACCCAAGTTACTTTCCTAAAATATCATCTTATCCAAAAAGGATCTATTAAACCCTATTTTTAATAAACATAAAGTGCCTTTTTAAATTAAAAATCCATATTTGAAATTTCATATTTAAATTGTGTTGGAAACAACACAAAATGGTTTCATTAAAAGATAATGTTTTTCAAAACTATAGAAACAAATTTGAGGCAAATTGGACTTATAAAATAAAAGACATGGTTTAATTAAGAAAACATGAATTTAAAGGAAGCGACATGCTATGATACCATGTCGAAGCTTTGGTTTGGGGAAACGATCATAGCCTTGTGGGAGGCACGGCGGGTACGTGTTATAGGGGTACAAAGAGCTATATAGAGGGGATACGTATAGGGATGGTGTACTACACCATACACTATATATGTATAGATTTCAAAACGTTTAACACTAGAAAGATACTACCAATCTCCATGGTCTACAGCAATAAGAAGCGTGACAATATCTCATGTTTACCCCTGGTCCTAGCAGACCTGCAACATATCAGGTGCTAACCACTCTAGCAGATGTGAGCAACTTAGATCACATTCTTTGCATCATGATGTCTTGCAAAGAGCTGTTCAGTGCCAATGACTTGCCATGTTTGGTATAACCTCTCATGATTTCTAGAAAGGGCAGATTTATTGTTGGTTATCTCACTTTAACTTTTGGCTGTGTTAGACTCTGTATATATCTGGGCCTACGTACATATGTTGTAACTCTATTCGTACACGATGATGTACCCATATAATGCAAAGGTCACCCCACGTTGGAGGTGTGCCACACAAACCCTAAATCATTTGTTTTACATGGTATCAGAGCCAAGAGGTCTCAAGTTCAAGACCCAGCCAACGCACTATTAAATCTAAAATAGTTACGGCCTTTCATCGATCCCACGTCTGAGGGTCTTCCTGTACGTCACAGTCTAGACATGAGAGGGAATGTTAAAACCTGTTAGCCTAGTCTTTCCATCAGTTCGGACTTTTGGAATATATGGCTAGTGCATCTGTCTAATATGGTATCAGGCCATAATATGTCCAATAAGCAGCATGTCTAATCAACCTAATGCCGACCTGCCATAATATCACAAGTAACAATCGCCATCCAAGCTACTTATTTCTTTCTTTTGTTGGACCCTCACAAGCTAGAACCTCTGATGAGACTTGCACCTGAGCTATAAGGTTCCCCGAGGGCAAATAAATAATTATTTCTGATAAGCTCGATGTCCAAATAATATGGTTGTTTCGCGAAAAAATAAGAATACCAAAGGTATATTTATCAGGAATTTAGAGAAACCATACAGAAAATATGGCCTATCATTTTTGCGACGAACAAACAGAGCCCATCTCAAAAGCTGTAACATCTGGAAAATATGCTATATTGCAGTTAGTTATCGATGTAAAAAACGGTAGACTAGGTTGGATTGTGCCGTACCTCTCAAGGGTAGGTGTGGCTCTATATATGTAACATCTAGGGTTTTACAACTTGATTAGGAATACAACAGCCTTGCACTACAAGTAAGGTTAGCCTAAAGTGACAGGTTCGTAACCGCTCCTTTGTCAACCGACTCTGTTTAACATCCCCCCTCGATCCGAACAGGGGCTAACCAAATTTAGTTCATACTTCAATCGATCAAACGTTTCTTTCCAAGAGCCTTGGTGAATATGTCAGCAATCTGATCATGTGTAGAGATGAACTGAACTCTCAATGCTCCCGCTGACACTTTCTCTCGCACAAAATGAAAATCAATTTCAATGTGCTTTGTGCGGCATGGAATACGAGATTAGCTGTGAGAAATGTTGCACCTAAATTGTCACACCACAAAACTGGAGCTTGAGCCTGAAACACACCTAGTTCTCGCAGAACTGATTGTAGCTATGTCACCTGTCGGATATATACCGAATAGGGGTATAGAAGATGGTAGACAAAGTGCCGGACTACCAGGGTGGCCCAAGTGGTAATGGGCTTAGGTCCATTGGGCGGCCCAGTAGGCCGACGCGCAGAAGCCGGATTCTAGAAGAACCCGGATCACGGCCCGCGTGATCTGGCTTGGAGGAGAAGACGGGTTTCTTACCGTCCAAGTTACAAGTTAAACGTAGCCTTCTAGGTTTCCTAATCTGTAAGACCTAGTCCGGCTATTATATAAAGCCGGACAGAGGATAGATTTCATAAGTTCTAAGTTGAATAAGCTCTAAGTTCTAGGTTATCTCGCCGAGAAGCTGATCCTCGCCGAGTAAAGCTAGATCTATTCCCTCACACTGTAAACCCAGAATTACGGGCTTTAGTCCCTTATAGTGAGAAAGGCAGGAGTAGGTACGCCGTACTGTCGCGACGTACCGAACCTGGGTAAAATCCCGTGTTCTGTGTTACTACGCCGTTCCGTTACCCCACGTCTCTACCGTAGTCTCATGGCACCCCAGTCTATGAAAACTACTACGATGTCTCGATAGTTGGCGCCCACCGTGGGGCCGACGACGTCAGGCGTGAAGTTCCGATCTGGGATATTAGGCGGAATCGGAAGATCGATCACTGTCGGAAGCTTGGAATTCGACAACGACGTCGGGCGCTTCCTCGACAACGGATCCTACATCCCGGCGCAAAACCATCTGGTAAGTGCCTGCGTTTTACCGATTGGATCTGCAAATATCTTTATCGGATTAACCGCGGAAGCAATGGGGTTTTGCGGTGAAAGCAATTATCTCCCACCCGCCCTATACCCAGTCGAAGACGACTATGATGCCGGATTTTGCTCAGATCGCCGACAAAACAGTGATACCCACTTTATCGGCATGGTGCAATCCGAGATCGCCGAAAACACGGATGACGGAAATCCCGTGCAAGAGGCAGACAACAATACACCCGTCCCAGAGACGGAAGAACCAATACCCGTCACAGAGGCGGAAGATCCGACATCTGTCAACCAGACGATGAACTCGGAAACAGAATCCGTGCTCGCCGCCATTGAGGCGAGATTGGAGTCGGAAACCGGATCGGATAATTTCTCCGAAGACGAAGATGACGATGCCTTCGTACGAAAAGTTAAATCCTTTCAAGAGGGATTCCATGAAGTGCTAATGGCAAAACCAGCCGATACAAAGGGTGCCGATAGCCAGGAAAGCCCTAAAACCCCTCCGCCAGAGGAAGAGAGGGAAGACGGAGAAACTTCTCCGATATTTCCTAATGTTAAGGAGATGACAGAGGATGAACCTGTCAAAAAACCTCCATCTTCCAAGAAAAAGCACCGTGCTTCCAAAAAACTCCAGTACAAACTCCGGAAGAAACAGTTAGCTGATCTCGCTGACGAAAACCTGGAAGTTGGAGATGTTAGCGGCACAAAACCTGCGGAAAAGAAATCTAAGGAAATCACTGCTCCGCCAATGACAGAACTGGAAGAGCAAGAACTATTACAAACTCCAGTGGGACCCAATGAACCCCCTGAGATGCTGGAAGCCAGGAGACAAGCTTTCCAACGGCAACAGCAACAACTGCTTAGATCTCGGCAACACCTCCAACAAACCCATAATGACATCAAAATTATGAAGCAAGAAATTGAGGAGTACGAGAGAAAGCACAGATCTGTCTTAAAACCTACAAGGTTACCCGGAATTACAAAACCGGAAGAGCTGTCGCCGAAAGAAAGGTTCTATAACCCATCTTGGCAAAAGCAGCTAAACGGCAAAGATGCCAAGGGTGAACCAATATACAAAACCGCAGCTGAAAACGCGGAAGCAGCGTTCGCCATCCTGAACAATGATCTGTATTCTAACGGGGAAAAACTCCAAGGGGTGTATGCTTTCCTAGGAAAAGCATTACAGCAGCAACAGCGAGGACAAGAGCGATCAGGGAGGCTGCATGATAATTCCGCCCTCTGCAAAACTGTTACTTGCGCTGCTGGAGCACCTGGACCGGAAGAACCAGGAGATTCGGACAAAAAAGAGGATCCGAGAAAAGACAAGAAAAACCCCGACAACCGGGACGCAGCGTCTAGAACCGGACCTCATCTCCCGAAAGATGGATATAAACCACACGATCGGGAAGACAAACACCGGAATGACGGCAAAATAATGCCACCTCCGAGAAACCCAGCCGAAAAAGCTGGAAGATACGATACACCTCACAGGCGTGAAAGATCTCGGACACCGCCCAAAGATAAGGAAAGGTACAGGAGCAGGACTCCACCTAATCCCAGAGGGCGTGACAACGGAAGAGATAGAGATAACCTCGGAAAAACGCGTCCGCGTAACAATGGAAAAGAAAGGAGTAGATCCCCTTCTGTCCATTCAGCCGGGAGATATTCTGCGCATATTGACAGAGCAGAAAAGGATGATCTATACTTTGGTCCTAAGTGTTTCACTGACAGGATCCGAAGGATAACCCTGCATTCTGGCTTTGCCAAAGTTGGTCCAACCTACCAAAAATATACCGGCAGTACAAACCCGGATACCTGGCTTTCAGATTATTACACAGCCGTCCAGATCAACAACGGGACAGACCTGGAAGCTGTCAAGTTTCTTCCCCTAATGTTGCTAGACGGAGCCAGAGATTGGATTAATGGTTTACCATCAAGAACTGTCGACAGTTGGGATGATATGGCGAGAGTATTCACTCAGCATTTTCGAGGAACATACAAACGCCCAAATAGCATCAACCAGCTGAACCGTTGCACCCAATTTGAAGACGAACCATACGTGGATTTCATCTCCAGATG
This sequence comes from Alopecurus myosuroides, assembly GCA_028641055.1. NCBI lineage: Eukaryota > Viridiplantae > Streptophyta > Magnoliopsida > Poales > Poaceae > Alopecurus > Alopecurus myosuroides. The sequence goes on from CM054062.1 coordinate 339,305,177, forward strand.
GACTGCAATGAAGAATAGTTGCTCTGGGGTAACTGACGTACAAGCAATGCATGCTTTCGTCAATGGCCTAAAACCCGGACTCGTACCGTTCATGGTTGGCTCTAAAAAGCACAAAGATCTCGGGTCTATGCTTACAACCGCTAATGAGCATGCTGCAGCCGAAGACGACATCAGAGCAAGAGGAGGCAATATTGAGTCACTAATACTGGCCAAGAAAACACCTCGTTCTGATAAAAAAGCAACCCCGGAGTCAACAACAAAGCCCAAGGAGGTTAACTTAGCCTTTGGAGGAGAAAAAGGGAACAAGTGGAAAGGCCGCAGTCCGGATCCCATCAATTACACTCCTGAAGAATGGGAGAGAATTAAGTCGGAACCCTGCGTCCACCACTCCCAATTTGGCAAACCTACCCATACAAACGCGCAATGCCGGCTAAATAAGCATATGAAAGGCAATGCAGGATCCGGGAATAAGGGGAAGGGCTCCAAGAGGAAGCCCGCCAGACAAAAGCCAGAAGCTGACAAAGAAGACAGTGAATCGGACACTGATAACAAAATCCAGGAACAACAGCGGCAAGGCGAACCCAAATTTCCGAGAGTTGATGGAGAAGCAATGTTAACTTTCCTAGCAACTCCATCAGCAAAGGTGGCCAAAAGAACACTCCGGGAGATAAACGCAGTCATTCCTGCAACCCCGAAATTCTTGAAGTATTCCAACACACCAATAATCTGGGATCAGTCTGATCATCCCGGAAATATCCCTGAACCCGGCACACAAGCTCTTGTTGTAAGCCCTATTGTTCAAAACACTAGGCTAAGAAGAGTGCTGATGGACGGAGGATCCAGCATCAACATAATGTACCTGGATACATTGAAACACTTGAAGATATCCGAGTCCCAGCTCAATTACAGCAATATACGCTTCCATGGTATTGTTCCTGGCAGGCAAGCACGATCCCTAGGAGAAATTTCCCTAGATGTCACCTTCGGAGATAAAGATCACTTCCGGCAGGAAAAAGTATCCTTCGAAGTTGTGCCGTTCGAGAGCGTGTATCACGCAATACTCGGACGTCCGGCTTTCGCCAAGTTTATGGCAAGATCTTGCTATATCTACAACAAGCTAAAGATGCCAGGACCCAAAGGAGGAGTAATCACCATTGCCGGTGATTTCAAGCTGGCAAACGAGTTGGAGAAGCAAAACGCCCTTTGCGCTCAAAGAGTTATAGCTCAGGAAGAATTAAAGGAGTTAGCCAAGGAGGTATCGCCGAAAGAAATGCCGGCAGGAAAAGAAACTCGGAAGCCAACAGATAGCTTCAAGGCATCCGAGAATACAAGACAGGTAATCCTAGATCCCAAAGATCCGACAAAATTCGTCGTTGTAGGGACTGGGATGACCGACAAATAGGAAGGCGAGCTCATCAAGTTCCTCCGTGAGAACTGGGATATTTTTGCCTGGTGTCCAGCTGACATGCCAGGCGTACCCAGGGAACTTGCTGAGCACCAACTCAAGGTTATTCCCGGATCAAAACCCGTCAAACAAGGTCTCCGTCGATTTGACGGAAGAAGACGGAAGGCTATTGGCAAGGAAATTATCCGGCTTTTAGCAGCGGATTTCATCAAGGAGGTAATCCATACTGACTGGTCCGCAAATCCGGTATTAGTACCGAAGAAAGACACAACTGCACTCAGAATGTGTATAGATTACACAGGATTGAACAAGTTATGTCCGAAAGATAGGTTTGCGCTGCCGCGAATCGATCAAATAATAGATGCCACTGCAGGCTCTGAGCTTTTATGCTTTTTGGATGCATACTCCGGGTACCACCAAATACGCATGAAAAAGGAAGATCAAATCAAGACTTCTTTTATAACCCCGTACGGGACGTATTACTACGTAACCATGCCTTTTGGCCTGAAGAACGCAGGTGCAACCTACCAGCGTTGCATGCAACGTTGTTTGCATAGTCAGATTGGAAAAAACGTCCATGTTTACGTGGACGATATTGCTGTCGTAACCAAGGAAAAAGATTCACTCCTTGAGGATTTGCGAGAAACTTTCGAAAACTTGCGCACTTACAAGATGAAGTTGAATCCATCTAAGTGCGTATTCGGGGTTCCCTCAGGAAAACTTCTAGGTTTCATCGTTTCTCACAGAGGAATAGAAGTAAACCCGGAAAAGATCAAGGCAATCTTGAATATCTCAAAGCCTACATGTGTAAAAGATGTCCAAAGATTGACGGGTTCCGCTGCAGCCGTCAGCAGATTCATTAGTCGGCTGGGGGATAAAGCCTTGCCACTATACAAACTGTTAAAGAAATCCGACAAGTTTGAGTGGACAGAAGAGGCCGACGCAGCGTTAACCCAGTTAAAAGAAACCTTGATGAACGCCCCCATCTTGGCATCTCCCAAAGATGAAGAACCCATGTTGTTATACCTCACGGCTACTAGTCGGGTTATCAGTGCGGTAATCGTTGTGGAACGGGCAAAAGAAGAGCAAAGCATACCAGATCAACATCCGGTATACTACATAAGCGAAGTTTTTTCCGAATCCAAACAAAGATACCCGCACTATCAGAAACTGGCATATGGCGTATTTTTCGCATCCAGAAAACTGCGCCATTACTTCCAAGGACATTCCATAACAGTGGTATGTAAAGCACCACTAGGAGATATTATAAACAATGCGGAGGCAACCGGCCGAGTAGCTAAATGGGGCATCGAGCTGGCAGCCTTCGACATTAAGTATCAGCCAAGAACGGCAATAAAATCCCAGGTTTTGGCAGATTTCGTCGCCGACTGGACAGAAGCAATGGAAAATACACCGATGCCAGAATCCGAGTACTGGATCATGCACTTTGACGGATCTAAGATGAAAGAAGGAGCTGGAGCCGGCGTAGTCCTAAAATCTCCCAAGGGAGACACAATGGAGTACGTATTGCAAATACACTTCAACGCCAGTAACAATGTGGCAGAATACGAAGCTTTGCTTCATGGCTTGCATATTGCAAAAGAAATAGGGGTAAAGCGCATCTTGTGTTACGGAGACTCGGATTTGGTACAGCATCAGCTCAACCAGACCTGGGACGCGAAAAGCCCCATAATGGCCGAATATCGGAGAACGGTGGATGAGTTTGCCATCTGTTTCTTCGGGTTCGAAGTCCTTCACATAAAAAGGGAGGAAAACTGGAACGCGGATGCGTTAGCCCGCATGGGATCAGAGAGAGTAACAACTTTACCACCAGGGGTATTCGTCCAGCATTTGCATGAACCATCCATCAAAGGTGGAGACGTCGATTACCCTTTAGCATCTGAAACAATTGAAGTCATGTTCGTTAAACCGGATTGGACAATCCCGTACCTAAACTTCTTAGTCAATCAGAAGTACCCGGAAGGAGCAGATGAAGTCCTGCAAAGGCAAATACAACGTCGATGCAAAGGATATGTAGTAATCAACGACCACTTATACAAACGCAGTGCTTCTGGAGTTTTTCTGCGGTGTATTTCACCAGAGGAAGGAAGAGAAATACTGCAAGAAATCCATGCCGGCGATTGCGGACATCATGCTCAATCAAAAAGCATAGTCAAAAAAGCATTCCGCGCAGGGTTTTTCTGGCTAACAGCCAAGACAGACGCCGAACGCATAGTAAATACATGCGAAGGATGTCAATATTATGCTAAACAGACCAATTTGCCGGCCCAAGCATTAAAAACTATCCCTATCACTTGGCCGTTTGCGGTCTGGGGGCTAGACATGATGGGACCGTTCAAAACTGCAAGAGGTGGACTTACACATCTACTTGTAGCAGTAGATAAGTACACAAAATGGGTGGAGGCTAAACCCATCAAAAAGCTGGATGGCGTAACTGCCAGAAATTTCATTATTGATTTAGTAATGAGGTATGGCGTCCCACACAGCATAATAACTGATAACGGGACAAATTTCTCCATTGGGGAGTTGGCAAAATACTGCCAACAAACGGGAATTCGCTTGGATCTTGCATCTGTGGCGCACCCGCAATCTAATGGACAGGTTGAAAGAATGAATAGCTCAATCCTGCAAGGAATACGCCCAAGACTCGAAACTCCTCTTCATAGAGCAGCCGGAGCATGGGTAGAAGAACTACCTTCCGTGTTATGGAGTATTCGAACAACGCCAAACAGGTCAACCGAGCAAACCCCGTTTTTCCTAGTTTATGGTGCGGAAGCCATGCTCCCAACGGACATGATCCATGATAGTCCAAGAGTGCAAAATTTTGATGACTCAGATGCCGAAGAAGCACAACAGGATGCTGTCGATCTCCTAGAAGAGGAAAGAGAACTTGTGCTTCAAAGATCCGCCATCTACCAGCAAGGTTTACGACGTTATCATAGTCGGAAAATCAGGCATCGCTCTTTTAAAGAAGGCGACTTGGTGCTGAGATTGGTGCAGCAAAGAAAGCACAAATTGGCCCCAGTATGGGAAGGACCATTTGTCATCAGTAAAGCCATGAAGAATGGATCATATTATCTTGTCGACATTCGAGATACGGAGGATGATCCCAAAAAGCCGAATCGCAAAAGAAAGAGAAAAATAGATGTTGAACTAGGAGAGACAAATAGGCCTTGGAGTATCCAGCAATTACGTCCCTTCTACACTTAGTTCAATTTCTATGTAAACATCTTTGAGGTCATGAAATAAAGTTATCGGAATTCATATTCATTATAAGTACAAAATATTTCCGCTTTTTCTATTTCCCAATGATCTTACAAATACTCAATGTTGACCCGAATTGTGCCTGCGTGCTCGGTGTTAAAAAGCTGAATGATTCGACCTGTTAAAGGTTAAAGGAAACTCGGATTGTGCCTGCGTGCCCAAGTTTCAGAACAGTTCCTTATTTTCTCTATGTCTTATCTGATCGTGCGTATGCTGGGTTACTGGAACTAGTTAGTAAAAATGCCTTTAGCATGATTCATGTTTTCGAGTTTTAAAACTGCTTGGTTCGTCCCCAGTTACTCGGCATAACGATTCATAATGCTATTTGAGTCATTTCAAACACTAAGAACAGTTAAAGCATGTATACCAGATTACTTAGAAGATAAAGGAGCAGCCAAACCCGGAAAAACTTTGCAAGAAGTTTGAAATCGCAAAAGGCGGAGTTTCTTGTTTCGACAAATGACATAGAAGTATTACAATATGAGTTACATTGTAAAAAAGCTACTATGCGCATCCATCGTCCAGGGTAAAGTGCGCCCCCTTTTAAATTTCTGAGTCTTCATCGCTGCCATCATTCTCGGGGGCTGCGGGCACCTCTTCTTCCGGATAAGTAATGGAGATATTTACCATGGAAGCAATCTGTGTGGCATGGCCTTCAACTTCTTTAAAGATTGTATCCATTTGTGCTTCTGAACATTCTTGAGGAATACCGGATGCTACTCGCCAGGATTTTGCATCAGGGTAGTGTAAGCGCATGAGGCCAAGTGCCATTCGCGCACCACCCCGTGCGGCAGAGCGAAGGAAAGACTCCTTCGAATTTGCTACTTCCATAATGCCGTCCGGAAGTCGGTAAACTTCTGAGAATTGTATACTGCTGGTAGGCAGGAATTTATTAAGTAAATGCATCCCTGCATTTCTGATTGAATTCCATATCTTCCCAAAGGCCCGGATCTTTTCCGTCCGAGAAATCCCTGGAAAATTTCCTGCTTTTTGACAAAAGGCAAAGATTAGATAATATAAGAATATGACATGAAAATATTGGTAAAAGAAGTCAACTTACCAAGAACCGCGTCAATTTCATCGCTTTCTTTCATACGAGGAAATAGCATACTTTCTAAATCATTGATAATGGATTTGTCCTCTGCTGCCTGCAAAGAAGCCTTGGATTGCGCTATCCCAAGGGCTAGATTACTGGCTTCCAGTTCTTCTCGAACTTTTGAAAGTTCTCTTTGAAGGTTGGAGTTTTCTTCACGAAGTTGAGAAAAATAAGCAGCGTTCGCTGTAAGTTTCTTGGCTTTGGTTAAAGCAGCTGAAAAGCAGGGACAAAATAATCCGACATTACGGCAAGAGTTCGAAAAAAACTTTTCAGCAAAAGTCAACAAACACGAAGAAAAATACCCGTGGCTTTGGTTAATTGCTTTTGAGTCGACGCCAGTTCATTGCTCTTTGATTCAATAGCAGATTGAAGTGTTTTTACTTCTTTGCTCTTGAGGCTAAGTTTTTTCAAAACTTCCGCGTTTATGGCATCTGCGGAATGCTGAAACATGGAAATGAAAGCCAGATGCTTAAGTTTGAACAAGCATACAAAGAATCATTAAGAGGAATTTAGATTTTCAACTTAATGCTTGGGGGCTAGAGGTATTACCTGGCTCATTTCTCGCAAATCAGTTAAGGTCTCCTTGAATTCTCGGGCATATTCCATGAAAAGAATTCCTACGTGGTGAAGGCCATCGTGTATGACCTGCCGGGGCGAGAATGCGATATTGTTGCGGATAACTAATCCATTTTGCGGCCAAGGGCGAACCAGAGGCGCGGGAGCAAAAAACTTCTTAGCTTCCGGACGAATATATCCGAGTTCGTCGAAAAGTTCTTCTTTCACCCGGATATCATCTGGAGCAGGAATGGATTCGTTTCTGACGGGTGATTGAAGATTTCCGCCCATTGGCATATTCGTTTTCCCCCTTTTACCTGCAGCTGCAGAAGGGAATTCTTCTTTGATGGTAGTTTGCCTCTTGCGCTTTTGGGTGTTGTAAAACTCGGCGTACAATTGGCTGATTTCAGCATCAGAAGCAAGATCATCTTCTCCAAGTTCGTCAAACTAGGAAAGAATCAGCAGTATGTTAAAAATGAAGAGAGAAGATAGTCTGAGGAAACTCAGAAGCAAGGGAAGAAAAGTACCTTAGGAACCAGATTTTCCGCATGATATATGGCTAGACTCTCTTCAACCTGGCTGTCGGCGGCAACTATCTGATGAAGGCGTTCGACAAAATCCTTCTTGCTAAAGGATCTATCAGTGCCTCTCATGCTATCTTCCGGTCCCGTGTACTCACAAAGAAGTCGGGAACGAAGGGATAAAGGTTGTACGCGACGTCCAAACCAGCATAGCACTATATCCTTCCAAACCAAAGGTGGTTGAGAAGAAGAAAGTTTGGCAATGCGACGCTTTATTTTCATCAGACTTTCAGGCAAATCTTCTGTTATTTCAAGTGTCCAATTTTCATGAGGAATGGCAGCAGAATTAACAAAGGGAGGAAGTCCAGTTTCTTTGTTGGGGAACGGAATGTCTTGATGATAAAAGAAAGAACCTAGCCAAGATTGGTCAGGTTTCGGCATTCTTATCCTGGGGTACCATTCTTCCCTAAAGTTTCTGAGGATAAAAGATATAGTACCGCAGATGGGTGAGACACCGTTTGTGATATTGTGTTTTACCTCGAAACAATAATGCCAGAAGTCTAAATTGGGAGTTATTCCAAGATACCCTTCGAAAAGAGCTTGGAAACTAGCTAATTGGAGGATGGAATTTGGAGAGATATTATGTGGTTGGACACCATAGAAATTGAGGACGTCAAGGAAAAAGGCGGAAGGGGGAAAACCCATACCTCTCGTGATATGAGAAGTGAGGAGGACGCGTTCACCTTCCTTTGGCTTGGGTTCTGGTTCATTCTTCGAGATCCGCCATTTGCCTTTAACTATTAATCTGTCCCTTGACATCCGACGAAGGAGGACGAGTGAAGTATCACTCTGATTCCAATTTCCGACAAATTCTGCTTCTTCGTCAGCTCCGGCAGAGAAGCGCTTAGTGCCACGAGAATGAGTCTTGGCCCCCATCGTTTCCGGCGCGAGTGGCGGGGATGTTGTCGTGCTTGGGCCCGCTACATCTGCGGCGGCGGAAGCATTTCCTCCGCCGCCCGCCGCGGACGCCATGTTCTTCTCTGGCTCGCCGCCGGCGTGCTTGGGCGACCCAACTTGGGGATCTAGATCGCCCAGAAGTTCGTCGATGGAGGCGCGGGCCGGTGATGATTTCGGGGACGCCATCGTGCTTGGTGGTGCTGGTGCGCTCCGGCGTAGCAAGGGCTCGTCGGGGCAGGAACTAGCTTTCGCTCTCGAGCTTGCGTTCGTACCAATGGTGAAGGCAGTGAGGGAAGTGAAGAAGATTGCCGATGGGCTCGAGGACGGCTATTTATAGCTGGAAATCGTTTAGATACGTGCCAACGGCTCTTTTGACCGTTGGATGTTCGACGCGTGTCGCTCGCCGGAAAATCCGGGAAACGGAACGACAGAGGAATGATGGCTATCTCCTCGTTTCTCGTGAGAATCTGTCAGAGATACGTTGCAGGGTTTCCCGCGTGAAACCAAGCGGCGCTTGCGTCAGCATGATTAAAGCGCTGATGTCACGTGTTCCTTTTCCGCGAAGGATCGCGAGAAGAAAAGCCGGATTTTCATAGTTCCGAGTTTTATGTTACCATCTCCTTTGAAAGGAAAAGAAGAAAGAATCAAGACTGCTGAATCAAGTTTCCCGGACAAAATGTATTTGACGAAAGGCGGAGTTTCAGAGTTTTGATCCTTCCTGGGGGCTACTGTCGGATATATACCGAATAGGGGTATAGAAGATGGTAGACAAAGTGCCGGACTACCAGGGTGGCCCAAGTGGTAATGGGCTTAGGTCCATTGGGCGGCCCAGTAGGCCGACGCGCAGAAGCCGGATTCTAGAAGAACCCGGATCACGGCCCGCGTGATCTGGCTTGGAGGAGAAGACGGGTTTCTTACCGTCCAAGTTACAAGTTAAACGTAGCCTTCTAGGTTTCCTAATCTGTAAGACCTAGTCCGGCTATTATATAAAGCCGGACAGAGGATAGATTTCATAAGTTCTAAGTTGAATAAGCTCTAAGTTCTAGGTTATCTCGCCGAGAAGCTGATCCTCGCCGAGTAAAGCTAGATCTATTCCCTCACACTGTAAACCCAGAATTACGGGCTTTAGTCCCTTATAGTGAGAAAGGCAGGAGTAGGTACGCCGTACTGTCGCGACGTACCGAACCTGGGTAAAATCCCGTGTTCTGTGTTACTACGCCGTTCCGTTACCCCACGTCTCTACCGTAGTCTCATGGCACCCCAGTCTATGAAAACTACTACGATGTCTCGACATCACCTATGCCGTGCCATTTGCTATGGCTTTATACTCCGCTTCGGTACTCGATCGACTGACCGTTGGTTGTTTTTGAGAACTCCATGATACCAGGTTGGGTCCGAAGAATATCGCATAGCCACCGGTTGACCTTCTATCGTCAGGGCAGCCGGCCCAGTCTGCGTCAGTATACACACTTAATTCTGTGGATGTAGAGCGACATATGCTGAGCCCAACCTGCATTGTTTACTTCACATAGCGTAACACTCGTTTGACGGCCGACCAATGTGCATCTGTTGGAGCAGAGAGAAATTGATATGGTTTGCTTACAGAGAAGGAGATGTCCGGACGTGTCAAGCACAGGTACTGCAAACCCCCCCCCCCCCCCCACTGTGCTTCTGTAAATAAACGCCTTGTCTTCAGATAACAAGGTACCGACAGTTTTGCTGAGTTTATCAGAAGCCAACATCGGCGTCGCACTCCCCTTGCAATTCTGCATATTTACTTTCTGGAGCAAATCAACGGCATATTTGGACTGAGTTAATGCTATCCCATCAGCTAGTCTCGTCACTTCTACTCCAAGAAAGTAGGAGAGATCCCCAAGATCCTTGATGTTAACGAGTGTTAGTATAGGAATAAGAGTCCGTATTAGTCTAGGTTTCCTTACTTCTATGTCAAGTCATATGTAATATATATATGCCCCATGGGCCTTCTAATAATACAAGTTGCCTATTCATAACATGGTATCAGAGCCCAGATTTTAGGTTTTCTTTTTCCCCGCACGCGCAACTCGTGCTACCAATCCGAGCTATGTTTTTTTTTCGCGTACACATCCGTTCGTGGTCTAATTTGCTCTGAGATCGATTTCCCATCTCCTTCCTCGATCGATTATGCGGCCGTACATGTCTCCTACGACCTCCACGCATCTCGTCCTCTCCCGTTGCCTGCCGTCTTTGCCGGTTGTGGTCCTTTCCGCTGCCCATCTGTCGCCACTCCGTCTACAAGCTCCTTGTCTCTGGTCCGTCTCCGTCGGTTGCTCCAGCCCGTCCGCCCGGCCGCCTCCCGTCTGCACCCTGGCTTCCATCGGTGCTTCTCCAGTCCGCCCCAGGCCGCCGCCCGACCGCATGTCCGCCCTCCGCCCCGGCTCGCCGATTCCTGCTGGCCGCCGCCCTCCACTGTCGCCATCCCGCCGCGTACCAAGGTCGCCGCGGGCCGTCTTCTCTGTACGGTCGCCGCCTCCCATCGTCTCTCCAAGGTCGCTCGTTGCGCTTAGTGTATTCTTCCGTCTGTTCGGCTGGGCTCCTTCGATGGGCTTCTTCGTATCTTTAGCCAGCACTGCTCCTGTGGCCCAATACGTGCTCGGCTGTCCTACAGCTAGCTACACCGTGACCCTCCTCAGATCTGATCATGTGCATGGCTGTGTAAGGTCGATTTCTTGTGCTAGCTTTGCACATGGGCCCTTGGCCATTATTCTCTGCTTCTTTGATCCGACTCGATTCGGTACATTTTTCTTTTTTTAAATCGTCATCCAGCGCCGTCTCTTCTCTCTCCGGTGATTTCTGACCATGTCCTATGTGTTTTCTAGTTTTCTATATTTCCGCTGCGTTGCTTTCTAGTGTTCTATATTTCCGCTGCGTCCACCAAGTCCGTTGTTCTTTGTGTTTCTGATGTCATGAGAGTCCAGTATACCTTCATTTGTCAGCCTATATTCTCGGTCCGTTTGTGGCCTACTATTCTCGGTCCGTTTGTGGCCTCCTATTCCGGTTCTTTTGTGGCCTCTTCTTATTGGTCCTTTTGTGGCCTCGCTCCTTTTGTGGTCTCCTATTTCGGTCCTTTTGTGGCCTCTTCTTATTGGTCCTTTTGTGGTCTTGGTCTTTTTGTGGCCTCTTATTTTTGGTCCTTTTGTGGCCTCCTTTTCTCGGTTCTGCTCCTTCTATGGGATTTTTGTGGTCTCATTTTGCATTGTCATTGATGTACGCACATTCTTTCGCCGTTGGACTTCTTATGTCGTTGGCTTTCTTGTGCTATGATCGTTCGTGACATGCTCTTCTTTTGATCGAATATCGGTCTCTGGCTTGGCTCTACAGGTTTTGAAGACTCTTCATGCTACAACGACACTCTCAAGACGCGGATTTTGGATTATCGGTTTTTTAGTGTTACACTTCTTCAAATGCAATGCTATTGCATACACTTTGCATTTGAGCGGGGGTGTTAACGAGTGTTAGTATAGGAATAGGAGTCCGTATTAGTCTAGGTTTCCTTACTTCTATGTCAAGTCATATGTAATATATATATGCCCCATGGGCCTTCTAATAATACAAGTTGCCTATTCATAACACTTGACGGCAAAGGAGGCACGGAGCTTCTTACGAAGCTTGTCTACAGACTGATGACAAGAGCCAGCTATGATGATGTCATCCACGTAGATCAACATATAAATGGTGACTCGTGAGTCAAGGAAAATGAACAGGGAAGTGTCGGCTTTGGAGGGAGTGAATCCAAGAGACCGTAGCTGAGCACTTAGTTTTGAATACCACGCTCGGGGTGCCTGTTTCAGTCCGTAAAGAGATTTCTGGAGCCTACACACATGGTGAGGATGATCAGGGTCAATGTAGCCCGGCGGTTGAGACATATACACCTCCTCCCGAATATCGCCGTAGAGAAAGGCATTTTGAACATCCACTTGTCGAATAGCCCAGCTGCGGGAGATGGCGATAGACAATATCAAATGAACTGTTGTTGGTTTAACCACCGGAGAGAAGGTATCCGTGTAGTCAATGCCAGCACGTTGGGTGAACCCCTTGGCGACGAGACGCGCCTTGTAACGAGCAATTGTTCTATCTGGCTTCTGCTTGAGTTTATAAACCCACTTGCATCCAACGATGTGATGGCCAGGTGGTGGTTCCAGAAGGCGCCAAGTATTGTTGAGACGAAGAGCTGCAAACTCGGCGTCCATGACATCTTTCTAGGCGGGAACAGTGAGAGCCTCGTGATGAGAAACCGGTTCAGCAGCAAAGGTGCGCTTGGTTGGATCATACCGAATGATGCCTTCAAACAATCGGACAGGCTTAACAACATTGTCCTTCAACCTGGTACGCATCTGATGAGCAATAGGAGCAGATGCCGGAGTTGAAGAGGAACCGGGAGACGCAGTGTCAGCGTTACGGGCAAGCTCACGTGATGGGGTCGGCGGAGTGGGCGGCGAGGAAGTCTCCGCATCTGAGTCCGCATCATGGGCAGCAACGTGCTGGTGCTCCAAGTCTGCATGGGCTGGTGTCTCCTGATCGACATGAGGCGGCGCATGTACGCCATGTATGGCGCGGTCGGCGTGGTCCTCTAGAGCACCTGAAACAGAAGAACTAGGAGCCAAATTAGTAGCACAGTTCATATCATCACACGTTGATGGATCTTCAACTGGTTCGGGAAGAAGAAGTAAATCTTCAGTTGGTTGAGACTCACGGGAGGTGGAATCACTAAATAGGGATAAATTGTTTCATCAAAAACCACATCGCGGGAGACATAGATGCGACCAGTAGCTTGATCGAGGCACTTGAATCCTAGGTGATCGGGACTATATCCGAGAAAAACGCACCGGGTTGAACGAAACGATAGCTTTCGGTTTTGATAGGGGCGGAGATTTGGCCAACAGGCGCACCCCGAAAACTCGTAAAACATCATATCGAACAGGAATCCTGAATAATTTTGTAACCGGTGTTGCATTGTGAATAACATGACTAGGCATTCGATTAATTAAATAGCAGACAGTAAGAATTGCATCATCCCAAAAACGGATAGGGACGCAGGCTTGAGCAAGAAGAGCAAGGGCGGTTTCAACAAGATGGCGGTGCTCTCTTTCGATTGCACCGTTTTGTTGGTGGGTATGGGGACATGCGATGCGATGAGCGATGCCTGTATCCTGAAAATATCGATGCAATTTTTGGTATTCGCCTCCCCAATCGGATTGAACGGAGAGAATTTTAACGCCAAGAGATCTCTCAACTCGTTTTTGGAACTGATAGAAAACGTGTTCAACATCGGACTTGTGTTTTAATAGGTACACCCACGTGAATTTGCTAAAGTCGTCCAAAAAACTGACATAATAACTAAAACCACTAGAAGACTTGACAGCCGGTCCCCACACATCCGTGTGAACCAACTCTAGAGGAAGGGTAGAAACTCTATTGGATAATTCACAGGGAAGTTGATGAACTTTTGCTTGTTGGCATGCGTCACAAACATGCTCAGCTAATTCTTTATTTGTGGACGAAGCTAACTTATTGGCGGCAATGATGGCTTGAACGATGGTTGACGTGGGATGACCGTGGCGCCTGTGCCATATATCCTTGGATGGAGTGGTGAGGTGTGCTTGGCGGAGACGTGTATGCGGCACAGGGTATAGGCCATCTCGAGCTCTACCGTGTAGCAGAGTTTCCCTCGTGGTGCGATCCTTGACAAAAAAGGAATCATGATGAAGTTCAACGAAGCAATCATTATCACAAGCAAGTTTAATGGCTGAGACAAGATTTTTACTAATATGGGGAGCATGAAGCATATTTTTTAAGCGTAAGGAAGATTGATTTGAACCAGATAGAGAAGATTCACCAACGTGTAAGATAGGAATATGCATACCATTTGCTACTTGGATCTAACCGTGACCCTTGTAGTTTTCCTGAACATGGAGACGGTCCATATCATTGGTCATGTGATCGGTCGCTCCAGAGTCCATGTACCAGACTGGTTCAGCGGCATCGTTGGAGTTGGAGTAGTTGGCCGCCCGATTTGAGGTCTCTGATTGTATGGCATGGTTGAACCAAGAGTAGCAGCGGAGTGCATTGTGCCCATAGACACCACAGATTTGGCACGTGGATTTTCCGCCACGACCACGTCCTCCTCCTCCTTGGACGTTGCCACGCCCGAAGTTGTCGCGATCGCCTCCATTGCGACCGCCACCATAGCCTCCTCCATGGCCTCCTCCATAGTTGCCGCCGTTGTAGCTGCGGCCGCCTGCATTGCCGCGGCCGCCACCGTCGCCCCGTCCACGGCCGCCTCCATAGCCACGGCCGCCGCCGCGACTTCCTCCACGCGATGTGTTGTTGGCGGAGTGCTGAAACTGAGGAGACCCGTTGGACACGCGCTCACCGTTGCGTGCCTCGTACGCGACCGTGTGTCCGTACAGATCGTGGAGTGTGAAATCATCATCACCCTTCGATGCAATCACCGAGATCGACGTGGTGAAGTTGTCATAGTCATCGCCAAGTCCGGCGAGTATGTAGGAGATGATCTCCGAATCACCAAGGGGATTGCCGATTGTCGCCATAGTATCGGCAATCTTCTTCACGTGATGGAAGTAATCAGACATGGACATGTCTCGCTTCTTTGGTTTCACCAACGACGAGCGAAGCTGGATGACCTTCGCCTTGGACCGAGATGCGAACGTGCGCTCAAGAGCCGCCCATACTTGCGCTGCTGTGTCGAGGAGAAGCACATGCCCCATCACCGTTGGGGTCAGAGATGCTCTCTGTCCGCTGAGGATCTGCTGATCCGTCCGGAACCAGACGGCATACTCAGGGCTATCCACTGTGGCAGAGCCACCAGCGGAGGCCGGAATCTTCTTGGGCGGTGGCTCCGTTTTCCCATCTACGAAGCTGTAGAGATCGTAGCTGTAGAGAGCAGGCAAAGCCAGAGCCCTCCACAAGAGGTAGTTGTCCTGATCAAGTTTGATCGTGATCGCTGCACCCAGGGCTTGTATGATGTTGAAAGGAGCGACGGACGACGACGAAGTGCTTGGAGCCATGGTTTGATCAAGGAGCGGGTTGCTCTGATACCATGTAAAAAACGGTAGACTAGATTGGATTGTGCCGTACCTCTCAAGGGTAGGCGTGGCTCTATATATATATGTATCAGAATACATCTAGGGTTTTACAACTTGATTAGGAATACAACAGCCTTGCACTACAAGTAAGGTTAGCCTAACGTGACATGATCGTAACCGCTCCTTTGTCAACCGACTCCGTTTAACAATCAACTCTTTCAACGAGATAGCGCACGGTGAATAAACAAAGAAAAACATAAGCTAGCGATAACCTTGGACATGAAACTCATACCTAGAAAGAACATCGAGCATTCCGATGAAGTCTTGATCAGAGAAGGTTCCACAGAGCAGAATGCATGTCAATATGTGTAGTTTCAGTCAGACCACAACAGAAATGTTCCTCGCTTACCAAAGAAATGTCCTTTGCTTACCAGGACCACGAGTCAAGCAGTGCTTTTCCATTAAGGATCGGCTCCAGGGTGTCTTCTTGTTATATTTGAAGTTCCAAAACCCTTAATTAATCAAGGAAGACAACATATTGTTGTAACTAGCAAGCGAATTATCCTAGGGAGATCCATAATCCATAGCATGCTGCATAGTGAAAAACAGGACTATCTGTGCAGAATAGATGCTCATAACACCTAATGTAGACGATAAACCTATAATGAAAGGGATGGACATTCGAATTTGTAGTTGGAACTTTTTTCTTTCAGTTGTGCAATTAAGAGCCCTTCACGGCCAAGCTTTTTTTTAATTGTTTGCTTGATGTTCTTAGTCATGCAAGTTGTTCAAAACACAATCTGAAATTACTTGGCTCGTGAAGATCAGTCCAAGCATAAAGTTTGAAATTAAAAGCTTGAGCTTCGCCCGCTACTATCTCTGAATTGCTGCACTCATACTAAGTTACTAACAGATTCAGTTCGATAGCATTCCAACATGTATGGACAACAACTCTGCGTTTGGAATCAAATTCAAGCAAAGGGGCCACTACCTTTTTTTTTTTGAGGGTTCACCGGGGGGGAAAAGACCCCACCTGAATCTTCATTTTTCATTTATAGGTATGAGAAAGCCCTGTTACAACATGGCCGTGTGTTTTATACAGAAGAGAGGGACGAGAAAAGAGGGGGGGGGGGGGGTTAGCTATTGCCAACGGCACCCAGGCACAGCAGCCAGGATGCAACTGCTCCCCTGAGGTCGCTGGGCAGTCTGCTCGTCCAGATACAGGCTTCGTCGCGACACGTCTTGATCAGCAGAGGCAGATTGGGACTTTGCTCGCGGAAAGCCACCGCGTTCCGGTGCAGCCAGAGCGACCAGCAGCACAACAGGGTGAACGTAGAGATTATTTCAGCCCCCTAACTTGACACAGAAGAAGAACAAAAACTGAAGAGTGGTATCTTTACTTCCACAGCAAGAATAGCAGACCAAGCATGAATTATACAGCAAGCACTTGTTGTTTTCTACAATAAGGAGATCCCGTGGGCAGTCCAAAAGAAACAACATCAGCAGAAACTAGGGAAGAGCTCCCTCAAGAAAAAAGTACAAATGAAGAACGATAAGACTGCAATCTAAAATATGACATCTGATAAAATCAAACTCCACATAGAGTAATTGAAATCCTTAAAGGCCGAGTAGGACTTCCGCCCCCTCCCGTGTCGTCCTGACCTAGGGCGACCCGGGAGACCCCCGCCGCCGCCACCTCCAGGCCTCCCCCAGCTTCCCCCTCCCACCGCCGCTGCCGCCGGCCTCCGCCGCGGTGGCGGCGGGCCTGTGGCCGAGAAGGTCACGTGGATCCCGTGGGGGCTGCTACGCGTCTCCAAGCTTTTCCTCCCCCGTGAGATCCAAAATTTCGCCGGTGGCTGCGGCCGCCTCTCCCGTCTCCGGCGGGCTCCCGTCCCTCTCCCTCCTGGCCGCTGGCCGGCGGCCGCTTCTCAGTCCGTGTCCGCCCCTCCTAGAGCCCATGCCGGAGTTGAGCTCCCTGCTCCAGGTCCGGCTGCGCGGCTGAAGCCCCTGCCTGTGCAGCCACGGGGTCGTGTCTACGGCCCTCTCCGATGCGCGGGGCTGAGGTTCCGCCGGCAGCCCTCCACCCCGCTGTGCTTACGGCCCTGCAGCTCCTCTTCGTGGCGGACTGCAGCTCCTCGCATGGGTGTAGAGCTTGCCGTCCCTTCCAGGCGCATGGCGGGCGATTGCTTACAGAGGTGCGCAACCAGGAGAAATCCTTGCTCTGATTTGTACCCAGAGCCGGCCACGGCGGTACTGGAATGGTGCCGTTTTACCTTGTTGGGGGCGTGGTTTGGGCAATTGCACCTCTTGTGAGCTTCTTGCCATGGTTCCGAGCGAAAGCTCCGTGACGGTGGTGCCTGTGGGCGCCATTTTCCTTGTTGAAGGCGTCACAATGTGAACCTCGTGCTTCTTGTCCGGTGGCGGCAATTGGGCCAGTTTGGTGCTCATGCTTGGCTAATTCCGATGGTGATGGTTGCGGCATTGTTGCGAGCTTCGTGTTTTGGTGCAGTCTCGGTTGATCGACCCCCTTCGACGGCGCAGGTCGCCTCCTCTCCTCGCAAGTGCTTGGGGCTGTCCCATCGGCTGAGTTAGCGGTCAAGGTTCGTGAAGGTGGTGGAATCTCGGTCTTGCAATGCCCTTCGATGGCGTTGGCAGAAACTCCTCGCAGTTCTGGCACCCAATCAGCCGCGCGAGCTTCGTGGATGCATCGCTCTCTCGGCAGAGTAAGGCCTTTCGACTATGCCAACTTCACTCGTTGACCCTCGTATGCTCCTGGTTTGCCAGCTAGTGGATAGTCGCTTTGCAAGCAGGTTGTGGTGCTGCAATTTGCAAGGTCTCGGGATTGTGGTGCCCTTCGATGGCGTTAGTGACACTCCTCTATGCAATGCCTATGTTCGTCTTCCTGGTGATGTCGCCGTGCAGGCACCCCCGATTGTGTGTGTTGGTGTGTGTGTGTTTTTCGTTTTATCTTCCCTCTAGTTCCTCTCTGTAAATTTCCGGTTCACTTGAACCCATCTTGTAATAGGCTGCAAAGCCTTATAGGCAAAAAAATGAATACAATTCAGGTGGAGGGTCTTCTCCCTCCCCCGGTGACCATTCAAAAAAAAAATCCTTAAAGGCCATAAAAAACTGAACAAGCAGATACCCCTCTTTGTACATTTTTGCATCTCAGAAAATAGAAAACATAGGCATCACCCAAGCAATCTCATTCCACTTGCAATAAAGATATAAATAGATAGTTCTTTTTCGGTCAAAGGGGACACATGGTACCAAAATTCATTTTAAGACCTGGAAAAAAAATTAGAGTTTCATACATATTGGAGAGAACAGTCTTCAAAGCCAACAACATACATAGATAGCAAAAAAAATTCCGAGGCACACATCCAAACCATACATAGAGAACTAAGCTAAAACATGGAATACATACATAATTAATCCAGATTCGGTTATCATGAGCCACACAGCTATATTTCCATGACAATATCTTTGGCCACTTTCATTTCAACTGGCAGGAGCCTAGCAATGAGTTCCTTAAGGGCAGATGGGCAACTCCTTTTCAGATGCTCATAGCCATCACTTGCCACCATCGCCTCCAAATTGGAAGGAGAAGCGAGGAACTGTAAACAAGCTTCCTGGAGCCCATTGCAGTTATGTTGGTCAGCTAAAGCCAAACTGGTGGCCACCATGTTGGCATCAATTCGGCTGCATAACTTGTGTTCGCACATCAATTTCAGTCTCTGGATGTTGTACTGTCCGCTGCCACAAGTAGATGGCCAGCCATCACCACATCTCGACATGTTGCTCCTTGGTCGCTAGCCATCTCAAGAGCAGGCAGTGAGTCAGTGTATATGAAATGGATCAAGCACTTGAACACATCAGGCTCCATCTCATGGATCTCAATCGGACTGCTAGCATTCTCCTTCATTGCGCCGAGGAGCTCGGCCTTGAATACTGATAACCTAGCAGCGAGCACGAGCCTATGTGCCAATAACTTCTCCCCGCCAACATGAAAGGCAATATCCACTCCATCCATGCTCTCTAGGAGGTTGCCAAAATGACAATGCAAGTCACTTGGAGGAACCATGACAAACTGATTACCCGTCGCATCTTCGCTGTGGAGATCCTTTGTGAGAGTGAGATCACACCTGATACTCAAACAGTCATCTATTATGTATGCTGATTGCTCCAAGCTCGCCTGACTGATAACGAAGCCCAACATTCGACCTCCACTTGGGTAGATTTTTTCTTTGATTAAACGGATGTGTAGTGGCCCCGGTACCCCATCCTTGTCAACTATACTAAGGGCATCTCCAGCCGTCCCCCCAGAGCCCCCCCAAGCGGCGTTTTTGGCGCCGTTTCGCGCCGTTTCGCACCAGTCGCCCCCCCAGGAATCGATTTAGCGCCGCTTTCCGCCGTTTTTCGCGCCGTTTGGCGCCGCCGAACCCAGGCCAAACCCAGCGCGCTGGGTTCGGCCTGGGGGGGGGGGCGAAATGCTCGCGTGGGCCACGCCTATCGGCGACGGAAGACGATTTCCCTCTCTTTTTTCGGCGCTTCCCTCCACTTTCCCCCCACATGTACCTCCCCCCCCCCCCCCCCCCCCCGGTTCATTCCCGCCATTTCCCCCCGCACCCGAGATCTACGCGCCATGGCTCCCGCTCGATTTACAGGACCCCGCGCCGCCGCCGCCGCCGTCTCCATTCCCGCGGCCTCCGAACCGGCCAAGAAACCCCGCAAGCCAAGAGCACCGAAGGAGCGACCACCCGGCATGTCGAACAAGGAGTGGATCGCCGAGAGGTCGCGGCTGGAGACAGCCAACATCAAGCGCCGGGGTAGGGAGGCGGCGCAGCGGCAGAGGCAGCTCATGGCGCAGCTGCAAGCGGAGGAGCAGGCAGCCGCCGAGGAAGACGAGCTGGAGGAGGAGGAGGAGGTCCCAGACGAGCCACCTACGCCGGCCGCGGCGCCTCTCGCCAAGAAGAAGGGCCCTTTCGGCCCATGTTTCGCCGGCTGGAAGCAGTCGCCGTCACCGTCGCCCCGCATGTCACCGCACCCGCCGCCAGCATGGTTCGTCGAAGGTGATTCGCTGGGAGGTTTCAACCCCAACCTCACCTTCCCCTACCACCCGCCGATGATGTATGGCAACGCGCCGGGCTACGCAGCTTCCCCATCCCACCGCCGCGCGATTCTCGCCGGACTGCAGCCCCAGGACAGCTACATGGAGGAGATCATCGCGTCCGGCTCGATGGCGGCGGCGGCGAGCCCGGGCTTCCTCGATGCCAGCGGCGAGTTCTTCACGCAGGTCGGTGGCGACTACGGCGAAGGCGGCTCCGGCACGCAGGCGACGGAGGAGCAGGGCGAAGAGGAGGACGTGGACGAGACGCCCGTGGTGCCAGAGAGTACAGATCCGGCGGGCGAAGGACGGAAGCGCCGTGGCCCTGGCCGCCCCCGCAAGGAGCCCAAGGTGCCCCTGCCGCCCGCCGAGCCTCGCATCAAGTGGCTGAACAGGGAGGACTCGCTCCTCGCCGAGGCGTGGAAGACGGTGAGCTTGGACCCGATCGTCGGCGCGAACCAGCACGCCGACAACTACTGGAAGCGGGTGAAGACGGCCTACGACGAGCGCCGCATGATCGATCCCTACTACGCCCCATGCGTCCTCGACCGCGGCCAGAAAGCCATGGCGAACCATTGGGCCAACATCCAGGCGTCGTGCAACAAGTGGCACGGCATCCAGGAGGAGATCTCGGCGAGGCCGCAGAGCGGCGCCAACCGCGAGATGGAGATCGTCCGCATGCTCGAGGCGTACAAGAACGACGAGGGAACCGACTTCAAGTTCCTCCACGTGTTCGTCCTCATCGAGACTTGCGAGAAGTGGGCGGAGGTGCGTCGCTCGATCGGCAAGGGCAAGGAGTACGTCCCCGACGCGGTGGCTGCGTGCGCATCCGAAGGGCGTCCGCCGATGGGCCACAAGAAAGCCAAGCTGGCTAGGGACGGCGCGCCTGCAGCGGCAAAACTCCAGGCATCCATCGAGACCTGCATCGCCGACGCTCAGGTCCAGGCCGGCAAGAGGGAGGAGGTCTCCAAACAGCGATGGGCGGCGCTCATGGCCAACTCGCAGGTCAAGATCGACCTCCTCCGGACTGGCACCGCCGCGAAGAAGAGGAACAACGACCTCGCCTTCCTCACGGGCGGCGATCCGACCTCGATGACCCCCGAGGTGAGAGCTTGGTTCCTGGCGCAGTGCAACCTCATCCTGACCGACATCAGTGCGCCCCCGGCCACGACATCGTCTGGCGGCGCCAGCTACACCACCGCGCCGACAAGCCCGCACGCCGACCAGGAGGATGCCGCCGTCAACAAGGATGCCCAGCCCGTCGTCGACCTGGAGAATGGAGAGCCCGCTGTCCGCTCCGACGCCGTCATCGACCTGGATGCTGCGCCGAGCTCGCCGCCTGCTCCGACGCCGGCCGACGCGTCTATCTGATCGCCTACGTCTGCCAACGCCGCGCGCGCCCGTCTGTGTGATTCGATCTGAACTATATTTGATCGCCCACCTGTGGCGTTTTTTGTAATATGATCGCCCGAAACTATGGCTGCCGATCGCCGAACTAGGGCTCTATTTTTTGGGGGCGGGAAGAAACTTTTCGAATGATATCGGTGCTTTATTTTCTGGGACGCCGAACGGCTGGTGAAATCGCCCCCCCCCCCCCCAGGTTTTGGTGCGGGCCGGCGCTATCGCTAAAAAGCGCCGATCTGAAACCTGGGGGGGTCGAACGACTGGAGATGCCCTAAGCCTGACTTTCGTCTTCATATCTTTATCATCAGCGGAATAAAGAGCCAGCAATATGTAACCTGCAGGTGTTGCATTGCAACCGTTGGGGAGATACCAGAAACCCAATTGCAACCTCCAACGCTGCAAGGGGGAGAAGAGAAGTCACGTACTCGCCGTACTTGACCAGCTCCTTGGCTCTTGAATATCGATCTACCTTGAACACGTAAGACTTTTCCTCGGATTCTGCTACAACGGCAGCAGAAACCTTGTATTGATATGCCATTCAGAGAGCTTGAGGTCGATAGCTGGAGCAGGATGGGTAATGGAAGCAGTGGTCGTGGGTAGGTTTTGCACCGTCCCTAGACCGAGCTCCCGGATCGAGCGTCGGGATGAGCCCGGAGCGACGTGGATCGACGGATGGGATGTAACCCCGGACGCCACGGAGGTGGTGTGGAGCTGGACTGGGAGGGGGAGGACAGATGTGGAAGAGGGCGGCGGATGGAGGAGGAAGAGCACCGATTACTCCGCTTGCCGTGGTCTGTACTCTGCCGCCGGCGCGGATCTTGGTCGGCGGAGCAGTAGCAGCAGGGGATTGAGAGCAGGGCAGCGACACGAGAGGGGAACTACGCGGCGGCGTGGAGGTGTGCTAGCTGAAGGTCACATGAAGCACGTTGTTGGGCTTACGTGGGCTTAAAACAGCCAATAGCCCATTGTATGTCCCCCTTTTTTTGAAGTTTTATTATCTTGTTGGTATTGCTCAAAAAGATATTAACCTGTTTTTATGGAAAACAATATTGTCTTGTTGGTTTGGTCTCTTTTGTGGAAGCTACTATTCCTATTCAGCTCTTTGTTGCATTCGATGTGGACGTCACTCATGTTCACGAAAGTAGGCCCTCCCCAATAACTCGCACACGTCGGTTCGCTCTGCTTTTCCGTTCGAAAACATGCGGTTTTTCTATTTATATTTTCCAAAATTATGAAATTAAAATTTATAGATTTGAAAATGGCCACAAATTTATTAAAATTAAAACTTTTGAAATCAATTATAAATTTTAAATTAATCATGTATTTGAAAAATGTTCACAAGTTTTAAAACTAAGTCATGTATATCAAAAAATGTTCAGCTTTTCTTTAAATGTTGCTTGATTTTTTTGAAAATCATAGGCTTTTAAAAAAATATCCATGGATTCGATAAACCGTCCATAATTTTAAGAAAGAAAAATGAACAAAACGACTAGAAAAACCGTGAAAAAATAATTTGAATAAAAACATAGAAAAAATAGAAAACCAAGAAAAACAAATTAGAAGATTTTAGAAACTTCCTAAAACCAGAAAAAAAAACTAATCACATAGGGAGCATAGTAGGCCTGCTTAAAAGAGTTAGCGATAGAAGGGTACGATGTTGCGTCCTACGGACGCAACAAGCGTCAAATAGGAATCATCCTTGATGTCTACGCACGCTTCTATTCTTGTAGACAGTGTTGGGCCTCCAAGTGCAGAGGTTTGTAGAACAGCAGCAAGTTTCCCTTAGGTGTATTACCCAAAGTTTATCGAACTCAGGCATGAAGAGGTCAAAGGTATCCCTCTCAAGCAACCCTGCAATCACGATACAAGAAGTCTCTTGTGTCCCCAACACACCTAATACAATTGTCAGTTGTATAGTTGCACTAGTTCGGCGAAGAGAGAGTGAAATACAAGTAATATGGATGATAATAAGTGATAATATCAATCTGAAATAAAAATGGCAACAAGCAAACATGTAGCAGAAATGATTGTAAACAGTGTTTCAATACTTAGAAACAAGGCCTAGGGATCATACGTTCACTAGTGTACACTCTCAACAATGATAACATAATTGAATGCATAAATATCTCTCTTCCCTATGCTACTCCGAACCACTCTCCGGTTAGATAACAAACACCAATCCATTCCATAGGGCTGTAATAGCACCCCTGAAAGTCGCATTCTCATGTCTAGTTAACCCCATGCTGTCACTATGAGCGCCCTAGAAGGTACTAAACAAACACCACAATTTCATAGGGTCATCCAACACAAGATATAAATATCATGCTAAACCACACGGTGCACACACTGTCACATTTACACCGTGACCAAAGTGTTTACGAAGATCTCATAACAAAACCACTTGAGTAGCATAACAGATGAAGAATAACATCTACCGATTCAACCATATTACAAAGCTCATGATCACATAAATATCACACCATGGGAGAGAGAGATGAAACACATAGCTACCGGTAGAGCCCTCAGCCCTGGGGGAGAACTACTCCCTCCTCATCATAGGAGACAACAACGATGATGAAGATGGCGGTGGAGTCGATGGAGATGGCTTCGGGGGAACTTCGCCGTATCGACAAGGTGCCGGAATCGAGATTTTTGTCCCCCGAAACTTGTCGACGGTGGCGGTGGAGCTACGGAACTTTTCGTAGAAAAAAAACTGATATTTGTAGGGTTTATGCATCAGGGGGGAATATATAGGCGAAAGGGCGATGGTGATGGGAGCCTGAGGGGCCCACACCACCCCCAGGCGCGGCTCGGGGTCTACTCGCGCCCAGGCATGGTGTGGGGGCTCTGCGCCCCCTCCGAGTCTCCTTTGGACTTCCTTGACCCTCCGGGACTTCTAAGAATTCTCGCTTTTGAATCGTCCAATTCCGAGAATATTTCCAGAACAACTTTTCTGAAACTAAAAACAGCAGAAAACAGGAACAGGCTCTGTGGCATCTTGTCAATAGGTTAGTACCGGGAAATTTATAAAAATGGCATAAAGTGTAAGGTAAACATGTAGCATATGGCATGAAAACAATACAGAACATCATAAATTAAGGATACGTTTATGACGTATCAACATCCCCAAACTTAGTTCCTACTCGTCCTCGAGTAGATAAACGATAAAAACACATAATTTCTGAGGTGACATGCTACCAACATAAACTTGATCATCAATATTGTAAAAGCGTATGTAAGATGAGATCATAGTACTTTAAACACAAGCATGATAGATATAATTCTAGCAATAAAACATAGCAATCACTTTGCATCATGAGAAGTAACACAAATGAAAAATCATCAATAATAATGCACTCGAAAGATATACGTTTGTTTCAAGCATATAGATAACATGGCAAAGTGATATTTCTCTTGTCCTTAAGAGTGAGGCAAAACATAAATGTCAGGACACCTTCAAAGTTTAAGTGAAGACTAGAACAAATAATTTGATATAAAATAATAACACATCATGAATAAATTAATAATATATCTAGGACAAATGCACATTAAACTCAGAAGGGAAACTATCATCTCTCAACTGTGCATAAAGTTATAAGATGGAGACTCAACATAGAAGTAAAAGAAAGACCCTTCGCAGAGGGAAGCATGGATCACTCATGTGCTAGAGCTTTTATTTTATTAAATAGAGGTGTAAAATGTTTGACACTCCTCCCAACCATCTTACACAAACCATGGCTAACTGAATCCTTGGATGCCTTCCAACAATCACATACCATGGAGGAGTGTCTATTTTTTTTTTTACAAAGTGCCACTAAATATCATGACCTATAGTGGCACTTTGCCAAAGTTCCACTAAATATCATGACCTGCAGTGGCACTTTGTCAAAGTGCCACTAAATATCCTAACCTATATTGGCACTTTGCTAAAATGCCACTAAATAACATTTAGTGGACAAGGCCTTTCGGTATATCATCTGCCACTAAAAAAATACACCTACGCCTACGAATCACACCAAGGAACCTGCCATGCATCTGGAAAACCGATCGCGGCCACGATCAGGGGCTTCCAGGATGTTCAGAAATTATAGTACGTCACAAGGCAACTAGATTTCACAAGAGCGGCTCCCATTGAAGGACGCAACTGGTGTAGAAGGTGATCCCTCTTTCTCTTTTGTTAACACAATTATGCTTTGTCTGATAAATCAGGGGAAAAATAGTGAAGAGAATTTGTTTGTATTAATTTGAGGCTGGGCACCCCGCTGCCGGCTCTTTTATCAATTGGATAGCAGGCGAAGCCACTAGTCGAGGGTGTGAAAGTCCAGTCAACAAGTGAGATAAAGATTCCCTATTTATGTCCTCATGAGCTAAAAGAGGAACACAAAACATGAGTAATTTTGAAAGTTTTAAAGGTGACACATGAATAATTTACTTTGGAGTGGCGGTTAAATAGCACATGTAGGTAGGTATGGTGGACACATTTGACATACTTTGGTTTTTGGGGAGTTGGATTTCACGAGTAAAGCTCATACTCAGTACAGGTGGAGGCTAGCAAAAGACTGGGAGCTAGAAATCAAGAGAGATATAATGGCCATAATCATGCATAGCGACAAAAACATCATTAATCAAAGCATTAGTGGTACCACAAGTTCAAAAACTAAATGATCATAAAAGTTATAGGTGATTGGTTTGTAATCATAAACATGGTGTAAGCATGCGCCGATTCAACCAAATAAAACACTCAAAGGAGAACACCACAAATTTATGCTTCAATATGACAAGAACAACTCATGATTCTTTGAATGGCACATTAAACACTCTCAGCTATTTGAGACAAATCATGATACAAAATAACCACTAGGCTTTAAAATTAAAATAACATCTATCATGATATGAAAAAGTCTAGCCACAGTCTATACAAACTTCTATTTGCATCGTTATAAATTCTACCACATACAGCTGTTTCTTTTCCCAACAAGCATCATAAAAAATATGTTTTAACAAAAACTCTCTAAATGATACATCAAGAAAACATGAGAGTACTCACATAACACTACTAAAACTAACATGTCTGAATAAGAGATACAATGAAAACAAGAGCTAAACAGGAATTTTCCAGCAGCTAGAAGAAAAATTAAGAATACGAGCATAATGAGTATTCAAATGAAAAAGCGGAGCGTGTATATCTACCAAACAAGGATGCTAGGTTTCAGTGATATTATTGAAGCAAGAAAAACAAAACAAAACTGAATGAAAAATAAAAGACGCTCCAAGTAAATTTCATCTCATGTGACTGAATAAAAATATAGTTTCACTAGAAGTGACCTGATAAGTTGTTGATGAAGAAGGGGATGCCTTGGCCATCCCCAAGGTTAGATGCTTGAGTCTGAGAATTTTCTGGTATGAACCACGGAGGCATCCCTAAGATTTGACCTTGCACTCTTCTTAATCACATTATATCATCCTCTTCTCTTGACCCTTGAAAACTTCCTTCACACCACACTCAAAGAGTAATTCGCATTAGAGGGTTAGTGCAACAATAAAAAAAATCCATGGGTTATGTATGGGAAAAAGTGCTATTGATACTTTTAAACATTAGCTACAGCCACTGATGTTTCGTGAAGCAAAGAAATCCACTTGACATCGCAAAAGAGCAAATGCAAGAAACTGGCAGAATCTACCAAAACCAGAACAGTCTGTAAAGACGAATTTTTTCGGTGCACTTATGTTGCTAAAATCGAAAAACTTAAATAACGAAAAAGTTTCGGAATTAGCCGAGGAATAAGAAAAAAAATCAGATCATTTTGATTTTTCTGTGAATTATACGATTTTATACGGTGGACAATAGAAATATGTTTCCTGCGCAGAAATCCAAAACCAACTCCAACTTTCGTCAGAAACTTTACTTGGCACAACTAAAACATGAAAATATAAATACAAAGGAGTTTCTACAGAAGTATACAACTTCTTGACTCAAATAAAATAGAGAAAAACAGAGCAAAAATAAAACCATGGGTTATCTCCCAAGAAGTTCTTTTCTTTAAATAGTTTTAGCTAGGCATGATAATTTGGGAAGATGCTCACATGAGAGATATTAATTGAAGCAAAAAAAGGGCATAAAGAAGTAAATGTAAATTTTTTTAAGTCTAACCCACTTCCTATGAAAAAGAATCTTGTAAATAAACAAGCCATGAAATCACAAAGCAGCAAGCAAGAAAAGCAAAACAAGTGCAACTTCAAAAATTTCAACATAAAGAGGGGAAACTTGATATTGTTGAGATGCATAAAATTATGCGTCCCTCTCTCATAATAACTTTCAGTAGCATCATGAATAAAATTAACAATATAACTATCACATAAAACATGCTTATCATGAGCCACAAGCACAAAAGAATTAATATTCTCCATATAAGCATAGTCATTCTTATTAATAGTAGTGGGAGAAAATTCAACAAAGTAGCTATCATTATTATTCTCATCACAAGAATCATCAAATATAGGAGGCATATTATAATCATAATTAATTTTCTCCTCAGTAGTAGGTGGACTGAAAATAACATATTCATCATTGTAATCATCATATATTGGAGGAAAAGTATCATCAAATAAAATTTTCGCCTAGAAACTTGGGGGACAAAAAATATCATATTTATCAAAACTAGCTTCCCCAAGATTAGACTTTTCCATAGTATTAACAATAATGGTGTTCCAAGAATTTATACTAATAACATTGATACTGATACGTCATGTTGTTTGCATGTTATTTCCCACATGTTTGCTATACACTTTATGTCATTTTTATAGATTTCAGGGACTAACCTATTAACAAGATGCCACAAGCCAGTTTCCTGTTTTATGTTGTTTTTAGTTTCAGAAAAGTTGTTCTGGAAATATTCTCGGAATTGGAAAATTCGAAGCCTGGAAGTCTTAGAATTCCCGAAGGTTCCACGGAGTCCCGAAGAGACCCGAAGAGGGGCCATAGGTGCCCCCCCCCCCCCCGGGGTGCGCCTGTGAGTGGTCTGGCCCCCCAGGTGCCCTATACCATCTCTCTTTCGCCTATATAATCCCCCCGACATACCAACCCTAGAGATATACCACTTTTTCCGTATAAACACTCGAGGCCTCCGTCATCTTCATCCCGAGATTGTGAGGGTTCTGGAGCTCTCCCCGGCACCCTGCCAGGAGGGAATTTCATCACCGGAGAGGTCTACACCACCATGCCCTCCTCTGAAGTGATGCGTGAGTAGTTGATGGTGTGTAGTTGACGCCCTCGTTGGTAAACCCCAAGAGAAAGGTTGTGAAAAGTGCAGCATCGAGTTTTCCCTCAGAAAAGAAACCAAGGTTGAATCGACATGTAGGAGGACAAGCAATCTCTGAAGGCTGATGCAGCTGAGGTGGCAGGGCGCACTACTAGTTCGGCAGCAACGTGGAACCTGCACAACACAATCAAATCACTTTGTCCCAACGAAGAAGTGAGGTTGACAATCTCACTGGTTTTGCTGAACACAAAGAGGGTAAACGTATGGTGTGGAAAACAGTAGGAACAGTATGAAAGCAGTAGGTGTTTTATCAGTATGAGGAAAATTGACCGGGGTCCACACAGTTCACTAGTGGTGTCTCTCGGTGAAAGATAAATAACATTTGTGGTGAACAAATTACAGCTCGGCAATTGACAGAAATGAAGGTTGCACCGTAGTGCATATGCAAGACATAAAGATTACTATGTGAGTCACGCGGGTATTACAACAAAATACATAGACCGTCATCCAACTGCATCTATGAGTAATAATCCACCCTCCAAATATCATCCGAACAAATGTTGGGTATTAACCTTTGCATCTACTTCCGGTTACGCTTTTCGGTCACTTCCAGCATACATGTTGCGAATGTTTTGTGAATTTTTTTTGGATTCGCTTTGGCTAATACCTGAATAACACACGCACGCCGTCCCCGAGACCACACACCGAACTTGTCGACGGGTATGCCACCGAAGCGACCAAACCCAATACCCACAAAAAGATTCGCTGCTCCAAAAACCACACTGATTCCGAGGTTGCGCCCTTACTTAGCCGATGCAGAGCTCGTCGCCAAAATCACCACCTAATTTCGCCTGCCACTCTGTTTGAAAGCACAACTCCAACGATCAATCCTCTAGAGAATAGAATGACACTGAAATTCTGCCACGGTTTGAAGTTGACCTAGGGGAGGGCTGACAGTTTCATCTCAATTCCGTCACCCAAGTTAAAACCCACACCAAAGAGAGCTAGGGTTCTGGGTTTTGAAGGTCTGTCGGTGGTATTTGTGGGCTTTGAATCATCAAGAAGATATGAACTAGTTCTTTAAAAAAAATCTAGCGGTTGGTTGCGCATTTTCCATCTCGACCTCCACACACACAAAAAAAAAACACGACTTCAGATTTCATAATCTACGACTAGCATAAGAGAGAGGAACCAATCAAAATAAAATTATCTAAATATTAATAAATTACCAAAAATTTGACGGGACGACTTTATAAATATGAAAATTATTAAAACCGATGGACTAATTAATGCATTAGTCGGTTTCTATCTCAACGTTCTCATCAGCACATCTATTATATAGAGCGCATGGTATCAAGTGTTCCCCACCGTGATGAAGCTTTGACCTATTTTAAACTTTAGTTTTGGTAATCCTCGATCGAGACAAATAATTTGCTAAGTTTGAGCGTCACGAACCGTCATTTTAACTCTGGAAACTAGCAAAAAAATATTGCTATGTGAACAAATTTTCAGAATCAATTGATTCTTAATTAATAATCTCTCGACCGAGATTTAGAAATTCTCTTACAATTTTCTTGCTACGGATAAGAAAGCATAATTTTTCTTTTCTCCACCATTCGTGAATTGTTAATCTGAACTTGTGAGCAAATGCACCGGTACAACTGTTGTACCACGGAACAAATAAAATAAAAAAGTTATCGTAAGGAAGGTTAAGGTAAGAAATCTAGTACTCCCTCCGTTCAACAATAGATGACTTCCACATATCTATATATGGATGTATCTACACACTAAAATATGTCTAGATACATCCATATATAGATATGTGGAAGTCATCTATTGTTGAACGGAGGGAGTAGTACTAAGGAAGTTTCCATATATTAAATGAGCATTTTTTTCAACTACCGAATCTGCCCTTTGGTGAAAATATGCTACTCCTTTATTCAACAAGTATCGATCAATATAGGCCATTAGATCTCCTAGCTGGACTGCCCATATTTGCCAGTCCCTACCGTAAAAGGGCCCAAGGATGGAGATATATATATATATATATATATATATATATATATATATATATATATATATTGACTTCTGGTGCACAAACTCTGTTCTCTGCTTTGTACATGAACATTTTTAGCCTCTGCTTTAGATAGCCTTTCAAAAATGGAAGAAAACTACTCACAGAGAGATAGGCAAGAAAATAAGTTTCGATGAATTTTTGTGAAAGGCTCGTTTCATTTTTTTTCTTTTATATTCATAGAGAACTGACCTACCATTAATATATATAATGTAAATACAAAGACAAAATGCTGCATATGAGAACTTCCACTTCTTCAGCTGGCATTCCACCAAACTGCAGATTCTAACAAGGAAAATAAATGGTTTCTTTGATGCCATTTTAGGTGTAAATAATGGAGTCCATTTGACGCCATGGTCAAATTAAGGCTGAGACTGTAACTTTCATTGGCGTTTTCTAAAAGTGTGATGGATCTGTCGCCAAAATCAGACGATCAATTTATGATATTTCAGCAATCGTCACCACCCATAGAGAAAAAATTAATATGACACCGATTGAGGTTAGATAGAGGCAACATATGAATGACCATTGACACATAATACCTACATCTCATCACCAGCTCCAAGACATGGTCACATACGTGTAGACCCTTCACATACACAAATAATTTGCACACGCTGCCTTGTGCTCTGCTCTGATTCCCATAAATCAAACAGCTAATTAAGTTTCATCTATGACGAGATGTAAATTTGGAGTAGGACATGCGGACTAAGGGCAACCCACTTCCTGCCGCAAATACAATAGCTGCAAAAGCCCCTCCTCCATGTCCTGGTACAGTCTTGAGTAAGATCCATGTTTATCCGTCTCTATCACCTTCCTTTTGTCCATCACGACGATTACATCTATGTTTGTGATGGTTGCAATCTTGCTTGAAATCTCAACTTTTATTATCCACCCCTTTGCACCTAGGGTGTCCATCACCACCCTCTCATATTCACCGTCTAGAGCGCTTGGCATCTCCATCTAGTAGCAGTATGATGGGCTTCTTCAGTATAGTTCTTGCTGTTACACGCAATAGCAAAACAACGATGAAGTTAAACAAGATCGAACCAACGGGGACACGATATTTTAATATGGAAAACCCTTCCAACAAGGAAGAGAAAAAACCACGGGCGCCAGCCAACAATACTTCACTATTTCGGGTGAGGTTACAAACGTGTCGGGATTTATAATGTGTGGCTTATCTCGTGCGGCGGCTTACAAGAGGTATATAAAGGTGGTCCTGACCTAACTAGGTCGGTAACGGTGAATCCAACTCGGTAACAACTCGTACCATACCGCGGGGGCCTGCCGCCCCCCGCACCCCCCTCCGTGCGGGCCACGTTTGTCAGCATACGTGAATATGAATCACCACAAAAATAACGCTTGCCAAAGCTATCCTTTGCTTCTGATCTTCGGAAAGTTGGCTTCAGTTGCTCCCTACCACTGCATCATACCCTTTTCACAAAAGGTTCTTATGAACTCATGGATGGTTTCCTCCATTGTAGACTCCACTATTTTATGTTTCCGACTAACCTTCATTTCCTCTCTCTGTTCAACACTTAAGTTATTTCTGCGTTCTTTATCACGTTCCCTCCTAATTTGATTCTTATCAACATTAACTATGATTCTTGCTGGCTGAGATCTGAAGTTGTTGGGTTTGACATTAACAAAAGGCAGCCATTTAATTTAAATGGCAACGTCTACAGAACAAAACACATGTGCTAGCGATAACAAAAAAAAAGTGTGTCCGGTGATACCATTTGTATATTCTCCATGATCCGTGGTATAAGGGCATCTCCAGCCGTCCCCCCCAGCGCCCCCCGAGGCGGCCTTTTTAGCGCCGGAAGCGGCGAATAGCGCCGTTTTCGCACCAGCCGGCCCCCCAGAAGCCCAAATAGCGCTGAAACGGCGCTAATTCGCGCCGCGGCACCCAGGCGGAACCCAGCCCGCTGGGTTCGGCTTGAGGGGGGCGAAAATGCGGTGCAACCCAAGCGGGCCAGCTCTGTCAGTGAGCGTCGGAAAACCCCGGGAACAGAAACCCCCGCCCGTGATCTTCTTCTCGGCGCCCGCGCCGGTCAAAGGTTGCCGGAGTAATGACGTGGCGGCCGGCCAGTGCATGCGCCCAGTCAAAAGGCTGCCGGAGTAATGGCGTGGCGGCAGCGGAGGCACGCGCGGCGCAGTTAAATGCCCCTCCAGGCTACAAAAAGGCCCCCTCGCCTCTCGTCGCTCTCCCATTCTCGCCGTCCACCTCCCCTCGCCCTCACCGCGCTCGCTCTCACCACGCTCGCCGCACTTCACCTAGACACGATGCCTCGCCGGTTCCGTGCCTGGCGCCACTCACCGTTGTACTGCCGACCCACAGCCACGACGCGTGGCCACAGCGACGACGACAACGACGACGAGTTCCACTACGAGGAGCAACCAGCGCAGGAGGAGGCGGCGCCCGAGCAGCAACCGGCGCAAGAGGCTGCGCCCGAGCAGCAGCCGGCACTGGAAGAGGTGGCGCCGGAACAGCAGCCAACGCAGAAATCACGGCGCTGGAGGAGGGACCGGAGGAGGCAGCCAATCTGGCCCGAGCAGCACGCGGCGTGGTACTCCTTCGAAACCTGGCGGAACGAGGAGGCGTTCCACCGGGTTCGCGGTGGACTCGAGCAGGCGGCGGCGGCGGCCGAGGCTGCCGCCGTTCGGGCATCCCTGGAGACCCACCGGTGGGATGAGGCGGAGCGCGAGGCCTACCGGCAGCTCGCCACAAATGCGGCGTCGGGCGAGCAGCAGGCGCTCGTCACGCGGTACGAGAGCGACCGGCGCAAGGTGGTGCTGCAGAGCGAGCGGCGCAACCGCCAGCCCTCCGAGCAGGCGCAGCTGCACCGGCTGCGGATGCAAGGTAGGGCGGAGCGGCGCTGGCTCGCCACGATGGCGAACCCGTCGACGAGCGCCCCGCCTCCCTTCGCCGAGAACGACCACGAAGTTGGCCCCTCCAACCGGTTGGCCTACGACGACTGCGAGGAGGACGACGAGGAAGAGGACGACGCCTAGAGTAGTCGCCGCCAGGCCGGGGCGGTCGTAGTTTTTAAGTTTTTCGCAATGTTTAGTTTAAATTTCGGTCTAAACTGTATGAACTTTCGTCGAATCAATAAAAGTGCGTCGAATTTATCTTTCGAATTATTTTGGGCCGAGTGCTGGGCTGTTGGACGACTGGGAACCCTGCCCCCAGGTTCCAGATTAGCGCCGTTTGGCGCCGCGGCGGCCCCAAAACGGCGGCGTTTTGGGCCCTGGGGGGGCGACACGACTGGAGATGCCCTAAGGGGTTGGGAGAGTGCTTCCAGCAGAGAGTGATCTATAATTGCAGCTAGGAGGGTGGGCTGTTTCATGTATGCACTGGACACCCATTCTCTCTGGGCCTGCCGTTTCTGATTTGTTTGATGGTGATCACTGTTAATATTACAAAACAAATAATCTCCATATATTTGTAGACAGGAAAAAATTTAGTTATGAAATAATACCCTTTATTGCCGAGTCGCATGTGCCCATAATCCTCATGTTTAATCCCGTTGCAAATATGCTTGACAATGGTGTATGGAATTGTGTCAGTTCTCCACTCATGTTGACAACCGTAGATTCATTATATTCTGCACATATGAAAAATTAGTGTTGGCATAGTAAAAAAACAGAGATGTGAGCAGTCAGTATTTTTATTACCCAAGTTATATGAAAAATTAGTGTTGTCATAGTAAAAAACAGAGATGTGAGCAGCAAGTGTTTTTATTACCCAAGTTATTTGAGGCTCGAACTGGCGTTTACAACTCATCACCATCAAAGAAAATTTTCCTTGTTTAAAGAGACACTTCTGTTTGAATGAAATGAGTTTGATCCATGAAATGGAGTTGCACCGGGTGGCATCACATCACTATTTATGTCTACATCACCATTTCTATACCATCATTAGCGGTACACAAATAGAGTAAATGACACTGACGGTCACACAACTTGTCACGAGCGTGTACTTAAATCACTCAACTTCTAAAACGGAATTTTCAGTCACACAACTTACCAGGTGCGTGCACCCGAGGTCACTTTCCGGTTTGTTGACCGGTTTTTGACCAAAATCAGTAATGGGCCGGTCGTTACTTTTACGAATAACCCCACCAGTCAGAGAGATGGAATAAACAAGACAAGAAAAATTTTATGCGCCGGTGGGGTTTCGAAATAGGCTGCATCTAAGAAATAGAAATGTTCGTGCATTGTGCCCAGTCGAAAGATGTTGTGTCGCTGTAGTGAAAGGTCTTGACTTCGACATCCAACTCAAGAACAAATTTTTACTCCCCCTATTTATTCCATCTCGCTGACAGGTGGGGCCCACGTGACAGCTGGGGGTCTTCACTTTATGCTACATAACATATAGTAAATAATCTTTGTATTCTCTCAGAGTCCAGTGGTTAGTTGCTCTGCTGCGCTCGTGAGAGGTTGTGAGTTCGAATTCTCTCTGCCACATATAAAATTTTACTTCACTTATTGTAACAGCCCAAGTATGAAAACTACCCCATAGAATGCTTGATTTCCTGTTTAATTTAAGTATTGCATCATGTCATCATATTGTTTCCATGTTGTTTGCTTTTGTTTCTAAATTGTTGCATTTGTTTCTTTTGTTTTGCATCTGTTATTCTTTGTTTTCACAATGAAACTCAAACAATTTCAAATGCCTTGTTTTCATACTTGCTCTGTTACAACTTTTGGAATAAAAATAACAAATAAAAACAACCCAATTGTTCTCATTTTATTTCCACATTGATCAACTAATAAAATGGTGCTTTTATTTCCATTAATCAATTCCAATTTGGTTTCAAATTCAAAGCAAAATCATCATCAACACCTCATTTGGAAATTGTCAAATATCAAACCATTCCAATGTTTCTAATCCAACTAATAATAGGGCTCACCCTATTAAACTTGTTGTTTTCAATCATTAACCAATTAATTTGCAAATATTCCAATTCAAACCAAATGCATTTCAAACAGAACCCAAATTGAAAGTATGAAAAGAATAACCAAAACATTTTGTTTACCCTGTTATTTTCCAATTAAAGCAATTTGGGTCACCGTATTTAAAATTGTGGTTTCAATAATAATTTTAATACTCAAAAACACTCAAATTTGGCTTATTTCCAAACAGCACCACAAATTCAAATATTTTGGAAATTCAAACTTGTTAATTGTTTGTATTTAACACCAGGAGCACACCCTATTTTTCTATGAATTTTTCCTAACCCTAAAGGCCTTCTTTTCTTCCAATTTTGTTTGCTACAAAAAAAAAAAAAACAGAAAATACAAAAAGAGAATCGAGCAGCAGCTAAACTAACCTACCCCGAAGCCCAGCCCGTTTCCCTGTTCTTTTGGCCCAGTACCCATCACCCTGTCGCTGTCACCTACCTCTGGCTGAGGTCACCTCTGTACGAACAGAGAAACAACCGCAGGATCCTTCCGCCCCTCCCGGATGCGCTGCCGTACTGGCTTCCCTCCGCCTTAAGTACCTACCACCCACCTACCTATCTCAGCCTAGCCCCTAACCCTAGCTCTGCGCCGCCATCTCCCATCGCCACCACCTCGATCTCCCTCTGCTTTGAAGAATTCGACAGACTGAACCCCAACCGAGACCGCCACCTTCCTCCTCTAGCCCCTGCCACCACCGGCCACCTCGAGGAGCACCGAGGGTGGGAATGGAAACGCGGAGCCTCACCCTCGCTCCTCGTGCCTCACCGCTTGCCGGGAGTCACCGCAGCGGCCGCGCCATCGCCGGAGATTCCCTCCGTTTCTACCCCGCCGAACTGCATCGACAACCACCAGCAGGTGATCGCCCCTGCCTTTCTCCCCTCTCGCTCTGTCCGTCTCCCCACCCACGCCCTAGGCACACCGCGAGGCCCGCACGAGCACCGCACACCGGCGCCGTCGCGAGCACCCCACAGCAGCTCGCCGGCGGGCAGCTGTTTCCGTCCGCACGCTTCAGTGACCGAAACCTGCAGTTAAGTTCAGAACCGGCCTGTGCAAAATTCAGTTAGCTTCGCTACTGAAAGGTAACCTGCCAACCTGCCCTCTTCTGTCAAGAACCGCAGAGAGCCGCAGTGGCTAGCGCACCGTGCGCGGAAGCGACGCGCCCCGGGATCGATCCCCCGCGGCCGCGCAAAGGCCTTCTTTTTCGCAATTTTTCCGCGACTGACCGCTGGGCCCCACCCGTCACACACAGTCTTGCCACGCACGCACGGCAGCGCCACGCTGGCCCCCTGGCCCACGGGCCAGTGGCTAGGGCTAGTTTGCTGCATTGTAACAAAATTCCCAGTACCAATTCTTTTAACTCCAGTCCCTAAAAATAACAAATTGGTCCCCTGTTTTGATTTGCTAATAACTTTTAACATGTGAATCCAAATAAAAAACTCTAAACATGTTTATTGCTCTAAATTGAATTCTCTATCTATTGGTGCCATTTGTTTTCTGTTTTGAATTTTCAAAATGCAATTCAAATTTGAATTCAAATAATTCAATTGAAATTTGCAACAATTCATAAAAAATTCACACTAATTCCAAATAATGCAAATAAAATATGTTTTCCATACCATTTTGAACAACCTTTTCAAATATAATTTTTGTTTTCTGTTTTGAATAATTAAAATTGCCTAAACCATTTAATTCTTGTTTAATGCAATTAAAAATTGTTTAATATTGTTTAATTCATAATTAATTAATCCTAACTCCTATTTCAACATGTGAAACATGTAATCCAACCAAAATTTGATAACCTTTTCAACTATCAACTTTGTTATTTGGTTTGAGAAATTTAACTTGATGAAAACAACAATTGCTTGTGTGACATGTTTAAGTAACCAAACTTTCCAAACTTAACCAATGTTTTTCCAAACTTGTTTTATTCCTTTTCCTTTTGCATCTAACTTGTTTACTTCTTGTCATCATCATGCATGCATCATGTTTAACTACTTACACATGTTAACTAATTGTAGCTCATTGCTTCAACCTTAACCAAGTGCATCCATATGCAATTCATCTTGCATATGGATCCATTTAAATTCTGTTTTCATGTCAACTAGGTTACTTTGATGCATCTATTAACTTGACATGCATCATCCCATGTTTGTGCACCTATGCCATGTATTGATTGTTTACCTTTCTGCAATGTTTGTTTGCTTCTTCCCGGATAAACGACGATGTTGAGACCGACGATCCTTACGACATCCCTTCTAAGGATTTAGCTCAGTACCAGGCTACTGGGTTTTGCAGGCAAGTTATCACTCACATGAACCACTGTGTTCCTTTCAACATTGATTACCGATACTTTCCGTTGTCCTTTTCTGCTAGCCTTAGTAGTAGTTGTTTCTGTTACGAACCCATCACATGAATCCCTTAACCTTGATATTGCCTCACCTCCCCTCCTATCATCCTTTTGGTTGAGCCAGTGTCTTACTAGCATGCTTAGGTTGCTTTTGCTCGAGTCTGTTATCCGTTACTTTCTATTACTATATCTATTACGTTGTGGGGGCTCGATGTTTAATCAATCAATCATGCTAATGTTATTGTTAAAATAATAATTTGATGATAAGGCACCGGCAGGAGGCCCTGTGTGGTTTTGAGGCCTGCTAGTGTCGACCCTAATAGGAAAAGGGTCTTGTCTACTGATCCATGATGAGCGCACTAACCGCATGTGGGAAGCGAGTATGGGCGCCCCCCTCAATTTGATTCGATTCGCATCTCGTCCAAATCGCCTCATTTAGTTCGTGTTTTCCATTTGCCGCATGCATGTTTTTGCGAGCCCAGGCCAGGGTGGAACTTTTGTAGTCGGCATATAGGGGGACACGGTCTTAGAGTGCTATGAGGGTCCCTTTTCTTCGGGGCTTGATTAGCCGTGCGCCCAAGGTTCTTTGGGCTTGATGCGAAGAAGAGTCGAGTTGTGTAGAGTACCTCGCTTGGTGGGTTTGATTCCCGTCTGGCGGGATATTCTTGCGTGTACGGCCAAATTGGTGCAACCCTGCAGGGATAATCTTCTCGAGAAGCCGTGTTTTCCGCGGTTATGGATTACTTGGTGAAAGTACTGGCTAACAAGTACTCAGGACAACTTAAACATAATGATAAAACATGCTACAACCAATGATTAAAAACTTGACTAGTAATAGGTTGATGACACAATAACTTGATTCACCTTTATTACAACTGTGTGAGTTATCCTCGGATTGCTTCTTTGGATAAGGGGCGAGATCCAGGATGGGTTTGTTTGAAGTTATCTTTCAGTTGGTTACAATCCTCGATCTTATCTCCTTTTCTGTTAGCGGGAAGTGATAGAATCTCTGTAGTTGGTTAGCGCAGCCAGTTGCAGCATCTTTTATATCCCCTCTCTTCCGTTGAACCCAAGGCATCTGTGCTTGGTGTTGACGGGTTACACTTTGGTGAAGTGTGAGTCTTGCTTGCCAGTACGTTTATGTACTGACCCCTTTGGGGCTGTGGTTTCCGCAGACCTACGTTTCCGAGGATCTACATGGTGGCTACTACGTGGAGTATGACGAGACTGCTGACGAGTAGATAGCGGACCCGGGCAGGATCCGAGACTTCGTGGATGGGCTCCGTCTGTTTGTTTCCGGCCTCTTAGGCCTATTTGGTTCTTGTCTGTACTCAGACATGTTGAATGCTTCCGCTGTATTGTAATGATGTATTGTTGGGGCAGGTGCCCTCTGAATGATTGTATTTGCTATCTCTGCTCTAATGAGAGCCATTTGCAGCTTATTTCAATCTTTTGTGTCGTAGAGATCTGTTGTGATATCAGTTGTTCAACGCCGTTGACGTACCATGTGTGTATGGTTTGAAGTACGTCGACGGAAGTGCCTTTGATCTCTAGTGGATAGTTTACATCGACGATGGAATAGCAGGGCTTGTGTTGTCGCGCATAAGCGCAGGCCTACCAGGAAGCTGGGACGTGGGAGCAGTTATGCCCCATAATCCAAGCATCTGCTATCCAGTTCGTACGGTGAGTATCCCCTAGAAATCAGGGTGCGACAAATGGTATCAGAGCATCCTTCCAGAAAAGTTGCCAGGAATGCCTGTCATCTTGAACTTCCAGAAAAACTATCCAATGTGCACGATGTGTTTCACGTGTCACAGCTCAAGAGGATCTTCGCAAGAAGTATCCAGACCTTTTCCTTTCTCAGTAGGAATCTCGGGGCGCGATTCCTTCAAGGGGGGGCGTTTTGTAACAACCCAAGTATGAAAACTACCCCATAGAATGCTTGATTTCCTGTTTAATTTAAGTATTGCATCATGTCATCATATTGTTTCCATGTTGTTTGCTTTTGTTTCTAAATTGTTGCATTTGTTTCTTTTGTTTTGCATCTGTTATTCTTTGTTTTCACAATGAAACTCAAACAATTTCAAATGCCTTGTTTTCATACTTGCTCTGTTACAACTTTTGGAATAAAAATAACAAATAAAAACAACCCAATTGTTCTCATTTTATTTCCACATTGATCAACTAATAAAATGGTGCTTTTATTTCCATTAATCAATTCCAATTTGGTTTCAAATTCAAAGCAAAATCATCATCAACACCTCATTTGGAAATTGTCAAATATCAAACCATTCCAATGTTTCTAATCCAACTAATAATAGGGCTCACCCTATTAAACTTGTTGTTTTCAATCATTAACCAATTAATTTGCAAATATTCCAATTCAAACCAAATGCATTTCAAACAGAACCCAAATTGAAAGTATGAAAAGAATAACCAAAACATTTTGTTTACCCTGTTATTTTCCAATTAAAGCAATTTGGGTCACCCGATTTAAAATTGTGGTTTCAATAATAATTTTAATACTCAAAAACACTCAAATTTGGCTTATTTCCAAACAGCACCACAAATTCAAATATTTTGGAAATTCAAACTTGTTAATTGTTTGTATTTAACACCAGGAGCACACCCTATTTTTCTATGAATTTTTCCTAACCCTAAAGGCCTTCTTTTCTTCCAATTTTGTTTGCTACAAAAATAAATAAATAAAAGAAACAGAAAATACAAAAAGAGAATCGAGCAGCAGCTAAACTAACCTACCCCGAAGCCCAGCCCGTTTCCCTGTTCTTTTGGCCCAGTACCCATCACCCTGTCGCTGTCACCTACCTCTGGCTGAGGTCACCTCTGTACGAACAGAGAAACAACCGCAGGATCCTTCCGCCCCTCCCGGATGCGCTGCCGTACTGGCTTCCCTCCGCCTTAAGTACCTACCACCCACCTACCTATCTCAGCCTAGCCCCTAACCCTAGCTCTGCGCCGCCATCTCCCATCGCCACCACCTCGATCTCCCTCTGCTCTGAAGAATTCGACAGACTGAACCCCAACTGAGACCGCCACCTTCCTCCTCTAGCCCCTGCCACCACCGGCCACCTCGAGGAGCACCGGGGGTGGGAATGGAAACGCGGAGCCTCACCCTCGCTCCTCGTGCCTCACCGCTTGCCGGGAGTCACCGCAGCGGCCGCGCCATCGCCGGAGATTCCCTCCG
Organism: Alopecurus myosuroides; assembly: GCA_028641055.1. NCBI lineage: Eukaryota > Viridiplantae > Streptophyta > Magnoliopsida > Poales > Poaceae > Alopecurus > Alopecurus myosuroides. Next base: position 339,346,448 of record CM054062.1, read on the forward strand.
TTTCTACCCCGCCGAACTGCATCGACAACCACCAGCAGGTGATCGCCCCTGCCTTTCTCCCCTCTCGCTCTGTCCGTCTCCCCACCCACGCCCTAGGCACACCGCGAGGCCCGCACGAGCACCGCACACCGGCGCCGCCGCGAGCACCCCACAGCAGCTCGCCGGCGGGCAGCTGTTTCCGTCCGCACGCTTCAGTGACCGAAACCTGCAGTTAAGTTCAGAACCGGCCTGTGCAAAATTCAGTTAGCTTCGCTACTGAAAGGTAACCTGCCAACCTGCCCTCTTCTGTCAAGAACCGCAGAGAGCCGCAGTGGCTAGCGCACCGTGCGCGGAAGCGACGCGCCCCGGAATCGATCCCCCGCGGCCGCGCAAAGGCCTTCTTTTTCGCAATTTTTCCGCGACTGACCGCTGGGCCCCACCCGTCACACACAGTCTTGCCACGCACGCACGGCAGCGCCACGCTGGCCCCCTGGCCCACGGGCCACTGGCTAGGGCTAGTTTGCTGCATTGTAACAAATTTCCCAGTACCAATTCTTTTAACTTCAGTCCCTAAAAATAACAAATTGGTCCCCTGTTTTGATTTGCTAATAACTTTTAACATGTGAATCCAAATAAAAAACTCTAAACATGTTTATTGCTCTAAATTGAATTCTCTATCTATTGGTGCCATTTGTTTTCTGTTTTGAATTTTCAAAATGCAATTCAAATTTGAATTCAAATAATTCAATTGAAATTTGCAACAATTCATAAATAATTCACACTAATTCCAAATAATGCAAATAAAATATGTTTTCCATACCATTTTGAACAACCTTTTCAAATATAATTTTTTTTTTCTGTTTTGAATAATTAAAATTGCCTAAACCATTTAATTCTTGTTTAATGCAATTAAAAATTGTTTAATATTGTTTAATTCATAATTAATTAATCCTAACTCCTATTTCAACATGTGAAACATGTAATCCAACCAAAATTTGATAACCTTTTCAACTATCAACTTTGTTATTTGGTTTGAGCAATTTAACTTGATGAAAACAACAATTGCTTGTGTGACATGTTTAAGTAACCAAACTTTCCAAACTTAACCAATGTTTTTCCAAACTTGTTTTATTCCTTTTCCTTTTGCATCTAACTTGTTTACTTCTTGTCATCATCATGGATGCATCATGTTTAACTACTTACACATGTTAACTAATTGTAGCTCATTGCTTCAACCTTAACCAAGTGCATCCATATGCAATTCATCTTGCATATGGATCCATTTAAATTCTGTTTTCATGTCAACTAGGTTACTTTGATGCATCTATTAACTTGACATGCATCATCCCATGTTTGTGCACCTATGCCATGTATTGATTGTTTACCTTTCTGCAATGTTTGTTTGCTTCTTCCCGGATAAACGACGATGTTGAGACCGACGATCCTTACGACATCCCTTCTAAGGATTTAGCTCAGTACCAGGCTACTGGGTTTTGCAGGCAAGTTATCACTCACATGAACCACTGTGTTCCTTTCAACATTGATTACCGATACTTTCCGTTGTCCTTTTCTGCTAGCCTTAGTAGTAGTTGTTTCTGTTACGAACCCATCACATGAATCCCTTAACCTTGATATTGCCTCACCTCCCCTCCTATCATCCTTTTGGTTGAGCCAGTGTCTTACTAGCATGCTTAGGTTGCTTTTGCTCGAGTCTGTTATCCGTTACTTTCTATTACTATATCTATTACGTTGTGGGGGCTCGATGTTTAATCAATCAATCATGCTAATGTTATTGTTAAAATAATAATTTGATGATAAGGCACCGGCAGGAGGCCCTGTGTGGTTTTGAGGCCTGCTAGTGTCGACCCTAATAGGAAAAGGGTCTTGTCTACTGATCCATGATGAGCGCACTAACCGCATGTGGGAAGCGAGTATGGGCGCCCCCCTAAATTTGATTCGATTCGCATCTCGTCCAAATCGCCTCATTTAGTTCGTGTTTTCCATTTGTCGCATGCATGTTTTTGCGAGCCCAGGCCAGGGTGGAACTTTTGTAGTCGGCATATAGGGGGACACGGTCTTAGAGTGCTATGAGGGTCCCTTTTCTTCGGGGCTTGATTAGCCGTGCGCCCAAGGTTCTTTGGGCTTGATGCGAAGAAGAGTCGAGTTGTGTAGAGTACCTCGCTTGGTGGGTTTGATTCCCGTCTGGCGGGATATTCTTGCGTGTACGGCCAAATTGGTGCAACCCTGCAGGGATAATCTTCTCGAGAAGCCGTGTTTTCCGCGGTTATGGATTACTTGGTGAAAGTACTGGCTAACAAGTACTCAGGACAACTTAAACATAATGATAAAACATGCTACAACCAATGATTAAAAACTTGACTAGTAATAGGTTGATGACACAATAACTTGATTCACCTTTATTACAACTGTGTGAGTTATCCTCGGATTGCTTCTTTGGATAAGGGGCGAGATCCAGGATGGGTTTGTTTGAAGTTATCTTTCAGTTGGTTACAATCCTCGATCTTATCTCCTTTTCTGTTAGCGGGAAGTGATAGAATCTCTGTAGTTGGTTCGCGCAGCCAGTTGCAGCATCTTTTATATCCCCTCTCTTCCGTTGAACCCAAGGCATCTGTGCTTGGTGTTGACGGGTTACACTTTGGTGAAGTGTGAGTCTTGCTTGCCAGTACGTTTATGTACTGACCCCTTTGGGGCTGTGGTTTCCGCAGACCTACGTTTCCGAGGATCTACATGGTGGCTACTACGTGGAGTATGACGAGACTGCTGACGAGTAGATAGTGGACCCGGGCAGGATCCGAGACTTCGTGGATGGGCTCCGTCTGTTTGTTTCCGGCCTCTTAGGCCTATTTGGTTCTTGTCTGTACTCAGACATGTTGAATGCTTCCGCTGTATTGTAATGATGTATTGTTGGGGCAGGTGCCCTCTGAATGATTGTATTTGCTATCTCTGCTCTAATGAGAGCCATTTGCAGCTTATTTCAATCTTTTGTGTCGTAGAGATCTGTTGTGATATCAGTTGTTCAACGCCGTTGACGTACCATGTGTGTATGGTTTGAAGTACGTCGACGGAAGTGCCTTTGATCTCTAGTGGATAGTTTACATCGACGATGGAATAGCAGGGCTTGTGTTGTCGCGCATAAGCGCAGGCCTACCAGGAAGCTGGGACGTGGGAGCAGTTATGCCCCATAATCCAAGCATCTGCTATCCAGTTCGTACGGTGAGTATCCCCTAGAAATCAGGGTGCGACAAATGGTATCAGAGCATCCTTCCAGAAAAGTTGCCAGGAATGCCTGTCATCTTGAACTTCCAGAAAAACTATCCAATGTGCACGATGTGTTTCACGTGTCACAGCTCAAGAGGATCTTCGCAAGAAGTATCCGGACCTTTTCCTTTCTCAGTAGGAATCTCGGGGCGCGATTCCTTCAAGGGGGGGCGTTTTGTAACAACCCAAGTATGAAAACTACCCCATAGAATGCTTGATTTCCTGTTTAATTTAAGTATTGCATCATGTCATCATATTGTTTCCATGTTGTTTGCTTTTGTTTCTAAATTGTTGCATTTGTTTCTTTTGTTTTGCATCTGTTATTCTTTGTTTTCACAATGAAACTCAAACAATTTCAAATGCCTTGTTTTCATACTTGCTCTGTTACAACTTTTGGAATAAAAATAACAAATAAAAACAACCCAATTGTTCTCATTTTATTTCCACATTGATCAACTAATAAAATGGTGCTTTTATTTCCATTAATCAATTCCAATTTGGTTTCAAATTCAAAGCAAAATCATCATCAACACCTCATTTGGAAATTGTCAAATATCAAACCATTCCAATGTTTCTAATCCAACTAATAATAGGGCTCACCCTATTAAACTTGTTGTTTTCAATCATTAACCAATTAATTTGCAAATATTCCAATTCAAACCAAATGCATTTCAAACAGAACCCAAATTGAAAGTATGAAAAGAATAACCAAAACATTTTGTTTACCCTGTTATTTTCCAATTAAAGCAATTTGGGTCACCGTATTTAAAATTGTGGTTTCAATAATAATTTTAATACTCAAAAACACTCAAATTTGGCTTATTTCCAAACAGCACCACAAATTCAAATATTTTGGAAATTCAAACTTGTTAATTGTTTGTATTTAACACCAGGAGCACACCCTATTTTTCTATGAATTTTTCCTAACCCTAAAGGCCTTCTTTTCTTCCAATTTTGTTTGCTACAAAAATAAATAAATAAAAGAAACAGAAAATACAAAACGAGAATCGAGCAGCAGCTAAACTAACCTACCCCGAAGCCCAGCCCGTTTCCCTGTTCTTTTGGCCCAGTACCCATCACCCTGTCGCTGTCACCTACCTCTGGCTGAGGTCACCTCTGTACGAACAGAGAAACAACCGCAGGATCCTTCCGCCCCTCCCGGATGCGCTGCCGTACTGGCTTCCCTCCGCCTTAAGTACCTACCACCCACCTACCTATCTCAGCCTAGCCCCTAACCCTAGCTCTGCGCCGCCATCTCCCATCGCCACCACCTCGATCTCCCTCTGCTCTGAAGAATTCGACAGACTGAACCCCAACCGAGACCGCCACCTTCCTCCTCTAGCCCCTGCCACCACCGGCCACCTCGAGGAGCACCGAGGGTGGAAATGGAAACGCGGAGCCTCACCCTCGCTCCTCGTGCCTCACCGCTTGCCGGGAGTCACCGCAGCGGCCGCGCCATCGCCGGAGATTCCCTCCGTTTCTACCCCGCCGAACTGCATCGACAACCACCAGCAGGTGATCGCCCCTGCCTTTCTCCCCTCTCGCTCTGTCCGTCTCCCCACCCACGCCCTAGGCACACCGCGAGGCCCGCACGAGCACCGCACACCGGCGCCGCCGCGAGCACCCCACAGCAGCTCGCCGGCGGGCAGCTGTTTCCGTCCGCACGCTTCAGTGACCGAAACCTGCAGTTAAGTTCAGAACCGGCCTGTGCAAAATTCAGTTAGCTTCGCTACTGAAAGGTAACCTGCCAACCTGCCCTCTTCTGTCAAGAACCGCAGAGAGCCGCAGTGGCTAGCGCACCGTGCGCGGAAGCGACGCGCCCCGGGATCGATCCCCCGCGGCCGCGCAAAGGCCTTCTTTTTCGCAATTTTTCCGCGACTGACCGCTGGCCCCACCCGTCACACACAGTCTTGCCACGCACGCACGGCAGCGCCACGCTGGCCCCCTGGCCCACGGGCCAGTGGCTAGGGCTAGTTTGCTGCATTGTAACAAAATTCCCAGTACCAATTCTTTTAACTTCAGTCCCTAAAAATAACAAATTGGTCCCCTGTTTTGATTTGCTAATAACTTTTAACATGTGAATCCAAATCAAAAACTCTAAACATGTTTATTGCTCTAAATTGAATTCTCTATCTATTGGTGCCATTTGTTTTCTGTTTTGAATTTTCAAAATGCAATTCAAATTTGAATTCAAATAATTCAATTGAAATTTGCAACAATTCATAAATAATTCACACTAATTCCAAATAATGCAAATAAAATATGTTTTCCATACCATTTTGAACAACCTTTTCAAATATAATTTTTGTTTTCTGTTTTGAATAATTAAAATTGCCTAAACCATTTAATTCTTGTTTAATGCAATTAAAAATTGTTTAATATTGTTTAATTCATAATTAATTAATCCTAACTCCTATTTCAACATGTGAAACATGTAATCCAACCAAAATTTGATAACCTTTTCAACTATCAACTTTGTTATTTGGTTTGAGCAATTTAACTTGATGAAAACAACAATTGCTTGTGTGACATGTTTAAGTAACCAAACTTTCCAAACTTAACCAATGTTTTTCCAAACTTGTTTTATTCCTTTTCCTTTTGCATATAACTTGTTTACTTCTTGTCATCATCATGCATGCATCATGTTTAACTACTTACACATGTTAACTAATTGTAGCTCATTGCTTCAACCTTAACCAAGTGCATCCATATGCAATTCATCTTGCATATGGATCCATTTAAATTCTGTTTTCATGTCAACTAGGTTACTTTGATGCATCTATTAACTTGACATGCATCATCCCATGTTTGTGCACCTATGCCATGTATTGATTGTTTACCTTTCTGCAATGTTTGTTTGCTTCTTCCCGGATAAACGACGACGTTGAGACCGACGATCCTTACGACATCCCTTCTAAGGATTTAGCTCACTACCAGGCTACTGGGTTTTGCAGGCAAGTTATCACTCACATGAACCACTGTGTTCCTTTCAACATTGATTACCGATACTTTCCGTTGTCCTTTTCTGCTAGCCTTAGTAGTAGTTGTTTCTGTTACGAACCCATCACATGAATCCCTTAACCTTGATATTGCCTCACCTCCCCTCCTATCATCCTTTTGGTTGAGCCAGTGTCTTACTAGCATGCTTAGGTTGCTTTTGCTCGAGTCTGTTATCCGTTACTTTCTATTACTATATCTATTACGTTGTGGGGGCTCGATGTTTAATCAATCAATCATGCTAATGTTATTGTTAAAATAATAATTTGATGATAAGCCACCGGCAGGAGGCCCTGTGTGGTTTTGAGGCCTGCTAGTGTCGACCCTAATAGGAAAAGGGTCTTGTCTACTGATCCATGATGAGCGCACTAACCGCATGTGGGAAGCGAGTATGGGCGCCCCCCTCAATTTGATTCGATTCGCATCTCGTCCAAATCGCCTCATTTAGTTCGTGTTTTCCATTTGCCGCATGCATGTTTTTGCGAGCCCAGGCCAGGGTGGAACTTTTGTAGTCGGCATATAGGGGGACACGGTCTTAGAGTGCTATGAGGGTCCCTTTTCTTCGGGGCTTTATTAGCCGTGCGCCCAAGGTTCTTTGGGCTTGATGCGAAGAAGAGTCGAGTTGTGTAGAGTACCTCGCTTGGTGGGTTTGATTCCCGTCTGGCGGGATATTCTTGTGTGTACGGCCAAATTGGTGCAACCCTGCAGGGATAATCTTCTCGAGAAGCCGTGTTTTCCGCGGTTATGGATTACTTGGTGAAAGTACTGGCTAACAAGTACTCAGGACAACTTAAACATAATGATAAAACATGCTACAACCAATGATTAAAAACTTGACTAGTAATAGGTTGATGACACAATAACTTGATTCACCTTTATTACAACTGTGTGAGTTATCCTCCGATTGCTTCTTTGGATAAGGGGCGAGATCCAGGATGGGTTTGTTTGAAGTTATCTTTCAGTTGGCTACAATCCTCGATCTTATCTCCTTTTCTGTTAGCGGGAAGTGATAGAATCTCTGTAGTTGGTTAGCGCAGCCAGTTGCAGCATCTTTTATATCCCCTCTCTTCCGTTGAACCCAAGGCATCTGTGCTTGGTGTTGACGGGTTACACTTTGGTGAATTGTGAGTCTTGCTTGCCAGTACGTTTATGTACTGACCCCTTTGGGGCTGTGGTTTCCGCAGACCTACGTTTCCGAGGCTCTACATGGTGGCTACTACGTGGAGTATGACGAGACTGCTGACGAGTAGATAGCGGACCCGGGCAGGATCCGAGACTTCGTGGATGGGCTCCGTCTGTTTGTTTCCGGCCTCTTAGGCCTATTTGGTTCTTGTCTGTACTCAGACATGTTGAATGGTTCCGCTGTATTGTAATGATGTATTGTTGGGGCAGGTGCCCTCTGAATGATTGTATTTGCTATCTTTGCTCTAATGAGAGCCATTTGCAGCTTATTTCAATCTTTTGTATCGTAGAGATCTGTTGTGATATCAGTTGTTCAACGCCGTTGACGTACCATGTGTGTATGGTTTGAAGTACGTCGACGGAAGTGCCTTTGATCTCTAGTGGATAGTTTACATCGACGATGGAATAGCAGGGCTTGTGTTGTCGCGCATAAGCGCAGGCCTACCAGGAAGCTGGGACGTGGGAGCAGTTATGCCCCATAATCCAAGCATCTGCTATCCAGTTCGTACGGTGAGTATCCCCTAGAAATCAGGGTGCGACACTTATTTATTCCATCTCACTCACAGGTGGGTTCCACTTGACAGTTGGGGCAGGTTGTGGCATGTATTAAATTTAGGGTGGCATTGGCAAAACTAACTACCGGGTGCAGTCAAAAACCGGTCAAAAAATCGAAAAGTGACAACGGGTGCACGTACTTGGTAAGTTGTGTGACCGAAAATTCCGTTTTGCAAGTTGAATGACTTAAGTGCACGCTCACAACAAGTTGCATGACCGCCGGTGTCATTTACTCACACAAATAATATGCACTTCATGGTAGTAAAAATCACCTCTTGTACCTGGAGTGTCTCGCAGCTGGGTGAGATGTGAGCAGTCGGTGTTTTTATTACCCAAGTTATTTAAGGCTCGAACTAGCGTTTGTAACCCGTCACCATCAAACAAATTTTCCTTGTTTGAATAGACACATATGTTGTTACCCAAAAAAGAGGACGCAAGTAGGATCGAGCAGTATCGGCCTATTTGTTTACTCAACGTCAGTTTTAAGATTTTCACTAAGGTGGGAACAAACCGAGTATTGCAAATATGTTTGGGAATTGGTTGAATGGTGTTGATAAAAAAACCAAGAATAGAATTTGTATCGGCGTCTCGGCTATTTCTTGGTATATTTGGAATTGTAGAAATAACCTTGTGTTTAACAGAAAAGAATCCTTTCATGTTCTGCAGGTAATTCATATGGCGGTGCACTGGATCCAGCTGTGGGCTTTCCTTTTGCCTACGGACCAGCGCAACCTTATGATGGATGGGTGCTCGCGGCTCATCATGGTGGCATAGGATTTCTTCTCCCACCATACGTGGCAACATATTAAAAGGCTTTCGTAGTTTTCCATATGTGTTTTCATTGTAGCTGGTTGAGGCTTGTCTCAATTACTTTTGTGGTCGTTGAGATGTAAACTATAACTATACTTTGAGAAAGTTTGCAATAAAGGCTGTGTGCATCACTCGATGCAGAGGCTGGGGTTTAACCCCATTTCAAAAAAAAAACCAGTGACCTCCGTTGCGAGTGAGGTTATTCGGCCGAAAAAATCGGCGTTCCTTCCAGGTTGAAATATTCTGGAAGGTGTGCTAGTGTTACATGAAACGATACATGAGTTAAAAACAAAACGTATGGATTGGGTTATCTTTAAGATAGACTTTGAAAAATCTTATGACAAAGTTAATTGGTCCTTCCTCCAACAAGTGTTGAGGATGACGGGTTTTTCACCTATTTGGTGTCATTTGTTAGCAAGGTTTGTGCAGGGTGGTAGTGTTGGCATAAAATTTAATGATTATATCGGTCATTATTTTCAGACTCTAAAAGGTTTATGGCAGGGGGATCCGTTATCGTCCATCCTTTTCAATTTAGTTGCGGACATGCTGGTTGTCTTGATTGAGCGTGCAAAGCAAGATGACCAAGTTGGGGGACTGATACCTCATCTAGTCGAGGGTGGGGTTTCTATCCTTCAATATGCTGACGACACTATTTTATTTATGGAGCATGACCTTGAGAAGGCTCTGAATATGAAGCTCATTCTTGCGATGTTTGAGCAATTATCAGGCCTAAAAATTAACTTTCATAAGAGTGAATTTTTTTGTTTTTGAAAAGCAAAGGAGGCTCGAGATGATTACCGCCTTATTTTTGGCTGTGAGGTGGGGGAAATGCCCTTTAAATATCTAGGCATTCCTATTCATTATAGGAAACTACTAAACAAGGAATGGAAACCAATTGAAGATCGTTTTGAGAAGAAGTTAAGTTCCTGGGCAGGAAATATGCTTTCATATGGGGATCGCCTCATTTTGATAAATTCTGTGCTCACTAGCTTACCGATGTTTCTTCTCTCTTTTTTTGAAATTCCGGTGGGGGTGCGGAAGAGACTGGATTTCTTTCGATCCAGATTCTTCTAGCAGAGTGATGTTAAGAAGAAAAAGTATCGACTTTCTAAGTGGAGTATTGTTTGTCGCCCTAAAGACCAAGGGGGTTTGGGAATTGAAGTGTTACAAATTAAAAATTTGTGTTTGTTGAGCAAGTGGCTTTACAAGTTGTTGCATGAAGAGGGAGTTTGACAAGAATTACTCACTAATAAGTACTTAGGGGATAAAACGTTATCCCAAGTACAAGCTAAACCATCGGATTCACCTTTTTGGAAAGGTATTATGAAAGTTAAGCACAAATTTTTCTCACGAGGGGCTTTCTCTTTGGGAGATGGTCAGGCTGTGAGGTATTGGGAGGATATTTGGTTAGGTGATGAATCGTTGTCACAACAATATCCTGCTCTGTATAATGTGGCTTCTCATAAGAATGTTACGGTAGCAAACGTGCTATCTCATAATCCTCTTAATGTTCCCTTTCGTAAACCAATGGTGGGACACCGGAGAGAATTATGGCTGCATTTAGTTGAGAGGTTAATGGCTGTTTCACTGAGTGATACGCCTGATGTTTTCCGATGGTGCCTAGCCACTGATGGCATGTTTACAGTTCGATCTTTCTATGCTGATCTTTTTCTTGGTTCCACGGTTTTTTTACGTAAATACTTGTGGAAATTAAAGATACCTCTAAAGATTAAAATATTTCTGTGGTTTCTTAATAGAAAAGTTATTCTTACGAAGGATAATTTGTTAAAACTTAAATGGATAGGATCTAAAAAAATGTGTTTTTTGTGATACAGATGAGTCTGTCGAACACTTATTTATATCTTGTCCTTTTGTTCGCGATATTTGGCGTCTTATTAATTTCACGTTTAGTATTTATCCTCCCCATAGCATTGCGAATATGTTTGGTGGATGGCTAAATGGTATCGATAGGAAAACTAAGGAACGAATTCGAATTGGTGTCGCAGGCTTCCTCTGGAGTATCTGGAATTGTCGAAATGATGTTGTTTTTAACAGACAAAACAATGTTCACTTTTTGTAGGTTGTAAACAAGGCGGTTTATTCTATTTAGATGTGGTCCTATCTCCTCCCTGCCGATCAGCGAGGACTTATGGATACAGGCTGTGCCCGGCTGATGGCGGTCGTGCGGGCTATTAACAGCCAGGCTGGGTGGCTTCATTCTAGACGGATTCATGTTTAGCCTTGTTATCTTTGGGTGGTTGATTTTTGTGGCCACTTTGAGCTACTTTTAAGTTGTAATCGGTACTAAACTCGAATGCTTTATTATTTTAATAAAAAACGGTTGTGTGCATCGTCCTGATGCAGAGGCCGGTGCCCACGCTCCCATTTCTAAAAAAAGTTAGAATGAACCCAATTTGATCCATGAAATGGAGTCGCACCGTCCAGCATCACAAGGGTATTTATGCCCACATCACCATTTCTATACCATCAGTAGTGATACACAAATAAAATACATCATATTTCCAAGAGATGTACCAGATTAGAGTAAACGTACCAGCCGATATGGCAACCGTTGCGTTGTCATTAGATGATGTATCTTTCTTCAGTTGCCGAGCCTCGCGCCTTTTTTTTATTAATAACATCTTTGTTTCTTGCATATCTCTCATGTTCCCATTGTCTTTTCAATTCTTTCGGGTCTGCTCTTTGCTCTGGTAGACATAAAATAGTCAGGATTACAAGGTACAAGTAGTTAAGAGGCGGTGATTGATGACTAGGTTGAGACTCCAAGTGCAGAGTGTGTAGCCAGTGGCAAGCCTTCTTCCGCACGAGGGTGACTCGAGGGTTTATATCGAACTCTTGGGGAGCCAGTATTTCAGGAGTTGTCTTCCAAGCTTCCTCCAGGATCCTGCAAACAAGTAGAGAATTTTGTGCCCTCAACCTCACCAAGTGGTTGTCAAGCACAAGGTGTGAGACTTCTAAATTGCAATGCAAAACTGAAAGTAAATGTGCAATAATTAAATCTACTACTAAATGCAAATGAGAAAATAAATATGCAATGGATTGTTTTTGTATTTTTGTGATGCAAGTGGTGATAGAGATAATGTAAATTCGAATTGGAGATGCAAGTAAAGTAAAGTGCAAGTAAAGTAAATTGCAGCAAAGTAACTAGAGTGTTTTCTTATATTTAAAATATGACCGGGGTTCATGGTTTCACACTTGCATTCTCTCAAATAAAGTGGTAGACGGTGGACATAAAGAATTACATGTGAGAATACAATAACATGTTTAACATTGAGTAATTTCATATGGGCATCACGTCCTAGCATAGAGATCTCTACGGTCATATTGATCCCTCTTATACTCCACCAAGATGCGAAATAAATCATAACACCTCGATAATTAAGGAAAAACCAGAGTATAGCTTTAAGCAATGTGACATGAAGTTGAAGTAAGAACTTGCTAGATCTAGTCATGGAGATTGATTAGTGTCACTTCAAATCCCCGGTAACAAGGTACTCCTTTTTATCCCTAGTGAGGTAACTAAGAAAGGTTTAACAAAATCTAAGTGGATCGCTGAACTTCTGTCACTTTCACAGCACTAGCCACCCCCCGTTACTCCAACTAATGCACCCATCACCCCACACACGCTCTCAAGAACTAGATTTATCAAAGCTAGCAAATAAGAATGGGGTACATAAGATACATCTACTCAAATAACTCAAGAGAAACAATTGCAATCTCAGATTCAATAACTCATAGAAAAGATCCACCACATAGGAATTACAACGGTGCCCGTAATCATGTGAGGCAGCTCATATAGATCTAATTAGTGAAGCACATAGAGAGAGAGAGATACAAGTGCTACTTCCACAAACCCATAGCCCTGGGGTGGACTACTCCCTCTTCATGGAGATGTCGATGGAGATGACGTTGGAGGGGTAGGAGATCACACCGGCGGCGCCCCGCCGGAGTTTTCCCCCTCCAATCTGGAACTTCTGGTCTCTGTTTCGGTGTTTCGGTGTTTCGGCGGCGATCCCTCCGTAAGGGTACGGGGGACCCTTTTTATAGTCGGTTTTAGGTCAAGACGGAGTCGGTAAGTCGAAGTTGGAAGGAATTGGGGCCACAGGGGCCAAAAGGGGGCCTCTCACGCGGCCAAGAAATCTGGCCACATGGAGGGTCCTCTTTTGGGCCTCCTTGCCCAATTCTCGTGGATCCTTCGCCCGCAAGTCTTCTCCTTCCAAGAAAATGACCCCCGCAGATTTTCAGGTGATTTCGCGGAAGTTTGCCCCCTGAAACGTCAAAAATATAGAAAACGGGGTTTCTGACAGGCAGGGTTAATTCCATAAAAGTTGGGGGACTTTGTAATTTAACCCCAAAATACTATAAAACATTGAATTATACCCTTATAAATATGTAATAGAAAAAAATGTGAAAATATGCAAAATTTATCTATGCATTTTACATGCATCAACATCCCCAAGCTTAACCCATGCTCGTCCTCGAGTATGAAGGTGATAAAACTAAGATGGGTTTTGCATATTGAAACAATATTGGGATATCAAGGAGGATTATTCATGCTACATATAATCAAATGATTAATACTAGAAATGAGTAGCAATATACAATTCATGTTGTAAGAAATATCAAATATGCAAGCAAAGATGCTTCATGAAAGTTCACAAAGTGTATAATGAAATAAAAGCACTATGGATTAAATGCATACACAAAATGAAAAATAAAATCCTATATTGGTCAAAGAATAGCATAATGGAGAATAGAAAATATGGTGGACACTTTGGAGAAAATTGAGTAGAGGTAAAACATGATCAAGTCTTATTTAGCCTCTAAATTATTCAACTAAAATTACTAATTGAAATGTGGTATCCATCGATCTAGGACTCTCATTGCCCCTTTATCACTAGCATCTTAAAATTGTGAGTATTGAAGTAATGAGAATGACAAGGTGGTTGAAAGCCTCATGCCCCGTGAGTGTGAAAACCTACTCCATGATTACTCAACTTAAGATTCCTAATAAGCTTTGTACAATCATAATAAGTATTAATGACATCATAGAGAACCGCAAAGAGGTACCTCTTGCCCCATGACATGGAAACAAGCCCATGTTACAATGACAAGATGAACAAACGGAGTAGACTCATCATCCTTTTTATTTTCATTCACTATTATGCATAGCTTCTTATTTTATTATAGGATGTGTTGTAGAGTCACTCAAGCTGTAAGTAAATTTCCACCATGATAAAGCATGGCTTGGGTTAGCAGCCCAATGCGTTTCTCTAGTCATATAGATACTTACTCATCAAAACTTACTATTCCTCTATTTCATTTCGGCATGGCAGGAGTCCAAAAACAGAAGTACATGATATCAACCAAATGTAAATTTTTTGTGCAATGTTGAAAGCTTTCCGGTGATACACATTTATAGCTATCTCCCAACCACACACTTGTCAAACGCAAAACTTGTGGCTCCCATTATTGGGTCATGTTTATTAGATGCATAAAAAAAAGTAAAGTGTGCCTTCAAAAGTTCGTGAGAGTCCTATCCCAAGTTCAACCCATGACAATTAATAAAGTGAATATCTTAATTTAGAACATAAATAACACAATAACATGGTGAACATACTCGGAATAGCAATGAAGCTAATGGGAAGATATGGTGGACTCACTGGAAATAGTTGGCTAAGGAGTGTTGGAAACAAGTTTTTACTTGTTGGAATTTTTAAATTTTTGGGCTAGCAAGAGGGAGATAGTTGACCAGCTACTATGCATGCATATGTACATAGAACTACTCATTTCATGACAAACTAAATAAACCAGCAATTAACATCAAGGACATGAATAAGAGATAGCTCAAGACAACATTATTGCAAATTTCTACAAATAAAAGCCTATAAATCATGCAAACATATGTAGCTCTTCAAATCAACCATGGCATCCCTATTCCAAGTCATAATAATAGCATCCAATACATTCCAACCCCAAACTCCAGTAGCTCAATCTCATATAAAATGATGGTGGTGATCTTATCAAAACAAAAATAAAAACAAAAACTAGACGCTTCAAGTCTCTACGATAAATGCTTTGTTTAGAAAAACAGAAAGTAGACGTGTGCTAACCAAAAGAGTGTAGCTCCAGTGGGGTGTTCATCACATCCCAAATCTTATGGCTTTCACCATTCTTGGATGTCTTGAGGCGCAGTTCCTCTATTCCCTGTGAAAAAACTTCACAAAACATGTTTCTCCCATTCTTTTTCTGTGGGGTGAGATTAGCAAGGACAAACAAATCACATGCTTGCGGTGCAAAATTCCAAATCAAATGCTCCAGTAGATATACAATAAGGTTCATTATGTTGTATGTTCACTATCTTGCTTGAAAGAATCATGGAAATTCGATTCCCAAGCCCAAAGAGTGCATAAAACAAAAGAAGGCAGAATCTGTCCAGAAAAGCAGCAGCAGAAAAACGAACGTTTTTCCCTAATCTAGACTCATCAAAAAATTAAGCCAATTTTTGTGCTTACAGAGGACGAAAAGTTGCAGAACATAATAAAAAATTAGGTCAATCCGACATACCAATAAAAAACGTAAAATCATATTGTGAGAAGACTCGTGCTGAAACAGAAATTTCATGCACTAGGATAGCAACTTATAAGTCCAAATGGGTTTGACTTGACTCTTTATTGAAAACTCCAGAATTAAAACAAAAAAAACTAATCTCTTGAGACAGCAAGAGGACACTAGGAAAATCCAAACAAAAACAACCGGGTTGCCTCCCGTAAAGCGCTTTCTTCATAGCCATATAGCTAGGCTTTACTTACTTGATAATCAAGGGGATAAAGCTCATGAGGGAGCTTGTTCTTCAGCGTGCCCCTCTTCCTTGGAAAGTGCTCCATGCTTTTCTTGTGAGGGAACTGAAACTTGACATTCCCTTCCTTGGAGTCTATGATTGCACCTGTAGTACGAAGAAAAGGTCTACCCTAGGACTAGGGGATTTATCCCCCATATCCATAATAATGAAATCAACGGGTACGAAAGTCATATGCAATTCAATCATAAAATCTTTTACTTGTCCTACAGCATGTTTAGTAGAGTTATCAGCAAGGACAAATTCACTTGAGCACTTTTCTAAATTTTCTAGTTCTAGCAATTCATATAATTCTTTAGAGAGTAACGATACACTAGAACCTAGATCTAACATAGCATGGTGAATTTCTTTTCCAATTGAAACTAGCACCTTGGGGATCCATGCATCCCCAAGCTTAGGAGGTATCATGGCCTCATTCTTGTACCTAGCAATTTTTTCTTGCAAGACATGATTAGCAATATAAGATCCAAAGCCAGGTTGATTAACATTTATAGTGGGATCACTAGCAAATTTTTGTAGAGTAGCAATAAGTTCTTGCAAGCTACTTTTTTCTAAATCAAGCAATGGATCCTTAATTTCAGTAAGCATCATAATTTCCTCTACTTTACTCTCTAATTTAGCTAGCATGCTTGATTCATGAGGACTAATTTCATCTTTGCTAGCAAGATAAGACATATATGGAAGTAAATATTCAGGGTACTTCACTATTTCATTCAAAGTTTCTTCTAAGCTAGTAGGGACATGCTCACTTGTATTCTCAGTAATATGATCAATATTTTCAATAGTAGGAGCAGCAATAGTAATAGAATTCATTCCTACACTAGGTTGTGCTTGTGGCTTTCCTGCTGACATGCTTAATAGAGTTGCTTGATTATCAGCTAATTTTGACAATGCTTTATCTAAATTCGAAGATTGAAGTTGCAATCCTTTAATATCACTACTAATGGATGCAATAGACTTATTTAACTCATGTATCATAGCATTGTGACTAGCAACTTGTTCCATAAGCAATTTATTAGATTCAGAAATTTCACTAGAAGGCTTCCACTTATTTTCATTAGCATTAGGATATGGAACAAAAGGTTTATTTGGCACATAAGGAGGTTTACTATATGAATTGTAAGCATTACCAAAACCATTGCTACCATAATTCCTAACAAAATTAACATCCACACTTTCAGAATTACTACCAACTAGCTCCTGCAAAGGCACATTCTCCATATTTTGTTTATTAATAAAAGTAAGAATAGTGTCCATTTTAGAAGACACATCATTGGTTTCTTCAATTGAGTTTATTTTCTTAGTGGGATTGGGTGCTCTTTCAGTATTCCATTGACTATAATTTTGCAATATGCTTTCTAATATGCTCTTAGCCTCACCTACAGTTTTACTCATAAAGGCACCTCCAGCAGCAGAATCAAGTATATTTCTAGACATGTAGTTTAGACCATTATAAAAAGAGTGTAGTATGGTCCATTCATTTACTCCATGTGATGGGAATGTTCTAATCATTAATTTAATTCTATCCCATGCCATGTCTACATGTTCATTATCATTTTGCCTAAATGAGAGGATATTATTCCTATTTTCCAAAATTTTAACGGGAGGATAATATTTCTTAATGAAAGTTTCTTTTAAATCATCCCAAGACTTTATACTAGCTGTAGGTAGTGAAAGTAACCATTTTGTAGCCTTTCCTCTAAGTGAAAAAGGAAATAATTTCAGTTTTAAAACACTACTTTCCACATTTTTAAATTTTTGCATATCACATATTTCCATGAAATCATGAAGATGCATAGAGGCATCCTCCATAGCACTACCACCAAATTGCTCTCTAGTAATTAAATTCAGTAAACTAGTACTTACTTCATAGCTTTCAGCTTGTATTTCAGGTGTAGTAATTGGCCTAGCAATGAATTGGTCATTGGGTGTATTTGTGTAGTCACTTAATTTAGTTCTATCACCCATTTTAACAGTTTTTATGTAGTTTTTTATTTTTTATGCAAAACTGAAAAGTAAAGTAAAGTAACTAGGCAAATTCGAAATACTAAAATAAACTAGATAACTAAATGCAAAACTAAAATGCAAACTAAAATAAAATATGCAAGACAAAACAAAAACAAGAACAAAAAAAAAACAAGACAAGAAACAGAACAATCTACTTGAAATAAGGTGGAGATAGAAAGGACGGTACTCACGTAGGTGCAACCTCCCCAAGCTTAGGTGTTTGCACACCTTGTTGGTGACGAAGACTTCTTGTGAGCTCCCTTGGACAACTCCTTCACCTATGGCTCCCCGGCAACGGCGCCAGGAAAACGCTTGATGGCTAGGTTGAGACTCCAAGTGCAGAGTGTGTAGCTAGTGGCAAGCTTTCTTCCCCACGAGGGTGACTCGAGGGTTTATATCGAACTGTTGGGGAGCCAGTATTTCAGCAGTTGTCTTCCAAGCTTCCTCCAGGATCCTGCAAACAAGTAGAGAATTTTGTGCCCTCAACCTCACCAAGTGGTTGTCAAGCACAAGGTGTGAGACTTCTAAATTGCAATGCAAAACTGAAAGTAAATGTGCAATAATTAAATCTACTACTAAATGCAAATGAGAAAATAAATATGCAATGGATTGTTTTTGTATTTTTGTGATGCAAGTGGTGATGGAGATAATGTAAATTCGAATTGGAGATGCAAGTAAAGTAAAGTGCAAGTAAAGTAAATTGCAGCAAAGTAACTAGAGTGTTTTATTATAAATAGGACCGGGGTTCATGGTTTCACACTTGCATTCTCTCAAATAAAGTGGTAGACGGTGGACATAAAGAATTACATGTGAGATTACAATAACATGTTTAACATTGAGTACTTTCATATGGGCATCACGTCCTAGCATAGAGATCTCTACGGTCATATTGATCCCTCTTATACTCCACCAAGATGCGAAATAAATCATAACACCTCGATAATTAAGGAAAAACCAGATTATAGCTTTAAGCAATGTGACATGAAGTTGAAGTAAGAACTTGCTAGATCTAGTCATGGAGATAGATTAGTGTCACTTCAAATCCCCGGTAACAAGGTACTCCTTTTTATCCCTAGTGAGGTAACTAAGAAAGGTTTAACAGAACCTAAGTGGATCGCTGAACTTCTGTCACTTTCACAGCACTAGCCACCCCCCGTTACTCCAACTAATTCACCCATCACCCCACACACGCTCTCAAGAAATTGATTGATCAAAACTAGCAAATAAGAACGGGGTACATAAGATACATCTACTCAAATAACTCAAGAGAAACAATTGCAATCTCAGATTCAATAACTCATAGAAAAGATCCACCACATAGGAATTACAACGGTGCCCGTAATCATGTGAAGCATGTCATACGGATCTAATTAGTGAAGCACATAGAGAGAGAGATACAAGTGCTACTTCCACAAACCCATAGCCCTGGGGTGGACTACTCCCTCTTCATGGAGATGTCGATGGAGATGACGTTGGAGGGGTAGGAGATCACACCGGCGTCGCTCCACCAGAGTTTCCCCCCTCCAATCTGGAACTTCTGGTCTCTGTTTTGGTGTTTCGGCGGCGCTCCCTCCGTAAGGGTACGGGGGACCCTTTTTATAGTCGGTTTTAGGTCAAGACGGAGTCGGTAAGTCGAAGATGGAAGGAATTGGGGCCACAGGGGCCAAAAGGGGTCCTCTCACGCGGCCAAGGAATCTGGCCGCGTGGAGGATCCTCTTTTGGGCCTCCTTGCCCAATTCTCGTGGATTCTTCGCCCGCAAGTCTTCTCCTTCCAAGAAAATGACCCCCGCAGATTTTCAGGTGATTTCGCGGAAGTTTGCCCCCTGAAATGTCAAAAATATAGAAAACGGGGTTTCTGACAGGCAGGGTTAATTCCATAAAAGTTGGGGGACTTTGTAATTTAACCCCAAAATACTACAAAACATTGAATTATACCCTTATATGATGCAATATGTAATAGAAAACCATGTGAAAATATGCAAAATTCATCTATGCATTTTACATGCATCAGTGATATATACACTACTATAATAAAGATGGAAGGTTTCTAATTTTCTCCTTTTTTTGCCTCTTTCCGTCCTCTTATATGCTGACACGTGTATGGGCGTTATCTACGTGGCTTCGCGTCTGTCTCGATTTCAAAAGGCAACTCGAAATTGGGTAAGGCGAGAACTGGCGCTGAGATCAAGGCCTCCTTGAGTGCTGCAAAAGCATCTTGTTCCAAGCCCGTCCATCTAAACACAGAATTCTTCTTCAGCAGATCCGTCAAAGGCCGACAAATGATCCCAAAATTACGCACAAATTTCCTATAATAACCGGCGAGACCCAAAAACCCCCGCACGTCCTTGGTGTTTTTCGGAATTGGCCATTGCTCCACCGCACGGATGTTTCGAGGGTCAGTGCGCACACCTGCTGCACTGATTTCGTGCCCCAGATAAGTTAAGCTGCTCTGCAGAAACTTGCACTTTCTCAATTTGATTTTCAGTTGATGCACCTTCAGGATATCGAACACCTGTCGTAAGCTGTGGAGATGCTGTTCCAATGTGCTGCTGTAAACTAGTATGTCGTCAATGAACACGAGTACACCTTTGCGCAGAAGGGGATGCAAGATGGTGTTCATCAGATTTTGAAAGGTAGCTGGTGCTCCAGTCAGGCCGTACGCCATCACTCGAAACTCGTAGTGCCCACAGTGTGTTTTAAAAGCGGTCTTGTGCTCGTCCTCTGGTCTCATTCTGATTTGGTGGTAGCCTGCCCGTAAGTCCAAACTAGTGAAGAAGCGTGCACCTTGCAATTCATCTAATAACTCGTCTATAACTGGCAATGGATAGTGGTTCTTCACTGAGATAGCATTGAGCTGACGAAAATCCACACAGAAACGCCACGTCAGGTCTTTCTTCAGTACAAGAATCACTGGGGATGCATAGGGGCTGGAACTGAACTGAATAATGCCCTGCTCCAACATCTGAGCAATTTGTTTCTCGATCTCGTCCTTCTGTGCCGGGTTATACCTATAAGGCATGAGGTTAACTGGTTTAGCGCCTGGCAACAATGGTATAGCATGATCGAATTGACGTGCCGGTGGCAATTCAGTAGGTTCCTGAAACAAGAGTTCGTACTCAGCCAGCAACGGTTTTGCACATTCTGGAATGTCAGGTTTTTTCTTCTCTTCAGCATGCCTGACTAAACATAGCTGCACCACTCGTGAAACTCTTGATTGCAGAATCAAATGTTGCAGTTGCTCCCGAGATACTTGAGGGCAACGGGTCAGGTCTGTTTGCATGCCGTAGAGTCACCATCTCCTTGCCCAGCTGAAAACTCATTTGTTGTTGCTGCCAATCAACTTGCATTGGGCTGTGTGCAGTCAGCCAGTCATAACCCAGAATTACATCGTACGAACTGAGTGGCAACACTTTCAGTGTACTGACAAACAGGCGCCCCTGCGTGCTCCATTCACAATTGACTAATTCCGTATCACAGAAAAGGGTTCCTCCATCAGCGACTCTCACCTTGAGTGGCCGCGTCGCCCGACGTTTGCCTTGCAGTCGCTCGGCTAATTCAGCGCTGACGAACGTGTGCGAGCTGCCAGAGTCCACCAACATAAGCACCCCCTGATTCTGAATCCAACCCTGTAACCGCATAGTATTGGCGGTTTGGCTGCCCTCTGCCGCTGCGCAAGAGATATGCATATAATCCGCTGCTCTCTGGCTTCCCCTTTTAGACGATGCGCGTTCCCCTTCTTCTTCTGCTGGTTGAATCATCGCAATCAGTTCCTCGACGATGTGCAGTGGTACCGTAGGTCCACAAACGTGATCACGCCCCCAACGCTCGCCGCAAGTGAAGCAAAGCCCCTTGGCGCGGCGGTAATCACGCAGCGCTTTGAGGTTGTCATTTGGCAACATGGTCTTGACTGGCACGCCCTGACGGCGTTCCTCTGTTCTTGGCACCAGCTCCCTGCCTGCAGTGCTGCGCGTGAGTGGAGGTGGCAGAAGTGGCATCGCGGTCCGGGGAATGGACCTGGGCGTGTTGGAGTACTCGATCTGGCGATTCTCCCTTCTGAAAGACTCGAGCACCTCTTCCTGCAAAATCGCCAAATCGATGTAATACCACAGCGGCACGAATTTCCTTCTGTAACCCATCAATGAAATGAGTGACAAAAAATGCAGGCTCCCACGAATTGTGATGCGCCGTCAAATTGTGCATAAGTGTGTTGAATTTACTGGCATACTCAACCACCGTCCCGGTTTGCTGCAACCTATTGAATTGCCTAAGGTGATACTGAAACTCCGACCGACCAAATTGGGCACAAATATTGTCCGCAAACTCCTTCTAGGTAGGGAATTGTGTGTGTGCGTTAGTGGCTTGCAACCAGGCCAAAGCATCTTCCGTGAAGTACATGGCCGCGCAGTTAACCCACGTATCCAGATGCGTGGTGCACACCGCGAAATACGCTTCGCACTTGAGTCGCCATGCTCGAGGGTTTTCACCGTCTAACAGTGGGAAATCGACCCGAGGAGGGGGTGGGAAACGTGCCGTGCGATGAAAATTCTCTGACGAATCGCAACCAGGGCAAGGATTGAGGAACATACCCTTGGCCGGGGTTCCCTCCGATGATCGGAGATCATCGGTACGAGTTCCCCACTGGATCGATGCGTCGTGGTGGCCGAATTGCCCATGACCGTCGTCACCCGCTCCACTGGTTGTTGTGCCAGGAGCACCACTTGTCGCCTTGAAGGGCGGTGGCTTGAGGAGAGGCGCGTCCGCCGTAAGATGTAGGATGGGCGCCTTGCCCGTCGGTGATGTGGTGGGCGACCGCGTGACCTCGACGACGCGCGATCGCAGATTTCCCAACCCAGCTCGCAGATCCTCCAACGTGAAAGATCATCGTCCGTTTTGGTAATTATATGACAACATAACTGTTGGATCTAATGTTTGTTCAAATGATGAAAATGCCCAGGTTATTAGGTTCACTATATCTATGGGGCTAATGCTTGAGATATTCGAAAAGTGCTAAGAGAAAGAAAGCCAGGGAACCAAAATGTGCAGGGGCGGAAGCTCCGGTGAACCCACCGGAGGCTCCGGTAAATCCACCGGAGGCTCCGGTGAATCCACCGGAGGCTCAGCCCTCAACCTGTGCGCAAATAAGTTCCGGTGCACATCCGGTGGTCCCTCCGCCGAAATACCCTTCTGTTGGAAAGTGGCGGAGGTTCCACCGGAGGCTCCGGTGGACATCCGGTGGCCCCCTGGTCCAAGTGCAAATGGACTCCGGTGGAGGGTCCGGTGGTAGCTCCGCCAGCTACCCCTTCTGTTGGAAAGTGGCGGAGGTTCCACCGGAGCCTCCGGTGCGGGTCCGGTGGGCGGAACCTCCGCTCGATCCACCGGAGCCTCCGGCCTCCTCAGCAGCGCGCAAAGGATAAGGCACTGCGCAACTGCGCAGTGCAAAGAAGACCCACCGGAGCCTCCGGTGAAACCACCGGAGCCTCCGGTGCCCTGGACTGCAAACGGCCACTTCGTGGCCAAGAGTATAAATACCCCTTCACCTACCTCATAAATGCCAAGCTTTTCCCACTCTCTCTCCTAGCCATTAATGAAAGCTTCAACCTCTTAGATCTCCCACTCCATCCACCCAATCACTCCCAAACTTGGTGGAGAGCTAGAGGAGACCTAGATCCACACTTCCACCAAAGGAATCTCAAATCCATCCACCACAACCTAGTAGATCTAGAATCCTACTTGAGGCCTAGAAACCTTAGTAGATCTCGTGCTTGTAGTTTCCACCTTGTTGCAAGAAGCTACGGATTGCTTGAGAGCCTCCATCCTTGTGGAGTGACCTCAAGCCCTTGTAAAGGTTTGGTCAACGCCTTCAAGTCGACCTCATAGTGGAAACGAGCATCTCCCTCACCGGAGAAGCTCAAGGAGAACAAGGTGTGCACAACCGTGCTATTGAGGAGCGCCTAGGTGGCTCCCCACCTCTCCAACGTAGACGTACTTCTCTTTGAGAAGGAACTACGGTGAAACATATCCTTGTCTCCTTGTTTACACTTGTTGTTTGCTTTACTACCTTACGCTTTACTTCCGTTGCGCATACTACTCTCTTCACATAGGTTGTTCACTTAGTTGCACATCTAGAGAATCGTATCTTATCTTACTAAGCCCCTTAAAAAGAAAAGAAAAGAAAAATTGGTAGTCAACCTATTCACCCCCCCCTCTAGTTGACCATAGTGCACTTTCAATTGGTATCAGAGCCTCGGCTCTTACTAAGGGCTTAACCGCCTAAGAGTACAATGGTCGATGAAAATACCCCCGGTAGTTCTAGTGCGGAAATCTCCAAGATGTCCGACAGTATATCTAACCTACAAGACTCGGTTGGAATCCTCCAAGCCGAAATGTCTAAGGTTAGCTCTACTGTCAGTACGGAGGTTTCTAGCATCAAGAAAATGATGGAGGTATTGATGGGGAGAACCAAGGAGTCCGAGGAAGCACCTCTCACTACCAACGATGTTAGCTCGGATGAAGAATCCATTCCGGACATTGATGAAATGGAAGCTAACATCGCTTTAGCTAAGGCGAAAGTCAAAGCAAAAGCCGATAAAAAGGCTAAGAGTAGTGGGAACTCCGAGGGCTCCAAGTCTCAATCGGCTAACGGTTCGGGGTCTAACTCTAAAGTTCCACCGCCTCCCAATTACGATTCTATCCACCCTATTGCTACTATACCACACATGGTTAATGTTGGAAATCCTCCCATGCTTAACACTAACGAATTCTCATCATGGAAGTTCGATATGGAGTCTCACATTTCAGGTTGTTGCACCGCTCTATGGAGAAGCGTTCTTCATGGATTCCATCCTCATGATCCGAACAACTTGACCCCAAGAGAGGACGTGGAATTCCAACCCAACAAGACCGCTATTGTGACTATCCAAAAGGCTCTCCCAAGAGAACATCTTGAGCACATTCGCGGCTTGAAGACCGCCAAGGAAGCATGGGATAAACTTGACTCCTTGTTCCAAGGAAATGCTAGCATTCAATCATCAAAATATGATGTTGCTCTCGACAAGTCCGAGAACTTCGTCATGCTTGAAGACGAGAGTCCCGAGGAGCTATATAGAAGAGTTGTCACTCTTTGCAATCAACTAAGAGATTTTGGGAAAGAGGAAATCTCGGATGAATGGATCAAGAGGAAGTTTGTCAAGGCCATAACTCCATTTGAGAAGAACCTCTCCACTAGCATTCGAACAAGATCCGACTACAACTCCCTTAACTCCATTGGAGTGCTAAGTGAGTTCATTGCCATATCCTTATCTCACAAAAGTGCGGATGATGCTCTTGCTCGCTCTAGAGGACATGGAAAGTCTCCCAACCTTGCCTTGAAGTCTAGAGCAATGGCCAAGATTGAAGAAGTTGATGATGATGATGATGATGATGATGAGGACTATGAGGATACATACAAGGGTGCCCATAAATGCATTGCTCTTGCCATGCAAGGGTATTGGAAGAGATGGGAGGCTCACAAAGCCGGTGCCCCAAGACCTTCAAGGAACAAGATCTTTAGGAAGAAAGGGGAACGGCCAAGGACATGTTATAATTATGGAAGTGCAAACCACTTCGTCAAAGAGTGTCCCTTTGAGCCAAGAGAAGAGAATGAAGGGAAGCTTGTTCGCAAGGACAAGAACAAAGCTCCACAAAACAAGAACCTCGCTAGAAGGGTTACAAGGGCTCTATATGTTCAAGAAGGCCCCACATTGGAGACATACTACTCCGGAGATGAAGGAGAAGATGAAGTCGTAGGTGTTGCCCACGTCGCCATAGCTACCACTTCCTCTTCATCGGTCTCTCTATTTGAATCTCCCAATGAGAAGACATCGATCCGACCTACATGTCTCATGGCAAAAGCCACCGCGGTAATAACTTCCACCTCCAAGTCTATTACCACTACCTCTCCCTCATTATTGGATTGTGTTGAAAACATTGGTGAAGATGAGGAGGCCAAGAACCTAGGGTCTTGGTTGAGTAGTCTTGAAGGTGAAACTAAAGAAAAAGTAAAATCTCTCCTAAGGCAACTTGATGATGCCAACTCTCTCATTGATGAGAAAGAGGAAATCATCATGACCTTGGAGAATCATGGTGGTACCAATGAGAATCATGATGGTGAACTAATTAAGGCTCTCGAAAAGGAGAGATCCATGAGAGCCTCTCTTGAAGAAAGACTATCTAGTTTACAAGACTCTTATGCTATTAGTGTTTCTAAGCTTAGGAAAGACAATGAAAAATCTCTTGCCAAACTTAAGAAAGAACATGCTAAATCTCTTGTTTTGCTTAAAGAATTTGAAGAGGAAGAGTTGAAGCTAGGAATAGCTCATCAAAAACTTGACGAGGAACATGACAAACTAAAAGAAGAGTTTAAATCTCTTAAGGAAATTCATGACAAACTTGCCAAGTCTCGAATCAAGTTTCTAGCTCAACAATCAAATAAGCATGTTGCATCTTCATCAAATAGCATTGTTATTGCACCTACCTTCCTCTACGACTAACAATGTAGGGAAGGAAAGAATTCTCAACGATGCAATAAGCTCTCAAGGTGCCAAGAAAGGTAAAGAGGGACTTGGGTTTATTTCCAAGTCAAAGAAGACATCCAAGAATGTCACTACTCCCCCTCAAAATGTTGTTTTTGTAAAAGAGGGTGAGGTGACCAAAGAAAAGGAGACCAACGCCATTATGGGTGGTGATACCTCTAGGGGGAGCATCACTCATAATGATTTCGCCGGAAAATATAATCCATCTTATGTTCTTATGAAATCTAGGGATGGACATGTTTATGCTAAATACGTTGGTACTTCTTATGGTGATGATTATCATTGGACTATTTGGGTTCCTAAGACCCTTGTTACTAACAAAAGAGGACCCATTGAAGGATGGGTACCTAAATCAAGAAATTGATCTCTTGTAGGGAAATGCTTCCGGGTCTAACAAATGGACAGTGGATAGTGGTGCATCCCAACATATGACCGGAAGCCTTGACGCAATAAGCAATCTTGAACCTCCTCTACCTCATCTCAATTGCGTCACTATTGGTGATAAGTCCGAGCTTAAGGTATTGGGACGAGGCAAGGTAGCAATCTCAAATGATTTATCAATTGAGAATGTTCTCCTTGTTGAGTCCCTTGGCTATAATTTGATGTCCGTTCTTCAACTTGCGAATTGTGGTTTCACCTCGTTCTTTAATAAAGAGAGTGTGATTGTCACTTGGGAGACATCTCTTAAAGTAGCCTTTGTTGGGTTTGTCGAGAACGGCATGTATGTAGTGGACTTCTCTAAAGAAGACACGTGTGCCGCGACATGCCTAATGGCTAAAGTTGATGTGGGATGGCTTTGGCATCGCCGACTAGCCCACACCAATATGAGAATGTTGCATGATCTCCAAAGTGGCAATCACGTTCTAGGACTAACCAAAGCTAAATTTGCTAAAGATCGTGTGTGTAGCTCTTGCACCTTTGGGAAGCAACATGGAGAACAACACCCAACCAAGACATCTATCTCCACTACAAGAATTCTCGAGCTCATTCACTTAGATCTCTTTGGTCCACTATCCTATGATAGTCTCGGAGGAAAGAAGTATTGTTTGGTAATTGTGGATGACTATTCAAGATATTGTTGGGTGTATTTCTTCAAGAGGAAAAGTGAAACTCAAAGTAGAGTCATCGAGTTCATCACTCTAGTTGAGCGCCAACACAATGCTACCATATTGGCTATCCGGAGTGATAATGGCTCGGAGTTCAAGAACTACACCGTTGAGGGTTTTCTTAGTGAAGAGGGCATTGCTCATCAATACTCCACTCCTTATACCCCTCAACAAAATGGTGTTGCGGAGAGAAAGAACCGGACTTTGATGGATGCGGCTAGAACTATGATTGCGGAGTTCTCTTCTCCCTATAACTTTTGGGCCGAAGCCGTCTCCACCGCATGTCACGCCACCAACCGGTTATATCTTCGCAAGATCTTGAACAAGACCCCCTATGAGATTCTCACGGGTAAGAAACCGGATGTATCTTACTTCAAGGTCTTCGGTTGCAAGTGCTTCATTCGCAAGAAAGGTAAACGGTTGTCAAAATTTGAGACTAGATCTTATGAGGGCATTTTTGTTGGTTATGCCACAAACGCTCACGCCTATAGAGTCTACAACAAGTCCACCGGACAAGTTGAAGAAGCTATAGACGTGGTGTTTGATGAGGATAATGGCTCCCAAGGGGGGCGTATAGATCATGGTGTTGTAGGAGATGCAATTCCTCCCATCGTCATAAGAAGAATGGGGATTGGTGAAATAATCCCCATTGAGGGACACCGGATGACGGAGGGAGAAGGACTATGCCCCACTCAAGTGGAGCCATTGACTACACCCATTGATGATCAAGCAATCCAACAAGATGCACCAAGCCCTCAAGCTAACGATCAAGGCCAAGCTAATGAACAAGGCCAAGCAACACACCTAAATCATGATCAAGATTCTATTATTGTTGAGAATGCTCAACCTAGTGGTGATTCATCACCCATTATTGATCAAGGACAAAATGAAGATGGACATGTCTCCGATGAAGAAGGTGATTCTCAATCCATATCCAAGGAATCTTTGGAGGAGATATTGGCTCGAAGAGCAAAGAGAAGGCTAGAGAATCTTGAACGAGCGGGCCATACGGAGGACATGATTCTTGGTCAAGTTCGTGGAAGAGTGGTCACTAGAAGGCAATTGGCGGATTTTAGCAAGGCTCATGCATTTGTCTCCTTCATTGAACCCAAGAAGGTATATGAAGCTCTCGAAGATCAAGATTGGCTTGAAGCCATGCATGATGAACTCAATAACTTCGAGCGCAACAAGGTGTGGAAATTAGTGCCAAGACCCAAGGATTGCAAAAATGTCATTGGTACCAAATGGGTGTTCAAGAACAAGCAAGACAAAGATGGTATTGTCATTCGCAACAAGGCAAGATTGGTGGCCCAAGGTTTTTCTCAAGTCGAAGGTATCGATTTCGGTGAAACCTTTGCCCCCGTAGCTCGCCTTGAATCCATTCGTATCTTACTTGCCTATGCATCTCATCATAACTTCAAATTACAACAAATGGATGTCAAAAGTGCTTTTCTTAATGGTCCCATTAATGAGTTAGTATATGTCAAGCAACCTCCGGGTTTCGAGGATCCCAACCACCCCGATCATGTCTATAAACTTGATAAGGCGCTCTATGGACTTAAACAAGCTCCACGTGCGTGGTATGAGCACCTTAAAGAGTTTCTAGTAGATCGCGGGTTTAATGTTGGTTTAATCGATCCTACCCTCTTTACCAAGACGGTTGGAGGTGACTTGTTCATATGCCAACTCTATGTGGATGACATCATTTTTGGGTCTACTAACACCTTGTTCAATGAGGAGTTTTGCAAGCTTATGACCGATAGGTTTGAGATGTCTATGATGGGAGAATTGGAGTTCTTTCTTGGCTTCGAAGTGAATCAATATTATGAAGGAACCTTCATCAAACAAGCCAAATATACTCAAGACATGCTCAAGAGATTTAATATGAATGATGCCAAACCTATGAAGACCCCTATGTCCACGACCACCGACTTGAAACCCGACCCTAATGGGAAAGAGGTAGATCAAAAGGTATACCGCTCCATGATTGGCTCTTTGCTTTACCTTTGTGCATCTAGACCCGATATCATGTATAGCGTAGGTAAATGTGCAAGGTTTCAAGCCTCTCCGAGGCAAAGTCATTTGGAAGCCGTGAAACGAATCTTTCGATATCTAGTTCATACCCCAAACTTCGGTCTTTGGTACCCCAAGGGTTCAAGCTTTCAGCTTATTGGTTACTCGGATGCGGATTATGCGGGAGAGAAGACGGATAGGAAGTCCACATCCGGGGGTTGCCAATTTCTTGGCCGCTCCTTGGTTTGTTGGTCTTCCAAGAAGCAAAATTGTATTGCTCTCTCCACCACCGAGGCCGAGTATATCTCCGCGGCAAGTTGTTGTGCCCAATTGCTATGGATGAGGCAAACTTTGAAGGATTATGGTATTCACTTTGACAAGGTGCCTCTTCTTTGTGACAATGAGAGTGCTATCAAGATCGCCTACAACCCGGTTCTTCACTCCAAGACGAAGCATATTGAGATTCGTCATCACTTTATTCGGGATCATGTTGAGAAAGGTGATATTGATCTCTCTTATGTCTCCACCACGGATCAACTTGCCGATATCTTCACGAAGGCCCTTGATGAACCAAGATTTCGAGCTTTGAGGAATGAACTAAATGTCATCGATTCTTCCAACTTCACTTGAAACCTTGCATATCTACCTTCATTATACTTGCTATCTAGTTTAGGTGTAGGCATGGAAATAGGGGGAGCGCTACTCAATTCATGAGTATGCACTCCTTTTATTATGCGAAAATCAATCCATCATTGCATATCTAGTCAATTTGTGACTCATTGTGCTTAATTGTGAGTAGTAATTTTGGACCCAAGATATATCTTCGCGGTGCCAAGTTACACACTCAAACATGGTGGCCTCGGCCACCGACATTTGATGTGTTTTTAATCATTTTCTCACATTATATCCACATCTTGACAACTCGTACGGGTTCGGTTTTTCACTTGTTTTATGGTTCTTGCGAACCCCGTCGAGGAATGTCTCTCGTATGACAGTAACGTTTTTCCAACCCAAGCCCCACTTGCCCAAACCCTTGCTCTTATAGTATTGCTCGAGTTTTTCCAATCTTGGCGTGCTGAAATTCATCTGGGCGGAACCTCCGGTGAAACCACCGGAGGCTCCGCCGGGCCTGTCCACCGGAACCTCACCGGAGGCTCCGCTGGGTCCCTGTGGCTCAGCGGGCCAAAACCTAATGTTTTGGGACAGGGGCGGAGGCTCCGGTGAATTCCACCGGAGGCTCCGCTGGCGGGAGCGGAGGCTCCGGTGAAACCACCGGAGGCTCCGCCGGCGGAAAAATTACTGCGGATAAGATTGGGGCGCGCGGGGGTAAGTGAGATCCAATCTCATTTTCCCCCACCCGCCCCCATCTTCCTCCTCTCAAACCGCCGCCGCCCCCAAGCTCACCGCCGCCGGATTCGGGTGCTCCACCGCGGGGAGACCTCCTCCTTGCATCGGGACGCCCCGGGAATCTTCCCTCCTTCCTTCTCCACCATGGATGAAGCCGGTATGTGCTCTCTCTCTCTCTCATCTAGTTGATGGATGAGATGCATAAGAGTTCATGTTCTAGTCTTCTAGCTTTGTGGTTTTGGAGTTTTAGGAGTGAAGTTTCTCAAGTACACACCCTAGCAACCTAGATAATGCATGTTAGGCTTGAATCGTTGCGGTTCTATGGGAAATTTTGCCCTAACCCTAGATTATTCAACCCTAACACCATGAATATCTTGGTTCTTTGGTTTGTGCGTGTCTTATTTGACTCGAGCTTTACTCGTTCTTCATATTCTCCTTGCTTTCTCTCTTTAGATGCTTCCGGTTCCAAGGGAAAAGGGCAACGGTACAAGTCCACGGGCCGCCGCAAGCCACAACCCGTGGATGAAATTCAAGAGGAACTTGACCGTACTCAAGGCAAGCGCAAGAGATTTCCGGCTCCCGAGAAGACTTTGCCAAGGAAGAACACCGCACCAACCGCATCCAAGATGTCCGATGCGACATTTGTGAAGGAAAGACGGGAAAATCCATATGTCATTGCCCGTGACCGCCAAATGCCCCAATTCCGGGGCAAGGATCCGCGTTTTCACACCGCCTTCCAAGGACAGATATTCAGGGAGATCTTGATGAGGAAGCCCAAGGAGAATGTTGTTCCCCAACATGCTATAAGTATTGGTCACATGGAACGCAATCACAAGTACTTTGGGGAGGCCCTCGAGCTCATTGAGAAGTTTGGTCTCGGTCCCATTATCACCCTTCAACAAGACTTTGATGAAGAGCTCGTCTGTCAGTTCCTTGCCACAGTTCATCTTGGCAATGAGACCAACCGCCACCTCATTTGGATGACCAAGGGAAAACAACTTGACATCACTTGGAAGGATGTTGGAACTATTCTTGGTGGCTACCCAGATTTTGGTCCTTTTGCCAACGGAGAAGAATTTGCTAATGGATGGTTTCGAGTTCACTCCGCTCAAGCTAGTTCGAAGGATGACCTCACTCCCCTCTATCATTGGAAGAAATATGCCGTGGGTTTCGTCAAGGGTCTCTTTCCCACTTATGACATCATGTTACGGATCTATAGAGAGACTATCAATCCAAAGGCGGGCAATGTGGATGAGATTCAAGGTTTCATGAAGAACTTGATGCTTCTTACTCATCAATACCGTATGGATGCCACTCCTCGCAAGCTTGATGTGCTTGACTACATTTGGAACGAGTTGTGGCATGTCATTGCCAACCGAAGGAATGCTTGTTTTGGGCCTTTCATCATGAAGATCATATTGCACGTGTGGAATGCTAAGTTTCCGGATGATCCTTTGGATGATTCACTTTGGATCTCTCATACGGAAAAGAGGCTTCTCATGAAGGATCACACCGAGCCCGTTGTGCATCCCACTCCAGCTGTCCGCAAGCACAAGGCTAGGCCTCGCATCATTGTGGATGAGGAAGAAGAAGCCGAGGGTCCATCTCAACCCCCTCCCTCTAGCAATGCCTTCAAATGGATGGCTCGGGCTCTCAAGAAAGTATTTTGCTTGAACAAGAAGATTGAGCAACATCAATGGGAGGCACATTATGATGCGGAACTCAAGGCACGTAAAAAGGCTCAAGCATCTCGTGAACGTCTCCGTGAAGAGGGTCTCTCCATTGAATCCCCGGTTCTTGATAGCATCACAGATTGGGATGCTTGGCAAGCTAAGGACTCCAAGGGCAAGCTCATTGAATGGTCCGAGGAAGAAGGAGACGAAGCCACTAGCTCTCACCACCGTGTTCCCTCCCCGGCTCCGGAAGCATCTCCCTCATCCTCCGAATGATTTGGGGCGTTAGCACTTGGCTCTCCCTCTTTTGGTATCTTGATGCCAAAGGGGGAGAAAGATATATTAGGCAACGGGCATTTGCATGGTCCCTCAAGCTTTCTTTGATTTGCATCTCTCTTTTGCTTGAGGGAGTTTGATTTGAACTATTTGGAACTTCGTTTGTTTACCTTATTCGTATCTATCGTGAACCTCGCTATATTGTGATCATGTGTGAACCTCGTTTCATATTATCTATGTGTTATGTGTGCTATGTGTTATCATTGTCATATTATTAGTTTATATCATGTCTTAGTGATCTCAATATGAAAGGAGCATATCTTTAGGGGGAGCTCCGTTCATATTGAGTCCGTAATCATGCAAATAATTATGTTGTCATCAATTACCAAAAAGGGGGAGATTGAAAGATCATCGTCCGTTTTGGTAATTATATGACAACATAACTGTTTGATCTAATGTTTGTTCAAATGATGAAAATGCCCAGGTTATTAGGTTCACTATATCTATGGGGCTAATGCTTGAGATATTCGAAAAGTGCTAAGAGAAAGAAAGCCAGGGAACCAAAATGTGCAGGGGCGGAAGCTCCGGTGAACCCACCGGAGGCTCCGGTAAATCCACCGGAGGCTCCGGTGAATCCACCGGAGGCTCAGCCCTCAACCTGTGCGCAAATAAGTTCCGGTGCACATCCGGTGGTTCCTCCGCCGAAATACCCTTCTGTTGGAAAGTGGCGGAGGTTCCACCGGAGGCTCCGGTGGACATCCGGTGGCCCCCTGGTCCAAGTGCAAATGGACTCCGGTGGAGGGTCCGGTGGTAGCTCCGCCAGCTACCCCTTCTGTTGGAAAGTGGCGGAGGTTCCACCGGAGCCTCCGGTGCGGGTCCGGTGGGCGGAACCTCCGCTCGATCCACCGGAGCCTCCGGCCTCCTCAGCAGCGCGCAAAGGATAAGGCACTGCGCAACTGCGCAGTGCAAAGAAGACCCACCGGAGCCTCCGGTGAAACCACCGGAGCCTCCGGTGCCCTGGACTGCAAACGGCCACTTCGTGGCCAAGAGTATAAATACCCCTTCACCTACCTCATAAATGCCAAGCTTTTCCCACTCTCTCTCCTAGCCATTAATGAAAGCTTCAACCTCTTAGATCTCCCACTCCGTCCACCCAATCACTCCCAAACTTGGTGGAGAGCTAGAGGAGACCTAGATCCACACTTCCACCAAAGGAATCTCAAATCCATCCACCACAACCTAGTAGATCTAGAATCCTACTTGAGGCCTAGAAACCTTAGTAGATCTCGTGCTTGTAGTTTCCACCTTGTTGCAAGAAGCTACGGATTGCTTGAGAGCCTCCATCCTTGTGGAGTGACCTCAAGCCCTTGCAAAGGTTTGGTCAACGCCTTCAAGTCGACCTCATAGTGGAAACGAGCATCTCCCTCACCGGAGAAGCTCAAGGAGAACAAGGTGTGCACAACCGTGCTATTGAGGAGCGCCTAGGTGGCTCCCCACCTCTCCAACGTAGACGTACTTCTCTTTGAGAAGGAACTACGGTGAAACATATCCTTGTCTCCTTGTTTACACTTGTTGTTTGCTTTACTACCTTACGCTTTACTTCCGTTGCACATACTACTCTCTTCACATAGGTTGTTCACTTAGTTGCACATCTAGAGAATCGTATCTTATCTTACTAAGCCCCTTAAAAAGAAAAGAAAAGAAAAATTGGTAGTCAACCTATTCACCCCCCCCCTCTAGTTGACCATAGTGCACTTTCACAACGCCTGCTCGATCTCGGGCTTCCACTCACGCAATTCCATCACAGCGGGGTGGATCTCGGAGATCTTGGAGTTGAGGGACGAGACTGCCGCAGTCAGATCCGCCAATAGCCTGTTCTGTTCTTCCATCTCG
The DNA here is from genome assembly GCA_028641055.1 of Alopecurus myosuroides. Classification (NCBI taxonomy): domain Eukaryota; kingdom Viridiplantae; phylum Streptophyta; class Magnoliopsida; order Poales; family Poaceae; genus Alopecurus; species Alopecurus myosuroides. The sequence continues at coordinate 339,381,015 of CM054062.1, forward strand.
ACCGCCTTGGCTTTCCGTGTCTGGATGATAGATGGAAAACGACCGGCCAGATCGCTCGAGAAAATTTTGGTGGTGGAAAATTCGGGATAGGTGGATGGCTCTGATACCAGATTGTTATGGACCCTATCTGTACTCAACCTCAAATTCGGTTACAAGTGCTAGGGATTACAGAATTGAGGGATTTTAGGAGTAGAAGCAAGGGGTTGAAGAAGATAGAGCCGCCGTAGGGTTCAGTAATCTCATATTCCACACCTTACACGCACGCAGGTACCCCAAGCTAAATAGCCGCACGCCTCTCCTTGAGACTACACACGGCCCGCTTCAGTCATAGCGTGGGTTGGGCATCCTCTGACGACTCCCTCGCTTTGGTTCAGGCCCAACCGGGTCATTGTGTGCTCCTGTCATCATCTGGTCTTTGCGTGTATCAGAGGTAGTTGAAGGAGAGGGCGTGACACATGAGTAGCTCCTGGCATGATTCGACCAAGTACCAGATGGTCACGATGTGCTGGCTGGGTTTCTCGTCGTCGGGTGCAAAGTGCATACCGTCGTTAATTATGTAGTCGTCGGATCTTTTTCTGAGGGCGTCTTTCCGCACATCAACGTTTTGGTGTTTGATGATGCCCTTGATACTGGTAACCATGGGTAAGCCCTCGCCATCAAAGTCAACGGTGAAGGAGATGAGATCCTCATCCTGCGTGATCCCATAGAGCTTGTTGTGTTGAAGAAACGCAACGTCGATGATACGGGTGAAGGGTCTTGATCGTGGCGGGGGTAACCACACATCTTTACCCCGTTTTAGTAGAATGATTGGATGGTTACGGTTGTTGGTCCTTACAGCTAACGACGAGACCGTCGAGGCCTGACTGCAGGAGCACCTTGTGAACGGCAAACTTCTTAGTGACGTTGCCGATGACTACGTCTAGCTCCGGGAGGGACACCATTGTCTTGGAAAAAGGATTGACCAGTGTGTAGGTATGCTTGTTGTTGTGAGCATTAGCGGTGTCGACGGCGAGCTAGCGGTCGGTGGAGTCAATGCAGCGGTCCCCGTCGTCGAAGTTGTACATTCCATGGAAGCCGCCCATAAAAGGATGGAACAGAAATCCGGCCGGGAGCGCGACCATGGGTAGCTTGCGCGGACAGGGGACCGAGTGCCAGGAACGGCATACGGCTCGAAAGCGAGCGTGGTCAGTCGGGAAAGGGAGGCTATTGATGACGATACTTAGGCTGGTGCCAGTGCATCACCCGCTATCACGGGCTATAGCCCCGCCACGTCAGATTTTCCCCTCACTATCACCCCACTCTCACGCCACTCTCACGGCACGGTGCCAGTGCACGGGCTATAGTCCCCACTCTCACTTCTCTCTCCTCCACATCACCATTTCACTCGATTTTTTTTAGACATTCCAAATAAATGCCAGTGCACGTGGACCAATCAGCGGGCGCCACGTCCTCTCGCCCCCGCTCTCGCCCGCGGCTGCCAACGCATCGCCTCACTCTCGCCCGCCCTCTCGCCCCCTCTCGCCCCGCTAGTGCGGACGGTAGCCGGGCGGTAGCGGGCGCCACCGCCCGCCCCTAGCCTCTCGCCCCATCTCGCCTTGCTCTCGCCTGCCGGGGGGCGGTATCGCCTCCCTTACCGCCCCCACTGGCACCAGCCTTAGGAGTCTTGCGGGAGATGAGACCACGCCGAAACAGACGCCATCGATGTAGCTAGCTCGATTCAGCTAGTTACTATGCTGGATCGTACGTGCAGGAAAGACAAATTTATAGGTCGCGCTAGCTAGGCTTCTTGTACTAGTATGTAGTATATGACAAGGATAACTAGTTCCGGCCTGGATCTTGTGGTATACGAGAAGGAAACGTGTTGTTGACAAGTTTGGAGAGGTATTTCTGTTCCGCGTCTATGCACGTTTATTTCTTGAGATAGCTGCAGTTGAAAAGTTGGGTTGGGTACGTACGGAAAGGTCCTCGTGTTTTTTTTGAAGTTTAAAAGGTCCTCGTAGTGGTAGACAAGGAAACGTGAATTTCCCAGCGGTAGTACCGTATACGTAGCCAGGCAAGTAGAAGATGCATGCATGCGTGTTTCTGCGTCAAGGTATTTCTGTGTTCAAGTTGGCTCGATCAGAAAGACTTGTCTTAAGATGTTGTGTGTGAGCTCTATGAGGGCAATTAGCTGGTTGGCCTTCTGTTGTTGCGGGTGTCAATGCTTGCTTTTTGATCTTGAGTGATCATTTGCTAATCCTTTCGAAGTAGATTCCTGGTGGAATAGGGGCGTTTGTTAACCCTATGTTCGCCAGTTTGTCTGCTTCCTCATTGCTTGATCGCGCGATGTGCTTCAGCTTGCACCCTTTGAAGCTTCCTTCGAGTAGGTTGTACATGTCGCGACAGGCGACCATGTTATCTGCAACATCGTCACACTCCTTCATCGTCTGCTGAACGATAAGATTTGAATCTCCGTATATCATCAATCGAGTGGCTCCGCAGGCAATCGTCGTCTCCATGCCGTGTAAGAGGGCCTCGTATTCTGCATCATTGTTGGACGCTGGATCGTCAGGGGGGAAGTCGAGTCGCAGGACGTACTGTAGCTTGTCACCCCTTGGCGATATGAGGATTACTCCGGCTCCGGCTCCCTCGTTTCTTTTTGACCCGTCGAAGTACATGATCCAGTTGCTCATGTATTCTGGAGGTCCTGGGGTTTGCAGCTCCGTCCATTCGCTCAGGAACTCTACGACAACCTAAGATTTTACAACGTTGCGTCCTGTGTATATTATATCCTAGGCGCCTAGCTCGATGCTCCATTTTGCGATTCTTCCGGATGCCATTGGATTGTTCATGATAGTACCGAGTGATGCGTCGTTTATAGCACCGTGACGGTATGCTCCTGGAAGTAGTGTTTGAGTTTGCGGGCTGTAAGGACCACCCCATACGCGAGTTTCTGGTAGTGGGGGTATCGCTGTTTGTATGGCGAAAGCACCTCGCTGATGTAGTATATTGGTCTCTGAACGTTGTATGCCTTTCCGTCCTGTGGCCGCTCGACGACAATCACGGTGCTAACGACTTGGTTTGTTGCGGCTAGGTAAAGGTAGAGGGGTTCCCTTTCCTGCGGCGTTGCCAATATGCGTCTGCTCTGCAGCACTCTTTTCAGATCAATGAATGCCCTTTTTTGCTTCTGGCGTCCACTCGAACTTATTTGTTTTCTTCAGGAGCTTATAGAAAGGGAGCGCTTGCTCGCCTAATCTTGCGATGAACCTGCTTAGAACGGCCAGTCGCCCTGCGAGCTGCTGCACGCCGTGAAGATTCGTTGATTCCTTCATTGTCAGAATTGCCTGAATTTTTTCCGGGTTGTCCTCCATTCCTCGGGGGGAGACCAGATAGCCAAGGAGTTGTCCCGCGGGGACTCCGAAGACGCATTTTGTCGGGTTGAGTTTGATTCTGTATACGTTGAGGGCGTCGAATGTCTCCTTGATGTCCTCGAGGAGTGTGGCCTCCACTCGAGTCTTGATGACAATGTTGTCAATGTAAACTTGTAAGTTCTTGCCAATGAGCTTGGCGAGGCATTTTTGCATGCAGCGCTGATATGTTGCGCCTGCGTTTTTTAGCCCGAAGGGCATTGTCGTGTAGTAGTATACGCCGTGTGGCGTGATGAATGTTGTCTTCTCCTCGTCCTTTTGCTTCATCCTGATTTGATTATATCCCGAGTAGGCGTCCAGGAAGGAGAGGCGCTGACAGCCTGCTGTAGAATCCACGATCTGGTCGATTCGTGGTAATAGGAAGTTATCCTTGGGGCAGTGTTTGTTCAACAAAGTGTAATCGATGCACACGCGAAGGATGTCCGTATTTTTCTTCGGGACTAACACCGGGTTTGCTAACCAGGTGGAAATCTTGATTTCCCTGATGAACTTGGCGGCTAACAATCTGTTCACCTCTTCTCCGAGTGCTCTCTGTTTTGGCTCGGAAAAACGTCGGGTGGTTTGCTTGACTTCCTTTTGCGTCTTTAAACACTTCAAGTGAGTGCTCGGCGAACTCCCTGGGTATTCCTGGCATATCTGAGGGCTGTCAGGCGAAAATCTATCAGTACTCAGGGAGGAGTTCGATGAGCGCGCTTTCCTATGCGGATGCTAATGTGGTGGACACCATCACCGTCTTCGTGGATTCTGTCGGGTGCACTTGATGTTTTCGAGTGTCGTTGTTTGGGATGAACTCGAGTTCCGGGGTGTTCTTTTTGGTGAGTGGCATCACGGAGTGGTCCGTGGTTTTTGCCAGCTCCTCCTGCATCCCGAAAGATTTCGCGATTTCGTTGAACTCACTGTCGCATTTGTCTGACTTCTGGAAGTCGCCGCTTATGGTGATCGTGTCGTATTTTCCTAGAAGTTTGAGCTTCAGGTAGGCGTAGTGGGGTACTGCCATGAATCTCGCGAACGCTGATCGGCCGAGAATGGCGTGGTACTGTGATGGCCAGTCGACTACCTCGAAGTCGAGAAATTCTCTCATGTAATTCTTCGGGTCTCCTAGTATCGCTTCCAGGTTTATTGTTCCGAGTGGCCGAACGGCTTTTCCTGGTACTATCCCGTGGAAGGATGTTTCCGATTCTGCGAGTCCGTCCAGGTTCTTGTTCATCTTGCGGAGTGTGTCCGCGTATATGATGTTCATTCCGCTGCCACCGTCCATGAACACCCGCGCAAGGTCGTAGTTGCCTATTTGCGCCTAAATGACGAGCGCGGCGTGCCCTGGTCGATATACTCGTGGAGGGTGGTCCTCTAGAGAGAAAGTTATCGGCTTCTCTGACATCTTCAGATACTCAGTCTTGGACGGTGGGGCCTGAACTAGCATGTTTACTTGGCGTGTGTTCGTCTTATGGACTCTGCGGGACGGGCAAACTTTTTGTATCATTCCGAGGAGCCTTTGTGGATTGGGGTATCCGTTAACTCCTTGGTTCGCGGCGGGTGGCGCTAGTAGCGCGACCATCGCTGCACCCTAGTGTACTGCGGGTGGAAGCAGGGGTGGTGGATGGTATCCTCCTGGCAATTGCGGGTATCCCTGGCTAACGGCGGCCCTGTGCTTCTTCGTGTATGCCTCGTGGATATCCTGGAATTTTCGGCAGTCCTTGAGGAGGTGAGTGGCCTTGGTTTTGCCCGTGCGCTTATCTGTGAAAAGATGTAGCGGGCAGTATCTATCAAGGTTTTCCTCAGGAGTTTTGACGTATGGCTTTGGCTTCCAGTCGCGATTCCCATGGGATCCGTTGTCGCGATTTCTCGTGAACTCCGCCGCCACCAGTTCCGATTGGTAATCCTGGTCGTAGTGTTTTCTCTTCCTTCTCCGACGATCGCTGTTGTGATCTTCTTCAGGCGTGGGTGAGAAAGCTTTTTCGTTGCGCAAGGACTCTTCGCCGTTAGCCCATCGGTCCGCGATCGCCATTAACTCCCCGATCGTCATTGGCGCAGATCGTCCTAGTTCTTCTCGGAAGGCGGCGCGCCGAGCGCCTTTGGTGAAGGCCTCGACCGCGACTTCTTCCGACATGTTTTCCGCGCTGTTCTTGAGTGTGGTCCATCTCTGGATATACCCGTGGGTGTACTCGCCGCTTTTCCGCCTGCATGCTTGCAGCTCTTCGATAGTTGCTGGTCGTTTGTACGTCCCCTGGAAATTTTTCTCGAAGTCGCGGGTGAGATTGTCCCAGGATCTGTAACACGCGCGCGGTCTTCCTTCGAGCCAACTACAGGCGGCGCCTACGAGGTGCAGGCTTAGGTACTGCATGGCTGTTGTTTTGTTCCCGCATTGGCACTTCACCGCGGTAAGGTAGTCTGAGAGCCATGACTTGGGTTCTATCGAGCCTTCGTACTTTGGGACCTCCGTCGAGAGCTTGAACCTTTTGGGCATTGGCGCCTCGCGGATGCTACGACTGAAGCATATCGCACCGCAGGCTTCCTCGTCAGAGGAGGTAGATAGCGATCGGGCGCGGTTCCTGCGAGCTCGAGCTCTATCGACCTTGTTCTGCGTGATCTATCCGCGCGCGTCATACTGAGTCCGATCGTGATCATCCTCTTGCCGTGGCTTCCTGCAGCGATGTCGCGAGCGGTTCCGCGGACTGCTGTCGAGGTCTCGCGGACTGTCGTCATTGCTGCGTGGGCTGTCACCACGACGCCTAGCTTCTTTTCCTCTGGAGCGGCGAGGCGATCCCTTATCTCCCCTTTTAGGCGACGTACTCTCGCGTCTGCGAGGTGTTTTGTCCACCTGAGGATTTTGTCACCTTCTGGAGTTGTCGCGTGCCTACGATTCTCGGCGGCGATCCTTGCGGCTGCCATGCCTAGCCCTCTCTGAACTTATTGATGTTGTTCCGCGTGGGGGTCGTTTTCGGGCGGCTTGTTCGTCTGTAAGCATGTGGCGGCTGCCAGGAGAGCCGCGGCGGGGGTTGTCGGGTGCACGTTGCCCTCCTCGTCTGCGTGCATGAGGGGCGTCTTGAGGGATTGGCTGATCCCGCTGAGGGACTCATGGCCCACGCGAGCAGTCTTCGAGACGTACTTCTTCTTCGGGGGTTGGTACCCGTCGATTGGGTCCTTGAGAGCGTTGTGCGGCGCGCACTTGAAGCTTCCGACGCTTCCTTTCGTATGTCCAGATCCTTGCGGGCTTCTGCAATCAGTCGACTTGTTCGCACCAAGTGGTAGCGGTATGCGGTCAGATCATCTCGGGAAGCTCCATCTTTTATCGGCTGGCCAGATTGTACCGCCGCGTTTTCTTTGAGCCAAGCGACTCGCGAGACTTTGATGCGCTCTCGCTCCTTTCGACTTGTCTTCGTTTCTTCGGGTTGTTCTGTTGATCCTTCCATGCAGACTTGGGCCAGATATGACTCGTGAGTTCTAGGCGTGGGTCGACGACTTTCACCGAATCTGGAGGGTTCCTCAGCCGCGATTGTGTGGAAATTGCGCGTATTGCGGCGGATGGAGCCGCTGCTGGGCGCTAGGTCGCGGTCAGTGTCATCAGGTGGCGACTCGAGGATCGCTGGGCTGGAGACGGATTTGAAGTCCGACTCGCCGATCCCAATCTGGTCGGGGAAGTGCAGGATTCCCTCCTTGCTGGCGCGGAAGTGGAAGCTGCCGAACGTCAGGCTGACGCTTTTCTCGAGTTCGCTGAATACCGGGCATGATTCCGGCGAGTGGGGCGCGTAGATGAGCGACCCGAGGCGGATCGGCTCCGATGGAGTCGATGATCCAAGGCTCCAGCTGAAGTTGGGCGAAGATGAGGCCGAAGACGTCGTGGATCCAGCGCCCACCGTTCCCACAGACGGCGCCAATTGTTGATTACTCATATCAACAAGTCCCTCGGATGATCCGATAGGGTTTCGATTAAGAGAACGAGTAGGCGTTGGCGACAATCGTCGGCTAACAAAGGGCACAATATTACCCAGATTCGGGGCCCTCGTAGAGGTAAAACGCTTACTCCCGCTCTTGAGATATGTATTATCAGTAGATCGATTACAAGGTGGGTGCGCAAGCCGAGAGATTGATCTCGAGCTTATGGATATGGTGGTGAAAAGTAGATTGGATCCCCTCCCTCGGTGATTCTCCTTGCCTTTTATAGATGGCTAGGTCTCAAACCGTGTCCGGGGGATTACAAACCCTAGTTCTAGGTCGGCAGGAACTTTCCTTCTTGATCCGCAAGTCTTGCGGGTGGGCCTGTACTAGGTCTTCTGGAACATCGGGACAGTGCCTTTCCATGGGCCTTGGTTCTGGGCCTTAGACTGGGTAGCCTCACCCGACAGGTCCAGGGGTCATCCCCACGTTAACATGGCGACGTTGCCGCCTCTGCGCCTCCATGGCGACGTTGCCGCCTCTGCGCCTGCACGGCGGGGCCTCCGGCGCGCGCCTCCACGGTGAGGTCACCGCCTCCCACATACCTCCTGATGAGCCATTCGCCGTCTCTGCACGTCCACGACGAGGCCGCCGCCGCGCACCTCAACTGCGAGGCTGGTGCCTCCCACATGCCTCCAGGGCGAGGCCGTCGCCTCCACGTCTTGGCTGCCACCTCTGTGCGCCTCCATGGAGTGGCCGCCGCCACCGCGTGGCACCCTGGTGAGTCCACTCACACGGCCACCTCCCTGGTGACTCTACTAGATTACCCGTTGCGCCAAATGGCGCAAGAAGTCCGGTTTATCACGGATTGGATACAAAACGGAAAAATGTAAAGTATATTGCAACAATACGTGACAAAAGCATAATCTAGAATCAAAATTGGCAATCATATCTATACTTCTTATAAAGCAAAACCCCACTAATATGCATTAATTATTTTTCTATCTCAACATGCAAGGTATCCACATCATCTATTCTTCTAACCAATCAATTGTACATGTCATCTCCACTAATATTAATTAATCATTATATGCAACCTACATATCATCCACTTCTTAAACCATCAAATTATCCATATTAATAATTTAAAATATATATACTAAGATCAATGGAATGCGTATTCACTAAGAAAACATAATGTATCACATCTTTTATAAACTTTTGTAGCACATTATACAATTCTTAACCATCCAATTATTCTTTTATAAACTTTTGTAGCACATATATATATAGGGTCGCGCTATTTGACACCCAGGGTGCAGAATAATTATTCTACACCCACCCTCTATCTTTTGTACCGTACATGATTTTTATGTCACGTAAATTTTGTCGTATTCCTTATGTCGAGTAGAACGTAAGAAAATATATACATGACATAAACCATTTATTTACGTGATGTCACAAAAAAATATGAAAAAATGTACATTTTTACGTTGTATTTATGACTTTTATGTTGCTATGACTCATATTTTTTTCATTTTTACGCCGAATATTCTCTTATAGATCAAACATGAACGTAAATAATTACATACCTAACATAAATTTTCGACTTGGTAACATAAAAAAATTGTGGGTGCAAAATATATAGTATGATTAATTGAATTTTTCATATTCGTCTCGAATACATAATGTATCACATCTCTTATAAATTTTGGTTTACAATATTGTAATTTCTAAAGCGATCCCCGCAGCAATGCGCCGGGTATCCTTCTAGTATAGGTAGAAAACATAAGCTACAAACAGGAGTACCGTAGGCCCATTTCCTACATTATATTCAGGAAAATGTATAAGAGGTTTATGTTATATTAATCATAGAGAACAACCATCTGAAAATATCTAATTATACAACGATTAATTTTTTGAGCTTCCGCATGTACCGTTATTATTGGAGTTGTGTAAATATCTAATTATGATCATCTCCTTTTTTTTGGAAAGTTGTGATCTTAGTAATAATTTATAAAGTTTTTCTTATAACAATTTTTTTTCATAACTGGGACATTTGCGGCGGTTGGGGCAATGGGCAATCTAATTGCAGCTTAAAAAAGAACCTACATTGGTAGAAAAAAAAATAACATACAGGGGCTATTGCTACTGCCCTAGGAAAGCCCATCTAAGCCCAACAACTGTCGTCATATGTGTCAGCTGAGTACCTTCGCTCACCTAGCTATCTCAGGCCCACTTCTCCACGCCGCCGCGTTCCCCTCTTGGGTTCTTCATCTGCTGCTGCTGCTGCTCCTCCTCCTCCTCGATCTGCGACGGCGCGCAGCTAGAAGCAGCGGTCCTCGTCCTCCTCGATCTGCTCTCTTCCACATCTTACCTCCACCTCCCAGTCTAGCTCCTCATCGTGGTGTGGTCACCTCCGTCGCGTCCAGGGTCACCTCCTCGATCTTGTCACTCTGACCCGTCCCGACCTTTGATCCGGGTCCCTGGGTCGTGAGACGGGCCACTAACTCACCATTCCGGCTGCCATTATCCATACTACCCTAGCAACTCGGCCAACCTCCGGAATGGCAGATCAGCCCGAGGGAAGGCCAAAGGGGTTCAATTTCAAGATACAAGGATACTCAGAGGCGAAGGAGCTATACAAATACAAGAATGGGGAGTGCACCACTTCTCCACCTACTAAATTTGGAGGTTACAATTGGGTTCTGAGGTATTACCCCAGCATTAGCTTCTCAAGTCAGGACAAGTACGTACGCCTCGTTCTTGACTCTGCTGATGCTAAGGGTGTGAAGGCGAAAGCCAAGTTTAGCGTGCTTGACAAGGATGGGCTACGAGTGGAGCAACACAGTGGTTTCATGCAGGAAAAGATCTTCCCAAGCGAGGGTGGAGGTTTTGGCCTACTTTGCAATCAGGCCGGTTTGGAGCAATCGGGACACATAATAGACGACTGTTTGAGCATCAGGATTGATCTCACACTCATCAAGGATTTCTGCAGTGAAGAAAAAATGGGTAATCCGTTTGTTGTGGTTCCTCCAAGTGACTTGCATCGGCATTTCGGCAACCTCCTAGAGAGCACGGATGGAGCAGACGTGCTGTTTTATGTCAGTGGGATCAAGTTCTCTGCCCACCGTTCCGTGCTCGCTGCTAGGTCGTCTGTATTCAAGGCGGAGCTTCTCGGTGCCATGAAGGAGAAAACTGGCAGTCCGATTGAGATCCATGAGATGGAAGCTGATGTGTTCAAATGCTTGCTCCATTTCTTATACACGGACACACTGCCTATTCTTGACCAAGCTGAAGCAGGTCAAGATGTCGTGTTGGCTGGCCATCTGCTCGTGGCAGCAGACAGGTACAACGTCGAAAGGCTGAAACTAATATGTGAACACAAGTTATGCAGCCACATTGACGCCAACATGGTGGCGACCAGTTTGGCCTTAGCTGAGCAGCATAGCTGCAGTGGACTAAAGGAAGCCTGTCTACAGTTCCTTGCTTCTCCGTCCAATTTGGAGGCGATGATGGAAAGTGATGGCTATGCGCATCTAAAGAGCAGTTGCCCATCTGCCCTTAAGGAGCTGATTGTTAGGCTCCTACCAGTTGAAATGAAAGCGGCCAAGGATATTGTCATGGAAATCTAATAGCGTGGCTCATGATAACCGTATATAAATTAATTTAGTATATGTGCATGTTTTAACTTAGTACTCTAGGTATGGTTGCATGTGTGCTGCAGCAAAGAACTGCAATCTATGTTAGTTGCTAGCTCTGAAGTTTGCTGGATTGCCCAGTGTCTATTGACCTCCCGTGTATATATCTCTATTGCAAGTATAATGCTATCTATCTATATGTCTATTGCAAGTATAATGGGATTGATTGGGTGTCTCTTGTGTTTTCTGGTTGCTGAGCTGCATGAATGCTAGATGTGGTTATTTGCTTTCTGCAGCTTATCTTGTTATACTTTGTAAGGACCTCATCAACTGTTTTATCTATGTGAAGCTCTGTTGTACTTAATGTCTTATTTTCAACTTGCAATCCTGTAGTTCTTCTTACCTAGTTAAAAGTTATATCCGTGAATCTGCCATTATTTCTTCCCTAGTTAAAAGTTATACCTGTGAATCCGCCATTATTTAAGCTGTAGCTTTTGGATTGCATAAGTTCGGATGAGCTCCTCATTGTACAAGACAACAAGTGTGTGACATATAGATATAGTTAATCTTTGTGCTCACTCATAAAGTGAGTATATGACTCCTATGTTGTGTCATTTTTTTCTCCCTAGTGTATGATACATACAAGTTGAAGTTTATTTTCTGTCCAATGTGTATGGAAATCTAATTTCTCTTTCTAGGACTTAAATGAATTTGGGCGTCATGTGTCCCCTTTGATCGAAAAAGAACTATCTATTTATATCTACATTGCGTGTAGAAAGAGATTAACTTGGTGGTCCCTATGTTTTCTGTTTGCCGAGATGCATAAATGTCGGAAGAGGGGTTTCTACTTGCTTAATTTGTTATGCTCTGTAAGGACTTCAACTGTGGAGTTTTTTATACCTGATGTCATATGCTGAGACTGCAATCCTCTAGTTCTTCCCAAGTTTTGGTTTATGCCCTTTCTTTTGGATTGTCCAGTTGATTTCCTGATTGTGGAAGACAAGTGCATGCTATATAATTCCTGTTTGCCCTGACCTGTTTTTAGACTAACTGTCTATCCTGGCTCCTATCTGTCGAAGTGATGATATCACTCTTATTTCTTTATCCTTTTTTTCTAGTTCTATAGTGTGACTTGGGCAAGTTGTGGATGGGCTGAAAGGTATTGGTACGAGCTTCGAATCATCTGCTTGCCTTAGCATTACTGGGATTCCAAGAATAGATACATGCTACAACGCTACCGAACTGAATCTGTTAGTATGAGTAAAATTTGTCTGTTGATCTTAAGAACCCACAGCGGGTGCAGTTCAGTTTTCTAATATGTGGGCTGATATAAATATAAACATATTGTTCTGCATGGGTTATGTTTCAAACCTGACAAGAAATTTACGCGGAGGGTGTCTTCGCTTGAGTGGGATTCCCAACTCCCAAGTTGTGCCCTGGTGCCTGGCCTCATTCCTGCGTGTACATGAGTGGGCACACGGTCCAGGTGCTTAGCCAGCTGCGTGCAAAAATCGGTCTCCAGAAAATTTGCTGCTGCTACGCCCTACGCGGGCGGCCAGCTTTCCTTTTGTTTACTGCTCTGTCCATTGTGCATGAAACTCAATTTCTCTTTCCAGGGCTTAAACGAATTTGGGCGCGATGTGTGTATTGGGCTACATGTTCTATTTGCTGAGATACATAAATGTCGAAAGAAGGATATCTAGTTGCTTAGTTTGTTTTTGTCCACAAGGACTTCAACTGTTCTATGTGGAGTTTTATTTTACCCGATGTCATATGTTGGGATTGCAATCCTCTAGTTCTTCCCTATTATGCGAGGAAGTGGCCGGGCTGCGGGCTAGGCGGCGGAGGGGTGGCCGTCGTAGGTGGTGGCTACGTCGGCCGATGAGAATGGGTCTCCTTCATCGCACGACACCGAAAATTATATAGTAGAGATATCTATATTGGCCCATGACAAAGAAAACACATGCATAAGTCTGCATATAATAACACATCTTAATTTAGCACGGTGCATGTTTACCCACAAAGGAGATAACGGTAAAGGGCACTTTGCTCCATATATAAAAAAGAATATATTAAAACAAATGTTTCTCACGCCTAATTGTATATTGGCACGATAGTTGGAAAACAAATAGTAGTAGGCGAGAATCTAAGAAAATCAGGGGATAAACAGAAGACAACAAGTCCATGCTCTATAACAGATGTTTCTTCTGACTTTTTTGTAGACTAACTATCTGTTCTGGCTTCTGACTGGAACTGAAGATGTCACTCTTCTTTCTTTGCCTATTCTTCTTGTTCTTCTTCACTGTTAGTTTTGGATGGGCTGAATATCAGTATAAATTTTAAATCATTTGCGCGCCTTCGCTTGAGTGTGATTTCATATGACATTCTACAAAGCTATGGAACTGAATCTGTTAGTATGAACGCAATTCTTCTGTCGATCAAGAGAAACCATAGCAGGCGCACTTCAAGTTTCTAGCGTGTGTGCTCGACGCCCAGATAACCCCCTACGTAAAATCGTGCATACATGTCTTTTCAGTTAATTGTTCGCACGACAGTCGATAACTCGATTTGTTTTTTTAAACGATCACCGCGGGGGGGGGGGGGGGGGGGGGGGGGGAGAGGGGCCTCAGCTGAATTGCATCGCATAGGAGGTATCTGGTTACAAAGAGGGAATGCATACGCTCAACTAAAGCGTTTACAAATCGGAGAGTACATAGGAGATGTGGTTTCTCCAAATGATGAAGCTCGTTTTCTTGTTTCCGTGGAGGCGGTGCGTCCAAAGGGTGATGTCGGCGAGGATAACTCGATTGTATGCATAACTTAGAGGATAATACGAACCGTTGTCAGCCATGAGGCCCATGACAAGGAAAACACATATGCATGATGCGTCCACATATGACACATCTTAGTTTAGCACCCGCGCATGTTCCGGTGCAAAGGAGCTAACGGTAAACGGCACTCCATATATAAAAAAGAATATATCAAGACACAAATGCCTCTCACGTCTAATTCTATATTGGCACACAATGGTTGGAAAACAAATAGTAGCAGGTGAGAATCTAAGAAAAACCGGGGATAAACAGACACGATGCTCTATACTTTTGTAAGAAACGGAGCCCCCGAAATATGTTCGGCGGGGACGTAGTATTGGATCTCATGTTAAATACTTCACCAGAGTCCATAAAATAGATGACATCTTCCTCTACTTCTCCACCCGCTGAAACGGATTTGCTGAAGCGTTGGCTAACGAAAAGTGCATGGCCGTCTAGCCCACCCGACATGGGCACCCATGTCCTTGTGCTCACGTCTGCCTCGAAAACCTCCGCCCATCGAGTAAAATAGGTGCCATCATACGGGTGTTGCAACTGGCGCCTCACCATAAGCAACTTCCCACGCGACTCGACCAGGTAGCAAATAGTGAAAATCACATCTTTAGAGTTCCTGCCCCCGTGATTAGTGATTTTGATGTGTTCAATGACTTGTTCGTCCTTGTCCTCGTCGCCTAGCACACCGGTATCGCTCGGAACATCGGAATCGTCATCCCCAAGATGATTGATGACACAGCCCACGTCGGTAACGATGGGCGCACCGTGGCTATCAACGGCGAGAGAAAGAGAGATGAGATCCTCGTTCAGTGTAATCCCATATAGCTTGTCTTGTAGGAACGCAACGTCGACGATACGAGACAACATAGTTATGCGCGGTTCCGGACACCACGCACCCTTCCCGGGCAGAACTAAGATGATGGGGTAATTAGAGCTATCGGTCCTAACGGCAACGAGATCAACCGGGGACGACTTCATCAGTACCTTGCGGACCCCAGCCCACTTGGGAGCATTGGCGATGACGGTGTCCAACTCGGGCAGCGGCACGGTCGTCTTGGAGAAAATATTCTCCAGATAGTACTTGTGAGTACGTGTCTGAGCATCGATTAAGGCCATGGCGAGCCAGTCATCGGTAGTACCGACACAGTGGTTGTTCTCGGAGAAACAGACCACTTTGGATGGGCTGGCGTCACTGGTACGAGAACTCATCAGGAATCCTTTGGGGAATACAAGCCACGGTAACCGTAGGAAGGAACGCCAGGAACGGCACACGGCTCGAAAGCGAGCGCAGTCCGCCGGCGATGTGAGGCCGGCGATGACGAGACGCATGAGGTCTGGCGGGAGCTCCGACCACGACGCCATCGTCGATGCTTCTTGTGGTTCAGCCATGTGCTGGAGCTAGGAGTACTGAATCGCCTAAACTTGTGCGTCGGAAGGACAAATATATAATAGGTCAGGTTGGGTTGGGTACGCGGACCTTGTCGGAGACGGGAAGGTCCCGACTCCTCGTAGACGAGGAAACGTCAGTTTTCCATCAGATTTATGTGTTTGCAACTCGTCAAGTGAACTCTTTTTTAAGTTAAGAACTGACTGGACAGAGAAAAGAAGTCTTATCTCTAGTCTCTACGGTTGCATTGCTCGTTAACTTACAACGAGGACTTAATTAGTACTTCTGTATTTGAGATTATTTTGTAAATAAGCTTTTATTTTTCACTTTCTTTCATTCATGCGCTCATCTAATTTTAAGTATAATTTCTAAAGGACGAAGTCAATGACCAACATCCTTCCGAGTAGTCTTTTAGGCCCCGATTGCATTGTTGTTTATTTTCTCAGTCCAGGAAGATTTAATTACGGCCCAGTTTTTCTGTGCCCACCAAACCGGCCGGATTATAATCAGGAGGTCGACAGGTCCGTAATCAGTAACGCGTGCGCGAGTCAAGAAAACAGGCCGAGAGAAATACAGACCGGCCAAGAATACAGTGAACCAAGCGCTCATGTTGTGAATGAAAACCGTCCGCAATTTTGACGGGCAGTATTGGCTAATTAACGACGAACCAAGCGGGACCTTAGGGTGTGACTATTTTATATATCCTGTCATCTTGTTTTGACGCCATATATTTTGACGTTTTACGAATCTGTGCAAGTCAAGATGGTATTGACAAGCTGCCAAATCCTAAAATAGGGTGGGTTATTTGAGATTCATTGCAACATACGCACGGACAACTCGGGTTAGGTTCAGGTCCAAAGCGGAGCACGAGCGGACATTGTCGGAGCCGGAAAGGTCCCTGACACTAGCACGCACCCGATGATTAGAATTCAGTTTTGACCCATAGGCCCTAGTCGATTTGCACTAAGTCATAAATCATTTTGATCAAAGCTAGCTAAGGCAGTCGACGACGGCAGTGCTGACTAGTTGGTGGTCGATGAAGTCTATCATCTTCCTCGGAGAAAAGAAGACACTAGGCGACGACGTACACCACCCGAGGAATCAAGAAGCAGTTGAGAGAGAATGATGAGACCGTCGGGGAACAAACAGTAGCGTCTCGTCGCGGCAGGACAGGACACCAGGGGCAGTGGTAACAGTAGTGGTAGCATCATTGCAGTCTAACCATGGCAGATTCAGCACTCCATTTTGCCCCACGACCATGATTCTGTCTCTCCCCATTCTTCCGTCGTCGCACACACACAGTGCTGCTGCTGCTGCTATACCAGACCTGTACTGGCTAGATGATTTTTTTCCCAACCGGGCTTCACACCCCTTTCTATTACTTAAAACAGAAATGGGGGGAGGGGGAAGCAAGTTGGAGCAGCAGTAGGAAACCCACTGAGAATCCTTTGACTCGAAGAGATTCACTATGCGACGAAAACCTACTGCCACCGATAGTTCAACACAAGACAGACATGGAACAAACACAGGAAACAAACAGACATAAACAGAACAGAAAAGTCTAACGACGCCACCAACAGTTCGGCAACAGCTACAGACCACGCAGCAGACCCAGACAACAAATTCTGGATGGACCTCAAGCACCAGAAATCATCAGGGTGGACCTTGGGTTGATCCCATCTCGAGCTCCAGACCTTGCTCGGGGGTAGAGTTCAGCCGTCACCTGCATCATCTTTGCAGCTTGAGACGCCAAGACCTCCTTTCCTTCCTCCTTCTGCAGACCTGCCCAATAGATCAACAAAGAAGCCACTACGTAACTTGCCTCAAAAGGGGACTGCATGACATGACTATCAAAGGTAACTCCGTTACGGGTTTTCCAAATATCCTAGCAAATAGCGGCCAAACCAATCATATAATACTGCTCCCCGCAGGGAGATAAGAATAGAACCACACAATAGCTTGCCAGAGAGAGTTAGGGCAGGTCTGAGTACCCATAGTATGTCGTACAATCCCCCAGGTGCATCTTGCTATGGGACAAGTAAAGAAGAGGTGTTCGGCAGTTTCGAATTGTCGACAAAAAGAACAGACCGGATTACCAGGCCAACTTCTCTTCTACATGCTATCGCGAGTAACCAGGGCATTTCTAAACAATTGCCACACGAAAACCTTGATTTTCAAAGGTAATTTAGCCCCCCAGATCTCCTTATTATTAGCACCAGAGAGCTCACTCTCTAAGAACTTGTAAACAGATTTAGTCGAAAAGACACCATTATTGTTAAACTTCCAGGAGATCACATCAGGTGAATCCGAGAAATGCACACCACTCACAACACGCTTGATCCCCATCCACTGATCCAACAGATCACCATGAAGATTCATTCTAAAAGGAAGATCCAAGTTACAATTCAATGCTTCCCACACCGTACAATCATGATTCTGACAAATGGAAAACAGAGTAGGGTACTGCACACTAAATGGAGGGTTATTATCAATACTGTCATGCCAAAATTTGGTGATGTTTCTGAAAGTACACAATGGTCAATTAGAGGGGGGTGAATCGGTGACCTACAAATTTTAATCCTTTTTCACTTTTAGATGGGCTTTAGCAAGTAAACAACTTGGTTATCTAGATGTGCAACTAGGTAGACACCCTATGTGATAAGCAACAAGTATGCAATGGAAGTAAAAGCAAGGCACAATATAACCAGAAGTGAAAAACACGGAGACAAGGATATGTTTCCTGTAGTTTCTATTGAAATAAGTATGTCTACGTTGGAGAGGTGGGGAGCCACCTAGGCACTCCTTAATAGCACGGTTGTGCACACCCTGTTGTGACGCCCCGGGATCGGGCACTATGCAGATTTCAGCATTTCCGCCAAAATCCACATAATAACCGATTCCAGGTTGCCACTTGTGATAACATTACAACAGTTCACGAATAATCCATGACAACAACAGAGGAGGTATATACAAGACGACTCAAACGAGTCAAGGATACAACTGATACAATACAAAGATCCAAATGACAGCGGAAGAAACAACATAGTGTCCGACTACGGACAAGATACAAATTGGACTAAGATTCCTGTCGTGGGATAATCACGGCAGACGTTACCGGGGGTAACTTATCTTGGGGCAAGACGACACAGATGTTTGGGAGAGGGTTTAGCTCAGAAGAAAACATGATGATGGGCGATCTAGAAGCCGGCGGAATAAGTCGCCGGGTCTCCGATATCGATATATTAATCTCAACTCTCGTGTTACACTGGATACTCGATACCTAGCGATATTGCTCTAATTCTCTCTTGGGTTCCTAAACCTAACCTAAGGGCCGGCTTATAAAGCATCCGGACCCCTGGCCTGTTCTCCAAGGCATACTCTGAGTCCTACCCGGACACTGCTCACAAAACCCTAAACTTCCTTACCGGAACCCACAATCCGGGTTGCCAGGCCTACGATCTTGGGCCTTCTAGAAGCTCCTTTATCCTAGCCGGGTCTTTGCGCAGCGTCCTTTGGACCGAGTTACCCCTTGGAGTCGGGCTACTGGGTTATCATCCCTCCATCAAGTCCTGAAGATAACCGATGGCGTCCAATCCCTGCCCAGGCCAAGCAGGAGGGATTCCCAAGCTAACGTCGTCAGACTTCAAACCTGTTGACTGCAATGTGGAACCATACTCACAAGATACCAGCGTAACCAATCATCACAAGATACAAATACTTTGGGTACAACGGAAAGGAGGGGATTATAGCAACGAAGCGGCAGCGGGTTGCACTAACTAACTACAGAGACGCGCTACAACATCCGGCTAAAAGAAAGGGATAAGATAGCGCGACAAAACCAACTATAACTACTCACCAAACAATACCCATCCAGTGTTACCCCCTACTAAGGAAGCAACCCAAGGAAACTCACACTGTTGATTAAGGTGACATTCATTTTCATGGTGGAGGTAATCTATATTACTAGTCAAGTTATCATCGTTAAGTGTAAGTTGTCTGAGTACTTGTTAGCCAGCACTTTCACCAAGTCATCCATAACCGCGGACAACACGGCTTCTCGAGAAGATTAACCCTGCAGGGATGCACCAATTTGGCCGTACACGTAAGAATGACCCGCCAGATGGAAATGCACTTCCACCAAGCGAGGCACTCAACACAACCCAACTCTTCTTCGCATCAAGCCCAAAGAACCACGTGCAATTGAGCGCACGACTAATCAAGCCCCACGAAGAAAAGGGGACCCTCATAGCACTCTAAGAACGTGTCTCCCTAAATGCCGACTACAAAAATTCCACCCTGGCGTCAAGGGTTCGCACCTGCATATGCATGCGGCAAATGGAAAACCCGAACTAAGTGTGGCGATTTGGACGAGATGCGAATCGAATCAAAGTTGCGGGGGGCGCCCATACACGCTTCCCACATGCGGTTAGCGCGCTCATCATGGATCGGAGGACAAGACCCTTTTCCTAATTAAGTTCGACACTAGCAGGCCTCAAAACCACGCCGGGCCTCCTGCCGGTGCCTTATCATCAAATTATTATTACCCAAAACATTAACATGTTGTTGATTAAGACAAGCCCAACTATCAACTAAACAGGTGATAGAACAAAGGACAACAGGACTAGAGCGCAAACAAACCTAAGCATGCTAGTACGACACAGACCAACAAACAACAGGGTTATAGGTGTGGAGGTAAGGCAATATCGTGGCAGCAGGGTAAACATGTGATGGAATCGGAACACAAGCATCGAAAATACTAGGCTAGCATAAAGACAACGGAAAGAATCGGTAACAAGTGAGGAAAGGCAACATAGGTAGCAAGTGAGTATACTTGCCTGAGATCCAGCAAGTAGAGGTATATCTGAAGAACTTGTCGGTGCTCACATCATCTCAACGTCCTATCCGCGAAGAAGCAAAGCACTAAAAGAATCAACGGATGCAGCAATTACTTCTACGGCAAAAGATCCAGCATGATCCTATTTTATATGCATGACATGCGAGATGCAATGCAAAATGCAATTTAGACAATTTAATCGGAACCGGAGTCCGGACAAATAATTATGGTTCAAGTTGTTTATCTAACCATTATATTAAATGTTTATTAACATGCAAAACAGTAAGTAGGTGCGCTAAACAATATTAAATGGAATAGGGCAATATTTAGGTAATACCCCAACACATTCCATATGTTGTTATTTAGTTGACATGCATAACACAGGCTAAAATGCACAATACAAGATGCAAACATGAGCATGGATGGCATATTCATATTCCTTGCACTTTTCTGGTTGGAAAACATATTTTACACATTGAATTTGAATTTAATTTGAATTAGTTATGATTTATGCAATTTTATATGAATTGAATAAAGTACAGAAAATTGCACAAATTTTAATTGATCAAAACATTAAAAAAATGCATATTTGAAAAGTTTAGGAAATTTTGAATGTAAAACATATTTTATTTATTAAATTTGGATTTAATATGTTAAAGATATTTGAATTTGAAAATTAGGGGTCATTCTGTGATTTTCAGAAAGTTTTAAAGATTACAGGGACCTATTGGTGGTGGAAACAGTGTGTGGAAGGGCTCCAGTACAAAAAGTAGAAGGCTAGGGGCCTGGGTGCAAGATTCCGGATCCAGATCTGGATCTGGGTCTTCTTTCACCACAAGGCAGCCAGCCAGAGAGGCTGACCCGCGGGCCCTAGCGCCACGCGGCGCTGACGAGGCGGGTGGAATCCACGCTGGCCACTAGGGTCACCGACAGTTGGGACCCGGCTACGCGCGGTAAATGAAAAAATAAAGAGGAGGCAATGCCTCCGACGGGGTTCGAACCTGGGTGTCTGGGGAGCAGATCAAGTCCTTCGCCACTGGGCTGTGGTGCGCTTTGTGATATTATACGGATCTGACGGAATAAGAGGCGACACAACGCAGTTAACTGAATTTTTGAACACGAAAATTTCAGACAGCGCGACGGGGACCAAGTCAGGCCGGCGGCGAACTGCAGCAGGCGGCGCTCGAAGGCTCCGCTCCAGAGCATGGGGAGGGGTTAGGGAGAGGTCCTAGAGGTGGAGGCTCACCTTTAGGTCGCCGGTTGAAGGGACGGGCTCGGGGAAGGCTCACAGTGACCGGTTGCAGATGATGTAGGCGAGCAAGGCGGAGGGTGCTAGTCGGGAAGATCTCGACGGCGCCGAGGATCCGGGAAGCTCCGGACCTCAAGCTTCTGCGATGACGAAGGGGAGGGTGTGGCGGTTCCATTCCCAGCCTCGTACCTCCTTCTCGATGACCATGGCGACGGTCCTTGGAGTTCCAAAGTTCGGCCATGGAGGCTCTCTCCCGGTTCAGAACGAAATTCAGGGAAAAGGAGAAGAAGACAGAGAAGAAAGAAGCAGAGGGCCTAGTGGCGGCGGCGGATGGGGAGGAGAGGGGCTAGGGTTTGCTGGCTTGTAGGAGGGGACGTAGATAAAGAATAGGGAGGGGACCATGGTGGAGGAGGTGCTGGTGAAAGGGACAGGAGAAACGCCTCCTACGTGCGTGCCTGTCCGTACGAGGGAAAAGGGGAAAGTGGGCTCGAGGCAGAGAGGACTTGGTCGTGATGGGCTGGAAGATGGCTTCGGTGGTGGGCTTGCCTGCCACCCCAAAACATTTTTTTTATATCTCTTATGTTAAAACCTTTTGTTATTACATTTCTTGAGTGGAAAAAAAAAGACAAATAAGGTTTTGCTAAAACAAAAGGGAGAGGATTGTTATAGCAATAAAAAATAGGGTTTAGAAACAAATAATTTTTAGGGTTAGAAAAAAATGCAATGCTATGCATGATGACATGATGCGGAAAAAAAAGAAAACAATCAATTTCTAATTGGTAAAACCCCGGGGTGTTACACCTGTTCTCCTTGAGCTTCTTCGGTGAGGGAGATTCTCGTTTCCACTATGAGGTCGACTTGAAGGCGTTGACCAAACCTTTACAAGGGGGTTGAGGCTACTCCACAAGTGAGATGGAGGCTCTCAACAATCCGAAACTTCTTGCTACAAGGTGGAAGCTACAAGCACTAGGGTTTCTCTAGGATGACAAGGCAACCAAGAGATTACAAGATCCCAAGAGGTATGGTATGGGAAAACACTTTTTTGGCTTGGTAGAAAGGTAGATCTAGGCCTCCTCCATCAGATCCTTGAAGGGCATCGAGTTTGGTTGGAGTAGGAGGGAGGTCGGGGCGTTTTGAGCTCTTGAACAATGGAGGAGAGAGAGGAATGGACGAACTAGCTGTCTAGAGGAAGAAGACAACTATTTATAGCCTCCTCCGAATTCTGACCGTTGTAGTACACCAGGGCCGGAATATTCCGGGGTTAGGACCGGAAATTTCCAGGGTTGGAAGGTCGGATATTTGAAATATCCGGGGGGCGTATTTTTAAATAATCCGGGGCCGGAATATTCCGGCCAATAATCCGCCCCATCTCTATGCGCGGGCAGCAGCACCACGCTGAAAAATTGCTAAGGACCTGAGGGCCGTAAATTTTCCCCGGAATATTCCGGGAAAATATCTGCCCCACCTTATGTGCGCGGGCACATGCGAAACCTCCAAATTCTGCTAAGGACCCGGGGGGCCGGATATTTGCCCTGGAAATTTCCGAGCAAATTTCTTCCCCGACTTCTGTGCACGGGCAGATGGAGTGAATTCTTAGTCGTTTGAAGAAACCAGAGGGGCCGGAATATTCCGGTGCTGGGGCCGGATATTCCGGCCTATATCCACCGGAATTTCCGGGTGCAACACCTGAATAATCCGGCTGCAGTAAAAATCTTCTTCAGAAATCCTTTGTGAAATTTTCCGAGAGTATTATCGTTAATCATCTGAGAGACCAACTGTAGACACTTAAACATATTGTTAGTAGAGAGGATAACCGTGTTGTTATCATCACCAAAATCATTAGAGGGATCATGAGCTTTTAATCTCCCCCTTTTTGGTGAGTGATGACAACACGGGTATTTTCATAGAGGTAATCTAACAATGCGATAGAACGTAAACATCACAGATAGGCATGTATAGGAGACATGTCTCCGAATAATATGAGTTCACACAAACGAATCCACGAATAACGAGCACGAGTGAAACGAAGTTCAAAAAACGCACGAAGAGATAAAGAACGATAAAAACGAGGAAACCCACCCTAGCAAATCCCCGTGATCTCTAGATCTTCTCCCCCTTTGGCATTAGGATACCAAAAAGAGAGAAGAAAGCACTACGTCCCAAGGAACAAGCTCTAAGCCGGGGTGTCTTCCTCCTCCTCCCCGCTGGCAGTGGCAATGTCCTCATCATCAGCAACATCCAGATCCCAGTCCACATCACGGTTGTTCCAGTTGCGGTAAGGAATCCTCTCAGGAAGAGTAGCAGGAACATTGGGAATGTTGAGTGCAGTCATGATGGCGCGCCGATTCTCCTGAACGTTGTGGCGCTCAACATAGTGATGACTCCCAAGTGCAGGAGATCAATTGTAGTATCTTTCGATAAGTATTTGAGTGTCGAACCCACGAGGAGCTGAAGGTAAGCTATCTATTCTCTAAAGCCCTATAACCCTCTTATATGGTTGTTTATGCAAAGCAATAAGTTTGACTAAAAGGAACTAACTAATTAAAAGCAAGTGACGTGGAGTGTGGTTTGTCTAGTAACTAGTGAAGCAAGTTTAAAATGCAAGTAATCCTAAAGCAAGTTTCTAAGCAAGTTTCACAAGTAGCAAGCAGCAAATATCTCAAGTATCTCAAGGGAGCAAGTGTTCTAGCAATACGTGTTTCGTTCGTGTGGTTGTCACAATTAGTGAAGCACATGTTTTAGTCTTAGTTGTTTCTTCTAGGAAGGAGCCATGAATAGGTATAGTCAAGTAAATGATCTACAACCCCTTATGATGGATCATGTGGCCAAGTAAATGACTGCACAAGATTGATTAAGACATAAAGTCCCACCATAGCCTTATGTTCTAAGGTCCCCTATATATATCCCCCAATAACTTAACTTTGTGGCTCGGTCTCAGGTTATTGTCACTCCCAAGTCACCACCACTCCATTATGCTACCGGTGATCACCTTACATGCATTCCCCAACATATGCGTGCACTCATATATTGTACATAAAGACAATCATAGAAGATAACAAACTTGTATGTAACAAATCAACGAACTATTTCACCATTGCCAAGAACAATTCACTACTCAAACATAGATGGGGAGACACAATACATCAAGGGAATATAGTATTGCATCATAAATCGTGTTTGCCAAGATTTTAAAGTGGAGAGATGGAGCTGATCTTGCTGTAGATGTTGATGATGAACACGCCGGAGGGGGGTGGAGCTCTCCGGGAGTGATCCCGGCGGCGTTTCCCCCCTCCGATCTTCTCCGGCGGCAGCCTTCTGTCTCTCTGTTTCGTGGTTTCGTCTCTCGGCGCCGCCTCCTCCTCGAAAAGGCCAGGAGACCCTTTATATAGTCGTTTTTAGGTCACGAGACACTCGGGAGAAGAAAGATCGACGGCATCGGAGCCACGGGGGCAAAAAGGGGGCCCCACACGCGGCCAAGGAATCTGGCCGCGTGGAGGGTCCTCTTTTCTACCTGGTTAGCCTTTTGGCCCTCTACTTTGGCCCATGGTCTTCGTCTCGAAAATTCTAAACCATGCTCTTTGGCCTTGCCCTTTTTGGTGTCCGGAAGCTCCCGGAAAGTCTGAAACACTAAAAAGTACGTTTTCTGGAAAAACAGGGTTAGAACCAAAAGAAGGGGGATTGTTTACAAAATCCCCCAAATCATTATAAAACATGAATATAAGTTGCTAATATGTAGTAAAAACAAGTAATAACATGCAAAGTTCATGTATGCATTTACATGCATCAACATCCCCAAGCTTAACCCATGCTCGTCCTCGAGTATGAAGGTGATAAAACTAACATGGACTTTGCATATTGAAACAATCATGGGATATCAAGGAGGATTATTTATGCTACATATAATCAAATGATTAATACTAGAAATGAGTAGCAATATACAATTCATGTTGTAAGAAATATCAAATATGCAAGCAAAGATGCTTCATGAAAGTTCACAAAGTGTATAATGAAATAAAAGCACTATGGACCAAATGCATACACAAAATGAAAAATAAAATCCTATATTGGTCAAAGAATAGCATAATGAAAAATAGAAAATATGGTGGACACTTTGGAGAAAATTGAGTAGAGGTAAAACATGATCAAGTCTTATTTAGCCTCTAAATTATTCAACTAAAATTACTAATTGAAATGTGGTATCCATTGATCTAGGACTCTCATTGCCCCTTTATCACTAGCATCTTAAATGGTGAATGTTGAATTAATGTGAATGACAAGGTGGTTGAAAGCCTCATGCCCCGTGAGTGTGAAAACCTACTCCATGATTACTCAACTTAAGATTCCTAATAAGCTTTGTACAATCATAATAAGTATTAATGACATCATAGAGAACCGCAAAGAGGTACCTCTTGCCCCATGACATGGAAACAAGCCCATGTCACAATGACAAGACAAACAAACGGAGTAGACTCATCATCCTTTTTATTTTCATTCACTATTATGCATAGCTTCTTATTTTATTGTAGGATGTGCTGTAGAGTCACTCAAGCTGTAAGTAAATTTCCACCATGATAAAGCATGGCTTGGGTTAGCGGCCCAATGCGTTTCTCTAGTCATATAGATACTTACTCATCAAAACTTACTATTCCTCTATTTCATTTCGGCATGGCAGGAGTCCAAAAACAAAAGTACATGATATCAACCAAATGTAAATTTTTGTGCAATGTTGAAAGCTTTCCGGTGATACACGTTTATAGCTAGCTCCTAACCACACACTTGTCAAACGCAAAACTTGTGGCTCCCATTATTGGGTCATGTTTATTAGATGCATAAAAAGTAAAGCGTGCCTTCAAAAGTTCGTGAGAGTCCTATCCCAAGTTCAACCCATGAAATATCTTAATTTAGAACATAAATAACACAATAACATGGTGAACATACTCGGAATAGCAATGAAGCTAATGGGAAGATATGGTGGACTCACTGGAAATACTTGGCTAAGGAGTGTTGGAAACAAGTTTTTACTTGTTGGAATTTTTAAATTTTTGGCTAGCAAGAGGGAGATAGTTGACCATATACTATGCATGCATATTTCCATAGAACTACTCATTTCATGACAAACTAAATAAACCAGCAATTAACATCAAGGACATGAATAAGAGATAGCTCAAGACAACATTATTGCAAATTTCTACACATAAAAAACCTATAAATCATGCAAACATATGTAGCTCTTCAAACCAACCATGGCATCCCTATTCCAAGTCATAATACTAGCATCCAATACATTCCAACCCCAAACTCCAGTATCTCAATCTCATATAAAATGATGGGTGTGGTCTTATCAAAACAAAAATAAAAACAAAAACTAGACGCTTCAAGTCTCTACTATAAATGCTTTGCTTAGAAAAACAGAAAGTAGACGTGTGCTAACCAAAAGAGTGTAGCTCCAGTGGGGTGTTCATCACATCCCCAACCTTATGGCTTTCACCATTCTTGAATGTCTTGAGGCGCAGTTCCTCTATTCCCTGTGAAAAAACTTCACAAAACATGTTTCTCCCATTCTTTTTCTGTGGGGTGAGATTAGCAAGGACAAACAAATCACATGCTTGCTGTGCAAAATTCCAAATTAAATGCTCCAGTAGATAGAAAATAAGGTTCATTATGTTGTATGTTCACTCTCTTGCTTGAAAGAATCATGGAAATTCGATTCCCAAGCCCAAAGAGTGCATAAAACAAAAGAAGTCAAAATCTGTCCAGAAAAGCAACATCAGCAAAACGAACGTTTTTCCCTAAGCTATACTCGTCAAAAAATTATGCCAATTTTTGTTCTTACAGAGGACGAAAAGTTGCAGAACATACTAAAAAATTAGCTCAATCCGACATACCAATAAAAAACGTAAAATCATACGGTGAGAAGACTCGTGCTGAAACAGAAATTTCATGCACTAGGATAGCAACTTATAAGTCCAAATGGGTTTGACTTGACTCTTTATTGAAAACAACAGAATTCAAACAAAAAAAAAACTAATCTTTTGAGACAGAAAGAGTACACTAGGAAAATCCAAACAAAAACAACCGGGTTGCCTTCTGTAAAGCGCTTTCTTTATAGCCATATAGTTAGGCTTTACTTACTTAACATCATGATGGTTGGAGTGAGGTGGCTCGGCATCCCCAAGCTTGGATTCTTGTACTTATTTGATACATGTAGGGTGAGCCCAGGGGTACATCCCCAAGCTTGATTGGTTGTCCCTCTTGATCTTTGTTCATCTCACTCAACTCTTCCTCCTGAAAAATTCTTCTTACACAAATCTCAACATAAAACTTGATTAGAGGGGTTAGTGCCTCCATAAATAAAATCCACATAGGTACAGCAAAGACACATCATGAGTTGATTCTAAATATTAACTACTGTTACTACAGTTGTGCATTGCTCCTTGGTCAAAAGAACCACACAAAACACAAGTAATGAGAGCAATGCAAAATAAAGACATAATCTGCCAAAAACTGAACAGCCCGTAAAGAGTGAATTTTTAGAGGCACTTAAGTTGCTCAAATCAGAAAACTTAAAACTAATGAAATATGAAGTGATAACTAAATATTGCTGTCGTAAATTACCAGGTCAAAATTCCACTTCTGTGATTTTAAACATTTTTCGCAGTGAAGTTCAGGAATCTGTTTTCTTGACAGCTAATTACTATTGTTTAATCCTATCTCTCATATAAGATTATTCTTGCCATTTAAGATGAGAAATAAGACAGAAATGTGATGTTACAGTAGTGAACTAATATTTTTATTGTTTTTAGCTTTGGAAAAAGTTTTAATGATAGAGACTTTGCAATGGTTTCATTGGCATGAACAACACATGTTCAAGGTCGACCCCAACTTCTCCATTACTCATCCTTCTCATTTACTTTCCCAAATTTTTTATAAAATGAAAATCTTAAACTAAATGATACATAACAGTAGGTAAAGGCATTTTACATGTTGTAAAGACATAAATGTGTGCTCAAACCGAATAGGAAATTAAAGCATAAGGAACACACCAAAAAATATTAAACAAATTATTTTTAAGTCTAACCCATTTCCTATGCATTGGAATTTTGTAATGAAACAAATAAAAGAAGCACATAATAGCAAACATAGAAAGGTAGATCAAGTGCAACTTCAATACTTTCAGCATAAAGAGGGGAAACTTAATATTGTTGAAATATGTGTAACCATGTTTCCCTCTCTCATAATAATTTTCAGTAGCATCATGAATAGATTCAACAATATGAATATCACATAAAACATTCTTATCATGAGCCACATGCATAAAAGAATCACTACTCTCCACATAAGTAAAATCCTCATTAGTGATAGTGGGAGTTAAACATTCATAATTTTCATTGCAATCATCATACATAGGAGGCATAGTATCATAAAAGTGAATTTTCTCCTCCAAGCTTGGGGAACTAGAAATATCATGCTCATCAAAACCAACTTCCCCAAGCTTAAAACTTTCCATAGAATCAGCAAGTATATCATTTTTATCCTCAATAGTAGGGGGACTAAAAATATCATATTCATCAAGACAAACTTCCCCAAGCTCAAGGTTTTTCTTAGCAATAAAGGTGTTCAAAGAATTAGTACTACCACAAATATGATTGTTGTGCAAATAATTTTTCAATTTCTCCTCAAACACTTCATGTCCTAATTCAAGGTAGATATTATACAGTTCTAAAATTGTTTGGTTATTTTCCATTTTATAATTTTTTTTTGTTTTAGGTTTATATGTTAGTATGCAATGCAAACAAGAATAAAAGCTTAGCACAACGCTCCCCGGCAACGGCGCCAGAAAAGTGCTTGATGACTCCCAAGTGCAGGAGATCAATTGTAGTACCTTTCGATAAGTATTTGAGTGTCGAACCCACGACGAGCTGAAGGTAAGCTATCTATTCTCTAAATCCCCCTATAACCCTCTTATATGGCTGTTTACGCAAAGCAATAAGTTTGAGTAAAAGGAACTAACTAATTAAAAGCAAGTGACGTGGAGTGTGGTTTGTCTAGTAACTAGTGAAGCAAGTTTAAAATGCAAGTAATCCTAAAGCAAGTTTCTAAAGCAAGTTTCTAAGCAAGTTTCACAAGTAGCAAGCAGCAAATATCTCAAGTATCTCAAGGGAGCAAGTGTTCTAGCAATACGTGTTTCGTTCGTGTGGTTGTCACAATTAGTGAAGCACATGTTTTAGTCTTAGTTGTTTCTTCTAGGAAGGAGCCATGAATAGGTATAGTCAAGTAAATGATCTACAACCCCTTATGATGGATCATGTGGCCAAGTAAATGACTGCACAAGATTGATTAAGACATAAATTCCCACCATAGCCTTACGTTCTAAGGTCCCCTATATATATCCCCCAATAACTTAACTTTGTGGCTCGGTCTCAGGTTACTGTCACTCCCAAGTCACCACCACTCCATTATGCTATCGGTGATCACCTTACATGCATTCCCCAACATATGCGTGCACTCATATATTGTACATAAAGACAATCATAGAAGATAACAAACTTGTATGCAACCAATCAACGAACTATTTCACCATTGCCAAGAACAATTCACTACTCAAACATAGACGGGGAGACACAATACATCAAGGGAATATAGTATTGCATCATACATCGTGTTTGCCAAGAGATTACAGTGGAGAGATGGAGCTGATCTTGCTGTAGATGTTGATGATGAACACGCCGGAGGGGGGTGGAGCCCTCCGGGAGTGATCCCGGCGGCGTTTCCCCCCTCCGATCTTCTCCGGCGGCAGCCTTCTGTCTCTCTGTTTCGTGGTTTCGTCTCTCGGCGCCGCCTCCTCCTCGAAAAGGCCAGGGGACCCTTTATATAGTCGTTTTTAGGTCACGAGACACTCGGGAGAAGAAAGATCAACGGCATCGGAGCCACGGGGGCAAAAAGGGGGCCCCACACGCGGCCAAGGAATCTGGCCGCATGGAGGGTCCTCTTTTCCACCTGGTTGGCCTTTTGGCCCTCTACTTTGGCCCATGGTCTTCGTCTCGAAAATTCTGAACCGTGCTCTTTGGCCTTGCCCTTTTTGGAGTCCCGAAGCTCTCAGAAAGTCTGAAACACTAAAAAGTACGTTTTGTGGAAAAACAAGGTTAGAACCAAAAGAAGGGGGATTGTTTAGAAAATCCCCCAAATCATTATAAAACATGAATATAAGTTGCTAATATGTAGGAAAAACAAGTAATAACATGCAAAGTTCATGTATGCATTTTACATGCATCACATAGGCATTATAGTTCTCCTTGTGGATACACACATTCATGCAGATCACCTTCTCAATGGCACGAACTATCGAGGAGCGCTTCTTGGTACCGACATCTTGAGCAGCCTGGGAAGTGTGAGCACTCTTATTTTACAGCTTCACGTCCTTGTGCGACTCACATTCCATCTCAAGATCCTCATGCGGTTCAGCAGGGTACCGTGACTTGATGAGCTTCATGATGTAGGGAGCATATGGTGGCACTTTACGGTGGAAGAGAGCGAAGTGGATCTCGTTGAAGATGAAATCCATCACATCAATCTTGTGGCTCTCAGTGTCCTCAAGGTTACCCTCAGTGAATGTCAGAAAGGTATGGTGCATGAGGTTCACCAGGCCGCCACGGATCTCATCATTGTTGCCGCCACTAGGGGAAATGGTCTCCCTGAACATACGCAGAAGGATGTCATAGATAGGATAGAGACCCTTTGCAGATCCCACAGTGTCACTAGGACCATACAGCTCAATCACTTTGTTCTTCTCATACTTCATCCCGTGAATGTGCATACGAGTACCCTGAGGAACGTTGAGGCCGGCAAAGGGGTATCCAAGCTCAGCAGCAAAGTCATGGAATGTGGCAGTGAGCAAGTGCAGGCCAGACATTCAGGACATACCAATCTCCTCAGACCCATCAAACACCAGGGTGGCGAAGAACTGCTGGATGAAGGTGGTATTGTAAAAGCATTGGGTCTCCATGAGATGGCGCAGTCCCAGAAGCTCAGCAAGATTGACAGAATTGTTGAAATATGCAGGGTTGGCAGCCATGTGGGTGAAGCTGATGTATTTCATTGGGCAGAAAGGCTTGCTCATAACAGTGTAGACTTGCTTGAAGAGAATTTCCTGCTCAGAATGCCAGAAGCAAGAATCAATGGTTGGGTCTTGAGGACCCTCTGTGTACCAGGCCTTGGCGCGCCATGCCTTGAACTCAACGACAGACATGGTGGCCACGTTAAAAACAGTCTTTCCTTGTTGCCCGCTGGCCCTGCGAGCTGCCCTGTAAGCGTTGCACTCCCGCTCATAGGCTTGCTCCTCATCGCGCTGGAGGCGACGAGTCTCAGCCTCGTCAACAAACACTCCCTCATCATCCTCCCTCAAATTGCGCCACCGCTTGCGAGAACTAGTCATCTTTTCGGGCCTAGAGCTTGAACCATCTGCGAGAAAAGCAAGAGAAAGCGCAAAGAAAACCAGAAAAACATCAAAACGGGGGCTCACAACTTAGAGGAGTGGAATAATGGATCTCTGTTAGAGATTCAGGGCAGGCCGGATATTCCAACCACTTTCGAAATGTCTGGGGGCGGTAATTCCGGCCTCTGACGAAATTTTCGGGGGGCGGAAATTCCGGCCAGGGGGTGGAAATTTCCGGCCCTCAAAAATTCGTATTTGGGCTGAGAGTATAGGCCTGCCACGAATCTAAAACAACAAAGTACAGAGAGGGGGGACAAGAGGATATACATGGAACTAGTGTATGGTTGTTCCACCCCAAAACTCAAAGAAGATGATAGGAAACGAGATCTAATCGTCCGACAACCCTAGATTACGGAGAAAACATGGCACATACCAAGATCCATGGGGTGAGGAACGGATGTGTGGTCTCTTGATCCGCAAAAGGCAGCCGGAGGACGAAGAAGGGAGGCGAGGGGGCCTCCCGGGAGGCTCGGAGGCGGCGACTGCGGTTGGGGGCGGAGTGGAGGCGAGGGGAGGGGAAAAGAATCTGGAACCTCCCCTGCCATCGCCTATTTATAGCCCCCGGCCTCTTACCCCAGAATATTCCGGTGTTAAGGCCGGATATTTAGCCGGAAATTCCGCTCAAAATTTCCGGTGTGCCTTCTGCGAGGGGGCACGACGGATTTTGGGATGGAATTTACGCAAAATCACGAGCCCCGGAAATTTCCGGGGCATAAGACACGGAATATTTCGGGCCCCGGATATTTGCACCAGAAATTTCCGCGAAAAATTCCAGTGTGCCTGCTGTGAGCAGGCACAAGGGAAATAGGGGGGGATTTCTGAGGCAATTATCAGGGGCCGGAAATTTCCGGGCCTCAGGCCGAAATTTCCGGGGTTCCTGCACACACCAAGTTTTTGAAAAATAGGATAAGATGTGAGCCACCAAAACAGCGAGAAAACAAT
The DNA here is from genome assembly GCA_028641055.1 of Alopecurus myosuroides. NCBI lineage: Eukaryota > Viridiplantae > Streptophyta > Magnoliopsida > Poales > Poaceae > Alopecurus > Alopecurus myosuroides. The sequence goes on from CM054062.1 coordinate 339,413,665, forward strand.
GACAATTATCAAATGCAAACACACCAACGAGAAAGGGCAAACGAGACAAACAATATATTCAAAGAGGAAAAAATGTTGGTGGCGGAAGCCTCCGTGTTTGAGTGTATACCAAGGAGCCGCGAAGATATATCTTGGGCCCAAAAGTATGACTCAGGTTGAAGCACAATAAGTCACATAATGACTAGATATGCATGAAGTTTTGATTGTTTTGCGCATGATAGGAGGAGTGTTGGTTCATGAGTTGAAATACGCTCCCCCTATGTCCATGCTTACATCTAAACTTAGATAACATGTGTAGTGGGGGTACATATGCAAGGGTTCAAGTGAAATTAGACGCATCGATCACATTTAATTCATTCCTCAAACCCCGAAACCTTGGTTCATCAAGGGCCTTCGTGAAGATATCCGCAAGTTGATCCTTGGTTGGCACATAGGAGAGATCAATATCGCCCTTCTCAACATGATCCTGAATGAAGTGATGTCGAATTTCAATGTGCTTCGTCTTGGAGTGAAGAACGGGGTTGTAGGCCATCTTGATAGCACTCTCATTGTCGCACAAGAGGGGGGCCTTGTCGAAGTCGATACCATAATCTCGAAAAGTTTGCCGCATCCATAGCAATTGAGCACAACAACTAGTCGCGGAGATGTACTCGGCCTCGGTGGTGGAGAGGGCAATGCAGTTTTGCTTCTTGGAAGACCAACAAACCAATGAGCGACCAAGAAATTGACAACCACCGGATGTAGACTTCCTATCCGTCTTTTCGCCCGCATAGTCCGCATCCGAGTATCCAATGAGCTGAAAGCTTGAACCCTTGGGATACCAAAGACCGAAGTTTGGGGTATGAACCAAATAGCAAAAGATGCGCTTAACCGTTTCAAAATGACTTTGCCTCGGAGAGGCTTGAAACCTTGCACATTTACCTACGCTATACATGATATCGGGTCTAGATGCACAAAGGTAGAGAAAAGAGCCAATCATGGAGCGGTATACCTTTTGATCTACCTCTTTACCATTCGGGTCGGGTTACAAGTCAATAGTCGTGGACATGGGAGTTTTCATAGGCTTGGCATCATGCATGTTGAATCTCTTGAGCATGTCTTGAGTATAGTTGGCTTGCTTGATGAAGGTGCCTTCGGGATGTTGCTTGATCTCAAAGCCAAGGAAATACTCCAACTCGCCCATCATAGACATCTCGAATTTATCCGTCATAAACTTGCAAAAATCATCATTGAATGCGGTGTTAGTAGAACCAAAAATGATATCATCCATATAGACTTGGCATATGAACAAGTCACCTCCAACCTTTTTGGTGAAAAGGGTGGGATCGATTAAACCAACATTGAACCCACGATCTACTAGAAACTCTTTAAGATGCTCGTACCACGCACGTGGATCTTGTTTAAGTCCATAGAGCGTCTTATCGAGTTTGTAGACATAATCGGGGTGGTTGGGATCCTCGAAACCCGTAGGTTGATTGACATATACCAACTCATGGATGGGACCATTCAAGAATGCACTTTTCACATCCATTTGTTGTAGTTTGAAATTATGATGAGACGCATATGCAAGCAAGATATGAATTGATTCAAGATGAGCTACGGGGGTGAAGGTTTCACCGAAATCGACACCTTCAACTTGAGAAAAGCCTTGAGCCACCAACCTCGCCTTGTTGAGAATGATGATGCCATCTTTATATTGTTTGTTCTTGAAGATCCACTTGGTGCCGATGACGCTCTTGCAATCCTTAGGTCTTGATACTAACTTCCACACCTTATTGCGCTCGAAATTGTTGAGCTCTTCGTGCATAGCTTCAAGCCAATCTTGATCTTCAAGCGCTTCATAGACCTTCTTGGGCTCAATGTGAGAGACGAAAGCATGAGCCTTGCTAAAGTCCGCCAATTGTCTTCTTGTGACTACCCGTCCACGAACTTATCCAAGAATCATGTCCTCCGTGTGACCGACATGAGCAAGATTTTCTAGCATTCTCTTTGCCCTACGAGCTAGTAACTCCTCCAAAGATTCCTATGGCTTGATCATCACCTTCATCATCGGAGTCATGTCCATCTCTTCCTTGATCTTGATCTCAATGGGAGATGGATCTCTTATGTGTTGGGTTTGATCACCAACATGGTTGTCTTGTCCTTGTCCTTCATTGTAGGCTTGGCCTTGATTATGAGCTTGGCCTTGAGTGTTAGCTTGTCCTTGATTGATGAAATGATCTTTATCATTAGCTTGGACTTCATTTGTAGCTTGAGGGCTCGGTGCATCTTGTTGGGTAGTTTGTGTATCAATGGGTGTAGTCAATGGCTCCACTTGAGTAGAGCATAGTCCTTCTCCCTCTGTCATCCGGTAACCCTCAATGGGGATTATTTCACCAATCCCCATTCTTCTTATGACGATGAGAGGAATTGCACCTCCTACAACACCATGATCTATACACCCCCCTTGGGACCCATTATCCTCATCAAACACCACGTCTATAGCTTCTTCAACTTGTCTGGTGGACTTGTTGTAGCCTCTATAGGCGTGAGCGTTTGTGGCATAACCAACAAATATACCCGCATATGACTTGGTCTCTAATTTTGACAAGTGTTTACCTCTCTTACAAACGAAGCACTTTCAACCGAAGACCTTGAAGTATGAAACATTCGGCTTCTTGCACGTGAGAGTCTCATAGGGGGTCTTGTTCAAGATCTTGCGGAGATACAACCGGTTGCTAGCATGACAAGCGGTGGAGACGGCTTTGGCCCAAAAGTTGTATGGGGAAGAGAATTCCGCAATCATAGTCCTTGCCGCGTCCATTAGTGTCTGGTTCTTCCTCTCCGCCACACCATTTTGTTGACGGGTATAGGGAGTGGAATATTGATGAGTGATCCCCTCCTCGCTAAGAAATCCCTCCACGGTGTAGTTCTTGAACTCGGAGCCATTATCACTCCGGATTGCCATAATGCTCGTATTGTGTTGGCGTTCCACCAAAGTGATGAACTCGATGACCCTCTTTTGAATCTCACTCTTCCTCTTGAATAAGTACACCCAACAATATCTTGAATAGTCATCCATAATCACCAAGCAATACTTCTTGCCTCCAATAATATCATATGATAGGGGACCAAAGAGGTCCAAATGAATGAGCTCGAGGATTCTTGAGGTGGTGATGTTGGTCTTGGTGGGGTGAGCTTCCCCATGTTGCTTTCCAAGAACGCAGGAGCTACACACACGATCTTTGGCAAACTTAGCATTCGTTAGTCCTAGAACATGATTGCCACTTTGAAGGTCATGAAACATCCTCATATTGGTGTGGGCTAACCGGCGATGCCATATCCAACCCACATCAACTTTAGCCATTAGGCATGTCGCGGCACACGTGTCTCCTTTAGAGAAGTCCACTAAATACATGTCGTTCTCGACATGCCCAACAAAGGCTACTTTAAGAGTTGTCTACCAAGTGACAATCACATTCTCTTTATTAAAGAACGAGGTAAAACCACTTTTTGCAAGTTGAAGGACCGAGATGAGATTGTAGCCAAGGGACTCGACTAGGAAGACATTCTCAATTGATAAATCATTTGAGATAGCCACATTGCCTCGTCCCAATACCTTTAGCTCGGAGTGATCACCAATAGTGACCCAATTGAGATGAGGTAATGGAGGATTAATTTCACTCATTGTGTCTTTGCTTCCAGTCATATGTTGGGATGCACCACTATCCACCATCCATTTGCTCGACCCGTAAGCACTTCCCGAAGTGGCTTTTTCCATAAGACATGTAGGTCGGATAGCCGCAATCTCATTGGGGGATTCAAATAGAGAGACCGATGGAGATGAGGCGGTAGCTATGACAACATGGGCCACACCTACAACTTCATCTTCTCCTTCATCTCTAGAGATATAGGTTTCCAACACCGCCCCTTCTTGAACATAAAGATCCCTTGGCACTCTTCTAGCGAAGTTCTTGTTTTGTGGAGCCTTGGCCTTGTTCTTGCGGACTAGCTTGCCTTCATTTTCTTCTCTTGGCTCAAAAAGGCACTCCTTTACGAAGTGATTTGCACTTCCATAATTGTAGCAACTCCTTGGTCGCTCCCCCTTCTTCTTGTAGTTCTTGTTTCGCGGAGGTCTTGGAGAGCCGGCCTTGTGAGCTTCCCATCTCTTCCAATATCCGTGCATAGCAAGGGCAATGCACTTATGAGCGCCAGTGTAGGTGTCCTCATAGTCTTCCTCATCATCATACTCTTCTTCAACTTATTCGACTCGAGCCATTTCCTTTGACTTCAATGCAAGATTGGGTGTCTTTCCCATTCCTCTTGAGCGAGCGAGAGCATCATCCGCACTCTTGTGTGATAGGGATATGGCGATGAATTCACTAAGAACACCAATGGAGTTGAGAGAATTGTAGTCCGCCCTCGTCCGAATGCTAGTGGAGAGGTTTTTCTCGAAAGGTGTAATATCTTTGATGAACTTCCTCTTTATCACTCATCGGAGACCTCTTCTTTTCCAAAGTCCCTAAATTGATTGGCGAGGGTGACAACTCTCCGATATAGATCCTCAGGGGACTCATCCTCTTGCATAACAAAGTTCTCGGACTTGTCAATGGCCACATCATACTTGGATGATTGAATGCTAGCATTGCCTTGAAAACAAAGTGTCAAGCTTGTCCCATGCTTCCTTGGCGGTCTTGCAACCTCGAATGTGACTGAGATGCTCCCTTGGAAGAGCCTTTTGAATGATGACAAGGGTCGTCTTGTTGAGTTGAGATTCCACATCTTCCCTAGGAGTCAAGTTGCTTGGGTCATGGGGATGGAACCCATGAATCACACTCCTCCACAAGGCGGTGCAAGAGCCGGAAATATGTGACTCCATTTCAAACTTCCAAGAAGAGAATTCATTAGTGTTAAGCATGGGAGGAAGTCCAACATTAATAATGTGTGGCATTGAAACTATTGGATGGATGGAGTCATAATTTTGAGGTGGTGGGACTTTTGAGTTGGACCCTGAACCATTAGTCGTTTGAGACTTGGATCCTCCGGTATTCTCCTTTGCCTTAGCCTTTTGTTTGGCTTTCGCCTTAGCTTTGGCAATGTTGTCTTCGATCTCGGTATCATCCGGAAGAGTTTCCTCTTGGAACTCTCCTCATCGGAGACATGGGGATAATCCGTGCGCCCCTTAGGTTTACCCATCATGATCTCCATCATCTTATTGATGGAGGAAACCTCCGAGCCAACACTAGAGCTAACCTTGGACAATTGGGTTTGAATGGTCACAACTGTTGTTTCTAGGTTAGCTATAGTCTCGGCCATTCTGGAGAGCTCCTCCTTAGAAGATTCGGGATCATCTCTGTTGGCCATGATACTCTTAGGCGGTTAAGACCGATATAAGAGCCGAGGCTCTGATACCAATTGAAAGTACACAATGGTCAACTAGAGGGGGGGTGAATAGGTGACCTACAAATTTTAATCCTTTTCACTTTTAGATGGTCTTTATCAAGTAAACAACTTGGTTATCTAGATGTGCAACTAGGTAGACACCCTATGTGATAAGCAACAAGTATGCAACAGAAGTAAAAGCAAGGCACAAGATAACCACAAGTGAAAAACACGGAGACAATGATATATTTCCCGTAGTTCTTTCTTGAAATAAGCACGTCTACATTGGACAGGTTGGGAGCCATCTAGGCACTCCTCAATAGTGAAAGTACACAAAGGTCAACTAGAGGGGGGTTAATAGGTGACCTACAAATTTTAATCCTTTTACAATTTTAGTGGGGGCTTTGGAAAGGCAATAACTTGGTTATCTAGATGTGCAACTAAGTAGACACCCTATGTGACAAATAATGAGTAGCAACGGAAGTAAATGCAAGGCACACGATAACCACAAGTGAAAAACACGGAGGCAAGGATATGTTTCACGTAGTTCCTTCTTGAAAGAAGTACGTCTACGTTGGAGAGGTGGGGAGCCACCTAGGCGCTCCTCAATAGCACGGATGTGCACACCTTGTTATCCTTGAGCTTCTCCAGTGAGGGAGATTCTCGTTTCCACTATGAGGTCGACTTGAAGGCGTTGACCAAACCTTTACAAGTGGTTGAGGCTACTCCACAAGTGAGATGGAGGCTCTCAACAATCCGAAGCTTCTTGCTACAAGGTGGAAGCTACAAGCACTAGGGTTTCCCTTGGATGACAAAGCAACCAAGAGATTACAAGATCCCAATAGGTATGGTGTGGGAACACAATTTTTTGCTTAGTAGAAAGGTAGATCTAGTCCTCCTCCATGAGATTATTGATGGGCATCGAGTTTGGTTGGAGGAGGAGGGAGATCGGGGCGTTTTGAGCTCTTTAACAATGGAGGAGAGAGGGGAATGGACGAACTAGCTATCTAGAGGAAGAAGACAACTATTTATAGGCTCCTCCAATTTCTGACCGTTGTAGTGCGCTAGGGCCGGAATATTCCGGCGTTAGTACCGGAAATTTCCGGTCTATCCTGGCCGGATATTTGAATAGTCCGGGGGGCGGAAATTTGAATCTTCCGGGGGCGGAAAATTCCGCCCAATGTTCCGCCCCATCTCTGTGCACGGGCAGCAGCCGCGCGCTGAAAACTGTTAAGGACCAGAGGGCGGATATTTGAATTATCCGGGGGCGGATATTTGAATAATCCGGGCCCGGAATTTTCCGGCCAATAATCTGCCCCCATCTCTGCGCGCGGGCATCTGAGAAAGCTCCAATTTCTGCTAAGTACCAGAGGGCCGGAAATTTGCTCCGGAAATTTCCGGTGCAAATATCCGCCCCAGCTTCTGTGCGCGGGCAGTGGGAGAAAAACTCAATCCCTTAGACATGGCCAGAGAGGCCGGAATATTCCGGTGCAGGGGCCGGATATTCCGCCCCATAAGCACCGGAAATTCCGGTGTAGACAGTGAAAAATCCGGTGGCAGTAAATCCAATTTTCAGAACTCCTCTTTGAACTTTTGTATGTATTTATCAATAATCATCTTAGCTAACAGCTGCATAGACTCAAACAACATTGTTAGATAGAAGATACCCGCGTTGTTATCATCATCAAAATCATTAGAGGGATCATGAGCTTTCAATCTCCCCCCTTTTGGTGAGTGATGACAACACGGGTATTTGCAAGGGAATAAACTAACAATGCATGCGATGGAAAGTAAAACACCACAGATAGCATATATAGGAGACATGCCTCCTAATAATAATAGTTCACACAAGCAAATCCACGAATAACGAAGTTCAAAAGACGCACAAAACGATAAAAGGCGATGAAGAACGAAAACCCACCCTAGCAAATCCCCGCAATCATCTAGATCTTCGCCCCCTTTGGCATCAGGATACCAAAAAGAGAAAAGAGAGCACTACGTCCCATAGAGCAAACTCTAGGCCTGGGTGTCATCATCTTCTTCCTCATCCTCGCTAGCAGACGCAACATCCTCATCATCATCAACTCCGAGATCCCAGTCAACGTCGCGGTTGTTCCAGTTCTTGTATGGAATCCTCGGAGGAGGAGGAGGAGCTGGCACATCGGGAATGTTGAGAGCAGTCATGATGGTGCGCTGGTTCTCCTGGATGTTGCGGCGTTCAATATAGGCGTTGTAGTTCTCCTTGTGGATGCACACATTCATGCACATCACCTTCTCAATGGCACGAGCGAGCCATGAGCGCTTCTTGGTGCCGGGAGGAGGTGGACGCATGCGAGGATCACGGTGACCCTGACCCGTGGCGCCAACATCATGAGCAGCCTGCTGAGTGTGGGCGGCCTTCTTGTACAACATGATATCATTGTGGTCATCACAGTCTAACTCTAGGTCCTCACGGAGGTCAGCAGGATAGCGAGACTTGATGAGCTTCATGATGTAAGGAGCATATGGAGGCACTTTGCGGTTAAAGAGAGCAAAGTGGATCTCGTTGAAGATGAAGTCCATCACATCAATCTTGTGGTGCTCAGTATCAGTCATGTCACCCTCAGTGATGGTCAGAAAGGAGTGGTACATGAGGTTAACCAGGCCACCACGAATAGCATCATTATTACCCGCGCTCGGGGAAATAGTCTCTCTGAACATACGCAACAGGATGTCATAGATGGGGTAGAGACCTTTTGCAGAACCAATAACACCAGTAGACCCATACAGCTCAGACAACCTGTTCTTCTCATACTCCATCCCATGAACGTGCATGCGATGGTCCTGAGGAGTGGGAAGACCAGCAAACGGATAGCCGAGCTCGGCAGCAAAGTCATGGAAGTTGGCGGTGAGCAAGTGAGGGCCAGACATCCAGGACATCCCAATATCCTCAGACTCATCAAAGACTAGAGTGGAGTAGAACTGCTGGATGAAGGTGATGGTGTAGGAGAATTTGGTCTCCATGAGGGGACGTAGACCCCGAAGTTCAGCCAGCTGGACAGAGTTGTTGAAGTATGCAGGATTGGCAGCCATGTGTGCAAAGTTGATGAATTTCATGGGACAGACTGGCTTGCTCATCACAGTGTACACCTGCTTGAAGAGCGTCTCCTGCTCAATGTGCCAGAAGCATGAGTCAATGGTTGGGTCTTGAGGATCTTCAGTGTACTAGGACTTGCCCCTCCATGCCTTGAATTCAGGGATAGACATGGTGGCCAAGTTAAGAGCTGACTTCCCCTGCTGCTTATTGGCCTTGCGAGCTGCCCTAGAAGCATCACGTTGACGCTCATATGCTTTCTCAGCATCCTTCTCACGACGGCGAGTCTCCGCCTCATCAACTAACGTGCCATCAGCATCTTCCCTCAAGTGTCGGAGTCTCTTCCGTGACCTAGTCATCTTGGGAGGCCTAGAGCTTGAACCATCTGCGAGAAAAGCAAAGGAAAATGCAACGAAAAGCAAACAAAAACTGATCAAAATGGGATCTCACAGCTTGTTGAAGTGAAAGAATAGATCTCAGTTAGAGATTCAGGGCAGGCCGGAAATTCCGGTCCGGGGCGGAAATTCCGGAGGGCAGAAATTTCTGGCCTTCGCAATTTTTGAATCAGATCTGAATCTGGGGTATGCCACGAATCTAAAACGACGAGGATATGTAATGAGAGAAACACTAGGGTATGTGTGATACTATTATATGGACGTTCCTCACAAAAACACATGGAATATCAAATAACAAGAGATCAAATCAACCATTAGCAATAGATTGCGGAGAAAACGAAGCACATACCGGGATCCATGGGTGAGGAAGGGATGTGCGGTCTCTTGATCCGCAAAGAGCAATCAGAGGATGAGGAGGGGAGGCAAGAGGGCCTCCCGGACGTCTCGGAGGTGGCGGCTGCGTTTGGGGGCGGAGTGGAGGCGAGGGGAGGGAAAACAGTCTGGAATTGCCCCTCCCGTCGCCTTTATATAGCCCCCAGCCGCGAGGACCGGAAATTTCCGGTATTAGGACCGGAATATTCCGGGGGCCGGAGATTTGGGCCGGAATACCCGCCCCAAATATCTGGTGTGCCTTCTGCGAGCGGGCACGCTGGATATTTGGGAGAAGATTTCAGTCAATCTCGAGCCTCGGAAATTTCCGGAGCTTAAGGCACGGAATATTCCGGGGGGCCGGATATTTGCGCCGGAAATTTCTGCCCAAATTTCCGGGGTGCCTTCTGTGAGCGGGCACCTTGGAAATGGGTGAAAAATTCTGAGACAAATGTCGGGAGTCCGAAAATTTCCGGGCCCTATTCCGGAATTTCCGGGGTTCCCATGCCTTCCGAGGTTTTTGTGGAAAATGAAACAAGAAGTGAGCCTCCAAAACAAACATGAACCAATGACAATGAACACACAAACACGAACGAAAAGCAAACAACTCAAATACAAAGAGAAATGTTGGTGTCCGAAGCCACCATGTTAGAGTGTGTACCAAGGATCCGCGAAGATGTATCTTGGGCCCAAAAGTATGACTCGCGTTTAAGCACAATATAAGTCACAAAATGACTAGATATGCATGACGCTTTGATTGTTTTGCGCATGATAGGTGGAGTGTTGGTTCATGAGTTGAACTACGCTCCCCCTATGTCCATGCCTACATCTAAACTCGAGAGCACATATAGTGAAGGTAATTATGCAAGGGTTCAAGAGAAGTTGGACGCATCGATAACATTTAGTTCATTCATCAAACCCCTAAATCTTGGTTCATCAAGGGCCTTCGTGCAGATGTCTGTCGGGGGGTTACCCCCGAGTAGGGGTAAGGCAAGTGCTAAAGTGAAGGTCAAGGTGTTGTTGATCGGGTAGACGGCTACCCGGGTACTGCTACTCGGTAGGTTTTTATCCGGCCGTATGCACCGAAGGCCAACAGAAGATATCAAGGAAGTTATGTTTGTGCGATCAGATAAGTTGGTCTGAGTAGACGGATGGCAATCCTACTCGGGCCAGAAGTCAATGGAGCCGTTCTGACAGGAGATCCCGCGTATCCTGCGTCCGTACCCGCATGCGGTTCAACTTACTAGGTTTGTGATCATCAGTGACACAGGGTTAGGCAGCCGTCCAGTCTTGTCAAGTACAGAGTAGACCGGACGAGGTGGAGGTCTACGCTGTGAGGCTGACAGAGCGGACAGGGGCTGTCAGCCGTACGGCGCGGCACTTCTCCGCGTGGGATCTCGGAGGCGTGCCAACGTCACAGTGGTCAAGTCACATCACCGTACCTTTTAGTCTTTGTTTATTCGGTTGGGCACCAGTATATAAGGTGCCCTTCCCCCTCCTGCGCGAGGGACGTTGCTTCACCTCGCATTTATTTACTAGAGACAACACCAGAGCTAGAGTGAGCAGCAGAGTGGCTACTCGGCAGGAGACACATATTGTACGGTGGCTACTCGGATTACACACATATAGAGAGAAAGGCAGGAGTAGTGGTGTTACCTCCACACGAGGGCCCTGAACCTGGGTAGATCTTGTTGTCTGCAGTACTAGAGATTCCTTAGCGCGGCTACTCGCCGTGCGATCCCTCCCCGGATACCTCCAACGTCCATCGGCCCCAACACTTTAGCCATCCTATGGCATCTGCCGTGATACCACCACGACAGTTGGCGCTCACCGTGGGGCTACCAGCGGCGCTGGCTGGAGTTCACATTCGGACGGGACTCGTTTCTGCTTCAGGGGAGCGCGTGGTCTGTGGCCTTGTCCACAGATTCGGCTCCTTCGACTTCGTCACCAACAACGCCGGAGATTTCGGCGGTAGGCTCATGCTTGCAGGTGGCTCGGTGCTCTCCTTCGGCACGCACCTGGTCTACGTCGCCACCACCGTCATCCGCGAGTTTCCAGAGGTGGTACTCGTCGCGGAAGATCCTCCTGCTGTACTCGCTGCCCGCAAGAAGCCAACTGGCTGCTCTGCGGACAACGTGGAGGTGATGATGACATGCCCGGTTATCGATACCGGGAAGGGCGCGGCCGCTGCCGCAGGCGTCATCGAGGAACCTGTGGGTGCTAGGGTCCAGAAGCCCTACGAGAAGAACCAGAACTTGCCTCCTTCCACGTCTACGGCGATCCCGGCTGCTCGCGGAGGCGCAACCGTGCATCTGGGTATGCCGCAACCCAATGAGGTGGAACTTGCCGCCATGAGGGCGCAAATCGAGCAGCAGCGTCAAGCGCTACTCGCAGAGAACCAGGAGCTGGAGAAGGTTAGGCTTGAGCTTAACCTTGCGCAAAATGAGTACAATGCAGCGCATGGCTTTACTCCTGTTTCTAGGCTGCCTAGCAAGATAGGGGTTACTCGTCGCAACTTAGGCGCTAAGCTAGCTAGAGATGGTAGGGCTGCTAGCCAATCTGCTAGTTTGGACACTGTGGGTAGGCCTAGATACAACACCCCCGCCAAAACTCTTAGGCCTGCAGAGGCAGTGGCTGCTGAGTTGCCGCATCTCACTGGTGACGCGCGCGCTAGGCAGCAGGATAGACTGAACGAGCTAGTGCTAGAGGCTGGCAGGCAAAACGAGGAGTTCCGGAAAGCCAATCCGGGTGCTGGCGCATCCCATATTGTTCACTCGCATGGGATGAGATCTCATGACCAGGCGTCTTCACCGCTTCCCGGTGGGGATAGAGACCAGAGTGTGACCTTTGGGAAAAACAAACAGATGCAGGTGTACGACCCGGCTGTCGCCGTAAAACAGCACGATGTGCCGCGGCAGCCCGGTCAGAAACACAACTCTGCAGGAGCGGGCTATCAAGCCACTAAAGCTCACAGTAAGGAGCAAGGAGGAAACCATGCAGGGCCTTCTCGGTGTCATGCTGCCCAGCCTACTCGGCAGAGGACTCAACAACCAGCGGCAGCACAGCCGCGTGCAGCTGTGCCAGCAGCCAATCCGGTTGTGCAACCCGCAGCGGTGCAGCAAGACCGCTATGATGATGGGTACTCGGCGATGGGGCTGGCCGGGTACGCTGACCCAAGAGATGTCATTGATCGTGTGGGTGACCGCATGTTGGAAACCAGTGATGCAAGTTACAAGCTGAACCGGATCAATCGGTCTGCTCAGCTCGAGAACAAGGGGCCACCCGGCCCAGATTGCTTTGGTCGCCGCATCATGGAGGAGCCCTCCGTGAATCATTTTCAGTTGGCTAGGGGGACCAAGTGCTACAATGGCAGCACCAAGCCGGAAGACTGGTTGAGTGACTATGTTACCGTTGTGCACATTGCAGGCGGCAACCGGAGATGGGCTGTGCGGTATGTTCCGCAAATGCTAGAGGGCCCGACTCAGACTTGGCTCAACAATCTGCCCAAGGACAGTATCAACTGTTGGCTAGACTTCTCGGAAGCCTTCATCAGCAACTTCACCAGCACCTACAAGAGGCCGAATAGGCCGCAGCAACTGTCTGCTTGCAAGCAGCGAGAAGAGGAAACTGACCGAGAGTATCTTACTCGGTGGACCACTCTGAGGAACACCTGTGAAGGTATGAATGAGGCGCAGGCCATTACTTGGTTCGCTCAGGGCTACAGGCATGGCAGCATGTTGTGGCAGAAGCTGCAGCGAGAGATGCCGAGTACTCTCGCCGAGACAATCAAGATTGCAGATATGTATGCACTCGGTGACCCCACTCAGCCTCTGCTTGACTCTCCTGAGCCGAGAAGGAAGTTTCAGGACGGCAACAGGCGCAATGACTTCTTCAACAAGCGCAGAGGTGACCGGATTGATACTCGGTATGATCCCGAGGAGGTGAATGTTATGACCACGGATGCTGGGAGTAGCCAAAGGCAAAAAACTGCTGGAGCCCAATACGGGCAAAACCAGAATCAAGGCCAAAGCATCAAGAAGCCTTACACTGCTCCCCAACAGAGTAGCGGCAATTCGGATTCAGCTCCGAAATTTATCTTTGGAAACATGAAGGATGGGCCATGCAGTTTCCATACTCGGCATCCGAGTAGGCCAGCCAACCACACTACCCGGCAGTGCAGCTGGTGGGACCGCATCAAGAATGAAGACCTGCCCCCTCCTCCTCCTCTGTTGGCTGCGAATGCCAATGTGCAGCCTATTCGGGCAGCTGCTCCCAGGCCTGCAGTGTTTCCGAGAAGGGAGAATGTGAATCAAGTGGCTCAGGGATCCAACCGCAACTACAACTACGACAACCGCAACGACCGCAGCCGCAACTTCTACACCCGCAACAACAGGAACAACAACAACAACAACAACAACAACAACAACAACAACAACAACAACCAAGGCAACAACAACAACGGCAACAATGGTGGTGGAAACCGCAACCAGTACCAGGAACACCATGAGAGGTGCATGATCTTCACCACCGAACCAGTCGACAAGCAGTCGTAGCGCAGGCGCGCGATGGAGGTAAACGCCGTGATCCCGGCTGTGCCCCACTATCTGCACTGGTGTGACCAGCAGGTGACTTGCTCCAAGGCGGATCACCCCAAGGTGATGCCTAATCCGGGTAGCAATGCTCTGGTGGTGGACCCTACCTTCCTGGGACCTGAGAAGAACGTCCGTTTAAGCAAGGTGCTGATTGATAATGGCAGCAGCATCAACATCATGTATCGGGATACACTGGAGAAGCTCGGCCTTGCCGAGAACATGCTGCTACCCAGCAAGACCACATTCCACGGAATTGTGCCGGGAGTATCTTGTGCTCCAATCGGCCGCATCTGGATGGATGTCCTATTCGGCACCAGGGAGAACTGCCGCACCGAGTGCATCCAGTTCGAGGTGGTTGATCTTCAGAGCCCATACCATGCTCTTCTCGGTAGGCCTGCCCTCACCAAGTTCATGGCTTCAACCCATGTTGCTTACCTGAAGATGAAGATACCTGGCCCCAATGGAGTCATCACCATCACGGGTGATTACAAGAGGTCTTTGGAGTGTGCCTCTGCTAGTTCTCAGCTGGCGGAATCCATGGTCATTGCGGCCGAGAAGAAGAAGATGTACGAGGTGGTGGCCATGGCGCAAGCAGCGCAAGGTGGTGCGCCTGGCATGCCGAGTTCCCAGTATGGGACTGCGTTCCAGGCGTCCCAGGAGATAAAGAAGGTCCAGGTTGATCCTGAGTTCCCAGACCGTGTTGCCATCATTGGCGTCGGGTTGGGAGAGAAATAGGAAAGCGAGCTCATCCACTTCCTCCGTGAGAATCGGGACGTCTTCGCCTGGTCCAATGAGGATCTGTCGGGTGTCCCGAGGGAGTTGGTTGAGCACTCGCTACATGTGTGGCATGACGCCAATCTGGTTAAGCAGGCTATGCGCCATTTTGGTGATGAGAGGAGGAAAGCTATCGGTGATCAGGTTACTAAGTTGCTGATAAGCAACTTTATCATGGAGGTATTGCATCCGGACTGGCTAGCCAACCCGGTTATGGTTGAGAAGAAGAAGGAGGGCCCCAAGGCCGACACCGCATGGCGTATGTGCGTGGACTACACTGACCTAAACAAGGCCTGCCCCAAGGATCCATTCCCGCTACCCCGCATAGATCAGGTGATCGATTCCACTTCTGGTTGTGAGCTTTTATCTTTCATAGATGCCTGCTCTGGTTTTCATCAGATAGCTCTCAACCCGGATGATCAAATAAAGACTGCCTTTATTACCCCGTACGGGGCTTATTGCTATCGTGTCATGTGTTTTGGATTGCGGAATGCTGGGGCAACCTATCAGAGATGCATGCAAAAATGCTTGCATTATCAAATTGGCAAGAATGTGCAGGTGTACGTAGATGACATTGTCATCAAAACGAATAAAACACATACTATTCTTAGTGACATTGAGGAAACTTTTGCCAACTTGCGCAAGTATAGGATGAAATTGAATCCAACTAAATGCACCTTTGGCGTCCCGGCTGGCAAGCTACTCGGCTTCTTGGTATCCAATCGGGGCATTGAGGCCAATCCATCAAAGATAAAAGCTATAGAGAGCATGTCTTTGCCGAGATCCCTGAAGGATGTGCAGAAGTTTACCGGATGCCTGGCTTCTCTGAGCCGCTTCCTTGGCAGAATGGGCGAGAAGGCTTTACCTCTTTACCAACTCATGAAGAAGAGTGACAAGTTTGTCTAGACACCACAATCTGATGTGGCATTCAAGGAGCTAAAGGCCATGCTGGGTAGCGCTCCCATCCTGGCTAGTCCGCTACCCAAAGAGCCAATGTTGCTATATATTACGGCTACCAACCGGGTAGTCAGTGTGGTGATTGTGGTGCAACGAGAAGAGGAAGGCAAGACTGTGCAGCGGCCAGTGTACTATCTGAGTGAAGTGCTATCCTACTCCAAGCAAAATTACCCGCATTACCAGAAGATGACATACAGCGTGTACCTGGGTGCCAAGAAGCTGAAGTACTATTTCCAAGAGCATCCCATTACGGTGGTGAGTTCCGCTCCCATCTCGGACATCATGGGCAACAAGGATGCAAGTGGCAGAGTAGGCGATCGAGCTAGCCGCGTACGCTCCATTGTACGCAAGAAGAGAAGCCATCAAGTCACATATCCTAGCAGATTTTCTGGTGGATTGGGCTGAGGTGCAGTATGAGCCTCCCTCGCCTGAAACCAACTACTGGAGGATGCATTTAGATGGTTCCAAAGTGAAGGAAGGCCTTGGTGCTGGCATAGTGCTTACGTCACCCAAGAGAGATCAACTCAAGTACGTGCTGCAGATTCATTTCAAGGCATCTAACAATGTGGCCGAGTATGAGGCCGTGGTACACGGCTTGAGGGTAGCCAAGGAGGTTGGCGTGCAGCGCATCATCTGTTATGGTGACTCGGATTTGGTGGTGCAGCAAGTATCCGGCACCTGGGATGCTCTGGATGCCAACATGGCATCATATCGGTTTCTGGTGCAAACCATGACTGGCTTCTTTGAAGGATGTGAGTTCCAACATATACACCGAGCAGAGAATGACGCAGCTGATGAGTTATCCAAGTTGGGGTCTTCTCGGCAGTTCATCCCAGCTGGAATTGCCTTGGAGCATTTGAGAAAGCAATCTATCAAGCCATCCCCCAACTCGGAGTCTATATTCATTCCTTCACTGCCAGGAGAAGAAGTTGTTCCCATGG
Organism: Alopecurus myosuroides; assembly: GCA_028641055.1. Classification (NCBI taxonomy): domain Eukaryota; kingdom Viridiplantae; phylum Streptophyta; class Magnoliopsida; order Poales; family Poaceae; genus Alopecurus; species Alopecurus myosuroides. The sequence continues at coordinate 339,430,127 of CM054062.1, forward strand.
AGATTGACTGGGAGGCTGCAAAAGAGAACCCGGGGACTGCCGTCTCCTACCGGGGGACTGGCACCCGCAACCCGGGGATTGTCCCTTCTTACTCGGGGACTGCCCTTCCCAACTCGGGGACTGTCGCATTCATCGAGGGGGTCATATCCGAGTACTCGGGGACTCGGGACCTTGCCCTCATCTCAGAAGAGATCTTAGTGGCTAATCCAATGGAAACAGACGAACCAGTGTTTCCCATCCGGGAGACACCGAGTTGGGCTCTGCCCATATTATCCTTTCTAAAGGATGGCACCTTGCCGAGTGACGAGGTTACCGCTAGGCAAATTCAGAGAAGATCCAAGGGCTATACTGTTTTCAAGGAAGTGTTGCATAGAAGGAGTCCTACTGGCATGCTGCAACGCTGCGTTGAGCCGGAAGAAGGAGAAGAAATTCTAGTGGAGATACATCAGGGAGAATGCGGGCATCACGCCTCTTCTCGGACGCTAGTCAACAAGGCGTTTCGGCACGACTTCTTTTTGCTCACTGCCTTGAAGCAAGCTGAAGATATTGTGAGAAAGTGCAACGGCTGCCAGAGATTCGCAAGTAAGATGCATATGCCAGCTTCCGAGTTGAAGACCATTCCCATTACTTGGCCGTTTGCAGTTTGGTGTTTGGATATGGTTGGCCCCTTCAAGCCGGCTAGAGGTAACATGACTCACATCCTGGTCATGGTTGACAAGTTCACCAAATGGATTGAGGTGAAGCCTATTCGGAAGTGCGATGGAGCCACAGCTGTGAGTTTCTTGAAGGATGTGATTCTGAGATATGGCTACCCGCACAGCATTATCACTGATAATGGCACGAACTTTGCTGAGGGTGCTTTTGCAAGATTCTGCAGAGAGAAGCGGATCCGGCTAGATGTTGCATCTGTTGCGCATCCGGCCTCCAATGGGAAGTTGAGAGAGCAAATGGCATGGTGCTATCCGGCATAAAGCCAAGGCTGATTGAGCCACTGCTGAAAACACCTGGGTGTTGGCTAGACGAGTTGCCGGCGGTGTTGTGGAGTCTAAGGACTACCCCCAACCGATCAACCGGATACACACCATTCTTCCTGGTATATGGAGCTAAGGCCGTGTTGCCCACTGACCTAGAGCATGACTCGCCCCGAGTAACCCTCTACACTGAGGCGTAGGCTAGAGAAGCTCGAGAAAATGACGTTGACTTGCTGGAAGAAGCAAGAGAGTTAACTCTGTCACGTTCAACTATTTACCAACAAAACTTGAGGCGTTATCACAGCCGGAAGGTAAACCCAAGGGTTTTCCGAGAAGGAGACATGGTCCTTAGGCTCGTGCAGCGCACGGCCGGGATGCACAAGCTTTCCCCTCCGTGGGAAGGGCCTTTCATTGTGAGCAAGGCTCTGCACAATGATGCCTACTACCTAGTTGACGCACAGGCACCCTAGAAGAACAGACCGGATAAAACCGGAGAGGAATCTAAGCGCCCCTGGAATATAGCTCTACTCCGACGTTTTCATTCATGAGCAAAATGTGTATGTACTTCCTCACCCGAGTTAAATTCTAGTCGGCACTCCGAATTCGAACTCGGGGACTGCCCTTGCTCAATTGCTCCTTGTGTTTACTTTGTTTTACTTTATCCATTCGGTTTAACCACTTAGAATTTCAAAAGAATACGTAGTAGTGTGTTTAAACCCAAGGGACAAGTTTGTGACTCTGCTGCTGTCCGCAACCTGGCTTCATGGCAAGCCAGAGAACAATCCAAAGGACACATGAAAAATTGCTAAGGAAAGGAAACGTGTGGCAACCGAATAGAGTGTTTTTACGGTTTTTTTCTTTTCGGCTAAGTGGTGGGAGCGTTAACATGCATTTTTCTAAGTGGCTAAGTATTTGAAACTTAAACTTGGAAACTCGACTACCAAAAAAGCAACAAGTTGCAGGTAACAGCTGAGACAAAAAGAAAGAGTGGATAAAAAATGCAACTCGGGGACTTGCATAGAAACGCAACCCGGCATTAAGCCAGAGTTGCTAAAATATCAAACTGAATTAAAACTGAGTAGCAACGAAACAATAATTGTACGGTTACATCTGCACCCGGCATCCCAGGGTTCTGATAAAAGTTCAAGGTAAAAAATGTTGCAGGATTCACTCAAGGGTAGTGGCGGTGTTGTCCGCATCAGCGTTGTCAGCATCAGCATTGGCGGAGGCAACTGGATCAGAGGTTGCAGTGGCGACGGAGATGAGATCCGTGGCAGAGGTGGACGCAGCAGATTGGGTCCTGAGCAGCGCGCCGACATCAGTTGGCGCAGCGGTAGTCGCGCCCAGCTCGGGAGCCGCCTGCTCGATCACCATCTCGGTGGTGATGGTGGCCTCCTGAGCGCTGGGTTGCGGCTGCTCGATCTCCTCGATGACCTTGGCTTTCCCCTTCTCGGATGCTCCCTTTGCGGCACCCTCCTCAAACTCGGCCAAGTCCTCGCTGACAATGTCATCATTGTCTTCTTCATCCTCGTCCTCATCTTCAGGTTCAGTATCTGGCTCGGGGAGGCCGTCGATGTAGGTGGCGGTGTCGGCATAGGAGGCGATCTCGTATGCCACCGCTTTCCGGCGAGTGACGCGGTCGGAGTTCTTGGTCCACTTGGAGTCTTCACGGATAGTGAGGATTCTGCTGAGATCCAAGTTTTCATACCAGCTGATGATGAAGTGTAGCAGCTCATCAGCTCCTGCCCGAGCTGCAGAGCCACGCCACTTCTTCAACTCGGCCTTCACTAAGTTCAGCTTCTCGGCGATCTCGCTGAAGGTGTCTGGCGCATCTTGATCCGGCCAGAACAGCTTGTGCAAGTTGAATGCAGTGGACACCATGGAGGTGCCCAAGCCCTTGAGGGAGCGGATCTGAGTCTTGATGCTGAGGAGATAGTCTTCAATGGTAGAGGTATCATCGATGGGTAGACCGGCCGCAGCTCGGAGTTGTCTCGCCTTTGCCAGAGCAGGCACACTAGCAGAACAGAGCTCAGGGAAGATATCTAAAAAAGGAACTAGTAAGAGTTAGAAACAGAGACAGAGAAGAAGCCAAACCGAGAAGAAGCAAAACCGGGTATGAGAAGGCAGAGCAGAGGAAACTCACGCTCTAAGTCCACCAGCAAGGCGCCCAACTTAATCTTCCAGTCGGATTCATTGGAGATGTGCCTGTCTTGGATGCGGCGTGAATCTGCGATCTGGAGAACGAGTTGCCGGTTGTGCTCCTTCAGCATCGAGAGTTCCAACTCGAGCGTCTTCTCTCTGGCCTTAGCGGTTTTCTTGATCTCGTCCTTCTCGACAGCTTGATTGATGGCATCCTCGAGAGCAGCCTTCAAGTCGACCTGCATCTTCTCGTACTACGCCCTCTCGGTGGTGCGCTCCTTCTCAATCTCTACTTCTCGGGTCTCCAACTGTTGCCGCACCTCGGCAGGCATGAGGCAGTTCAGGTGTTGCTCCCGGAAGTTCTTGTATTCTTCTGCGAAGAGAACAGCAGTGTCAGCAGAGTAACAGAGTAAAAAGAAACACAAGTACAGAGAAGGAAGGCAACTCACCCTCCAGAGTAGCAATTTTGCTCTGGGCAGAGGCAGCAAAGACCTCGCAGTCGCGATGTTTGTCCATCAAATCCTTGAGCTTGCCTACAGAGTAAAACAATGATAAAGCAAAAAAGCAAACACGGGCGTAAACACAAAAAGCATCAAACTGAAATGCTAAGAGCTTACCTTCAACTTCTGAGATTTGGAGAGTGCGGTCCAAAGCCATCTGCTCCATTGCATCGCCATCTTTCTTCTCGTTTTCGAGAATCTCAATGCGGTCCTTGGCGATGCGATGGTTCCAGAGTAGTCGGCGGAACAATCTTGTCCTCTTCTGGAGGCTATTCTGCAGAGCAGAAGAGAAAAAGTTTAAGTTTTCTGAAGATTTGGCCCGAGTAGACGGCAACTCGGTTGAGTTTTCGCCTACTCGGCCCGAATGTCTGGGACTGGGGGAATGACTAAGAGGAAAAGAGAAGAGAAAGGAGAAACAGCAACTCGGGAATTGCAAGAAGGAGAGAAAAGACTTACAACGTAACTTTGCTCGACGTCCTCTGCAGCCTTGCGCATGACAAATAGCTTCCCGGCCAAGGTGCAGGTGGGGCTCGCAATTGTCATGGGGACAACACCGACATCGGCCTTGTTCCAGTCGACGCGGTAGTGGTCGATCTGACTCAGCTCAAGACCATCCCATTTGGGGTTGCCGTGTGCCTTGCTATTCCAAGCTGGGTCAACAAACCCTACTCGGTCCAGGATCGCGGTAAGGCCTTCCGATTCGATCTCGCTATCTCCTTCCTCACGCGAGAAGAACTCAGGAACTGCTGCTGCTTCCTTGCCCTTGGACTTGGTGTTGGTCAACACATCTTGGCCTTCTTTCAGTACAGCCAATTTCCTCTCTCCCTTGGCCAGTGAGATCTCGTGGCGCTGGGACAGAGTCATCATGTATTCCGGATAGCTGGGTCGCGCGCGGCCGCCAGCGCCAGCACTCCGATTCTCGATAGGGCCAGTAGACCCAGAAGCAGCTGGGTTGGTGCTGGAGGTGGGCGCGGAGAGTGCTAGCTACTTGCTCTTCACCTGCTTCACCTGCTTCGCGGCTTGCCCACCTTGCGGCTTGGGGGGCGGCATCGGCTATCCGGATTGCGCAGCAGCGTTCCGCTTTGGCTGTATCCGGGTGGCCTCGGTTCCAGACTTAACGATTTTCCTGGGGCTAGGAGCAACGTCTGACCGAGGAGCAGCTGGTGGCGCTTGGCGAGTAGATCGAGTCGGTGGAGGCGACGGTGCTGTCTGAGTTGGTGGAGGAATCGGCGCGTTGGGTGGAGTCATCTGCTGGGTAGGTGGCACGAGAGGCCGGCTACCCGGTGCAGCGTCGAGCTGCACTTGGTCCTGGCGGATGGGCTCCACCACGTTCTCTTCTACCCGCTGCTCGGCAGCGGGATCAGGCCTTGTGTCAATAACATCTTCTACCCGCGGCCCGGTCGCGGGATCATCTTGGGCTGCAGCGTTGGTGTCCTGCTGCTCGGGGGTGGCATCTGGCCGCTCCAAGGCGGCACCATCTTGCTACTCGGTGGTTTCTTCAGTATTTTCCCTAGCTGATGCAGCTGGGGGAGATGGCGGCGTCTCGTCGTTGGCAACGTCCTGCGCGGCTTGCTGCGCATCAGGCTGCTGCTGTCCGAGGATGGGATCAATATCATCACCGGCGCCAGTGTTCTCGGTGCCGATATCTTCTTCTATGTCGACAGGAGAGGATGCACGTGTCCTTTCCTGCTGATCTTGCTTTTCATCGTCGTCCGAGAGATCTACGAGTTGATCTCGGGGCACGACGTCTTTCCTCTTGGGGCGAGTGGGGGTTGCAGCGGTATCAGCGTCCAGAGGGGCGCTGGAAGAAGAAAACATTTCAGAGAGGCAGAAGGATAAAAGTGCAACAAGAAGCGGCAAAAGAGTGTTACTCGGATGGAACGCTTACCCTTTGCTGGTGGGGGGTTTTCTCCTAGAAGCGACGACTTTCTTTCCGCCTATCTTCCTGGATTTCTTTGGGGGGGGGGTTCTTGGGCATCACTGCCAACTCTTTTCCGAGTGCTGGGAGCCGCCACGGACAGGGGATCAACATCCATAAGTTCCTCCTCATCGTCTGCCTCAGGATCCTCTGCAGAGTAAAGGAAGGAAGAAATTTAGAAACAGAGAAGGAAGGCAAAGGATGTTGCTAATGAGTAGAGAGATGAGATTGGTCACCTTCTTCATCTTCGGACCAATCCCGAATAGAGGGACCAGCTCGTCACTTACCGGGTTGGACGGCATTGGGGATACAAAGGGTATCCTGGGTGTCGTAGGCGGTCTCGTCATCATCATCTCGGTCTTTGGTCCAGTTGGCAGTAAAGACCTCACTGTCCTCTTCTCGCTGGCGCGGGATGTGCTGAGATTGCAAACAGATAGCACAGTAAGTTGAGTTCTCAGCTAAAAGGAGTTCTACTCGGGATAGCATGCAAACATAAAGCATATAAAGCTAAGGAGTTCTACTCGGGATAGCATGCAAACATAAAGCATATAAAGCTAAGGAGTTCTACTCGGGATAGAATGCAAACATAAAGCATATAAAGCTAAGGAGTTCTACTCGGGATAGCATGCAAACATAAAGCATATAAAGCTAAGGAGTTCTATTCGGTATCAGAGTGCAAACACAAGGCACAGGGTACTAACCTGTTCAATGGGATTGTCGCGGCTATACGGCTCGAAGCCGTACGCCCAGTTCTCGGTGAGGGATGTCTGCATGATGGACCGGGCCCAGATGGCCACATCCGCCTTGCTCAGCTCGAACGTAGTCGTCCGAGTGCAGTCCCGAGCACCACTCATGTAGCACATCTTGTGCACTCGGCTCTGCAGCGGGAGCACTCGGCACGAGATCCAGCAGGCGATGGGGTCATCCTGCATCAGCCCTGCCTTCACCAACTCGGTGAGGCGCTTCTCGACCGATAAGACATCTGGCACATTCTTCGATGGGTCATAGCCCCAATTCTGCCCAGAGGGTGGCGAGTTGACGAACGGTGGAAGTCCTATCCTGTTTTCTATGGGCTTCCCTTCCTCAGAGGCTACGTTCTTGACATAGAGGAACCCCCGCTGTCATTTGCGCACGGTGTCCAATCCCTTCACTCTCGGGTGATGACCAGTCGATCGCTGGAGCATCATCGCGCCGCCGGTCTTGGTCATCTCGCGGGGGGCAGTGGTGCCGCTAGGTTTTGGAACCTTTTGGCGGCGAAGGAAAAAGTACCGGGCCCAGGTATGGATTGTGGGATAAACTCCCAGGAAAGCTTCACATAGAGCGGCGTGTGTGGAAAGCATGACTATGGCGTTGGGAGGTAGATGATGGGGTTGAAGGCCAAAGTGGCGGAGGAATTCGGCAAAGAAATCTGAGACAGGAAGGCCAAATCCCCGTTTGAAGTGGGACAAGAAGACGACGTACTCACCTTCTTGTGGTTCCGGCTCGATCTCGTTGCCGGGATGGCGGCAGACAACGTCGGGAGGGATGCGGCGCGTATTGACGAGCCAGGTGCAGTCCTGCGCCGTCACGTCCGAGCCTTCCCATCCGGCTCGGGCGGCAGCAGACGGATTCCTGGGCGCCATGGAGGCGGAAATGTTTGGAGGAGGTGGAGATCTCAACGGAGTTGCGCAGTTCTGCTTCTCTTTTTCTCTCTCACGGCGGCGCAGCGAGAACTCGCGGTGGCGGAGTGCTCGACGGAGGTGGAAGAGACGAAGAGCGAGAGAGCGGAAAGAGCGGGAAAGGGAATAGTGGGCGGCGCAGGGGTATTTATTCCTCCCCTGCGGATTGCCGTTACTGGCGGATTGAACGTGGCATTGATCGTAGCAATGATCGTGCGGCGTGGGTTAATCGAGCGTTAGAAACGCACACAGCGCAAAACGCCCGCATAACGGGCGTAGTTAATCCCACGTCCGTATCGTGGGCTCTCGAGTGCGGTTTAGGTGACCTAACGGGCCGTGGGACCTACGTGCAGAGGCTGGCGCGTGGCCTACGTTTGAACCGAGGCGTCGCGGTCTCTGCGTGTGCCACGTGCCCCTTAGTCACACGAGCAGTTGGATTTGGTCTGATCCCGCAGGATCGTGGGCAGGAATTTCGCTAAGTCTTTTTACTCAGCATTATAGAAGAAAGGGAGTTCCACTCAGAGAAGAAGAGATTCAAGCAAGAGATGAAGGGCCATGTGGAGGTGTTACTCGGCCTCTTTCAATTATGAAGACAAGTTTTGTTTTAAGCTGGCAGGTCCCAGCGAACAAGTTCATTGGACTCTACCAGCTTCGGGGACTAATGTCGGGGGGTTACCCCCGAGTAGGGGTAAGGCAAGTGCTAAAGTGAAGGTCAAGGTGCTGTTGACCGGGTAGACGGCTACCCGGGTACTGCTACTCGGTAGGTTTCTATCCGGCTGTATCCACCGAAGGCCAAGAGAAGATATCAAGGAAGTTATGTTTGTCCGAGTAGATAAGTTGGTCTGAGTAGACGGATGGCAATCCTACTCGGGCCAGAAGTCAATGGATGTCGCACCCGGACTTCTAAAGGATACTCGCCGTTCCGTTGAACAGTAGGAGATTGGATTACGGGGCTTACCGGCACCCGCGTCCTCTTACGAGTAGGCCAACACACGTATGTGTGACAACCAACCCCTATCTGTTCAGCGTCGACGTAAACTATCCCATAGAAATCAGGATACTTCCATTGACGTACTTCAAAACATACACACATGGTACGTCAACGGCATTGGAACAAGTGATATCACAATGGATCTCTACGACACAAAAGATTGAAATAAGGTGCAAATGGCTCTCATTAGAGCAGAGATAGCAAATACAATCATTCAGAGGACACCTGTCCCAACAATACATCATTACAATACAGCGGAAGCATTCAACATGTCTGAGTACAGACAAGAACCAAATAGGCCTAAGAGGCCGGAAACGAAAAGACGGAGCCCATCCACGAAGTCTCAGATCCTGCCCGGGTCCGCTATCTACTCGTCAGCAGTCTCGTCATAATCCACGTAGTAGCCACCATGTAGATCCTCGGAAACGTAGGTCTGCGGAAACCACAGCCCCAAAGGGGTCAGTACATAAACGTACTGGCAAGCAAGACTCACAATTCACCAAAGTGTAACCCGTCAACACCAAGCACAGATGCTTTGGGTTCAACGGAAGGAAAGGGATATATAAGATGCTGCAACTGGCTGCGCTAACCAACTACAGAACATACTACCACTGCCGGCTATCAGAAAGGAGATAAGATCGAGTATTGTAACCAACTGAAAGATAACCTCAAACAAACCCATCCTGGATCTCGCCCCTTATCCAAAGAAGCAATCCGAGGATAACTCACACAGTTGTATTAAAGGTGAATCAAGTTATTGTGTCATCAACCTGTTACTAGTCAAGTGATTAACCATTGGGTGTAACATGTTTGATCATTATGTTTAAGTTGTTCTGAGTACTTGTTAGCCAGTACTTTCACCAAGTAATCCATAACCGCGGAAAACACGGCTTCTCGAGAAGATTATCCCTGCAGGGTTGCACCAATTTGGCCGTACACGCAAGAATATCCCGCCAGATGGAAATGCACTTCCACCAAGCGGGGCACTCTACACAACTCAACTCTTCTCCGCATCAGGCCCAAAGAACCTTGGGCGCACGGCTAATCGATCCCAGAAGAAAATGGACCCTCATAGCACTCTAACAACGTGTCCCCCTATATGCCGACTACAAAAGTTCCACCCTGGCCTGGGCTCGCAAAAACATGCATGCGGCAAATGGAAAACACGAACTAAATGAGGCGATTTGGACGAGATGCGAATCGAATCAAATTGAGGGGGGCGCCCATACTCGCTTCCCACATGCGGTTAGTGCGCTCATCATGGATCAGTAGACAAGACCCTTTTCCTATTAGGGTCGACACTAGCAGGCCTCAAAACCACACAGGGCCTCCTGCCGGTGCCTTATCATCAAGTTATTATTTAACAATACCATTAGCATGATTGATTGATTAAACATCGAGCCCCCAGAACATAATAGAGATAGTAACAGAAAGTAACGGGTAACAGACTCGAGCAAAACAACCTAAGCATGCTAGTAAGACACTGGCTCAAACAATGGGTATAGGTATGGAGGTGAGGCAATATCAGGTTTAAAGGATACATGTGATAGGTTCGTAACAGAAACAACTACTACTAAGGCTAGCAGGAAAGAACAACGGAAAGTATCAATAATCAATGTTGAAAGGAACACGATGGTTCATGTGAGGGATAACTTGCCTGCAAACCCAGTAGCCTGGTACTGAGCTGACTCCTTAGAAGGGGTGTCATAAGTATCGTCGGTCTCACGTCGTCGTGTATCCGAGAAGAAGCAAACAGACAATGCAGAAAAGGTGGACAATCAATATCAGGGCATAGGTGCACAACCATGGGATGATGCATGTCATGTTAATAGATGCATCAAAGTAAACTACTTAACAAAATAACACAATTTAATTGGACCCATATGCAATGTGAATTGCATATGGATGCAAATGGTTTAGGTTGAAGCAATGATTTGATTAACAAGTGTAAGTAGTTAAACATGATGCATGCATGATGAAAACAATAAAGTAACCAAGTTAGATGCAATTGGAATGATAGTTAACAAGTTAAGAAATTATTTGTTAAGTTTGGAAATTTTAGTTACTTATTGATGTTGCACAACCAATTGGTTGTTTTCATCAAGTTAAGTTGTGCAAAGATGGCAAAGTTTATATTTGAAAAGAACATCAAATTTTAGTTGGATTACATGTTTCAAATATTGGAATAGGAGTTAGGATAATTTGATTATGAATTAAACAATATTAAACAAGTTTTAATTGAATTTAGAACAAGTTTGAATATTAATTGAATTTTATTTAGTCAAAACATAATTTCAAATTCACACTTGCAAAGTCCACACTTTGGTGGGTTGAAAACATATTTTGCATGTTCAAAAATATTTTATTTTGAGCAAGTTATGATTTTAGCAATTTTAATTGAATTAAACAAGATTTAAATTATTTAGGCAATTTAAATTATTCAAACCAGGAAACAAAAATTATATTTGAAAAGTTTATTTAAAATGGTATGGAAAACATATTTTATTTGCATTAATTGGATTAATAATGAATTAGTTATTGATTTTAGCAAATTGCAATTGATTTGTTTGAATTCAAATTTAAATTGCATTTTGAAATTTAAAAACAGTGAACAAATGATACCAATAAATAGAGAATTAAATTTAGACCAGTGTGCATATTTTATTTTCACTTATTGGATTTATAAAACAATTTTTATTTGCATTTTGGTTCTAGGGGCCAATCTGCAATTTAAAGGACCTAGTTTGAAAAAGGAAACTGAGCAGAGCTTTTCTCACTGCGCAGTGGCATACCGTGAGCCACTGCCAGCGGGCCCAGCCCAGCGTGGCAGCCACGCGGCGTGTGCGCGGTTAGTTGGCAGGTCAGGTCCATGACCTGTGGGCCTTACACGCGCGCGGAAGAAAAACCCAAAAAAATGGGGTGCGCCCGCGGGGTATCGAACCCGGGTTGCTCGCAGCGCACAAAGGAACCAAGCCAGTGCGCTATCGTTTGTTTCGTGACAGGGTAAGCGACGCTGTGAGGGTATTCTTCAGAACCAGGCTTAACTGAAACTGGACGCGTTTGTCTCTGAATTTCGTCAGGCAGCGGAGCTCGCCGGCGGGTATCCACGGCTCGTGCTCGAATTGGAGGCTTGCGAGTGCATAGGTGACGGAGGCGATGCTTGCGCAGCACAGAGAGGAAGGAGGGAAGGGTGGCTCACCTCGTTTGATCGACGCAGTAGCAGCACGAGGCGAGGACGGTGGCTGACGGAGGTGGTCGCCGGCGGCGGAAAACGGACGGCGGCGGCGATCTGGCCCTCCTCGGGCTCCACTGTGGTGTCGATGACGTAGGTGGCATCGAGGCCTTCCCATTCCCGTGGCTAGCACACGATGCTAGCCATCGGAGGGGGCGATCATCGGCGGGGTTCAGGGAGGCGGCGACCGAGGTTCAGTACAGAGAGCTGATGCGAGCAGTGAGAGGAGAATTCGGCGGCCAAGAGGGAGATAGCTAGGGGAAGGTGGCTAGGGTTAGCAGTGGGTAGGTTAGTTATAGGGGTTCCGGGCTCGTACGGCGCGCCATCGAGCGGGGGGAGGAGGCGATCGACGGTGCAGGTGGAGACGTACAGGGTGACATCACCTCGAGGAGGACGAAAGCGACAGGGTTGAGGGGTACTGGGCCCAAAAGAGGTGGGCTTGGGGTAGGAAAGAAGAGAGATGGGCTGGCTGCCCTCTCGTGCGTTTATTTTTTTATTTTTTTCTTATTTGTTTTCTGTTTTTTTTTTGTAGTGAAAGGAAATGGAAGAAATTGTTAAGTGTTTTTGTTAGGAAAAAAAATCATAGAAATTTAGGGTGTGCTTGTTATGCCAATTTCAAACAGTTTACAATTTTGGATTTCCAAATTTTTTAAATTTTGTGCTATTTGGAAAAATAAACCAAGTTAGATGATTTTTGAGTATTTAAAATGATTATTAAAACCAACACTTTAATAGATTGATCCTAAAGTTTTAATTGGAAACAAGAGTATAAAATGTTTTGGTTATTATTTTTATAATTTCAAATTGGGTTCTGTTTTGAATGTTTTGGTTTGAATTTGAGCAATTTAGAAATTAATAGATTAATATTGAAAACAAGGATTTTTTAATAGGGGAACCCTATTGATTAAAGTGATTAAATTAGTTGATTGGCTTGCTAAAGTTTATAAGTTCAAAAGTGTTCTGTTTGATGCATTTGATTTGAAATTGAAGGTGATTTAATTAATTGATTGAATTAATGGTTTGATTAAAACCAACAATTTAATGAGTGATCAACATGGAATAAAATGGAACAATTTGGTTGTTTTCATTTGATATTTTTATTCCAAAAGTTGTAACAGAACAAGTATGAAAACAAAGCAGTTGAAATTGTTTGATTTTCATTGTGAAAACAAAGAATAACAGATGCAAAACAAAAGAAACAAATGCAACAATATGATGACATGATGCAATACTTTAATAACAAGAAATCAAACATTCTAATTGGTAGGTTTTCATACTTGGGCTGTTACAAACCCCCCCCCCCCCCCTTGAAGGAATCGCGCCCCGAGATTCCTACTGAGAAAAGGAAAGGTTCGGATACTTCTTGGGAAGATCCTTTTGAGCTGTGACACGTGAAACACATCGTGCACATTGGATAGCCGTCAGGGAATTAGCAAACCACCGGAACATTTTCAAGTAAAGGGAGATGTTTGTATGGAGGGTGTAAAGCTGAGTAGAGTTTGATTAATTTGGAGAATAGACTATCTGGAATGTGGTGATTCAGGAATGCTTCCTCGAAACAATCCCAGGTGATAGGAATGCCAGCTCTCATAGCCTGGAATCAACAACAAAAACAACAACAACAACAAGAACAACCTTTCTGGCCAGATAGACTTGATATTTGGAAAGTTTTGATTAGACGCCGGTAGAAGAACTGAAATGGAAAACAACAACAAGATTTCAACGGACGAAAAGGATGTTGGGAAGAACAGGATATCAACATCGGGGAAAACGAGAACAAAACTCCTGAGGTACTACTAAAAAACCCATCCGGGCTTCTAAAGGATCAATATCTACTGCTTAAGGAATAGAGGATCTGCTTCCGGGGCTTACACACCTCCGTTCTCAATCGTGAGTAGGCAACATGAAAAATCATGTCACAACCACCTCCATTCCTATGGTCTAGTAGATATAACCATCCTAGAGAAACCAGGATTCGTGAAATCCTAACTTGAAAGTTTAGATGAGAAGGGAAAACAACGTTGCACTTCCTTACCAGAAAAGGGTGGGTGGGTGGGGAAAGAAGAAAAATGGCAGAATTCCTACTCTCACGTTTCATTTTTCCTATATAGCTACAAAATAGTTTCTAGACTCAACTGCGACCAGTAAAAAGGGATCCTACAGGCAGACAGGCTCTGATACCATTTGTCGCACCCGGACTTCTAAAGGATACTCGCCGTTCCGTTGAACAGTAGGAGATTGGATTACGGGGCTTACCGGCACCCGCGTCCTCTTACGAGTAGGCCAACACACGTATGTGTGACAACCAACCCCTATCTGTTCAGCGTCGACGTAAACTATCCCATAGAAATCAGGATACTTCCATTGACGTACTTCAAAACATACACACATGGTACGTCAACGGCATTGGAACAAGTGATATCACAACGGATCTCTACGACACAAAAGATTGAAATAAGGTGCAAATGGCTCTCATTAGAGCAGAGATAGCAAATACAATCATTCAGAGGACACCTGTCCCAACAATACATCATTACAATACAGCGGAAGCATTCAACATGTCTGAGTACAGACAAGAACCAAATAGGCCTAAGAGGCCGGAAACGAAAAGACGGAGCCCATCCACGAAGTCTCGGATCCTGCCCGGGTCCGCTATCTACTCGTCAGCAGTCTCGTCATAATCCACGTAGTAGCCACCATGTAGATCCTCGGAAACGTAGGTCTGCGGAAACCACAGCCCCAAAGGGGTCAGTACATAAACGTACCGGCAAGCAAGACTCACAATTCACCAAAGTGTAACCCGTCAACACCAAGCACAGATGCTTTGGGTTCAACGGAAGGAAAGGGATATATAAGATGCTGCAACTGGCTGCGCTAACCAACTACAGAACATACTACCACTGCCGGCTATCAGAAAGGAGATAAGATCGAGTATTGTAACCAACTGAAAGATAACCTCAAACAAACCCATCCTGGATCTCGCCCCTTATCCAAAGAAGCAATCCGAGGATAACTCACACAGTTGTATTAAAGGTGAATCAAGTTATTGTGTCATCAACCTGTTACTAGTCAAGTGATTAACCATTGGGTGTAACATGTTTGATCATTATGTTTAAGTTGTTCTGAGTACTTGTTAGCCAGTACTTTCACCAAGTAATCCATAACCGCGGAAAACACGGCTTCTCGAGAAGATTATCCCTGCAGGGTTGCACCAATTTGGCCGTACACGCAAGAATATCCCGCCAGATGGAAATGCACTTCCACCAAGCGGGGCACTCTACACAACTCAACTCTTCTCCGCATCAGGCCCAAAGAACCTTGGGCGCACGGCTAATCGAGCCCAGAAGAAAATGGACCCTCATAGCACTCTAAGAACGTGTCCCCCTATATGCCGACTACAAAAGTTCCACCCTGGCCTGGGCTCGCAAAAACATGCATGCGGCAAATGGAAAACACGAACTAAATGAGGCGATTTGGACGAGATGCGAATCAAATCAAATTGAGGGGGGCGCCCATACTCGCTTCCCACATGCGGTTAGTGCGCTCATCATGGATCAGTAGACAAGACCCTTTTCCTATTAGGGTCGACACTAGCAGGCCTCAAAACCACACAGGGCCTCCTGCCGGTGCCTTATCATCAAGTTATTATTTAACAATACCATTAGCATGATTGATTGATTAAACATCGAGCCCCCAGAACATAATAGAGATAGTAACAGAAAGTAACGGGTAACAGACTCGAGCAAAACAACCTAAGCATGCTAGTAAGACACTGGCTCAAACAATGGGTATAGGTATGGAGGTGAGGCAATATCAGGTTTAAAGGATACATGTGATAGGTTCGTAACAGAAACAACTACTACTAAGGCTAGCAGGAAAGAACAACGGAAAGTATCGATAATCAATGTTGAAAGGAACACGATGGTTCATGTGAGGGATAACTTGCCTGCAAACCCAGTAGCCTGGTACTGAGCTGACTCCTTAGAAGGGGTGTCGTAAGTATCGTCGGTCTCACGTCGTCGTGTATCCGAGAAGAAGCAAACAGACAATGCAGAAAAGGTGGAAAATCAATATCAGGGCATAGGTGCACAACCATGGGATGATGCATGTCATGTTAATAGATGCATCAAAGTAAACTACTTAACAAAATAACACAATTTAATTGGATCCATATGCAATGTGAATTGCATATGGATGCAAATGGTTTAGGTTGAAGCAATGATTTGATTAACAAGTGTAAGTAGTTAAACATGATGCATGCATGATGAAAACAATAAAGTAACCAAGTTAGATGCAATTGGAATGATAGTTAACAAGTTAAGAAATTATTTGTTAAGTTTGGAAATTTTAGTTACTTATTGATGTTGCACAACCAATTGGTTGTTTTCATCAAGTTAAGTTGTGCAAAACAGATGGCAAAGTTTATATTTGAAAAGAACATCAAATTTTAGTTGGATTACATGTTTCAAATATTGGAATAGGAGTTAGGATAATTTGATTATGAATTAAACAATATTAAACAAGTTTTAATTGAATTTAGAACAAGTTTGAATATTAATTGAATTTTATTTAGTCAAAACATAATTTCAAATTCACACTTGCAAAGTCCACACTTTGGTGGGTTGAAAACATATTTTGCATGTTCAAAAATATTTTATTTTGAGCAAGTTATGATTTTAGCAATTTTAATTGAATTAAACAAGATTTAAATTATTTAGGCAATTTAAATTATTCAAACCAGGAAACAAAAATTATATTTGAAAATTTTATTTAAAATGGTATGGAAAACATATTTTATTTGCATTAATTGGATTAATAATGAATTAATTATTGATTTTAGCAAATTGCAATTGATTTGTTTGAATTCAAATTTAAATTGCATTTTGAAATTTCAAAACATTGAACAAATGATACCAATAAATAGAGAATTAAATTTAGACCAGTGTGCATATTTTATTTTCACTTATTGGATTTATAAAACAATTTTTATTTGCATTTTGGTTCTAGGGGTCAATCTGCAATTTAAAGGACCTAGTTTGAAAAAGGAAACTGAGCAGAGCTTTTCTCACTGCGCAGTGGCATACCGTGAGACACTGCCAGCGGGCCCAGCCCAGCGTGGCAGCCACGCGGCGTGTGCGCGGTTAGTTGGCAGGTCAGGTCCATGACCTGTGGGCCTTACACGCGCGCGGAAGAAAAACCCAAAAAAATGGGGTGCGCCCGCGGGGTATCGAACCCGGGTTGCTCGCAGCGCACAAAGGAACCAAGCCAGTGCGCTATCGTTTGTTTCGTGACAGGGTAAGCGACGCTGTGAGGGTATTCTTCAGAACCAGGCTTAACTGAAACTGGACGCGTTTGTCTCTGAATTTCGTCAGGCAGCGGAGCTCGCCGGCGGGTATCCACGGCTCGTGCTCGAATTGGAGGCTTGCGAGTGCATAGGTGACGGAGGCGATGCTTGCGCAGCACAGAGAGGAAGGAGGGAAGGGTGGCTCACCTCGTTTGATCGACGCAGTAGCAGCACGAGGCGAGGACGGTGGCTGACGGAGGTGGTCGCCGGCGGCGGAAAACGGACGGCGGCGGCGATCTGGCCCTCCTCGGGCTCCACTGTGGTGTCGATGACGTAGGTGGCATCGAGGCCTTCCCATTCCCGTGGCTAGCGCACGATGCTAGCCATCGGAGACGGCGATCGTCGGCGGGGTTCAGGGAGGCGGCGACCGAGGTTCAGTACAGAGAGCTGATGCGAGCAGTGAGAGGAGAATTCGGCGGCGAGGAGGGAGATAGCTAGGGGAAGGTGGCTAGGGTTAGCAGTGGGTAGGTTAGTTATAGGGGTTCCGGGCTCGTACGGCGCGCCATCGAGCGGGGGGAGGAGGCGATCGACGGTGCAGGTGGAGACGTACAGGGTGACATCACCTCGAGGAGGACGAAAGCGACATGGTTGAGGGGTACTGGGCCCAAAAGAGGTGGGCTTGGGGTAGGAAAGAAGAGAGATGGGCTGGCTGCCCTCTCCTGCGTTTCTTTTTTATTTTTTTCTTATTTGTTTTCTGTTTTTTTTTTTGTAGTGAAAGGAAATGGAAGAAATTGTTAAGTGTTTTTGTTAGGAAAAAAATCATAGAAATTTAGGGTGTGCTTGTTATGCCAATTTCAAACAGTTTACAATTTTGGATTTCCAAATTGTTTAAATTTTGTGCTATTTGGAAAAATAAACCAAGTTAGATGATTTTTGAGTATTTAAAATGATTATTAAAACCAACACTTTAATAGATTGATCCAAAAGTTTTAATTGGAAACAAGAGTATAAAATGTTTTGGTTATTATTTTTATAATTTCAAATTGGGTTCTGTTTTGAATGTTTTGGTTTGAATTTGAGCAATTTAGAAATTAATAGATTAATATTGAAAACAAGGATTTTTTTAATAGGGGAACCCTATTGATTAAAGTGATTAAATTAGTTGATTGGCTTGCTAAAGTTTATAAGTTCAAAAGTGTTCTGTTTGATGCATTTGATTTGAAATTGAAGGTGATTTAATTAATTGATTGAATTAATGGTTTGATTAAAACCAACAATTTAATGAGTGATCAACATGGAATAAAATGGAACAATTTGGTTGTTTTCATTTGATATTTTTATTCCAAAAGTTGTAACAGAACAAGTATGAAAACAAAGCAGTTGAAATTGTTTGATTTTCATTGTGAAAACAAAGAATAACAGATGCAAAACAAAAGAAACAAATGCAACAATATGATGACATGATGCAATACTTTAATAACAAGAAATCAAACATTCTAATTGGTAAGTTTTCATACTTGGGCTGTTACAATGGAGCTGTTCTGACAGGAGATCCTGCGTATCCTGCGTCCGTACCCGCATGCGGTTCAACTTACTAGGTTTGTGATCATCAGTGACGCAGGGTTAGGCAGCCGTCCAGTCTTGTCAAGTACAGAGGGGACAGGACGGGATGGAGGTCTACGCTGTGAGGCTGACAGAGCGGACAGGGGCTGTCAACCGTATGGCGCGGCACTTCTCCGCGTGGGATCTCGGAGGCGTGCCAACGTCACAGTGGTCAAGTCACATCACCGTACCTTTTAGTCTTTGTTTATTCGGCTGAGCACCAGTATATAAGGTGCCATGTCCCCTCCTGCGCGAGGGACGTTGCTTCACCTCGCATTTATTTACTAGAGACAACACCATAGCTAGAGTGAGCAGCAGAGTGGCTACTCGGCAGGAGACACATATTGTATGGTGGCTACTCGGATTACACACATATAGAGAGAAAGGCAGGAGTAGGGGTGTTACCTCCACACGAGGGCCCTGAACTTGGGTAGATCTTGTTGTCTGCAGTACTAGAGATTCCTTAGCGCGGCTACTCGCCGTGTGATCCCTCCCCGGATACCTCCAGCGTCCATCGGCCCCAACACTTTAGCCATCCTATGGCATCTGCCGTGATACCACCACGACAATGTCCGCGAGTTGATCCTTGGTCGGCACATAGGAAAGATCGATATCACCCTTCTCAACATGACCCCGAATGAAATGATGCCGTATCTCAATGTGCTTCGTCTTGGAGTGAAGAACGGGATTGTAGGCGATCTTGATGGCACTCTCATTGTCGCACAAGAGGGGAACTTTGTCAAAGTTGATGCCACAATCTCTCAATGTTTGCCGCATCCAAAGTAATTGAGCACAACAACTAGCCGCGGAGATGTATTCGGCCTCGATAGTAGAGAGGGTGATGCAGTTTTGCTTCTTGGAAGACCAGCATACCAATGAGCGACCAAGAAATTGACAACCTCCGGATGTAGATTTCCTATCCGTCTTCTCGCCCGCATAGTCCGCATACGAATACCCAATGAGCTGAAAGCATGACCCTTGGGATACCAAAGACCAAAGTTTGGGGTATGAACTAAATATCGAAAGATGCGCTTAACCGCTTCAAAATGACTTTGTCTTGGAGAGGCTTGAAATCTTGCACATTTACCTACGCTATACATAATATCGGGTCTAGATGCACATAGGTAGAGCAAAGAGCCAATCATGGAGAGGTATACCTTTTGATCTACCTCTTTACCATTCGGTTTGGGTTTCAAGTCCATTGTCGTGGACATAGGAGTCTTCATAGGTTTGGCATCATGCATATTGAATCGCTTGAGCATGTCTTGAGTATACTTGGCTTGCTTAATGAATGTGCCTTCGGGATGTTGCTTGATCTCAAAGCCAAGGAAATACTCCAACTCGCCCATCATAGACATCTCGAACTTATCCGTCATAAGCTTGCAAAACTCATCATTGAATGCGATGTTAGTAGAACCAAAGATGATATCATACACATAGAGTTGGCATATGAACAAGTCTCCTCCAACCTTTTTGGTGAAAAGGGTGGGATCGATTAAACCAACATTGAACCCACGATCCACTAAAAACTCTTTAAGGTGCTCGTACCATGCACGTGGAGCTTGTTTAAGTCCATAGAGTGCCTTATCGAGTTTATAGACATAATCGGGATGGTTGGGATCCTCGAAACCCGGAGGTTGCTTGACATAGACCAACTCGTGGATGGGACCATTCAATAATGCACTTTTAGCATCCATTTGTTGTAGCTTAAAGTTGTGATGAGAAGCATATGCAAGCAAAATACGAATAGATTCAAGACAAGCTACGGGAGCGAAAGTTTCACCGAAACTGACGCCTTCGACTTGAGAGAAACCTTGAGCTACCAATCTAGCCTTGTTGCGAATGAAGATGCCGTCCTTGTCTTGCTTGTTCTTGAAGATCCACTTTGTGCCGATGACGTTCTTGCAATCTTTGGGTCTTGGCACCAACTTCCACACCTCATTGCGCTCGAAGTTGTTGAGTTCATCGTGCATAGCTTCAAGCCAATCTTGATCTTCAAGAGCTTCATAGACCTTCTTGGGATCAATGTGAGAGACGAAAGCATGAGCCTTGCTAAAATCCGCCAATTGCCTCCTTGTGACGACCCTTCCACGAACTTGTCCAAGAATCATGTCCTGCGTATGACCGGCACGAGCAAGATTATCAAGTCTTCTCTTTGTCCTACGAGCTAGCATCTCCTCCAAAGTTTCCTTGGATAGCACTTGATCATCACCTTCATCATCGGAGTCTTGTCCACCTTGATGTTGATCATCAACGGGAGGTGGATCCCTTATGTGTCGAGTTGTATCATCACCATGAGAATCTTGTTCTTGTCCTTCATTGTGAGCTTGGCCTTCATCATGAGCTTGTCCTTAAGTGTGATCTTGGCCTTGATTGATCGAATGATCTTGATCGTTAGCTTGGCCTTGATTTGAAGCATGAGGGCTTGGTGCATCTCGTTGGGTAGCTTGGGTATCAATGGGTGTAGTCAATGGCTCCACTTGAGTGGAGCATAGTCCTTCTCCCTCTGTCATCCGGTAACCCTCAATGGGGATTATTTCACCAATCCCCATTCTTCTTATGACGATGGGAGGAATTGCATCTCCTACAACACCATGATCTATACGGCCCCCTTGGGACCCATTATCCTCATCAAACACCACGTCTATAACTTCTTCAACTTGTCCGGTGGACTTGTTGTAGACTCTATAGGCATGAGCGCTTGTGGCATAACCAACAAAGATACCCTCATAGGATTTAGTCTCAAATTTCGACAACCGTTTACCTCTCTTACGGATGAAGCACTTGCACCCAAAGACCTTGAAGTATGAAATTTCCGGCTTCTTGCACGTGAGAATCTCATAAGGGGTCTTGTTCAAGATCTTGCGGAGATATAATCGGTTGCTAGCGTGACAAGCGGTGGAGACGGCCTCGGCCCAAAAATTATAAGGAGAAGAGAACTCCGCAATCATGGTTCGAGCCGCATCCATTAGTGTCCGATTCTTTCTCTCCGCCACACCATTTTGTTGAGGCGTGTAGGGGGTGGAATATTGATGAGCAATTCCTTCCTCGCTAAGAAATCCCTCCACGGTGTAGTTCTTGAACTCGGAGTCGTTATCACTTCTGATAGCCATGATGCTCTTGTTTTGTTGGCGCTCTACCAAAGTGATGAACTCGATGACCCGCTTTTGAGTCTCACTCTTCCTCTTGAAGAAGTACACCCAGTAATATCGTGAATAGTCATCCACAATCACCAAGCAATACTTCTTGCCTCCAAGACTATCATATGATAGAGGACCAAAGAGGTCCAAGTGAATGAGCTCGAGGATTCTTGAGGTGGTGATGTTTGTCTTGGTTGGGTGAGCTTCTCCATGTTGCTTTCCAAGAACGCAAGAGCTACACACACGATCTTTGGCAAACTTAGCATTTGTTAGTCCTAGAACATGATTGCCACTTTGAAGGTCATGCAACGTCCTCATATTGGTGTGGGCTAACCGGCGATGCCATAGCCAACCCACATCAAATTTAGCCATTAGGCATGTCGCGGCACACGTGTCTCCTTTAGAGAAGTCCACTACATACATGTCGTTCCAGACATGCCCAACAAAGGCTACTTTAAGAGTCGTTTCCCAAGTGACAATCGCATTCTCTTTATTAAAGAACGAGGTAAAACCACTTTTAGCAAGTTGAAGAACCGAGATGAGATTATAGCCAAGGGACTCAACAAGAAGAACATTTTCAATTGACAAGTCATTTGAGATTGCTACCTTGCCTCGTCCCAATACCTTTAGTTCGGAGTTATCACCAATAGTGACGCAATTGAGATGAGCTAATGGAGTATGTAGATCACTCATTGCGTCATTGCTTCCGTTCATATGTTGGGATGCACCACTATCCACCGTCCATTTGCTCGAACCGGAAGCACTCCCCTACAAAAGATTAGTGTCTTGATTTAGGTACCCATCATTGAATGGGTCCTCTTTTGTTAGCGACAAGGGTCTTTGGAACCCAAATAATCCAATGATAATCATCACCATAAGAAGTACCAACATATTTAGCATACACATGACCATCTCTAGATTTCATAAGAACATAAGATGGGTTGTATTTTCCGGCAAAGTCATTATGAGTGGTGCTCCCCCTAGAGGTGTCACCACCCACGATGGTGTTGGTCTCCTTTTCCTTGGCCACCTCTCCCTCTTTCACAAATCTTACTTCTTGTGAGGAAGAGGTGACCTTCTTCTTGTTCTTCTTCTTGTACTTCTTGTTTGACTTGGCTACATAGTCAAGTCCCTCCTTACCATTTGTGACATGTTGAGGGGCCACATCATTGAGATTCTTCTTGTTGGGAATATGCCCTAGAGGCAATCATAGATGATGTAATTCCCAATGTATTCATAAAGTTATTAAGTTGTCCTTTGGTTTGAACATCTGATATATGTCATTGAATATGTGATTCGATTGTGGAACTATGTATTCATGTTGTTCATACTAATTGTCCTTGGTCGTTAAGGTTGTGCTGGACACACACCCTAGACTAATGTGAGTGTTGGCTGATGACACGGTTCCACTTGTCATGGGCATGGTGATGCCATTCCAACGTTCACGGACTTGGCTAAAGAGTTTAGCAAGTTGGACTGACCCACATTGAGATGCAACGATCAAGTCGTCATTTGCATGTCTCAATCAATGTAATCCTTAGACCTGAGGTTGTCGCACAATCCGAGTTGTGGATCACCGACTTAGGTTCTGTCAAACGTTGTTCTGTGACAAGGCAACTATAAAGGCAGAGTTCGGGTCGAATGAGAAGCAAGCTGCGTGATGTGGATAATCAAGATGGGATTTTGCCCCTCCGAATGGAGAGATATTCTCTGGGCCCTCTCGAGTGATATGATTCAAGAAGCATGGCCATGCGCGACTCAGTTAAGTGTTAACTGTGTCGGATGACTAAGAGTTAGTCAGATGAATCACATGTCACAGATCGAGAAGAGAGTTGAGCTATTTAAGGGATGACGATAAATCGCCTATAGCTCGACAAGGTATATCGTGAGGCAAAAGGGACTAAGATGAATATCACATTGAAAGGTATGTCGTCATGACTCAATGGTACTTGGGAGTCGGCACGTTCTGCTAGGAGCCGCTACCGATTGATCGATTGGGAGTTGGACTCCAATCGTGTCCAAGTCGCCATGAGCCTGCAGGGTCGCACACTTAAGAGCGGGAGCAAGTATTGGTTGGGTTGGACCCGAACCGGAAATGGACTGAGTTAGTGAGTCGGACTCACAGAGGGAATGGGCCACAAGTGTTGTGCAGCCCATTACCATACGCTATATAAAGAGGGGCGCAGGTTGCCCAGCGGGCGCGTTAGTCCACTCTCCCATGCGTTGGGAACCCTAGCCCCACTCAGTCCAGCCGTCGCACCAGACCTAGCAGTCTGCCGTCGGAGCTCCTCCTCGTACGTGTGGATACCGGCAGAGGTGCTGTACGTTCAGCACTTCGACGTTCGAGGGATTGAATCGGCCGGACCGGATCGTGGGACTGCACTGCCCCGACGCGCTGCATCGATAATCCGCACCTGCGCGTCTAGTGGTAATACTCGTGGCCTTCTACCTCGGCTAGATCTTGGAAGTACCGCGTAGGAAAAAGTTTTTGTTTATCTCTACGCGATCCAACACTTCTCACTTACTACAAGATTAGTTGCACTACATGAGATGATAGGCAATGTATTCATGCAAGTAGATGAGGATGACATAGCTTGCTTGTTTGATTGTTGAGCTAGTAGATTGTCACGAGACTTGGTTAGCTTGTCATGAATTTCTTTAAGAGACATAAACTCCTTCTTTAGTTTTTCATGACTAGTAACTAATTCTCATGAACAATTCCTAGCTTCAACTTTTCATGTTCAAGAGTTTTAATGATAGCAAGATATTGTGCATTATCATTCCTAAGCTTAGAGACACTCATGGCAAAGTTTTCTTCAAGACTAGATAACTTCTCCTCAAGAGAGGCACGAATGGAACGCTCATTCTCAAGAGCCTTTTCTAGCTCTTTGTCATTGCAAGAGTGACCCCCATGGCTTTCTAAAGTCATGATAATTTCCTTCTTTTCATCTACAAGAGAGTTAGCCTCATCAAGTTGTCGTAAGAGGGCATTTACTTTCTCCTTAGTCTCACCTTTGAGGCTAGCTAGCCAAATGCCTAACTCTTTGGCCTCACTATCCTCCTCACAAACATTCTCAACACAATCCAATAATGAAGGAGGGTTAGTGATAATGGTCTTAGAGTTAGCAGAGCATACCGAAGTGGCTTTTGCCATAAGACATGTAGGTCGGGTAGCCAAAATCTCATTGGGGGATTCAAATAAAGAGATCGATGGAGATGACGCGGTGGCAACAGCGACGTGGGCCACTCCTACCACTTCATCTTCTCCTTCATCTCCGGAGATATAGGTTTCTAGAACTGCCCCTTCTTGAACGTAGAGGTCCCTTGGCACTCTTCTAGCGAAGTTCTTGTTTTGTGGAGCCTTGGCCTTGTTTTCGCGAACAAGCTTGCCTTCATTTTCTTATCTTGGCTCAAAGGGGCACTCCTTCACGAAATGGTTTGCGCTACCACAGTTGTAGCATGTACTCGGGCGCTCCCCCTTCTTCTTGTAGTTCTTGTTTCGTGGAGGTCTTGGAGAGTCGGCCTTGTGAGCTTCCCATCTCTTCCAATATCCATGCATAGCGAGAGCGATGCACTTGTGAGCTCCCGTATAGGTGTCTTCATAGTCTTCCTCATCATCATCCTCTTCTTCACTTTCATCAACTCGAGCCATTGCCTTTGACTTCAACGCGAGGTTGGGTGACTTTCCCATCCCTCTAGAGAGAGCTAGAGCATCATCCGCACTCTTGTGGGATAGAGAGATGGCGATGAACTCACTAAGAACACTAATGGAGTTGAGAGTGTTGTAGTACGCTCTTGTCCGGATGCTAGTGGAGAGATTCTTCTCCAAGGGTGTGATGGCCTTGACAAATTTCCTGTTTATCCACTCATCGGAGATCTCTTCCTTTCCAAAGTATCTTAATTGGTTGGCGAGAGTGACAACTCTTCTATAGAGCTCTTCGGGAGTCTCATCCTCTTGCATGACGAAGTTCTCGGAGTTGTCAATGGACACATCATACTTGGAAGATTGGATGCTAGTATTTCCTTGAAACAAGGTGTCAAGTTTGTCCCAAGCTTCTTTGGCGGTCTTGCAACCACGAATGTGAGTGAGATGATCCCTTGGGAGAGCCTTCTGAATGATAATGAGAGCAGTCTTGTTGAGTTGAGATTCCACATCCTCCCTTGGAGTCAAGTTGCTCGGGTCATGCGGATGAAATCCATGAATCACACTCCTCCACAATGTGGTGCACGATCCAGAAATATGTGACTCCATTTCAAACTTCCAAGAAGATAATTCATTAGTGTTAAGCATGGGAGGAAGTCCAACATTAAGAATGTGTGGCATGGAAACAATTGGGTGAATGGAGTCATAATTTTGAGGAGGTGGAACTTGTGCGTGGACCCCGGAACCATTAGCCGTTTGAGACTTGGAGCCACCAGAACTCTCCTTTGCCTTGGCTTTAGCCTTTTGTGTGGCTTTAGCCTTAGCTTTGGCAATGTTCTCCTTGATTTGGGAATCGTCAGGAATCGTTTCCTCTTCCGAACTATCCTCATCGGAGACGTGGGGAGAGTTCGATGGCCCCTTAGGTTTACCCATCATGTTCTCCAACATCTTCTTGATGGAGGAAACGTCCGTGCCTACACTAGAGCTAACCTTGTACAATTGGGTTTGGATAGTACAAACCGTTGTCTCTAGGTTAGCTATAGTGTCGGCCATTTTGGAGAGCTCCTCCTTAGAAGATTCGGAATCATCTCCATTGACCATGATACTCTTAGGCAGTTGAGCCCGATAAAAGAGCCGAGGCTCTGATACCAATTGAAAGTACACAAAGGTCAACTAGAGGGTGGGGGGTGAATAGGTGACCTACAAATTTTAATCCTTTTTTCAATTTTAGTGAGGGCTTTAGAAAGGTAATAACTTGGTTATCTAGATGTGCAACTAAGTAGACACCCTATGTGACAAATAATGATTAGCAACTCAAGTAAATGTAAGGCACAAGATAACCACAAGTGAAAAACACGGAGACAAGGATATGTTTCCCGTAGTTCCTTCTTGAAAGAAGTACGTCTACGTTGGAGAGGTGTGGAGCCACCTAGGCGCTCCTCAATAGCATGGATGTGCACACCTTGTTCTCCTTGATCTTCTCCGGTGAGGGAGATTCTCGTTTCCACTATGAGGTCGACTTGAAGGCGTTGACCAAACCTTTACAAGGGGGTTGAGGCTACTCCACAAGTGAGATGGAGGCTCTCAACAATCCAAACCTTCTTGCTACAAGGTGGAAGCTACAAGCACTAGGGTTTCTCTAGGATGACAAGGCAACCAAGAGATTACAAGATCCCAAGAGGTATGGTATGGGAAAACACTTTTTGGCCATGTAGAAAGGTCGATCTAGGCATCCTCCATGCGATCCTTGAAGGGCATCGAGTTTGGTTGGAGGGGGAGGGATATCGGGGCGTTTTGAGCTCTTTAACAATGGAGGAGAGAGAGGAATGGACGAACTAGATGTCTAGAGGAAGAAGACAACTATTTATAGCCTCCTCCAAATTCTGACCGTTGCAGTACACCAGGGCCGGAATATTCCGGGGTTAGGACCGGAAATTTCCGGGGCTGGAAGGCCGGATATTAGAAATATCTGGGGGCGGATTTTTGAATAATCCGGGGCCGGAATATTCCGGCCAATAATCCGCCCCGTCTCTGCGCGCGGGCAGCAGCACCACGCTGAAAAATTGCTAACGACCTGAGGGCCGAAAATTTGCCCCGGAATATTCCGGGCAAA
Organism: Alopecurus myosuroides; assembly: GCA_028641055.1. NCBI lineage: Eukaryota > Viridiplantae > Streptophyta > Magnoliopsida > Poales > Poaceae > Alopecurus > Alopecurus myosuroides. The sequence continues at coordinate 339,457,318 of CM054062.1, forward strand.
TATCCGCCCCACCTTCGCGCGGGCACCTACGAAACCTCCAAATTCTGCTAAGGACCTAGGGGGCGGATATTTGCCCCGGAAATTTCCGGGCAAATATCCACCCCGGCTTCTGTCCGCGGGCAAATGAAGTGAATACTTAGTCGTTCCAAGAAACCAGAGGGGCCGGAATATTCCGGTGCTGGGGCCGGATATTCCGGCCTATATCCACCGGAATTTCCGGGGGCAACACATCAATAATCCGGCTGCAGTAAAAATCTTCTTCAGAAATCCTTTGTGAAATTCTCTGAGAGTATTATCGTTAATCATCTGAGAGACCAGCTGTAGAAACTTAAACACATTGTTAGTAGAGGGGATACCATGTTGTTATCATCACAAAAAATTATTAGAGGGATCATGAGCTTTCAGTTTCCACAACCCAAGGAGACTTTTCTACCTGCAAGATAGGTATCTTTAACTTTCAGAAGGGCTTTCCGACAAGGAGAGTGAGAGAATCTAGCTCTCACATTAGCCACGATTTTATTGTGTAAATATCTTTTCTTAACAATTCTCTGCCAAATACCATCAAATTTATCAACTTTCCACCACCACTTAGAGAGGAGACTAATTAACTGTCTTCTAATATCTTTAATACCCAAACCCCCCTTGGATTTGGATCGACAAATCTTAGACCACTTGACCATGTAGTAGCCTTTTCTATCTTTATTGCCGTGCCAGAAAAAACGTCTCCGATGCTTATTGATTCTCTCAATGAAAGTTTTGTTCAGAAGAAACATCGACATAAGTAAGAGGGTAAGTTGGATAGGCTAGAATCAACCAAAATGAGCATGCCTAGGCATTCAATTTCTTCACAAACTTTGAGTTGATATACTCTAAATCTGCACACCTCAAGGTGTTGAAACTGATAGGGACCCCAAGATAGAACATAGGTAAGGTGCCCACCTTGCATCCAAATAAACCAGAGTAGAATTGAGCAATATCATTATCACCCCCACCAGGAATAACTCTCTTTTTTGTAATTAATTTTCAAACCTGACATAAGTTAAAACATATAGAGCATTAACTTGAGGTTAATACCTTTTTCCTCATCGTGAGAGATACAGAGCACCGTGTCATCAGCATATTGCATGATCGCAATCCCCCCATCAATGAGATCAGGAATCAGACCATCAATAAAGCCATTGGACTGGTTTGTAGTCACCATTTTGGTAAGACACTCAGCAGCACAGTTGAACAAAAAGGGTGAGAATGGGTCCCCCTTCCTGACCCCCTTGGCACTTTGGAAATAAGGCCCTAACCGATTCTTAATTTTAACAGAGACAGTGCCATTATGCAAAATTTGTCTCACCAAGGTGCACCACTTTTCCGAGAAACCTTTGGCACGAAGGCACTCGATCAAGAAGTCCCAATTAACCTTATCATACGCCTTTTCAAAATCCAATTTCAGGAAAATGCCAACTTTATTTTTTATATGAGTATAATGCATGATCTCATGCAGGGAAAGAATCCCATCCATTATATTTCGTTTCTTAATAAAGGCATTTTGGTGGATACTGATCAACTTATCCATGAAAGGCTCAAGTCTGATCGTTAGAACCTTGGTAAGGAGCTTGTAGATACATCTTAACAAGCATATGGGTCTATATTGAGTGATTTTATCAGCCCTGACACTTTAGGAAGGAGGGTAATTGTATCATAGTTCAACCGTTGAACCTCGAGGGTCCCAGCATGAAATGATTTGAAAAGGTTGAAGATATCCAACTTCACCACATCCCAACAGTGTTGGTAAAATTCCGCAGGAATATTGTCTGGTACAGGAGCCCTGTTACTGGCTAGATGCTAGAGCATGCATGGAATGGGATGGGACATGTGCGTGTGTCTCTTCGTTTTCTCCCTGCGCCATCATCATTCATCAGACCCCTGCACTCTGCTACCCGCTAGGCTACGTCGCTACTACATGAGACTATGTCGCCGCTGCCCCTGCCGCTACGTCATAGTAGTAGCTGCTAGGCGGGCTGCACCCGTGCGAGTCCCCTACACAGTCCACATCTTTTCGTCCATCATCCTCTTTGCAACCCATGCATGTATGTAAGAGCATCTCCGCAGGCGGCAACAATAGAGCATCCGACACCACTTGTTTTCGGTGCATACTATTGGGAGCATCAGAGCATACCCAACCCCCCCCCCCCTCAACCACCAAAAAAGGGACCAAAATCGGTCCTCGTTTGGTCCGTTTAGGATGGTTCCCAAATTGAATTTTGAAAAAATAATACGAATTTAGCTAAACTTAATTGCATTTCATATAGGGCCCAAAGGCCAATTCATACATTTTGTCCGAAGGGCAGTACATACAAAATGTTAACAAAAAGCCCTAGCTGGTTGTTAAGGTTCGCCGTAGTGCCGTGCTGCCCGCCGGTAGGCTAATCCATCATCATCGTACTTTTGGATCCGGTTTTCAAAAACCCTAATCGAAAATGTAATACCCCTTCCATTCACTTTTATAAGGCACACTAGTTATAATTTTAATTTTAACCACACACATAGTAAAATGAGTGTATATGTGTATAAAATGAGTCTAGATTCTCTCATTTTATAATATATGTGGACAAAATATAAATATCTTACAAAAGTGAATGGAGGGTGTAGTTCGTCGTTTCTTTAAAATAACCGACTAGCATAATGTCGGTTTTGGAGTCGATCATAATATTGAAAGGGTTCTAAAATAATTTTATCTGAACGGGCTGGCCTAACAAAATAGTCTCTAAGAAAACTAGACCGTCTAGATAGATCCGGAGGTTTCAAATAATACCATCTCGAAGGTCTGGTTTCCTGAAGTCAGTTTGCCTAATTAACTAGCCGCGGTAACATAGCTTGTTAGTTAGAAATACGGATGGTTTGGTTTTACCAAAGTCGGTTTTCCCTTTTGCTCAACTCTAACGATATAGTCGGTTAAAAAAGAGAAACCTTACTATACATATCCAAACCGCCCAGATTTCTTGGACATTTTGTGATGTCCTAGTCCAGACATTCAATCTTGGAGCTCCGAATTTGTCGAGAGTTCCACTAATTCTAGACCCTCCGGATTTTCCAAACTATCCCTGATATTTTTTGGGTATCATCTAGAGTTTTTTCTGGACCGTCTCGAATATTCATATTATCACATACATATCAATAGCTCTTGTTTTATTACACTATCCCAGACCACATAAGTACACACACATTCCCTAACCAAGTAAATCATGGTGCATATGATAAGTTCATAACAGTGCATAAACTGAATTACAAAGGGTCATATCAGATGAAAAATGCACAACTTTGACAACATAAAGACAAGTGAAAACAGTTTGTAAATCATGTGACTCTCACATCATCGGTATGGTGGAAAGTTCCATCCGTGTTCATCACTTATCTAACCAAGAAGTCAGATAGTTCCGTGTGGATCATTCCAAATCTTGACATGTGGCAGTTCCTTGAGCTCGATTTGCGAATGTTTTAGATAACAGTTATGCATGATAAAGTATAAATAACAATAATGAGTGCATGTAAGAAAAATTGAAGATGTCTAAATATCCTGTTTGATAGTTCTAGAGATGAAGTCTTAGTCATGAACTCATGATTATATTAATTGAAAAATATCGTGTTTCTAAATATCGTGTCGGATATATACTGAATAGGGGTATAGAAGATGGTAGACAAAGAGCCAGACTACCAGGGTGGCCTACGTGGTAATGGGCTTAGGTCCATTGGGCGGCCCAGTAGTCCGACGCGTAGAAACCGGATTCTAGAAGAACCCGGATCAAGGCCCGCGTGATCTGGCTTGGAGGAGAAGACGGATTCCTTACTTTCCAAGTTACAAGTTAAGCGTAGCCTTCTAGGTTTCCTGTTCTGTAAGCCCTAATCCGGCTGTTATATAAAGCCGGACGGGAGATAGATTAAACAAGTTAAGTTAGACACAAGTTCAAGCTCTACGCAACTCGCCGAGAAGTTCATCCTCGTCGAGTAGCTAGATCTGTTCCCTCACATTGTAACCTTGTTATACGGGCTTTAGTCCCAATTAGTGAGAAGTGCAGGAGTAGGTACGCCGTACTGTCGCGACGTACCGAACCTGGGTAAAATCCTGTGTTCTGTGTTACTACGCTATCCCGTTACCCCACGTCTCTACCGTAGTCTCATGGCACCCCCGTCTATGAAAACTACTACGATGTCTCGACAGTTGGTGCCCACCGTGGGGCAAACGACGTCAGGCGTGAAATTCCGATCTGGGATACTCGGCGGAATTGGAAGATCGATCACTGTCGGAAGCTTGGAATTCGACGACGACGTCGGGCGCTTCCTCGACAACGGATCCTACATACCGGCGCAAAACCACCTGGTAAGTGCCTGCGTGTTACCGATTGGATCTGCTAACATCTTTATCGGACTAACTGCAGAAGCAATGGGGTTTTGCGGTGGAAGCAAATTTATCCCACCCGCCCTATACCCAGTCGAAGACGACTATGATCTCGGATTCTGCTCAGATCACCGACAAAACAGTGATACACACTTTATCGGCATGGTGCAATCCGAAATCGCTGAAAACACGGATGACGGAAATCCCGTGGAAGAGGCAGACAACAACCTACCCGTCGTAGAGACGGAAGAACAAATACCCTTCACAGAGACGGAAGATCCGACATCCGTCAACCAGACGATGAACTCGGAAGCAGAGTCCGTGCTTGCCGCCATTGAGGCGAGATTGGAGTCGGAAACCGGATCGGATAACTTCGACTCCGAAGACGAAGACGAGGATGCCTTCGTAAGAAAGGTTAAGTCCTTTCAAGAGGGATTCCATGAAGTGCTAATGGCAAAACCAGCTGATACAACGGGTGCCGACAGCCAGGAAAGCCCTAAAACCCCTCCGCCAGTGGAAGAGAGAGAAGACGGAGAAACTTCTCCGATATTCCCCAATGTTAAGGAGATGACAGAAGATGAGCCTGTCAAAAAACCTCCTTCTTCCAAGAAAAAGCACCGTGCATCTAAAAAACTCCAATACAAACTCCGGAAGAAAAAATCAGCCGATCTCGCTGATGAAAACCTGGAAGTTGGAGATATTAGCGGCACAAAGCCCGCGGAAAAGAAATCTAAGGAAATCACTGCTCCGCCAATGACAGAACTGGAAGAGCAAGAGCTATTACAAACACCAGTGGGACCAGATGAACCCCCTGAGATGCTGGAAGCCAGGAGACAAGCTTTCCAACGGCAACAGCAACATCTGCTTAGATCTCGGCAACATCTCCAACAAACCCATAATGACATCAAAGTCATGAAGGAAGAAATAGAGGAGTACGAGAGAAAGCATAGATCTGCCTTAAAACCTACTAGGTTACCCGGAATCGCAAGACCGGAAGAACTGCCGCCAAAAGAAAGGTTCTACAACCCATCTTGGCAAAAGCAGTTAAACGGCAAAGATGCCAAGGGCGAACCAATATACAAAACCGCAGCAGAAAACGCGGAAGCAGCATTCGCCATCCTAAACAATGATCTGTACTCCAACGGGGAAAAACTCCAAGGGGTGTATGCTTTCCTAGGAAAAGCATTACAGCAGCAGCAGCGAGGCCAAGAGCGATCAGGGAGGCTGCATGATAATTCCGCCCTCTGCAAAACAGTTACTTGCGCTGCTGGAGCACCTGGACCGGAAGAACCCGGAGATTCGGATAAAAAAGAGGATCCGAGAAAAGACAAGAAAAACCCCGACAACCGGGACGCAGCGTCTAGAACCGGACCTCATCTCCCGAAAGATGGATACAAACCACACGATCGGGAAGACAAACACCGGAATGACGGCAAAATAATGCCACCTACGAGAAACCCAGCTGAAAAAGCTGGAAGATATGATATACCTCACAGACGTGAAAGATCCCGGACACCTCCTAAGGATAAGGAAAGGCATAGAAGCAGAACTCCGCCTAAAGGACGTGAACACGGAAGAGATAGAGATAACCTCGGAAAAGCGCGTCCGCGCAACAATGGAAAAGAAAGGAGCAGATCCCCTTCTGTCCATTCAGCCGGGAGATATTCTGCACACATTGATAGAGCAGAAAAGGATGATCTATACTTTGGTCCTAAATGTTTTACTGACAGGATCCGAAGGATAACCCTGCATTCTGGCTTCGCCAAAGTTGGTCCAACCTACCAAAAGTATACCGGCAGTACAAACCCGGATACCTGGCTCTCAGATTATTATACAGCCGTCCAAATCAACAATGGGACAGACCTGGAAGCTGTCAAGTTTCTTCCCCTAATGTTGCTAGACGGAGCCAGAGATTGGATCAATGGTTTACCATCAAGAACTGTCGACAGTTGGGATGATATGGCGAGAGTATTCACTCAGCATTTTCGGGGAACATACAAACGCCCAAATAGCATCAACCAGCTGAACCGTTGCACCCAATTTGAGGACGAACCATACGTGGATTTCATCTCCAGATGGACTGCAATGAAGAATAGTTGCTCTGGAGTAACTGACGTACAAGCAATGCATGCTTTCGTCAATGGCCTGAAACCCGGACTCGTACCGTTCATGGTTGGTTCTAAACAGCACAAAGATCTCGGATCTATGCTTACAACCGCCAATGAGCATGCTACAGCCGAAGATGATATCAGAGCAAGAGGAGGCAATATTGAGTCACTAATACTCGCCAAGAAAACCCCTCGTTCTGACAAAAAAGGAACTCCAGAGTCAACGACAAAGCCCAAGGAGGTCAACATGGCCTTTGGAGGAGAAAAGGTTAATAAGTGGAAAGGCCGCAGTCCAGATCCAATCAATTACACTCCCGAAGAATGGGAGAGAATTAAGTCGGAACCCTGCGTCCACCACTCGCAATTTGGGAAACCAACCCACACAAACGCGCAATGCCGGCTAAACAAGCATATGAAAGGCAATGCAGGATCCGGAAATAAAGGGAAGGGTTCCAAAAGGAAACCTGCCAAACAAAAGCCAGAAGCTGAAAAAGAAGACAGTGAATCGGACACTGATGACAAAATCCAGGAACAACAGCGAAAAGGTGAACCCAAATTTCCGAGAGTTGACGGAGAAGCAATGTTAACTTTCTTAGCAACCCCGTCAGCAAAGGTGGCCAAAAGAACACTTCGGGAGATAAACACAGTTGTTCCTGCGACCCCGAAATTCTTGAAGTACTCCAACACACCGATAATCTGGGATCAGTCTGATCATCCCGGAAATATCCCTGAACCCGGCACACAAGCTCTTGTTGTAAGCCCTATTGTTCAAAACACTAGGCTAAGAAGAGTGCTGATGGATGGAGGATCCAGCATCAATATAATATATCTGGATACACTGAAGCACTTGAAGATCTCCGAGTCCCAGCTCAACTACAGCAATATACGCTTCCATGGCATTGTTCCTGGCAGGCAAGCACGATCCCTAGGAGAAATTTCCCTAGATGTCACCTTCGGAGATAAAGATCACTTCCGGCAGGAAAAAGTATCCTTCGAAGTAGTGCCGTTCGAAAGCGTGTATCACGCAATACTCGGACGTCCGGCTTTCGCCAAATTTATGGCAAGATCTTGCTATATTTACAACAAGCTGAAGATGCCAGGACCCAAAGGAGGAGTAATCACCATTGCCGGTGATTTCAAGCTGGCAAACGAGTTGGAAAAAGAAAACGCCCTTTGCGCTCAGAGAGTTATAGGGAAGGAGGAACTGAAGGAATTATCCAAGGAGGTATCGCCGAAAGAAATGCCGGCAGGAAAAGAAACTCGGAAGCCAACAGATAGCTTCAAGGCGTCCGAGAATACAAGACAGGTAATCCTAGATCCCAAAGATCCGACAAAATTCGTCGTCGTAGGGACTGGGATGACTGACAAATAGGAAGGCGAGCTCATCAAGTTCCTCCGTGAGAACTGGGATATTTTTGCCTGGTGTCCGGCTGACATGCCAGGCGTACCCAGGGAACTTGCTGAGCACCAAATCAAGGTTATTCCCGGATCAAAACCCGTCAAACAAGGTCTCCGTCGATTTGATGGAAGAAGACGGAAGGCTATTGGCAAGGAAATTATCCGGCTTTTAGCAGCGGATTTCATCAAGGAAGTAATCCATACTTATTGGTCCGCAAATCCGGTCCTAGTACCGAAGAAAGACACCACTGCTCTTAGAATGTGTATAGATTACACAGGATTGAACAAGTTGTGTCCGAAAGATAGGTTCGCGTTACCGCGAATCGATCAAATAATAGATGCCACTGCAGGCTCCGAGCTTTTATGCTTTTTGGATGCATACTCCGGGTACCACCAAATACGCATGAAAAAGGAAGATCAAATCAAAACTTCTTTTATAACCCCGTATGGGACGTACTATTACATAACCATGCCTTTTGGCCTGAAGAACGCAGGTGCAACCTACCAGCGTTGCATGCAACGTTGTTTGCATAGTCAAATTGGCAGAAACGTTCATGTTTACGTGGACGATATTGCCGTCATAACCAAGGAAAAAGATACACTCCTTGAGGATTTGCGAGAAACTTTCGAAAACTTGCGCACTTACAAGATGAAGTTGAATCCATCTAAGTGCGTATTCGGGGTTCCCTCAGGAAAACTTCTGGGTTTCATTGTTTCCCACAGAGGAATAGAAGTTAACCCGGAAAAGATCAAGGCAATCTTGAACATCTCAAAACCTACATGTGTAAAAGATGTCCAAAGATTGACGGGTTCCGCCGCAGCCGTCAGCAGATTTATCAGTTGGCTGGGGGCTAAAACCTTACCACTCTACAAGCTGCTGAAAAAATTCGACAAAGTCAAGTGGATTGCGGAAGCCTGGGAACGTCTAGAAAGTTATGTGCCTTTCCGTACTAAGTTCAATTCTATGTAAACATCTTTTGAGATCATGAAATAAAGTTGTCGGAATGCTGTCATCCATATTCTTTATAAGTGTAAAGTGTTTCCGCCTCATCTATTTCCCAATGATCTTACAAATTGCTCAACGTTAACCCGAATTGTGCTTGCGTACTCGGCGTTACAAAACTGAATGATTTTTCAGCCTATTAACGGCTAAGGGAAACTTGAATTTCCTGTGTGCCCAAGTTTCACTTAAAACTTTCCTTGAATTCTCTAAGCCTTATCTGATTGTGTGTGTTGGGTTACTGGAACTAGTTAGTAAAAATGCCTTTAGCATGATCCATGTTTCCGAGTTTCAAAACTGCTTGGTTCGTCCCCAGTTACTCGGCATGAAGATTCATATTGCTATTTGAGCCATTTCAAACACTAAGGACAGTTAAAACATACACACCAGAGAACTTAGAAGATAAAGGAATGATCAAAACCCAAAAAACTTGCAAAGAATTTCATAATTTAAACTGCAACAGACGGAAGTTTCATTCATACAACAGAAGCATTACATTTTGGATTACATTAAAAGAACAGTAATGCTCCTATTTTTTCTATCCAGGTTCCAGGTAACCCTTCAAGCATCCGACTCCTCCTCGCTGCTTTCGTCTTCGGGGATTGGAGGGATCTCCGCTTCTGGATAGTTGACGGAGATATTTACCATGGAGGCAATCTGGGTGGCGTGGCCTTTGACTTCACCAAAGATGGTGTTTCGCTGCATATCCGTGTATCCTTGAGGGACACCGGACGCCACGCGCCAGGATTTAGCACTAGGGTAGTGCATGCGCATGAGGCCAAGAGCCATGCGCGCACCACCCCGTGCAGCGGAGCGAAGGAGAGATTCCTTAGACTCCGCCACCTCCATGATGGCACCCGGAAGTTTTTCAACCTCCGAGCACTCCCCAGATTTTTCGGGAAGAAACTTGTCTACCAGCTGCGTTGCAGCAGCCTTGATCAAATTCCATGTCTCCCCGAAAGCTCGGATGCCTGCAATCCGAGTGCCATCTGGGGTATCGCCTGTTTTTTCCAGTAAAATACCTAAAAAAGTTAGATGGAAAAACAGAGCAAGTAAAACATGGAAAGATGACAAATGAATAAGAGATTTACCGATGAGCTTGTCGATCTCGGAAACTTCCTCCAGGCGAAGGTTCAGAGCGTCGGTCAAATCCCGAATGGTGGATTTGTCCTTCTCCGCCTGCTCGGAAGCCTTGGAATTAGAAACTCCAAGGGCCAGATTACTGGCTTACAAGTCTTGTTGTGCTTTCACAAGGTTCTTGTGAAGCTCAACATTCTCCTTGCGGAGAATTTCGGCATTGCCAGAATCTTCTGCTGCTTGTTTAGCCTCAGCTAATGCAGCTGAAAAGCAAGGGAAAAATCCGAGTTAGCCAGCTCCTCGGAAAAAACTTAGGCAAATAATTGAATCGGAAATTTCAGGAGGAAAATGTTTACCTTGTGTTTCCGACAATGCGAGCTTAGCTGATTCCAGCTCTGCTTCCCTTTCTTCAAGAATAGAGAGAAGACTTCTAACTTCTTTATTCTTGATGGTAAGCTTCTTGAAAACTTCCCTGTTGATGGCTTCGGAGGTTTGCTGAAACATAGCAAGGAGAAGAATGAGTACAAAAAGCATCAAAGTAAAAAGGACGCATTTTAATTAATGCTTGGGGGCTAGAGTTATATACCTGGCTCATGCGCTGCAAACCTGCCAAGTTTTCTTTGAACTCTTTCGCGTATTCCGCGAAGAGATTCCCGGCTGCGTCCAAGCCGTCATTGATAGCTTTGAAATCCTTGTCAAAGGTGGGAATTTCCTCGTCGAAAGTCCGAGTTAATTTTTCCACCTCTGGGGCCGCCCTTTCCCTCGTGTCCGGGTCGGACACAATGGGCTGGCTGGGCTCTGGGGGCTTGGTGGTGGGGGCTGCAGTAGGCTCTTCCGCCATTGTGCTTGGCGTGTCCGGGGCGACGGCGGGAGAAGGTTGGCTGCCTCGGCTAGAAGAAACCTTGTGTTTCTTCAGCTTCTTCGGCTTCAGAGTGGAAGGTGGCAGGCTAAAAACATAAAAACCCGGAAAAGGTTAAAACACCAAAGATGGATGAAAAAAGTTCCCATAAAAGAAAATTCCAGAAGAAAGAACCTGGAGGTGGCGACGGGGATTCCGTCAAGATCGATAATTTCTTCCGAGGAAGTTATCTTCTTGCGCTTGCGTCCACCCGTAGCGGCGGTGCGCAGCGCGTCCAGCTCAGCCTCAGACACCAAGTCCGAATCTGAAAGATCCTCGAACTGTCGAACAAGCAAGATCAAAATCAGAAGCTAGGAAATCCGAGATAAAATAGAACTGTACCCAAATGACTGAAAAATTACCTTGGGAACCGGATTTTCGGCCGTATACATTGGCCGACTCTCTGTGTATTGGTCGCGCGATGCGACCAACTGGTTGATGCGCCGCCTAAGTTCCTTTGCGGGCCAATCCTTGGCGGATGTTCGCATCGGATCATTGACTCCCGTGTATTCGCACAGGAAACGGCCGCTGTGGTTGGCTAGTGGCTGGATCCGCCTAATCAGCCAGCATAGAACCGTGTCCATGCCAGTTAGAGGCGGATCCATGGAGGTGAGCTTGGCGATGCGCCGCTTGATCTTTAGTAGATCTGGCGGCAGAACTTGGACGGCTTCTGTTCCCCAGTTATCCTGGGGAACGGCGGCGGAGTTCACAAAAGGTGGAACCCCGACGGCCTTTTTAGGAAAAGGCACGTCGGGATGATAGAAGAAAGAACCCGTCCAAAATTTGACGGATTCTGAAGTTTTGATCTTGGGGAACCAATCCTCTCTGAATCTCCGAAGAGTGAAGGATATAGTTCCGCAAGTTGGGAGTGCGCCCTCCGAAGAGTTTCGCTTAACTCCAAAACAGTACATCCAGAAATCTAACCTAGGTTCTAGCCCTAAGTAGCCTTCGAACAAGGCCTGAAAGCCGGCCATGTATAGAATGGAATTGGGGGGAAGATTGTGGGGCTGGATGTTGTAATGAGAGAGAACCTGGAGGAAGAAAGAAGATGGTGGAAGTCCCATACCTCGCAAAAGGTGGGAAGAAAGGAGTACCCTTTCGCCATCCTGTGGCGCGGGTTCGGTTTCTTCTTCTGGCAGCCGCCATTTCTTCTTGAGAACCAGGCCCTCCTTTTCCAAGTTTGGAAGGAGAGCCGGGGGAATACTGCAGGCACTCCAGTTGCCTGCAAATTCCGCTTCCTCGTCCGCTCCGGTGGCGGCGGCGGCGGCGGCCTCCGCGGCGGCGAGTTCGTCGCCGAGGAGCTCGATCTTTTCCTCCGCCGTTTCAGGTGCAAACGGCGGGGTTGTCGCGGCGCTCGATGTCGCAATGTCCGCGGCGGTGGAAGTGTTTTCTCCACCCGCCGCGGAAGCCGTAGTCTTCTCCGGCTCGCCGCCGGCGTGCTTCTGCGATCCTGGCTGTGGATCCAGATCGCTGACGAGCTCGTCGATGGCGGCGCGGGTCGGTGACGGTGGCGAAGAAGCCATTTTTTGGTGGCGCTTTGCGTTCAGCGTGCGACGGATACGTGCGTTGGGACAAGGACTTTCTCTCGAGCTCGCGTGCGCGTCAATGGTGTGGGCAGTGAGGGAGTGAGGAAAGTTTCGGAGGAGGACGACGATGGCTATTTATAGCCAGGGAACCGTTTAGATACGTGCCAACGGCTCTTTCGACCGTTGGATGCTCGACGCGTGTCGCTCGCCGGAAACTACGGGAAATATAACGACAGGGGAATGATGGCTATCTCCTCGTTTCCCGTGAGAATCTGTCAGAGATACGTTGCAGGGTTTCCCGCGTGAAACCAAACTTCTCCGATATTCCCCAATGTTAAGGAGATGACAGAAGATGAGCCTGTCAAAAAACCTCCTTCTTCCAAGAAAAAGCACCGTGCATCTAAAAAACTCCAATACAAACTCCGGAAGAAAAAATCAGCCGATCTCGCTGATGAAAACCTGGAAGTTGGAGATATTAGCGGCACAAAGCCCGCGGAAAAGAAATCTAAGGAAATCACTGCTCTGCCAATGACAGAACTGGAAGAGCAAGAGCTAGTACAAACACTAGTGGGACCAGATGAACCCCCTGAGATGCTGGAAGCCAGGAGACAAGCTTTCCAACGGCAACAGCAACATCTGCTTAGATCTCGGCAACATCTCCAACAAACCCATAATGACATCAAAGTCATGAAGGAAGAAATAGAGGAGTACGAGAGAAAGCATAGATCTGCCTTAAAACCTACTAGGTTACCCGGAATCGCAAGACCGGAAGAACTGCCGCCAAAAGAAAGGTTCTACAACCCATCTTGGCAAAAGCAGTTAAACGGCAAAGATGCCAAGGGCGAACCAATATACAAAACCGCAGCAGAAAACGCGGAAGCAGCATTCGCCATCCTAAACAATGATCTGTACTCCAACGGGGAAAAACTCCAAGGGGTGTATGCTTTCCTAGGAAAAGCATTACAGCAGCAGCAGCGAGGCCAAGAGCGATCAGGGAGGCTGCATGATAATTCCGCCCTCTGCAAAACAGTTACTTGCGCTGCTGGAGCACCTGGACCGGAAGAACCCGGAGATTCGGATAAAAAAGAGGATCCGAGAAAAGACAAGAAAAACCCCGACAACCGGGACGCAGCGTCTAGAACCGGACCTCATCTCCCGAAAGATGGATACAAACCACACGATCGGGAAGACAAACACCGGAATGACGGCAAAATAATGCCACCTACGAGAAACCCAGCTGAAAAAGCTGGAAGATATGATATACCTCACAGACGTGAAAGATCCCGGACACCTCCTAAGGATAAGGAAAGGCATAGAAGCAGAACTCCGCCTAAAGGACGTGAACACGGAAGAGATAGAGATAACCTCGGAAAAGCGCGTCCGCGCAACAATGGAAAAGAAAGGAGCAGATCCCCTTCTGTCCATTCAGCCGGGAGATATTCTGCACACATTGATAGAGCAGAAAAGGATGATCTATACTTTGGTCCTAAATGTTTTACTGACAGGATCCGAAGGATAACCCTGCATTCTGGCTTCGCCAAAGTTGGTCCAACCTACCAAAAGTATACCGGCAGTACAAACCCGGATACCTGGCTCTCAGATTATTATACAGCCGTCCAAATCAACAATGGGACAGACCTGGAAGCTGTCAAGTTTCTTCCCCTAATGTTGCTAGACGGAGCCAGAGATTGGATCAATGGTTTACCATCAAGAACTGTCGACAGTTGGGATGATATGGCGAGAGTATTCACTCAGCATTTTCGGGGAACATACAAACGCCCAAATAGCATCAACCAGCTGAACCGTTGCACCCAATTTGAGGACGAACCATACGTGGATTTCATCTCCAGATGGACTGGAATGAAGAATAGTTGCTCTGGAGTAACTGACGTACAAGCAATGCATGCTTTCGTCAATGGCCTGAAACCCGGACTCGTACCGTTCATGGTTGGTTCTAAACAGCACAAAGATCTCGGATCTATGCTTACAACCGCCAATGAGCATGCTGCAGCCGAAGATGATATCAGAGCAAGAGGAGGCAATATTGAGTCACTAATACTCGCCAAGAAAACCCCTCGTTCTGACAAAAAAGGAACTCCAGAGTCAACGACAAAGCCCAAGGAGGTCAACATAGCCTTTGGAGGAGAAAAGGTGAATAAGTGGAAAGGCCGCAGTCCAGATCCAATCAATTACACTCCCGAAGAATGGGAGAGAATTAAGTCGGAACCCTGCGTCCACCACTCGCAATTTGGGAAACCAACCCACACAAACGCGCAATGCCGGCTAAACAAGCATATGAAAGGCAATGCAGGATCCGGAAATAAAGGGAAGGGTTCCAAAAGGAAACCTGCCAAACAAAAGCCAGAAGCTGAAAAAGAAGACAGTGAATCGGACACTGATGACAAAATCCAGGAACAACAGCGAAAAGGTGAACCCAAATTTCCGAGAGTTGACGGAGAAGCAATGTTAACTTTCTTAGCAACCCCGTCAGCAAAGGTGGCCAAAAGAACACTTCGGGAGATAAACGCAGTTGTTCCTGCGACCCCGAAATTCTTGAAGTACTCCAACACACCGATAATCTGGGATCAGTCTGATCATCCCGGAAATATCCCTGAACCCGGCACACAAGCTCTTGTTGTAAGCCCTATTGTTCAAAACACTAGGCTAAGAAGAGTGCTGATGGATGGAGGATCCAGCATCAATATAATGTATCTGGATACACTGAAGCACTTTAAGATCTCCGAGTCCCAGCTCAACTACAGCAATATACGCTTCCATGGCATTGTTCCTGGCAGGCAAGCACGATCCCTAGGAGAAATTTCCCTAGATGTCACCTTCGGAGATAAAGATCACTTCCGGCAGGAAAAAGTATCCTTCGAAGTAGTGCCGTTCGAAAGCGTGTATCACGCAATACTCGGACGTCCGGCTTTCGCCAAATTTATGGCAAGATCTTGCTATATTTACAACAAGCTGAAGATGCCAGGACCCAAAGGAGGAGTAATCACCATTGCCGGTGATTTCAAGCTGGCAAACGAGTTGGAAAAAGAAAACGCCCTTTGCGCTCAGAGAGTTATAGCGAAGGAGGAACTGAAGGAATTAGCCAAGGAGGTATCGCCGAAAGAAATGCCGACAGGAAAAGAAACTCGGAAGCCAACAGATAGCTTCAAGGCGTCCGAGAATACAAGACAGGTAATCCTAGATCCCAAAGATCCGACAAAATTCGTCGTCGTAGGGACTGGGATGACTGACAAATAGGAAGGCGAGCTCATCAAGTTCCTCCGTGAGAACTGGGATATTTTTGCCTGGTGTCCGGCTGACATGCCAGGCGTACCCAGGGAACTTGCTGAGCACCAACTCAAGGTTATTCCCGGATCAAAACCCGTCAAACAAGGTCTCCGTCGATTTGACGGAAGAAGACGGAAGGCTATTGGCAAGGAAATTATCCGGCTTTTAGCAGCGGATTTCATCAAGGAAGTAATCCATACTGATTGGTCCGCAAATCCGGTCCTAGTACCGAAGAAAGACACCACTGCTCTTAGAATGTGTATAGATTACACAGGATTGAACAAGTTGTGTCCGAAAGATAGGTTCGCGTTACCGCGAATCGATCAAATAATAGATGCCACTGCAGGCTCCGAGCTTTTATGCTTTTTGGATGCATACTCCGGGTACCACCAAATACGCATGAAAAAGGAAGATCAAATCAAAACTTCTTTTATAACCCCGTATGGGACGTACTATTACATAACCATGCCTTTTGGCCTGAAGAACGCAGGTGCAACCTACCAGCGTTGCATGCAACGTTCTTTGCATAGTCAAATTGGCAGAAACGTTCATGTTTACGTGGACGATATTGCCGTCATAACCAAGGAAAAAGATACACTCCTTGAGGATTTGCGAGAAACTTTCGAAAACTTGCGCACTTACAAGATGAAGTTGAATCCATCTAAGTGCGTATTCGGGGTTCCCTCAGGAAAACTTCTGGGTTTCATTGTTTCCCACAGAGGAATAGAAGTTAACCCGGAAAAGATCAAGGCAATCTTGAACATCTCAAAACCTACATGTGTAAAAGATGTCCAAAGATTGACGGGTTCCGCCGCAGCCGTCAGCAGATTTATCAGTTGGCTGGGGGCTAAAACCTTACCACTCTACAAGCTGCTGAAAAAATTCGACAAAGTCAAGTGGATTGCGGAAGCCTGGGAACGTCTAGAAAGTTATGTGCCTTTCCGTACTAAGTTCAATTCTATGTAAACATCTTTTGAGATCATGAAATAAAGTTGTCGGAATGCTGTCATCCATATTCTTTATAAGTGTAAAGTGTTTCCGCCTCATCTATTTCCCAATGATCTTACAAATTGCTCAACGTTAACCCGAATTGTGCTTGCGTACTCGGCGTTACAAAACTGAATGATTTTTCAGCCTATTAACGGCTAAGGGAAACTTGAATTGCCTGTGTGCCCAAGTTTCACTTAAAACTTTCCTTGAATTCTCTAAGCCTTATCTGATTGTGTGTGTGTTGGGTTACTGGAACTAGTTAGTAAAAATGCCTTTAGCATGATCCATGTTTCCGAGTTTCAAAACTGCTTGGTTCGTCCCCAGTTACTCGGCATGAAGATTCATATTGCTATTTGAGCCATTTCAAACACTAAGGACAGTTAAAACATACACACCAGAGAACTTAGAAGATAAAGGAATGATCAAAACCCAAAAAACTTGCAAAGAATTTCATAATTTAAACTGCAACAGACGGAAGTTTCATTCATACAACAGAAGCATTACATTTTGGATTACATTAAAAGAACAGTAATGCTCCTATTTTTTCTATCCAGGTTCCAGGTAACCCTTCAAGCATCCGACTCCTCCTCGCTGCTTTCGTCTTCGGGGATTGGAGGGATCTCCGCTTCTGGATAGTTGACGGAGATATTTACCATGGAGGCAATCTGGGTGGCGTGGCCTTTGACTTCACCAAAGATGGTGTTTTGCTGCATATCCGTGTATCCTTGAGGGACACCGGACGCCACGCGCCAGGATTTAGCACTAGGGTAGTGCATGCGCATGAGGCCAAGAGCCATGCGCGCACCACCCCGTGCAGCGGAGCGAAGGAGAGATTCCTTAGACTCCGCCACCTCCATGATGGCACCCGGAAGTTTTTCAACCTCCGAGCACTCCCCAGATTTTTCGGGAAGAAACTTGTCTACCAGCTGCGTTGCAGCAGCCTTGATCAAATTCCATGTCTCCCCGAAAGCTCGGATGCCTGCAATCCGAGTGCCATCTGGGGTATCGCCTGTTTTTTCCAGTAAAATACCTAAAAAAGTTAGATGGAAAAACAGAGCAAGTAAAACATGGAAAGATGACAAATGAATAAGAGATTTACCGATGAGCTTGTCGATCTCGGAAACTTCCTCCAGGCGAAGGTTCAGAGCGTCGGTCAAATCCCGAATGGTGGATTTGTCCTTCTCCGCCTGCTCGGAAGCCTTGGAATTAGAAACTCCAAGGGCCACATTACTGGCTTCCAAGTCTTGTTGTGCTTTCACAAGGTTCTTGTGAAGCTCAACATTCTCCTTGCGGAGAATTTCGGCATTGCCAGAATCTTCTGCTGCTTGTTTAGCCTCAGCTAATGCAGCTGAAAAGCAAGGGAAAAATCCGAGTTAGCCAGCTCCTCGGAAAAAACTTAGGCAAATAATTGAATCGGAAATTTCAGGAGGAAAATGTTTACCTTGTGTTTCCGACAATGCGAGCTTAGCTGATTCCAGCTCTGCTTCCCTTTCTTCAAGAATAGAGAGAAGACTTCTAACTTCTTTATTCTTGATGGTAAGCTTCTTGAAAACTTCCCTGTTGATGGCTTCGGAGGTTTGCTGAAACATAGCAAGGAGAAGAATGAGTACAAAAAGCATCAAAGTAAAAAGCACGCATTTTAATTAATGCTTGGGGGCTAGAGTTATATACCTGGCTCATGCGCTGCAAACCTGCCAAGTTTTCTTTGAACTCTTTCGCGTATTCCGCGAAGAGATTCCCGGCTGCGTCCAAGCCGTCATTGATAGCTTTGAAATCCTTGTCAAAGGTGGGAATTTCCTCGTCGAAAGTCCGAGTTAATTTTTCCACCTCTGGGGCCGCCCTTTCCCTCGTGTCCGGGTCGGACACAATGGGCTGGCTGGGCTCTAGGGGCTTGGTGGTGGGGGCTGCAGTAGGCTCTTCCGCCATTGTGCTTGGCGTGTCCGGGGCGACGGCGGGTCAAGGTTGGCTGCCTCGGCTAGAAGAAACCTTGTGTTTCTTCAGCTTCTTCGGCTTCAGAGTGGAAGGTGGCAGGCTAAAAACATAAAAACCCGGAAAAGGTTAAAACACCGAAGATGGATGAAAAAAGTTCCCATAAAAGAAAATTCCAGAAGAAAGAACCTGGAGGTGGCGACGGGGATTCCGTCAAGATCGATAATTTCTTCCGAGGAAGTTATCTTCTTGCGCTTGCGTCCACCCGTAGCGGCGGTGCGCAGCGCGTCCAGCTCAGCCTCAGACACCAAGTCTGAATCTGAAAGATCCTCGAACTGTCGAACAAGCAAGATCAAAATCAGAAGCTAGGAAATCCGAGATAAAATAGAACTGTACCCAAATGACTGAAAAATTACCTTGGGAACCGGATTTTCGGCCGTATACATTGGCCGACTCTCTGTGTATTGGTCGCGCGATGCGACCAACTGGTTGATGCGCCGCCTAAGTTCCTTTGCGGGCCAATCCTTGGCGGATGTTCGCATCGGATCATTGACTCCCGTGTATTCGCACAGGAAACGGCCGCTGTGGTTGGCTAGTGGCTGGATCCGCCTAATCAGCCAGCATAGAACCGTGTCCATGCCAGTTAGAGGCGGATCCATGGAGGTGAGCTTGGCGATGCGCCGCTTGATCTTTAGTAGATCTGGCGGCAGAACTTGGACGGCTTCTGTTCCCCAGTTATCCTGGGGAACGGCGGCGGAGTTCACAAAAGGTGGAACCCCGACGGCCTTTTTAGGAAAAGGCACGTCGGGATGATAGAAGAAAGAACCCGTCCAAAATTTGACGGATTCTGAAGTTTTGATCTTGGGGAACCAATCCTCTCGGAATCTCCGAAGAGTGAAGGATATAGTTCCGCAAGTTGGGAGTGCGCCCTCCGAAGAGTTTCGCTTAACTCCAAAACAGTACATCCAGAAATCTAACCTAGGTTCTAGCCCTAAGTAGCCTTCGAACAAGGCCTGAAAGCCGGCCATGTATAGAATGGAATTGGAGGGAAGATTGTGGGGCTGGATGTTGTAATGAGAGAGAACCTGGAGGAAGAAAGAAGATGGTGGAAGTCCCATACCTCGCAAAAGGTGGGAAGAAAGGAGTACCCTTTCGCCATCCCGTGGCGCGGGTTCGGTTTCTTCTTCTGGCAGCCGCCATTTCTTCTTGAGAACCAGGCCCTCCTTTTCCAAGTTTGGAAGGAGAGCCGGGGGAATACTGCAGGCACTCCAGTTGCCTGCAGATTCCGCTTCCTCGTCCGCTCCGGTGGCGGCGGCGGCGGCGGCCTCCGCGGCGGCGAGTTCGTCGCCGAGGAGCTCGATCTTTTCCTCCGCCGTTTCAGGTGCAAACGGCGGGGTTGTCGCGGCGCTCGATGTCGCAATGTCCGTGGCGGTGGAAGTGTTTTCTCCACCCGCCGCGGAAGCCGTAGTCTTCTCCGGCTCGCCGCCGGCGTGCTTCTGCGATCCTGGCTGTGGATCCAGATCGCTGACGAGCTCGTCGATGGCGGCGCGGGTCGGTGACGGCGGCGAAGAAGCCATTTTTTGGTGGCGCTTTGCGTTCAGCGTGCGACGGATACGTGCGTTGGGACAAGGACTTGCTCTCGAGCTCGCGTGCGCGTCAATGGTGTGGGCAGTGAGGGAGTGAGGAAAGTTTCGGAGGAGGACGAAGATGGCTATTTATAGCCAGGGAACCGTTTAGATACGTGCCAACGGCTCTTTCGACCGTTGGATGCTCGACGCGTGTCGCTCGCCGGAAACTACGGGAAATATAACGACAGGGGAATGATGGCTATCTCCTCGTTTCCCGTGAGAATCTGTCAGAGATACGTTGCAGGGTTTCCCGCGTGAAACCAAACTTCTCCGATATTCCCCAATGTTAAGGAGATGACAGAAGATGAGCATGTCAAAAAACCTCCTTCTTCCAAGAAAAAGCACCGTGCATCTAAAAAACTCCAATACAAACTCCGGAAGAAAAAATCAGCCGATCTCGCTGATGAAAACCTGGAAGTTGGAGATATTAGCAGCACAAAGCCCGCGGAAAAGAAATCTAAGGAAATCACTGCTCTGCCAATGACAGAACTGGAAGAGCAAGAGCTATTACAAACACCAGTGGGACCAGATGAACCCCGTGAGATGCTGGAAGCCAGGAGACAAGCTTTCCAACGGCAACAGCAACATCTGCTTAGATCTCGGCAACATCTCCAACACACCCATAATGACATCAAAGTCATGAAGGAAGAAATAGAGGAGTACGAGAGAAATCATAGATCTGCCTTAAAACCTACTAGGTTACCCGGAATCGCAAGACCGGAAGAACTGCCGCCAAAAGAAAGGTTCTACAACCCATCTTGGCAAAAGCAGTTAAACGGCAAAGATGCCAAGGGCGAACCAATATACAAAACCGCAGCAGAAAACGCGGAAGCAGCATTCGCCATCCTAAACAATGATCTATACTCCAACGGGGAAAAACTCCAAGGGGTGTATGCTTTCCTAGGAAAAGCATTACAGCAGCAGCAGCGAGGCCAAGAGCGATCAGGGAGGCTGCATGATAATTCCGCCCTCTGCAAAACAGTTACTTGCGCTGCTGGAGCACCTGGACCGGAAGAACCCGGAGATTCGGATAAAAAAGAGGATCCGAGAAAAGACAAGAAAAACCCCGACAACCGGGACGCAGCGTCTAGAACCGGACCTCATCTCCCGAAAGATGGATACAAACCACACGATCGGGAAGACAAACACCGGAATGACGGCAAAATAATGCCACCTCCGAGAAACCCAGCTGAAAAAGCTGGAAGATATGATATACCTCACAGACGTGAAAGATCCCGGACACCTCCTAAGGATAAGGAAAGGCATAGAAGCAGAACTCCGCCTAAAGGACGTGAACACGGAAGAGATAGAGATAACCTCGGAAAAGCGCGTCCGCGCAACAATGGAAAAAAAAGGAGCAGATCCCCTTCTGTCCATTCAGCCGGGAGATATTCTGCACACATTGATAGAGCAGAAAAGGATGATCTATAGTTTGGTCCTAAATGTTTTACTGACAGGATCCGAAGGATAACCCTGCATTCTGGCTTCGCCAAAGTTGGTCCAACCTACCAAAAGTATACCGGCAGTACAAACCCGGATACCTGGCTCTCAGATTATTATACAGCCGTCCAAATCAACAATGGGACAGACCTGGAAGCTGTCAAGTTTCTTCCCCTAATGTTGCTAGACGGAGCCAGAGATTGGATCAATGGTTTACCATCAAGAACTGTCGACAGTTGGGATGATATGGCGAGAGTATTCACTCAGCATTTTCGGGGAACATACAAACGCCCAAATAGCATCAACCAGCTGAACCGTTGCACCCAATTTGAGGACGAACCATACGTGGATTTCATCTCCAGATGGACTGCAATGAAGAATAGTTGCTCTGGAGTAACTGACGTACAAGCAATGCATGCTTTCGTCAATGGCCTGAAACCCGGACTCGTACCGTTCATGGTTGGTTCTAAACAGCACAAAGATCTCGGATCTATGCTTACAACCGCCAATGAGCATGCTGCAGCCGAAGATGATATCAGAGCAAGAGGAGGCAATATTGAGTCACTAATACTCGCCAAGAAAACCCCTCGTTCTGACAAAAAAGGAACTCCAGAGTCAACGACAAAGCCCAAGGAGGTCAACATAGCCTTTGGAGGAGAAAAGGTGAATAAGTGGAAAGGCCGCAGTCCAGATCCAATCAATTACACTCCCGAAGAATGGGAGAGAATTAAGTCGGAACCCTGCGTCCACCACTCGCAATTTGGGAAACCAACCCACACAAACGCGCAATGCCGGCTAAACAAGCATATGAAAGGCAATGCAGGATCCGGAAATAAAGGGAAGGGTTCCAAAAGGAAACCTGCCAAACAAAAGCCAGAAGCTGAAAAAGAAGACAGTGAATCGGACACTGATGACAAAATCCAGGAACAACAGCGAAAAGGTGAACCCAAATTTCCGAGAGTTGACGGAGAAGCAATGTTAACTTTCTTAGCAACCCCGTCAGCAAAGGTGGCCAAAAGAACACTTCGGGAGATAAACGCAGTTGTTCCTGCGACCCCGAAATTCTTGAAGTACTCCAACACACCGATAATCTGGGATCAGTCTGATCATCCCGGAAATATCCCTGAACCCGGCACACAAGCTCTTGTTGTAAGCCCTATTGTTCAAAACACTAGGCTAAGAAGAGTGCTGATGGATGGAGGATCCAGCATCAATATAATGTATCTGGATACACTGAAGCACTTTAAGATCTCCGAGTCCCAGCTCAACTACAGCAATATACGCTTCCATGGCATTGTTCCTGGCAGGCAAGCACGATCCCTAGGAGAAATTTCCCTAGATGTCACCTTCGGAGATAAAGATCACTTCCGGCAGGAAAAAGTATCCTTCGAAGTAGTGCCGTTCGAAAGCGTGTATCACGCAATACTCGGACGTCCGGCTTTCGCCAAATTTATGGCAAGATCTTGCTATATTTACAACAAGCTGAAGATGCCAGGACCCAAAGGAGGAGTAATCACCATTGCCGGTGATTTCAAGCTGGCAAACGAGTTGGAAAAAGAAAACGCCCTTTGCGCTCAGAGAGTTATAGCGAAGGAGGAACTGAAGGAATTAGCCAAGGAGGTATCGCCGAAAGAAATGCCGGCAGGAAAAGAAACTCGGAAGCCAACAGATAGCTTCAAGGCGTCCGAGAATACAAGACAGGTAATCCTAGATCCCAAAGATCCGACAAAATTCGTCGTCGTAGGGACTGGGATGACTGACAAATAGGAAGGCGAGCTCATCAAGTTCCTCCGTGAGAACTGGGATATTTTTGCCTGGTGTCCGGCTGACATGCCAGGCGTACCCAGGGAACTTGCTGAGCACCAACTCAAGGTTATTCCCGGATCAAAACCCGTCAAACAAGGTCTCCGTCGATTTGACGGAAGAAGACGGAAGGCTATTGGCAAGGAAATTATCCGGCTTTTAGCAGCGGATTTCATCAAGGAAGTAATCCATACTGATTGGTCCGCAAATCCGGTCCTAGTACCGAAGAAAGACACCACTGCTCTTAGAATGTGTATAGATTACACAGGATTGAACAAGTTGTGTCCGAAAGATAGGTTCGCGTTACCGCGAATCGATCAAATAATAGATGCCACTGCAGGCTCCGAGCTTTTATGCTTTTTGGATGCATACTCCGGGTACCACCAAATACGCATGAAAAAGGAAGATCAAATCAAAACTTCTTTTATAACCCCGTATGGGACGTACTATTACATAACCATGCCTTTTGGCCTGAAGAACGCAGGTGCAACCTACCAGCGTTGCATGCAACGTTCTTTGCATAGTCAAATTGGCAGAAACGTTCATGTTTACGTGGACGATATTGCCGTCATAACCAAGGAAAAAGATACACTCCTTGAGGATTTGCGAGAAACTTTCGAAAACTTGCGCACTTACAAGATGAAGTTGAATCCATCTAAGTGCGTATTCGGGGTTCCCTCAGGAAAACTTCTGGGTTTCATTGTTTCCCACAGAGGAATAGAAGTTAACCCGGAAAAGATCAAGGCAATCTTGAACATCTCAAAACCTACATGTGTAAAAGATGTCCAAAGATTGACGGGTTCCGCCGCAGCCGTCAGCAGATTTATCAGTTGGCTGGGGGCTAAAACCTTACCACTCTACAAGCTGCTGAAAAAATTCGACAAAGTCAAGTGGATTGCGGAAGCCTGGGAACGTCTAGAAAGTTATGTGCCTTTCCGTACTAAGTTCAATTCTATGTAAACATCTTTTGAGATCATGAAATAAAGTTGTCGGAATGCTGTCATCCATATTCTTTATAAGTGTAAAGTGTTTCCGCCTCATCTATTTCCCAATGATCTTACAAATTGCTCAACGTTAACCCGAATTGTGCTTGTGTACTCGGCGTTACAAAACTGAATGATTTTTCAGCCTATTAACGGCTAAGGGAAACTTGAATTGCCTGTGTGCCCAAGTTTCACTTAAAACTTTCCTTGAATTCTCTAAGCCTTATCTGATTGTGTGTGTGTTGGGTTACTGGAACTAGTTAGTAAAAATGCCTTTAGCATGATCCATGTTTCCGAGTTTCAAAACTGCTTGGTTCGTCCCCAGTTACTCGGCATGAAGATTCATATTGCTATTTGAGCCATTTCAAACACTAAGGACAGTTAAAACATACACACCAGAGAACTTAGAAGATAAAGGAATGATCAAAACCCAAAAAACTTGCAAAGAATTTCATAATTTAAACTGCAACAGACGGAAGTTTCATTCATACAACAGAAGCATTACATTTTGGATTACATTAAAAGAACAGTAATGCTCCTATTTTTTCTATCCAGGTTCCAGGTAACCCTTCAAGCATCCGACTCCTCCTCGCTGCTTTCGTCTTCGGGGATTGGAGGGATCTCCGCTTCTGGATAGTTGACGGAGATATTTACCATGGAGGAAATCTGGGTGGCGTGGCCTTTGACTTCACCAAAGATGGTGTTTTGCTGCATATCCGTGTATCCTTGAGGGACACCGGACGCCACGCGCCAGGATTTAGCACTAGGGTAGTGCATGCGCATGAGGCCAAGAGCCATGCGCGCACCACCCCGTGCAGCGGAGCGAAGGAGAGATTCCTTAGACTCCGCCACCTCCATGATGGCACCCGGAAGTTTTTCAACCTCCGAGCACTCCCCAGATTTTTCGGGAAGAAACTTGTCTACCAGCTGCGTTGCAGCAGCCTTGATCAAATTCCATGTCTCCCCGAAAGCTCGGATGCCTGCAATCCGAGTGCCATCTGGGGTATCGCCTGTTTTTTCCAGTAAAATACCTTAAAAAGTTAGATGGAAAAACAGAGCAAGTAAAACATGGAAAGATGACAAATGAATAAGAGATTTACCGATGAGCTTGTCGATCTCGGAAACTTCCTCCAGGCGAAGGTTCAGAGCGTCGGTCAAATCCCGAATGGTGGATTTGTCCTTCTCCGCCTGCTCGGAAGCCTTGGAATTAGAAACTCCAAGGGCCAGATTACTGGCTTCCAAGTCTTGTTGTGCTTTCACAAGGTTCTTGTGAAGCTCAACATTCTCCTTGCGGAGAATTTCGGCATTGCCAGAATCTTCTGCTGCTTGTTTAGCCTCAGCTAATGCAGCTGAAAAGCAAGGGAAAAATCCGAGTTAGCCAGCTCCTCGGAAAAAACTTAGGCAAATAATTGAATCGGAAATTTCAGGAGGAAAATGTTTACCTTGTGTTTCCGACAATGCGAGCTTAGCTGATTCCAGCTCTGCTTCCCTTTCTTCAAGAATAGAGAGAAGACTTCTAACTTCTTTATTCTTGATGGTAAGCTTCTTGAAAACTTCCCTGTTGATGGCTTCGGAGGTTTGCTGAAACATAGCAAGGAGAAGAATGAGTACAAAAAGCATCAAAGTAAAAAGCACGCATTTTAATTAATGCTTGGGGGCTAGAGTTATATACCTGGCTCATGCGCTGCAAACCTGCCAAGTTTTCTTTGAACTCTTTCGCGTATTCCGCGAAGAGATTCCCGGCTGCGTCCAAGCCGTCATTGATAGCTTTGAAATCCTTGTCAAAGGTGGGAATTTCCTCGTCGAAAGTCCGAGTTAATTTTTCCACCTCTGGGGCCGCCCTTTCCCTCGTGTCCGGGTCGGACACAATGGGCTGGCTGGGCTCTAGGGGCTTGGTGGTGGGGGCTGCAGTAGGCTCTTCCGCCATTGTGCTTGGCGTGTCCGGGGCGACGGCGGGAGAAGGTTGGCTGCCTCGGCTAGAAGAAACCTTGTGTTTCTTCAGCTTCTTCGGCTTCAGAGTGGAAGGTGGCAGGCTAAAAACATAAAAACCCGGAAAAGGTTAAAACACCGAAGATGGATGAAAAAAGTTCCCATAAAAGAAAATTCCAGAAGAAAGAACCTGGAGGTGGCGACGGGGATTCCGTCAAGATCGATAATTTCTTCCGAGGAAGTTATCTTCTTGCGCTTGCGTCCACCCGTAGCGGCGGTGCGCAGCGCGTCCAGCTCAGCCTCAGACACCAAGTCTGAATCTGAAAGATCCTCGAACTGTCGAACAAGCAAGATCAAAATCAGAAGCTAGGAAATCCGAGATAAAATAGAACTGTACCCAAATGACTGAAAAATTACCTTGGGAACCGGATTTTCGGCCGTATACATTGGCCGACTCTCTGTGTATTGGTCGCGCGATGCGACCAACTGGTTGATGCGCCGCCTAAGTTCCTTTGCGGGCCAATCCTTGGCGGATGTTCGCATCGGATCATTGACTCCCGTGTATTCGCACAGAAAACGGCCGCTGTGGTTGGCTAGTGGCTGGATCCGCCTAATCAGCCAGCATAGAACCGTGTCCATGCCAGTTAGAGGCGGATCCATGGAGGTGAGCTTGGCGATGCGCCGCTTGATCTTTAGTAGATCTGGCGGCAGAACTTGGACGGCTTCTGTTCCCCAGTTATCCTGGGGAACGGCGGCGGAGTTCACAAAAGGTGGAACCCCGACGGCCTTTTTAGGAAAAGGCACGTCGGGATGATAGAAGAAAGAACCCGTCCAAAATTTGACGGATTCTGAAGTTTTGATCTTGGGGAACCAATCCTCTCGGAATCTCCGAAGAGTGAAGGATATAGTTCCGCAAGTTGGGAGTGCGCCCTCCGAAGAGTTTCGCTTAACTCCAAAACAGTACATCCAGAAATCTAACCTAGGTTCTAGCCCTAAGTAGCCTTCGAACAAGGCCTGAAAGCCGGCCATGTATAGAATGGAATTGGAGGGAAGATTGTGGGGCTGGATGTTGTAATGAGAGAGAACCTGGAGGAAGAAAGAAGATGGTGGAAGTCCCATACCTCGCAAAAGGTGGGAAGAAAGGAGTACCCTTTCGCCATCCCGTGGCGCGGGTTCGGTTTCTTCTTCTGGCAGCCGCCATTTCTTCTTGAGAACCAGGCCCTCCTTTTCCAAGTTTGGAAGGAGAGCCGGGGGAATACTGCAGGCACTCCAGTTGCCTGCAGATTCCGCTTCCTCGTCCGCTCCGGTGGCGGCGGCGGCGGCGGCCTCCGCGGCGGCGAGTTCGTCGCCGAGGAGCTCGATCTTTTCCTCCGCCGTTTCAGGTGCAAACGGCGGGGTTGTCGCGGCGCTCGATGTCGCAATGTCCGTGGCGGTGGAAGTGTTTTCTCCACCCGCCGCGGAAGCCGTAGTCTTCTCCGGCTCGCCGCCGGCGTGCTTCTGCGATCCTGGCTGTGGATCCAGATCGCTGACGAGCTCGTCGATGGCGGCGCGGGTCGGTGACGGCGGCGAAGAAGCCATTTTTTGGTGGCGCTTTGCGTTCAGCGTGCGACGGATACGTGCGTTGGGACAAGGACTTGCTCTCGAGCTCGCGTGCGCGTCAATGGTGTGGGCAGTGAGGGAGTGAGGAAAGTTTCGGAGGAGGACGACGATGGCTATTTATAGCCAGGGAACCGTTTAGATACGTGCCAACGGCTCTTTCGACCGTTGGATGCTCGACGCGTGTCGCTCGCCGAAAACTACGGGAAATATAACGACAGGGGAATGATGGCTATCTCCTCGTTTCCCGTGAGAATCTGTCAGAGATACGTTGCAGGGTTTCCCGCGTGAAACCAAACTTCTCCGATATTCCCCAATGTTAAGGAGATGACAGAAGATGAGCCTGTCAAAAAACCTCCTTCTTCCAAGAAAAAGCACCGTGCATCTAAAAAACTCCAATACAAACTCCGGAAGAAAAAATCAGCCGATCTCGCTGATGAAAACCTGGAAGTTGGAGATATTAGCAGCACAAAGCCCGCGGAAAAGAAATCTAAGGAAATCACTGCTCTGCCAATGACAGAACTGGAAGAGCAAGAGCTATTACAAACACCAGTGGGACCAGATGAACCCCGTGAGATGCTGGAAGCCAGGAGACAAGCTTTCCAACGGCAACAGCAACATCTGCTTAGATCTCGGCAACATCTCCAACAAACCCATAATGACATCAAAGTCATGAAGGAAGAAATAGAGGAGTACGAGAGAAATCATAGATCTGCCTTAAAACCTACTAGGTTACCCGGAATCGCAAGACCGGAAGAACTGCCGCCAAAAGAAAGGTTCTACAACCCATCTTGGCAAAAGCAGTTAAACGGCAAAGATGCCAAGGGCGAACCAATATACAAAACCGCAGCAGAAAACGCGGAAGCAGCATTCGCCATCCTAAACAATGATCTATACTCCAACGGGGAAAAACTCCAAGGGGTGTATGCTTTCCTAGGAAAAGCATTACAGCAGCAGCAGCGAGGCCAAGAGCGATCAGGGAGGCTGCATGATAATTCCGCCCTCTGCAAAACAGTTACTTGCGCTGCTGGAGCACCTGGACCGGAAGAACCCGGAGATTCGGATAAAAAAGAGGATCCGAGAAAAGACAAGAAAAACCCCGACAACCGGGACGCAGCGTCTAGAACCGGACCTCATCTCCCGAAAGATGGATACAAACCACACGATCGGGAAGACAAACACCGGAATGACGGCAAAATAATGCCACCTCCGAGAAACCCAGCTGAAAAAGCTGGAAGATATGATATACCTCACAGACGTGAAAGATCCCGGACACCTCCTAAGGATAAGGAAAGGCATAGAAGCAGAACTCCGCCTAAAGGACGTGAACACGGAAGAGATAGAGATAACCTCGGAAAAGCGCGTCCGCGCAACAATGGAAAAAAAAGGAGCAGATCCCCTTCTGTCCATTCAGCCGGGAGATATTCTGCACACATTGATAGAGCAGAAAAGGATGATCTATAGTTTGGTCCTAAATGTTTTACTGACAGGATCCGAAGGATAACCCTGCATTCTGGCTTCGCCAAAGTTGGTCCAACCTACCAAAAGTATACCGGCAGTACAAACCCGGATACCTGGCTCTCAGATTATTATACAGCCGTCCAAATCAACAATGGGACAGACCTGGAAGCTGTCAAGTTTCTTCCCCTAATGTTGCTAGACGGAGCCAGAGATTGGATCAATGGTTTACCATCAAGAACTGTCGACAGTTGGGATGATATGGCGAGAGTATTCACTCAGCATTTTCGGGGAACATACAAACGCCCAAATAGCATCAACCAGCTGAACCGTTGCACCCAATTTGAGGACGAACCATACGTGGATTTCATCTCCAGATGGACTGCAATGAAGAATAGTTGCTCTGGAGTAACTGACGTACAAGCAATGCATGCTTTCGTCAATGGCCTGAAACCCGGACTCGTACCGTTCATGGTTGGTTCTAAACAGCACAAAGATCTCGGATCTATGCTTACAACCGCCAATGAGCATGCTGCAGCCGAAGATGATATCAGAGCAAGAGGAGGCAATATTGAGTCACTAATACTCGCCAAGAAAACCCCTCGTTCTGACAAAAAAGGAACTCCAGAGTCAACGACAAAGCCCAAGGAGGTCAACATAGCCTTTGGAGGAGAAAAGGTGAATAAGTGGAAAGGCCGCAGTCCAGATCCAATCAATTACACTCCCGAAGAATGGGAGAGAATTAAGTCGGAACCATGCGTCCACCACTCGCAATTTGGGAAACCAACCCACACAAACGCGCAATGCCGGCTAAACAAGCATATGAAAGGCAATGCAGGATCCGGAAATAAAGGGAAGGGTTCCAAAAGGAAACCTGCCAAACAAAAGCCAGAAGCTGAAAAAGAAGACAGTGAATCGGACACTGATGACAAAATCCAGGAACAACAGCGAAAAGGTGAACCCAAATTTCCGAGAGTTGACGGAGAAGCAATGTTAACTTTCTTAGCAACCCCGTCAGCAAAGGTGGCCAAAAGAACACTTCGGGAGATAAACGCAGTTGTTCCTGCGACCCCGAAATTCTTGAAGTACTCCAACACACCGATAATCTGGGATCAGTCTGATCATCCCGGAAATATCCCTGAACCCGGCACACAAGCTCTTGTTGTAAGCCCTATTGTTCAAAACACTAGGCTAAGAAGAGTGCTGATGGATGGAGGATCCAGCATCAATATAATGTATCTGGATACACTGAAGCACTTGAAGATCTCCGAGTCCCAGCTCAACTACAGCAATATACGCTTCCATGGCATTGTTCCTGGCAGGCAAGCACGATCCCTAGGAGAAATTTCCCTAGATGTCACCTTCGGAGATAAAGATCACTTCCGGCAGGAAAAAGTATCCTTCGAAGTAGTGCCGTTCGAAAGCGTGTATCACGCAATACTCGGACGTCCGGCTTTCGCCAAATTTATGGCAAGATCTTGCTATATTTACAACAAGCTGAAGATGCCAGGACCCAAAGGAGGAGTAATCACCATTGCCGGTGATTTCAAGCTGGCAAACGAGTTGGAAAAAGAAAACGCCCTTTGCGCTCAGAGAGTTATAGCGAAGGAGGAACTGAAGGAATTAGCCAAGGAGGTATCGCCGAAAGAAATGCCGGCAGGAAAAGAAACTCGGAAGCCAACAGATAGCTTCAAGGCGTCCGAGAATACAAGACAGGTAATCCTAGATCCCAAAGATCCGACAAAATTCGTCGTCGTAGGGACTGGGATGACTGACAAATAGGAAGGCGAGCTCATCAAGTTCCTCCGTGAGAACTGGGATATTTTTGCCTGGTGTCCGGCTGACATGCCAGGCGTACCCAGGGAACTTGCTGAGCACCAACTCAAGGTTATTCCCGGATCAAAACCCGTCAAACAAGGTCTCCGTCGATTTGACGGAAGAAGACGGAAGGCTATTGGCAAGGAAATTATCCGGCTTTTAGCAGCGGATTTCATCAAGGAAGTAATCCATACTGATTGGTCCGCAAATCCGGTCCTAGTACCGAAGAAAGACACCACTGCTCTTAGAATGTGTATAGATTACACAGGATTGAACAAGTTGTGTTCGAAAGATAGGTTCGCGTTACCGCGAATCGATCAAATAATAGATGCCACTGCAGGCTCCGAGCTTTTATGCTTTTTGGATGCATACTCCGGGTACCACCAAATACGCATGAAAAAGGAAGATCAAATCAAAACTTCTTTTATAACCCCGTATGGGACGTACTATTACATAACCATGCCTTTTGGCCTGAAGAACGCAGGTGCAACCTACCAGCGTTGCATGCAACGTTCTTTGCATAGTCAAATTGGCAGAAACGTTCATGTTTACGTGGACGATATTGCCGTCATAACCAAGGAAAAAGATACACTCCTTGAGGATTTGCGAGAAACTTTCGAAAACTTGCGCACTTACAAGATGAAGTTGAATCCATCTAAGTGCGTATTCGGGGTTCCCTCAGGAAAACTTCTGGGTTTCATTGTTTCCCACAGAGGAATAGAAGTTAACCCGGAAAAGATCAAGGCAATCTTGAACATCTCAAAACCTACATGTGTAAAAGATGTCCAAAGATTGACGGGTTCCGCCGCAGCCGTCAGCAGATTTATCAGTTGGCTGGGGGCTAAAACCTTACCACTCTACAAGCTGCTGAAAAAATTCGACAAAGTCAAGTGGATTGCGGAAGCCTGGGAACGTCTAGAAAGTTATGTGCCTTTCCGTACTAAGTTCAATTCTATGTAAACATCTTTTGAGATCATGAAATAAAGTTGTCGGAATGCTGTCATCCATATTCTTTATAAGTGTAAAGTGTTTCCGCCTCATCTATTTCCCAATGATCTTACAAATTGCTCAACGTTAACCCGAATTGTGCTTGCGTACTCGGCGTTACAAAACTGAATGATTTTTCAGCCTATTAACGGCTAAGGGAAACTTGAATTGCCTGTGTGCCCAAGTTTCACTTAAAACTTTCCTTGAATTCTCTAAGCCTTATCTGATTGTGTGTGTGTTGGGTTACTGGAACTAGTTAGTAAAAATCACTTTAGCATGATCCATGTTTCCGAGTTTCAAAACTGCTTGGTTCGTCCCCAGTTACTCGGCATGAAGATTCATATTGCTATTTGAGCCATTTCAAACACTAAGGACAGTTAAAACATACACACCAGAGAACTTAGAAGATAAAGGAATGATCAAAACCCAAAAAACTTGCAAAGAATTTCATAATTTAAACTGCAACAGACGGAAGTTTCATTCATACAACAGAAGCATTACATTTTGGATTACATTAAAAGAACAGTAATGCTCCTATTTTTTCTATCCAGGTTCCAGGTAACCCTTCAAGCATCCGACTCCTCCTCGCTGCTTTCGTCTTCGGGGATTGGAGGGATCTCCGCTTCTGGATAGTTGACGGAGATATTTACCATGGAGGCAATCTGGGTGGCGTGGCCTTTGACTTCACCAAAGATGGTGTTTTGCTGCATATCCGTGTATCCTTGAGGGACACCGGACGCCACGCGCCAGGATTTAGCACTAGGGTAGTGCATGCGCATGAGGCCAAGAGCCATGCGCGCACCACCCCGTGCAGCGGAGCGAAGGAGAGATTCCTTAGACTCCGCCACCTCCATGATGGCACCCGGAAGTTTTTCAACCTCCGAGCACTCCCCAGATTTTTCGGGAAGAAACTTGTCTACCAGCTGCGTTGCAGCAGCCTTGATCAAATTCCATGTCTCCCCGAAAGCTCGGATGCCTGCAATCCGAGTGCCATCTGGGGTATCGCCTGTTTTTTCCAGTAAAATACCTAAAAAAGTTAGATGGAAAAACAGAGCAAGTAAAACATGGAAAGATGACAAATGAATAAGAGATTTACCGATGAGCTTGTCGATCTCGGAAACTTCCTCCAGGCGAAGGTTCAGAGCGTCGGTCAAATCCCGAATGGTGGATTTGTCCTTCTCCGCCTGCTCGGAAGCCTTGGAATTAGAAACTCCAAGGGCCACATTACTGGCTTCCAAGTCTTGTTGTGCTTTCACAAGGTTCTTGTGAAGCTCAACATTCTCCTTGCGGAGAATTTCGGCATTGCCAGAATCTTCTGCTGCTTGTTTAGCCTCAGCTAATGCAGCTGAAAAGCAAGGGAAAAATCCGAGTTAGCCAGCTCCTCGGAAAAAACTTAGGCAAATAATTGAATCGGAAATTTCAGGAGGAAAATGTTTACCTTGTGTTTCCGACAATGCGAGCTTAGCTGATTCCAGCTCTGCTTCCCTTTCTTCAAGAATAGAGAGAAGACTTCTAACTTCTTTATTCTTGATGGTAAGCTTCTTGAAAACTTCCCTGTTGATGGCTTCGGAGGTTTGCTGAAACATAGCAAGGAGAAGAATGAGTACAAAAAGCATCAAAGTAAAAAGCACGCATTTTAATTAATGCTTGGGGGCTAGAGTTATATACCTGGCTCATGCGCTGCAAACCTGCCAAGTTTTCTTTGAACTCTTTCGCGTATTCCGCGAAGAGATTCCCGGCTGCGTCCAAGCCGTCATTGATAGCTTTGAAATCCTTGTCAAAGGTGGGAATTTCCTCGTCGAAAGTCCGAGTTAATTTTTCCACCTCTGGGGCCGCCCTTTCCCTCGTGTCCGGGTCGGACACAATGGGCTGGCTGGGCTCTGGGGGCTTGGTGGTGGGGGCTGCAGTAGGCTCTTCCGCCATTGTGCTTGGCGTGTCCGGGGCGACGGCGGGAGAAGGTTGGCTGCCTCGGCTAGAAGAAACCTTGTGTTTCTTCAGCTTCTTCGGCTTCAGAGTGGAAGGTGGCAGGCTAAAAACATAAAAACCCGGAAAAGGTTAAAACACCGAAGATGGATGAAAAAAGTTCCCATAAAAGAAAATTCCAGAAGAAAGAACCTGGAGGTGGCGATGGGGATTCCGTCAAGATCGATAATTTCTTCCGAGGAAGTTATCTTCTTGCGCTTGCGTCCACCCGTAGCGGCGGTGCGCAGCGCGTCCAGCTCAGCCTCAGACACCAAGTCCGAATCTGAAAGATCCTCGAACTGTCGAACAAGCAAGATCAAAATCAGAAGCTAGGAAATCCGAGATAAAATAGAACTGTACCCAAATGACTGAAAAATTACCTTGGGAACCGGATTTTCGGCCGTATACATTGGCCGACTCTCTGTGTATTGGTCGCGCGATGCGACCAACTGGTTGATGCGCCGCCTAAGTTCCTTTGCGGGCCAATCCTTGGCGGATGTTCGCATCGGATCATTGACTCCCGTGTATTCGCACAGGAAACGGTGTCGCACCCTGGTTTCAAAGGGGATACTCATCGGGCCGAACTGGATAGCAGATGCTTGGATTATGGGGCATAACTGCTCCCACGTCCCAGCTTCCTGGTAGGCCTGCGCTTATGCGCGACAACACAAGCCCTGCTATTCCACCGTCGATGTAAACTATCCACTAGAGACCAAAGGCACTACTGTCGACGTACTTCATATCAAACACACATGGTACGTCAACAGCGTGAAACGGAATGATACCACAGAATGTCTCTAAGACACAAAAGAGTGAAACAAGGTTGCAAATAGCCTTCATTAAGGCAGAGAATAGCAAATACAATCATCCAGAGGACACATGTCCCAACATAACATTCATTACATCAGCGGAAGCAATCAAGGTGTCTGAGTATAGACAAATCCAAATAGGCCTAAGAGGCCGGCAATGAAAGGAAAACGGAGCCCATCCACGAAGTCTCGGATCCTGCCCGGGTCCGCTATCTACTCGTCAACAGCGTCGTCGTACTCCACGTAGTAGCCACCATGGGGATCCTCGGAATCGTCGTCTGCGTAAACCACAGCCCCAAAGGGGTCAGTACAACAACGTACTGGCAAGCAAGACTCACAGTTCACCAAAATATAACCCGTCAACACCAAGCACAGATGCCTTGGGTTCAACGGAAGAAAGGGGTTATAAAAGATGCTGCAACTGGCTGCGCTAACCAACTACAGAAACACTACCACTTCCAGCTAACAGAGAGGACATAAGATAGCGTAACTTATCCAACTGTAACTAACCACCAAACAAACCCATCCTGGACCTCGCCCCTTATCCAAAGAAGCAATCCGAGGATAACTCACACAGTTGGATTAATGATGGTTCAGGTTATTGTGTCAATAAACCTATTACTAGTCAAGTTATTATAGTCAGGTGTAAGTTGTCTGAGTACTTGTTAGCCAGTACTTTCACCAAGTCGTCACATAACCGTGGACAACACGGCTTCTCGAGAAGATTTATCCCTGCAGGGTGTGCTCCAGTACCCGTACTCACTCAAGCCACCAACTAAAACTCAGGTGGACTCGACACGACTCGAACCATCACTACAGCCTGTCCTAGGAGCCACGGAGCTATAAGGTCCCAGCCACGCAGCCGAATACTCAGCGCAGGTGTGCAAAACTCCCGCAGGACACAACACCCCGGCACTACAGGCCTCGCCCTATATGTGTGCGTCATCATATCATCAGTAACCATGGGAGCGACCCATTCATGCGTATGAGCCAAATGGAACACCCGAACTAAGTGTGGCTCTTCGGACAAACTGCGGATCAGATCAAAGTCGAGGGGGGTTCCATACCACCACCCGGATGCGGTGAGCACGCTCATCATGGATCAGTAGACAAGACCCTTTTCCTAATTAGGGTCGACACTAGCAGGCCTCAAAACCACGCCGGGCCTCCTGCCGGTGCCTTAACATCAAATTATTATTATTACCCAAGCATTAACAGGTTGTTGTTTAAACATCGAGCCCATAGAACATAATAGAAATATGATAACAGAAAGTAGCGGGATAACAGACTCGAGCAGAAACAACCCTAAGCATGCTAGTAAGACACGGGCTCAAACAACGGGGTTATAGGACTGGAGGTGAGGCAATATCATGGTTTCAAGGTATCATGTGATAGGATCGTAACAGAAGCAACGATACATATGGCTAGCAGAAATAGACAACGGAAAAGTATCGGTAACCAATGTTGAAAGGAACACAGTGCTTCATGTGAGTGATAACTTGCCTGCAAACTCAGCAGCCTGGTACTGAGCTAAAATCCTCAGAAGGGGTGTCGTAAGATCGTCGGTCTCAACGTCGTCGTCTAATCGATAAGAAGCAAACAAACAATCGAAAAAGACGAACAATCAATACATGATATAATGCACAATCATGGGATGATGCATGACAAATTAATTGATGCATCAAAGGTGAATTGCTTGACAAGTAACAAATTTAAATGGACCCATATGCAGTTGAATTTCATATGGCAAAAGTCCATGATGCATTATTGAGGATTAATGAATTACACTTAAACATGTTGTTAAAGTGGATTAAATGCATGAGAGATGCTAGAAATAACAAGGGAA
Organism: Alopecurus myosuroides; assembly: GCA_028641055.1. Taxonomy (NCBI): domain Eukaryota; kingdom Viridiplantae; phylum Streptophyta; class Magnoliopsida; order Poales; family Poaceae; genus Alopecurus; species Alopecurus myosuroides. The sequence goes on from CM054062.1 coordinate 339,494,175, forward strand.
AGTAATTAGCTTCACTTGGATATTTTATTTGCTCAAATTGGAGTTATAAATAATTAATTATGGTCTTTGGCAATTAAAACAAAACAAAATCAGTACTGAAATTAGTGAGATTTTTAGTTTCTCAAAATGGTGTTATTATAGCACATTTGGATAGAGCATGAAATTCTGATTGGAAAACATGTATTACTTTTTGAATTCGGGATTAAAATGAATTAGTTATTAATTAAACAAGTTTAATTGAATCAATTGCAATTATAGAAAATGTTTGAATTTTATTTATTCAAAACAGTAAATAAAATTCATATTTGGGTAGAGCATTTAAAATGGAGTGATTTACATGTTTAAAGTTTTGCCATTGGAGTTTCCAAACAAAAGCTATTAAATTAACAAGTTTAGGCATATTTATAGTTGATAGAAATAACTATGGACCTAAAAAAAGAGTACAGGGACTTGCAAATAAATTGCAGGGACCTAGAGCAATTTGGACAGATCTGGACCTAGGAAAAATAAGGAAGAAAAAAGATGGTTTTAAGTGGCAGGGGTGGGATTTGAACCCCTGCCCTGTGCTTGCTGCGCCAAGGGAACCGCCAAATGGGCTGCTGCTGGTCTTTGGTTACAGGGAACATCCGCAAGTGGTTATGGTTCAGAAACCGGTACTGAAATTAATTCGGAAAAGACAGTAAAAATGTGGGGGGCTGGGGATTCGAACCCAGGAGCCCTCCTTGCACGCGCGGGCGCTGTTGCCAGTGCGGTTGTTGCTTGTTTCGTGACAACACATGAGCGAGTGGGTGGATATGCTTCTGTAAGCGCTCAGATCTGAACATACTGAAACGTGTGCGTGCAGGTGCGTACTGGACTCGACGGAGGCACAGCGAACGCCGGCCTGCTGCTCGCGGCGGCGCGCGCGTGTGGCTGGCGCTGCCGTGCGTGCGGTGGCCGGCCGTGCTGTGGCGGTTGCGAGCGAGGGCAGAGAGGGGAGGAGCGAGGGAAAAGGAAGGCGGAGGAGCGACTCACCTCGCTGACAGAGGGAGCGGTGAGGAACGGTGGGGTGCGGTCGGCGACGAAACTTGGATGGCGGCGGCGATCCGGTGAGCTTCGGGGGAGACGGAGTGGACAGCGCGGAAGAGGGAGCCCGTGCGGTTCCGTTCCCGGCCCTAGCGCGGCCGGGCGGGCACCGTGGCGGCGGCACCTCGCCGGAGAAGGAGGCGTTGGAGGAGTCCTTCGGTGGAGTTACAGAGAAAAAGAAAAACCAGAGGGAGGAAGAGAGGAAGAAGGAGAAGTGCGGCGCTAGAGGGAGAAGAGCGATTAGGGTTAGGAGGGGCTCGGCCTCGAGCAGGGATATATGGATGAGGAGGGGGGCATCGATCACCGTTCTCTCCTCTGTATGCGTACGTGGCCACCATGGATGGCCCTCCGTACCGTACGGAGGTAGGAGAAGGTCGTGAGGGGGGTACGGGCCAGGGGGTAGTTGGGCTAGCCCAATTGGGCTGAATGCCCCTTTGCCCCCCTCTCTTTTTATTCTTTTCTCTTCCTTTTATTATTTTTTTTTCAGATTTGGGAAAAGAGAGAAACAAATGATTCTAGGGTTAGCAAAATTTTTAGGACAAATTTTTAATGATTCATTTTTGTAACCACACATTAAAATAAACTTTTGTTTTCCAATTATTTAATTGATGGTATTGTTTGGAAATAAATTAAATGAGTTGAGCAATTGAGGTATAAAAAGAAATAAATGAACCTAAGCCAAAAAATTAAGTTTTTGATAACAATTTTGGTGGAAACAATTGTTGGTTTGTTTTGTAGTTTTTTTTTTTGGCACATTGTAACATAACAAGTATGACGATTACTTTTAATGTTTTGTTTGGAATTCAAAATAGAAAACAGATGGAAACAAAATCAATTCAAATGCAAAACAAATGCAACAAAAGGCAATGGTTATGATGACATGATGCAAAACAAAAATAAAACAAGAAACAAACATCTAGGGGGGGAAATTTTCATACTTGGGATGTTACAAAACGCCCCCCCCCCCTTGAAGGAATCGCGCCCCGAGATTCCTACTGAGAAGAGAAAAGGTCCGGATACTTCTTGCGAAGATCCTCTTCGGTCTCCCATGTTGCCTCTTTATCGGAATGATGCGACCATTGCACTTTCAAGAACTTGGTGCTCTTGTTGCGAGTCTTACGAACGGTCTCATCGAGAATTCGAACAGGGTGCTCCTCATAAGATAGATCTTCTCGCAGTTCAATGGAATCATGATCAACTGCACGATCTGGATCTTTGAAGCACTTCTTGAGCTGTGACACGTGAAACACATCGTGCACCTTGGATAGTTTTTCTGGAAGTTCAAGACGATAGGCATTTTCCGCACGCCTTGAGAGAATGTTGAAAGGACCAATGTATCTCGGTGCTAGCTTTCCTTTGACACCAAAACGATGAGTGCCTCTGAGGGGAGTTACACGGAGATATGCTTTGTCACCAGGTGCATAAATCATATCCCTGTGCTTGCTGTCATAGTAGCTTTTCTGACGAGACTGAGCAATCTTGAGATTGTCACGAATGATGCGAACTTTCTCTTCGGCTTCCTTAACAATGTTAGGGCCTAAGAGTGAACGTTCACCAGCTCCAGACCAATTGATTGGACTCCTGCATTTGCGGCCATAGAGTGCTTCAAACGGTGCCATGCCTAGGCTTGCCTGGAAGCTGTTGTTGTAGGAGAATTCAGCATATGGAAGGCAATCCTCCCATTTCATGCCAAAGGAGAGACCACATGCTCTGAGCATATCCTCGAGAATCTGATTGACTCTTTCGACTTGCCCTTGAGACTGAGGATGGTAAGCTGTGCTGAACAGAAGTTTGGTGCCCAACGCTTCTTGAAAACTCTTCCAGAAATGAGAAGTGAATATGCTTCCACGGTCTGAGCTTATTTCCAAAGGAACACCATGAAGAGGAACGATCTTTGTTGTGTAGAGTTCTGCTAACTGGCTAGCTGAGATAGTTTCTTTGACAGCAAAGAAGTGAGCTACCTTAGTGAGACGATCAATAACAACGAAGATTGCATCGTTGCCCTTTTTGGACTTTGGAAAACCAGTGACGAAGTCCATTTCAATCATGTCCCACTTCCACTCAGGAATTTTCAGCGCTTGGAGAAGACCGGCTGTTTTCTGATGAACTGCCTTAACACGTTGACAAACGTCGCATTTAGAAACGTATTTAGCAATTTCACGTTTCATGCCAGACCACCAATACAGTGTCTTAAGATCCTGGTACATCTTTGTACTTCCAGGGTGTATGGAAAGAGGAGTTTCATGAGCCTCCTTGAGAATAACATCTTTGAGACTTTGAATTTGAGGAACTGCAATGCGTCCTTCGAAGAACACAGTTCCCTTGTCATCAATTGAGAAGCACTGATACTTCACATTGCCTGCTTTGATGTTATTTGCGATCTTCTTGATCTCAGCATCACGAAGTTGTTCAGAACGAATCTTGTCCTCGAGAGTTGGACTAGCTGTCAAGTTTGCGAGATAACCTTGAGGAACAAGACCAAGGTTCAGCTTCTGGAATTCTTCGTGCAGAGGAGGTTGGCTTTCCATGATCATGAGATTATTGCAATACGACTTTCGACTGAGAGCATCGGCCATAATATTAGCCTTGCCTGGAGTGTAAGAAATGGTAAGATCGAAGTCTTTGATCTTTTCAATCCATCTCCTTTGCATGAGGTTTAGATCTGGTTGAGTGAAGATGTATTTCAGACTCTTATGATCGGAAAAGATTTCAGTGCGGTTACCCAACAAGTATTGCCTCCATTTCTTGAGGGCAAACACAACTGCTGCGAGTTCAAGATCATGAGTGGGATAATTGAGCTCATGGGCGTTCAACTGACGTGAAGCATAAGCCACAACTTGACGTTCTTGCATAAGAACTTCTCCTAGACCTTGGAGAGAAGCATCACAGAATATCTGGAAAGGTTTGGTAGTATCTGGGCCAACCAGAACTGGTGTAGAAGTGAGTTTAGTCTTGAGGAGGTTGAAACTTTCATCACATTGTGGAGACCAAACGAACTTCTTGTCCTTCTTTGTGAGATCAGTGAGAGGTTTGGCAATCTTGGAGAAGTTTTGGACGAAGCGACGACAATAGCTAGCCAAGCCAAGAAAACTTCTGACTTGCTTCACCGTCTTAGGAGGTTTCCAATCAACAATTGCCTTAACCTTTTCTGGATCAATGGCTATGCCCTTGGCAGAGATGACATGACCAAGGTAAGCAACTTCTGGAATCCAGAACTCACATTTGGAGAATTTGGCATAGAGACGATGCTCGCGAAGTTTCATGAGAGTGAGACGAAGGTGTTCTCCATGCTCTTCCTCGGATTTTGAGTAGACAAGAATATCATCAAGATATACCACAACGAACTTGTCGAGGTATTCGTGGAAGACAGAATTCATGAGTCTAGAGAATGTCGCCGGTGCATTGGTGAGACCAAAGGACATGACGGTGTATTCATATAGACCGTACCGAGTGGTGAAAGCTGTTTTTGGAATATCTTCCTTTCTGATCTTTATTTGATGGTAACCCATCCTCAAGTCCAGCTTGGAGAATATTGAGGCTCCAGCAAGTTGATCAAAAAGATCATCGATACGAGGAATTGGATACTTGTTTTTGATGGTTTTCTCGTTGAGAGGACGATAGTCAACCACAAGTCTCTTTGGTTGATCCTTCTTGGCAACAAACAGAGTTGGGCAACCCCAAGCCGAGGAACTAGGTTGAATGTAACCTTTCTCCATGTACATATCGATTTGCTCCTTCAACAACTTCAGTTCAGGAGGAGCTATCTTGTATGGATGCTTAGAGATTGGAGCAGTGCCTGGTTCAAGTTCGATGACGAACTCAACAGCTCTGTCAGGAGGCATTCCTGGCAATTCCTCTGGGAAGACATCGGGGAAATCACAAACCACCGGAATAGTTTCAATAGATGGTAGAGGATTTGCATTGAGAGTGTAGAGTTGAGCAACTGGATTTTCAGCATGGAAGTAGACTATCTGGCCAGAAGGGTGTGTGATTTTGACAGACTTAGCAGGACAATCAATGACTGCTTTGTTGGCTACCAACCAATCCATCCCCAGAATGACATCAATATCTGAAGAGTGGAGAGCTATCAAGGATGCCTGGAATGGAAGGTTTCCAATTGTGATCTCGATGTTCTGGCTAACTTTATTGCTTTGTCAGCTAGATCCCGGTGATTTCACTAGGAGAGGAATATACAACTGTTCGAAGTTGATTCCACTGTTGTTTGCAAAGCATTGAGAGATGAAAGAGTGTGAAGCACCAGAATCGAACAAGACTTTAGCACGAAACGAGTTCACAAGAAGTGTGCCCATTACAACCTCTGGAGATTCTTCTGCTCCCTGGGCCTTGACATGGTTCACCCTCACAGTTCTCAAGACAGACTTGTTCCTGTTGCGGGGCCTAGGCGAAGAAGTGTGTACCGTCACATGATTGACCTTAGAGATAGGTAGTGATGGTAGCTTGTTCTGCGGGCACTTGTAAGAGTAGTGTCCTGATAGTCCGCACTTGAAGCATGTACTAGCAGAACGAGGAGCTGTTGGACTTGGCTGAGATGGAGCACCTCCTGAAGATACCACTGGGGTGGGAGGGAGGGCAAGAAATCCTGCCGGGCTTGGCAAGCAGATGGGCGGTGTTTAAGTGGTATATGGAACCCAAACTCTTCGTTTTTGTGGAGGCATGATAACTTTTGAGAGATTAGCCTGTTCACGAGAGTGCTTACGAGATTCCTCAACCAACTTGCGCCCATGCTCTTCGTTTAGAGCGATGTTGATGAGGTCCTCAAAATTCTTGGCCTTGACGTTGGTGAGAGCATACTTGAGTTCCGGGTTGAGACCCCTGCGGAACTTTGCCATCTTTCTCGCTTCCGTGGAGATCTCATCTCCGGCGTAGCGAGCCAGACGATTGAACTCTCTTTGGTATTCGAGAACGTCCAGACTGCCTTGTGTGAAAGAATAGAATTCCTCACGCATTTTCTCCATGAGCCCATCGGGAATGTGATGGCGCACGAAGGCTTGCTTGAAATCCTCCCATGTGATTGCCACACTAGAACCTCTCATTTCTTGGAAATTCTCCCACCAAGACATGGATTGCCCACGGAGAAGGTAGGTCACGTAAGGAACACGGTCCTCGTCATCCACATGAGCTACCACAAGAGTACGGTTCATTTCACGGAGCCAGTCATCAGCATCCAATGGCTCGGAGGAGTTATCAAACGTGCGCGGGTTGAGCTCAAGGAACTCCCGAATAGACAACCGGGTGTTGCCATTACTCCCAAGGTCTTGGTTCTGCTGCATCTGCCTTATAACTTGTGTCATCTGAGACAGCACTTTCCCCATCTCAGGTGGCAGTGTGGGTTCTTCGTCACCACTTTCCATCCTGAAGAGGATACCAAGGTTAACACACTAACCGGATAACAAAATCCAATATAAGTGCTTAAAAGGATTACTTCAGACGGTAAGAAGGTAGCATGGATCAAACATATAGTACCCTCAATGTTCACCATAACTGGTTTGAGTACGAAAGGATAACTAAACATAGCTAGGAATGGATACATCAATGGACGAAAGGTTCTTGAGAGAAACATGATATTGAAGCAACATCGGGAAACTCGCGACCAAAACTCCTAAGGTACTACAGAAGAACCCAGAACACGTGAAATCCTAACTTGAAAGTTTAGATGAGAAGGGAAAATCAACGTTGCACTTCCTTACCAGAAAAGGGAGGGTGGGTGGGGAAAGAAATAAAATGGCAGAATTCCTACTCTCACGTTTCATTTTTCCTATATAGCTACAAAATAGTTTCTAGACTCAACTGCGACCAGTAAAAGGGGTCCTACAGGCAGACAGGCTCTGATACCATTTGTCGCACCCTGGTTTCTAGGGGATACTCATCGGGCCGAACTGGATAGCAGATGCTTGGATTATGGGGCATAACTGCTCCCACGTCCCAGCTTCCTGGTAGGCCTGCGCTTATGCGCGACAACACAAGCCCTGCTATTCCACCGTCGATGTAAACTATCCACTAGAGACCAAAGGCACTACTGTCGACGTACTTCATATCAAACACACATGGTACGTCAACAGCGTGAAACGGAATGATACCACAGAATGTCTCTAAGACACAAAAGAGTGAAACAAGGTTGCAAATAGCCTTCATTAAGGCAGAGAATAGCAAATACAATCATCCAGAGGACACATGTCCCAACATAACATTCATTACATCAGCGGAAGCAATCAAGGTGTCTGAGTACAGACAAATCCAAATAGGCATAAGAGGCCGGCAATGAAAGGAAAACGGAGCCCATCCACGAAGTCTCGGATCCTGCCCGGGTCCGCTATCTACTCGTCAACAGCGTCGTCGTACTCCACGTAGTAGCCACCATGGGGATCCTCGGAATCGTCGTCTGCGTAAACCACAGCCCCAAAGGGGTCAGTACAACAACGTACTGGCAAGCAAGACTCACAGTTCACCAAAATATAACCCGTCAACACCAAGCACAGATGCCTTGGGTTCAACGGAAGAAAGGGGTTATAAAAGATGCTGCAACTGGCTGCGCTAACCAACTACAGAAACACTACCACTTCCAGCTAACAGAGAGGAGATAAGATAGCGTAACTTATCCAACTGTAACTAACCACCAAACAAACCCATCCTGGACCTCGCCCCTTATCCAAAGAAGCAATCCGAGGATAACTCACACAGTTGGATTAATGATGGTTCAGGTTATTGTGTCAATAAACCTATTACTAGTCAAGTTATTATAGTCAGGTGTAAGTTGTCTGAGTACTTGTTAGCCAGTACTTTCACCAAGTCGTCAGATAACCGCGGACAACACGGCTTCTCGAGAAGATTTATCCCTGCAGGGTGTGCTCCAGTACCCGTACACACTCAAGCCACCAACTAAAACTCAGGTGGACTCGACACGACTCGAACCATCACTACAGCCTGTCCTAGGAGCCATGGAGCTATAAGGTCCCAGCCACGCAGCCGAATACTCAGCGCAGGTGTGCAAAACTCCCGCAGGACACAACACCCCGGCACTACAGGCCTCGCCCTATATGTGTGCGTCATCATATCATCAGTAACCATGGGAGCGACCCATTCATGCGTATGAGCCAAATGGAACACCCGAACTAAGTGTGGCTCTTCGGACAAACTGCGGATCAGATCAAAGTCGAGGGGGGTTCCATACCACCACCCGGATGCGGTGAGCACGCTCATCATGGATCAGTAGACAAGACCCTTTTCCTAATTAGGGTCGACACTAGCAGGCCTCAAAACCACGCCGGGCCTCCTGCCGGTGCCTTAACATCAAATTATTATTATTACCCAAGCATTAACAGGTTGTTGTTTAAACATCGAGCCCATAGAACATAATAGAAATATGATAACAGAAAGTAGCGGGATAACAGACTCGAGCAGAAACAACCCTAAGCATGCTAGTAAGACACGGGCTCAAACAACGGGGTTATAGGACTGGAGGTGAGGCAATATCATGGTTTCAAGGTATCATGTGATAGGATCGTAACAGAAGCAACGATACATATGGCTAGCAGAAATAGACAACGGAAAAGTATCGGTAACCAATGTTGAAAGGAACACAGTGGTTCATGTGAGTGATAACTTGCCTGCAAACTCAGCAGCTTGGTACTGAGCTAAAATCCTCAGAAGGGGTGTCGTAAGATCGTCGGTCTCAACGTCGTCGTCTAATCGATAAGAAGCAAACAAACAATCGAAAAAGACGAACAATCAATACATGATATAATGCACAATCATGGGATGATGCATGACAAATTAATTGATGCATCAAAGGTGAATTGCTTGACAAGTAACAAATTTAAATGGACCCATATGCAGTTGAATTTCATATGGAAAAGTCCATGATGCATTATTGAGGATTAATGAATTACACTTAAACATGTTGTTAAAGTGGATTAAATGCATGAGAGATGCTAGAAATAACAAGGGAAAGTAATTAGCTTCACTTGGATATTTTATTTGCTCAAATTGGAGTTATAAATAATTAATTATGGTCTTTGGCAATTAAAACAAAATAAAATCAGTACTGAAATTAGTGAGATTTTTAGTTTCTCAAAATGGTGTTATTATAGCACATTTGGATAGAGCATGAAATTCTGATTGGAAAACATGTATTACTTTTTGAATTCGGGATTAAAATGAATTAGTTATTACTTAAACAAGTTTAATTGAATCAATTGCAATTATAGAAAATGTTTGAATTTTATTTATTCAAAACAGTAAATAAAATTCATATTTGGGTAGAGCATTTAAAATGGAGTGATTTACATGTTTAAAGTTTTGCCATTGGAGTTTCCAAACAAAAGCTATTAAATTAACAAGTTTAGGCATATTTATAGTTGATAGAAATAACTATGGACCTAAAAAAAGAGTACAGGGACTTGCAAATAAATTGCAGGGACCTAGAGCAATTTGGACAGATCTGGACCTAGGAAAAATAAGGAAGAAAAAAGATGGTTTTAAGTGGCAGGGGTGGGATTTGAACCCCTGCCCTGTGCTTGCTGCGCCAAGGGAACCGCCAAATGGGCTGCTGCTGGTCTTTGGTTACAGGGAACATCCGCAAGTGGTTATGGTTCAGAAACCGGTACTGAAATTAATTCGGAAAAGACAGTAAAAATGTGGGGGGCTGGGGATTCGAACCCAGGAGCCCTTCTTGCGCGCGCGGGCGCAGTTGCCAGTGCGGCTGTTGCTTGTTTCGTGACAACACATGAGCGAGTGGGTGGATATGCTTCTGTAAGCGCTCAGATCTGAACATAACTGAAACGTGTGCGTGCAGGTGCGTACTGGACTCGACGGAGGCACAGCAAACGCCGGCCTGCTGCTCGCGGCGGCGCGCGCGTGTGGCTGGCGCTGCCGTGCGTGCGGTGGCCGGCCGTGCTGTGGCGGTTGCGAGCGAGGGCAGAGAGGGGAGGAGCGAGGGAAAAGGAAGGCGGAGGAGCGACTCACCTCGCTGACAGAGGGAGCGGTGAGGAACGGTGGGGTGCGGCCGGCGACGAAACTTGGATGGGGGCGGCGATCCGGTGAGCTTCGGGGAAGACGGAGTGGACAGCGCGGAAGAGGGAGCCCGTGCGGTTCCGTTCCCGGCCCTAGCGCGGCCGGGCGGGCACCGTGGCGGCGGCGCCTCGCCGGAGAAGGAGGCGTTGGAGGAGTCCTTCGGTGGAGTTACAGAGAAAAAGAAAAACCAGAGGGAGGAAGAGAGGAAGAAGGAGAAGTGCGGCGCTAGAGGGAGAAGAGCGATTAGGGTTAGGAGGGGCTCGGCCTCGAGCAGGGATATATGGATGAGGAGGGGGGCATCGATCACCGTTCTCTCCTCTGTATGCGTACGTGGCCACCATGGATGGCCCTCCGTACCGTACGGAGGTAGGAGAAGGTCGTGAGGGGGGTACGGGCCAGGGGGTAGTTGGGCTAGCCCAATTGGGCTGAATGCCCCTTTGCCCCCCTCTCTTTTTATTCTTTTCTCTTCCTTTTATTAATTTTTTTTTTCAGATTTGGGAAAAGAGAGAAACAAATGATTCTAGGGTTAGCAAAATTTTTAGGACAAATTTTTAATGATTCATTTTTGTAACCACACATTAAAATAAACTTTTGTTTTCCAATTATTTAATTGATGGTATTGTTTGGAAATAAATTAAATGAGTTGAGCAATTGAGGTATAAAAAGAAATAAATGAACCTAAGCCAAAAAATTAAGTTTTTGATAACAATTTTGGTGGAAACAATTGTTGGTTTGTTTTGTATTTTTTTTTTGGCACATTGTAACATAACAAGTATGACGATTACTTTTAATGTTTTGTTTGGAATTCAAAATAGAAAACAGATGGAAACAAAATCAATTCAAATGCAAAACAAATGCAACAAAAGGCAATGGTTATGATGACATGATGCAAAACAAAAATAAAACAAGAAACAAACATCTAGGGGGGAAAATTTTCATACTTGGGATGTTACAAACGGCCGCTGTGGTTGGCTAGTGGCTGGATCCGCCTAATCAGCCAGCATAGAACCGTGTCCATGCCAGTTAGAGGCGGATCCACGGAGGTGAGCTTGGCGATGCGCCGCTTGATCTTTAGTAGATCTGGCGGCAGAACTTGGACGGCTTCTGTTCCCCAGTTATCCTGGGGAACGGCGGCGGAGTTCACAAAAGGTGGAACCCCGACGGCCTTTTTAGGAAAAGGCACGTCGGGATGATAGAAGAAAGAACCCGTCCAAAATTTGACGGATTCTGAAGTTTTGATCTTGGGGAACCAATCCTCTCGGAATCTCCGAAGAGTGAAGGATATAGTTCCGCAAGTTGGGAGTGCGCCCTCCGAAGAGTTTCGCTTAAGTCCAAAACAGTACATCCAGAAATCTAACCTAGGTTCTAGCCCTAAGTAGCCTTCGAACAAGGCCTGAAAGCCGGCCATGTATAGAATGGAATTGGGGGGAAGATTGTGGGGCTGGATGTTGTAATGAGAGAGAACCTGGAGGAAGAAAGAAGATGGTGGAAGTCCCATACCTCGCAAAAGGTGGGAAGAAAGGAGTACCCTTTCGCCATCCCGTGGCGCGGGTTCGGTTTGTTCTTCTGGCAGCCGCCATTTCTTCTTGAGAACTAGGCCCTCCTTTTCCAAGTTTGGAAGGAGAGCCGGGGGAATACTGCAGGCACTCCAGTTGCCTGCAGATTCCGCTTCCTCGTCCGCTCCGGTGGCGGCGGCGGCGGCGGCCTCCGCGGCGGCGAGTTCGTCGCCGAGGAGCTCGATCTTTTCCTCCGCCGTTTCAGGTGCAAACGGCGGGGTTGTCGCGGCGCTCGATGTCGCAATGTCCGCGGCGGTGGAAGTGTTTTCTCCACCCGCCGCGGAAGCCGTAGTCTTCTCCGGCTCGCCGCCGGCGTGCTTCTGTGATCCTGGCTGTGGATCCAGATGGCTAACGAGCTCGTCGATGGCGGCGCGGGTCGGTGACGGCGGCGAAGAAGCCATTTTTTTGTGGCGCTTTGCGTTCAGCGTGCGACGGATACGTGCGTTGGGACAAGGACTTGCTCTCGAGCTCGCGTGCGCGTCAATGGTGTGGGCAGTGAGGGAGTGAGGAAAGTTTTGGAGGAGGACGACGATGGCTATTTATAGCCAGGGAACCGTTTAGATACGTGCCAACGGCTCTTTCGACCGTTGGATGCTCGACGCGTGTCGCTCGCCGGAAACTACGGGAAATATAACGACAGGGGAATGATGGCTATCTCCTCATTTCCCGTGAGAATCTGTCAGAGATACGTTGCAGGGTTTCCCGCGTGAAACCAAGCGTCGCCTGCGTCAGCATGATTAAAGCGCTAACGTTAGAAGTTCCTTTTCCGCGAAGAATCGCGAGAAGAAAAGCCGGACTTTCATAGTTCCGAGTTTTATGTTACCATCTCCTTCAAAAGGAAAGTAGAAAGAATCAAGACTGCTGAATCAAGATTTCCCGGACAAAATGTATTTGACGAAAGACGGAGAATCAGAGTTTTGATCCTTCCTGGGGGCTACTGTCGGATATATACTGAATAGGGGTATAAAAGATGGTAGACAAAGAGCCGGACTACCAGGGTGGCCTACGTGGTAATGGGCTTAGGTCCATTGGGCGGCCCAGTAGTCCGACGCGTAGAAACCGGATTCTAGAAGAACCCGGATCACGGCCCGTGTGATCTGGCTTGGAGGAGAAGACGGATTCCTTACTTTCCAAGTTACAAGTTAAGCGTAGCCTTCTAGGTTTCCTGTTCTGTAAGCCCTAATCCGGCTGTTATATAAAGCCGGACGGGAGATAGATTAAACAAGTTAAGTTAGACACAAGTTCAAGCTCTACGCAACTCGCCGAGAAGTTCATCCTCGTCGAGTAGCTAGATCTGTTCCCTCACATTGTAACCTTGTTATACGGGCTTTAGTCCCAATTAGTGAGAAGTGCAGGAGTAGGTTCGCCGTACTGTCGCGACGTACCAAACCTGGGTAAAATCCTGTGTTCTGTGTTACTACGCTATCCCGTTACCCCACGTCTCTACCGTAGTCTCATGGCACCCCCGTCTATGAAAACTACTACGATGTCTCGACAGTTGGCGCCCACCGTGGGGCAAACGACGTCAGGCGTGAAATTCCGATCTGGGATACTCGGCGGAATTGGAAGATCGATCACTGTCGGAAGCTTGGAATTCGACGACGACGTCGGGCGCTTCCTCGACAACGGATCCTACATACCGGCGCAAAACCACCTGGTAAGTGCCTGCGTGTTACCGATTGGATCTGCTAACATCTTTATCGGACTAACTGCAGAAGCAACGGGGTTTTGCGGTGGAAGCAAATTTATCCCACCCGCCCTATACCCAGTCGAAGACGACTATGATCTCGGATTCTGCTCAGATCACCGACAAAACAGTGATACACACTTTATCGGCATGGTGCAATCCGAAATCGCTGAAAACACGGATGACGGAAATCCCGTGGAAGAGGCAGACAACAACCTACCCGTCGTAGAGACGGAAGAACAAATACCCGTCACAGAGACGGAAGATCCGACATCCGTCAACCAGACGATGAACTCGGAAGCAGAGTCCGTGCTTGCCGCCATTGAGGCGAGATTGGAGTCGGAAACCGGATCGGATAACTTCGACTCCGAAGACGAAGACGAGGATGCCTTCGTAAGAAAGGTTAAGTCCTTTCAAGAGGGATTCCATGAAGTGCTAATGGCAAAACCAGCTGATACAACGGGTGCCGACAGCCAGGAAAGCCCTAAAACCCCTCCGCCAGTGGAAGAGAGAGAAGACGGAGAAACTTCTCCGATATTCCCCAATGTTAAGGAGATGACAGAAGATGAGCCTGTCAAAAAACCTCCTTCTTCCAAGAAAAAGCACCGTGCATCTAAAAAACTCCAATACAAACTCCGGAAGAAAAAATCAGCCGATCTCGCTGATGAAAACCTGTAAGTTGGAGATATTAGCGGCACAAAGCCCGCGGAAAAGAAATCTAAGGAAATCACTGCTCTGCCAATGACAGAACTGGAAGAGCAAGAGCTATTACAAACACCAGTGGGACCAGATGAACCCCCTGAGATGCTGGAAGCCAGGAGACAAGCTTTCCAACGGCAACAGCAACATCTGCTTAGATCTCGGCAACATCTCCAACAAACCCATAATGACATCAAAGTCATGAAGGAAGAAATAGAAGAGTACAAGAGAAAGCATAGATCTGCCTTAAAACCTACTAGGTTACCCGGAATCGCAAGACCGGAAGAACTGCCGCCAAAAGAAAGGTTCTACAACCCATCTTGGCAAAAGCAGTTAAACGGCAAAGATGCCAAGGGCGAACCAATATACAAAACCGCAGCAGAAAACGCGGAAGCAGCATTCGCCATCCTAAACAATGATCTGTACTCCAACGGGGAAAAACTCCAAGGGGTGTATGCTTTCCTAGGAAAAGCATTACAGCAGCAGCAGCGAGGCCAAGAGCGATCAGGGAGGCTGCATGATAATTCCGCCCTCTGCAAAACAGTTACTTGCGCTGCTGGAGCACCTGGACCGGAAGAACCCGGAGATTCGGATAAAAAAGAGGATCCGAGAAAAGACAAGAAAAACCCCGACAACCGGGACGCAGCGTCTAGAACCGGACCTCATCTCCCGAAAGATGGATACAAACCACACGATCGGGAAGACAAACACCGGAATGACGGCAAAATAATGCCACCTCCGAGAAACCCAGCTGAAAAAGCTGGAAGATATGATATACCTCACAGACGTGAAAGATCCCGGACACCTCCTAAGGATAAGGAAAGGCATAGAAGCAGAACTCCGCCTAAAGGACGTGAACACGGAAGAGATAGAGATAACCTTGCAAAAGCGCGTCCGCGCAACAATGGAAAAGAAAGGAGCAGATCCCCTTCTGTCCATTCAGCCGGGAGATATTCTGCACACATTGATAGAGCAGAAAAGGATGATCTATACTTTGGTCCTAAATGTTTTACTGACAGGATCCGAAGGATAACCCTGCATTCTGGCTTCGCCAAAGTTGGTCCAACCTACCAAAAGTATACCGGCAGTACAAACCCGGATACCTGGCTCTCAGATTATTATACAGCCGTCCAAATCAACAATGGGATAGACCTGGAAGCTGTCAAGTTTCTTCCCCTAATGTTGCTAGACGGAGCCAGAGATTGGATCAATGGTTTACCATCAAGAACTGTCGACAGTTGGGATGATATGGCGAGAGTATTCACTCAGCATTTTCGGGGAACATACAAACGCCCAAATAGCATCAACCAGCTGAACCGTTGCACCCAATTTGAGGACGAACCATACGTGGATTTCATCTCCAGATGGACTGAAGTGAAGAATAGTTGCTCTGGAGTAACTGACGTACAAGCAATGCATGCTTTCGTCAATGGCCTGAAACCCGGACTCGTACCGTTCATGGTTGGTTCTAAACAGCACAAAGATCTCGGATCTATGCTTACAACCGCCAATGAGCATGCTGCAGCCGAAGATGATATCAGAGCAAGAGGAGGCAATATTGAGTCACTAATACTCGCCAAGAAAACCCCTCGTTCTGACAAAAAAGGAACTCCAGAGTCAACGACAAAGCCCAAGGAGGTCAACATAGCCTTTGGAGGAGAAAAGGTGAATAAGTGGAAAGGCCGCAGTCCAGATCCAATCAATTACACTCCCGAAGAATGGGAGAGAATTAAGTCGGAACCCTGCGTCCACCACTCGCAATTTGGGAAACCAACCCACACAAACGCGCAATGCCGGCTAAACAAGCATATGAAAGGCAATGCAGGATCCAGAAATAAAGGGAAGGGTTCCAAAAGGAAACCTGCCAAACAAAAGCCAGAAGCTGAAAAAGAAGACAGTGAATCGGACACTGATGACAAAATCCAGGAACAACAGCGAAAAGGTGAACCCAAATTTCCGAGAGTTGACGGAGAAGCAATGTTAACTTTCTTAGCAACCCCGTCAGCAAAGGTGGCCAAAAGAACACTTCGGGAGATAAACGCAGTTGTTCCTGCGACCCCGAAATTCTTGAAGTACTCCAACACACCGATAATCTGGGATCAGTCTGATCATCCCGGAAATATCCCTGAACCCGGCACACAAGCTCTTGTTGTAAGCCCTATTGTTCAAAACACTAGGCTAAGAAGAGTGCTGATGGATGGAGGATCCAGCATCAATATAATGTATCTGGATACACTGAAGCACTTGAAGATCTCCGAGTCCCAGCTCAACTACAGCAATATACGCTTCCATGGCATTGTTCCTGGCAGGCAAGCACGATCCCTAGGAGAAATTTCCCTAGATGTCACCTTCGGAGATAAAGATCACTTCCGGCAGGAAAAAGTATCCTTCGAAGTAGTGCCGTTCGAAAGCGTGTATCACGCAATACTCGGACGTCCGGCTTTCGCCAAATTTATGGCAAGATCTTGCTATATTTACAACAAGCTGAAGATGCCAGGACCCAAAGGAGGAGTAATCACCATTGCCGGTGATTTCAAGCTGGCAAACGAGTTGGAAAAAGAAAACGCCCTTTGCGCTCAGAGAGTTATAGCGAAGGAGGAACTGAAGGAATTAGCCAAGGAGGTATCGCCGAAAGAAATGCCGGCAGGAAAAGAAACTCGGAAGCCAACAGATAGCTTCAAGGCGTCCGAGAATACAAGACAGGTAATCCTAGATCCCAAAGATCCGACAAAATTCGTCGTCGTAGGGACTGGGATGACTGACAAATAGGAAGGCGAGCTCATCAAGTTCCTCCGTGAGAACTGGGATATTTTTGCCTGGTGTCCGGCTGACATGCCAGGCGTACCCAGGGAACTTGCTGAGCACCAACTCAAGGTTATTCCCGGATCAAAACCCGTC
Organism: Alopecurus myosuroides; assembly: GCA_028641055.1. Lineage (NCBI taxonomy): Eukaryota > Viridiplantae > Streptophyta > Magnoliopsida > Poales > Poaceae > Alopecurus > Alopecurus myosuroides. The sequence continues at coordinate 339,511,110 of CM054062.1, forward strand.
AAACAAGGTCTCCGTCGATTTGACGGAAGAAGACGGAAGGCTATTGGCAAGGAAATTATCCGGCTTTTAGCAGCGGATTTCATCAAGGAAGTAATCCATACTGATTGGTCCGCAAATCCGGTCCTAGTACCGAAGAAAGACACCACTGCTCTTAGAATGTGTATAGATTACACAGGATTGAACAAGTTGTGTCCGAAAGATAGGTTCGCGTTACCGCGAATCGATCAAATAATAGATGCCACTGCAGGCTCCGAGCTTTTATGCTTTTTGGATGCATACTCCGGGTACCACCAAATACGCATGAAAAAGGAAGATCAAATCAAAACTTCTTTTATAACCCCGTATGGGACGTACTATTACATAACCATGCCTTTTGGCCTGAAGAACACAGGTGCAACCTACCAGCGTTGCATGCAACGTTGTTTGCATAGTCAAATTGGCAGAAACGTTCATGTTTACGTGGATGATATTGCCGTCATAACCAAGGAAAAAGATACACTCCTTGAGGATTTGCGAGAAACTTTCGAAAACTTGCGCACTTACAAGATGAAGTTGAATCCATCTAAGTGCGTATTCGGGGTTCCCTCAGGAAAACTTCTGGGTTTCATTGTTTCCCACAGAGGAATAGAAGTTAACCTGGAAAAGATCAAGGCAATCTTGAACATCTCAAAACCTACATGTGTAAAAGATGTCCAAAGATTGACGGGTTCCGCCGCAGCCGTCAGCAGATTTATCAGTTGGCTGGGGGCTAAAACCTTACCACTCTACAAGCTGCTGAAAAAATTCGACAAAGTCAAGTGGATTGCGGAAGCCTGGGAACGTCTAGAAAGTTATGTGCCTTTCCGTACTAAGTTCAATTCTATGTAAACATCTTTTGAGATCATGAAATAAAGTTGTCGGAATGCTGTCATCCATATTCTTTATAAGTGTAAAGTGTTTCCGCCTCATCTATTTCCCAATGATCTTACAAATTGCTCAACGTTAACCCGAATTGTGCTTGCGTACTCGGCGTTACAAAACTGAATGATTTTTCAGCCTATTAACGGCTAAGGGAAACTTGAATTGCCTGTGTGCCCAAGTTTCACTTAAAACTTTCCTTGAATTCTCTAAGCCTTATCTGATTGTGTGTGTGTGTGTTGGGTTACTGGAACTAGTTAGTAAAAATGCCTTTAGCATGATCCATGTTTCCGAGTTTCAAAACTGCTTGGTTCGTCCCCAGTTACTCGGCATGAAGATTCATATTGCTATTTGAGCCATTTCAAACACTAAGGACAGTTAAAACATACACACCAGAGAACTTAGAAGATAAAGGAATGATCAAAACCCAAAAAACTTGCAAAGAATTTCATAATTTAAACTGCAACAGACGGAACTTTCATTCATACAACAGAAGCATTACATTTTGGATTACATTAAAAGAACAGTAATGCTCCTATTTTTTCTATCCAGGTTCCAGGTAACCCTTCAAGCATCCGACTCCTCCTCGCTGCTTTCGTCTTCGGGGATTGGAGGGATCTCCGCTTCTGGATAGTTGACGGAGATATTTACCATGGAGGCAATCTGGGTGGCGTGGCCTTTGACTTCACCAAAGATGGTGTTTCGCTGCATATCCGTGTATCCTTGAGGGACACCGGACGCCACGCGCCAGGATTTAGCACTAGGGTAGTGCATGCGCATGAGGCCAAGAGCCATGCGCGCACCACCCCGTGCAGCGGAGCGAAGGAGAGATTCCTTAGACTCCGCCACCTCCATGATGGCACCCGGAAGTTTTTCAACCTCCGAGCACTCCCCAGATTTTTCGGGAAGAAACTTGTCTACCAGCTGCGTTGCAGCAGCCTTGATCAAATTCCATGTCTCCCCGAAAGCTCGGATGCCTGCAATCCGAGTGCCATCTGGGGTATCGCCTGTTTTTTCCAGTAAAATACCTAAAAAAGTTAGATGGAAAAACAGAGCAAGTAAAACATGGAAAGATGACAAATGAATAAGAGATTTACCGATGAGCTTGTCGATCTCGGAAACTTCCTCCAGGCGAAGGTTCAGAGCGTCGGTCAAATCCCGAATGGTGGATTTGTCCTTCTCCGCCTGCTCGGAAGCCTTGGAATTAGAAACTCCAAGGGCCACATTACTGGCTTCCAAGTCTTGTTGTGCTTTCACAAGGTTCTTGTGAAGCTCAACATTCTCCTTGCGGAGAATTTCGGCATTGCCAGAATCTTCTGCTGCTTGTTTAGCCTCAGCTAATGCAGCTGAAAAGCAAGGGAAAAATCCGAGTTAGCCAGCTCCTCGGAAAAAACTTAGGCAAATAATTGAATCAGAAATTTCAGGAGGAAAATGTTTACCTTGTGTTTCCGACAATGCGAGCTTAGCTGATTCCAGCTCTGCTTCCCTTTCTTCAAGAATAGAGAGAAGACTTCTAACTTCTTTATTCTTGATGGTAAGCTTCTTGAAAACTTCTCTGTTGATGGCTTCGGAGGTTTGCTGAAACATAGCAAGGAGAAGAATGAGTACAAAAAGCATCAAAGTAAAAAGCACGCATTTTAATTAATGCTTGGGGGCTAGAGTTATATACCTGGCTCATGCGCTGCAAACCTGCCAAGTTTTCTTTGAACTCTTTCGCGTATTCCGCGAAGAGATTCCCGGCTGCGTCCAAGCCGTCATTGATAGCTTTGAAATCCTTGTCAAAGGTGGGAATTTCCTCGTCGAAAGTCCGAGTTAATTTTTCCACCTCTGGGGCCGCCCTTTCCCTCGTGTCCGGGTCGGACACAATGGGCTGGCTGGGCTCTGGGGGCTTGGTGGTGGGGGCTGCAGTAGGCTCTTCCGCCATTGTGCTTGGCGTGTCCGGGGCGACGGCGGGAGAAGGTTGGCTGCCTCGGCTAGAAGAAACCTTGTGTTTCTTCAGCTTCTTCGGCTTCAGAGTGGAAGGTGGCAGGCTAAAAACATAAAAACCCGGAAAAGGTTAAAACACCGAAGATGGATGAAAAAAGTTCCCATAAAAGAAAATTCCAGAAGGAAGAACCTGGAGGTGGCGACGGGGATTCCGTCAAGATCGATAATTTCTTCCGAGGAAGTTATCTTCTTGCGCTTGCGTCCACCCGTAGCGGCGGTGCGCAGCGCGTCCAGCTCAGCCTCAGACACCAAGTCCGAATCTGAAAGATCCTCGAACTGTCGAACAAGCAAGATCAAAATCAGAAGCTAGGAAATCCGAGATAAAATAGAACTGTACCCAAATGACTGAAAAATTACCTTGGGAACCGGATTTTCGACCGTATACATTGGCCGACTCTCTGTGTATTGGTCGCGCGATGCGACCAACTGGTTGATGCGCCGCCTAAGTTCCTTTGCGGGCCAATCCTTGGCGGATGTTCACATCGGATCATTGACTCCCGTGTATTCGCACAGGAAACGGCCGCTGTGGTTGGCTAGTGGCTGGATCCGCCTAATCAGCCAGCATAGAACCGTGTCCATGCCAGTTAGAGGCGGATCCATGGAGGTGAGCTTGGCGATGCGCCGCTTGATCTTTAGTAGATCTGGCGGCAGAACTTGGACGGCTTCTGTTCCCCAGTTATCCTGGGGAACGGCGGCGGAGTTCACAAAAGGTGGAACCCCGACGGCCTTTTTAGGAAAAGGCACGTCGGGATGATAGAAGAAAGAACCCGTCCAAAATTTGACGGATTCTGAAGTTTTGATCTTGGGGAACCAATCCTCTCGGAATCTCCGAAGAGTGAAGGATATAGTTCCGCAAGTTGGGAGTGCGCCCTCCGAAGAGTTTCGCTTAACTCCAAAACAGTACATCCAGAAATCTAACCTAGGTTCTAGCCCTAAGTAGCCTTCGAACAAGGCCTGAAAGCCGGCCATGTATAGAATGGAATTGGGGGGAAGATTGTGGGGCTGGATGCTGTAATGAGAGAGAACCTGGAGGAAGAAAGAAGATGGTGGAAGTCCCATACCTCGCAAAAGGTGGGAAGAAAGGAGTACCCTTTCGCCATCCCGTGGCGCGGGTTCGGTTTCTTCTTCTGGCAGCCGCCATTTCTTCTTGAGAACCAGGCCCTCCTTTTCCAAGTTTGGAAGGAGAGCCGGGGGAATACTGCAGGCACTCTAGTTGCCTGCAGATTCCGCTTCCTCGTCCGCTCCGGTGGCGGCGGCGGCGGCGGCCTCCGCGGCGGCGAGTTCGTCGCCGAGGAGCTCGATCTTTTCCTCCGCCGTTTCAGGTGCAAACGGCGGGGTTGTCGCGGCGCTCGATGTCGCAATGTCCGCGGCGGTGGAAGTGTTTTCTCCACCCGCCGCGGAAGCCGTAGTCTTCTTCGGCTCGCCGCCGGCGTGCTTCTGCGATCCTGGCTGTGGATCCAGATCGCTGACGAGCTCGTCGATGGCGGCGCGGGTCGGTGACGGCGGCGAAGAAGCCATTTTTTGGTGGCGCTTTGCGTTCAGCGTGCGACGGATACGTGCGTTGGGACAAGGACTTGCTCTCGAGCTCGCGTGCGCGTCAATGGTGTGGGCAGTGAGGGAGTGAGGAAAGTTTCGGAGGAGGACGACGATGGCTATTTATAGCCAGGGAACCGTTTAGATACGTGCCAACGGCTCTTTCGACCGTTGGATGCTCGACGCGTGTCGCTCGCCGGAAACTACGGGAAATATAACGACAGGGGAATGATGGCTATCTCCTCGTTTCCCGTGAGAATCTGTCAGAGATACGTTGCAGGGTTTCCCGCGTGAAACCAAGCGTCGCCTGCGTCAGCATGATTAAAGCGCTGACGTTAGAAGTTCCTTTTCCGCGAAGAATCGCGAGAAGAAAAGCCGGACTTTCATAGTTCCGAGTTTTATGTTACCATCTCCTTCAAAAGGAAAGTAGAAAGAATCAAGACTGCTGAATCAAGATTTCCCGGACAAAATGTATTTGACGAAAGACGGAGAATCAGAGTTTTGATCCTTCCTGGGGGCTACTGTCGGATATATACTGAATAGGGGTATAGAAGATGGTAGACAAAGAGCCGGACTACCAGGGTGGCCTACGTGGTAATGGGCTTAGGTCCATTGGGCGGCCCAGTAGTCCGACGCGTAGAAACCGGATTCTAGAAGAACCCGGATCACGGCCCGCGTGATCTGGCTTGGAGGAGAAGACAGATTCCTTACTTTCCAAGTTACAAGTTAAGCGTAGCCTTCTAGGTTTCCTGTTCTGTAAGCCCTAATCCGGCTGTTATATAAAGCCGGACGGGAGATAGATTAAACAAGTTAAGTTAGACACAAGTTCAAGCTCTACGCAACTCGCCGAGAAGTTCATCCTCGTCGAGTAGCTAGATCTGTTCCCTCACATTGTAACCTTGTTATACGGGCTTTAGTCCCAATTAGTGAGAAGTGCAGGAGTAGGTACGCCGTACTGTCGCGACGTACCGAACCTGGGTAAAATCCTGTGTTCTGTGTTACTACGCTATCCCGTTACCCCACGTCTCTACCGTAGTCTCATGGCACCCCCGTCTATGAAAACTACTACGATGTCTCGACAGTGGGCATCATATATAGAACCCACAAAATTATGTTCATGTGGCTGATGGTGGCAATACTTCCATATCTTCCAAAAATAATATAGCTAGCAAGTGCTAATGGAATCTAACCGTATTACTCAGGTGATGGGTCAATTTTGTATACATATTCTTATTTGCTTTCCCTCCTCACGAGTGAAAACTTTTAATGATCCAAAGATTATACATGACAAAAAATCAACTATATTATGTGTTTTCTTGCTAAACATAAATGCATGTTATGTAACCAACCACCTATCAATAAGCTTACTTATCTGCTCGAAATGTATCTTTTTATTATGATAATAATCAAGATAATAAATAGCCCCATTCACAAAATCCAATGATACATACAAATATGTACTTAGTTATAGATGAATGGATGTTATATTAGACTTCGAAAATGAAAAATAAATAAATAAATAAGATGCAATATTAATTTACCTTCCACTAAAAGGCCATGTGATTATATCCTTATTTTTATTATTCTCCATCACGAGGATGATGTAATCCTCAACAACCCTCTTGCAATAGTCGATAGTTTGCTACGAAGCAATGTGAGGTCGAGCAATGCTACTTTTTTTTTGGTATATTCTCTAGATTGAAGAATAATTTCCTACATAAGAAAATCTATATGAATAACATGTATATATATTACAACAAAATAGATATCCCAAGCATTGAGGAGAAGTACTTACAATTTGCAACATCTTGAATCTCAACATGTGATACAAGTGACCGGTAACTCACACAAAAAGCGTACATATATATAAACTAAATATAACTAATTATTTAATATTCCTAACTAAAAATTGTAATCCTAAATAAAATTATTTAATATCATGTGTAACTTAAAACACTAAGAGAAAATCCTGACAAAAATAAAATAAAATTATAACAAATTAATCATAACTAAAATGCCTAACATGAAGCACTAATTAAAATCCAACCTAAAATCACTAACTAAATTACCAAAAAATACAAACTATTAATCATTAATAAATGCAAACAAGAAAATCACTAACTAAAATTTCATATGGTTGGAGGAGCTTGACTTCATGGTCATGCCATCATCGAGATCCTCATCACGCTCATCATGGGTGCGAGGTGTCGTCCCATCTACGTCCTCTTGCGTGCGGTGGTGGCGAGACCAAGAGTCCGTCCACAATCTTGTTGACGGAGGGGTTTGAGGAGTTGACCCGGGAAATACGTTGTGCCCGTACACTCTCTGGGACATTCGCAACCATATTGGGTGGGGCCAGCGGAAAGGGGAAGACCGATAGGTGTAGGAATTATCCGATGATGGCGGAATGGGAATCCATGGACTCTTCGGTGGCTAGGATGAAGAGATTACACAGGGCACTACGTCGTGTATATGCACTCTTCGATGCAATCGTAGTCATATTGGGAAGGGACCCATGGAGGCGGGGGAAGGCCGATGAGGGTAGGTTTCATCTGGCATTGTCTATATGGGATTGGAGGACATCACGTCATGGCATGGAAGGGGCGCACATTGGCGAGGGGAGGGTGGCGCTGGTGTTGAACTAGAACTCAATGTAGAAAATGCTGGAGGACACGTTTTTGCACGGGACATACATTCTGAAAATAAAAAACCCATACATTGACATTAGCTTTCACGAGAATCAAAAGCCTAGCGACCAAAAGCAAGCCACTTAAAGGGAACCTAGACAGTATTAGCTTTGCACCACTTAGAAAGGCATATGCGTATGCGTCACCAGATAAAGGAAGAAATGAAAACATAGCTTTATTCATTTTTCCAGTTGTTGGAAAAGACTCCACATGAGGCAGGGAAGGGGCACATGGATGGATGGATCGGCTGGCCGGCATGCCACCCTCTCTTTGCTTTGGTTGAGTATATCCTGGTAGGAGAAGTGAAGATGCCATGGCCATTAATTTGCCAATGTTGAAAAGAAAAGGCAGGAGGTGGATATGCCCAGGGAAGATGCCACGAGCCAATCAATCACGGCCAACTTTCTCCACCACTAGCTCGCTGTATAAAAAGGCGGCATCTCCCGTTCTCGTTTTGCAGCGTCACACTCACAGACACACCGGGCGCCCCAACCTACATACCTAGCTGCCGGACGGCCGGAGTGCCATGGCCGCCATGTGATGGATCGGCCGTGTTTGCGGTGGCGCCGACGCATTTGCCTCGTCGTGACGGGTTGACGGATGAGGCGGCGTGGTCAATGTTACTCGTGCATGCCGGAGGAGCTAGCAGGCGCATGGTTGCTGCTCGCTCTAGCTAGCTAGCAAGCTGATTTCCCTCTCCTACAGGGCAATTTCGAACCTTTGGCAAAGCTCTTCAGTCGACATGATTTGTTTCATTCCAGCTGGGTGGATGGACCGGGTAGTTAGGTTATACTTCTGCATATGACTATCTGAGCATTAATTGACGACGATGTGGTGAATAAAAGTACTGTGAGATATACTTATTATGTTCTCTATATGTCTTGATTTTTCAGCGTCAGCTCACGTACGCTTCGTGTTTCTTTCCATCGTTCCCGCGTGTTTGAGTTGTGCTTGTGCAACCGGTTCCGGATTCGATCGATCCAACTAGGTTAAGATAGCATTGAATTTCAGGTCGCCACGGCCGGCACACGGGAGCAGCAGCAAGATCTCCAGAACTTTTACACTACAGCCCGATAACACTCCCCTCCCCAGCCGGCCTCCAGTACTGTCTTCAGAAGACACGACTCTGAATTCTAAAAGGTGTAGTGCCATAGCTGGGACCATGTTGTCGACCCGTGCAGAACAATATGAGCCAACATATTAGAAGTTCTGAACAGTTCTCCACCGCCGCGGTTCCAAAAGTTCGACAGAACAGCATGCTTGCAGCAATTATGTCAAGAACTCTTATGCTCGGAGTAAGCTCTAAGCCAAGGCGTCAATACCTTCAATAACCAACCAATATTATTTCATTCAATAAAAAACATGCATGATTCACGCTGACGAAGGAAAAGCAAAAGAAGACAGAAAACAGAGGAGTGATATCTCCACTTTTTTTTTTTTACAAACGACACTAGCCGGGTTCCATTATCGTGAGACAACAGAACAGAGTCTTTGTTTTACAGAACAACGCAAAAAAAAAATAACCATCAAGACTTGGAAACAGACATCTCCCCCCACAGAGGAGGAGGAGAGCCCCCAAACAAGATGAAAGAAGTCTTAAACCCCCATCTACGAGTAATGAGACCTAACAGAAATAACCAGCCACGACAGGGCCAAACCAGAGAGTTTAAAACGAGATACGGAGGTACTTGTCACAACCCACATCCACACGCAGGTGGCAAAACCCACAAGATAAACCGAAGCACTCTTTTCCAGGCGAGTAAATCAACCCACAACATCAACATCATCTTCATCATCCTTCTCCTGATGGCTTTCCAGACGGGCACGTGTGCGAGCATGTTGCGCCAGCGCTGCTTCCTGGATAATCCTAGCCCCCTCCTCCACGGTTGACCTGTCCTCAGCGTTCTGTAGCCCTGCCCAATAACGAAGAAAAGCACACATGTAACAAACTAGTTCAACAGGGGAAGAAATGAGTCTCTTCTCAAAACAAGCCCTATTCCTAGTTTTCCAAATTGCCCAACAGAAGCCAGCAATCCCAACCACATGAAGATTTGTCTTGCGAGGAAAAAAGTTCGCAATCCACCAGAAATATTGAGTGAAATTAGTGGGCCTGTTAGGCGCCCCAAGAACAGGAAAGTAGACACCGGACACAAGAAAAACAAATGGTGAATCGACTCATGAGTAAAACAAAAGCTGCAGGAAAAATCCCCTTTCCAATTCCTTCTTTTCATGTTATCTTTTGTGGCAATAGAATTATGCCAGATCAACCACAACCAGATTTTAATTTTTAAAGGAATCTTAGCTTTCCATAGATGAGAAAAGGATATATCCACTGCAGAGGAAGACAGTTGTTTATACATGGATTTAACCGAAAACATGCCAGATTTGGTAAGCTTCCATTTAGGTCTATCAGGTCCCTCCCCCAACGCAACAGTGACCAGGTGATTTTTTAGCTGGGTAGCCTGATTTTGCAGCTCAACATCAAGCCACCTTCTAAACCTCATCTTCCAATTCCTGGAATGCATCTCCTTGACTGTGCACACTTGGTCCAAGCAAATCTCAAACAGGCCAGGATAAGCTTCACAGAGAGGAAGATTCCCACACCAATGATCGTGCCAAAAGTCAGTCTCACCCCCTCCATTGATGATCATCATCCTACCTTTTAAATACCATTTTTTAACCTTCAACAAGTTTTTCCACACAGGGGAGTCTTGTTGTTTCATAGCAATCATCCAAATCCCATGCGAAATGTCATATTTCTTCTTAACAAGCTCCTGCCACACTCCTTCTTCCATCTCCAGTCTCCACCACCACTTACAGAGAAGACTATAATTGAACACTTTCAGGTTTTTGATCCCCAACCCCCCTTTAGACCTTGGTTTATTGATAATATTCCACCTGACCAGATAGTATTTCTTCTTAGAGTTAGTGCCCTGCCAAAAGAATCTTCTAATGATTTTTGTCATCTCCTCTAAACAAGTATCAGGTAACAGGTACATGGACATATGATAAATGGGGATGCTGCTGAGAGATGATTGAATGAGGGTGAGTCTCCCTCCAATGGATGAGTTGTTGCCAGCCCAACCATCCAGCTTCTTCCCCAATTTGTCCACAATGGGTTTTAAGTCAGCCACCAGCACCTTGGACCCACTGACTGGAACACCAAGATACTTCATTGGCCAGTGACCAATCTGGCAATTCAACATGTCTGCATATTCAACACTTTTGATGGAATCCTCCAGCACTAAAAACAGTTCACTTTTCATAAAGTTGATCTTAAGACCTGACATAGCCTCAAACAGACATAAAATAAGTTTTAACTGCCTGATCTGCTCCACATCATCCTGAACCGTCAGAAGGGTGTCATCTGCATATTGGAAGATGGCAACCCCTTTGTCCACCAAGTGAGAGGCCAACCCAACAATATGGCCATTGTCTTGAGCCTGCTGGATTAATTTTGCCAGCCCTTCAGCTGCCAAATTAAAAAGAAAAGGGGAGAAAGGATCCCCCTGCCTAACCCCCCTATGGCTGCCAAAGTCTTTCCCTCTAGTGTTATTGATTTTCACACACAGAGTACCATCCCTCACAATCTCCTCTATGAGCCTTCTCCAGAGGGGACTAAAACCTTTCAAGGTGACACAGTGAAGGAGATAGGACCAGTCCACCTTATCATAAGCTTTCTCAAAATCCAACTTCAAGACTACTCCTTGCTGTTTTTTCCTCTTTGATTCATGAATAATCTCATGCAGAGACATGAACCCATCCACAATGTTCCTGCCCTTGATGAATGCAGTCTGACACTTGGATATAAGTTTATCCATATAAGGCTCCACTCTAAGGGTGGCCACCTTAGTGATGATTTTATAGATAACTTGCAACAAACAAATTGGTCTGTATTTTTGCAAACAGTCAGCATCAGGTGTTTTCTGAAGCAGGATGATCATACCAAAGTTAAGTCTATACAGACCAAGGTCCCCCATGAACCAGTCATTGAACAATCTCATAACATCCTTCTTAACAATGCTCCAGCAGGACTGGAAGAACTCAATAGGAATCCCATCTGGGCCTGGAGCCTTATTCTTAACCATGGAATCAATGGCAATCTTCACCTCCTCCTCAGAAAAAGGTTTGTCCAACAGAGAGTTATCCAACAGGGATAATCTCTCCTCCTCTCTCCAAATGTGATGAGAAAATCTTACAACCCTCCTTCCCCAGGACCAAACAATGCCCTGTAATATTCAGTAGCATGGTCAAGAATTTCTGCAGTCCCCTGTATACAATCATCACCATTTTTCAAGGAGTACATAATATTCTTCCTTCTCCTCCCATTAGCTATCCTATGAAAAAAGGCAGAATTAGAATCCCCCTGCTGCAGCCATTTGGCACTTGATCTTTCATGCCAAAAATTTTCCTCCTCAGAATACAACTTCATTAACTCACTTTGAATAAAACTTTTCCTTCCATATTGATCAGCAGACAGCACTCCAAACTCTTCCATCTGTTCTAGAGCTTCCAGCTCCCCAGACAAGTCCTTCCTCAACCTGATTGAGTCACCCCTAATATTAGCACCCCATCCTTTGAGACAATTCTTAACTTTCCTGATTTTCAACTGGATGGAAGAAACACTATCCACAAAGGGAATAGGAGCTCCCCACACCCTATCAATCCTGGCAGCAAAATCAGGGTGAACCAGCCAAGATTTTTCAAATCTAAACTCCTTTTTTCTAGGAATTACCACCTCTCCAGTATCCACAATCAAAGGATTGTGATCCGAGACAGCTCTTGGAATTTTTCTCACACTAGTTAGGGGAAACAAACTTTCCCAATCAGAACTCATAAGCACTCTGTCAAGTTTCTCAAGAGTTGGACATTTCTGATTATTAGACCATGTATATAAACCACCAGCCATATCCACTTCCCTAAGAGAGTAAGCTCTAATAACAGAATTAAACACATCAGAGAACTTAGTAACCCCCCCCCCCAGGTTTATTCTTCTCAAAGGAAAATCTGAGGATGTTAAAATCCCCCCCCCCCCCCCCCCCCAATCAAAGCAGGTAAAACCAAACGAGAACACACATCAGCAAAAGCAGCAAGAAAATCAGTTTTATCACAATCTTGTGCAGCCCCATAAACTACCATAAGAATCATTTCTTTGTTTAATTTCTTATCAAGAACATGAGCTTTAACAAAGAATCTATCAGTAGTGGCATTGATGATATCAAACCTAGAGGACTTGACACCACACAAAATACCACCAGACCTACCAACAGAAGGAGACCAATGCCAGATGAAATTCCCCTCTGGATCAAACTTTCTCCAAACATCAGGTCCCACCACAGATTTCATAGTCTCTTGCAAACCAATAAAGTCAAAATCAAATTCTCTAATCATATCCAGCAAATTGGTTGAAAAACCTTTCTTGCCTACCCCTCTGCAGTTTAAGAAAACACCAATCATAATAACTTTTTTGGTTTTGATCTGACCCTAGGCCCCTCCACAATCCCACTCAAAGGGTGGTTTGTGTGGACCCTACCAAGGGAAGATTTACCACCAAGGGGTACTCCCTGAGAAGATGCACCTTTAGACATAGATTTCTTTTTCAAATTCTTAGCCGTCCTTTTGGAAATTACAGGAGTAAAGGGGATAGAATCACTGTCAGAGGATGATTCCATCACCTCCTCCTGGATAGGCAACAGCATTTTAGTAGCAGCATCATTTTGGTGTGAGGTATTAGTGGGGCTTACAGGATTGGAAACAGGTAAAGTTTTTTTCTTACTTAAAAGGCTAGCCCTAGCAGCTTCCCAATCCCTCAGCAAATTAATAGTTTCAAAAGTAAAAGAGGATGCACCAATACCAAGTTCAAGCGCTTTATCAGAAATATAATTATCAGCAAGGACAGAGAATGAGTTTGAACAGAAAGGAGTACCTGCATCTCTCCTAGCAATAAATTGAGTTGCCCTCTGCATCATGTCCACGTTAGCTCTTCCAGAGGATGCATTCCTCGCACTGACCCTTGAGGGAACAGGCTGAGCAGGAGTGATTGAAGTAGGAGGAACCCCATCAGGAAGGGATCCAGAAGTAACAGGTATCTCAGGGAAAACTTCAGTAATGCGAACCGCAGAGGGGTGCACTTGCTGAAGTTCTTCAGAAGCAGCAGACATAGCCGAAGTGGATTTAGAGAAATCTTCTGAGCTGAAAGATGTGAGAGGGGACTCAACCACTGGCTGTATCTGGGCACCTGGAATCTGGTTTAACTTATCCTTCCACATGTCTTTCTTGTCACTTCTAGATTGCATAAGTTGTTTCAGGAAATCTTCGTATGTGAGCTCATTTTGGAGTGGTTCATCAGGATGTTCAACCACCCCATCAGTAATCAACTTAGGCTTTGAGAGGTACTCCAGGTACTCGTTATAATGATCCACAGTAGGACCAGGAAGGCTTCTAGTGCTGGGACTTCCAACAGACACAGGAATCATTTGTTTTTTCTCATGCTCAGCACTATAGCCAAGTCTTTGAACCTGGGCAGCAAAAGACTCATTCTCACTGTCTTCATTGGAGCTACCAGAAGGCTCAGGTGCTTTCCTTTTACTTTTATCATCAACACACATATCTCTAGCCTGATCAGCTTTATCAGTGGGAGCAAACTGCCTACCATACGCTGCTCTAGCATCTCGCATAAACCCACCAGGAGCAGCATTGGGAGGAGTTCTAGCAGGACCCTCTTGCCTGGCACGCTTGGGGGTTTGCTGAGATGCAGTACCACCATGACTGGAACCCTCCTTGGATGACTGAACCGGAACAGCAGATTTATCAGAGCCTTGCTTGCTCACAGGGATTTCCCTTGTAAATTCAATATCATAAAAGTTGTTTGCAATGTTGACATTGGACACCACAGGTGGTACTAGGGATACATCCAGATTTCCAATTTTTATCCTGACATAGTCAACATTGTTGAGACTATGCCTATCCACCAGCAGGGCTCTCCCCACCAAACTGCTGATAAAGACAGCAGTGGGGCAGTTCCTGTTATCAAGAGGAATCCCTTTGACCTGAAACCATGCAGTGTCCAATTCTCCCGTGGCACCATATTGAGGAGTCCAATGATCAACTCTAATCACTACACCAGGGAGAGTTCGCAATTGAGCATTGCTGAAGTGAACCCATGCGTCAATATCTCTGGAACTGGGAAAGCGCATGAGAAATTTCTTGGAGGCCAGAGGTTTGGCATACCATCTCCATGTACACATCCTACCAGCCCATTGTGCAAATTCTTCCTCAATGTCTCTAGCCGTCGGGTTACCTTCCAGCACTTCAATGACGGCTTGGTGCATCTCTTTGGGGGGAGCAGCATTTCTGATGTCGGGGATAACGAAGAAACCCCCACCCGGAATCGCTGCGCCCACAAAGGGGGCTGCAACTTCCCAGGGATTGATCTCACTGTAAACGAACTTCTCACAATGATCATCACCACAGATGAGACACAAATTGTCAGAATCAACATGGACATTATCCTCTTGAAACCTGACAGATCGAGAAGGATCAACGTCCTCTCTGTCATAAGCAGAAACGTTTTGAGGTAAACCTTGAGAAGAATCAAAGGCAGAATCGTTCCTAGACCTAGAAGCACCAGCAGCAGGCTGCAACGTGATAAATCCCTGATCTCGCCCCACCACAATTGTCCCCACGACTGCAGAGGAGCCGTCAAAATTTTGCAGGTTGGGGTTGACCGAAGAGGAATCTCTTCCATCGTTGGAATTATCAGATTCGGTATCCAACATCTCCGCCCTGTGATTCCATCGATCCCTATTACCTTGATTCGACGACGAGATCCTGGATGGGGCACGGCCGATGGCTCCCAACCTACCTCGAGGAACAGGAGCAGCGAACCCCGCATCGCCAGCCCGACTGCTTTCAGCGTCGAAAGCACCAGCCGCGTACCCACCCGGAGGACGACGGGGAGGGAAGTTTGCCCGCAGAGGAGGCCCGAACCCCCTGCCGTCCCTCCTATCGTTGTAGGCCATCACCGGAGCTGGAGAAGAAAGCACCGTAGCGAAGCTCCGTGAATCTCCCTGCACCGGGCCATCCCACTTCTCAGCCCCACGCGCTTGAGATGGATGTCGGAGAATGGATTTTCGTGGTGGGATCTGGACGAACACAACCCTAGGTCTCCCCGCCGCCTCTCCCCTCCTCCAGATGTGAGCAAATCTAGAAACTGGATCTGGAGCGGGCTGTGGACGAGGAGATAAGGGGATAACCACGCTAGGACCGGAAGGCCCACCGTCAGCGGCCAATGGCGGCACACCGTGACACCGCACCGGTGGGTCTCGAAAGAGCGCACGAGGGCCCAGGGATGGGTACGGTCGCTGAGGGACGCGTGCGCCATTTTCCCGGACGCGTGGCGATGCGATAACATCCCCAACAAGAGCTGAGTGACACGGGAAGTGGACCCAACTCGCAGTGCGCACCACCTCATCGTGCTTGATTAACCGCACGTCGACGGCGATCCCGTCCTCACCAACGAGAACCAGACGGTGCTCCGCACACCGCAAAATAATGGTGCCGTTCCAGGCACGCTCCTTACCTGACTCATGGTACAACACAGCCCAATGCAACGAGGTAGGAGATGATGGCCACGTTGATGTAGGAACAGGAGGAGATGCCCCATGATCGCCGGAGTCGACCGAAACATTGGCAACACAATCCACCCGCTCGTCAACTGTAACCACGAACTCGTTCAAATCGAGCACGTCACCAACCTTAATCGTTGTATCTGCTTGCGAATCGAGCCAATCGATGATCACTTCCTCCTCGTCGAGAAGCGCGATACGCCGTAGATCCCGTCGGAGCACGACGGTTCCCCACCTGCGCGGCACCGAGGGAGAGGACGAACGTGGGTGGAAGGAGGCCTTCCACCGTGCTGCCTCCCACTTTGCTCGCGCCGCCGCACGTGTCGCCTCCGTCACCTCCGCCGTGGGCGCCACCAGCACAGCCATCGGACGATCGCTTGACTGGCCCAGCCGTTGCTGTCTCCTTACCGCTTTGTGTCGGCCGCAAGACCAGCCTTATATAGCAAGTTCGGAAGCAAGAAGCAATGGAATTATATAGCATGCAATTGATGTCTTTTACCATGAACAGTCCAAAGGAAACATCATAAACCTTTGCTATGATGAGCTAGAAAAAAAAGAACTTCAACCTCAACATATGACAGCAGGAAAAATAAAACTCTCCATCAAGCATTTGAAGTCTTTATAGACCATAACAAAAACTGAAGCAAGCAAAAAAAACCCTCTTTCTACATTCATGCATCTCAGCAAATACAAAACATAGGTGTCACCCGATCAATATCATTCCACTTGTAACATAGATATAAATAGATAGGAGACCCTTTTCGATTAAAGAGGCCACATGGCACCCAAACTCATTTAAGCTCTAGAAAGAGATATTAGAGCTCCATACACAAATAAACCTTCAGAGCCAACAACAAATATAGATAAGTAGTTTTTTCTTGCTGAGGGACACACCCAACCATAGACAGAGGACTAAGCTAAAACATGCATAGATAAACGGAATAAATTCACATTCGGTTATCATGAGACACACTACCATATTGACATAACAATATTCTTGTCCGCTTTCATTTCAACCGGCAGGAGCCTAGCAATGAGTTCCTTAAGGGCAGATGGGCAACTGCTTTTCAGATGCTCATAGCCATCACTTGCTACCATCGCCTCCAAATTGGAAGGAGAAGCGAGAAATTGAAAACAAGCTTCCTTGAGTCCCTTGCAATTATGTTGATCAGCTAAAGCAAGACTGGTGGCCACCATGTTGGCATCAATGTGGCTACATAACTTGTGTTCGCATACCAGTTTCAGCCTCTCTACGTTATACCTATCTGCTGCCACGAGCAGATGGCCGGCCATCACCACATCAGGATGTGCTTCACCTTGGTCGTAGGCCATCTCAAGACCAGGTATTGAGTCGGTGTATATGAAATGGAGCAAGCACTTGAACACATCAGGTTCCATCTCATGGATTTCAACCGGGCTGTCGAAGTTCTCCCTCATGGCGCCAAGGAGCTCCGCCTTGAATACGGATGACCTAGCAGCAAGGACGAACCTATGAGCCAAGAACTTCTTCCCACCGACATGAAAGGTGACGTCCGCTCCAACCATGCTCTCTAGGAGGTTGCCGAAATGCCGGTGCAAGTCACTTGGAGGAACAACGACAAACTGATTTCCCACTGTTTCTTCACTGTGCAGATCTTTTACGAGAGTGAGATCACACCTGATGCCCAGACAATCATCTATTATGTGTGTCGATTGCTCCAAACTCGCTTGACTGATAATGAGGCCCAAAACTCGACGTTTGTTTGGGAAGATGTTTTCTTTGACTAAACCCATCTGTGGTGACGTTGGAACCCCATTGTTATCAAGTATACTAAGCCTGGGTTTCACGTTCACATCCTTAGCATAAAGAGAAGCAAGAAGCAGTAATACGTAATCGGCATGTCTTTCATAGCAACCATTGGGGTAATAGTGGAGCACCCAATTGTAACCTCCAACACTGTAAGGGGGAGAAGTCATGCACTCGCGGTTCTTGAATAGCTCCTTGGCTTTTGAGTACCCGTGTACCTTGAACACGTAAGACCTTTCCTCGGATTCAGCTACAATGGAGGCAGAAACCTTACAGTGGTCTGCCATTGCGGAGGTTGGCTTCTCTTTCTGCAGCGCCTGCTAGCGTCAAAGGCTGTCGATGGATCAAGGGTCGGTGTGCCCCGTCTGGCCGTCTCTAGACCTTAGGGGCCCGGATCGATCGAGGGTCGGGGCGAGCCGCGAGCGACGTGGATCGATGGCTGGGACGCAAACCCGGACGCCACGAGTCCACGGTGCGGTGTGAAACACGGCGATTGAGGGATGAAGAGCACCGATTGCTATTCTTGGTCGGCGGAGCAGTAGCAGCAGAGGGTGGATTACAGGAGGGGCGTGAGATCGAGCAGGGCAGGGAAGCAGCGGGCCAGCGGCACAAGACGGGAACGTGAAGAAGTGCTCGCGTGAGCTACGTGAAGAACGTGGTGGGCTTAGATGAGGATTCGAAGACCAATAATTAACGGCCCATTAGGTTCCTTTCCTTTTTGGAAGTCCTTTTTTTTGCGTCACGGTTTTTAAGGCTCCACAGCGTACTCCCTGGGACCAAATAGAGTAATCGTCCTGCATTCTCTTATATATAATGGTTTTTATTAGTAGATGTTAATAGTCGCCTTTCTAGTGTTAAGCCAAGGTTTGTGTGAAAACAAATTCAAAAAAAAAAAGTTTGTGCGAAAACTTAGTGGTGTGCTCGAGCTCGTTTGGACCTCGAAACTGCACGACGGCTCGTTGAATGCTCTATATAATAAATACAAAGAGTAGTACTACACCTACGGGCAAAACTTACGGTTGGCACGCTGCGGTAAAATACACCAAATTAGTATCAATGGATTTGTCGTGATATGAAGTTTCTAAATACATCATTTAGATGTCATATATATTGCTACAATTTTCTGAAAAAGTTAATCAAAATTTAAAAAAGTTTGACTAAGTATAGAAGTAAATGTACACTTATCCGTGGACGGAGAGAGTATAATAGATAAACTAAAATAGGGCTTGTGCCTGAAAGATCGTTTTCCATGTCACCAAAGGCAAAAAATCGTTGCTCCAAGAGATGGTGTATAACTATATGGTGATGTAAAATTGTTCATCATACTCTAAACTTTTTCCTTTTGTTATTTTTGGGTGATCCAAATTCATATGAAGATAAAGGAAAGTTCGGCATCCGCTACGCGAGGCCCGTCGCCGGAGTCTTAGGGCCTCTGCTTAGCTGTTTTTGCTTCATGTGTTACCCGTGATGTTGAGTGGATTCTTGATATTGCTTGTTCGTTTCATATTTATTGTAACAAATATTGGTTCGGTTCTTATGAGGCTGTGCAGACTGGAGATTTTGTGCGTGTGGGGAACGACAACAAATGTCACATTGTTGGCGTTGGATCTGTTCAGATCAAGACCCATGTTGGATGACACGTACATTTATGGGAGTGAAACACATACCATCCATGGCGAGAAATTTGATCTCGCTGAGTACCTTGATTGTGACGGGTACAAATATGTCGGAGGTGATAAACGCCTAAAGATATCAAAATGTTCTCTCATTGTTATGATTGGTGATA
Organism: Alopecurus myosuroides; assembly: GCA_028641055.1. NCBI lineage: Eukaryota > Viridiplantae > Streptophyta > Magnoliopsida > Poales > Poaceae > Alopecurus > Alopecurus myosuroides. Next base: position 339,530,412 of record CM054062.1, read on the forward strand.
TGAATTCGGCCAAGTTATATATCCTTAGAGGTAGCACATTGTCTAGTACTGCTACTGTTATTACTAATGATGATCCAAGTACAACTAACCTCTGGCATAAGCGACTTGGACACATGAGTGAACATGGTATGGCAGAATTGGTGAAGAGAGAACTTCTGAAGAACTGCAATATAAGCAAGTTGTCATTCTGTGAACACTGCGTGTTTGGTAAGCATAAGAGAGTTAAGTTCAATGTTTCCGTTCATACCACTAAAGGTACATTGGATTATGTACATGTTGATTTATGGGGGCCTTCACGTAAGTCCTCTTATGCTGGTGCTCGTTATATGCTTACTATTATTGATGATTACTCTAGTAGAGTTTGGCCTTATTTCCTAAAAACTAAGGATGATACTTTTGCTGCTTTTAAAGAGTGTAAAGTTATGATTGAACAGCAAACTGAGAGAAAGGTGAAGTTGCTTCGTACTGACAATGGTGGCGAATTTTGTTCGTATGCTTTTGATGATTATTGTGTGCAGGAAGGCATTATCAGGCATCACACCATCCCATACACACAGCAGCAGAATGGTGTAGCCGAGCGGATGAACAGGACGATCATCTCCAAAGCTCGATGTATGTTGTTCAACGCCCACATGAATAGGCGTTTTTGGGCTGAGGCTGCCAACACTGCCTGCTAGTTGATCAACAGATCACCGTCCATCCCCCTGGACAAGAAAACTCCTATTGAGCTATGGTCTGGTGAGTCGGCTGATTATTCACAACTGAAAAATTTTGGTTGCACTGCCTATGCTCATGTTGATAATGGAAAGTTAGATCCTAGAGCTGTTAAGTGATTATTTCTTGGTTATGGTTCTGGAGTAAAAGGATATAAGTTGTGGAACCCGGAAACCAAGTAAAATCTATTCACGCACGTTGTACGATTTCAAAGTTTCTAGGGCCGTGTGGGAGAAACCGAAGTCGTCCGCCCGGTGCGACTTCGACGCGGCAAGAGGGTGTCATTTGTGGGCGGCCTACAGTGGTCGATCTTGGTGGCGGCACAGTGGATCTGACGTATGGGCGATGCACGACGATGGATTCGGCTGAAACCGGTGGTTGCGTAGTGCGGTGCTGCGTGTGGAGTAGGGCTTCATATTTCGGGTGGCGGTTGGGCTGTGCGTGGCTGGCTTTTGGTTTTACCCCAGCCACATCGGTGATGCCAATTTTGCGCATGAAAGGTGTTACACGCAATAGCAAAACAATGATGAAATTAACCAAGATCGAACCAACGGGGACACGAGATTTTAACGTGGAAAACCCTTCCAACAAGGAAGAGAAAAAACTACGGTCGCCGGCCAGCAATACTTCACTATTTCGGGTGAGGTTACAAACGCACCGGGATTTACAATATGTGGTTTATCCCGTGTGGCGGTTTACAATAGGTATATAAAGGCGGTCCTGACCTAACTAGGTCGGTAACGGTGAATCCAACTCGAACTCGGCCCTAAGCCTCCGGCGACGAGCCTCGCGTAGTGGAGGCCGAACTTTCCTTTATCTTCATATGAATTTGGATCACCATAAAAATAACAGATTTCTCCACTTTCCTGATTACGACCTCCAAAGGCTTCCCTGTCAAGACGCAGGCAATGTCCTTACCATATCCAGGGCTAGTCGCCTCTAAACAGGCGAGTAAGCCGCAAAACTCTTTAGCAAAAATTGCCTCAGAGCTAGGAGCCAACACTCCTCCATTGTCCATAGGGGGCGTCGAGGCCACCACCAAAGTCTCAAACGGGCACACTCCAACGGGAGCACCATAGATGAATCCCCACACGACTCCTGAAACTCTGTTGAGATCAAACGGGACCGGAGCCTCGTTCACAGAGGCAGCCGTCACACCAAGCTGCGGCGACGGATAGGGACCGCCACGAGGAGAGAAAGAACCAAAGTGAAGTGCTTCCTCAACCACAAATGACTTCTGCTCAATGGATTCAAGCGGCAATGAAGTCTGCGCAGGGGCGAGCCCCATTCCACCAGAAGTACATGCTTCCATCGGCTGCAAAGAATCGCCAACTCGTGCCAACAACAATTTGAGAGTCGCCACCTCTTCATGAAAGGGGCGGGACGCCTCCTCAATGCAGTTAGCGACCAGCTGATGGAGCTCCATGTGCAGCAAGGCAAAGTGGGACCGGAAGGCGGAGTCATTGAACTCCTCGCAACACCTAGGACAGGGCATAGGCTGCACCGCAGGATAACTCTGAGGCGATGCGGGACGACAAGGCTGAGCGGACGGAGAACGACTTTGCTGGCAAGGAGCACAATCGTCCGGAGAACGAGCCCAAGCATCGGGAGAGCGAGAACGAGCAACAGGAGAGCGTGTGTTGAAAGATAGGCTTGTAAGTTGTTTTAGACGTGTAGATATCTCATAGTTGTTGTAACTATACGGTAGAGATATAAACCGTATAGATAGTTTTCGTAACCTGCAAGTTGTAAAATCAATCTGTACTTATCCGGTCGTTTGACCACTATATTAACACGAAGGGCGAGCCGAGACAAAGGCATCGCATTACGCCAAACATCTCGAGCGTTTACATGGTATCAAAGCAAGGTATCGTCCTCTCCACCGCATCCATGGCAACTTCGTCCTCAACCAACCAATCCTCGCCCTTCGCCGCGGTGAACATCACCGAGAAGCTGTCAAAGGGGAACCATATCCTCTGGAAGGCCCAAGTCCTGCCGGCGATCCGCGGTGCCCAGATGGATGGGTACCTGGACGCCACCCGCGCCGCGCCAAGCCGAGATCGCGACACGACGGTCGAAGGCAAGCCAGCCAAAGAACCAAATCCGGCCTACGGGCCATGGATAGCTGCAGATCAGCAGCTCCTGAGCTTCCTCCTCACCACGCTGTCGAGGGAGGTTCTGCTCCAGGTCCACTCTGCCGCGACGTCGGCGGCGCTCTGGAGCGCCATCGAGCAGATGTTTGCGTCACGGACGCGCGCGCGGACCGTGAACACACGGATCGCGCTGGCCAATCTCAGAAGGGGAACACCACCATCGCCGAGTACTTCAGCAAGATCCGCGGCCTAGCTGATGAGATGGCCGCGGCCGGCAAACCACTCGATGAGGAAGACATTGTCTCCTACGTCTTGGCTGGTCTTGATGGGGATTATAACTCCATCGTCACGTCTATGGCAACGCGGGTTGAACCCGTGACGGTGTCCGAGCTCTACTCCCAGCTGTTGAGCTTCGAGACACGGCTAGATCTGCTCCAAGGGGGTGGACATCAATCTTCCGTGAACGCCGCGGTGCGCGGAGGACGTGGTGGCTTCGGGCGCGGAGGTGGCCGCGGTGGTCCGACACCACAAGGCCGTGGCAATGGAGGCTACGGCAACTACGGTGGCAATCCAGGCTATGGCAATGGAGGCTATGGCAACGGAGGCTACGGCGGAAACTATGGTCACCATGGTGGCCGTGGCAACTACGGGCACGCCGGGAACGCAAACGGCGGCTACGGTGGTGGGAACGCCAACGGCAACTACGGTGGCAACCCGCGCAACAACAACAACAGTGGGAAGCCACGCTGCCAACTGTGTGGCAAAGGTGGCCATACCGTCGGCAAGTGCTGGGAGAGGTTCAACCCAGACTTCACACCCGTGGAGCAGAAGAGCGCCAGTTCTGCAACGACATCACCACACCCGTACGGCGCCGACTCAAACCCGTGGATTGTTGACACGGGTGCAACAGACCACATCACCGGGGATCTCCACAAGCTCATGATCCGTGATAAATATCATGGTCATGATCAAGTTCATGCCGCAAATGGTTCAGGTATGAGTATCAACCATATTGGCCATTCTTTTGTTAGTACCAATGATCGTGATCTTCATCTTAACAACATATTGCATGTTCCACAATCAAACAAGAGTCTTCTTTCAGCTCATCGTCTTGCATTCGATAATAATGCATTTCTAGAATTTCACCCTGATTCTTTTTTTGTTAAGGACCAGGCCACCAAGAAAATCCTCATCCAAGGCAAATGTAGGAGAGGATTGTATCCACTTTCGTCCACCCACATTGATTCAAGCAGAAGTGCCCTAAGTGCCATCAAACCTTCATCGGAGAGGTGGCACTCTCGTTTAGGCCATCCTTCGTCAATAATTGTCAAGAGAATTATTAGTCAAAATAATCTCCCTTGTTCTAGTGAAGTCAATAATGAGTCTGTATGTGATGCTTGTTAAAAAGGCAAAAGTCACCAACTCCCCTATCCACAATCCTTTAGTGAATCTAGTGCTCCTTTAGAGCTTGTTTTCTCAGATGTATGGGGTCCTGCTATTGGATCTGTTGGACGAAAAGCATATTATGTTAGCTTCATTGATGATTTCAGCAAATTTACTTGGATCTACTTGCTTAAACATAAGTCTGAAGTGTTTCAGAAATTCCATGATTTCCAAAAGCTTGTGGAAAGACAATTTGATAGGAAAATCCTTGCTATGCAAACAGATTGGGGAGGGGAATATCAAAAGTTAAATTCCTTTTTTACACAAGTTGGCATATCACACCATGTTTCATGTCCCTATGCACATCAGCAAAATGGTTCTGCTGAAAGAAAACATAGGCACATTGTTGAAGTTGGTCTATCTCTTCTTGCATATGCATCAATGCCACTTAAATATTGGGATGAAGCCTTTATTGCTGCCACATATCTTATCAATCATATGTCTAGTAGAGTCATCAATTTCGAAACTCCCTTACAAAGATTGTGCCATGAAAATCCCAATTATTCATCTCTTCGTGTTTTTGGGTGTGCTTGTTGGCCTAACCTTAGACCCTATAATTCCCGCAAACTAGAATTTAGGTCTAAAGAGTGTGCTTTTCTTGGCTATAGCAATCTTCATAAAGGCTTCAAATGTCTCGATATTTCCACTGGTAGAATTTATATTTCAAGGGATGTTGTTTTTGATGAAACAGTTTTTCCTTTCTCCAAACTAAATCCTAATGCCGGTGCAAAGCTAAGGGCCGATATTCTTTTGCTTCCTTCGGACCCTAATAATCCCTCTGATCACGGGAGGGAAAACATTAATGATCATATGGAAAATGATACTCCTGAATTTTGTGGTTCTAATGGTGCAAAAAGTGTGCCAAACTGTCATTTTATGCCACAGATACGGACAATGGAGACAGGCACGGGATCCCAGGAGGATTCGCTGACGCACACCGATCCCGAGAGATCCCTGGCGGAGCCGCAGACGCGCCAGTCTGCGCGGCAGGAGGGCAGCGCGGCAGAAAACGCGTCCGCGCACGCGTCTCCATCAAGCGCGCGGTCGCCACACGCGCGTGGCCAACAGGCGCGCGACACCTGGCGACGCCAAGCACCAGGCGCTGGCGCGGAGGGCGCTGGTCGGGGGAGCTCCCGCGACGTGGCGGCTGGAGATTCGTCACGAGATTCGAGCCCCCAGGCGCATGATGGCGCCAATGATTGCGCAGGATCGGCTTCGGATCCTGTGAGCGCGGGATCTTCTGCGGATACACCATCTGCAGACCAATCTGTGCAACAAATGCATACAAGATCAAAAAGTGGCATTTTCAAACCGTATATCCCCAAGGATGGTACGGTCAGGTATGCATATTTGGCATCTTCCGGTGAACCAGAAAATTTGCAGGATGCATTAGAAGATAAAAATTGGAAAGAAGCTATGAAAGTTGAATATGATGCTCTTATAAAAAATAAAACTTGGCATCTAGTACCACCTAGTCAAGGGAGGAATCTAATAGATTGTAAATGGGTCTATAAAATCAAGAAAAATTCAGATGGTACTATAGATAGGTATAAGGCTAGGTTGGTAGCAAAGGGGTTTAAGCAACGTTACGGAATTGACTATGAGGACACCTTTAGTCCAGTAGTTAAGGCTGCTACTATCAGATTGGTTTTGTCTATTGCTGTGTCCAGGGGATGGAGTCTTCGACAATTGGATGTGCAGAATGTGTTTCTTCATGGTGTTCTAGAGGAAGAAGTATATATGAGGCAGCCACCAGGTTATGAAGATAAAACAAAACCATATCATGTGTGTAAATTGGACAAAGCACTATATGGGTTAAAACAGGCTCCAAGAGCATGGTACTCAAGGTTGAGCATGAAACTACAAGATCTTGGGTTCACACCATCAAAGGGAGACACTTCACTTTTCTTCTATAAAAAAGGGAAGGTCACAATTTTTATGCTTGTTTATGTTGATGATATAATTGTTGCAAGTTCATCACAGGAAGCCACAAATGCTTTGTTGAGAGATTTGAGAAATGATTTTGCCTTGAAGGATCTAGGAGATCTTCATTATTTTCTTGGCATTGAAGTAAAAAGAAGCAATGATGGTGTCTTGCTCACACAAGAAAAATATACTAAAGATATATTGTGTCGTGTAGGAATGAAGGGGTGTAAACCTGCCACTACTCCTCTTTCCACCACAGAAAAACTGTCCAAGCATGAGGGGGAAGTATTGAGTGAAGAAGATGCGACCAAATACAGGAGTATTGTTGGTGCTTTACAGTATCTAACCTTCACAAGACCAGATATTTCATTTTCTGTTAATAAAGTTTGTCAATTTCTTCACTCTCCTACCACATTGCATTGGACAGCTGTGAAGAGGATATTGAGGTATCTTCAAGGAAGTATATCAACTGGACTGAAAATTGGAAAATCATCATCTACTCTTGTGAGTGCTTTTTCTGATGCTGATTGGGCAGGTTGTCCTGATGATAGGAGGTCCACAGGAGGATTTGCAGTCTTCTTTGGCTCGAATCTTATTTCTTGGAGTGCCAGGAAGCAAGCTACTGTGTCTAGGTCCAGCACAGAGGCAGAATATAAAGCATTAGCAAATGCTACAGCAGAGGTAATATGGGTAGAATCTCTGCTTGATGAACTTGATATTGATCATCCTCAACCTGCATGCTTGTGGTGTGACAACTTAGAAGCCACCTATTTATCAGCCAATCCAGTATTCCATGCTAGAACAAAGCATATTGAGATTGACTTCCATTTTGTAAGAGAACGAGTTGCTAAAAAATTGCTGGATATTCAGTTTGTTCCTACAGGGGATCAAGTGGCAGATGGTTTTACAAAACCATTGCAAATTCGTCAGTTACAAGCCTTCAGACACAATTTCAACCTTGAGACGTTGAGATCGAGGGAGGATGTTGAAAGATAGGCTTGTAAGTTGTTTTAGACGTGTAGATATCTCATAGTTGTTGTAACTATACGGTAGAGATATAAACCGTATAGATAGTTTTCGTAACCTGCAAGTTGTAAAATCAATCTGTACTTATCCGGTCGTTTGACCACTATATTAACACGAAGGGCGAGCCGAGACAAAGGCATCGCATTACGCCAAACATCTCAAGCGTTTACAGCGTGCACTGCAAAAAACACTCCCAGTGACCAGGACGTCGACAACGGATGCATCTGAAGGGCCCATGACATACGCTGACTTGGTGTCCACGCTCGAGACATCGAAAACACCTTCCTCGAGCCCAATGCTTGAAGGCAAAGCAACGCTCGTAACTTTCCTTCTCAAGAATACGCCTTTGCTGACACAACGTGCTCTTTTTAGCGGTTCATATTGCGGCATCTGGCGACGATCTAAGCTGCTGATGAAGCGTATCTTATCTCTGTTATCTTCCGCCTTTTTTCCTGTATCTTAGGCGGGCGCTCCTTTCTTTTGGCTGGTCCATGCATATATACTACTTTGACAGCTTCTACATTGCTAGCGCGAATAAAATGATTCCATATAGCCTTGTCGCCGTTTAGCTCTTGACTAATCCTCGGTTCCACGGAAGGTGAGTCAAAATGCGTGCGTGCGAAATATCTGAAACTCGGCCAAAGTCAGGGCTCAGGAACGAAAGATACAGTACAAGTTTAGTTTGTTCTAGTCAAGGAAGAGATGCTTCTTGGATGTTGATGGCTCAGGACGGAGGGCATTTTTGTCGTGATGGCAACTGATCTTGGTGACGACGTGCGGTTCAGCCAATTCGTACGTACGCACGCGGCGGTCTTGTATCTCGATGCCGGCCCGGTCAAGCGTATGCACCCCATGAAAATTCACTGGGGTGGCTGAGACTACAAGTAAGTGCCAGGTAAACTAGGTGTACGTTGGTGCCCTGCTAGTAGTATTTTGATACAGGCATTGCCCGGCCGCCGTGGCATGCACAGCAGCACGGGACAGGCACAGATTAAGGACACAGCGCTCAAAGCAGCACAGCATTCTCGTGCAACGCAGCTCAAGGCAGCAAATATACTGCGTTGACATGCGGCTTGTATGCAGTAGTAGATGTACTGCCCGCGCCCGGAGCCGGAGAAAGAAATACAGCGGATTCCCCGTGACACGGCCGGTCATCGCTGGGCAGACGGCGACCGGCCGGGAATTGAACGCCCGCGCCAGGGTCCATCACCCGTGGTCTCGTGGTGTGACTTTTTGCCGTGGGGACGTGGACTTTCTCCTCACTTTTGTCGTGCACGACGTCGGGCATCTAGCTCTCACTCTGCGGAATGTGGCGGCTCTTGTGTGTGCCGGTGGCAGGTTTGGGAGTATGGCCGACGAGTCGACGACGCCACTAATATTCTTAGCGTTTCCTATGGTACATTTTTTTTTTGAACAATTTCCTATGGTACATGACTGCTTACTTTTCCCTACAGGCCCGGTTTCAACAGTCCAGCCGAAAACCAGAAACTAGCGCACTGTCTAAACGGCTTTTGTCCGGGGTTTTTTCGTGGATACTCATTCCTATCAAATTTGGTCCAGGTTTAAGCAGCGCCCGAACAACGTTTTGTCCTGTATTGGCCCCCGCCTGGCCCGTCCCAGCATACTCACCTCCTTGCACCTCCACCCACGTCGTCTAACCTCTTCGTCGCCGCCGCATCAATTTGGCCACCCTCGGCTGCCTTTTGCACTCCCACCAACACCAAACCATCCGCCCTTGCCCCCACCACCGGCCATGGCGCTAGTCCCACGCGCGTTTGCTCGCCTCGCCGCTTGACGGACCGCGCCAACGAGAACACCCGAGGGGACAGTGAAGATGAGTTCTTCTTCAACCACGTCCTCATGTACTCATCCTGCTCGATGGGCTATTATTCGGCACCCTGCTAGAACATGGAGCCCTGAGGTTATATGGACGGTGATGACAGCTTGTGTGATCATGCAGAACATGATCGTAGAAGATGAGCGTGATGGCAGTCTTTACGACGAAAACTGAGAGTTTCAGGGTCGAAATGTTGAGCCCCAAGGAGGAGTGTCAACATTTCAGGAGTTTCTCCAGTTCCAGTATGAGTTGCCTGTTTGCGACGTTCACACTCAAATTCATAATGATTTGGTTCAGCGCGTCTGAAACTTCGTAGGAAACCAATAGAACTTTCATTCCGTTCTACTATGCACTTTGAATTTATTTATTTTAATTTATCCGGTTGTGTTGTAGACTATGAACTTGTCATATTTGTTTCGATTGTCAAATTTGTAGCAAATTGTTTCAATTTATAATTGCCACAGTGATAGATTCGGTTGTTTTTAAGAGAAATGGCAAACAAATGGAAAAAAAATATTGTCCAGCCACCAAGTGAGCAACCCCGTAGGGTGCACTGCCAAAAACGGCCGGACACTGGCCCGGACCGCTGCTCATACGGACAAATCCGGGACAGATCGGGACCGAATTTAAGCAGTCTCGTACGAGATGTCCTAAGGTGATTTGCGTGTCGGAGCATCTTTTTTTCCGAAACGGGGAAAATCCAGCCTCTGCATGGCCATCAACCGAGCGCATCCAGAGACCAAGCGCTCTCACTGGTCTTTTGGGAGAAGGAATGACCACATGTGGATCCAGTAGGTAGCACGATGAACAACCTGTAAAAAAGGGCAAGTTTCTAAATTGTTAAATATCACATCATTCCTGCAATTCTAGATAGCTCAAAGGAAAACACGCACAAATGCGTATACTAGATTTAATAGTTTTATCAACTCCATTCAACAAAGTACCAAACAAATTTGTTACACTATTTGGTCGAGTTATATTGAACGTAAAATGAACTAGTCTCCAAATTTTATGTACAAAACTACGTGATATGAATAGATGCTCGACCGTCTCCTCATCACCACAGAACACACAATTTGTGCATCACATCCATCATCTTTTAGCAAGGTTATCCTTGGTTAGCAACTTCTTAGATCCCCATAGAGATTTAACTTTGAACACACCCGACGGTGTTAATTTCTAGCTAAAGGAGTCAGGTTCATTTGAAAGAGATACTGCCATTAAGCGTTCTACCAAATGGAACCAATCATCCCATTTATCCCCAACTAATGCTCTACGAAAAGCAATATTCGGTGATCATGCGTGAGGACCTATGAGACTAAAACATTCTTTTGTCTAACAATATTATAAAGAGACGGTTATTGTGTGGCTAGCAAAGTACCTCCAATCCAATGATCCTCTAAGAATCTTATAATCTACCCATTACCAAGTGTACAAGACACCGGATCAAAGAACTCCCTTTCGACACACAAAACCCCCTTCCAAAACGGAAAGTCTGTTAGGCTTTGCTTCTACGTGAGCTAATGGAATTCTTCCACACGTCCTCTTTCGTTAATAGTTTAAATAACCATTTACGAAGGGGACCTTTACTTTTAACATCTAGAACCTCGATCCCAAGATCACCTTAATCCTTAGGTCGGCAAACGATATTCCACTTGGTCAGACGATATTTATTTTTTAATTGGTCACTTTGCCAGAAAAAGCGTGATCTATAAAAATCTAGTCTTTTTTTTACCCCAACAGGTATTTCAAAGAAGGATAGTAAGAACATAGGCAGGCTTGAAAGCACTAAGGTAGTAAGGATAAGACGATCTCCGTATGAGAATAACTTTTCTATCCATGAATTCAATTTTTGTTTGAAACGATACTCGACCGGTTTCCACTCTTGATTTAAGATCCTGTGATAATGAATTGGGATTCCTAAATATTTAAACGGAATATGTCCAACTTCACATCCAAAGATGTGCCTATAATCTTCATAACAATCATCTTCCTTTTCAAAATAAAAAATCCCGCTCTTATGAAAATTAATTTTAAGATCCGATAGTTTCTCAAAGATAGATAATATTAGCTTCATATTAACGGCCTTCTCTAGGTCATGTTCAAGAAACAAAATAGTATCATCGGCGTGCTGTAAAATGGAGATCCCACCCTCCACTAGGTGTGGGACTAGACTCCCAACTTGCTCGTACCCTTTTTCTCTTGCAATTAGGACAGCGAGCATATCAACAACCAAGTTAAACAGGGCAGGTGAGAGCAGATCTCATTGCCTCAATCCTTTTAGGGTCTAAAAAAAGTGATCAATCTAGTCGTTCACTCGGATTCCCACGCTACCACCCTGGACAAACCTCGCGACCCATTCACATCACTGAGGTATGAACCCTTTCATGCGAAGCGTTTGTTGAAGACAGGTTCAATTAACTTTATCATAGGTCTTCTCAAAATCAATTTTGAACAAAAATCCATCAAGTTTTTTCTGTTTCAACTCATGCAAAGTCTCATGAAAGACAACCACCCCTTCGAGGATGTTCCTCACTAGTAGAAAAGCATATTGCGTCGGTCTAATTACCCTCTGAGCAATTGATGTGATTCTATTAGTTCCCACTTTGGTAAATATTTTGAAGCTAACATTCAATAACCATATTGGCTTGTATTGTTCTATTTTGCATGCATAATCCTTTTTGGGAAGCAGTATAATTATCCCAAAATTTAATTTGAACAACTGTAGATTCGCGAAATGTAACTAGGCATACATTGTCATCAAGTCGGCCTTGCTAACATTCTAGAACCTCTAGTAGAACTCCGCTGGAAATCCATTCGGCCCTAGAGCTTTATTATGCTCCATCTGAGCAATAGCACTGAACAATTCCTCTTCAAAAAAAATCTCATCAATGTAAACTTTAGGAAGGTCCTCGGTAAGTGATTCATCAAGAGTAATATTTGTTGGAACCAGAGCTCCAAATAATTTTTTGTAATACTCTGAAATGAACACTTTTAAGTTCTGCTGTCCTACAATTGTTTCTTCATCTTGCTCCAATTGAAAAATATTTTTCTTACGGTGTTTACCATTAGCTATGACATGAAAATACCTATTATTATTACCCCCTTCCTGAATATGGCTAACCTTCACCCTCTAACCCCACTTGGTCTCTTCATCACGTCGAAGGTTATTCAAATAGACATCCGCCTCTTTGTTGTCCTTTTACCTCAGAGAAAGAATAGCCTCTGCTTTTAAATCTAGTTCTTCAATCACCAACAACAGCTTATCCCTCAATTGTACTCTCCACTGAGATTTTGTTCCCAACCACGCAAAAAAAAAACTCCATAGATGTCTTATCTCATTTTGACATCTCTCGATTGGAGTAGCTCCAGCTAAAATAGCTTGCCACTCTGCTATAACCATCTCATAGAAACCGCTTGTCTAAGCCACGACAACTCAAATGAGAATACCGATTGGTTTCCCATATGAGCCGAGGTCTCCGAGTCCAATAGTAAAGGTGCATGATCCGACCCCGTATGAGTCATCGCATGTATCGTTACTAAGGGGAATTTCTATTCCCACTCGACACTGGCTAGTATACGATCCAACTTCTCATAAGTTGGAACATCCCGTCTACTAGTCCACGTATATTGTCTACCAAAAAACTCTAGTTCTTTCAAATCTAAACTTTCAATGATCGCATTAAAATAAAATACCAACATGTATTAAAATTATCATTATTCTTCTCTTCTTGTCTCCTGATAATATTGAAGCCACCCCCATCAAAATAGGTAGTATTTCCCCCTCACGTATGCGTACTAGATCCGACAAGAATCCAGGGTTTTTGTCATCTTGAGCAACCCCGTAGACAGCAACTAATGCCCAAAGAAAACCATCGTCCTTCGTTCAAATAGAATTTTTATAAATACTCTATATACTATACATAAAAACACAAGTGTTTCATTCAAATTTTTAGAAAAATTATAAATTTGACTAAAAAAATCTAATCTGGAGGTACTAGATCGTCCCTGCCGGTGCCGCTCTCCTCGCCGTCGCTAGGTCCTTCACCCTCACAGCCATTGGGCCCTTCGCTCCGTTATCACAGGTAAGGTCGACGAATCTGCCGGTCAACTTGGCGTGTTAATGTGTCGACCACGCCAGGGAAACAAGCAGAAGTGCAGCCAAAAAGATCTTCCGTGACTCCTCCATGGCACGTGCCAGCCCTAGGAAGAACTCCTCAGGTCGCGTTGTGCCTGCTCCGCCCGAAGGGTAGCATCCACCTCCGTCGGCTCCATCTTCACCTTCTTCATCGGCTGGTGGAAGGACAGCTCCCACGAGGCAGCAACGGCGACACGTTCTCATGGATGATGGTGGCTCAAATCTCCGTTTTGGGGCTGGAAATCCCGAGATCGATCTAGGTTGGACTCATCATTATCGGCACACATGCGGTTTTTATTTACGTTTGTTCGGGTATTTTAGCATACAGTTCATGCTAGCCTAGTGGAATTACTGTCACGAGGCATACAACCTCAAGTTTTTTTTATTTTTTCGATCGATTGTGATTGGCTTTACCTAGCTTTTAATAATATACACCATTCCAAATATCTTCTGATATACCGACTTATCGCTTATCAGATATTGACCGATAAGATAAATGACTATCGATGGAGTTTATCGTTCGGGCCGATTTTATCAGTCTGATAAGCGATTTATCAGCCGATATTGCTGATATATTTGTTGATATATCGATTTTCTAGCGCTAGAACCTGTGATTAATTATACTCATCATAGATTTTTTTTAGTATTACGAAATATAATATATCCATATATCGTATTTTATAATTTTCACTGCCTATATGATGTATATTCATAACATAGTTTAGACGTTTTAGTGCTGAAATTTGAGATTTACAAGAAAACTAGCCGATAAATAGTCGACCGATAAGCCGATTTATCTCTTATTTTGGGTTGACCGATAAGTTAACGATAAGTGATATCCTGAACATTGATAATATATGGTCGATATAGAGGTCGGGTTCACCCTCCATTTCAAAAAAAAATACTACATTAAACGTAAATGGTGAAATATGTTCTCCCTTTCTTACTCCTTTGTGAGTAGCAAAATTTCTCCCTAGAGTATTATTAATCCTTAAAGTCCCCCTTTGACTACTTATTTAAACCATCAATACTAAGTGGAGTTAAAGCCACACAATTCTACGAAAACAAACACAAAACTCCTCTTGTTTTCTTGAGCTTAGCTTCACGCAAAAAATCACATGCGAAGAGAGAGCACCATTCATAATCATTACGAAAAAAGAAGTAGTACAACTTTATCACAGCAAGATCAAATCTAGTTGACAGAACTTTAAAGAAAATAATTAAAGCACACATTAAGCAAAGTAGCAAACAGATGGGCTAAACATTTGAATTTTGTCTGCACCAATCTTTTTAGGAATTAAAGTGAAAAAATGGCATAATTTATTCCACTTAAATCCAGCATGCATATGGCATAGTGAAATTCTACGTAAAGTTCAACCATATGATTTTCGTTAACCTCCCATGCACGTGACGTGGCTGCTAAAATTCATCTATGTGTGGGCTTATTTTTCTTCGTTCGAAAATATAGCATCTTGAATTTCTTGTTCTCCAAAAGGTTTGCACACAAAAAAAAAGCATTATCCTCCGCATTAATTCTCGCGGAAAGTTCATGCATGCATGCGTTTGCCCATAAGGGATGCCAAATTAGATTCAACGCACGCGCTTGACCTCGATCCGGCGAGTTAGATATGTCAATGCATGGGCATGTACAAGACGAGATAGTAGCAATAGATTCTTATACTGAAATTTTATTCAGAGTCCAGCTAGCGGTCCCTGCAGGGGGTGCGTTGGGCTAGCCGTTTGAACGGTTCATCAGAGAGTTCATGTTTTAAAATTCTCGTTTCATTTGAGATGTCATAGAGTTGGTGTTGGTTGAATAATTCCCGGAGGATGAGGAGCCAGGGACAAAATCAGAGGATCGAGTGATTAGTAGGCTCGACGACGGTTGGGCGCTCCGGCTCGACGCCGACGCGGCGCCGTCCGTTTGATTACATATTGCATTCATCCATCACGTATACAGCTGGCTGTCGATCGAGTAGCTAGCGGTTGCTCCCAAGAGCTGTTGCTGAATTAAAGATGTTCTTTGAGCTGTTGCTGTCCGTATACGTACTGTACTGTACGTCTCTCGAAACAGCTTTTCGCCCCGCTTTATAAATAAAGGAACAAATACGTACTTACGTCGACGCTCCTCTCTCCCGTTCTCCGTATCTACACTTTGAATGCCCAGGTATAGTATCAACTAATTAATCCGGTGACTGAACTGATCATTAAGTTAATTCGTGGAAAGTCTTGCCGTTGTTAAACAAACAGGGACAGGGAGAGCCAGGAGGCAAGACAATTCAGACGATGGAGCGGGCAAGCAACGGAATGATCAGCGACGCGACAATGTCAAACACACGCTACCTGGCCCGTGCGTAAGATTTCATTTCATTTACCGCCGCCTCTTCCGACACCACGCCGAGTTTGTTTGACCGTCGAGAAGCCGTCGCGCGCCAACTCGTCCGTCTCATCCACCTCTTAAAACGCCCAGCCCCACACGTCCCGCCATAACAGAGCACACACTCGCACACAGACAGAAGCACGCACCATCGACGCGCAGCGGCCATGAGCATCAGCGCCGTCGCCGTCGTCCTGGCCTACGCCGCGCTCGTCGTGGCGGCCCTGCGGCTGGCGCTGTCATACCGATCGGCGCTCTACGCGCTGCGCCGGCTTTGGCGGTGGGGCGACGAGTGGGCGCAGGCGTACCAGTACCACGAGGTGCCGCGCCGGCTCTCCGTCGACGGAGTCCAGAGGGAGAACCCGCTGTACGCCAAGGCCGCCGCGTACGTGTCCTCGCTGCCGTCGCTCGAGGACGCTGACGCCGCCTCCGTGCTCTCCTCCTCCGCGTCGCCCAGGAAGAAGACCAACGGCGGCTTCTCGCTCCACCTCGGCCCTGGCCACACCGCGCGGGACGCCTTCCAGGGCGCGCGCCTCGCGTGGACCAGCCGCCGCGACGATCAAGGAAGCGAGGTCCTCGTGCTGCGCGTGCGGCGGCACGACCGGACCCGCGTCCTGCGGCCGTACCTGCAGCACGTCGAGTCCGTCGCCGACGACATGGAGCTGCGACGGCGCGATCTGCGGCTGTTCGCAAACGCTGGCGGCGTCGACGCGCGCACGGGTGCGCCGCAGTGGGCGTCAGCGCCGTTCACGCACCCGGCCACGCTCGACACGGTAACCATGGACCCGGACCTCAAGGCCCGCGTCCGCGCCGACCTCGAGACCTTCGCCAAGGGCCGCTCCTACTACCACCGGCTCGGACGCGTCTGGCGCCGGAGCTACCTCCTGTACGGCCCGGCCGGCACCGGCAAGTCCACCTTCGCGGCGGCCATGGCGCGGTTCCTGGGCTACGACGTGTACGACGTCGACCTGTCCCGCGCGGGGGACCTCCGCGCGCTACTCATGCACACCACCCCGCGGTCGCTCATCCTCGTCGAGGACCTCGACCGGTACCTCCAAGGCCACGGCGGCGGGGACAAGGGCCAAGACGCGGAAACGAGCGTGCTGAACTTCATGGACGGCGTGGCGTCCTGCTGCGGCGAGGAGCGCGTGATGGTGTTCACGATGCGCGGGAAGCAGGAGGAGGGCGTGGGGCCCGCGGTGCTGCGGCCGGGGAGGCTGGACGTGCACATCCGGTTCTCGCTCTGCGACTTCGACGCGTTCAAGGCGCTGGCCAGCAGCTACCTGGGGCTCAAGGACCACAAGCTGTACCCGCAGGTGGAGGAAGGGTTCCACGCCGCCCGCCTCAGCGCCGCCGAGCTCGGAGAGATCATGCTCGCCAACCGCGCGTCCCCGAGCCGCGCGCTCCGCACCGTCATCACCAAGCTCCAGCGCGTGTCCGTGTCCGCCGCGCCGGCGTCGCCGGTCCCGCCGCGGCTGCCGCACAGGCGGATGTTGAGCTGGTCCGGGGCCGGCCAGTTGGATCACGCCGTGGCGGATGAGACGGCGGACGACGCGGGCGCGGGGCTGTTCGGGAAGGACGCCGCGCCGATGAGGGAGTTCAAGAAGCTGTACGGGCTCATCAAGGTGAGGAGCCGGAGGGAGGGTGCCGGCGTCGTGCCCTTGGATGACGAGGCGCGAACGCCGACGGCGACCGCGCGCAGCTCGGGCAGCAACCACGACAAGGAGCGCTGATTTTTGTTAGGCGGTTGTAGGCTTGGTATAGTACAGTAGTACACGTCCAGCAGGAACAAATTTGTGTCTTTTTTTTCTCCAAGAAAAGTGTCTCTTTTTTCACACGACAGACCAGTAGTTTTGTAGCAGTGACGCAGCATCTTCTTTGTAACTGTGGAAAAGAGGAGAAATGGAACGGGAAAGTCATTTGTACACACCAGCTCGAGCCTCCCTTCATTTACAATTTGTTTTTAAAAATATTAAAGTTTAAAAAAAAATTCTATATATAGTCTATGATGTAGGGTACAAATTTGCAAAATCACAGCGCAAAATTATTTGTATTATGGCCACATAAAAATGACAAAATCTTACGTGTTTTGGAGATTTAAAACACTATACTCAAATCCGTACATTTATAGTTTCTTAAAATGCAAAGTATTTTAAATTGAAAATTTTATACGTTTGCAGAATACATCATTAAGAATATCCAGGATTTTTTCCAATTTTTTTGAAACTTCAAAATATGATTTTTATAATTTTAAAAATATAGAAAGTACGGGAGGGAGCTCGCAAGTAAGAAATCTCGGCTCGAAATGGAGGAAATACATGTGGGGACGGGTTGATGTACAAGAAGAGGTGTGTAGTTTTCAATTCTTTTTATAACCCAACCTCGGATACGCACAAAGATTGTTCCTCCTCTGCGCTGCCCGCAAGAGAAAAAACCGATCTTCATCGACGCTGACTTCTGGCGGCTACCATCCAGTCATGGGTGGTGAGGGGGTCGCCAGATCTTGCATGTGCGGATGTATAGCTCTAGGGTTTGATCTACTTTAAATTTTTGGGCCGCTCGACATCTTGAATAAAAATTGTCTAGGTCCTCCTATGATGCGGTGGTTTTCTACTATGTGATGGATGATGGATGTAGATAGTAGTCTGTTCAAACGGGACAGCGTGGCGGCGCCATTCTTTTGGTGGACTTGTGTCCTCCTACATTCGTCGTTGCGACTTGCGACGACGCTGACTCTAGCTGAAAGGGAGCTCGGGAGATTGTTCAGGAGCGCGTGCAAACGGTATCTCTATTGGTGAAAACTGGAAGATGGTAAATCTTGTGTTGGGTCCATGGTTAGAGGCCACCGGGTCTGATTTTCTCCTCCACGTCGTCGCGTGAGTGTGCTTAATCTGAAGTTCGATGGCATGGTCGGGGTGCCTCGGCAAGATTTGTTCAGTAGTAATGACTTTGCTTTGGACAAATATAGTTTGGAGATTTGTAAAGCTACAAATCAACGATGGAGCCGCCTCAAGATCGAGCAAAGAGCTTGGATGCCTGCTAAGGTGATGCCGGAGGCGAGCGACAGAGGTTGGTTGGTTTGGACGGTAATTTTTCCTTAGGTGAGGGACTTTTGTCATTTCAGTTCGGTTTGTACTTGGCTTATAACACTTATTATAACTTTTTCTTTATTTTAGAAATGAGAAAAGTATTACCCGAAAACGAGTAGACAAATTTAGGGCGTGGAAGAAGAGCTAGAGGCGTTCTTCAATCAATCAAGAAAAGAGAAAAAAAAGGAGAACAGTGTGACGGAGAAAGCAGAGTAGTAGAGTGAAATATTGGAAGCTGCATGTGATGGGCCGTTATCCTCCACGTGGTCTTCCCGAAAGCGTCAAGGCTGCTGTACGTCCAACACCCAACCCCTAGGCGCCACGGCCACGCGAAGCGGTCCCGTCCGTCACCCGTCCCGACAAGTACACGACGATGGAGCAACGCTCGTCGGAGAAATCAAAGCCAGCCCTCCCTCCATACCGCGTCCGGGCCGGAGCAATTATTGGCTCGTCGGAAACGGTCGCGCGGCCCGGCCTACTCTAGGCAGTCCAGTCTCTAGCAAGCAGCTCGCCCACCCCATCGTCAGCGACGGTAACTCCACCACCTGCCTCTGTGCCTGGCACATGCTTGTGGGTTGCAGCTAAGAGTATGTCTAACAGACCCCTTACGTTTTCGCCCCCTAAAACGCGTGTAGAGGGTCCTGCACACGAAATCGAGCAAATTTTTTGCTCGAATGAACTCGTCCATCTAGCAGACCCCCTATAGCCGGCCTGTATATTTGAATTGAAACTTCCCGGGAGAAAACATTGCTCGATTTCATTTGATCATCACCATTGTTGCTATATTGCTCGAGCTCGTCCATCTAGCTATTGCCTAATCTACTACCTACTGCCTAATCGAGGAAGACGACGCCGGCGGCCTCCTCGACGTCGGCGATGGCCTGCGCCTCCTCCTCCGCTTCCGCGCGCGCAGCGTCCTTCTTGGACAGCTCCACGGCTGCCAAGAACGCGGCGTCCTCGTCCGCTGTCGCCGCCACCGCTTGCACCGCGGCGGCTCCGCTTGCACTGCCGCGGCTCCGCTTGCACTGCTGCAACAGCTCATGCCTGCTAAGGTGACGCCGGAGGCGAGCGACAGAGGTTGGTTGGTTTGGACGGTAATTTTTCCTTAGGTGAGGGACTTTTGTCATTTCAGTTCGGTTTGTACTTGGCTTATAACACTTATTATAACTTTTTCTTTATTTTAGAAATGAGAAAAGTATTACCCGAAAACGAGTAGCCAAATTTAGGGCGTGGAAGAAGAGCTAGAGGCGTTCTTCAATCAATCAAGAAAAGAGAAATAAAAAAGGAGAACAGTGTGACGGAGAAAGCAGAGTAGTAGAGTGAAAATATTGGAAGCTGCATGTGATGGGCCGTTATCCTCCGCGTGGTCTTCCCGAAAGCGTCAAGGCTGCTGTACGTCCAACACCCAACCCCTAGGCGCCACGGCCACGCGAAGCGGTCCCGTCCGTCACCCGTCCCGACAAGTACACGACGATGGAGCAACGCTCGTCGGAAAAATCAAAGCCAGCCCTCCCTCCATACCGTGTCCGGGCCGGAGCAATTATTGGCTCGTCGGAAACGGTCGCGCGGCCCGGCCTACTCTAGGCAGTCCAGTCTCTAGCAAGCAGCTCGCCCACCCCATCGTCAGCGACGGTAACTCCACCACCTGCCTCCGTGCCTGGCACATGCGTGTGGGTTGCAGCTAAGAGTATGTCTAACAGACCCCTTACGTTTTCGCCCCCTAAAACGCGTGTAGAGGGTCCTGCACACGAAATCGAGCAATTTTTTTGCTCGAATGAACTCGCCCATCTAGCAGACCCCCTATAGCCGGCCTGTATATTTGAATAGAAACTTCCCGGGAGAAAACATTGCTCGATTTCATTTGATCATCACCATTGTTGCTACATTGCTCGAGCTCGTCAATCTAGCTACTGCCTAATCTACTACCTACTGCCTAATCGAGGAAGACGACGTCGGCGGCCTCCATCGCCTTGAACGCCTCGACGTCGGCGATGGCCTGCGCCTCCTCCTCCGCTTCCGCGCGCGCCGCTTCCTCGGCGTCCTTCTTGGACAGCTCCACGGCTGCCAAGAACGCGGCGTCCTCGTCCGCTGTCGCCGCAACCGCTTGCACCGCCGCGGCTCCGCTTGCACTGCTGCCGCCGCTTGCACTGCCGCGGCTCCGCTTGCACTGCTGCAACAGCTCATGCCTGCTAAGGTGACGCTGGAGGCGAGCGACAGAGGTTGGTTGGTTTGGACGGTAATTTTTCCTTAGGTGAGGGACTTTTGTCATTTCAGTTCGGTTTGTACTTGGCTTATAACACTTATTATAACTTTTTCTTTATTTTAGAAATGAGAAAAGTATTACCCAAAAACGAGTAGCCAAATTTAGGGCGTGGAAGAAGAGCTAGAGGCGTTCTTCAATCAATCAAGAAAAGAGAAATAAAAAAGGAGAACAGTGTGACGGAGAAAGCAGAGTAGTAGAGTGAAAATATTGGAAGCTGCATGTGATCGGCCGTTATCCTCCGCGTGGTCTTCCCGAAAGCGTCAAGGCTGCTGTACGTCCAACACCCAACCCCTAGGCGCCACGGCCACGCGAAGCGGTCCCGTCCGTCACCCGTCCCGACAAGTACACGACGATGGAGCAACGCTCGTCGGAAAAATCAAAGCCAGCCCTCCCTCCATACCGTGTCCGGGCCGGAGCAATTATTGGCTCGTCGGAAACGGTCGCGCGGCCCGGCCTACTCTAGGCAGTCCAGTCTCTAGCAAGCAGCTCGCCCACCCCATCGTCAGCGACGGTAACTCCACCACCTGCCTCCGTGCCTGGCACATGCGTGTGGGTTGCAGCTAAGAGTATGTCTAACAGACCCCTTACGTTTTCGCCCCCTAAAACGCGTGTAGAGGGTCCTGCACACGAAATCGAGCAAATTTTTTGCTCGAATGAACTCGCCCATCTAGCAGACCCCCTATAGCCGGCCTGTATATTTGAATTGAAACTTCCCGGGAGAAAACATTGCTCGATTTCATTTGATCATCACCATTGTTGCTACATTGCTCGAGCTCGTCAATCTAGCTACTGCCTAATCTACTACCTACTGCCTAATCGAGGAAGACGACGTCGGCGGCCTCCATCGCCTTGAACGCCTCGACGTCGGCGATGGCCTGCGCCTCCTCCTCCGCTTCCGCGCGCGCCGCTTCCTCGGCGTCCTTCTTGGACAGCTCCACGGCTGCCAAGAACGCGGCGTCCTCGTCCGCTGTCGCCGCAACCGCTTGCACCGCCGCGGCTCCGCTTGCACTGCTGCCGCCGCTTGCACTGCCGCGGCTCCGCTTGCACTGCTGCAACAGCTCGTGCCTGCTAAGGTGACGCTGGAGGCGAGCGACAGAGGTTGGTTGGTTTGGACGGTAATTTTTCCTTAGGTGAGGGACTTTTGTCATTTCAGTTCGGTTTGTACTTGGCTTATAACACTTATTATAACTTTTTCTTTATTTTAGAAATGAGAAAAGTATTACCCAAAAACGAGTAGCCAAATTTAGGGCGTGGAAGAAGAGCTAGAGGCGTTCTTCAATCAATCAAGAAAAGAGAAATAAAAAAGGAGAACAGTGTGACGGAGAAAGCAGAGTAGTAGAGTGAAAATATTGGAAGCTGCATGTGATGGGCCGTTATCCTCCGCGTGGTCTTCCCGAAAGCGTCAAGGCTGCTGTACTTCCAACACCCAACCCCTAGGCGCCACGGCCACGCGAAGCGGTCCCGTCCGTCACCCGTCTCGACAAGTACACGACGATGGAGCAACGCTCGTCGGAAAAATCAAAGCCAGCCCTCCCTCCATACCGCGTCCGGGCCGGAGCAATTATTGGCTCGTCGGAAACGGTCGCGCGGCCCGGCCTACTCTAGGCAGTCCAGTCTCTAGCAAGCAGCTCGCCCACCCCGTCGTCAGCGACGGTAACTCCACCACCTGCCTCCGTGCCTGGCACATGCGTGTGGGTTGCAGCTAAGAGTATGTCTAACAGACCCCTTACGTTTTCGCCCCCTAAAACGCGTGTAGAGGGTCCTGCACACGAAATCGAGCAAATTTTTTGCTCGAATGAACTCGCCCATCTAGCAGACCCCCTATAGCCGGCCTGTATATTTGAATTGAAATTTCCCGGGAGAAAACATTGCTCGATTTCATTTGATCATCACCATTGTTGCTACATTGCTCGAGCTCGTCCATCTAGCTACTGCCTAATCTACTACCTACTGCCTAATCGAGGAAGACGACGCCGGCGGCCTCCATCGCCTTGAACGCCTCGACGTTGGCGATGGCCTGCGCCTCCTCCTCCGCTTCCGCGCGCGCCGCTTCCTCGGCGTCCTTCTTGGACAGCTCCACGGCTGCCAAGAACGCGGCGTCCTCGTCCGCTGTCGCCGCCACCGCTTGCACCGCCGCGGCTCCGCTTGCACTGCTGCCGCCGCTTGCACTGCCGCGGCTCCGCTTGCACTGCTGCAACAGCTCATGCCTGCTAAGGTGACGCCGGAGGCGAGCGACAGAGGTTGGTTGGTTTGGACGGTAATTTTTCCTTAGGTGAGGGACTTTTGTCATTTCAGTTCGGTTTGTACTTGGCTTATAACACTTATTATAACTTTTTCTTTATTTTAGAAATGAGAAAAGTATTACCCGAAAACGAGTAGCCAAATTTAGGGCGTGGAAGAAGAGCTAGAGGCGTTCTTCAATCAATCAAGAAAAGAGAAATAAAAAAGGAGAACAGTGTGACGGAGAAAGCAGAGTAGTAGAGTGAAAATATTGGAAGTTGCATGTGATGGGCCGTTATCCTCCGCGTGGTCTTCCCGAAAGCGTCAAGGCTGATGTACGTCCAACACCCAACCCCTAGGCGCCACGGCCACGCGAAGCGGTCCCGTCCGTCACCCGTCTCGACAAGTACACGACGATGGAGCAACGCTCGTCGGAGAAATCAAAGCCAGCCCTCCCTCCATACCGCGTCCGGGCCGGAGCAATTATTGGCTCGTCGGAAACGGTCGCGCGGCCCGGCCTACTCTAGGCAGTCCAGTCTCTAGCAAGCAGCTCGCCCACCCCATCGTCAGCGACGGTAACTCCACCACCTGCCTCCGTGCCTGGCACATGCGTGTGGGTTGCAGCTAAGAGTATGTCTAACAGACCCCTTACGTTTTCGCCCCCTAAAACGCGTGTAGAGGGTCCTGCACACGAAATCGAGCAAATTTTTTGCTCGAATGAACTCGCCCATCTAGCAGACCCCCTATAACCGGCCTGTATATTTGAATTGAAACTTCCCGGGAGAAAACATTGCTCGATTTCATTTGATCATCACCATTGTTGCTACATTGCTCGAGCTCGTTGTAACATCCCAGGTATGAAATATCCCTTAGAATGTTTTGTTTCTTGTTTTATTTCAAGTATTGCATCATGTCATCATGTTTAATCATTTGTTTGCAATTGTTACTATTTGTTTTGCATCTGTTTTATCTTGTTTTCATAATCAAACTCAAACAAATTTCAAATGGTTATTTTCATACTTGCTCTGTTACAACATTTGGAATAAAATCACAAATAAAAAACCATCTATTTGTTGTCATAATTTTCAATATGGATCAATTAATAAAATGGTGTTATAAATTCCACTAAATCTTTCCAAATTGGTTTTCAAATTCAAAGCAAAATCATCATCAACACCTCATTTGGAAATTATCAAATATCAAACCATTCCAATGTTTCTAGTCCAACTAATAATAGGGTTCACCCTATTAAATGGTTGTTTCTATTAAATAACAAAATTTTCCAATTCAAATCAAATATTTCAAAACAGAGCCAATTTGAAACTATAAAAATAATAACCAAAACTTTCTCTAATTCCTTGCTTCCATTTAATCCCTTTGGGTCACCTTATTAAAAGGTTGATTTCTTTAATCAATTTGAATATTCAAAATCTTATAAATTGGCTTATTTTAAAAACAGCAATGTAAAAGTTAAATTTTCAAAAAGCCTATTTGCTAACTGTTAGCTTTTGAGCTAACATGATCCCATGAATTTTCTCAAATTTTTTAAAGTCCAAATCCCTATCAATCTCTTCCAAATCTGTTTTCAGCAAAAAAAAATAAAACAGAAAATTAGAAAAGGAAAAAAAACTGCAGCGCGCGGCAGCTAAGCACTACCCAACCCACCTAACCTACGCGCGCGCGGCCCAGCCCGCCTAAGCCTAACTTACCGCTTCAATTTTCGTGCGGGGCTTCTGTCTCGCGTACGGCAGAGCATCCGGGCACTCCACGTCGGCGTACGGCGGCGCCGACGGCCCCCGTGGGTTTCCGCACCCTATAAGTAGCCTAGGGCAGCGCGCCAGCTACCCCTAGCCCTAGGTTTTCTGTTTCCTCCATCAGATCCGCCGCCACCCTCTCCCTCTCGCCGGAATTCCTCGCTGCATCCTCACCGGCGACAGCTCCCCTGAATCTCCCGATGGCGCCGCTACCTCCTAGCCCTACCTAGCCACTCGACTACTGCAATCGCGTCGCCGCTTCGTCCTCTGCACGCTGGACACCGGAGCCACGCCGGAGGAGCACTACACCCTCGCCGCTGTCACCAGCATCGTCGCCGGCCGCTACACCGACCCTCTGCTTCCATCTACAGCCGCGGTGAGCACACCACCGTCGCCTTCTCTCTCCCTCTGTTGATCCAGCACCTGCACCACCAGATCAGCACACTCACTCGTCCAACAGCTTCCACGACGCAGCACGGCCGTCGTTTTCCCTCCGGCGAAATCGTTCCGTCAGCGAGAGATTCAGTAGCCGCGCGAAGTTCAGTTAAAAATTCAGTTCCGCGCTAAGTAACGATATCCTCACTGCGCACCTGTTACTGATAACAAACGAGCAACAGCGCAGCTGGTTCAGACTTGCGCGCAGCAGTGGGGGGTCGCGGGTTCGATCCCTCGCTTCCCCGGGAGAAAATCCCCAACTTTTTGCGGCCCAGCGCTGACAGGGAGGGCCCCCTGTCAGCCTCTCCTCTGCCACGCAGGCGCGCAGTGGCCACGCTGGCCCCGTGGCCCACCCTGCAGTGGCTGCGGCTAGCTACTGTTAGGTGCAAAACGTTTTAAACATTTCTGTTTTGAAATTCTAACTCTTTAAATAACAGATTTAAACCAAAACTTCAAACTTTAATAACTTTTATTTTGTAAGCCCAATAAATACAAGTTTTATATGTTTTCTGATCCAAATCAAATAATCTTTCCAAATATTCTATTTGTGTACTGTTTTGAATTTCCCAAATGCATTTAAAATTCAAACTCAAATAATTCAAATGCAAATTTCTAAATTCAATAACTAATTCATACTAATTCTAAAATATGCCAATAACATATGTTTTCCATACCATTTTGAATATCCTATTCAAATATAATTTTTGTTTCCTGGTTTGAATAATTTAAATTGCCTAAATAATTTAATACTTGTTTAATCCAATTAAAAATTGCTAAAATCATAACTTGCTTAATATAAAATAATTTTGAACATGCAAAATATGTTTTCAAACCATCAAAGTGTGAACTTTTCAAATGTGAATTTGAATTTATGATTTGAACAAATAAACTTCAAATAAAATTCAAACTTGTTTTAAATTCAATTAAAACTTGTTTAATATTGTTTAATTCATAATAAATTCATCCTAATTCAAATTTCAATATTTGAAACATGTAATCCAACTAAAATTTGATGTTCTTTTCAAATATAAATTTTGTTAATTGTTTTGCACACTTTAAATTGATGAAAACAATAATTGTTTGTGTGACATGTTTAAGTAACCACATTTTCCAAACTTAACAAATAATTCCAAACTTGTTTTATTCCTTTTCCTTTGCATCTATTATTGCTACCTTGTTGTTATTTTGTGGTTATCATCATGCATGCATCATGCTAACAACTTTCACATAATAATTAATTGTAAATCATTTGTTTCCAATTAATTCAATGGATCTTTTCCATATGCAATCCAATTGCATATGGGTCCATTTAAATTGTGTTATCATGTTAGCTAGCTTATTTTGATGCAACCATTAATTTGTCATGCATCATCTTGATTGTGCACAATGCCATGAAAATGATTGTTTACATTCCTGTTTTGTTTGTTTGTTTCTTCTCGAATAGACGACGACGTTGAGACAGACGATCCTTACAGCACCCCTTCTGAGGATCTAGCTCAGTACCAGGCTGCTGAGTTCGCAGGCAAGTTATCACTCACATGAACCATTGTGTTCCTTTCAACCCTGGTTACCGATACTTTCCGTTGTCTATTCTTGCTAGCCTTAGTGGTAGTTGTTTCTGTTACGAACCTATCACATGAATCCTTTAACCCTGATATTGCCTCACCACCCCTCCTACAACCCTGTTGATTGAGCCAGTGTCTTACTAGTATGCTTAGGTTGTTTTGCTCGAGTCTGTTACCCGTTACTTTTCAGTTACTATATTTCATTATGTTCTGGGGGCTCGATGTTTAATCAATCAATCAATCAATCATGCTATGTTATTACTTAATAATAATTTGATGCTAAGGCACCGGCAGGAGGCCCTGTGTGGTTTTGCGGCCTGCTAGTGTCGACCCTAATAGGAAAAGGGTCTTGTCTACTGATCCATGATGAGCGCACTACCCGCATGTGGGAAGCGAGTATGGGCGCCCCCCTCAATTTGATTCGATTCGCATCTCGTCCAAATCACCTCATTTAGTTCGTGCTTTCTATTTGCCGCATGCATGTTTTTGCGAGCCCAGCGCAGGGTGGAACTTTCGTAGTCGGCATATAGGGGGACACGGTCTTAGAGTGCTATGAGGGTCCCTTTTCTTCGGGGCTTGATTAGCCGTGCGCCCAAGGTGCTTTGGGCTTGATGCGAAGAAGAGTTGAGTTGTGTTGAGTGCCCCGTTTGGTGGGAGGCATCCCATCTGGCGGGTTATTCATACGTGTACGGCCAAATTGGTGCAACCCTGCAGGGATAATCTTCTCGAGAAGCCGTGTTTTCCGCGGTTATGGTTAACTTGGTGAAAGTACTGGCTAACAAGTACTCAGGACAACTTAAACCTAATGATTCATAAATCTCGCACCCCATGATTATCAATTTGACTAGTAATAGGATTATTGACACAATAACTTGATTCATCTTTAATCCAACTGTGTGGGTTATCCTCGGATTGCTTCTTTGGATAAGGGGCGAGATCCAGGATGGGTTTGTTTGAAGTTATCCTTCAGTTGGTTACAACACTCGATCTTATCTCCTTTCTGTTAGCCGGAAGTGGTAGAATCTCTGTAGTTGGTTAGCGCAGCCAGTTGCAGCATCTTATATATCCCCTTCCTTCCGTTGAACCCAAGTCATCTGTGCTTGTGTTGACGGGCTATACTTTGGTGAATTGTGAGTCTTGCTTGCCAGTACGTCTATGTACTGACCCCTTTGGGGCTGTGGTTTCCGCAGACTACGATTACGAGGATCCAGGTGACGGCTACTACGTGGAGTTTGACGAGGCTGCTGACGAGTAGTTAGCGGACCCGGGCAGGATCCGAGACATCGTGGATGGGCTCCGTCTTTATTTCAGTTTCCGGCTTCTTAAGCCTATTTGGATTTTTTCTGTACTCAGACCCCTTTGAATGCTTCCCCTGATGTAATGAATGCTATGTTGGGACATGTGTCCTCTGGAGGATTGTATTTGCTATTTCTGCCTTAGTGAAGGCCATTTGCTACCTTATTTCAATCTTTTGTGTCGTAGAGGCATGTTGTGTTATCCTTTTGTTCAAAGCCGTTGACGTACCATGTGTGTATGGTATGAAGTACGTCAATGGTAGTGTCCTAATTTCTACAGGATAGTTTACATCGACGGTGAACAGTAGCGATGGGTTGTCACACATAAGTGTTGGCCTACTCGTAAGAGGACGCGGGTGCCGGAAAGCCCCGTAATCCCATCAGAATACTGTTCTGTTCGTACGGTGAGTATCCTCTAGAAGTCCGGGTGCGACAAATGGTATCAGAGCCTGTCTGCCTGTAGGATCCCTTTTTACTGGTCGCAGTTGAGTCTAGAAACTATTTTGTAGCTATATAGGAAAAATGAAACGTGAGAGTAGGAATTCTGCCATTTTTCTTCTTTCCCCACCCACCCACCCTTTTCTGGTAAGGAAGTGCAACGTTGTTTTCTGTTCTCACCTAAACTTTCAAGTTAGGATTTCACGTGTTTTGGGTTCTCCGTAGTACCTCAGGAGTTTTTGGTCTCGAGTTTCCCTATGTTGCTTCAATATCCTGTTCTTTTCAACATCCTTATCGTCCGTTGAACCTTGTTGTTGTTTTCCACTTCAGTTCTTCTACCGGAGTCTAATCAAAACTTCCCCGATCATCTGCAGATGGATCTCAGGTTCTTCCCGCAGGTGGTTCGGATGACTCGCTGTGAGAGCACCGCCGGTTACCCGGAGATGCTGAGGGACATGGTTACCTATCTGGGGTTCCATTGGGCACCAGAGTACCAGGTCTACGAGCAGCAGCGAGAGTTTGACCAGACCTACTACCAGGCTATCGTCTACATTCTGTCGGATGATGGCAGGAGCGTTGTCCACTGCTACGAGGCAGTAGGTTCCACAGTGGATATGGCCGTGCAGCAGGCAGCTTACGTGAGTCTCACCGTCCTCCGTGCTGACTACTGGGGGTTTGATGATTCCATCAATCGTCACATCCCCCGTGGTTACATCACGGCAGCGGGAGTTCACTTCACTCTCCACAGCAACCTGGATACCTACGAGTCTGATAGCTCCAGGCTGCACACCACTGCTCAGTTCGTGAGGCACAGTGACGCAGTTGCTTCCGCACTTTCTCAGGAGTTGGCCTCAGTCAGGGAGCAGCTCTATCTGGCTTTGACTCGTCTGGCTACGTACACCACAGACTTTGTTGGAGACGAGCGCTTTGCGCGTTTCACTCAGCCAGCTGGGTTTCCGCTGCCAGATGCTGGAGGTTACGAGCCGATCAGAGGTCCACTTCTCGACCTTGGTCTGGGTTACACTGGGATTCCCCGCTTTGGAGCACAGGGAGACGACGCTTTCTACTTCACCACACCGAGAGTTGCTCTCAGAGCAGTCCCGCTCTACGTGGATCGTCGTCATACCTACTTCCGGGGGATTCCTCCGCACCGTATCTCTCGTCGTACTACTCACCGCCATCCTGCGTTATGAGCATGGGAGTACCGATGTATCCATTCCTAGCTATGTTTAGTTATCCTTTGTATTTCGAACCATGTATTGGTATGTTAGATATTCTGATGTAATTGAACATGTGATGATGTACCTGTTGGTTATCTATTCATGCGTCGGAATAATCTATCTTTCGGTTACCAAGTCTATCCTTTTTCTGTTGTTGTGCTAAAATGCATGTCTGTTCAGGATGCCGCCAACAAGGAGCAACCCGCCTGAACCACCTCCGCTCACGGAGCTGTTGACTCAGATGACTCAGGTCGTGGCTCAGATGGCCCAGATCCAGGCTAACCAGCACACCAACCAGAATGCTCCGCGAGTCAGCATTAAGGAGTTTCTGAGCATGGGGCCGAGAGCTTTCGTGGCAACACGTGAGCCTCTGGATGCTGATGACTGGATCAGGGAGATGAACAGGGCTCTGGAGATTGCTCATGTTGCTGAGGAAGATAAGGTCAAGTATGCCACCTACCTACTGAAGGGTCAGGCAGCTACCTGGTGGGAGAACTACCAGACCATGAGAGCTGGCTATCCTATCACCTGGGGATGTTTCAAGGATGCTTTCCTGAAGCACCACATCCCAGATGGTCTCATGGAAAGGATGCGTGAGGAATTCTGCTCTCTCAAACAGGGCAAGCTGGACGTCCTCGGCTACCAGAACGAGTTCAATCGTCTCGCTCGATACGCTGGTGACGAGGTGTCCACTGAAGCCAAGAAGATGGCAAGGTTCCGCCGAGGTTTTAACCCGGAACTGAAGTACGCTCTCACCAACATCAAGTGCAAGGACTTCGTGGAGCTCGTGAACACCGCGCTCAATGAGGAGAATGGGCGCAAGGCGTTCGAAGAGTCCCGTAAGCACTCGCGTGAGGGTGGTTCCTCCTCCAACATGACCACCCCCCCGCAGAAGCGCCGCATCTGGGTGCCAAATGGTGCTGTCACTAGGGCTCCAAATGCCCAAGCTTCTCCAGGCTTTGGTCCCCGCCCACCCAACCCATCTCAGATGCAGGGTCAGAGGATTCCAATGGGGCAGCCAAGGCCAGGTCCTCCTCGTGTCGTCACTTGCTTCAAGTGCAAGGAGACTGGGCACTACGCTGATAAGTGCACTCAGAGGCAGCTACCTCCACCTCCTCGCCCCAACACCAACCAGGCAATGGTTCGTGCTCCCCCGGCTAAAGCCTTCAACTCCAACAACAGGCCTGTCGGGAGGAACGCGAGGGTGAACCATATCAAGGCCGACAAAGCTGAGGAAGCTGCTGACGTCGTTCTCGGTATATTACCCGTAAACTCTTTTCCAGCAATGTTGTTTGATACTGGAGCATCGCGTTCGTTTGTGTCAAAGATCTTTGCTACAACGTACAATTTAGCTCTGGTTCCACTAAGCAATCAAATCTATGTTCACTCTCCGGGAACTAAAATGATTACATCCAAGATAAGCATGGACAATCAAATCCTAATTGGAGGTCGCATATTCCTTGCTTCACTCATGCTGCTGGGAAATTCTGACATTGATGTCATTCTGGGTATGGATTGGTTGAAGACCCACAAAGCTAAAATTGACTGTGCTCAAAAGTCAATAACTCTCTCCCACACTTCAGGACAGATAGTCTATTCTCCATATGGATCAAGTTCTGTTCAGCTGTTCAACCTCGATGCCAAACCTCTTCCTGCAATTGAGAATGTTCCGGTGGTTTGTGAATTCCCTGACGTCTTTCCAGAAGAGTTGCCAGGGATGCCTCCGGACAGAGCAGTTGAGTTCGTGATCGAGCTTGAGCCAGGTACTGCTCCAATCTCTAAGCATCCATACAAGATAGCTCCTCCTGAACTGAAATTGTTGAAGGAGCAAATCGATATGTACATGGAGAAAGGTTACATTCAGCCTAGTTCCTCCGCTTGGGGTTGCCCAACTCTGTTTGTTGCCAAGAAGGATCAAACAAAAAGACTCGTGGTTGACTATCGTCCTCTCAACGAGAAAACTATCAAGAACAAGTATCCAATTCCTCGTATCGATGATCTTTTTGATCAACTGGATGGAGCCTCAATATTCTCAAAGTTGGACTTGAGGATGGGGTACCATCAGATAAAGATCAGAAAGGAAGATATTCCTAAGACAGCTTTCACCACTCGTTACGGTCTATATGAATACACCGTCATGTCCTTTGGTCTCACCAATGCACCGGCAACGTTCTCAAGACTTATGAATTCTGTCTTCCATGAATACCTCGACAAGTTTGTTGTGGTATATCTTGATGACATTCTAGTCTACTCAAAATCCGAGGAAGAGCATGGAGAACACCTTCGTCTCACTCTCATGAAACTTCGCGAGCATCGTCTATATGCCAAGTTTTCCAAATGTGAGTTCTGGATTCCAGAAGTTGCATATCTTGGTCATATCATCTCTGCCAAAGGCATTGCCATTGATCCTGAAAAGGTTAAGGCAATTGTTGATTGGAAACCCCCTAAGACGGTGAAGCAAGTCAGAAGTTTTCTTGGCTTGGCTAGCTATTGCCGTCGTTTCGTCCAAAACTTCTCCAAGATTGCTAAACCTCTCACTGATCTCACAAAGAAGGACAAAAAGTTCGTTTGGACTCCACAATGTGATGAGAGTTTCAACCTCCTGAAGACTAAACTCACTTCCACACCTGTTCTGGTTGGCCCCGATACTACCAAACCTTTCCAGATATTCTGTGATGCATCTCTCCAAGGTCTGGGAGCAGTTCTTATGCAAGAACGTCAAGTTGTGGCTTATGCTTCACGTCAGTTGAACCCACATGAGCAAAACTATCCCACTCATGATATTGAACTTGCAGCAGTTGTGTTTGCCCTCAAGAAATGGAGACAATACTTGTTGGGTAACAAAACTGAAATCTTTTCCGATCATAAGAGTCTGAAATACATCTTCACTCAGCCAGATCTGAACCTCAGGCAAAGGAGATGGATTGAGAAGATTAAAGACTTTGATCTCACCATTTCTTACACTCCAGGCAAGGCTAATGTTATGGCCGATGCTCTCAGTCGCAAGTCATATTGCAATAATCTCATGATCATGGAAAGCCAACCTCCACTTCATGAAGAATTCCAGAAGCTAAACCTTGGTCTTGTCCCTGAAGGATACCTTGCTAGCTTGACAGCCAGTCCAACTCTCGAGGACAAGATTCGTTCTGAACAACTTCGTGATACTGAAATCAAGAAGATTGTAGAGCACATCAAGGAAGGCAACGATAAATTCAGGTCCTTCTCAATTGATGACAAGGGAACTGTGTTCTTCGAAGGACGCATTGCAGTTCCTCAGATTCAAAGTCTCAAGGATATCATTCTCAAGGAGGCTCATGAAACTCCTCTATCCATTCACCCTGGAAGTACAAAGATGTACCAGGATCTAAAGACTCTGTATTGGTGGCCTGGCATGAAACGTGAAATTGCTCAATACGTTTCTGAATGCGACGTTTGTCAACGTGTTAAGGCAGTCCATCAGAAAACAGCCGGTCTGCTCCAACCTCTGAAAATTCCTGAGTGGAAGTGGGACATGATTGAAATGGACTTCGTTACTGGGTTTCCAAAGTCCAAGAAGGGCAACGATGCAATCTTCGTTGTTATTGATCGTCTCACTAAGGTTGCTCACTTCTTTGCTGTCAAGGAAACTATCTCAGCTAGCCAGTTAGCAGAGCTCTACACAGCAAAGGTTGTTCCCCTTCATAGTGTTCCATTGGAAATAAGCTCAGACCGTGGAAGTATCTTCACTTCCCATTTCTGGAAGAGTTTTCAAGAAGCTTTGGGCACCAAACTTCTGTTCAGCACAGCTTATCACCCTCAGTCTCAGGGGCAAGTCGAAAGAGTCAATAAGATTCTCGAGGATATGCTCAGAGCATGTGGTCTCTCCTTTGGCATGAAATGGGAGGATTGCCTTCCATATGCTGAATTCTCCTACAACAACAGCTACTAGGCAAGCCTAGGCATGGCACCATTTGAGGCACTGTATGGTCGCAGATGCAGGAGTCCAATCAATTGGTCTGGAGCTGGTGAACGTTCACTTTTAGGCCCTGACATTGTTAAGGAAGCCGAGGAGAAAGTTCGTATCATTCGTGACAATCTCAGGATTGCTCAGTCTCGTCAGAAGAGCTATTATGATAGCAAGCACAGGGATATGGTCTATGCACCTGGTGATAAGGCATATCTCCGTGTAACTCCCCTCAGAGGCACTCATCGTTTTGGTGTGAAAGGAAAGCTTGCACCAAGATACATTGGTCCTTTCAACATTCTTTCAAGGCGGGCAGAAAATGCTTATCGTCTTGAACTTCCAGAAAAACTATCCAAGGTGCACGATGTGTTCCACGTGTCACAACTCAAGAAGTGTTTCAAAGATCCAGATCGTGCAGTTGATCATGATTCCATTGAACTGCAAGATGATCTATCTTATGAGGAGCACCCTGTTCGTATTCTCGATGAGACCGAGCGTAAGACTCGCAACAAGAGCACCAAGTTCTTGAAAGTGCAATGGTCGCATCATTCCGATAAAGAGGCAACGTGGGACACCGAAGAGGATCTTTGCAAGAAGTATCCGGACCTTTTCACATCTCAGTAAGGAATCTCGGGGCGCGATTCCTTCAAGGGGGGCGTTTTGTAACATCCCAAGTATGAAATATCCCTTAGAATGTTTTGTTTCTTGTTTTATTTCAAGTATTGCATCATGTCATCATGTTTAATCATTTGTTTGAAATTGTTACTATTTGTTTTGCATCTGTTTTATCTTGTTTTCATAATCAAACTCAAACAAATTTCAAATGGTTATTTTCATACTTGCTCTGTTACAACATTTGGAATAAAATCACAAATAAAAAACCATCTATTTGTTGTCATAATTTTCAATATGGATCAATTAATAAAATGGTGTTATAAATTCCACTAAGTCTTTCCAAATTGGTTTTCAAATTCAAAGCAAAATCATCATCAACACCTCATTTGGAAATTATCAAATATCAAACCATTCCAATGTTTCTAGTCCAACTAATAATAGGGTTCACCCTATTAAATGGTTGTTTCTATTAAATAACAAAATTTTCCAATTCAAATCAAATATTTCAAAACAGAGCCAATTTGAAACTATAAAAATAATAACCAAAACTTTCTCTAATTCCTTGCTTCCATTTAATCCCTTTGGGTCACCTTATTAAAAGGTTGATTACTTTAATCAATTTGAATATTCAAAATCTTATAAATTGGCTTATTTTAAAAACAGCAAGGTAAAAGTTAAATTTTCAAAAAGCCTATTTGCTAACTGTTAGCTTTTGAGCTAACATGATCCCATGAATTTTCTCAAATTTTTTAAAGTCCAAATCCCTATCAATCTCTTCCAAATCTGTTTTCAGCAAAAAAAAAAAAAACAGAAAATTAGAAAAGGAAAAAAAACTGCAGCGCGCGCGGCAGCTAAGCACTACCCAACCCACCTAACCTACGCGCGCGCGGCCCAGCCCGCCTAAGCCTAACTTACCGCTTCAATTTTCGTGCGGGGCTTCTGTCTCGCGTACGGCAGAGCATCCGGGCACTCCACGTCGGCGTACGGCGGCGCCGACGGCCCCCGTGGGTTTCCGCACCCTATAAGTAGCCTAGGGCAGCGCGCCAGCTACCCCTAGCCCTAGGTTTTCCGTTTCCTCCATCAGATCCGCCGCCACCCTCTCCCTCTCGCCGGAATTCCTCGCTGCATCCTCACCGGCGACAACTCCCCTGAATCTCCCGATGGCGCCGCCACCTCCTAGCCCTACCTAGCCACTCGACTACTGCAATCGCGTCGCCGCTTCGTCCTCTGCACGCTGGACACCGGAGCCACGCCGGAGGAGCACTACACCCTCGCCGCCGTCACCAGCATCGTCGCCGGCCGCTACACCGACCCTCTGCTTCCATCTACAGCCGCGGTGAGCACACCACCGTCACCTTCTCTCTCCCTCTGTTGATCCAGCACCTGCACCACCAGATCAGCACACTCACTCGTCCAACAGCTTCCACGACGCAGCACGGCCGTCGTTTTCCCTCCGGCGAAATCGTTCCGTCAGCGAGAGATTCAGTAGCCGCGCGAAGTTCAGTTAAAAATTCAGTTCCGCGCTAAGTAACGATATCCTCACTGCGCACCTGTTAATGATAACAAACGAGCAGCAGCGCAGCTGGTTCAGACTTGCGCGCAGCAGTGGGGGGTCGCGGGTTCGATCCCTCGCTTCCCCGGGAGAAAATCCCCAACTTTTTGCGGCCCAGCGCTGACAGGGAGGGCCCCCTGTCAGCCTCTCCTCTGCCACGCAGGCGCGCAGTGGCCACGCTGGCCCCGTGGCCCACCCTGCAGTGGCTGCGGCTAGCTACTGTTAGGTGCAAAACGTTTTAAACATTTCTGTTTTGAAATTCTAACTCTTTAAATAACAGATTTAAACCAAAACTTCAAACTTTAATAACTTTTATTTTGTAAGCCCAATAAATACAAGTTTTATATGTTTTCTGATCCAAATCAAATAATCTTTCCAAATATTCTATTTGTGTACTGTTTTGAATTTCCCAAATGCATTTAAAATTCAAACTCAAATAATTCAAATGCAAATTTCTAAATTCAATAACTAATTCATACTAATTCTAAAATATGCCAATAAAATATGTTTTCCATACCATTTTGAATATCCTATTCAAATATAATTTTTGTTTCCTGGTTTGAATAATTTAAATTGCCTAAATAATTTAATACTTGTTTAATCCAATTAAAAATTGCTAAAATCATAACTTGCTTAATATAAAATAATTTTGAACATGCAAAATATGTTTTCAAACCATCAAAGTGTGAACTTTTCAAATGTGAATTTGAATTTATGGTTTGAACAAATAAACTTCAAATAAAATTCAAACTTGTTTTAAATTCAATTAAAACTTGTTTAATATTGTTTAATTCATAACAAATTCATCCTAATTCAAATTTCAATATTTGAAACATGTAATCCAACTAAACTTTGATGTTCTTTTCAAATATAAATTTTGTTAATTGTTTTGCACACTTTAAATTGATGAAAACAATAATTGTTTGTGTGACATGTTTAAGTAACCACATTTTCCAAACTTAACAAATAATTCCAAACTTGTTTTATTCCTTTTCCTTTGCATCTATTATTGCTACCTTGTTGTTATTTTGTGGTTATCATCATGCATGCATCATGCTAACAACTTTCACATAATAATTAATTGTAAATCATTTGTTTCCAATTAATTCAATGGATCTTTTCCATATGCAATCCAATTGCATATGGGTCCATTTAAATTGTGTTATCATGTTAGCTAGCTTATTTTGATGCAACCATTAATTTGTCATGCATCATCTTGATTGTGCACAATGCCATGAAAATGATTGTTTACATTCCTGTTTTGTTTGTTTGTTTCTTCTCGAATAGACGACGACGTTGAGACAGACGATCCTTACAGCACCCCTTCTGAGGATCTAGCTCAGTACCAGGCTGCTGAGTTCGCAGGCAAGTTATCACTCACATGAACCATTGTGTTCCTTTCAACCCTGGTTACCGATACTTTCCGTTGTCTATTCTTCCTAGCCTTAGTGGTAGTTGTTTCTATTACGAACCTATCACATGAATCCTTTAACCCTGATATTGCCTCACCACCCCACCTACAACCCTGTTGATTGAGCCAGTGTCTTACTAGTATGCTTAGGTTGTTTTGCTCGAGTCTGTTACCCGTTACTTTTCAGTTACTATATTTCATTATGTTCTGGGGGCTCGATGTTTAATCAATCAATCAATCAATCATGCTATGTTATTACTTAATAATAATTTGATGCTAAGGCACCGGCAGGAGGCCCTGTGTGGTTTTGAGGCCTGCTAGTGTCGACCCTAATAGGAAAAGGGTCTTGTCTACTGATCCATGATGAGCGCACTACCCGCATGTGGGAAGAGAGTATGGGCGCCCCCCTCAATTTGATTCGATTCGCATCTCGTCCAAATCACCTCATTTAGTTCGTGCTTTCTATTTGCCGCATGCATGTTTTTGCGAGCCCAGCGCAGGGTGGAACTTTCGTAGTCGGCATATAGGGGGACACGGTCTTAGAGTGCTATGAGGGTCCCTTTTCTTCGGGGCTTGATTAGCCGTGCGCCCAAGGTGCTTTGGGCTTGATGCGAAGAAGAGTTGAGTTGTGTTGAGTGCCCCGCTTGGTGGGAGGCATCCCATCTGGCGGGTTATTCATACGTGTACGGCCAAATTGGTGCAACCCTGCAGGGATAATCTTCTCGAGAAGCCGTGTTTTCCGCGGTTATGGTTAACTTGGTGAAAGTACTGGCTAACAAGTACTCAGGACAACTTAAACCTAATGATTCATAAATCTCGCACCCCATGATTATCAATTTGACTAGTAATAGGATTATTGACACAATAACTTGATTCATCTTTAATCCAACTGTGTGGGTTATCCTCGGATTGCTTCTTTGGATAAGGGGCGAGATCCAGGATGGGTTTGTTTGAAGTTATCCTTCAGTTGGTTACAACACTCGATCTTATCTCCTTTCTGTTAGCCGGAAGTGGTAGAATCTCTGTAGTTGGTTAGCGCAGCCAGTTGCAGCATCTTATATATCCCCTTCCTTCCGTTGAACCCAAGTCATCTGTGCTTGTGTTGACGGGCTATACTTTGGTGAACTGTGAGTCTTGCTTGCCAGTACGTCTATGTACTGACCCCTTTGGGGCTGTGGTTTCCGCAGACTACGATTACGAGGATCCAGGTGACGGCTACTACGTGGAGTTTGACGAGGCTGCTGACGAGTAGTTAGCGGACCCGGGCAGGATCCGAGACATCGTGGATGGGCTCCGTCTTTATTTCAGTTTCCGGCTTCTTAAGCCTATTTGGATTTTGTCTGTACTCAGACCCCTTTGAATGCTTCCGCTGATGTAATGAATGCTATGTTGGGACATGTGTCCTCTGGAGGATTGTATTTGCTATTTCTGCCTTAGTGAAGGCCATTTGCTACCTTATTTCAATCTTTTGTGTCGTAGAGGCATGTTGTGTTATCCTTTTGTTCAAAGCCGTTGACGTACCATGTGTGTATGGTATGAAGTACGTCAATGGTAGTGTCCTGATTTCTACAGGATAGTTTACATCGACGGTGAACAGTAGCGATGGGTTGTCACACATAAGTGTTGGCCTACTCGTAAGAGGACGCGGGTGCCGGAAAGCCCCGTAATCCCATCAGAATACTGTTCAGTTCGTACGGTGAGTATCCTCTAGAAGTCCGGGTGCGACACTCGTCCATCTAGCTACTGCCTAATCTACTACCTACTGCCTAATCGAGGAAGACGACGCCGGCGGCCTCCATCGCCTTGAACGCCTCGACGTCGGCGATGGCCTGCGCCTCCTCCTCCGCTTCCGCGCGCGCCGCTTCCTCGGCGTCCTTCTTGGACAGCTCCACGGCTGCCAAGAACGCGGCGTCCTCGTCCGCTGTCGCCGCCACCGCTTGCACCGCCGCGGCTCCGCTTGCACTGCCGCCACCGCTTGCACTGCCGCGGCTCCGCTTGCACTGCTGCAACAGCTCATGCCTGCTAAGGTGACGCCGGAGGCGAGCGACAGAGGTTGGTTGGTTTGGACGGTAATTTTTCCTTAGGTGAGGGACTTTTGTCATTTCAGTTCGGTTTGTACTTGGCTTATAACACTTATTATAACTTTTTCTTTATTTTAGAAATGATAAAAGTATTACCCGAAAACGAGTAGACAAATTTAGGGCGTGGAAGAAGAGCTAGAGGCGTTCTTCAATCAATCAAGAAAAGAGGGGGGAAAAAAAGGAGAACAGTGTGACGGAGAAAGCAGAGTAGTAGAGTGAAATATTGGAAGCTGCATGTGATGGGCCGTTATCCTCCGCGTGGTCTTCCCGAAAGCGTCAAGGCTGTTGTACGTCCAACACCCAACCCCTAGGCGCCACGGCCACGCGAAGCGGTCCCGTCCGTCACCCGTCCCGACACGTACACGACGATGGAGCAACGCTCGTCGGAGAAATCAAAGCCGGCCCTCCATACCGCGTCCGGTTCGGAGCAATTATTGGCTCGTCGGAAACGGTCGCGCGGCCCGGCCTACTCTAGCAAGCAGCTCGCCCACCCCATCGTCAGCGACGGTAACTCCACCACCTGCCTCCGTGCCTGGCACATGCGTGTGGGCTGCAGCTAAACCTCGCCATAAAACCTTTGCCCGGCTGGCTGGTCCATCGCCGGCCGGCCGCCTCCCAGCCCGGCAGCACCGTGAATTCGGTCCTGAATGCGCCAACCAAATCTCTGCTCCACTGCGAGTTACTACTAACTGACGGATCCAGCCATCGGTTACTTGGCTGGCACGAACAACGGTGGTCGGTCTGGTGGCGTGCCGGTTGCCGTTTGATTACGCGTCAACCGCAACGCAATTCCGTCTGTAGGGCTCCCCTGACCGACCGGTTTGGTTATTGAGCTGCCGGTGCGTGCCATGCGTGTTCGTCGGATACACTGTTGGCAACATCCGGAATTTTTAAAAAAACACTTATAACTATTATTATTTCGATTTTTTTAAAAATATCAGAATCACGGGTGTTTAGGGCGCACGGAATCTCTGCTCCCTATACACGTCACGGATTAACAAGGGAACTCCGATGCTGGTCTTTTGGGGAGCCCTACCACGATCAGCAAGCAGAGACCCCGACGACGATCGGTACAATTTTTTCCCGGATCACCGGGAGAAACAGCGACGCGCGCTGACGGTACAGCCTGAAACCCCGTGGATGCATGCCAAGGTTGCCTGTCCGTGAATGCGAACGCTTCTCAGGATTAGGCTGGATTGGCGCGGCAGTCGACTGGGTATGATATGCCTAGGTGGGTTCCCCATTGACATTGTCCACATGTTCTGCCGAGTCCAACGCCCCCGCTGCTGTCGGAGATACGCGTTGTCTTCAGGCAGGCTTCAATGCTTCTCCTCCTGCTGGCGTCGCTCGCTACGAAAACAAGTGAACATGCCAGTGTTGTGGGTGTCACTTCACATAGCTTTCACCACATCGATAC
This sequence comes from Alopecurus myosuroides, assembly GCA_028641055.1. Lineage (NCBI taxonomy): Eukaryota > Viridiplantae > Streptophyta > Magnoliopsida > Poales > Poaceae > Alopecurus > Alopecurus myosuroides. The sequence continues at coordinate 339,571,264 of CM054062.1, forward strand.
ACCCCCTTATTTTCCTTTTGCGAATGACCACATCAATATATACCCGATGTCTTTATTTGTAAATCTAACAAAAAGGTACTGTATCATCGTGTAGTCTTCGAGATAGAATCTTGATTCCGGGTTTCCATATACCTTAAGATATCGATACCCAAGATTCAGAAAATTTCTACAATCATCAAAGTAAAGGGAAGATGTCAAAAATCGGGAAAATGCAGTGAATGAGTAGAACCCAGAGGGTTGAACCCTAGCGGCACAAGATAGCAGGAAAGTTATGCTATCTAGAAAATACTAGTAGGAAAATTTTCAATGGGATTCAAACCCTACAAAGTAAATTCATTTCTCGTTTATTCCAAATCCACCTACATATGTATTACATTCCAGTGTTTCTTCGACGAATTCGGGCTTCTACTGCATTGGCTGGCATCAATGGCCATCCCAATAATATGCGCGGCCAAAATGAATGACCTCGCAAGACGATATGATAAGCCAAACCCTGCTAACTAAATAAATATGTACAAATAGATAGCAACAAGAAACATCCCAGCCGACAATCAACGAGCATGTTCTCTAACTACACCTTGAAGATCCTCTGCTCTGAGTTCTTTGTGGATTTCGAAGACATGTTGCCCGCCAGTTTCCTCTCGTGAACAATCCAGCATCTCAAACGCCTCGTTGGAAGGCGGCCAGCCAAGGGTCAGCGCATGAGCCAGGGCAGGTAGTCGTATTTTTCTTTTGCGGGTGTCACTAGAATACTCGTTTTAGCGCTAAAAGCTGCCTTGCCATGTCATGCTCCTTCGTCGTCCTCCTCTCTCGTGTCAACTATTTCTTCTTGGCAGTACAGTGCATTTAGCTCTTCTTGCAGCTGCAAGTAATGCACAAGACCCATCATACACAATAAGCAATCTTACAGATGGTGTTAGTTTTTGCACTTTTCCATTTGTTTGATACCCTAATTCGATATATTTCAGGTATATTTGGCATGACGTATATGCACAACTTCACTGCAGATGACTGTTGTGTGAAAGCATAGTGGAGAAAAGTCATGGGAAATATCTTGATACTGACCTGAACATGTTTCAGCTTTGATGCAATCAACTCGTCAGTTAAGAAAATCATTCTGCGAGAGGCAAACGAAAATTACTACTTGGATTTCTCAGATAACTGTTTTACATAATACATAATAATTAATGAAAAAGCTTAATTACTGAAAAAGGAACAAATATGCATGCTGATTGTGCTAATTTAATAGTCACGTAGATGTGCTACGTAGATACGTGTATGACGTGCTGATAATATTTATGTCATTTAGCCTATTTTGTGTGGGCTGCTTGTGCTTGTTGCTAGCAGAAGTTCCTCATGATTCATACTTTGTAATCTTATGCTAATTGACTTGGTGCATGACCATTTATTTCTCTCCCTGTGTACCTGGTGCCATTTGATCCTAGTCATATTAAAATCTCAATTGGAGTATGCCTTGAACCTGACAAAAGCCCTTTCAGATTACGCTTAGCTGTTTCAGTAAGGATATCTAAGACATATCCAGAGATCACCTTCTGCAGATAGTGTGTACTATTTTAAATTTGACAAACAAGTCCCAAAGTAACTAATGCTCACTGGATTTCCTAACTCAGAAAAATGTAGAAAGCAGTCTTTTTTTTTAGCTGGTAATAACTAGTTAAAACTTCATGAACTTTGTTCCTTGAACAAATTTATTGGTGAGGCATTACGTCGTACTTATATGACATTAACTCGGCTAACTACCAAGCTGTGAGGCCGACAATTCAAACCACAGTACTCCCTCCGTCCACTTTTATAAGGCACACTCCATATCATTTCAATTTTAGCCACATACATGATAAAATGAGTGAATCTAGACTCATTTTATCATGTATGTGGCAAAAAATGAAATGGTATGGAGTGTGCCTTATAAAAGTGGACGGAGGGAGTACCTAAAGCCAGACAGGCTCCTCAGTTCTCAATCCTGATTCATCTCAAAGCAGTGAAGCATTGTGGCAAAGACTATCGAGATGTAACGAAAGATAGCTACACACACTGTGCAGAAGTAACTGGGAAAAGCATAACAGTTGGGGGAGCAGGGAGTGGAGAAGGCAGTGCAGTGTAAATGGAGGCAAGCAGTTAGGTGGGCAATGTGAAACAAGTAGATAGGAAGCAGGCAGTATCCAAACTCCAACAGCAAGACGTGCATAAGATTGTCATGTGGCAACACAGTAACTTTAAGCAAGATGAGGAATATGGTGGTTGGGCTGGGTTGTAACTCTAAACGCGGCACAGGCACATACTACAAGCAAGCAAAGCAGCTCACAGAATCAGGTAGCATTACAGGGCTAATAACGAAAGATAGCAACCTGATATCCGCAATGACAAGCAAGAACCTGGCATAAGCATAACAGATCAGAGACATCCAAAAGGATTGAGGGGTAGAACCGAGTGGTTTCATACAGGAACTCTAGTGTTTTTCTGTTTTTGCAACTGGAAGTAGAAACTTTTCCATGTCCAATATGAGAGGATGTGATTACCCCTTCCAAATATCAATTTCCCAGTAATTGACCTACCTAGATTGCAATTCGAATATTTTAGCAAGTAGTGTTCCTTCGCCCTCAACTCTGCCCGTTTCAACCTGCCAAAAAAGTGCACATACTTACGAGTCGATATTTTTTGTATAGCACTAATTCCACTGTAATTAACATAAACACACTAGTCTTATAAAGCAATTGTGTGTAAAAGGTGAAGATGATGAACTTTGCATATATTAACCTAAGAAGCTGCTTACCCCTGTATCACCCTCCACGGTCTGAACTCTAGACTGCGGCCCTGGAGAAAATAATTCTTTTTAATCATACAAGGAGAAAATTGAAACTTTCAGTAGCTACAGTAGAAAATAATTACCATCAGCTTTCTCATTCTGTTGCAAGTTACTTATTAGGTTCGTGATGAGATCCTAGGAAAAGAAAATGGAATATGGTTACAGTACAGCATGACAAATATTTGCAACGCACATGTGTTAAGGGCATTATATTGAGTTACTTCCATACTTGCTGAAATGTGGTCTGCTGTACAAGGTTTTGAAGATGGGGAATCAAAACGGATGCAGATACTGAGCTGTTGCAGAATTCCTTCCGATAATGACTACTAGACTGCAAAACCGGTGCATTCAGACATAAAAAGTAGAACAGAGATAATGGAGAGAAAGACATGTGAAGATGGTAATATTGTGTTTAGGGATAGACAGTAGCCATTACTGTAGTGAGTTACTGAAAACAAAAATACTTACAAAAACACTACTGGTCCGAAATTGGGAATTTCTACCATTCTATGCCACATCAATCATTAGAAGAGCCTAAATTCATAACAGCATGGGGGTGCATACTAATGGTCTGGAAAGCATATTAAATGCAGAAAATCAAGATCCAGATAAGCTCTACACAATGAACAAAAATGATAAGCACCACAGGTATATGACTTGCTTTGATATACATAATTCAAACAGCGTGAAGTTGTCCATTTTCAACACAGTTTCTACATGCTTTAGAGTTCAGTTCCTGCATGCGACTAATCCAAGAATTCAGTAACGTGAATTCGATATCAGCATTACCAGATATGCACGTGACGTTTCTAAAAGAAAATAACATATTAATATCTTATACATGAAATTCTCTAATGAGGGATACACACGTTCACACTAAATATGATCAATGCAAAGAGACGATGCCAATTTAACTCTTTCAGAAATATAATTGCACAGACCGTAAACAATGCCATTAAATCTGAACTTGTGTGGTTTAATTGGAAACTCAGGGCAAAAATTCTCACCAGCATTACATCAAAATAAAAACTAACAATTCGGTGTAGCATTATGTAATCATAATAAGTTTAAAAAAGAAGTGTTTTTAAAAATGATGCATCTAGTCGAGTTTAGACAACAAAAAAGCGTACCACTGCCTTAGTCTTCACCGGCCAAGCACCAACACTGGCTGATTTTCTCAGTGCAGATCCCTGAGAACTCCCGGTATCAGTGGTAACTCATGGGGTGGTGCATATTCAAGTAGTGAATAGTGCAATAAAGTTTCTTTGCTAACAGTTCTTTAACCAAATTCTTACCTCCTGTGGTTTAGGAGAAATTTTGACCACTGGGATTTCCTGAACCTGTCAAGTAGATTATATTACGTTTTTATTTTATTTTGAAATGGTCCTAACAATGGAGCACTATCTACTAACGTGTATGCATTTCTAAACAGGTAACTCACCTTTGCCAGATCAAAATTTTCGGATGTCACTGAAAATCGGCCTTTTATTTCCACCTTAGGCTTATCTCCCAAGGAGCCCACATATCCTGCATACAGAAAGCAGAAAATTGCATGCATTTCAACGCACAATTCACTACGGACTAGAGCCGATGGGAATATTCATCAAGGGTCTAGTTCACAATGCATACTGCAACACCAAGTCAATGTTAATGGGCGACTTCAAATGTATGTAAGAACCACGGGTGTTTATCCTACTTCCAGAAGACTGAAAGTTTCAGAAGCACATTGCAACCTATGCTACTGAGCTAAGCTAATTTTAGTGCATGACTGCAGGTTTTTTCTGTACATTGATAAAAGTGGTCCATAACCGTGTTAGAAAAAGGGTTGCTTTATCCTACCTCCAGAAGACCGAATAGGGGCAGACATACTATTTGCAGAAGCACGAGTTGAAAGTGACAGAGGACCACTTAGATCATCGATTGTTCCCGCATCATTCTTCTGTTTATTCGATACCGACTGACCTCCTGCCTCCCTGTGATTAGGAACAACAATCAAATGCAATTTAAACTGGTACGCTAACACAAACTACTAAAATAACTTCAGTGTTAAGGAAGAGCTCTTTTATGGTACCCATTATATAACAGTCTGTCCATTCTTTTCAATCAAGCGTATCAGAATAGTGTGGATTTGGTTGTAGTCCGCCATACGATTATTATTGTTTTCAATCAAGTATTGGAACTGGCGTTCACTTAGGGGGGGGGGGGGGGTTAACTATACTAAACACTTATAATTATTACTCTATGGCCACAACAAAATTTCCTGTATGCTGACGGATGGAAGTTTAAGCTAATCAGTCCACAATGACTTTACAATACATAGTTAGAATATGCTCATAGTCCAATACTCCATTGACATGTAAGGGAACTCCAATGTGGTGTGTGCATGAATACTCGGACATGCAAATTTCATTAGCTATCAACGCACTTCTTTCAGAAACAAATTTGGTCATGATCTATAAACAAGACCTATCAAAACTTCAAAGCTGAAATTTCAGAACTAAAAACAGTACATTAGAATATAAACAGATTAAACAACACTTTGTTTTCTATCTGCAGTGTACGCAATAGATCATAGAGAATGGAACAAGTTAGCAAAAATTGTTATACATACCTATCAATAATAGGACCTCTTCCATTGAAGGAACTATCGCCGGTACCAGAATAATAGATCGGACCGGAATAAGTTCTTTGTCTTTGTTTTTGTCTAACTTCACCTTTACACTTTGCCGCTTCAGAATCATGCTTTGGTGTAGAGGATAATGAGTCATTTTCTGGTCCATCAAGCTTCCTTCCAGGATCAGCACTGCCAAGGTCGGAAGCCAATTCTTCAGTTGTTTCAGGGCCATTTCCACCTGGATTTACTGCAGTGGCACAAGTTCGTTCACTGAAATATAACAAAATACTGTGAATACACTATTAAGCATTAGCAGTAAAGCACGAAAGTAATAGAGCATATGTATCAAGATTCACTGATGCTCTTGTTATAAGATCAAATATTGATCCTATAGATTTGGATGAATGATTAAATGTTACATACTGATTCGTTCTGTGGTTATTTCCATTCAGAAGTGTTGGCTTTCCAATAGGACTCACGGAAGATGCATCCTGCCAATAGAGCATTCAAAGATATATTGGTACAATTATCTCTTGCATGTAAGAACACATTTGGTTATAACACAACCAGGAATGCAAATAATTCTACGGTTTGCATATCTTTGTCCTGTACAAAAAATATTCTAGCATCACAAGGGATAAAATATTTTTCAGATTCAGGCAGAGCCGCAGAAGTATTTTTTGTATTTTATCACAAGCTAACCATGTCCTTACTCTTCAATTAGACAAACAATATAGATTTTTTTACTATGAAGATAGAAGCATATGAATCCCTTCTCTTTGCTGCACATCCAGACGTTTTTTCAACAAGAAAATCTAGGCCTTTTCTATATCATCACTACAGGACAGGTCAAAGGCCATTAAACTGAAACGGAATCAAATCGAGAAAAACCTTATCAACTTCGGTTGTTCTAACACTGTCATCATTCTCCTTTATTTCAAGTGGATCGTCATCATGAATCTGCACAAGTTTGGTGCTTATTTGTAAGGTTATATCATAGTAACTTTCATATCAAGAGGAACATAGCAAAGCTTTAGAAATTATCAAAGCTATTGCTTTACCAGTAATGCCTGAGCCTTTAGATCCTCAATATCAAAGTGCCATGCGCTGACACCTCGTTGGTACTCACTCTGTTGGACAGCAACGAAACCACAAGAAAACAACCTAAGTGGATTGAAATATGGAACTGCAATATGCATTACTTAAATAGAAAATTAATATGGAATCAGCTACATATAATGCTTTCAAAAATTACGACGCTATCATGCTGCATCCCTGAAAACTTTACGACACAGTGCCGTACAGGATCAGGTACCAGAAAAACTCTACAGTGAGCAAAAGCACCTTCATTTGCATGTAGCCATGATATTTCTATGCAGCTGAATAAGATGTTACTACTTACTCCCTCCGTTCCACAATATAAGATGTTTTAGACTTTTTCCACATTCACATATATGTACATGTATCTAGACACAGTTTAGTGTATATATACACTTACTTTAGTGTGAATCTAGACAACATGTGAAACACCTAAAACATCGTATATTATGGAACGGAGGGAGTAATTGTTTGCATGCGAAACAAGACAGGTCATAGCCATGTGGGAATCTTTCGTTGAGTTCCAGACAAATTAGTTGGTCATACAAACGAATGTCTTGGCTCCAACATGTTTTAGCTATCATTTTTGTTATATGAAAAGAGCCAAATTATTGTCGTAGAAGTGATCAAATTTTAAAAGTGGGTGGCTGTGAGTCTTACTTTGTTTATAGATCCTACAATCATCAATCGACATAATACCTTCAACACGGAAGTCATTAACAAAACCAACATATATTCTATTATTCATAGTCAGCAGACAAAAATAATACCACAACTGAAGTTCATTTTGCATAGAGCGGGGCTTTCATCACATACAGTGTGTACATACCATGCCATTCAAGTTTGTGGAGTAAATAAACTAAGTAATTTTCATAACTCAAATGCAAAAAAATCAGCAAAAGCATAAAATAACATATAAGTAGTGTTGATATGACAAACCATAGAAAGTGCTTCCTCGGAAGAAGCCAGGTGTGCTGCATCTTTTTGCTGGGGAGGCACAGTAATTTAGTGTGATATACTTATTCCAATGTCAAGTAAGAAAATAAGATATCATAAGAGCAAAACCTGCAGTGTCTTCACACGCTCCCATAGAGGAGGCAAATCAGCTACAATACTCTTAACAGTCAGCTGTGGGGCCTTTGTGTTCTTGAAAAACGAATGCTTCAGTAACTTTTCAGCTGTTGGCCTCTTAGTTTGATCTTTTACCAAGCACATGGCAACCATTTCCTTGAAAGACTGTGGTTAAAGCTGAAAGGCCTTCATTAGAACGGTAAACATTGTAATCTAATGTGTCTGTACTCTACTCTGTAAATAACTGACATGGCTTCCTAAGGCAAATTGGTATTTCTATAACAACATAACCAGAAGGCACTCAGTAGCAAAAGAATTGGCTGAAAGGAACAGTACTACCTTTGAGAATTTTTTATCGCGGTCATAGGTAAGACCTGGTGGTGCATTTTGAAGGGTCATAAGAAGAACCTGCATCGAACACCATAAACCGCAGTTAAACAGAAAGTGTATATAAGGGGGTTACCAACTTCGACACGTATATTGCTAACTTCATGAACAAGAACGTCAAGCTTATGGTTAACTTTTACAATAGAAAAAAGGTATACACATGCAGCATAATGGGATTTTACCCAAGTGACAGGTGCTCTTTTCCAGGCAAAAAGTAAGTTGTGTTGTAAGCACGGATACACGTGATTATTGGTACAACAGTAACAACATACAGAAAAATGGTGAAAACATCTGCAAAAGCCAACACCAACCGGACACCTTGATGAAAATTTAAATATAAGAAAAGCTAGGGAGGAAACAAATATGGCGCAACTCGAACACTTGTTTACTAATACTTCCGTGCAAAAATCTAGAAGTATTTTGATTTTCATAAGAACAATTAACCCGTTACCTTCATAGGAGGATACTTGGAGAATGGAGCATGGCCATGTGCAAGCTCCAACGCAGTTATCCCAAATGACCATATATCAGCTCTGTGCAGAGGCAACAATAGCCATAAGCACAACTCAAGTATATAATAGTACGAGGCAAAATGCAACATGTAAAAGAATCAATGTTTTAAATAGCGGGCTATCCCATATAGCGGCAATCCTTAAAAACAGCTATAGCGATGATATAGCGGCAAATTGTACATGGAATCATTTAGCGGCAACATGATCAAACTGCTATAGTGTAGCTATAGCGGGCTATTTAAAACTATGAAAAGAATACGAAATAAAGCATAACAAATATTGCAATTATAGAGTGGACATATGCAAAGTACAAATGTAAGAAAGATCGTTAGCCTGATTTCTTCAAGCTAGATATTGAAGCTCAGCATTTAATATAAACATAAAATTCCAAACCAATACTTGAGAGATCGCAATGATGCCAATGTAAATAGCTTGGTTATAGTGAAAAGATAATATTCATCTCATGGACCAACCTAACTAAGGATGTGCCAATTAGCGCATCAATGATTTTTACACTAGTGTAGCAAACGTAACATTAGTATGGTATTAAAAACATACTTGAAATTATAACCGGTTCCAGGTTGGAGAACTTCTGGAGCCATCCTAAACACCAAATAAAAGATAGATAAGATGTCAAACATTTTGTAAATTGCTAAATACTTAGTAGGCCTCTAGAAGAAGAAATTTAGAAAAAATATAGCTACCAGCATGGTGTTCCCACAAATGTATTCCTAGATCGTTGTCTATCACCTTTGTCAAACAAACAAGCGGAAACACCAAAGTCCCCAAGCTTTACTACACCAGGGCTATCAATCAGGATATTGCCCGCCTGCACAATGTCATGTTAAGCAAAAGTGCTGATGAAATTAGCGCAAAGTAACCCTATAATAGAACAAGCTAACCTTGACATCTCGGTGGATATGTCCTTGCCTATGAAGATAATCTAGAGCCTTTAATGTTTCTTTTAGAATAGAGCATATGACAGGCTCCTCTAGGCCATCCGGGTATCCGACCTTCATTAGGTGTAAGCATGAACCCTCTGCCATGAATGGCATTATGACCCAAAGGTTATGATCGACAACGAACGAGCAATAAGCCTTGATGACATTGGGATGATCTATGAGGCTCATTATTTGAGCCTCCTTCCGCACATCATCCTGGAGAGGTATCATGATGAGACGCTAAATATAGTACTAATATTAAGAAGAGAACATTGATAGACAAGAGATGGAACATTGGCCTAATAGTAGTAAATATACAAATCGATTCATTGTGAGAAGTATTTTCACCGGTAGGCCCTATGCGTAAAGTTTGGAAGCAAGCAAGCATCCAAACGAGATATAGCATGCCATCCTAGAAACCAAAAACGCAGTGTCTAGAGAAGAATTGGAAGTGGTCTATGACTGATTCGTGAAAATTAATCAATAGTACTCAAAGCTTAGAGTAGTTTTGCCTAAAAATACAGATAAGAGCCCCATGATATCGCCAAACGGGTGGCATGGGTAATGCAGAACACTAGTAAAATGGTGAAAACAAACTATCAAAGTAAAAAAAAATTGCAAAACAAATTTCTAAAACCGATGGCATGGGTAATTGCAAATAGTACTCCGGAGTGGACATGTGACATTACAATCCTATGTTTTTCCTTTCCCCATGGTTTTCCTATCATATAAATCAAATAGGCCCTCAAAGTAAAAAATTGCAAACAAATTCCTAAAACGGGTGGCATGGGTAATTGCAAATACTAGTACTCCGGCGAAGCATGATCCAAATTTCTCCAAACGGGTGGCATGGGTAATTGCATATACTAGTACTCCGGCGAAGCATGATCCAAAGTCAGGTTCGGAAACTAGAACCGTTGTGGCCAATATATACAGAGTTACGGGTATAGCTAGCTAGATCGATCATCAGAGTTCACAGCTTATTTACGCAAACAAAAGCCAGGTCGACCCAGAGTGAGTCAATAGATAACCGTATCTCCCTGACCAAACCAACACGCCCTAAAACGCGGGAGCGCAAGCGAGCAGCAGAGAAACAGAGAGAGCAGAGGCGAGAAAGGCGGGGTGAGCTCACGAGGTTACTATTGACTCTATCGAGATCGAGGCACTTGACCGCGATCGTCGTGTTGGCGGGGAGGAATATCGCGCGGTATACGACGGCGTTGGCGCCGAAGCCTATCTCCTCCATGAGCCGGTAGTCGTCGGCGGACGCGGTGAAGTCGGGCACCGGTGCCGCCGCCGCCACCGCCGCGCCCGAGGTCGCGTGCGGCAGCGAGGGCCGGCGCATGCTCCCGGTCCTGACCATATCGCGGGCCGCGGGCGTGAACCGATCGCGGCGGCGCCGCAGCCGGAGACTGGGGATTGGTTCGTTGACTCGTGTCGCGCGCAGGCGCGAGTGTGGGACGGACCGAAAGAGGGAGGAGGGGGAACGGGCACGAGGATTTCGGGGAGGAAATGGTTCCTGGAGTGACGTGGCGGACGTGGGCCGCGAGGGGGGCGTGGTATGCTGGTGGAGCTGAGGATGACTTGTGGGGCCGTGTCGGTGGGGCCGGTGTGGTAGTGGGAGTGAGAGGTGGTGGTTGGGCAGGGAGGAGTGGCCTAGGGCGGGAGGTAGATGCGGCCCGATGGTGTGCGAGATCTCCGCCCCCCGATGTTGGTCTGTGAGCAATTCGCAGGATCGTCTGTGCGCTGCGCTTCTGTTATCCCGTACTAGGATATTATTATTACGGTACGGTATTCTGCGACTGCCGCGTGTCCGCTCCGCTACTGTAAATTTGCAGCATGTTTGCTGAACTATTTGCAGCGGTACAAAACAGTTGCGAACAGAGTACCAAACCGACACATATCAGTTTATGCTTTCCGTAATCAATTCTTCGCTTTAAAGGGTGTCAATCCAAAATCTGGGAGCGGTTAATGTTTGCTGTGTTTGCTCTCCGTTACCTCCGATGCTTGTGCCGTGTGCGGGTCTGTGAGGCGAGGCGGGCATAGAGCACAGAGGATCCGTGCTCGTGTGGAGCGGACCAGCGGCGCGTGTGCCCGCTGTGGCCAGCAAGCCCGGGTACCACGGCCGGGTACGCGCCCGTACGGGAACGAACGGGCTGGGCGCCTCGCGGGCCCACCCTCTGCCGCCGATACTGACCGTACGACTCGGATCTTTTCCGACGCCTGGAGAGGGGGACCGTCACTCCATGTGCAAGAGTGCTGCGCCGGTCCCATGTACCCGAATTATTTCACGGGGTCCTCCCGAAAAGGCAATAAAGAAAGAAATTTTGGGTGCTGCCACGTTTCGATGTGCGTAGCTTTGGCTTTGTTCTGCGTGAAAATTACAAAGCCAAGAGATGATCACGCCGCAGATGGTGGAGATTAATCAGCCAAATGGTACGGGTTTGGCAAGTACTCCTTGTAATACCGTAACCAAATTATGATGGAGATCGCGTGCCGACGGATGATGCCGTGATTCCATACAAAAGACGATGGCACGCTCGTGATAACGCGTGGTCAGAATAGGCTGCGCTGCAGCTGTGTCGTTAGTGACACGTGGCAATCAATCCAGGAACAAGGGGAAATTTTGAGGGTCAACAGAGAGCAATCCCTTCTGGAAAATTCTCCATGTCACCATTTGGAAACAAGTGGGTAGGGGTGAATTATTTGACATTCGTAATCGAGCAATTAAGACTCCGAAAGGACAGACCCTCTAGTACCCAGCATTCTGTTGTTGAAAGCGAACAGGCAATGCTTTGCACAAAGATCCGCCGAGATATTAGCCTCTCTTCTAATGTGTGCTTAACATAAAACGAAGACAAATCACGAACTAGCTCCCCAGTCTCATCTAAGATAGGCGCCACAATCCATCTGGAATTATGACGCGAGGTCTAGAGGTTTAGCACTTCCATGCAGTTCACCTCAATTAGCACATGCGAGAAACCCCTCAAACGGGCAAATATGACTCCTTCTCGCACCGATAAGATCTATGCTAATAGGGGGTAGAAACTCCAGGTAGGGGTTTGCACCAGGGACCCATAAATGAAACATGTGATCTAGCTACCCACAACACTTCCTCCATGTTGCGCTTCTCCATTAGTTGCCCCATCCGTTTTGATTTTAATCCAACATGGCTCGGGAGGTCACCAGCATAGGCCAACTGACATACTGCAAGGAATTGCATCAACAAGAGGGGAAAGATGATCTCAGACTCGCTTCATTAGTTGCTCTAGTGAGTGATGACCCACAAGTATAACGAGCGTATCGTAATACTTTCGATAAATAAGAGTGTTGAACCCAACGAGGAGCAGAAGGTGTTGACAAGCAGATTGGATAGATAATTCACTGTAAACACTAGCAAACATGTTTTTGGTGGTTTTTGATATAGCAGATAAATAAAGTGTGAGTAAATAAAAGACAGTAATAATTATTGCAGTGAGTGGCTCAATCCTTTTTAGAGCAAAGAACAGGCCAATTGGTTTACTTATGATTACCAAACATTTTCGAGGACACATGGGAACTTCGTCAAGCCCTTTCGTTTCATACAGTTGATTAATATTTATTGTTTTGGTAGGTGTTGTGTGGGTGAGCCTATACTAATACAGCGCACTACTAGGACTAATACATACTTGTGATTAAACCTCTTGCAAGCATCCGCAACTACAAGAAGTAATTAAGATAAATCTAACCACAGGCTTAAACTATGGGATCCTACACTCCCTCGTGCGTCGGTTTCCTAACGAGGGTTTAGATTTTGTCACTCCGGCAACCCCACAATTAGTAGCCAAATACACAATGCATCTCTTTAGGCCCATAAAGGTGAAGTGTCATGTAGTCGACATTCACGTGACACCACTAAAAGAATAGCACCAACTTAAATATCAAACCATTAGATATTACTTCAACATAATTCCACTACTAACATCTTGACTTCACCCATGTCCTCGAGAACTAAACAAACTACTCACAAGATATCATATGGATAATAATCAGGGGTGATATAATGATGAATAACAATCTGATCATAAAGTGCAAACACCGATAAATTTCGTAAGCATCAACTACTAGCAAGTAATCCACACCGGGAGAGAGATCTTGTGGAAAACAACAATATAGAACCCTAATATTACAGTGGGACGGAGGTAGATGGTGAGGTTGATGGTGCTGGTGGTAAGGATGATGCCGATGATGATCTTGATGATGCCCGGAGCGATGACGGTGACGATGGCGATGATTTCCCCTCTCCGGGGAGGAATATCCCCGGCAGATTTCTCCCTGTCGGGGAGCTTTTCTCTCTCTGTTGTTTTCTGCCCCGAGGAGACGGCGGCATATTTCCTCGATGATTCTTCTGGTCTTAGGGTTCCCTAGGGATGAAGTACGCGAGAGGGGGCTGCCAGTGGTCGGCCAGGGTGGCCACACCACATGGTGGCGCGGCCAAGGGGGGTGATGGTGGCCGGCAAGTTTTCCCTCAGAAAAGAAACCAAGACTGAATCGACCAGTAGGAGGACAAGCAATCTCTGAAGGTTGATGCAGTTGAGATGGCAGGACACACTACCTGTTCAGCAGCAACGTGGAACCTACACAACACAATCAAATCACTTTGCCCCAACGAATCAGTGAGGTTGTCAATCTCGCCGGTTTTGCTGATAACAAAGACGTTAAAGGTATGGTGTGAAAAACAATATGAAGACAGTATGAAAATAGTAGCAGAAGTGTGAAAACAGTGGAAGCAGTGTGAAAGAAGTGGAAACAGTGTGTGTATTATCAGTATGAGAAATGGACCAGGGTCCACAGTTCACTAGAGGTGTCTCTCCATAAAAGATAGCTAACATGTGTGGTGAACAAATTACAGCTGGGCAATTGACAGATAAAGAACATGCATGACATAAAGATTACTATGAGATTCATGCGGCATTACAACAAAATACATAGATCGTCATCCAAATGCATCTATGACTAATAATCCACCCTTCGAACATCATCCAAATAAACGTTGGGTATTAAGTTGCAAGCAACGGATAATCGCAGTAAGCAAAAAGTATAATTTAAACGAAGTAAACATCGTTGTTTTCTCCCTAATGGCAACATCACATCCTCCATCCGTCACGTTTCTCTCACTCAAGCACAGATGCAAAGGAGGCATGAACCTACTATCGAGCATAAATACTCTCTCTTAGAGTCACTAGCATCTACTTGGCCAGAGCATCTACTAACAACGGCGAGCATGCAAGATCATAAATAACATACACATCAAGATAACCTGGTAGATTGATAATCAACAAACATAGCATTGAATAATCATCGGATCCCGGCAAACACAACATGTAGCATTACAAATAGAAGATCTCGATCATGTGAGGCGGCTCACGAGATCTAAACATGAGGCATAAGGTGGAGAGTACAACCATCTATCTACTGCTATGGACTCGTAGTCCAAGGATGAACTACTCACGTATCACTCCGGAGGCGGGCATTGTGGTGTAGACCCCTCCGGTGATGAATTCCCCTCTTAGCAGGATGTCGGGGAGAGCTCCAGAACCCTCCCGATCTCGGGTTGACGATGACGGAGGCCTCGGGTGTTTCTCGGGACAAAGTGGTATATTTTTCGGGTATATGTATCAGGGGGAATAAATAGGCGAAAGGGCGATGGCGGTGGACGCCCTAGGGGCCCACACCACCCCCAGGCGCGGCCGGGGGGACGCGCTGCCCTATGGTGTGGCCCCCTTTTGGGCCTCTTCGGGACTCCGTGGAACCTTCGGGAATTCTAAGACTTCCGGGCTTCGAATTTTCCAATTCCGAGAATATTTCCAGAACAACTTTTCTGAAACTAAAAACAGCAGAAAACAGGGAACTGGCTCTATGACATCTTGTCAACGGGTTAATCCGGGAAATTGATAAAAATGGCATAAAGGGTAAGGAAAACATGTAGCATATGGCATGAAAACAACATGGAACATAAGAAATTATAGATACATTTATGACGTATTAGAGGGCGCCACCGGGTGGTGTGGGCCCTGGTGGCCCCCCTCTGGCTTCGCTCGTGGCTAGCTCCCTCATCTGTTGTCCTAAGACTTCTTTGATGTCCCCCTTATTCTTCTGGTCTTCAGAAATAGGGTATCTTGATGGTGCTTTTTCAGCTGATTTCTGGTCCCGGTGATTATTCTTCAATAATTATCAGACATGCAAAATAAGATGAAATAACATAAATAATGCATCATAATATGAAATATATCGATGAATAACAGAAAATTACGATATAAAATAGTGATGAACAATGGACGTATCAGTGAGTGAACTTGTTTATCATGTGTCAACCGATTTCGAGCAGTTCAGACAGCATGCATAATAGTGATTATCTTGTATCGATCCTCTTTAAACTGTGGTTCGAAGAGAATGACTCGCGCCTAAGTGGTTGGGTGCAGGCGTGTGATACGTCATAAACGTATCCTTAATTTCTGATGTTCCATGTGGTTTTCATGCCTTATGCTACATGTTTTCCTTACACTTTATGCCATTTTTATCGATTTCCCGGGACTAACGTATTGACAAGATGCCACAGAGCCAGTTCCTGTTTTTAGTTTTAGAAAAGTTGTTCTAAAAATATTCTCGGAATTGGACGATTCAAAATCTAGAAATTTTAGAATTCCCGGAGGGTCAAGGAAGTCCAAAGCAAACCCGGAGGGGGGCCCTGATACAGTTTCCAACGTATCTATAATTTATGATGCTCCATGATAATATTATGCCAATTGCAACATGTTTTCTCTCTTCTGAAAGCGCATGGTGCCCCCATATGTGGTTTTGGTAATTAATGACAATCCTTAAGGACTAATGTTTGTATTGAGATATTCTTTCAGGACTTGTCCATAAGAATAGTTTGGAGTCCTTGTGTGAATCGAAGAAGATGGTATGATCATGTGATGTCCAAGACAAAGCCACCAAGATTAATATGATCCAACGGTAGTACCGGGCACCCAAGCGGTAGTACCGTGTTGCACAACAAGCGGTAGTACCGCGCCCAGTACCGCCAGAGTAAAAATGGCTACTGCATCCAGCGGTACTTCAGCGGTACTGGTTCGGTAGTACCGATGTGGTCTTATTGATCTTGAGCAAAACCTTGCTCAGCGGTAGTACCACTACTGGCTGGCGGTAGTACCGCTACCTATCAGAAAGCGGTAGTACCGCCCTCAGTACCGGCGCTTGTACCGCTGGCTAAGTTTTGCTCTCGGTATCGCACAGTACTAGAGCGGTAGTGTCCTAATACTACCGCCAGCCACTTCGATTTAATTCGAAGATTGTGGCCAGTGGTAGTACCGGTGTGCACTCCCGGTAGTACCGCTGCTGGAGTACCATAGTACTTTGGCAGTTGTATCGCCCGCGCCCTGTGACTGGGACTCTCTAGTACCGCGTGCATACCCAGGTAGCGGTAGTACCGCTGCACCCAGCGGTAGTACCGCTGTGTTGTTATGCTTATTGTTTTGATGTCTTGAAGAACAAGATGGAGTGGTCTTTCATGTCTACCTTCAAGACATCAACTTTATGGACAAAGAAAGGAGAAAAGATACTAGGTTGATCATGCGTATGATCAACACACAAAGCTACAATATGTACCTACTGGGATTATGTATCTCGTGGTAATGGTATCTTTCCATGGGCTTGCTTCACAAGAAAGATTTCATATAGCCCATGGTCTATGTCGTCAAGCGGTGTTTGTCATCGAGCTTGACGTGGAAGCTCAAGTGAAGCATATTGAAGAAATCATATGCTTGATGCTTTCCACCCATTTGGATATTGTGGCATTTTGAGAATGTTCCGAAGGGTCTCTCCCATAATGGTGTATGGGGGAGCAACTTGCAAGTCTTCATCAAGCGGGGCAAGTGCTTGCTAGCACGATCAAGAAAGAAGATCCAACTTGAGAGAGTCAAGATCGTCATCATCTAGCTCAAGTGGAATGCTCAAGGCAAAGGTATAATCTTGATAGGTTTTCTATTTTACCGGTCTCGTGTCTTTGGGAGACCGGGTTATAGGATCGATAGTCGTACTATCAGGAGGGGCTCTCAAGTGAGTAACTTGATCGAATCGTTGTGGAGAGATCAAACCTTTGCACTCTTGCATATCATCTTTCTTGGTTATTTGTTGGCTTTTATCTCTTTGTGTTTGTTTTGATCTTCATGACAAGCCCAAGTTCATCAAAAAATGGTTTTCACATGAAACACCTATTGAGTTTTTGATGTTGAAGGTTTTCCCGGTTGGTCATTTTTAGAGAGGTCTTTCCTTTCCCCATTTGGCTTTAAGTTTCATTGTTGTACAAGGATGTTTCTCTGCAGTATCTTGTAGATCTCGTCGTTTCGATTTCGACGAGCTCAAGATCATCGAAAACGGAGTCCGGACGCAAAAGGTTATGAACGTTTTCGTATCGGGTGTTTTTGCAGTTTTTGGTCCAGCGATAGTATAGTACCAGTACCGCCCCAGTACCGCCCGAACCAGTACCAAAACGCCCCGTAGCGGTAGTACCGCTGCTGGGCGGAAAAAACACATAACGGTCATATTTTGGGTCCCCTATTTAAGGGGTCTTCTTCCCCCTTGACCCCAAGGCTGCCCAATACGTTTTCCTCCTCTCTCCACACCATTGTTGACCTAGGAAACCTTCCTCCTCTCTCAATCCCTCCAATGATTCTTTCATATCTTTGAGGGAGAAGTTAGAGGAGATCTAGATCCACATTTCCACCAATCCATCTCTCCTCTTAGGGAGGGGAACTTAGTGAATCTAGATCTTGGATTTCTTTGTGTTTCTCCTCCATTGTTCTTCCTCTCTTATTCCCTCATAAGAATTTGTTGCTTTGTTGGAATTTTAGAGTGGAGGATTTGAGCACTTGTGCTCTTACCATTTGCATCGGTTGCATCGGTTTGGTCTCTCCACGAGGATTCGTGGAAGTGAAAGATTGTGAGCTTGTTACTCTTGGATTTTGGACCCTAGACGACTTGTGGTGTTCTTAGGAGCCTACAATTGAGTTGTGGATGTGTGATCCAAGATTGTGGTGACACCGAGAGCCTCCAATTAAGTTGTGGATGCGTGCCTCGGGTTTGAAGGTTGCCAATAGTGCAAGGTGAACTAGGCCTTTGTGACGGGATTCATCGGAGAATAGGGTGAGGCCTTTGTGGCATTGAGTAGGCCTTTGTGGCGAGCTCACACCCCTCCAACGAGACGTACTCCCCTTGTGGGAGGAACTCGGGAATACATCATCGTCTCCATGTGCCTCGGTTATTTCTATTCCCGAGCTTTCTACTTATGCAATTTACATTGTGATAGCCTTCGTGCTTGAAGTTATATATCTTGCTATCACCTTGTTACTTGCCTTGCTCAGCATAAGTTGTTGGTGCACCTAGTTGACCCTAGAATATTTAGGTTGTGTGCTTGTTAATTTAAACACCTAGTTTATTTCCGCATTTAGCAAGCCTTAACCGGAAAAGTTTTAACCGCCTATTCACCCCCCCCTCTAGGCGACGTCGTTGTCCGTTCAATTGGTATCAGAGCCTCGTCTCTCTTTATTAGGCTTTACATCCTAGAGAGTACGATGTCGTTTAGAGAAATAGAGCACGATCCCGCATTTATATTCTATGGTAGAAATTATGATGTTTGGAAATTTATCATTCTTAATTTTCTTAAGGACATGGGTCCAAAGTATGTTAAGAGAATTGTAGATATGGATTTTCCTCCTCCAAAGGATTCTCAAGATTTATCTTTAGAGGATGAGGAAAACTCTTATCTCGACACTCTTGTATCTAATGGTCTCTTGTGTGTTTTGAGTGATGTAGTTATTGAATCAATCATGTCTTTTCGGAACGCTCATGAGCTACGGACAAAACTTCAAGATATATATGATGTGTCCAACATTATTGAGGATGATTGTTCTCCATCCACTTCCGGCCGTGATGAGTTCACATCTTTCTCCACTCCACCAACATGTGTTTTGTCACAAGGTAATGATATGGTGAGTGGTGATAGAAATTGCATTGTGGATAGTGAATTTTCTATTGACTATACTTCATCTCTATCCCATTGCAATGATCTATATTTGGACTTAATATCTTCTAGCACTCAAAGTTCCATACATGCTAGTGTTGATAGTCCTTGCATATCATGTAATAGTTGTTTAACTAAATCTCATGATGATATGCTTCCTATGTCTTGTTTTCATAAAAACAATGCTTCCATTTCCTCTAGTACTTGTGTGGCTAACAATGTATAGGAATCCCATATTTTGGTGGAACAAGACATGGACCTTATTGGTGTTTCAAGTCAATCTTTATCTTCGTTATCCATTTATCATGTGTGCCTTATGGCTAGGGATTCAAAGGTATCGCCACCTTTGAAACCCACTACATCTTGTGATGATGAAGATGAGGATTTATTTTGTGGAGAGTATGAGGATGAGGTCTCTTTAATGGAGAAGGGTGATTTGGTTCTTCTTGATCTCCCTAAAGGTAGTAAAGCTATCACTCCTTTGGGTGAAATATTGGACTTTTCTATTTATAGCTCTAAAATCATTGAAAAGAAAGGTGAGATTGAAAGAAGTGATGCCGATGAAAAGGCATCCCTCACTATGTCTCTTGAGGAAGAGTATGAGCTCTGAGTTACTCTTGAGGAGAAACTTGAATCTATTGAGGAGCTCTATAATGAACAAATAGCCTATCTCACTAAAGCACGTGACCATACTAATGCTAAGTATAAAGTGCTTAAAAGTGAAAAGGTTGAATTTTTTATTGGTAATGCTAATCTAATTGAGGAAAACTCTAGGTTGAATAATGAGCTTGCCAAGTTGTCTTCTTCTATTTCTAATGATGCTTGTGCTACTAACTCCACATCTTGTGAAGCATCTATTTTGAAGGAGAATGTTGAGTTAAGGGCTCAACTTGAGTTAATGACTAGCAAGTGTGGGAAATTGGAAGAAAGTCATGAAAAGTTATCTAGCTCTCATGGGGATCTTCTAGCATCCCATACCAAGCTAAAATTATCTCTTGAGGCTATCACTACAAAGGTAACATCTTGTGAGCCTCATGTGGTTACTAGCACAATATCTTCTAGTAATGCTATATTGACTTGTGCTTGTATTAGTAATTCATCCTCTCCTAATGTTTCTACATCTTGTGATGAATTGCTTTCCTTGCCGTGTTGCTCTAACAATGATGCATCTGCTTCCTCTAGCTCTTGTGTTGATTCTAACCATGTAGAGGAAATTAAAGAGCTCAAGGTCCAAGTCACTTCTTTGAAGAAAGACTTGGAAAAGAGTCTTGAAGGGAGTTCCACCCTTGACAAGATGTTGAGAGTGCGAAGACTTCCAAATGACAAGAGTTGACTTGGATTCAACTCCAATATCAAGAACAAGTCCATGGTTGACAAGAAGAAGGGCCAAGAACAAGTCAAAGATCCGGCCAAGATTATTTGCTTCAAGTGAAAGATTGAAGGGCACCATGTTAGATCTTGCCCTTTGAAGAAGAAGTCTCTAAGTGAGAAGAAACTAGGGAAGCGGCCTCTTGTTCAATCTCATGCTCAACCACGAGTTGAACAACGACCACCTCTTAAGAAGACTCAAGCCAATGCTCCTCAAGTTGAGGAGCCTATTAAGAAGAAAGAGAAGAGTCGATGTTGCTACCTTTGTCGTGAGAAGGGACACCTTGCTTCTTCATGCACTAATGGTACATTATCCAACCCTATCATTGTTGATGATGTGTATTCCATTCGGAAGGATAATGTGGGCAATGTGTTTGCCAAGTTTGTTGGTACTCAAAGTGGTGTCAAGAAAAGAACCATTTGGTTTGCCAAACCTATTGTGACTAACCTCTTAGGACCCAACCTGGTTGGGGACCAACAAGCTCAAACTTGATCAATAGGTGTTGTTGGAGGGCATTGGAGACTTGGCTATCTCATGAAGAATTAAGGGATCTTCATCAATTTTATTTCCTAAATCCAAGCCACTTGGATTATATATATCTCTTATCCAATGTTCCTCCTTGCGGTAACTTGCATCTAATTCATATATTCATTGAAAGTTGCTTGCTCCCTTGCATATGTTAGTTTTGTTGCTAGCATGTGTTTGTATATGTTGTTCTTACTACTTACCTATCTAGAGTAATCTAGTTATGTTTGGTGGTTGCACTCCATGTACTTGTGTGTTTTGTGTTGAGCCTTCATTGCAATTATTGCTTATTTTAGTTGGCTCTTTGGGAGATTAATGGACTATCCCATTTTGGGGGAGTAATATGCTCTTGGCACTTTACTATCCTAAAATGTGTGTACATGAGGAATACCACTTAGTGTTGATATATCAATATTATCTTGTCTCTATATGGTATGTCTTCCTCGTGAGAAATTTAAATTCTAATGTCCATTAACTTTCTCTTGTTGGATTGTTTTTCTTTGCCTCTTGTTGAAAAAAAATGGATTATCACATTATGGGGGAGTAATAAGCTATATGCATATTACAACCCTATAAAATGTGAACGTGTGAGGTATTGCCACCTAGAATTGATATTGTTAGTTATCGTGTTCTTATGTGGCATGTTGCTCAAACAAGTTCCATGGTTTCTTAAATGTGTTTTATCTGTCTTCTTTTGGTATCTTGTTTGTGAGAGTTTCTTAGTGCTTTGCATACTCGATTTTATTTGAAGCCTTCAAGAATCTCTATCTAAGCATGTCTTTTTATTCCTATCTTTTGTCACATGCTTATGTTTTGTGAATATGATTGTGAACAATTCTACCACCGAGAAATATCTTCATACATCTCTTGTCTTTGACAAGTGATAATAATTTTTGGTAAGTTTATTGATCATATTTACTTTGGCCTTTTCTCTAAAATTTCCTTGTTTCTTGCCAATTATTTGTTTGGTTTAAGTCCCTTGTGTATTCCTTGCTCTACTCAAAATTTGTTTTGTGCTTTCCTGTGGTAGGAAAAGCAATTATCCCATACTTGTGCACTTATGCTCAAAGTCATACTTCTTTGGGTTGCACTATTCTTGGGGAAGCTATCCTACATTGAGTAGATCACCGTTCTTTAAATTGGTATTGCATCTAATTAATTTTATTTAAACATGACTAGTGTTTGAATAATATATATGGAGAGTAATAATTCTATTGTGTGCATTTTGTATTCAAATGCAAGATCATAAATAGTGCACTATTCTTGGAAGAACTATCCTATATGCGTTTGAACACTTGTTGTCTTTAAATTTGTATTTTATCCCAATGACTTGTCTCTTTGGAAGACGAACATTTTTCGTCTTGGTACTTTGTGTGCTATCATGAAAAGTGTAGAGGGTTTGTTTATTCTTTGATGTTTTTTTTTGTATCTTCTCTATTTTTTGTTTCCTCAATCATGTGTTGATTTGGGTCTTGATATAGTTTGGACAATTCTCTTTCTTTTCACTCTTGTGAGTGGCTTCTTGGTTTAATTGGTTCTTTGTCCAATTTGTATCTTGTTTTGGTTCTTGAAAATTTTGTGCATGCATATTTACTATGTATATATTTTGGCATGCTTACTTTCGTTGATCCAATATATAGGATAAACTCCATCAAATCCTAAATGGCTAAGATGTGCATGAAATTCAAATTTATATTAATATGCACATATTTATGTGGAGTTTGTCCTATGTATTGTAGTTGTCCTAACTACTTTGGACCCAATGAGTTTGGGTACCATGTTGTACTTGAATTTTGTTTTTAGGTACAATGGAGATGCATTGGGTGCTTGCCTCATTCATAAGGAAGGTGTTCTCACCATCGTATTATAGGAGTCAAGCCATGATGATTAAAGAACTCACATCCTCTTCATCACCAATGTCTTCTCGGTAACAAGTATCTATCTCATGCATAAATTTCTAGCTTTCAATCTTGTGTAGGTTGTATCTTGGCATGAATTCCTTTTGTTGCATTTCATTTGGTTCTTGCAAGTGTATTATCAAAACATCTTTATTGCAAATATGAGTAAGCCGGGATGATTACATATCTAGGGGATATTTATAATCATTTTTATGATTCACCAATCCCAAGTATATTAATCTAGCAACTTCTACTCGAAGTCTCTCATATGCAATATTGATGAATTCTCAAAAACCATTTGCCTTTTTGTGATACATGTTACCTTTCTCAAAGAATTCCAACTATCACTTTTCCCTTGTGATATTTGTGATTCTTTGATGAGTTTGTTGATTGTTCATCTATATCCCTTTAAGATAAATTTGAGCTTTGTGCTTTGCTTTCAAGCAAAAATCTTATTGGTGTATTTATGACTCTCTTTTGGATATCATACTCCTCTCCTTCGTACCTATTTTGTGTGTGCATATTTCTTTGTGGACTTATATCTTTGTGATTGGTGTCCACTTAGAAACTTATACACATGAGAATAGTTACATCTTTAATTGGTATTTTATTTCTTTAGTGACCACCTTTTTATTGATTTTTATTCTTTGGTGGTTCCTAGAAGGCACAAGCTTGATTTTTCATTTGGTACTTCTTTTGCATCTTAATAAGCTTGTGGACCTATTTGTTTTTTGCAAGTTGCATTGCTTCATTTACCATCTATTCTCTTGCACTTCTTGTGGGTTGTAGATTATTATGGGGAGTGATGATTCCATATTTGTGCACTCATCAATAGTGCATCGACATTGGGGAGCTTCTCTATTCTTTTCTAGAACTCTCTTGTTGGATCTCTTCGGTTGCTTGTCTCCTTGTGGGGAGATGTTTAAAGGAATATTTTTCATTTGCAATCTTAGGATCCTCAATATAGTTTGATCCCCTCCATCTATTCATTGTTGGATATATGCACTTGATTTCACTCATATCATGAGGAATGCATACACTATGGGGGATATCTTATTATATTGACCTTCTAGGTTTTTCCTCCCATTTCGGAAATGGATGCCAATGGGGGAGAAGTTTAGAGGGTTTAAGGGAATTTGGTTTTATGCTTTAGGTTCGTTCTTAAGTATTTGCCTTCCATGCTCTTGCATCCTTGCTCTTTGTGTTGGATGGTTGCTTTATTCATTATATAAACCCTCGTAAAAAGGGATTGTCATCAATTACCAAAATGGGGGAGATTGAAAGCGCATGGTGCCCCCATATGTGGTTTTGGTAATTAATGAAAATCCTTAAGGACTAATGTTTATATTGAGATATTCTTTCAGGACTTGTCCATAAGAATAGTTTGGAGTCCTTGTGTGAATCGAAGAAGATGGTATGATCATGTGATGTCCAAGACAAAGCCACCAAGATTAATATGATCCAGCGGTAGTACCGGGCACGCCAGCGGTAGTACCGTGTTGCACAGCAAGCGGTAGTACCGCGCCCAGTACCGCTAGAGTAAAAATGGCTACTGCATCCAGCGGTACTTGAGCGGTACTGGTTCGGTAGTACCGATGTGGTCTTATTGATCTTGAGAAAAACCTTGCTCAGCGGTAATACCGCTACTGGCTGGCGGTAGTACCGATACCTATCAGGAAGCGGTAGTACCGCCCTCAGTACTGGCGCTTGTACCGCTGGCTAAGTATTTCTCTCGGTATCGCACGGTACTAGAGCGGTAGTGTCCTAATACTGCCGCCAGCCACTTCGATTTAATTCGAAGATTGTGGCCAGCGGTAGTACCGGTGTGCACTCCCGGTAGTACCGCTGCTGGAGTACCACGGTACTTTGGCAGTTGTATCGCCCGCGCCCTGTGACTGGGACTCTCTAGTACCGCGTGCATACCCAGGTAGCGGTAGTACCGCTGCACCCAGCGGTAGTACCGCTGTGCTGTTATGCTTATTGCTTCGATGTCTTGAAGAACAAGATGGAGTGGTCTTTCATGTCTACCTTCAAGACATCAACTTTATGGACAAAGAAAGGAGAAAAGATACTAGGTTGATCATGCGTATGATCAACACACAAATCTACAATATGTACCTAGTGGGATTATGTATCTCGTGGTAATGGTATCTTTCCATGGGCTTGCTTCACAAGAAATATTTCATATAGCCCATGGTCTATGTCGTCAAGCGGTGTTTGTCATCAAGCTTGACGTGGAAGCTCAAGTGAAGCATATTGAAGAAATCGTATGCTTGATGCTTTCCACCCATTTGGATATTGTGGCATTTTGAGAATATTCCGAAGGGTCTCTCCCATAATGGTGTATGGGGGAGCAATTTGCAAGTCTTCATCAAGCGGAGCAAGTGCTTGCTAGCACGATCAAGAAAGAAGATCCAACTTGAGAGAGTCAAGATTGTCATCATCTAGCTCAAGTGGAATGCTCAAGGCAAAGGTATAATCTTGATAGGTTTTCTATTTTACCAGTCTCGTGTCTTTGGGAGACCGGGTTATAGGATCGATAGTCGTACTATCAAGAGGGGCTCTCAAGTGAGTAACTTGATCGAATCGTTATGGAGAGCTCAAACCTTTGCACTCTTGCATATCATATTTCTTGGTTATTTGTTGGCTTTTATCTCTTTGTGTTTTGGTGCTTGTTTTGATCTTCATGATAATCCCAAGTTCATCAAAAAACGGTTTTCACATGAAACACCTATTGAGTTTTTGATGTTGAAGGTTTTCCCGGTTGGTCATTTTTAGAGAGGTCTTTCCTTTCCCCATTTGGCTTTAAGTTTCATTGTTTTACAAGGATGTTTCTCTGCAGTATCTTGTAGAGCTCGTCGTTTCGATTTCAACGAGCCCAAGATCATCGAAAACGGAGTCCGGACGCAAAAAGTTATGAACGTTTTCGTATCGGGTGTTTTTGCAGTTTTTGGTCCAGCGGTAGTACAGTACCAGTACCGCCCCAGTACCGCCCGAACCAGTACCAAAACGCCTCGTAGCGGTAGTACCGCTGCTGGGCGGAAAAAACACATAACGTTCATATTTTGGGTCCCCTATTTAAGGGGGTCTTCTTCCCCCTTGACCCCAAGGCTGCCCAATACGTTTTCCTCCTCTCTCCACACCATTGTTGACCTTGGAAACCTTCCTCCTCTCTCAATCCCTCCAATGATTCTTTCATATCTTTGAGGGAGAAGTTAGAGGAGATCTAGATCCACATTTCCACCAATCCATCTCTCCTCTTAGGGAGGGGAACTTAGTGAATCTAGATCTTGGAGTTCTTTGTGTTTCTCCTCCATTGTTCTTCCTCTCTTATTCCCTCATAAGCATTTGTTGCTTTGTTGGAATTTTAGAGTGGAGGATTTGAGCACTTGTGCTCTTGCCATTTGCATCGGTTGCATCGGTTTGGTCTCTCCACGAGGATTCGTGGAAGTGAAAGATTGTGAGCTTGTTACTCTTGGGTCTTGTACCCTAGACGACTTGTGGTGTTCTTAGGAGCCTACAATTGAGTTGTGGATGTGTGCCCCAAGATTGTGGTTGTCGTGGGATAATCACGGCAGACGTTACCGGGGGTAACTGATCTTGGGGCAAGACGACACAGGCGTTTGGGAGAGGGTTTAGCTCAGAGGAGAACATGATGGAACTCGATCTGGTAGCCGGCAATCAAGTCGCCGAGTCTCCGATCTCAAGATATTAACTCAACTCTCGCATTACACTGGATGCTCGATACCAAGCGATATTGCTAGGGCTCTTAGATCTCAATTAACCTAACTTAGGGGCCGGTTTATAAAGCACCCGACCCCCTGGCTTGCCCTCCAAGGCGCACCCTGAATCCTACCCGGACACTATGCACGAAACCCTAACTTTCCTTATCGTAACCCACAATCCGGGTTACGAGGCCTACAATCTTGGGCCTTCTAGAAGTTCTTTTATCCTTAGCCGGGTCTTGCGCATCGTCCTTTGGGCCGAATTACACCTTGGAATTGGGCTACCGGGTTATTATCCCTCCAACAGTAGTCCCCAGAATAGCTTGGGCTTCACAAGATCCTCTTTGAAGCGCACGCTATTCCCTGCAAAACTATCAAACTTACAAGTTCAATGGAGGCCGAGTTAAATTGCTTTGATAAACAGCTAGGCCTAACTCCACGGTGGCCATATAGTAACCCGGTTTCCTCCAAGTACGTTGCTTAGTTTTCCGGGTTAACACCTTAATAAGAATGTTAAAGATCTGGCTTACTTTGCTTGATAATTAACCCTGATGTCACGGAGAAGATCTACTTCCTATTTTCGTCCGGATATTTCGTTCAGCACTTAAAGTGTATCTCGCAAAATCCGCGCAGGCGACCGTAATCCCAAAATTTCCGGCTCCCCCCCCCCCCCCGTTGACCTAGATCTTATCCACCCGCACCTTAGAAATAGGTGCCCAAGAAACAACCCAACCTTCCAACAATCCATTCCAACTCTTCTCCTTTCCCCTTCTCTCGTGATTACGCAACACCATTGCGAAAAAACCTCACGCCTCTTGCCAGAGCCAAGCCGCCAACGGCCACATTCATCCTCGCGCCACTCTGCGCCGCCGCCGAGCTCCGTCGCTATTCCTTCATCCGGACCGCCGGGAGTTGCGAGGGATCATCCAGACCGCGCCGTTCACCGCTGGTGCGTGCTACTCCAATCCCCTTCAGTAAGTTTCTCGTACCCATCAATTCAACCTCACAATCCCTTGATTTACTCTAGATTAGTGAAGGGAATATGCCCGAGAGGCAATAATAAAATGGTTATTATCTTATTCCTTGTTTATGATGAATGTTTATTTCTCATGCTAGAATTGTATTAACCGGAAACGTTGATACATGTGTGCTTAATAAACAAACAATGGTTCCTACTAAAGCCTCTCTTTTAACTAGCTCGTTGATTAATAGATGATCAAGGTTTCCTGATCATGAACATTGGATGTTATTAATAACGGGGTCATGTCATTAGAAGAATGATGTGATGAACATATACCCAAAGATAATATAGCAATGCGATCAAGTCATTTAGTTTACATTGTTATATCAAACATACGAAGTAACTTATTCCTTAGACCATGAGATCATGTCAATCACTGATACCGGAAGAGTGCTTTGATGGCATCAAACGTCACACCGTAACAGGGTGACTATAAAGGTGTCGTTAAGTATTCGGAAATTATTAGTTGAGGATCATGGATCAAGAGTGGGATTTGTCCATCCAAATGACGGAGAGATATACTCTGGGCCCTCTCGGTGATATCACATCGAAACCGCTTGCAAGCACGTGATATGATCACAAAGGATGTTATATCACGGGAACGAGAAAAGAGTACTTGTCGGTAACGAGATTGAACAAGGTATGGTTGATACCAATGATCGAATCTCGGACAAGTAAAATATCGCGAGACAAAGGGAATAGTTCACGGCGTTGTTGGTTCACACGATCACGAGAGTCATCGTTGAATATATAGGAGTCATCACGGATCTCCAGATCCCGCTGTTGATTATTGATCGGAGAGGAGTCTCGATCATGTCTATCTTATTCGCGAACCGTAGGGTGACACACTTAAGGTTCGATGACGCATTTGAGAGGATACGGAATATCGGAGAAAAGTTTGGACAGCACCGAAATTGTTTCGGGGAATATTGAAATAGTCACCGAAATTGTTTCGAGTAATTTTGAAATAGTTCAAGGGGATTCTTATCAAATGGTTGTTAATAGATTTAACAACTAACTCAAGGGGTTATATGTTAATGTTTGTTAATGGAATTAACAAATATTAAAATAAAGAAATAAAATTGTTTTATTTATTTATTAAAGAAAACCCTTGGGATTTTGAGTGGGAATTCATGGAAGAATGAGTGGGTTGAGTGGAGACTCCACTCACATGATGAGGGAGAGGTGGAGGCAGCCAAAAATTCGTGGCTGCCATCCCCTCCTATAAAAGGAGGGGTGAGAGCTCCCTCTCCCCCTACACACACTTGTGTCATCTCTTCCTCCCTCCTGCCGCTGCTCCACCACCTGTTCGTGCGCTTGGCGAAGCCCTGAGCAATGTTTTTCTCCACCACACCACGCCGTCGTGCTGCTGGAGTTCCGAGGGATCCTCTACTTCCGCGCCCCGCTGGAACGAGGGAACGGAGGTCGTCATCAACCGTACGTGTGACCGATCACGGATGCACCGCCGGATTGCGGTGCCATCTTCTCGCTATCGGGATCGGTGTGAGTACGACTACGCCAACAACGAGATTTGATCTCGTACCACTTTGAGTCTTCGAGGGTATGTGTTCTCCTTAACCCTCTTGTTGCCCGTTGCACTTCGTCTCCTAGATTAGATCTTGGCCTTTCGGGTATCTCTCGCGTAGGAAAATTTTTGTTTTCTATGCTACGTTCCCCTTCAGTGGTATCAGAGCCAGGTTTATGCGTAGATGTTTTGTACGGGTAGAACACATAGGTGTATGTGGGCGTTGATGATCATGTTATTACCTCCTTGATTATTTTATGATCTTAGTGGCATAGTGGGATGAAGCGGCCCGGACTAACCTTACATGTCCACGTACATGAGACTTGTTCCACAACTGACATGCAACTTGTATTGCATAAGTGGCTTGCGGGTGTCTGTTTCTCCTACTATAGTTAAGATCTAATCTATGAAGGGTTGTTAAAAATGTGTTTATCAACGTTGTGGTTGATGTTCGTAGGTATGAACGGTTCTATCCTCGAAAGCCCTAAGCCACGCAAAATATGCAAAAATAAATTAGAAGCGTCTAACTAGTTTTTGCTGGGCATGTGATGTGATATGGTCAATATTACAAATTTGATTATGAGATGATCTATTTTGTAAATTATTGATATACCGTAAGGTATCCATATGGTTGTCTTCTTATTGATGGACAAACAAGTTTGGGGTACCGTGGTACTTGGTACCACGCCGGTGGAATGATTGAGATCATACCATAATGCACATGATGGAGATCAAGTGCAAGAAGGACCATATCATATCACGTTATCCTTTCATGTGATGTCTGTGATGTTGAT
This sequence comes from Alopecurus myosuroides, assembly GCA_028641055.1. Taxonomy (NCBI): domain Eukaryota; kingdom Viridiplantae; phylum Streptophyta; class Magnoliopsida; order Poales; family Poaceae; genus Alopecurus; species Alopecurus myosuroides. Next base: position 339,601,628 of record CM054062.1, read on the forward strand.
CCTTTTTATGCATCTTGTTTTGCTTAGATAACGTTGGTAGCATTATAAGATGATCCCTCTCACTTAATATCAAGATAATAATGTGTTCTTCCTTAAGTATGCACCGTTAAGAAAGTTCGTCGTTTCGAGACACCACGTGATGATCGGGTGTGATAGACTCAACGTTCGCATACAACGGGTGTTTTCAAGCCTAGCATGTACAGACATGGCCTTGAAACACACGCAATACTACGGTTCTACTTGGCGAGCCTAGCATGTACAGACATGGCCTCGGAACACGTAACCGAAAGGTAAAGCATGAGTCATATGGATGATATGATGAACATGTCGATGTTCGCCTTTGAAGCTACATCATCTCACGTGATGATCGGTTTTGTTGTAGTGAATTTGGTTCGTGTAATCACTAAAGACGACTAAGAGGGATGTTGTTTTTGAGTGGGAGTTCATGGCTTAATTTGAATTAACTTGAACTTATTTATCATGAACAACAAATCAAAGTGAATTTGCACAACTTGTAGTAGTCATTGGCATCCTCATAACTACCTTACACTTAGATTGTTAATTGAGATATAACTGTTATGATCTGGTAAATACCATTTAAGATTGGTACCGTATTAGTGAAATTTAAAATTGAGTCCTATTGTAGATTTTTGGTATTTCCTACCTAGCTCCATGTGGTTAATGATTGATTAATCTAGAGAGCAAATAATTCCTACTTAGAATCCGGAGTCATGGTTGCTTCCGTATTACTTTATCTTCAAAAGAATGTTTTGTTGATCAAGGTGATTTAGGGACTGAAAAGAGTTGTTTTCAGAAACAATCAAGTGAAAGATATATTGATATCTAGAAACTTATTTCTGGCAACATGACTGAGTATAATTTAGCGTGACAATGTTTGCTTATATTATCTGAATATATGCAATGATTGAAGACGCTAGGCGTTTGAATATTCCAAGAAATTGGATGCTAAAAATTATCCTCTAAATTCCTTCCTTCGAGCTATAGTAGCTTAATCATAAAATTGTTATGATGGGATGGATTAGAAGTATGGGTAAAGTAGTTTACCTTACTTGGAAATTGCTAAGAGTGGAATCTAGAAGAATGCTATTAATATGGTGATATTAGTAGAACAATCAAACTCAAAGTATGACTCAATGGGTGATAGTATATGACTAACACGCCAAAGAAAATGAGCTAGTAAGACTAGCATTGTTTGATGTTGAATGATTCTTCTATAAAGGAAAGGGAATATTGAAAATAGAATTACAAATAGATATATGGCAGAAAAGAAGATAACTGGAAAAGTCCAGCTCAGGAGTATATACTTGATATACAAGATATAGATTTATTACTAGTTAACAAAGTATTTTTGGTATTTTGATACCACATTGGTTGGTATGAGTTGTCATACAAAGCAACACAATGAAAGAAATACAAGGGCCTAAAAGGAACTAGTAATAGATGTGGAATCGATTATGACAAGAACATAAATAAAGTGTTATTGTGTTCATTGTCGTATCGAACCAACCAGTCGAGATTTATTTGAAGAACTTAATAATTTGTTATTTTGTTCTAGTCTTTTGTGAGAACAAATGAGATTATTCAAACTATGATCATATTCCATAATTGATGGATATGTTAATATAAATCATGTTGGTAAAGTAAACATCTATAAGACTAAATGCTAAACGTTGCAAGACGTTGAAGAGTTTCACTTAAAATGTGACACCACCATTTTAGTTCATATCAGAAAGGAAAACATGAAGGAACTCCATATTGATGGACTTCCGGAGTCATTTTATTGACGCTTGTGAGACCTCTTCCAAAAGATGACTAGAATTCCGTTCTTAGGCCAAAGTAGAATGGACGACTAATTTAGTGGAGATTATACATATTGATGTATATAGTCCATTATGTGTAGTCATGTATGGTGGATTAATTTTTCCTTCATAAAATTCTGTCGATGATTTAAGTAGATATGTGAGTATATCTATTTAAAGGGAACAGAGTTTGACATTTTGAATTGGTTCAAAAGGTTGTTAATATGAAGTTAAAATCAATGTAACAAGATAATCAAGTATTTATGATTGGATCATAAAGGATAAAGTTTGAGTTACAAGTTTAGCAAAACATCTGAGAAGTTGCAAAATTGTTCTACAACTTATACTTCTCGAATACCCCACATTAGATTGGAGTATTCAAAAGACAAAATCAAACCCTGTTTGACATGGTAAGATTAATAAAATTGCCATTATATTTTTGTAGTTTATACATTAAGGACAACCGCTTTTACACTGAAAAGAGCACCATCATGATCCGTTGAAATTGACAACATATAAGATATGGTTTGGGTAATGACCTGAATTGTCATTTTTCTTAAGTTTTGGTATGCATAGCATGTGTAAAATGTTTACAACCAAAATAGGATAAATATATGTTTATAAGGTTATCCCAAATAAAACATTGGGTATTTATCCTATCACCGAACCAAAAGACAAATGTTGTTTGTCAGAAAGGGTTGATTTCTCGAGAAAGTAGTTCTTGCGAAACAAGTGAGTGGGAGCACGGTACAAACTCAACAAGATTACAGAATCTCCGTTATCATGTCAAGAGTAGCGCAGCACTGGAAGTTGGTCCGGGGTTTACTATTTTGACTAAGTAGAAGACACTACAAATGTTGTAGATACTTCAAATGAGTTTGCGAACTGTACCAGAAAAGTCCAAAAACTTTGTACTTTGAACAACTTGTGGTTTAAGTATAAAGTGTTGTTTTGACAACAAAGGACCTGGACCTTATAAAGGAAGCAAATGATGGGCACTGACTTCGTAAAATTGACTATGAGTCATTATATCCGCAATAGTATCCTTGTATGAATATCAAGTATGTGACTTGGTAGTCCTTTCAATAGGCATGATGCCTAACGATAGCAAAAGGGTCTATATAGCGACAAAGACATGGATACTTATCGGAAAGTTGTTTTCGACGAAGTTCAAAGAGTTCACTACTACAAGATTTTGATCTTCCGTAGTGATGCTTAGTCTTTGCAGATAGTTCTAGCAAAGTTACATATTATGATATGGATGTTGAATAACAAAACCAATTCTCCTCTCGAGGAAGTTTATTCAAGGATGTGTACTTGACACAGTCTGAGAGTTTTATAAAATTCAAAAGGTTGCTAGAAAGGCATGCGCACTTCAATGGTTGAAGTGAGCATAACGAAGTTGAAATCTTTACCTTAATGAAGTTATCAAAAGAGTTTGATTCCATCATGAATGATAAAGATGCTTGTAGAGTTACAAGAAATTAAGTGGGAGCGTTATGACATATTTCCAATACTTTATGTAGATGACATATGGTTGATTGGAAAATATGTATTTTAAATTAACACGGTTAAGATTTCATATTGATGAAAGGCTTAGAAGATATTGGGCATCGATATCTATAAAAGATGGATTGAAGCGCCTGATATGATTGAAGCCAAATTACATAGATGAAATATTGAAGTAAGTCAATATAAAATTGATAATAAGGAGTTCTTGTCACATGGAAAATAATTGAGCAAGATTCATGTGTTTTGACACATGATGAGCATCATTGAAATTGAGATTTCTAAGTCATGTTTCCATGCTATGTACACAACCAGATGAGTCCTATGCTATAAAATTTTATAGTAGGATAATTCATATGATGATTAGACAACAGTGGGAGAGATCCTTGTGTCATTTTAGAAATGCTAAGGATATGTTTTCCTATATAGTAATGACAAAATAATAGTTGTAATATGTTACACTAATAGTCTTGTCATTTATTCAAGTAATTTTATCTCAATTAAAATATGTGATGAAGGGTAGCACAATAGGATGGAAGAAAGTTCCATGCTGGATTTGAAAGAGTTTCAAAATTAAAATATTGTGACAGATACTACAACAAAGGCTAAAGTATATCGTTGTGTTGACAACTAATTATAAGCGTATTTTGTGTCAAGGAGTTCTTTATTGAACTTGGTGAATTTCCAAGAATGCTGAAACTATGAAGCTACATTTTCACAATGTTAGTAACATCAGTTTAAGCTGAGGAATTAAGGTATCACCGGAACTTGGTGAGTTTCCAAGAATGCTAACACTATGAAGCTACATTTTCACAATGTTAGTGACATCAGTTTAAGCTGAGGAATTAAGTTTTCACGAATTGACTATATATATACAAAGCCATCTCATTAGAGAATGAGTGATGCGTGTAGACGCAAAGAACATGCAAATACAATAGGACCTGAACAGTTCAGATCTTTTTGATGATGTTTACCGCATGCGAAGCATGGTAATAACACTGGTACGCCATATGTGTTAATTGCTTACAGACTAGATTATTGACTCTAGTGCAAGTGGGAGACTGAAGGGAATATGCCCGAGAGGCAATAATAAAATGGTTATTATCTTATTCCTTGTTTATGATGAATGTTTATTTCTCATGCTAGAATTGTATTAACCGGAAACGTTGATACATGTGTGCTTAATAAACAAACAATGGTTCCTAGTAAAGCCTCTCTTTTAACTAGCTCGTTGATTAATAGATGATCAAGGTTTCCTGATCATGAACATTGGATGTTATTAATAACGGGGTCATGTCATTATAAGAATGATGTGATGAACATATACCCAAAGATAATATAGCAATGCGATCAAGTCATTTAGTTTACATTGTTATATCAAACATACGAAGTAACTTATTCCTTAGACCATGAGATCATGTCAATCACTGATACCGGAAGAGTGCTTTGATGGCATCAAACGTCACACCGTAACAGGGTGACTATAAAGGTGTCGTTAAGTATTCGGAAAGTATTAGTTGAGGATCATGGATCAAGAGTGGGATTTGTCCATCCAAATGACGGAGAGATATACTCTGGGCCCTCTCGGTGATATCACATCGAAACCGCTTGCAAGCACGTGATATGATCACAAAGGATGTTATATCACGGGAACGAGAAAAGAGTACTTGTCGGTAACGAGATTGAACAAGGTATGGTTGATACCAATGATCGAATCTCGGACAAGTAAAATATCGCGAGACAAAGGGAATAGTTCACGGCGTTGTTGGTTCACACGATCACGAGAGTCATCGTTGAATATATAGGAGTCATCACGGATCTCCAGATCCCGTTGTTGATTATTGATCGGAGAGGAGTCTCGATCATGTCTATCTTATTCGCGAACCGTAGGGTGACACACTTAAGGTTCGATGACGCATTTGAGAGGATACGGAATATCGGAGAAAAGTTTGGACAGCACCGAAATTGTTTCGGGGAATATTGAAATAGTCACCGAAATTGTTTCGAGTAATTTTGAAATAGTTCAAGGGGATTCTTATCAAATGGTTGTTAATAGATTTAACAACTAACTCAAGGGGTTATATGTTAATGTTTGTTAATGGAATTAACAAATATTAAAATAAAGAAATAAAATTGTTTTATTTATTTATTAAAGAAAACCCTTGGGATTTTGAGTGGGAATTCATGGAAGAATGAGTGGGTTGAGTGGAGACTCCACTCACATGATGAGGGAGATGTGGAGGCAGCCAAAAATTCGTGGCTGCCATCCCCTCCTATAAAAGGAGGGGTGAGAGCTCCCTCTCCCCCTACACACACTTGTGTCATCTCTTCCTCCCTCCTGCCGCTGCTCCACCACCTGTTCGTGCGCTTGGCGAAGCCCTGAGCAATGTTTTTCTCCACCACACCACGCGGTCGTGCTGCTGGAGTTCCGAGGGATCCTCTACTTCCGCGCCCCGCTGGAACGAGGGAACGGAGGTCGTCATCAACCATACGTGTGACCGATCACGGATGCACCGCCGGATTGCGGTGCCATCTTCTCGCTATCGGGATCGGTGTGAGTACGACTACGCCAACAACGAGATTTGATCTCGTACCACTTTGAGTCTTCGAGGGTATGTGTTCTCCTTAACCCTCTTGTTGCCCGTTGCACTTCGTCTCCTAGATTAGATCTTGTCCTTTCGGGTATCTCTCGCGTAGGAAAATTTTTGTTTTCTATGCTACGTTCCCCTTCAATTAGATCTAGGTCAACCCGCGGGCAATTCTTCCTGTCACGCTCGGTCAGGTCGCTTTAGATGCTCGATAACTCCTCCAATAGCTTTGATTGACAGCCATACATCATTCTCCTATCATCATTAACCATTAATTTCTTCGTAGAATCGCCCGCAAGTTTTCCAACCTAGATCCATTTCGCTCCAGTTTTCCGCGCATGTCATTGACACCCAGAAAATCCTCTTCCTCCGGTTCTTTTGCTTGCAGTAGATTCATGGGCAATCATCCGTCTTCCTCAAACACCTTTGAATACGTAAGTACCCCATAGTATGTATAATGATGCTTGATACCCGGATAATTTGTAACCTTGCCTTCTAAAATGACACCCGGATAATGCTTAACTTCCGTACTTTCTTGTCACCACTCACAGATACTCGAATAGCCCATGGTTTCCGAGTCTTATTTTTTGCACTTTTTTGCCTTCTGTTTTGCAGGTTGATCCCATGGCTCCCAAAAGGCATGGGAAACAGCCGGCCCAGGCGAAGACAGCCTAATCCATATTCGCCAATTGGGGGCGATCCACAGTCACAAAGGCCAAGCTGGACGAGCTGGCCGAGTTGGGGGTCCTTCCTTCTCAGAAGGACATTCATTGGAGGGCGCCGGGTGATGAGACCCGGCCCACACCTGCCGAGGATGAGGTAATCTGTTTTATAGAGCACGTGACCCGGGGATTCCGTCCTCCGGGTCACCCTTTCTTTCGTGAGGTCCTGAGCCATTATGGCCTCAGGATATTCGACATAGGGCCTAACTCTATGTTGAATATTACCCACTTCATTGTTCTGTCCGAGTCATACATGTGCACCCCACCAAGTTTGGCTCTCTTCACCGAACTTTTCCAGTGCAAACCGTGCCGCGAAAGCGGCGACGGAACACTTCTTGCTTGCGGCGGAGTCTCTATCCAGCGCCGCAAGAATTCTCTAATGCCACCTCTTACTCTTAATTCACACGTCAAACACTGGCAACTCTCATACTTCTATTGCCGGGACACCTCCCCACCCGGCGAAAAGAGGTTGCCGGGTTACTCAGAAGGCCTCCTTGATATCTCCGAGAAATTCAATGCTTTCGCCCCTGACTCGGACAGGGAAGCAATCCTGCCTTCACTAGCTAGAATAGTCGTCCTCTCCGCCCAAGGCCTTCTTGGGCTCAATCTAGTGAAAACTTGGGTTGATTTCCGGATCCAACCCAATTCTATCCGCACCAAATTGATGTGCGAATACTCGGGGCATACCACGGATGCACTCCGATATTCCACCAAGAGCTTTGCAGCCGGCGACACCAACAAAACCATCAAAGGCTTCTTGACGGAAAAGCTGGAAGTGATCAAGAACATTACCCGGTTGCCGCCATTTACCCGGGAAAACCCGGCCCCAGCGGTAAGACTCGACATATGCAACTTTATTCGTACGTCTTCATCTTGACGCAATTGCTGATTCCCACCTTCCTGTTTTTCTCTCAGGCTGATAACCCTTTCTGGAATGTTGAAACTTCTCCTGCTGCCGGAGACCCGGAGGAGGAAGACGAACCGGCTGATACTGATGAGGGTAATTATCCGAATCTTACGTCATCTTTATTTGCATAAATTTCCTTATTTTAACCTTTTCCATCGACACACACTCGGCTTGCAGGACCAGAGGACGAGGATGAGAATGATGACGAAGACCCGGAGGCCACCGAGTCCGATCCAGAAATAACAGTCGGGGTCAAGAGGAAAACCAGAGGAGTGGTGCGCAAGGTTCCCTATTCCACCATGTCTTCCGAACCCTATTCTTTTGATAACATGCACAGACTTAACCAACGACTATTTAACTCATCGCACTTGAAGGATTCTATCCCGGCCAAGCGCAGAGTGACCCGGAGTTCACCAGGGGACGATGCCCTTAACCCGGGTATCTCCTCCTCGCCAAACCTCCGTGCCGATATTCCTCTTCCTCGCCCCTCCAAATCTCCTCAGCGCCATCCATCTCCCAATCACCCACTCGCGGGGCAATTCCGGGTCCCACTATCGGTCCCTTTGGCGGCTTCATCTGCTTCCAGCAGCGAACTCCCGCCTGATTACGCTGTAAATACCGGGTGAGTCTTTATTATACGAAATCCTTTCATATCTGATAACTTTCAATTGCTGTTGCTAACTGCTCTTCCTCCCTTTCTTTAGCGCTCAAGTCACAGTTAGTGACCCGGAGAATGTGGAGATGGATAACCGGGAAGCGGAGAAGCCGACTGAGAACATAGACGCCGCAACTGGCGGTGATACTGAGAACAACCAGGAACAAGGCCCGTTGGGCGATCCACTTCACCAAGCCGCCGGGTCTCCCGCGTCATCCGAACCAGTGGACGAGGAGATCGAGGTTCCGGACACGAGGACGGGTTCTCCCAACCAGGATACCCAGACTGTCCGGGTCTCGACCCCAAGGGCGGGGAGATCTCCCCCATCAGGCGACCAGGCTGCCGGCTCTTCTGGTGCCCGACCCGAGGACCTGACGTTTGCCCAGATGCTCGAAACCCTGCGCACTTTGAGGGCTAATGAAGAAAACATCTTGGAGGCTTTAATATCCAAACACGAGGTAAACCCGACTAATATTGCTTGTGTCCTTATCTAGTCCCCAAGTTCCGAGTGAATTGATTCACAATTTGCTTGGAACTTTACGGTATAAGCGACTGATAACTTGCCCCTTTACCCGGCTAATCCTTCCTTGCATCCATGTAGTCCTTCGTGACTCAATCTGAGAAGGAACTGTCAAAGGCCACCAAGCTCATTGAAAAGGAGGTGGCTCTGCGTGAGGAGGCCGAGGCTGAAGCCAGGAGGAGTGGGAAGACAATGAAGAAGTATAGGCGGAGGGCTCACACAGCAGAAGATGACCTAACGAGCCTTTCTGTTCAAATTGCTGATACGTATCGTGCTTTGCTTGGTACGATTCTTCATCCGGGTTGTCGTTCTGATAAATAGCCGGAGTTTCCTTACTCATGTTTCCATTTCTTTCTGCAGGTCCGGATGAAGTGATGCCGGACGAGGATGATATTGCCAGGCTGAAAACTATCAAGAGCGTTATCCGGCAGCTATGCGCCGGAACCAAATGGATCCTTCAAGAAATACGGTGGCAGGGTAAAGGGCATGGCGACCTGAAGAGAATGCTAGACGCTTGCTCCACTATCCCCGAGTGGATTTGGCACTGGAAACGCTCGTCCTGCCGAGTTGGAGTAACCCGGGGGCTTGCGCTTGCCAAGGCTTACTTCCCTAAGCTCGAGCTAGCCAAGCTTATGGGCGGTTTCCCGGAATTCAAGCTTGATGGGTCCAAGTTCTCCGTGAAGGATTTCCAGGCCGTCCAGAAGGAGGTCCGTTACCCGGCCAGCGTGATTGCTGACGGCTTAGATGTCGATTCCCTCGTTCCTGCATATGATGCTGCTGGTGAAGCGGTTAAGTCGGATCTTCCCGAGCCATATGACATGCTGGCCCGATGGAAGGAGGAAGCTGCTAAGTTGAGGGAGGAGGCTGCCAAAAAGAAGGCTGAAGTCGATTCTGCGCCCGCTACCTCCACACCAGTCATTCCTCCTCCTGCGCGAGCCGGTACTGCTGATCCGGGTGTTGCTGCTACCCCAAGTGATGGCAAGGGTAAGGCGAAGATGGATGCCGCGGCCTAGAACGCCGACTGATACCGGATACTACTTCATACGCGTCAGTCGGCCGATGTGTTGTTAAAACAGCTATTTTTGGATGGTGCGCCTGTGCACCTTTGATACTATTTACCGAAGTTTGTAATGCACTGTAGGTTCTTGATACACTTTGTGCTTCTTCTGATCGTTTATATTTACCCACTTTTGAGTCAACTTGTTCTTGATATCCGACATTCTTTACGATCCCTTTTGTGAGACTCGGTTTCCGAGTTTCATGGGTGTTGACGAGCGGACTTGCTTCTAAGTCCCCAAGTCCCCAAGACTCGGATGTTTGGGTTTTTTGAGCCTTAGCAACTAAGCAACTTTTTCTTTTTCCAAAATCCCGAATCGTCAAGACCCGAATTTCCGAGTCTGGGATATGTGGTCTTTTCGAAGAGAACGAGTTTGTTGTTTGCTAAGCCCAGACCCGGAGCCGTTTCACATAGGTAATGAAGTTATGCTTGATAAACGTTGAGTTTCCGGCTATTAGCTTTGTACTCTGCATAACTTGTGGTTTAGATGACCCTTTTGGCTATCTTGTACTATAAGCCGGCTTTCGCGTGGGTACCATGTTGCTACATCTATACGAAAACAGGGTCAGGCAAGTCCCATTGGGCTTCATGGCTGATTGTAATCGTAAGCGAGCAAATCATGCCACTTTTATTGCGAGTCACATCGAGCTTAAGTAAGAAAAGTCAAGAAAGTTTGGCTCCTTTGTCCGGTTATAAGATTGCAGCCGTACTCGTTTGCGAGTAATCGGCCCTTATAACTCATAGGCATCAAGGCCGGGTCATTGAGTTTGCAACTGTGCTATTCAAGCAATCAGCCCCCAAGACCTATATATATGCAACATACTGAGATTAAAGAACATGAGAATAACCACTTCTTTTCTTGATACGAGAATGTTGGGTCAGCAAGCCGCCTCATTAAAAACCCACCCAGTCCCCAAGGGTGCCCTGGATAGGAAAAGAGTGCGTCTGAAACCTGCCGCCTGTTACATCGTGCAACTCCATTTGCCGATATAGTCTATGCTAAGTATAGTAGGGACGTAGCTGAGCCACGTTCCATGGTCTGTCTCTTTCCTGCATAGACGAAGTGGAACGGGCGGTGTCATTAACTGTAGCCGACTCTTCCCTTGCATCTATCAGGTAATACGATCCGTTGTGCAGATTCCGGCTTATGATAAACGGCCCTTCCCATGGTGGTGATAACTTGTGTTTTCCTTCGTTTGACTGTACCAGGCGTAGAACCAAGTCTCCTTCCTGGAATACCCGGGTTTTCACGCGCAGGCTATGATACCTCCGTAAATCTTGCTGATATATGGCTGATCTTTCCAGGGCTTGTTCCCTGTGTTCTTCTAACATATCTACGGCATCCTGCCGGGTCTTCTCGTTCTCTACCTCGACGTAAGCTGATACTCGAGGTGAATCATGAATAATATCACTCGGCAGCACTGCTTCCGCACCATAGACCATAAAGAATGGTGTCATATGAGTAGATCTGTTAGGTGTAGTGTTAATACCCCAGACCACGGAAGGTAGTTCTTCGACCCATGCACCTGCAGCCCTAACGCAAGGGACTCGCAGTCGTGGTTTTAGTCCACGAAGTAATTCTTGGTTTGCCCTTTCCACTTGTCCATTGGCCTGCGGATGAGCCACTGATGCTACGTCAAGCCGGATTCCATTGTTACCGCAAAACTTCTCCATTGCGCCAAGGGACATGTTGGTTCCATTGTCGGTAATTATACTGTGGGGATACCCAAACCGATAGATAATTCTTTTTAGGAACTTGACTGCTGTAACTGCTTCACAATTGGTGACTGGCATAACCTCAACCCACTTGGTAAACTTATCAATAGCCACCAAAAGATGTGTCTTCTTGCAAGGTGACATGTGAAAGGGACCAACCTTGTCCATACCCCAAACAGCGAACGGCCAAGTTAACGGAATTGTCCGTAATTCCATAGCCGGCACGTGGGTTTGGCGAGCGTACCTTTGACATCCGTCACACCTTGCCACTGATCGCTCCGCATCTGCTAGCGCCGTGAGCCAGAAAAATCCGTGTCGATAAGCTTTGGCCACAAGGGATCTTGTGGATGCATGATGCCCACAATCACCTTCATGGATTTCCTTAAGAATCTGTCGTCCTTCTTCTGGTGCTACACAGCGCAAAAAGACTCCTGCTGCGCTTCTCTTGTATAACTCCCCATTGATGATAGAATATCCCTTTGCTCTTCTCAAAATTTGCCTTGCTAACACCTCCTGCTGTGGTAACTCGCCTCGTGATAGGTAGGCCAAAAACGGTTCTGTCCACTCGGGAACAGCGCGTACGGTGGCCACGAGCTCCAAATCCAGGTCTTGACTCGCCAGTTCTTCCTCAGACTCGGTTTTAACTGATGGTCGCCATAATTCATCCAGGAAGACGTTAGGTGGAACCGGCTCTCTGCGCGAGCCGAGTCTAGCGAGGGCGTCTGCTGCCTCATTGTTTCTTCTGTCTATGTGCTCCACCTCATATCCAGAGAAGCATCCTGCGACCCTGTCAACCTCTCTGCGGTATGCTGCCATAGTTGCATCCTTTCTATCCCAAGTTCCTGATATCTGCTGTACTAAAAGGTCCGAATCTCCAAAGCATCGTATCCTCTTAATGTTCATCTCCTTGGCTACCTTTAAGCCGTGCAATAGGGCCTCATACTCGGCCACGTTGTTGGAACAATCAAAATGAATCTGTAGCACGTAACTCAATTTGTCTCCTTTGGGTGATGTTAGCACCACTCCAGCTCCTGATCCCTCGTATTGCTTGGATCCATCGAAGTGCATAATCCAAGAGTCGGAGTTTGGAGCCATGGTGGTCATGCCTATGTGTGTCCAGTCATTAACGAAATCGACCAAAGCCTGAGATTTGATTGCTGACCTGGGCTCGTAGTTGATGTGATAATCCCCCATTTCTATCGCCCACTTGGCTATTCTTCCTGTTGCATCTGAGTTTCTGATGATGTCCGACATTGGTATCGAACTTACCACTGTTATGGGGTGCTCCTGAAAATACGGCTTCAGTTTCCGGCTGGCCATGAAGACTCCGAAGACCAGTTTTTGCCAGTGCGGATAGCGCTGCTTTGCCTCTGATAATACCTCGCTGACGTAATAAACCGGTCTCTGGACCGGGTAACCTTTCCCATCCTCTTTACGCTCCACAACAACTACTGCACTAACGGCTCGGGGGCCCGCTGCTACGTACAGCAACATGGGCTCTTTAGGACCCGGGGCCGCTAGGTCTGGTGCTTCGGACAACTGCTTCTTTAATGCCTCGAACGCCTCATCCGCCTCTTGATCCCACACGAATTTATCGGATTTCCTCAAGAGCCGGTACAGGGGTATTGCTTTTTCTCCGAGTCTGGATATGAATCGGCTCAAGGCTGCTACGCAGCCCGTGAGCTTTTGAACATGCTTCAAATTTTCCGGCCTTTTCAGATTCTGGATAGCTTTTATTTTATCTGGGTTTGCCTCAATTCCTCTCTCGGAAACGATAAAGCCGAGTAACTTTCCAGCTGGAACTCCAAATACACACTTCGTTGGGTTAAGCTTCATCTGATACCTCCTCAAGTTCTTGAACGTCTCCTTTAGATCGTCGATAAATGTTTCTGCCTTCCTGGTCTTGATAACCACATCATCCACGTAAGCATGGACGTTGCGTCCAATTTGATCCTCAAAGCACTTCTGTATACACCGCTGATAAGTTGCGCCAGCGTTCTTCAATCCAAACGTCATAGTTTTGTAACAAAAGGCCCCAAAAGGGGTTATAAATGATGTTTTCTCCCAATCCTCCCTCTTGAGCTTAATCTGATGATACCCGGAATATGCATCCAGGAAACATAATAGGTCACTTCCAGCTACCGCGTCTATGATCTGATCTATCCTTGGTAGCGCAAACGGATCCTTTGGGCAATGCTTGTTGAGACTCGTAAAATCAATGCACATCCTCCACTCATTGGTCTTTTTCATCACGAGAACCGGATTTGCTAACCAATCCGGGTGAAATACTTCCATAATGAAGCCGGCTGTCAGCAGCCGCGCGATTTCTTCTCCTATAGCTTTCCTTCTTTCCTCGTTCATCTTCCTTAGGCCCTGCTTCACAGGCCTGGACTTAGGGTCTACGTGCAAACTGTGTTCTGCCAATTCTGTGGGGATACTCGGCATATCGCTAGGCGTCCAGGAAAATACGTCCGCGTTAGAACGAATAAACTCCACAAGTGCTTTCTCCTGCTCGCTGTCCAAGTTAGATCCTATAGTAAATTGCTTAGAGGGATCACCTTCAACAAAAGCTATCATCTTGGTATCCTGCGCTCCCTTGAATTTTGCTCTTTCGTCTTCAGTATTCGGTCTTTTCAATGCTGTCCCGTCATCCGGGTCTACTTGAGACCGATAGTACTTGAGTTCCTCCTTTCTGCAAGCCTGCTCGGCCATTACCGAATCTCCTTCATCGCACTCAGCTGCTATATCCCGGCTCCCATGTATGGTGATGGTTTGTTTAGGACCCGGGATTTTTAGCTGTAAATATACATAACACGGCCTAGCCATGAATTTAGCATAAGCCGGCCTTCCGAACAGCGCATGATAAGGACTGCGCAATTTGACCACCTCGAAAGTGAGCCACTCGACTCGATAATTATCCTTTGATTCTCCAAAAGCTACTTCCAACGCGATTTTCCCCTCGGGGCATGCTGAGTGACCCGGCACTATCCCATGAAAAATTGTTGAGCTTTTCTGTAGCTGAGACTCCTTGAGATCCATGCGTAAAAAAGTTTCCCAATATAAGATATTGATACTACTTCCACCGTCCATCAGGACCCTTTTCAACTCATAACCATTAACCTGTGGTGCAACTACCAATGCTAAAACTCCCGGGTGCTCTATCCTTTCCGGATGATCTCTTCTGCTCCATGTTACATCTTGTTCTGACCACCTCAGATACCTCGGAACGGCCGAGGAAACCGAGTTTACCGCTTGCTTCAGTATCTTCTTGTCTTTATTAGAAGTTCCTGTAGTAAGCACATGATATTGTCCTTTAAAACCAGATGTACGTACCATACCGATGAAGATGCTGATTTGGCCGATTGTCACAATAGATCCGGATTCGAGGTGATCCGACTCTGGTCCCCAGCCGGAATCGTCCACCATCTTCTCTCCTTCATGGTTGATGTAGATCTCGCCGATGACTAGTTTCTCCATATTCTTGCGAGCTTCTCCCGTGATGTAAACGTCTTTGGCCGCAGGCCCCACGGTGGGCGCCAACTATCGTGGGATAATCACTGCAGACGTTACCGGGGGTAACTGATCTTGGGGCAAGACGACACAGGCGTTTGGGAGAGGGTTTAGCTCAGAGGAAAACATGATGGAACTCGATCTGGTAGCCGGCAATCAAGTCGCCGAGTCTCCGATCTCAAGATATTAACTCAACTCTCGCGTTACACTGGATGCTCGATACCAAGCGATATTGCTAGGGATCTTAGATCTCAATTAACCTAACTTAGGGTCCGGTTTATAAAGCACCCGACCCCCTGGCTTGCCCTCCAAGGCGCACCCTGAATCCTACCCGGACACTATGCACGAAACCCTAACTTTCCTTATCGTAACCCACAATCCGGGTTACGAGGCCTACAATCTTGGGCCTTCTAGAAGTTCTTTTATCCTTAGCCGGGTCTTGCGCAGCGTCCTTTGGGCCGAATTACACCTTGGAATTGGGCTATCGGGTTATTATCCCTCCAACAGTGGTGACACCGAGAGCCTCCAATTAAGTTGTGGATGCGTGCCTCGGGTTTGAAGGTTGCCAATAGTGGAAGGTGAACTAGGCCTTTGTGGTGGGGTTCATCGGAGAATAGGGTGAGGCCTTTGTGGCATTGAGTAGGCCTTTGTGGCGAGCTCACACCCCTCGAACGAGGCGTACTCCCCTTGTGGAAGGAACTCGGGAATACATCATCGTCTCCGTGTGCCTCGGTTATTTCTATTCCCGAGCTTTCTACTTATGCAATTTACATTGTGATAGCCTTCGTGCTTGAAGTTATATATCTTGCTATCACCTTGTTACTTGCCTTGCTTAGCATAAGTTGTTGGTGCACCTAGTTGACCCTAGAATATTTAGGTTGTGTGCTTGGTAATTTAAACACCTAGTTTATTTCCGCATTTAGCAAGCCTTAACCGGAAAAGTTTTAACCGCCTATTCACCCCCCTCTAGGCGACGTCGTTGTCCGTTCAATTGGTATCAGAGCCTCGTCTCTCTTTATTAGGCTTTACATCCTAGATAGTACGATGTCGTTTAGAGAAATAGAGCACGATCCCGCTTTTATATTCTATGGTAGAAATTATGATGTTTGGAAATTTCGCATTCTTAATTTTCTTAAGGACATGGGTCCAGAGTATGTTAAGAGAATTGTAGATATGGATTTTCCTCCTCCAAAGGATTCTCAAGATTTATCTTTAGAGGATTAGGAAAACTCTTATCTCGACACTCTTGTATCTAATGGTCTCTTGTGTGTTTTGAGCGATTTAGTTATTGAATCAATCATGCCTTTTCGGAACGCTCATGAGCTACGGACAAAACTTCAAGATATATATGATGTGTCCAACATTATTGAGGATGATTGTTCTCCATCCACTTCCGGCCGTGATGAGTTCACATCTTTCTCCACTCCACCAACATGTGTTTTGTCACAAGGTAATGATATGGTGAGTGGTGATAGAAATTGCATTGTGGATAGTGAATTTGCTATTGACTATACTTCATCTCTATCCCATTGCAATGATCTATATTTGGACTTAATATCTTCTAGCACTCAAAGTTCCATACATGCTAGTGTTGATAGTCCTTGCATATCATGTAATAGTTGTTTAACTAAATCTCATGATGATATGCTTCCTATGTCTTGTTTTCATAAAAACAATGCTTCCATTTCCTCTAGTACTTGTGTGGCTAACAATGTAGAGGAATCCCATATTTTGGTGGAACAAGACATGGACCTTATTGGTGTTTCAAGTCAATCTTTATCTTCGTTATCCATTTCTCATGTGTGCCTTATGGCTAGGGATTCAAAGGTATCTCCACCTTTGGAACCCACTACATCTTGTGATGATGAGGATGAGGATTTATTTTGTGGAGAGTATGAGGATGAGGTCTCTTTAATGGAGAAGGGTGAGTTGGTTCTTCTTGATCTCCCTAAAGGTAGTAAAGCTATCACTCCTTTGGGTGAAATATTGGCCTTTTATATTTATAGCTCTAAAATCATTGAAAAGAAAGGTGAGATTGAAAGAAGTGATGCCGATGAAAAGGCATCCCTCACTATGTCTCTTGAGGAAGAGTATGAGCTCTGAGTTACTCTTGAGGAGAAACTTTAATCTATTGAGGAGCTCTATAATGAACAAATAGCCTATCTCACTAAAGCACGTGACCATACTAATGCTAAGTATAAAGTGCTTAAAAGTGAAAAGGTTGAATTTTTTATTGGCAATGCTAATCTAATTGAGGAAAACTCTAGGTTGAATAATGAGCTTGCCAAGTTGTCTTCTTCTATTTGTAATGATGCTTGTGCTACTAACTCCATATCTTGTGAAGCATCTATTTTGAAGGAGAATGTTGAGCTAAGGGCTCAACTTGAGTTAATGACTAGCAAGTGTGGGAAATTGGAAGAAAGTCATGAAAAGTTATCTAGCTCTCATGAGGATCTTCTAGCATCCCATACCAAGCTAAAATTAGCTCTTGAGGCTATCACTACAAAGGTAACATCTTGTGAGCCTCATGTGGTTACTAGCACAATATCTTCTAGTAATGCTATATTGACTTGTGCTTGTATTAGTAATTCATCCTCTCCTAATGTTTCTACATCTTGTGATGAATTGCTTTCCTTGCCGTGTTGCTCTAACAATGATGCATCTACTTCCTCTAGCTCTTGTGTTGATTCTAACCATGTAGAGGAAATTAAAGAGATCAAGGCCCAAGTCACTTCTTTGAAGAAAGACTTGGAAAAGAGTCTTGAAGGGAGTTCCACCCTTGACAAGATGTTGAGAGTGCGAAGACTTCCAAATGACAAGAGTTGACTTGGATTCAACTCCAATATCAAGAACAAGTCCATGGTTGACAAGAAGAAGGGCCAAGAACAAGTCAAAGATCCGGCCAAGATTATTTGCTTCAAGTAAAAGATTGAAGGGCACCATGTTAGATCTTTCCCTTTGAAGAAGAAGTCTCTAAGTGAGAAGCAACTAGCGAAGCGGCCTCTTGTTCAATCTCATGCTCAACCACGAGTTGAACAACGACCACCTCTTAATAAGACTCAAGCCAATTCTCCTCAAGTTGAGGAGCCTATTAAGAAGAAAAAGAAGAGTCGATGTTGCTACCTTTGTCGTGAGAAGGGACACCTTGCTTCTTCATGCACTAATGGTACATTATCCAACCCTATCCTTGTTGATGATGTGTATTCCATTCGGAAGGATAATGTGGGCAATGTGTTTGCCAAGTTTGTTGGTACTCAAAGTGGTGTCAAGAAAATAACCATTTGGTTTGCCAAACCTATTGTGACTAACCTCTTAGGACCCAACTTGGTTGGGGACCAACAAGCTCAAACTTGATCAATAGGTGTTGTTGGAGGGCATTGGAGACTTGGCTATCTCATGAAGAATTAAGGGATCTTCATCAATTTTATTTCCTAAAGCTAAGCCACTTGGATTATATATATCTCTTATCCAATGTTCCTCATTGCGGTAACTTGCATCTAATTCATATATTCATTGAAAGTTGCTTGCTCCCTTGCATATGTTAGTTTTGTTGCTAGCATGTGTTTGTATATGTTGTTCTTACTACTTACCTATCTAGAGTAATCTAGTTATGTTTGGTGGTTTGCACTCCATGTACTTGTGTGTTTTGTGTTGAGCCTTCATTGCAGTTATTGCTTATTTTAGTTGGCTCTTTGGGATATTAATGGACTATCCCATTTTGAGGGAGTAATATGCTCTTGGCACTTTACTATCCTAAAATGTATGTACATGAGGAATACCACTTAGTGTTGATATATCAATATTATCTTGTCTCTATATGGTATGTCTTCCTCGTGAGAAATTTAAATTCTAATGTCCATTAACTTTCTCTTGTTGGATTGTTTTTCTTTGCCTCTTGTTAAAAAAAATGGATTATCACATTATGGGGGAGTAATAAGCTATGTGCATATTACAAGCCTATAAAATGTGAACATGTGAGGTATTGCCACCTAGAATTGATATTGTTAGTTATCGTGTTCTTATGTGGCATGTTGCTCAAACAAGTTCCAGGGTTTCTTAAATGTGTTTTATCTGTCTTCTTTTGGTATCTTGTTTGTGAGAGTTTCTTAGTGCTTTGCATACTCGATTTTATTTGAAGCCTTCAAGAATCTCTATCTAAGCATGTCTTTTTATTCTTATCTTTTGTCACATGCTTATGTTTTGTGAATATGATTGTGAAAAATTCTACCACCGAGAAATATCTCCATACATCTCTTGTCTTTGACAAGTGATAATAATTTTTGGTAAGTTTATTGATCATATTTACTTTGGCCTTTTCTCTAAAATTTCCTTGTTTCTTGCCAATGATTTGTTTGGTTTAAGTCCCTTGTGTCTTCCTTTCTCTACTCAAAATTTGTTTTGTGCTTTCCTGTGGTAGGAAAAGCAATGATCCCATACTTGTGCACTTATGTTCAAAGTCATACTTCTTTGGGTTGCACTATTCTTGGGGAAGCTATCCTACATTGAGTAGATCACCGTTCTTTAAATTGGTATTGCATCTAATTAATTTTATTTAAACATGACTAGTGTTTGAATAATATATATGGAGAGTAATGATTCTATTGTGAGCATTTTGTATTCAAATGCAAGATCATAAATAATGCACTATTCTTGGAAGAACTATCCTATATGCGTTTGAACACTTGTTGTCTTTAAATTTGTATTTTATCCCAATGACTTGTCTCTTTGGAAGACGAACATTTTTCGTCTTGGTACTTTGTGTGCTATCATGAAAAGTGTAGATGGTTTGTTTATTCTTTGATGTTTTTTTTTGTATCTTCTCTATTTTTTGTTTCCTCAATCATGTTTTGATTTGGGTCTTGATATAATTTGGACAATTCTCTTTCTTTTCACTCTTTTGAGTGGCTTCTTGGTTTAATTGGTTCTTTGTCCAATTTGTATCTTGTTTTGGTTCTTGAAAGTTTTGTGCATGCATATTTACTATGTATATCTTTTGGCATGCTTACTTTCGTTGATCCAATATATAGGATAAACTCCATCAAATCCTAAATGGCTTAGATGTGCATGAAATTCAAATTTATATTAATATGCACATATTTATGTGGAGTTTGTCCTATGTATTGTAGTTGTCCTAACTACTTTGGACCCAATGAGTTTGGGTACCATGTTGTACTTGAATTTTGTTTTTAGGTACAATGGAGATGCATTGGGTGCTTGCCTCATTCATAAGGAAGGTGTTCTCACCATCGTATTATAGGAGTCAAGCCATGATGATTAAAGAACTCACATCCTCTTCATCACCAATGTCTTCTCGGTAACAAGTATCTATCTCATGCATACATTTCTAGCTTTCAATCTTGTGTAGGTTGTATCTTGGCATGAATTCCTTTTGTTGCATTTCATTTGGTTCTTGCAAGTGTATTATCAAAACATCTTTATTGCAAATATGAGTAAGCCGGGATGATTACATATCTAGGGGATATTTATAATCATTTTTATGATTCACCAATCCCAAGTATATTAATCTAGCAAATTCTACTCGAAGTCTCTCATATGCAATATTGATGAATTCTCAAAAACCATTTGCCTTTTTGTGATACATGTTACCTTTCTAAAAGAATTCCAACTATCACTTTTCCCTTGTGATATTTGTGATTCTTTGATGAGTTTATTGATTGTTCATCTATATCCCTTTAAGATAAATTCGAGCTTTGTGCTTTGCTTTCAAGCAAAAATCTTATTGGTGTATTTATGACTCTCTTTTGGATATCATACTCCTCTCCTTCGTACCTATTTTGTGTGTGCATATTTCTTTGTGGACTTATATCTTTGTGATTGGTGTCCACTTAGAAACTTATACACATGAGAATAGTTACATCTTTAATTGGTATTCTATTTCTTTAGTGACCACCTTTTTATTGATTTTTATTCTTTGGTGGTTCCTAGAAGGCACAAGCTTGGTTTTTCATTTGGTACTTCTTTTGCATCTTAATAAGCTTGTGGACCTATTTGTTTGTTGCAAGTTGCATTGCTTCATTTACCATCTATTCTCTTGCACTTCTTGTGGGTTGTAGATTATTATGGGGAGTGATGATTCCATATTTGTGCACTCATCAATAGTGTATCGACGTTGGGGAGCTTCTCTATTCTTTTCTAGAACGCTCTTGTTGGATCTCTTCGGTTGCTTGTCTCCTTGTGGGGAGATGTTTAAAGGAATATTTTTCATTTGCAATCTTAGGATCCTCAATATAGTTTGATCCCCTCCATCTATTCATTGTTGGATATATGCACTTGATTTCACTCATATCATGAGGAATGCATACACTATGGGGGATATCTTATTA
Organism: Alopecurus myosuroides; assembly: GCA_028641055.1. Taxonomy (NCBI): domain Eukaryota; kingdom Viridiplantae; phylum Streptophyta; class Magnoliopsida; order Poales; family Poaceae; genus Alopecurus; species Alopecurus myosuroides. Next base: position 339,622,976 of record CM054062.1, read on the forward strand.
TATTGACCTTCTAGGTTTTTCCTCCCATTTCGGAAATGGATGCCAATGGGGGAGAAGTTTAGAGGGTTTAAGGGAATTTGGTTTTATGCTTTAGGTTCGTTCTTAAGTATTTGCCTTCCATGCTCTTGCATCCTTGCTCTTTGTGTTGCATGGTTGCTTTATTCATTATATAAACCCTCGTAAAAAGGGATTGTCATCAATTACAAAAATGGGGGAGATTGAAAGCGCATGGTGCCCCCATATGTGGTTTTGGTAATTAATGAAAATCCTTAAGGACTAATGTTTGTATTGAGATATTCTTTCAGGACTTGTCCATAAGAATAGTTTGGAGTCCTTGTGTGAATCGAAGAAGATGGTACGATCATGTGATGTCCAAGACAAAGCCACCAAAATTAATATGATCCAGCGGTAGTACCGGGCACGCAAGCGGTAGTACCGTGTTGCACAGCAAGCGGTAGTACCGCGCCCAGTACCGCCGGAGTAAAAATGGCTACTGCATCCAGCGGTACTTCAGTGGTACTGGTTTGGTAGTACCGATGTGGTCTTATTGATCTTGAGCAAAACCTTGCTCAGCGGTAATACCGCTACTGGCTGGCGGTAGTACCGATACTTATCAGGAAGCGGTAGTACCGCCCTCAGTACCGGCGCTTGTACCGCTGGCTAAGTTTTGCTCTCGGTATCGCACGGTACTAGAGCGGTAGTGTCCTAATACTACCGCCAGCCACTTTGATTTAATTCGAAGATTGTGGCCAGCGGTAGTACCGGTGTGCACTCCCGGTAGTACCGCTGCTGGAGTACCACGGTACTTTGGCAGTTGTATCGCTCGCGCCCTGTGACTGGGACTCTCTAGTACCGCGTGCATACCCAGGTAGTGGTAGTACCGCTGCACCCAGCGGTAGTACCGTTGTGCTGTTATGCTTATTGCTTCGATGTCTTGAAGAACAAGATGGAGTGGTCTTTCATGTCTACCTTCAAGACATCAACTTTATGGACAAAGAAAGGAGAAAAGATACTAGGTTGATCATGCGTATGATCAACACACAAAGCTACAATATGTACCTAGTGGGATTATGTATCTCGTGGTAATGGTATCTTTCCATGGGCTTGCTACACAAGAAAGATTTCATATAACCCATGGTCTATGTCGTCAAGCGGTGTTTGTTATCGAGCTTGACGTGGAAGCTCAAGTGAAGCATATTGAAGAAATCATATGCTTGATGCTTTCCACCCATTTGGATATTGTGGCATTTTGAGAATGTTCCGAAGGGTCTCTCCCATAATGGTGTATGGGGGAGCAACTTGCAAGTCTTCATCAAGCGGAGCAAGTGCTTGCTAGCACGATCAAGAAAGAAGATCCAACTTGAGAGAGTCAAGATCGTCATCATCTAGCTCAAGTGGAATGCTCAAGGCAAAGGTATAATCTTGATAGGTTTTCTATTTTACCGGTCCGTGTCTTTGGGAGACCGGGTTATAGGATCGATAGTCGTACTATCAAGAGGGGCTCTCAAGTGAGTAACTTGATCGAATCGTTGTGGAGAGCTCAAACCTTTGCACTCTTGCATATCATCTTTCTTGGTTATTTGTTGGCTTTTATCTCTTTGTGTTTTGGTGCTTGTTTTGATCTTCATGATAAGCCCAAGTTCATCAAAAAACAGTTTTCACATGAAACACCTATTGAGTTTTTGATGTTGAAGGTTTTCCCGATTGGTCATTTTTAGAGAGGTCTTTCCTTTCCCCATTTGGCTTTAAGTTTCATTGTTGTACAAGGATGTTTCTCTGCAGTATCTTGTAGAGCTCGTCGTTTCGATTTCAGCGAGCCCAAGATCATCGAAAACGGAGTCCGGACGCAAAAAGTTATGAACGTTTTCGTATCGGGTGTTTTTGCAGTTTTTGGTCCAGCGGTAGTACAGTACCAGTACCGCCCGAACCAGTACTAAAACGCCCCGTAGCGGTAGTACCGCTGCTGGGCGGAAAAAACACATAACAATCATATTTTGGGTCCCCTATTTAAGGGGGTCTTCTTCGCCCTTGACCCCAAGGCTGCCCAATACGTTTTCCTCCTCTCTCCACACCATTGTTGACCTTGGAAACCTTCCTCCTCTCTCAATCCCTCCAATGATTCTTTCATATCTTTGAGGGAGAAGTTAGAGGAGATCTAGATCCACATTTCCACCAATCCATCTCTCCTCTTAGGGAGGGGAACTTAGTGAATCTAGATCTTGGAGTTCTTTGTGTTTCTCCTCCATTGTTCTTCCTCTCTTATTACCTCATAAGAATTTGTTGCTTTGTTGGAATTTTAGAGTGGAGGATTTGAGCACTTGTGCTCTTGCCATTTGCATCGGTTGCATCGGTTTGGTCTCTCCACGAGGATTCGTGGAAGTGAAAGATTGTGAGCTTGTTACTCTTGGGTCTTGGACCCTAGACGACTTGTGGTGTTCTTAGGAGCCTACAATTGAGTTGTGGATGTGTGCCCCAAGATTGTGGTGACACCGAGAGCCTCCAATTAACTTGTGGATGCGTGCCTCGGGTTTGAAGGTTGCCAATAGTGGAAGGTGAACTAGGCCTTTGTGGCGGGGTTCATCGGAGAATAGGGTGAGGCCTTTGTGGCGTTGAGTAGGCCTTTGTGGCGAGCTCACACCCCTCCAACGAGACGTACTCCCCTTGTGGGAGGAACTCGGGAATACATCATCGTCTCCGTGTGTCTCGGTTATTTCTATTCCCGAGCTTTCTACTTATGCAATTTACATTGTGATAGCCTTCGTGCTTGAAGTTATATATCTTGCTATCACCTTGTTACTTTCCTTGCTTAGCATAAGTTGTTGGTGCACCTAGTTGACCCTAGAATATTTAGGTTGTGTTCTTGTTAATTTAAACACCTAGTTTATTTCCGCATTTAGCAAGCCTTAACCGAAAAAAATTTAACCGCCTATTCACCCCCCCTCTAGGCGACGTCGTTGTCCGTTCAATTGGTATCAGAGCCTCGTCTCTCTTTATTAGGCTTTACATCCTAGAGAGTACGATGTCGTTTAGAGAAATAGAGCACGATCCCGCTTTTATATTCTATGGTAGAAATTATGATGTTTGGAAATTTCGCATTCTTAATTTTCTTAAGGACATGGGTCCAAAGTATGTTAAGAGAATTGTAGATATGGATTTTCCTCCTCCAAAGGATTCTCAAGATTTATCTTTAGAGGATTAGAAAAACTCTTATCTCGACACTCTTGTATCTAATGGTCTCTTGTGTGTTTTGAGCGATTTAGTTATTGAATCAATCATGCCTTTTCGGAACGCTCATGAGCTACGGACAAAACTTCAAGATATATATGATGTGTCCAACATTATTGAGGATGATTGTTCTCCATCCACTTCCGGCCATGCTGAGTTCACATCTTTCTCCACTCCACCAACATGTGTTTTGTCACAAGGTAATGATATGGTGAGTGGTGATAGAAATTTCATTGTGGATAGTGAATTTGCTATTGACTATACTTCATCTCTATCCCATTGCAATGATCTATATTTGGACTTAATATCTTCTAGCACTCAAAGTTCCATACATGCTAGTGTTGATAGTCCTTGCATATCATGTAATAGTTGTTTAACTAAATCTCATGATGATATGCTTCCTATGTCTTGTTTTCATAAAAACAATGCTTCCATTTCCTCTAGTACTTGTGTGGCTAACAATGTAGAGGAATCCCATATTTTGGTGGAACAAGACATGGACCTTATTGGTGTTTCAAGTCAATCTTTATCTTCGTTATCCATTTCTCATGTGTGCCTTATGGCTAGGGATTCAAAGGTATCTCCACCTTTGGAACCCACTACATCTTGTGATGATGAGGATGAGGATTTATTTTGTGGAGAGTATGAGGATGAGGTCTCTTTAATGAAGAAGGGTGAGTTGGTTCTTCTTGATCTCCCTAAAGGTAGTAAAGCTATCACTCCTTTGGGTGAAATATTGGCCGTTTCTATTTATAGCTCTAAAATCATTGAAAAGAAAGGTGAGATTGAAAGAAGTGATGCCGATGAAAAGGCATCCCTCACTATGTCTCTTGAGGAAGAGTATGAGCTCTGAGTTACTCTTGAGGAGAAACTTGAATCTATTGAGGAGCTCTATAATGAACAAATAGCCTATCTCACTAAAGCACGTGACCATACTAATGCTAAGTATAAAGTGCTTAAAAGTGAAAAGGTTGAATTTTTTTATTGGCAATGATAATCTAATTGAGGAAAACTCTAGGTTGAATAATGATCTTGCCAAGTTGTCTTCTTCTATTTCTAATGATGCTTGTGCTACTAACTCCACATCTTGTGAAGCATCTATTTTGAAGGAGAATGTTGAGCTAAGGTCTCAACTTGAGTTCATGACTAGCAAGTGTGGTAAATTGGAAGAAAGTCATGAAAAGTTATCTAGCTCTCATGAGGATCTTCTAGCATCCCATACCAAGCTAAAATTAGCTCTTGAGGCTATCACTACAAAGGTAACATCTTGTGAGCCTCATGTGGTTACTAGCACAATATCTTCTAGTAATGCTATATTGACTTGTGCTTGTATTAGTAATTCATCCTCTCCTAATGTTTCTACATCTTGTGATGAATTGATTTCCTTGCCGTGTTGCTCTAACAATGAAGCATCTACTTCCTCTAGCTCTTGTGTTGATTCTAACCATGTAGAGGAAATTAAAGAGATCAAGGCCCAAGTCACTTCTTTGAAGAAAGACTTGGAAAAGAGTCTTGAAGGGAGTTCCACCCTTGACAAGATGTTGAGAGTGAGAAGACTTCCAAATGACAAGAGTTGACTTGGATTCAACTCCAATATCAATAACAAGTCCATGGTTGACAAGAAGAAGGGCCAAGAACAATTCAAAGATCCGGCCAAGATTATTTGCTTCAAGTGAAAGATTGAAGGGCACCATGTTAGATCTTCCCCATTTAAGAAGAAGTCTCTAAGTGAGAAGCAACTAGGGAAGCGACCTCTTGTTCAATCTCATGCTCAACCACGAGTTGAACAACGACCACCTCTTAAGAAGACTCAAGCCAATGCTCCTCAAGTTGAGGATCCTATTAAGAAGAAAGAGAAGAGTCGATGTTGCTACCTTTGTCGTGAGAAGGGACACCTTGCTTCTTCATGCACTAATGGTACATTATCCAACCCTATCCTTGTTGATGATGTGTATTCCATTGAGAAGGATGATGTGGGCAATGTGTTTGCCAAGTTTGTTGGTACTCAAAGTGGTGTCAAGAAAAGAACCATTTGGTTTGCCAAACCTATTGTGACTAACCTCTTAGGACCCAACTTGGTTGGGGACCAACAAGCTCAAACTTGATCAATAGGTGTTGTTGGAGGGCATTGGAGACTTGGCTATCTCATGAAGAATTAAGGGATCTTCATCAATTTTATTTCCTAAAGCCAAGGCACTTGGATTATATATATCTCTTATCCAATGTTCCTCATTGCGGTAACTTGCATCTAATTCATATATTCATTGAAAGTTGCTTGCTCCCTTGCATATGTTAGTTTTGTTGCTAGCATGTGTTTGTACATGTTGTTCTTACTACTTACCTATCTAGAGTAATCTAGTTATGTTTGGTGGTTTGCACTCCATGTACTTGTGTGTTTTGTGTTGAGCCTTCATTGCAATTATTGCTTATTTTAGTTGGCTCTTTGGGAGATTAATGGACTATCCCATTTTGGGGGAGTAATATGCTCTTGGCACTTTACTATCCTAAAATGTGTGTACATGAGGAATACCACTTAGTGTTGATATATCAATATTATCTTGTCTCTATATGGTATGTCTTCCTCGTGAGAAATTTAAATTCTAATGTCCATTAACTTTCTCTTGTTGGATTGTTTTTCTTTGCCTCTTGTTGAAAAAAAATGGATTATCACATTATGGGGGAGTAATAAGCTATGTGCATATTACAAGCCTATAAAATGTGAACATGTGAGGTATTGCCACCTAGAATTGATATTGTTAGTTATCGTGTTCTCATGTGGCATGTTGCTCAAACAAGTTCCATGGTTTCTTAAATGTGTTTTATCTGTCTTCTTTTGGTATCTGGTTTGTGAGAGTTTCTTAGTGCTTTGCATACTCGATTTTATTTGAAGCCTTCAAGAATCTCTATCTAAGCATGTCTTTTTATTCCTATCTTTTGTCACATGCTTATGTTTTGTGAATATGATTGTGAACAATTCTACCACCGAGAAATATCTCCATACATCTCTTGTCTTTGACAAGTGATAATAATTTTTGGTAAGTTTATTGATCATATTTACTTTGGCCTTTTCTCTAAAATTTCCTTGTTTCTTGCCAATTATTTGTTTGGTTTAAGTCCCTTGTGTCTTCCTTGCTCTACTCAAAATTTGTTTTGTGCTTTCCTGTGGTAGGAAAAGAAATTATCCCATACTTGTGCACTTATGTTCAAAGTCATACTTCTTTGGGTTGCACTATTCTTGGGGAAGCTATCCTACATTGAGTAGATCACCGTTCTTTAAATTGGTATTGCATCTAATTAATTTTATTTAAACATGACTAGTGTTTGAATAATATATATGGAGAGTAATGATTCTATTGTGTGCATTTTGTATTCAAATGCAAGATCACAAATAATGCACTATTCTTGGAAGAAATATCCTATATGCGTTTGAACACTTGTTGTCTTTAAATTTGTATTTTATCCCAATGACTTGTCTCTTTGGAAGACGAACATTTTTCGTCTTGGTACTTTGTGTGCTATCATGAAAAGTGTAGAGGGTTTGTTTATTCTTTGATGTTTTTTTTGTATCTTCCCTATTTTTTGTTTCCTCAATCATGTGTTGATTTGGGTCTTGATATAATTTGGACAATTCTCTTTCTTTTCACTCTTGTGAGTGGCTTCTTGGTTTAATTGGTTCTTTGTCCAATTTGTATCTTGTTTTGGTTCTTGAAATTTTTGTGCATGCATATTTACTATGTATATCTTTTGGCATGCTTACTTTCGTTGATCCAATATATAGGATAAACTCCATCAAATCCTAAATGGCTAAGATGTGCATGAAATTCAAATTTATATTAATATGCACATATTTATGTGGAGTTTGTCCTATGTATTGTAGTTGTCCTAACTACTTTGGACCCAATGAGTTTGGGTACCATCTTGTACTTGAATTTTGTTTTTAGGTACAATGGAGATGCATTCGGTGCTTGCCTCATTCATAAGGAAGGTGTTCTCACCATCGTATTATAGGTGTCAAGCCATGATGATTAAAGAACTCACATCCTCTTCATCACCAATGTCTTCTCGGTAACAAGTATCTATCTCATGCATACATTTCTAGCTTTCAATCTTGTGTAGGTTGTATCTTGGCATGAATTCCTTTTGTTGCATTTCATTTGGTTCTTGCAAGTGTATTATCAAAACATCTTTATTGCAAATATGAGTAAGCCAGGATGATTACATATCTAGGGGATATTTATAAACATTTTTATGATTCACCAATCCCAAGTATATTAATCTAGCAACTTCTACTCGAAGTCTCTCATATGCAATATTGATGAATTCTCAAAAACCATTTGCCTTTTTGTGATACATGTTACCTTTCTCAAAGAATTCCAACTATCACTTTTCCCTTGTGATATTTGTGATTCTTTGATGAGTTTGTTGATTGTTCATCTATATCCCTTTAAGATAAATTCGAGCTTTGTGCTTTGCTTTCAAGCAAAAATCTTATTGGTGTATTTATGACTCTCTTTTGGATATCATACTCCTCTCCTTCGTACCTATTTTGTGTGTGTGCATATTTCTTTGTGGACTTATATCTTTGTGATTGGTGTCCACTTAGAAACTTATACACATGAGAATAGTTACATCTTTAATTGGTATTCTATTTCTTTAGTGACCACCTTTTTATTGATTTTTATTCTTTGGTGGTTCCTAGAAGGCACAAGCTTGGTTTTTCATTTGGTACTTCTTTTGCATCTTATTAAGCTTGTGGACCTATTTGTTTGTTGCAAGTTGCATTGCTTCATTTACCATCTATTCTCTTGCACTTCTTGTGGGTTGTAGATTATTATGGGGAGTGATGATTCCATATTTGTGCACTCATCAATAGTGCATCGACATTGGGGAGCTTCTCTATTCTTTTCTAGAACTCTCTTGTTGGATCTCTTCGGTTGCTTGTCTCCTTGTGGGGAGATGTTTAAAGGAATATTTTTCATTTGCAATCTTAGGATCCTCAATATAGTTTGATCCCCTCCATCTATTCATTGTTGGATATATGCACTTGATTTCACTCATATCATGAGGAATGCATACACTATGGGGGATATCTTATTATATTGACCTTCTAGGTTTTTCCTCCCATTTCGAAAATGGATACCAATTGGGGAGAAGTTTAGAGGGTTTAAGGGAATTTGGTTTTATGCTTTAGATTCGTTCTTAAGTATTTGCCTTCCATGCTCTTGCATCCTTGCTCTTTGTGTTGCATGGTTGCTTTATTCATTATATAAACCCTCGTAAAAAGGGATTGTCATCAATTACCAAAATGGGGGAGATTGAAAGCGCATGGTGCCCCCATATGTGGTTTTGGTAATTAATGAAAATCCTTAAGGACTAATGTTTGTATTGAGATATTCTTTCAGGACTTGTCCATAAGAATAGTTTGGAGTCCTTGTGTGAATCGAAGAAGATGGTATGATCATGTGATGTCCAAGACAAAGCCACCAAGATTAATATGATCCAACGGTAGTACCGGGCACGCAAGCGGTAGTACCGTGTTGCACAGCAAGCGGTAGTACCGCGCCCAGTACCGCCAGAGTAAAAATGGCTACTGCATCCAGCGGTACTGGTTCGGTAGTACCGATGTGGTCTTATTGATCTTGAGCAAAACCTTGCTCAGCGGTAATACCGCTACTGGCTGGAGGTAGTACCGCTACCTATCAGGAAGCCGTAGTACCGCCCTCAGTACCGGCCCTTGTACCGCTGGCTAAGTTTTGCTCTCGGTATCGCACGGTACTAGAGCGGTAGTGTCCTAGTACTACCGCCAGCCACTTCGATTTAATTCAAAGATTGTGGACACCGGTAGTACCGGTGTGCACTCGCGGTAGTACCGCTGCTAGAGTACCACGATACTTTGGCAGTTGTACAGCTCGCGCCCTGTGAGGCTGTGACTGGGACTCTCTAGTACCGCGTGCATACCCAGGTAGCGGTAGTACCGCTGCATCCAGCGGTAGTACCGCTGTGCTGTTATGCTTATTGCTTCGATGTCTTGAAGAACAAGATGGAGTGGTCTTTCATGTCTACCTTCAAGACATCACTTTATGGACAAAGAAAGGAGAAAAGATACTAGGTTGATCATGCGTATGATCAACACACAAAGCTACAATATGTACCTAGTGGGATTATGTATCTCGTGGTAATGGTATCTTTCAATGGGCTTGCTTCACAAGAAAGATTTCATATAGCCCATGGTCTATGTCGTCAAGCGGTGTTTGTCATCGAGCTTGACATGGAAGCTCAAGTGAAGCATATTGAAGAAATCATATGCTTGATGCTTTCCACCCATTTGGAGATTGTGGCATTTTGAAGATATTCCAAAGGGTCTCTCCCATAATTGTGTATGGGGAAGCAACTTGCAAGTCTTCATCAAGCGGAGCAAGTGCTTGCTAGCACGATCAAGAAAGAAGATCCAACTTGAGAGAGTCAAGATCGTCATCATCTAGATCAAGTGGAATGCTCAAGGCAAAGGTATAATCTTGATAGGTTTTCTATTTTACCGGTCTCGTGTCTTTGGGAGACCGGGTTATAGGATTGATAGTCGTACTATCTAGAGGGGATCTCAAGTGAGTAACTTGATCGAATCATTGTGGAGAGCTCAAACCTTTGCACTCTTGCATATCATCTTTCTTGGTTCTTTGTTGTCTTTTAGCTCTTTGTGTTTTGGTTCTTGTTGTGATCTTCATGACAAGCCCAAGTTCATCAAATAACGGTTTTCACATGAAACACCTATTGAGTTTTTGATGTTGAAGGTTTTCTCAGTTGGTCATTTCTAGAGAGGTCTTTCCTTTCCCCATTTGGCTTTAAGTTTCATTGTTTTACAATGATGTTTCTATGCAGTATCTTGTAGAGCTCGTCGTTTCGATTTCAACGAGCCCAAGATCATCGAAAACGGAGTCCGGACGCAAAAGTTATGAACGTTTTCGTATCGGGTGTTTTTGCAGTTTTTGGTCCAACGGTAGTACCGTACCAGTACTGCCCTAATACCGCCCCAGTACCGCCCGAACCAGTACCGAAACGCCCCGTAGCGGTAGTACCGCTGTGCCTAGCGGTAGTACCTCTGCTGGGCGGAAAAAACACATAACGGTCATATTTTGGGTCCCCTATTTAAGGGGGGTCTTCTTCCCCCTTGACCCCAAGGCTGCCCAATACGTTTTCCTCCTCTCTCCACACCATTGTTGACCTTGGAAACCTTCCTCCTCTCTCAATCCCTCCAATGATTCTTTCATATCTTTGAGGGAGAAGTTAGAGGAGATCTAGATCCACATTTCCACCAATCCATCTCTCCTCTTAGGGAGGGGAACTTAGTGAATCTAAATCTTGGAGTTCTTTGTGTTTCTCCTCCATTGTTCTTCCTTTCTTATTCCCCCATAAGCATTTGTTGCTATGTTGGAATTTGAGAGTGGAGGATTTGAGCACTTGTGCTCTTGCCATTTGCATCGGTTGCATCGGTTTGGTCTCTCCACGAGGATTCATGGAAGTGAAAAATTATGAGCTTGTTACTCTTGGGTCTTGGACCCTAGACGACTTGTGGTGTTCTTGGGAGCCTCCCATTGAGTTGTGGATGTGTGCCCCAAGATTGTGATGACATCGAGAGCCTCCAATTAAGTTGTGGATGCGTGCCTCTGGTTTGAAGGTTGCCAATAGTGGAAGGTGAACTAGGCCTTTGTGGCGGGGTTCATCGGAGAATAGGGTGAGGCCTTTGTGGCGTTGAGTAGGCCTTTGTGGCGAGCTGATACGTGCATTTTATATCATCATTTATACCCTCCATATAGGCATTATTGGGATGTTTTATCAATGCTATGTCATTGTTTTGCATGTTTTAGATGATTTTATGGGACTTTCCTACAAAGTCCCTATTTTTGGTATTTAATTTTTGGGTGTCAGAAAACACCTGTTTTCATGTTTTTGATGTTTCAGGAGCTACAGGTATCCAAATTGCGAAAGGAAAGAAACCCTGTCAATTTTTCTTCCGGAGAATGGCCGTGGGCACAAGACACAAAGGAGGAGGGCTAGAAGGCCCAAAAGGGGGTAGCCCACGCGGCTAGATTCCCTGGCCGCGTGTGGGGCCCCCAAATGGGCCCACAACACCTCCTCACCGAGGTCTTTTTGCTGACGACTCCGTCTTCCCCGAAAACCAACACCCTAATTTTCCAGAGACGAGACGGAGCCGCCATGGCGGCGAAACTCTCTCCGCGGGAGAGACAGATCCTGCTGCTCCGGAGCTCCGGAGAAGGGGGAAATCATCCCCATCTTCATCCCCATCTCCTCCTTGGCGTGGGAGGAGGCATCTCCATCACCATCCTCACCAGCACATGTATCTCCACCATCACCATCACCGTGATCCACTCCGTTCCCCTCATAGTTTGATCATTGCTACACCCTAGATACGTATTATTGTACTCCGTTGCATGTTTGGGATTGAGTACTTGTCATTATTTGGTGGTGGATCCATTGTTTCAGATTGTGTTGTACCACATATGTCACCATACATGATCATGTTTGCATGTTGTGAGTAGTTCGCGCATGTTCCTGAGGGCATAGGATGAATTGGCAATGATTTGTTACATAAGATGAGTTGTTATTTGTTCTAGTATTTATCTTTTATGTGATTATATGATGGTGTTGTACGAACGTCGACTGTACAACACTTCACCTACATGGGCTCATAGGATAACACCGTAGTGTAGTGACGTGATGATGTCTTTAGGTGACAGGAACTTGAGACAGAGTCGTTGAATTGCATTATGAGGGTACTTGTATCGGGGACCTTAGAGCATAAGGCTATGGTGGGACATCATGTCTTAATAATTCTCGTTCTGTCATTTAATTGGCCACGTGGTCCATCATAAGGGGTGATAGTTTATTTATTTAGCTATTCCTATTTGTGGCTCCGTCCGAAGAAGATTAAAACTAGACAAGATATACAAACATGTTATGCAACCCTCGGGAACATTTTCCACATATAAGACACAAACACACACTTGAGCTTGTCCTCTTGCGCATTAGAGGATTGGGCTTTGTCTCTCATTGAGACCTACTACTTGCTGCAATTTACTTTCCGCATTTTACTTTACTTGCACTACACAACTAAAACACAAAAACACCTGTTGCTTTTATTATTCCTTTGCTATTCTACTTACCAGTTCCTTCTGCTCCTCGTGGGGTCGACAACCTTTCTAATTCGAAAAGTACTACAATTGATCTCCTGCACTTGGGAGCCATCAAGACACTTTTCTGGCGTCGTTGCCGGGGAGCGTAGCGCTATTGGTAAGAAGTTTGGTAAGGAAACTTGAAAGCTGAATTTTACTTGCTGTTGCATCCTGTTATTATTATGGCTTTTATGAGAGATGCTTCGCTGAAACTTTCTTTATATGAGAGTGCTTATGCTATTAAACCTAAAGTTGTTGAAAAAGCACCTCATGATGATGGTTATATTATTCCCCTTGAATTTGTTAAAGCTGTTAGGAATGAGTATTTTGCAGGGGATGGAACAAAGGCTGCAAGTGATCACATACGGGCTATTGAGGATATATGTGGGCTAATTAGGCTCAAGGCTATTTCTGAGGAGGAGGTAAAATGCAAGTTATTGTACCAGTCCTTAACTGGTAATGCTCGAAAATGGTATATGTCCCTGGATGAAGAAATTACACATAATTGGGATAGTTTTATGAAGGTTTTCTTTCTTAAATATTTTACTCCTAAAGAGGCTTATGAGAACCGTTGCTTTATATTTAATTTTTGGCCACACCTTGGAGAGAGTATTACTCAAGCTTGGGGGAGGCTTAAGGACCTCCTTCGTAAGAATCCTTGTCATGATCTCACAAATAAACTTATATTGATAAACTTTTATGTGAGACTACCTGATAGGCTAAAGCAACATTTGGATGGTTCATCTGGTGGAAGCTTTACAAATAATAGTGCAGAAGAAGCTTGGAATTTATTGGAAATTATTTCGAAGAACTCTGAATATTGGGGCCTAGACAAAGGTAATGAAGCTTATTTTGATTATGGATATTCATGTGTAGAAAGTTTCTCTAGTTCTATTTTGTTCAAGAATGTTATTAAAGATTTTGGTCTTGATCCATATGTTGCAATTGAAATAGCTAAGAAATTTGCTGAGCACATTCGAATTCCTAAAAGTGGCTTTGATTATTATGTTGAACCTATTAAATCTTCTATTGTTGTCCCTAAATTTATGAAAGAAACACCAGTGTCATCTGTAGTAATACAAGAATATATTGAACCACCTCCCTATCCTGAAAAAGTTAAAGAGAATTTGCTTATTGCTATTGCTGACAAAAGTAGAAAGAGATGTTCTCAACCTAAAGAACAGGTGGAAGTCAAGAACCAAGTCTCTATTATTAAGCAGTTAAATGAAGAAGATCATGTTGATGTTTATTTATGTGAAGATGCTACCAAAGTTATTAAAGGGAATTCATCCAAAGTTGGTAAGCCAATTATATCATGCTCTATTGGGACTTCTTGTTATCATGGTTTATGTGATATTGGAGCAAGCATTAGTGTCATTCCATATTCTCTCTATCAAGAAATTAAGCCTGATATTGATCCTATCACCATGGAAGAAACATGTATGACCATTCAGCTTGCTAATAAAGATTATATTAGTCCCTTTGGAATTGTTAGAGATGTTGAAGTATTGGTAGGGAAAATAAAATATCCTACTAATTTTATTGTGCTTGGTTGTCCACAAGATTCTTTCTGTATTATTATATTTGGTAGACCTTTCTTACATACTGTTGGTGCTGAAATTGATTTGCCTAGAGAAAGGGTGTTTATTGAATGTGCTGGAGAGAAACTTGAATTTAATTTTTCTAAATTTGCTGATAAACCTGCTAAGAAAGAACCAAAATCTAAAGATATAATTGAAAGTCTTGATCATATAGCTGTAGCTTCATCAGACGTGGTGGAAAGTTACATGCTTAATCAGGAAGAGCCATTTAATGATGCAGAAAAAGAAGCTTTAGAACAAATATTATGGCAGCAATCTCCACAATTACAATTGCATATCCCACCTGATAATCTAGGAGTACTCCCACCTCCTAAAGGAGATCCTAGTTTTGAATTAAAGCCTTTTCCTGAAAATCTGAAATATGCATACTTGGATAAGAAAAATATATATCATGTTATTATTAGTGCTAACCTTTCAGGTGAGGAAGAAGAGAAATTACTTGATGTGCTTAAAGCCCACCGTAAGGCTATTGGTTATTCTCTTGATGATCTTAAGGGCATAAGTCCAGCTCTATGTATGCATAAAATTAATTTGGAAGAAGATGCTAAACCTGTTGTTGATTTCCAACGCTGTCTACATCCAAAAATGAAGGAAGTGGATAAGAAAGGAGGTAATTCGACTCATAGAGGCTGGTATTATTTATCCTATAACTGATAGTAAATGGGTTAGTCATGTTCATTGTGTTCCTAAGAAAGGTGGAATTATTGTGGTTCCTAATAAAGATGATGAACTTGTTGCCCAACGTACTGTTGGTTATAAAATGTGCATTGATTATAGAAAATTAAATAAAGCAACTCGTAAGGACCATTATCCATTGCCCTTTATTGATCAAATGCTAGAGAGATTATCTAAACATTCTCACTTTTGTTATTTAGATGGGTATTCAGGCTTCTCTGAAATTCCAGTTCATAGTGATGATCAGGAAAAGACCACTTTTACTTGCCCATATGGTACATTTGCTTATAGGAGAATGCCTTTTGGTTTATGTAATGCGCCTGCTACTTTTCAGAGATGCATGAATGCTATATTTGCTGATTATATTGAAAAGATAGTGGAAGTCTTTATGGATGATTTTTCGGTGTATGGTACTTCTTTCGATAATTGCTTGTTCAACCTTAACAAAGTTTTGCAGCGTTGCAAAGACCAACACCTTGTTCTTAATTGGGAGAAGTGTCACTTTATGGTAACAGAGGGAATTGTTCTTGGGCATCGTATTTCTGGAAGAGGAATAGAAGTTGACCCAGCAAAAATTGAAGCTATTGAGAAATTACCATATCCAAGAGACATCAAAGGTATAAGAAGTTTTCTCGGTCATGCAGGTTTTTATCGTAGGTTCATTAAAGATTTCTCTAAAATATCAAAGCCTCTAACCAATCTTTTGCAAAAGGATGTTCCGTTTTCTTTTAATGATGATTGCATAGAATCCTTTAATGTTTTAAAGAAAGCCTTAATAACTGCACCTATTATTCAACCTCCTGATTGGAACTTGCCCTTTGAAATTATGTGTGATGCTAGTGATTATGCAGTTGGAGCTGTTTTAGGCCAAATGGTTGATAAGAAATTGAATGTTATTTACTATGCTAGTAAAACACTAGATGGTGCTCAAAGAAATTATGCTACAACTGAAAAATAATTTTTAGCGGTAATATTTGCATGTGATAAATTTAGATCTTACATAATTGATTCAAAAGTCACTGTGCAGTCTGATCATTCTGCTATTAAATATTTGATGAATAAGAAAGATGCTAAGCCTAGGCTAATAAGATGGGTACTTTTGTTGCAAGAATTTGATTTACACATAATAGATAGGAAAGGAGAAGATAATCCCGTAGCTGATCATCTTTCTAGAATGGAAAATATACTTGATGATCATATTCCTATTAATGATAGTTTTGCTAATGAACAACTTGCCCTTGTTAGTGTTTCTAGTGCTAAAGTTGTATCTCCTTGGTTTGCTAATTATGCAAATTTTATTTTTGGGAAAGTTATGCCACCACAATTTACTTACCAGCAAAGAAAGAAATTCTTTTATGACCTTAGACATTATTTTTGGGATGATCCATTCTTGTATAAGAAAAGTGTCGAGACATCGTAGTAGTTTTCATAGACTGGGGTGCCATGAGACTACGGTAGAGACGTGGGGTAACGGGATAGCGTAGTAACACGGAACACGGGATTTTACCCAGGTTCGGTACGTCGCGACAGTACGGCGTACCTACTCCTGCACTTCTCACTAATTGGGACTAAAGCCCGTATAACAGGGTTACAATGTGAGGGAATAGATCTAGCTACTCGACGAGGATGAACTTCTCGGCGAGTTGCGTAGAGCTTGAGCTTGAACCTAGAACCTTGGAACTTATGTAATCTATCTCCCGTCCGGCTTTATATAATAGCCGGATTAGGGCTTACAAAACCAGAAACCTAGAAGACTATGTTTAACTTGTAACTTGGAAAGTAAGGAATCCGTCTTCTCCTCCAAGCCAGATCACGCGGGCCGTGATCCGGGTTCTTCTAGAATCCGGCTTCTGCGCGTCGGACTACTGGGCCGCCCAATGGACCTAAGCCCATTACCATGTAGGCCACCCTGGTAGTCCGGCTCTTTTGTCTACCATCTTCTATACCCCTATTCAGTATATATCCGACAGTAGCCCCCAGGAAGGATCAAAACTCTGAAACTCCGCCTTTCATCAAATACATTTTGTCCGGGAAAACTTGATTCAGCAGTCTTGATTCTTTCTTCTTTCCTTTTGAAGGAGATGGTAACACAAAACTCGGAACTATGAAAATCCGGCTTTTCTTCTCGCGATCCTTCGCGGAACAGGAACTTATGACATCAGCGCCTTAATCATGCTGATGCAAGCGCCGCTTGGTTTCACGCGGGAAACCCTGCAACGTATCTCTGACAGATTCTCACGAGAAACGAGGAGATAGCCATCATTCCTCTGTCGTTCCGTTTCCCGGATTTTCCGGTGAGCGACACGCGTCGAACATCCAACGGTCAAAAGAGCCGTTGGCACGTATCTAGAGGTTTTCAGGCTATAAATAGTCGTCCTCTTCGTCACCGGAAATCTTTCCTCACTCCATCACTGCCCACGCCATTGACGCAACCGCGAGCTCGAGAGCAAGACCTTGCCCCGACGAACTTCTTCGCACGCCGGAGCGCTTATTCGCCACCGAAGAAGATGGCCTCTCCGTCGTCCTCACCAGCTCGCGCCTCCATCGACGAACTGTTGGGCGACCTAGATCCACAGCTAGGGTCGCCCAAGCATGCCGGCGGCGAGCCGGAAAAGGCCACGGCATCCGCGGCGGGCGGAGGAAACGCTTCCGCCGCCGCGGACATCGCAGGCCCAAGCGCCACAACAACTCCGCCGTTCGCACCTGAAACGGCGGGGGTCAAGATTCACTCCCGTGGTACTGAGCGCTTGTCCACCGGAGCTGAAGAAGCAGAATTTGTCGGACATTGGAATCAGAGTAATACTTCACTCGTCCTCCTTCGTCGGATGTCAAGGGATAGATTAATAGTTAAAGGCAAATGGCGGATCTCGAAGGATGAGCCAGAGCCCAAGCCAAAGGAAGGAGAACGTGTCCTCCTTACCTCTCATATCACGAGAGGTATGGGTTTTCCCCCTTCCGCCTTTTTCCTAGACGTCCTCGACTTTTATGGTGTTCAACCATATAATATCTCTCCAAATTCCATCCTTCAATTAGCTAGTTTCCAAGCTCTTTTTGAAGGGTATCTTGGAATAACTCCCAATTTAGACTTCTGGCATTATTGTTTTGAGGTAAAACATAACATTACAAATGGTGTTTCGCCCATCTGCGGGACCGTATCTTTTACCCTCAGAAACTTTAGGGAAGAATGGTATCCAAAGATAAGAATGCCAAAACCTGACCAATCTTGGCTAGGTTCTTTCTTTTATCACCAAGACATTCCGTTCCCCGGCAGAGAAACCGGAATTCCTCCCTTTGTTAATTCTGCCGCTACTCCTTTCGAGAGTTGGACATTTGCAGTAACAGAGGATTTGCCTGAAAACCTGATGAAAATAAAGCGGCGCATTGCCAAACTTTCTTCTTCTCAACCACCTTTGGTTTGGAAGGATATCGTTTTATGCTGGTTTGGACGTCGCGTACAACCTTTATCCCTTCGTTCCCGATTTCTTTGCGAGTACATGGGACCGGAAGATAGCATGAGAGGAACAGATAGGTCCTTTAGCAAGAAGGATTTTATAGAACGCCTTCATCAGATAGTTGCCACCGATAGCCAGATTGAGGAAAGTCTAGCCATTTATCATGCGGAAAATCTGGTTCCTAAGGTACTTTCCTTCCCTTGTTTCTGAGTTTCCTCAGATTATCTTCTCTCTTCATTTTTTAACATACTGTTAATTCTTTCCTAGTTTGACGAACTTGGAGAAAATGATCTTGCTTCTGATGCTGAAATCAGCAAATTACATGCCGAGTTTTACAACAACCAAAAGCGCAAGAGGCAAACTACTATCAAAGAAGAATTTCCTTCTGCAGCTACGGGTAAAAGGGGGAGAACGAATACGCCAATGGGCGGAAATTTTCGATCACCTGCTGGAAACGAATCCATTCCTACTCCGGATGATATCCGGGTGAAAGAAGAGCCTTTCGACGACCTCGGATATATTCGTCCGGAAGCTAAGAAATTTTTTGCTCCTGCGCCTCTTGTTCGCCCCTGGCCACAAAATGGATTAGTTATCCGCAATAATATCGCATTCTCGCCCCGTCAGGTCATACACGATGGCCTTCACCATGTTGGAATTCTTTTCATGGAATATGCCAGGGAATTCAAGGAGACCTTGGCTGACTTGCGGGAAATGAGCCAGGTAATACCTCTAGCCCCCAAGCATTAAGTTGAAACCCTAAATTCTTCTTAATGCTTCTTTGTATGCTTGTTCAAACTTAAGCATCTGGCTTTCATTTCCATGTTTCAGCATTCCGCAGATGCCATAAACTTGGAAGTTTTGAAAAAACTTAGCCTCAAAAGCAGAGAAGTAAAAACACTTCAATCTGTTATTGAGTCAAAAAGCAACGAACTGGCGTCGTCTCAAAGGCAATTATCAAAAGCCACCGGTATTTTACTTCGTGTTTATTGATTTTTGCTGGAAAATCATTGCTAGATCTTGCCGTAATGTCGGATTATTTTGTCCCTGCTTTTCAGCTGCTTTAACCAAAGCCAAGAAGCACACAGCAAACGTTGCTTATTTTTCTCAACTTCGTGAAGAAAACTCCAACCTTCAAAGAGAACTTTCAAAAGTTCGAGAAGAGCTGGAAGCCAGTAATCTAGCCCTTGGGATTGCGCAATCCAAGGCTTCTTTGCAGGCAGCAGAGGATAAATCTATTATCAATGATTTAGAAAGTATGCTATTCCCTCGTATGAAAGAGAGCGATGAAATTGACGCGGTTCTTGGTAAGTTGACTTCTTTTACCAATACTTTCATGTCATATTTCTTGTATTCTCTAATCTTTGCTTTTGTCAAAAAAGCAGGAAATTTTCCAGGAATTTCTCGGACTGAAAAGATCCGGGCCTTTGGGAAGATATGGAATTCAATCAGAAATGCAGGAATGCATTTAATTAATAAATTCCTGCCCACAAGTAGTATACAATCTTCAGAAGTTTACCGACTTCCGGGTGGCATCATGGAGGTAGCAAATTCGAAAGAATCTTTCCTTCGCTCTGCTGCACGGGGTGGTGCGCGAATGGCACTTGGCCTCATGCGCTTACACTACCCTGATGCAAAATCCTGGCGTGTAGCATCCGGTATTCCTCAAGAATGTACAGAAGCACAAATGAATGCGATCTTTAATGAAGTTGAAGGCCACGCCACTCAGATTGCCTCCATGGTGAATATCTCCATTACTTATCCGGAAGAAGAAGTGCCCGCAGCCCCCGAGAATGATAGCAGTGATGAAGACTCAGAAGTTTAAGGGGGCGCACTTGACCTGGATGATGGATGTGTATAGTAGCTTTTTTACAATGTAATTCATATTGTAATGCTTCTATGTCATTAGTCGGAACAAGAACTCCGCCTTTTGCAATTTCAAGCTTCCTGCAAAGTTTTTCCGGGTTTGGCTGTTCCTTTATCTTCTAAGTAATCTGGCATCTGTGTTTTAACTGCTCTAGTGTTTAAAAATGGCTCAATTAGCAATATGTATCGTCATGTTGAGTAACTGGGGACGAACCAAACAGTTTTAAAAACTCAGAAACATGGATTATGCTAGAAGCATTTTTACTGACTAGTTTCAGTAACCCAACACATACACAATCAGATAAAACTTAGAGAAAACAAGGAACTGTTCTGAAACTTGGGCACGCAGGCACAATCCGAGTTTCCTTTAACCTTTAACAGGCCGAATCATTCAGCTTTTAAACACCGAGCACGCAGGCACAATTCGGGTCAACATTGAGTATTTGTAAGATCATTGGGAAATAGATAAAGCGGAAATATTTTGTACTTATAATGAATATGAATTCCGACAACTTTATTTCATGATCTCAAAGATGTTTACATAGAAATTGAACTAAGTATAGAAGGGACGTAATTGCTGGATACTCCAAGGCCTATTTGTCTCTCCTAGTTCATCATCTATTTTTCTCTTTCTTTTGCGATTCGGCTTCTCGGGGTCGTCCTCCGTATCTCGAATGTCAACAAGATAGTATGATCCATTCTTCATGGCTTTACTGATGACAAATGGTCCTTCCCATACTGGGGCTAATTTGTGCTTCCTTTTCTGCACCAATCTCAGCACTAAGTCACCTTCTTTAAAAGAACGATGCCTGATTTTCCGACTGTGATAACGTCGTAAACCTTGCTGGTAGATAGCGGATCTTTGAAGTACAAGTTCTCGTTCCTCTTCTAAGAGATCGACGGCATCCTGTCGTGCTTCCTCGGCATCCGAGTCGTCAAAATTCTGCACTCTCGGGCTATCATGGATCATATCCGTTGGAAGAATAGCTTCCGCACCATAAACCAGGAAAAACGGGGTTTGCTCGGTTGACCTGTTTGGCGTCGTTCGAATACTCCACAACACGGAAGGTAGCTCTTCTACCCATGCTCCAGCTGCTCTATGGAGAGGAGTTTCGAGTCTTGGGCGTATTCCTTGCAGGATTGAACTGTTCATTCTTTCAACCTGTCCATTAGATTGCGGGTGTGCCACAGATGCAAGATCTAAGCGAATTCCCGTTTGTTGGCAGTATTTTGCCAACTCTCCAATGGAGAAATTTGTCCCGTTATCAGTTATTATGCTGTGTGGGACGCCATACCTCATTACTAAATCAATAATGAAATTTCTGGCAGTTGCGCCGTCCAGCTTTTTGATGGGTTTAGCCTCCACCCATTTTGTGTACTTATCTACCGCTACGAGTAGATGTGTAAGTCCACCTCTTGCAGTTTTGAACGGTCCCATCATATCTAGCCCCCAGACCGCAAACGACCATGTGATAGGGATAGTTGTAAGTGTTTGGGCCGGCAAATTGGTCTGCTTGGCGTAATATTGGCATCCTTCGCACGTATTCACTATGCGTTCGGCGTCTGTCTTGGCTGTTAGCCAGAAAAACCCCGCCCGGAATGCTTTTTTGACTATGCTTTTTGATTGAGCATGATGTCCGCAATCGCCGGCATGGATTTCTTCCAGTATTTCTCTTCCTTCTTCTGGTGAAATACACCGTTGAAAAATTCCGGAAGTACTGCGTTTATACAAGTGGTCGTTGATCACCACGTATCCTTTGCATCGACGCTGTATTTGCCTTTACAAGACCTCGTCTGCTCCTTCCGGGTACTTCTGATTGACTAAGAAGTTTAAGTACGGGATTGTCCAATCCGGTTTAACGAGCATGACTTCAATTGTTTCAGATGCTAGAGGGTAATCAACGTCTCCACCTTTTATGGACGGTTCATGCAAATGCTGGACGAATACCCCTGGTGGTAAATTTTTTACTCTCTCTGATCCCATGCGGGCTAACGCATCCGCGTTCCAATTTTCCTCCCTTTTTATGTGAAGGACTTCGAACCCGAAGAAGCAGATGGCAAACTCATCCACCGTTCTCCGATATTCGGCCATTATAGGGCTTTTCGCGTCCCAGGTTTGGTTGAGCTGATGCTGTACCAAATCCGAGTCTCCATAGCACAAGATGCGTTTTACCCCTATTTCTTTTGCAATATGCAAGCCATGAAGCAAAGCTTCGTATTCTGCCACATTATTACTGGCGTTGAAGTGTATTTGTAATACATACTCCATTGTGTCTCTCTTGGGAGATTTTAGAACTACGCCGGCTCCAGCTCCTTCCTTCATCTTGGATCCATCAAAGTGCATGATCCAGTACTCGGATTCTGGCATCGGTGTATTTTCCATTGCTTCTATCCAGTCGGCGACGAAATCTGCCAAAACCTGGGATTTTATTGCCGTCCTTGGCTGGTACTTAATGTCGAAAGCTGCCAGCTCGATGCCCCATTTAGCTACTCGGCCGGTTGCCTCCGCATTGTTTATAATATCCCCTAGTGGTGCTTTACATACCACTGTTATGGAATGTCCTTGGAAGTAATGGCGCAGCTTTCTGGATGCAAAAAATACGCCATATGCCAGTTTCTGATAGTGCGGGTATCTTTGTTTGGATTCGGAGAAAACTTCGCTTATGTAGTATACCGGATGTTGATCTGGTATGCTTTGCTCTTCTTTTGTCCGTTCCACAACGATTACCGCGCTAATAACCCGATTAGTAGCCGTAAGGTATAGTAACATGGGTTCTTCGTCTTGGGGAGATGCCAAGATGGGAGCGTTCATCAAGGTTTCTTTTAACTGGGCCAACGCTGCATCGGCCTCTTCTGTCCATTCGAACTTGTCGGATTTCTTCAACAGTTTGTAGAGTGGTAAGGCTTTATCCCCCAGCCGACTAATAAATCTGCTGACGGCTGCAGCGGAACCCGTCAATCTTTGGACATCTTTTACGCATGTAGGTTTTGAGATATTCAAGATTGCCTTGATCTTTTCCGGGTTAACTTCTATTCCTCTGTGGGAAACGATGAAACCCAGAAGTTTTCCTGAGGGAACCCCGAATACGCACTTAGATGGATTCAACTTCATCTTGTAAGTGCGCAAGTTTTCGAAGGTTTCTCGCAAATCCTCAAGGAGTGTATCTTTTTCCTTGGTTACGACAGCGATATCGTCCACGTAAACATGGACGTTTCTGCCAATTTGACTATGCAAACAGCGTTGCATGCAACGCTGGTAGGTTGCACCTGCGTTCTTCAGGCCAAAAGGCATGGTTACGTAGTAATACGTCCCGTACGGGGTTATAAAAGAAGTCTTGATTTGATCTTCCTTTTTCATGCGTATTTGGTGGTACCCGGAGTAAGCATCCAAAAAGCATAAAAGCTCAGAGCCTGCAGTGGCATCTATTATTTGATCGATTCGCGGCAGTGCGAACCTATCTTTCGGACATAACTTGTTCAATCCTGTGTAATCTATACACATTCTGAGGGCAGTTGTGTCTTTCTTCGGTACTAATACCGGATTTGCGGACCAGTCAGTATGGATTACCTCCTTGATGAAATCCGCTGCTAAAAGCCGGATAATTTCCTTGCCAATAGCCTTCCGTATTCTTCCGTCAAATCGACGGAGACTTTGTTTGACGGGTTTTGATCCAGGAATAACCTTGAGTTGGTGCTCAGCAAGCTCCCTGGGTACGCCTGGCATGTCAGCTGGACACCAGGCGAAAATATCCCAGTTCTCACGGAGGAACTTGATGAGCTCGCCTTCCTATTTGTCGGTCATCCCAGTCCCTACTACGACAAATTTTGTCAGATCTTTGGGATCTAGGATTACCTGTCTTGTATTCTCGGACGCCTTGAAGCTATCTGTTGGCTTCCGAGTTTCTTTTCCTGCCGGCATTTCTTTCGGCGATACCTCCTTGGCTAACTCCTTCAGTTCTTCCTGAGCTATAACTCTTTGAGCGCAAAGGGGGTTTTGTTTCTCCAACTCGTTTGCCAGCTTGAAATCACCGGCAATGGTGATTACTCCTCCTTTGGGTCCTGGCATCTTCAGCTTGTTGTAGATATAGCAAGATCTTGCCATAAATTTGGCGAAAGCCGGACGTCCGAGTATTGCGTGATACACGCTTTCGAACGGCACTACTTCGAAGGATACTTTTTCCTGCCGGAAGTGATCTTTATCTCCGAAGGTGACATCTAGGGAAATTTCTCCTAGGGATCGTACTTGCCTGCCAGGAACAATGCCGTGGAAGCGTATATTGCTGTAGTTGAGCTGGGACTCGGAGATCTTCAAGTGCTTCAGTGTATCCAGGTACATTATATTGATGCTGGATCCTCCGTCCATCAGCACTCTTCTTAGCCTAGTGTTTTGAACAATAGGGCTTACAACAAGAGCTTGTGTGCCGGGTTCAGGGATATTTCCGGGATGATCTGACTGATCCCATATTATTGGTGTGTTGGAGTACTTCAAGAATTTTGGGGTTGCAGGAACAACCGCGTTTATTTCTCGAAGTGTCCTTTTGGCCACTTTTGCTGACGAGGTTGCTAGGAAAGTTAACATTACTTCTCCGTCAACTCTCGGAAATTTGGGTTCGCCTTTTCGCTGTTGTTCCTGGATTTTGTCATCAGTGTCCGATTCACTGTCTTCTTTTTCAGCTTCTGGCTTTTGTTTGGCAGATTTCCTCTTGGAACCCTTCCCTTTATTTCCGGATCCTGCATTGCCTTTCATATGCTTGTTTAGCCGGCATTGCGCGTTTGTGTGGGTTGGTTTCCCAAACTGAGAGTGGTGGACGCAGGGTTCCGACTTAATTCTCTCCCATTCTTCGGGAGTGTAATTGATTGGATCTGGACTGCGGCCTTTCCACTTGTTCACCTTTTCTCCTCCAAAGGCTATGTTGACCTCCTTGGGCTTTGTTGTTGACTCCGGAGTTCCTTTTTTGTCAGAACGAGGGGTTTTCTTGGCCAGTATCAGTGACTCAATATTGCCTCCTCTTGCTCTGATATCATCTTCGGCTGCAGCGTGCTCATTAGCGGTTGTAAGCATAGATCCGAGATCTTTGTGCTTTTTCGAACCAACCATGAACGGTACAAGTCCGGGTTTTAGGCCATTGACGAAAGCATGCATTGCTTGTACGTCAGTTACTCCAGAGCAACTATTCTTCATTGCAGTCCATCTGGAGATGAAATCCACGTATGGTTCGTCTTCAAATTGGGTGCAACGGTTCAGCTGGTTGATGCTATTTGGGCGTTTGTATGTTCCCCGAAAATGCTGAGTAAATACTCTCGCCATATCATCCCAACTGTCGACAGTTCTTGAAGGTAAACCATTGATCCAATCTCTGGCTCCGTCTAGCAACATTAGGGGAAGAAACTTGACATCTTCCAGGTCTGTCCCGTTGTTGATTTGGACGGCTGTGTAATAATCTGAAAGCCAGGTATCCGGGTTTGTACTGCCGGTATATTTTTGGTAGGTTGGACCAACTTTGGCGAAGCCAGAATGCAGGGTTATCCTTCGGATCCTGTCAGTAAAACACTTAGGACCAAAGTATAGATCATCCTTTTCTGCTCTATCAATATGTGCAGAATATCTCCCGGCTGAATGGACAGAAGGGGATCTGCTCCTTTCTTTTCCATTGTTGCGCGGACGCGCTTTTCCGAGGTTATCTCTATCTTTTCCGTTGTCACGCCCTCTGGGATTAGGTGGAGTCCTGCTCCTATACCTTTCCTTATCTTTAGGCGGTGTCCGAGATCTTTCACGTCTGTGAGGTGTATCGTATCTTCCAGCTTTTTCAGCTGGGTTTCTCGGAGGTGGCATTATTTTGCCGTCATTCCGGTGTTTGTCTTCCCGATCGTGTGGTTTATATCCATCTTTCGGGAGATGAGGTCCGGTTCTAGACGCTGCGTCCCGGTTGTCGGGGTTTTTCTTGTCTTTTCTCGGATCCTCTTTTTTATCCGAATCTCCGGGTTCTTCCGGTCCAGGTGCTCCAGCAACGCAAGTAACAGTTTTGCAGAGGGCGGAATTATCATGCAGCCTCCCTGATCGCTCTTGTCCTCGTTGTTGCTGCTGTAATGCCTTTCCTAGGAAAGCATACACCCCTTGGAGTTTTTCCCCGTTGGAGTACAGATCGTTGTTTAGGATGGCGAACGCTGCTTCCGCGTTTTCCGCTGCGGTTTTGTATATTGGTTCGCCCTTGGCATCTTTGCCGTTTAACTGCTTTTGCCAAGATGGGTTATAAAACCTTTCTTTTGGCGACAGTTCTTCCGGTTTTGCGATTCCGGGTAACCTAGTAGGTTTTAAGGCAGATCTATGCTTTCTCTCGTACTCCTCTATTTCTTCCTTCATGACTTTGATGTCATTATGGGTTTGTTGGAGATGTTGCCGAGATCTAAGCAGATGTTGCTGTTGCCGTTGGAAAGCTTGTCTCCTGGCTTCCAGCATCTCAGGGGGTTCATTGGGTCCCACTGGAGTTTGTAATAATTCTTGCTCTTCCAGTTCTGTCATTGGTGGAGCGGTGATTTCCTTAGATTTCTTTTCCGCGGGCTTTGTGCCACTAATATCTCCAACTTCCAGGTTTTCATCAGCGAGATCAGCTGACTTTTTCTTCCGGAGTTTGTACTGGAGCTTTTTAGAAGCACGGTGCTTTTTCTTGGAAGAAGGAGGTTTTTTGACAGGTTCATCCTCCGTCATCTCCTTGACATTAGGGAATATCGGAGAAGTTTCTCCGTCTTCTCTTTCTTCCACTGGCGGAGGGGTTTTAGGGCTTTCCTGGCTGTCGGCACCCGTTGTATCAGCTGGTTTTGCCATTAGCACTTCATTGAATCCCTCTTGAAAGGATTTAACTTTTCTTACGAAGGCATCATCGTCTTCGTCTTCGGAGTCGAAGTTATCCGATCCGGTTTCCGACTCCAATCTCGCCTCTATGGCGGCAAGCACAGACTCTGTTTCCGAGTTCATCGTCTGGTTGACGGATGTCGGATCTTCCATCTCTGTGACGGGTATTGGTTCTTCCGTCTCTGTGACGGGTGTATTGTTATCTGCCTCTTGCACGGGATTTCCGTCATCCGTGTTTTCAGCGATTTCGGATTGCACCATGCCGATAAAGTGCGTATCACTGTTTTGTCGGCGATCTGAGCAAAATCCGGCATCATAGTCGTCTTCGATTGGGTATAGGGCGGGTGGGATAAATTTGCTTCCACCGCAAAACCCCATTGCCTCTGCAGTTAGTCCGATAAAGATGTTAGCAGATCCAATCGGTAACACGCAGGCACTTACCAGGTGGTTTTGCGCCGGTATATAGGATCCGTTGTCGAGGAAGCGCCCGACGTCGTCGTCGAATTCCAAGCTTCCGACAGTGATCGATCTTCCAATTCCGCCGAGTATCCCAGATCGGAATTTCACGCCTGACGTCGTTTGCCCCACGGTGGGCGCCAACTGTCGAGACATCGTAGTAGTTTTCATAGACTGGGGTGCCATGAGACTACGGTAGAGACGTGGGGTAACGGGATAGCGTAGTAACACGGAACACGGGATTTTACCCAGGTTCGGTACGTCGCGACAGTACGGCGTACCTACTCCTGCACTTCTCACTAATTGGGACTAAAGCCCGTATAACAGGGTTACAATGTGAGGGAATAGATCTAGCTACTCGACGAGGATGAACTTCTCGGCGAGTTGCGTAGAGCTTGAGCTTGAACCTAGAACCTTGGAACTTATGTAATCTATCTCCCGTCCGACTTTATATAATAGCCGGATTAGGGCTTACAAAACCAGAAACCTAGAAGACTACGTTTAACTTGTAACTTGGAAAGTAAGGAATCCGTCTTCTCCTCCAAGCCAGATCACGCGGGCCGTGATCCGGGTTCTTCTAGAATCCGGCTTCTGCGCGTCGGACTACTGGGCCGCCCAATGGACCTAAGCCCATTACCATGTAGGCCACCCTGGTAGTCCGGCTCTTTTGTCTACCATCTTCTATACCCCTATTCAGTATATATCCGACAAAAAGTGTTGATGGCATTATTAGACGTTGTGTACCTGAGCATGAACAGCAGGCTATTATAAGAGATTGTCATGACAGTCCCTATGGAGGACATCATGCAGGAGATTGTACTACAACAAAGGTATTACAATGTGGTTTTTATTGTCCTACTCTATTCAAGGATTGTGCTGAATATGTTAAAACTTGTGATAAATGTCAAAGAGTAGGAAACATTGGTAGAAGGAATGAAATGCCTATGAACTATACATTACCACTTGAACCATTTGATGTGTGGGGTTTTGACTCTATGGGACCATTTCTTGCATCTAGTACAAAACATACTCACATTTTGGTTGCTGTTGATTATGTTACAAAATGTGTAGAAGAAATTCCTACTAAGAGTGCAGACCATGCCACAACCATGCAAATGCTTAAAGAAATTATTTTCCCTAGATTTGGTGTTCCTAGATTTTTAATTACTGATGGTGGATCTCATTTTATGCATGGCGTTCTTAGAAAAACATTGGCAAAATATATTGTTAATCATAGAATTGCATCACCCTATTTATATTGGCCACTTAAAATTAAACTTATTTTAGAGAAAATATATTGTAAATTAAACTTATTTTAGAGAAAACAGTAAACAGAGCTAGATCTGATTGGCCACTTAAAATTAATGATGCATTGTGGGCTTATAGAACTGCTTATAAAGATCCTATGGGTATGTCTCCTTATAAAATGGTTTATGGAAAAGCATGTCATTTACCCGTGGAATTAGAACATAAAGCTAGATGGGCTATTAAGAAATTAAATTTTGATTTAAAAACAGCGGGGGAGAAGAGATTGCTTGACCTAAATCTATTAGATGAATGGAGGAATGAAGCATATGAAAGTGCAAAATTGTTTAAAGAGAAAGTTAAAATTTGGCATGACAAGAAAATTAAAAGAAAGGAATTTAAAGTAGGTGATCAAGTCCTATTGTACAACTCTCGTTTTAAGTTTTCTGCAGGGAAATTAGCTTCAAAATGGCAGGGTCCATTGGTAGTACAGGAGGTATACCATTCGGGGGCCATCCGTCTTCACGGTGATATGAAAGGTAAACCTCATGTGGTCAATGGACAACGCCTAAAACATTATATTGCAGGAAAGAGCTTCATAGGAACCATCGAGGAGATAAAGTTAATGACACCGGAGGAGGTAATTGTAAGGGATCCTGCAGTTTCAGAAACCCAAATTCAATAATTTACAATTATTGTGCTTGGAAGTTTCTCGGAATTGCGTGAAAACTTACGGAACTCATTTTTTATGGAAATTAACGTGTGGGACAAGAAAATTGGAAGGAATTGGACCTCGAGGGGGAAAAGAGGACCCCACACGCGGCCAGATTCCTTGGCCGCGTGGAGGTACCCCTTTTCCACCTCGGAGTCCCGTTCCGTCTCGTTTTCGACTCCGACGCTTCGTCTTACCCCAAAAACCATCAATATATACCCCCTTTTCTCGATCTAATCCCGCACCGAGAGTTCTCGCACGATCTTTGTTTTGTCTATTCTATCTGTCAGGTTTTCCAAGCCATGACTTTGGGAGACTCGTACCAATGCACCTCCATGGAGGAGGATGATGATGAGCTTGAGGGAAACAGCCCCACATCCATCCACAGGAGGAATAGGAAGAGGAAGGACTACTCGGATGACGAGGACGTGGAGCTTCGCGAGATCATGGATGAAGAACCTGACGAGGAAGATGACGAGGCCATATTCGACATACCACCTCTTGCAACAGCACCTCCATCACCAATCCCTGTTGCTGGCGTACGGGTGAACATGTCTTTTGGAAACAAGAGACAGTCCGCACGTATGAGCACCGGAGGGAAGGCTCCAAGGCACTCACTTGCTAGCAAAAACACAGTTTCTCCTCTTATTGGCAGGGAAACTCCCACCGAGAAGAATTGCACTAGAGATTGGGATCACCTTATTTCCAAGAAGAAAGCACCAAGCCCGGAGTGGAAAACTCCCAAGGAGACGGTGGAGAAGGACCTCATGGAAAGGTTGGGAAAAGCTGCATGAGCATTTGAGCAAGCCTATAACCTCATGATGCACATCATTGGAGAGCTTGAAGACAACTATGAAGAGAAGAAGAAGAAAGAGTGGTGGGCTGAGTACGAGAAGAAGGGAGAATGAAGAAATTACCGCAACCATCTAAGCTTGGGGGAGTTTCACCTATCCCCCGTCTTTTATCAGCTTTATCATGTCTATCTAGTTTTGGTGTGTCTTGCTTTTATTATCTAGTATCGTTTTCGTTTAGGCTTGAGTGAGCTCATTGAGCATTATCATGCATCCCCGTCTTATGGTTTATCAATGAATAATAAAGTATGGTGTCATCCATGATTCCCTTGTTTTGGGGATTTATGGGTAACACTCATGCAAATGAGCATGGCATATTTAGAGGCTTCAATCACATCTTGCCTTGAAATTAATTAACTTGAGTGTGTTGGACAATTGTAGAATTATCTCAATATGACATAAATCCACTATCTATCTATTATCTTAATGGCTATTCCGAGCATGTTCACCATGTTATAGTTTCATTTATGCTCTAAATTAAGATGCTTATGTTATTAATTGGCATGGGCTGAATTTGGGATAAGACTCTCACGAACTTTTGAATGCACACATTTATTACTATTGCACTTAACAAACATGACCCATTAATGGGAGCTAAAGGTTTTGTGCTTGACAAGGATTTTGGTTGGGAGTTGGCTAACACGTGCATCACGTGAAGAGCTTTCAACATTGCACAAAGAAATTTTATATTTAGTTGATGTCATGTGCTTTTGTTTTTGGACTCCTGCCATGCCGAAATGAAATAGAGGAATAGTGAGTTTTGATGAGTAAGTATATATGACTAGAGAAATTGCATTGGGCCGCTAACCCAAGCCATGCTTGATCATGGTGGAAATTTACTTACAGCTAGAGTGGACTCTACAAACACATCCTACAATAAAATAAGAAGCTATGCATATAGTGAATGAAATAAAAAAGGATGATGAGTCTACTCCGTTTGTTCATCTTGTTATTGTGACATGGGTTGGTTTCTATGTCATGGGGCAAGAGGTACCTCTTTGCAATTCTCTATGGTGTCATTAATACTTATTATGATTGTACAAAGCTTATTAGGAATCTTAAGTTGAGTAATCATGGAGTAGGTTTTCACACTCACGGGGCATGAGACATTCAACCAACACCTTGTCAACCACATTACTTCAACATTCATAAATTAAGATGCTAATGATAAATGGGCAATGAGAGTCTTAGCCCAATGAATGCCACATTACAATTAGTAATTTAACCTGAATAGTTTGGAAACTAAATGAGACTTGATCATGTTTTACCTCTACTCATTTATCTTTCTCCAAATTAAAGAGTATAATTCGATTGTCCAACATACAATGGTTATTTGCTTTCAAAAGTATGAGGTGTTTGCTAGAGCTTCGAATATGTTATCCTTATGTGTATGAGTTCTATTCATTCATCTTGCATTATAACTGAACATGATGATGATACAATGCCCGTATTTATTTATCAACCATAAGTCCATTGATGCATGTAATGATCTATGTCCTTATTTACTCGAGGACGAGCAAAGGTTTAAGCTTGGGGGAGTTGATACGTGCATTTTATATCATCATTTATACCCTCCATATAGGCATTATTGGGATGTTTTATCAATGTTATGTCATTGTTTTGCATGTTTTAGATTATTTTATGGGACTTTCTTACAAAGTCCCTATTTTTGGTATTTAATTTCTGGGTGTCAGAAAACACCTGTTTTCATGTTTTTGATGTTTCACGAGCTACAGGTATCCAAATTGCGAAAGGAAAGAAACCCTGTCAGTTTTTCTTCGGGAGAAAGGCCGTGGGCACAAGACACAAAGGAGGAGGGCTAGAAGGCCCAAAAGGGGGTAGCCCACGCGGCTAGATTCCCTGGCCGCGTGTGGGGCCCCCAAATGGGCCCACAACACCTCCTCCCCGAGGTCTTTTTGCTGACGACTCCGTCTTCCCCGAAAACCAACACCCTAATTTTCCCGATACGGGACGAAGCCGCCAGGGCGGCGAAACTCTCGAAACTCTCCGCGGGGGAGACAAATCCTGCTGCTCCGGAGCTCCGGAGAAGGGGGAAATCATCCCCATCTTCATCCCCATCTCCTCCTTGGCGTGGGAGGAGGCATCTCCATCACCATCCTCACCAGCACCTGCATCTCCACCATCACCATCACCGTGATCCACTCCGTTCCCCTCATAGTTTGATCATTGCTACACCCTAGATACGTGTTATTGTACTCTGTTGCATGTTTGGGATTGAGTACTTGTCATTATTTGGTGGTGGATCCATTGTTTCAGATTGTGTTGTACCACATATGTCACCATACATGATCATGTTTGCACGTTGTGAGTAGTTCCCGCATGTTCCCGAGGGCATAGGATGAATTGGCAATGATTTGTTACATAAGATGAGTTGTTATTTGGTCTAGTATTTATCTTTTATGTGATTCTGTGATGGTGTTGTACGAACGTCGACTGTACAACACTTCACCTACATGGGCTCATAGGAGAACACCATAGTGTAGTGACGTGATGATGTCTTTAGGTGACAGGAACTTGAGACAGAGTCGTTGAATTGCATTATGAGGGTACTTGTATCGGTGACCTTAGAGCATAAGGCTATGGTGGGACATCATGTCTTAATAATTCTCGTGTTGTCATTTAATTGGCCACGTGATCCATCATAAGGGGTGATAGTTTATTTATTTAGCTATTCCTATTTGTGGCTCCGTCCGAAGAAGATTAAAACTAGACAAGATATACAAACATGTTATGCAATGAATCACTATGCCAGCTAAATCCGTGCAGCCCTCGGGAACGTTTTCCACATATAAGAAACAAACACACACTTGAGTTTGTCCTCTTGCGCATTAGAGGATTGGGCTTTGTCTCTCATTGAGACCTACTACTTGCTGCAATTTACTTTCCGCATTTTACTTTACTTGCACTACACAATTAAAACACAAAAACACCTGTTGCCTTTATTATTCCTTTGCTATTCTACTTACCAGTTCCTTCTGCTCCTCGTGGGTTCGACAAACTTTCTAATTCGAAAAGTACTACAATTGATCTCCTGCACTTGGGAGCCATCACGAGCTCACACCCCTCCAAAGAGAGGTACTCCTCTTGTGGGAGGAACTCGGGAATACATCATCGTCTTTGTGTGCCTCGGTTATTTCTATACCCGAGCTTTCTACTTATGCAATTTACATTGTGATAGCCTTCGTGCTTGAAGTTATATATCTTGCTATCACCTTGTTACTTGCCTTGCTTAGCATAACTTGTTGGTGCACCTAGTTGACCCTAGAATATTTAGGTTGTGTGCTTGTTAATTTAAACACCAGAAAAGTTTTAATCGCCTATTCACCCCCTCTAGGCGACGTCGTTGTCCGTTCACCTTCTTTATGTCATTTTTACACGTTTTCCGGGACTAACCTATTAACAAGATGCCAAGTGTCAGTTCCCTGTTTTCTGCTGTTTTTTGTTTCAGAAAAGTTGTTCTGGAAATACTCTCGAAATTCGACCCCGCAAAGCCCGAAGTGCCTATTTTCCCCGGAAGCATCCAGAAGACCGAAGAGGATACGGAGAGGGGCATCAGGGAGGCCACACCATGGGGTGGCGCCTCCCTCTTGGCCGCGCCAGGGGCGGTGTGGGCCCCCCAGGGCTCCACCGCCTCTGCCCTTTCGCCTATTTATTCCCCCCGAATGGAAAACCCTAAACACCTGATCAAATATCCCTGAAAAGTTCCGCAGCCGCCGTCACCTTCAACCCTAGATCAGGGGGTTCTGAAGCTGTCTCCGGCACCCTGGAGGAGAGGAAATCATCACCGGAGGCCTCTACATCACCATGCCTGCCTCCGGAGTGATGTGTGAGTAGTTCATCCTTGGACTACGTGTCCATAGAAGTATCTAGATGGTTGTCTTCTCCTCTTATGCCTCCATGTTTAGATCTCGCGAGCTGCCTAACATGATCGAGATTGATCTTATGTGTTTGCTGGGATCCAATGAATATTGAACTTATGCCAAGTTGATTATAGTCTTTATTGCATATGTTATTTGTGATCTTGCATGCTTTCCGTTGCTAGTGGGTGCTCTGGCCAAGTAGTTGCTAGTAACTCCAAGAGGGAGTATTTATGCTCGATAGTGGGTTCATGCCTCCTTTTTGCCTTGCTCGACTGATAGAAACGTGAAGGGGGAGGATGTGTTGTTGCCACTAGGGAGAAAACAACGGTGAGAGTGCCCGCGTGTACAATCATTGCTTACATTACACATTTTGTTTAATGCAGTTATCTGTTGCTTGCAACTTAATACCTAAGGGGGGTCGGATGATAACCTGAGGGTGGATCATTAGTCATAGATGCAGTTGGATTACGGTCTATATATATTGTTCTAATGCCCGCACTAAATATCATAGTAGTCATCATGTCATGAATGTGCACTATGGTGCAACCTTTATTTGTCAATTGCCCAGCTGTAATTTGTTCACCCAGCATGCTATCTTTTATGGAGAGACACCACTACTGAACCTCTGAACCCCGGTCCATTTTCCTACACTGTTAAAACAAACCACCATAATTTCCTGCTTTCTTTACTTACCAGCATACATTGTTTTCCACACTATACGTCTAATCTTTGTTTCCAGCAAGACCGATGAGATTGAAAACCTCATTGTACCGTTGGGACAAAGTATTTTGGTTGTGTTGTGTGCAGCTTCCACGTTGTTGCTGACATCGGTGAGCCATCACCACCGTCAGTGGCATCAACCTTCCTAAGCTCCTCTTTCTCCTACTAGATTGATAACCTTGTTTCTTAACTAAGGGGAATTTCCTAACGTTGTGCTCATCACACCCTCCTCTTGGGGTATCCCAAGACGCACCATCAAGGAAATTTCTGGCTCCGTTGCCGGAGAGAAGGAAGTCTTCTCGCAAGGGGAGTCTCTCACTCTCAACCTCTTTATTTTGTTTATTGTCTTGTTTTTATTTATTTTTTCTTGTTTTGCTTCTCTTTATCAAAAACACAAAAAAACAGTTTACTTTATAGTTGTTATTTATTTGCTTTCTTTTATTTTTGCTAAAATGAGTATTCCTCAAGTAGAGGTTTGTTCTTTTAAGTAACAAGGGGGAGAGAGTTTAAAAGATGCTTGGTATAGAATAAATGATGCTCATAATAGGTGCACAAAAAAATATTCTACCTTGATACTCCTGAGAGATTTTTATGTTGGTATTTCTGGCTGGTATAGGCATGTGTTAGATAATCTTACGGGTGGAAATTTTCTAGGAACTCCTGCTTTGGAAGCCTGCAATTTGATTGAAAGTTTAGTAGGAGCACCCCACACTACAACTATTAAAACTGAGACCACTTTGGAGGATGTTATTAATAAACTAAACTCTTTGGAAATGAACTTACCAATTTTCCTTGATAATGCTAGCAAAGTTAATCAATCAATAATTACTATTGATAAAAGAATCACTGCTCTAGAAGCTAGCAACACTCATGATGATCAAAAATTTAGGATTGGTAAACTAGAGGAGGCTATGGGAACTTTAAACTCAAATTTTTCATCTCTTAAATTCAAAAAGGAGAAAGCCTTTGTGGGAAAGGAGAAAATATTCATCTATGCTCCCAAGATAACTAAACCTAAATCTCAATATGTGCTGAAAATTGCTAAAACAAGTAATGAACTAAGAGTGACCTTCATGTTGAATCTTCAGAAACACCTAGAGTGCCTAATGCTGCAAATAATGATTTGGAGGAAGTTATTGATGTTTATACTTCTTCACTTGAAAATACTTGAGTTGCTTTCTATGCCTAGCTGAAAGGCGTTAAAGAAAAGCGCTACCGGGAGACAACCCGTTTTATTTCGTTGTTTTCAACCCGTTTTCCTTCGTTTTATTTTGTGTGCTTTGCACCTGGGTGTTTTCTATTTCCTTAGAAACCCCTCTGTATCTTTTCGTTTGAGTTGTTGTCGAGCCAAGTAAAGCCTCTAGTGGAAAGTTGAGGCTATATTTCGGATTTCTACGCAGGAAACAGATTTCTGTTGTCCACTATTTATTTTGTATAAAATCACAGAAAATTCAAAATGACCTGATTTGTTTTGTGCGTAATACTGAGCTGTATACGCAACTTTTCTTAGTTGACCACTTTTTGATTTGAGCAACAGAATGTTTTAGAAAAAAAATCATCTTTACCTGCTGTCCTGTTTTGACAGATTTCTGCCAATAATTGCATTTGCATCTTAATCGCTTTCTTTTGGTGTTCTTGTGAGAAAAAGAGTTTTAAAAGAAGTTATGACAGTAGCTAATGTGTTTTTGAGTGTTAGACATGTGTTGAAACTGAACCATGTGAATTTATTATTTCGATTGCACTAACGTTGCTAATGAAGATTGTGAGAAGTTTCGTGTGAAGGAAGTTTTCAAGGGTCAAGAGAAGAGGATGATATGATGTGATCAAGAAGAGTGAAGAGCCTAAGCTTGGGGATGCTCCGGTGGTACATCCCAGCAAATTCCAAGAAGACTCAAGCGTCTAAGCTTGGGGACGCCCAAGGCATCCCCTTCTTCATCAACAAATTATCAGGTCACTTCTAGTGAAACTATATTTTTATTCGGTCACATCTTATGTGGTTTACTTGGATCGTATTTTATTTTTGCTTTCAGTTTGTTTTTGTTTTTTGCTTTAAGTTTGTTTCTACTTTTGCAATAATTTTGGTTGGACCCCAGCATTCTTTTATTAGAGAGTGACATGCTCCGCTTTTTCATGGGAATACTTTGTATTCTTAATCTTTGTCTGGCTGCTGCATTTATTTAGCTCCTGTTTTGCATGCATCTCTTATTAGAGCTGTTAGTTTTAGTAGTGTTATGTGAGTACTCGTATGTTTGCTTGCTGTAGCATTTAGAGAGTTTTCGTTAAAACATATCTTGTATAGTGCTTGTTGGGAGAAGAAACTGTTGTTTAAAGTAGAATTTATAATGGTGCAAGTAGAAGCTTGTATAGACTGTTGCTAGAACTTTTTCATGCCATGCTAAATGTTATTTTAGTTCTATAAAGCTTTCTGATGTTGAGTAGCATGAATAGCCTCAAATAGATGAGAGTGTTTAATATGTCATTGAAAGATTCATGAGTTGTTCTTGTCATAAGGAAGCATAAATTTTTGGTATTCTCTTTCGAATGTTTTATTTGGTTGACTTGGCGCATGCTCACACCATGTTTATGACTATGAACCAGTCACGAATAGCCTCCATGACCACTTAGTTTTTGAACTATGATATCGCTTATGCTTTAATTAATGATGCATATGTCGCTATGCATGATTATGGCTCTTATGCTCTCTTGATTTGTCGCCCCCAGTCTTTTGTAAGCCTCCACCTGTACTGAGTATGAGCTCTACTCGTGCATACAAATCCCTTAAACCAAAGTTTTTCCCATTATTTCCACCATACCTACCAACAGGTGGTATTTAACTGCCACTCCAAGTAAATTGCTCATGTGTTACCTTTAAAACCTTCAAAATTGCTCCTGCTTTATGTTCCTGTTTTTGCTCATGAGGACGTTAATAGAGAATCTTTATCTCACTTGTTGATTGGATTTCACATCCAGTACTAGTGGCTTCGTCCACTTATCTAAATGATAGAAAATCTAGCAGCGGGATGCCCAGCCCCAAATTAATACACACAAAATCTCTTCACTGTTTCCCCCCTGATTTATCAGTCAAAGCATAATTGTGTAAACAAAAGAGAAACAGGGATGACCTTCTACCCAGATGCATCCTTCACATGGGAGCCGCTCTTGTGAATCCAGTTGGCTTGTGACGTACTGTATTTTCTATTTACCATTCGTTGACATTAGCATACATCTCCCAAAATATAGACACTCCTCCACGGTATGTGTCGTGGTGGTGTCACGGCAGATGCCATAGGATGGCTAAAGATGTGGGGACGAAGGACGCTGGAGGTGCTCGAGGAGGGATCACGCGACGAGTAGCCGCGTGAGGTAAGAACTGAACAATGCAAACAACACGATATACCCAGGTTCAGGGCCCTCGTGAGGAGGTAAAACCCCTACTCCTGCCTTTCTCTATGTATTCTGGTGTCTCACCGAGTAGCCACAGTACAATGTTCTTTCTACCGAGTAGCCACCCTTCTCTCTATGTGATGAACTAGGTCAAGAATCTAGGGTTTCCTTCTGTTCTAGCATGCGATCTAGGTCACCATGTGTTCGATCCTCTCGCAGGAGGCGGCGGGGCACCTTATATACATAGTCCCCAGCCGGATACGTCCAAATGCGGACAAGTGTCGACATAGTGTGCACATCGTCCTTCTTCCGAGTTCCCGCTGACAGCTTTGGTTCCTAATCTTGGCTGCATCCGGAAAGTCGTTGGGCAAAATCAAGGGGACAGTCTGGTATCACTGTGCCAAACACAGAGTAGGGCCCCCTTATCCTGCGACCGCCTGCTTCCATGCTGTCACTGTCAGGCAGGCCGGTCCCAGATGAACAGTAGTTTGAATAGTGCCAAGTACGGACCCGGGATACGCGGGATCCTGTGTCAGAACGGCTCCTTTGACTTCTGGCCCGAGTAGGTTCCCGCCAATTTTACTCGGGCCAACTCTTCTACTCGAATGGATAGAACTTGATTGATATCTCCTTCTGGTCATCTTGAAGTGAGACCGAGTAGCAGTCGACCGGGTAGCAAGTACCGGCTAGGCGGCTACTCGACCAAACTTCTCTTCTGATAGTGGCCTCTACCACTTGCCTTTACCCTACTCGGGGGTAACCCCCCGACAGCAGTTCCCGAAGCTGGTAGAGTCTCGCGAACTTGTTCACTAGGCTCTGCCAGCTTAAAACCAATCTTCGCAACAACACCTTTGAACTTCAAGATGCCGAGTAAAACCTCCGAGTAGCACTCTGGAAAGTACCTTGGGTCTCCTTCTTTTCTGAATAGGGCTAGTTTCCTTCTCTGCGTCCGAGTAAAAGGACTTAGAGAATTTCTCAAGCAGAGTCTCCGCAGCGCAGAGCACAATCCAGCCTTCCGTGCAGCACGTGGACACGTGTCGAGCATCCGCGACCCTGACGTCTCGCTGCCCAGGACACGACGTGCCACGCGCCCCGTTTTCACGGAGCGGGCCTACCGGCTCGTCATGTCCCATCAAGCGCAGTAATAGCCCACGATCTGGTCGTGGGATCAACTGTGGCCGTTACGCGCGCGTCCCGCGCTTGTGTGCGTTTCTAACCGGCCACAGACCCCACCACACGAGAATTATGGCCACGATCGATCCCACTACCCCGATGGTAACGGTAATCCGAGGCGAGGGTATAAATACCCCCATCGGTAACTTCCTCTTCTCCTACCTCCGTACTTTCCTCTTTCGCCTCTCCGTTTCTTCTCCGCCGCTGAGCTCTCCGCCGCCGCGCAACTCTCTGCGCCGCCGCGGACTCGTTTTCTCCACCAGATCCTTCCCAATCTTCCACCACCTTCTCGCTCGCTGCCATGGCTGCTCGCGCCGGCTGGGCTGGTTCTGATGTCACCGTCGATGACTGCTCCTGGCTCGTGAACACCCGGAGGGTTCCTCCTGGTGTTCAGTGCCGGCCGTCCGACGGCGAAATCGTTCCGGCCCCGCGGGAGGGCGAGCACGTCGTCTTCCTCGCGCACTTTGCGCGAGGATTTGGCCTGCCAGCTTCCGATTTTCTCCGCTCCTTCCTGGATCACTTCGGTGTTCAGATGCATCACCTCCCTCCGAATGCGGTCGTCTTCCTCGCCTATCATACCGTGGTGTGCGAGGCCTTTCTCGGCGTCCGCCCCACGGTACAGACATGGCTGAAGTACTTCCATCTCCGCCAGTAGAGCAAGGGGAAGAAGGATGGCGCGGCCACTGGCAGTCGGGTAACCGACACCGGCAGCGCCATGATGTTGCAGCGGACGGGAACCAACCACCCTCGCATCAAGGGCTTGGATTCCGTCCGTATGTGGCAGAAATCTTTCCTTTACGTGAAGAACATCCCCGCCACAAAGGGGGGAAAGGTAACGGATCGCATCAACCTGCCCGCCTGGAGCAATCGAGCTCCGTCTGGGCAGAACTGGAAGACGAAGCCCACCAACGACCGCAACGCCGTGCAGATGGAGGAGCGACTCGCTGAGCTAATCGGAGAGGGCCTCAAGAGCGATGACCCCGTCGCCTGCTGGATCAAGAACCGAGTGCTGCCTTTGCAGTAGCGCTCCCATCTAATGTGCTACCTGGGAGGCCCCCGCGATTGCACTCGAACGACCACGTTCGAGCTCAGCAACGCGGACGTCGCCGAGCACGCGAGGTCCATCCTGACCACAGGCCTCCGCGACGATTGGCAGTATGGGTTTACCCCCTTCAGCCGCACGAAGCCGATTCCACGGGTACGTTCCCCTTTCTCTGCTTCCAGTTTATGCAATCCGAGTAGATATTCTCCTCTTCCTACTGCGACTAGCCATTGTATTCCGTGCCGAGTAGAGCACTTATCAAAACTGTTTAGGCTTAGTATGCTTGATGTTTGCACGCCTTGTCAGGTAGCATACTTAGAAGAAATTCTTAGGCTTAATATGCTTGATCCTTGCACGCCTTTCCGAGTAGGATATTCAGCAAATTTCCCTAGGCTTAGTATGCTTTGTGTTTGCACGCCTATTCGGGTATAGTGCCTTCGTGCTACTCGGTTAACTTGCGACACTTCCCTGTTCTTCAGGTTCTTGACCGCCAGCGAGCTGAAAGCTGCGAGCGCTTCGAGGGCAATTGGTCAGATGACCGAGAAGAAGATGACCAGGCCTCCCTCGAGACCGCGGATCAGACCAATCTTCCTCATTCCCCTTCGACAGAGAAGCAGCATGCCGAAACGTCTCTACGCGATTGGTCCGATGACGAGTTAGAGGGTAACTGAATTCACGCGTTTTGTCTGCGAGAAACACTAGCCCTTTGCCTGCTGTTTCTGAAGTGTTTTTCTTCCTCTCTATTTCACAGATGCTGCAGATGCTGAGGATGATGACGAGGATGAGGACGAGAGAGCCCTTGAGGCCAATCCTCTATCCGTCGCCGCTCCTGTTACTCGCAAGCGGACAGGCAGTGGCGCCTTAGAGCCCCCCGCCAAGAAGAAGAAGCCGACCGAGAAGAAGACCAAGAAGGTCGTGAAGAGAAAGAAGCCAACGATTCCTTCCCGCGTGGGGTGAGTTCCTTCCCGTTTACGCTTTGGTTCACTTTATTCTTCTCGGTTGATTCTCGATCCGTTACTTCCTTGCTTCTTCTCAATCTCCTTTGTCCTCTTCTTATTTCTGAACGCAATTTCCTCTTCAGAGCCCCCTTGAACGGGGACGCCGCTCTCGCGTCCACTGAGACCCAGAAGAAGACCGCCGTTGAAGTCGACAACTTAATCAACCTCGACGATGATGAGAATACCACCGCCAACGCACAACCACAGGGCACTGATGCCCAAAGCACCGACCCAGAGCAGCAATGCCGCGCCGAGCAGGAGGCGCAGGACACTTCTCATCAAGAGAAGCCACCGTCTCCTCTGGCCAACACCGCCGAGGAGAACCAAGATCAAGAGATGCATGATGACGCCGCCCTCGAGCGGCCAGAAGCAGAACAGGAGCAGCCCGCCACAGGGGGTGCTGAGCAAGAAGGTCCTGCGACCCAGGCGCGGGTGGAAGCAATGGATATCTCCCAGCCAGATCCTGCTGCTGAACAACGGGTAGAGGACGCGACTGGGCACTACCCTCTGAGCGACGTGCAACCAGACGCCGCGCAGAGTAGCGCCCAGCCAGATGGCGCATCGAACAGCGCGCCCCTGGCGCCACCAACTGACCAAGGTGGCGCCCAGCCAGACTCCTCCCTGGTGCCGCAACCCAAAGCTGCAACCGGCCCTTCAGCCAAGCCGGTTACTAGGAAGAGTGCCCAAGATGCTGCCGAGAAGGAGGCAGCCGAGAAGGAGAGAGCTGAGAAGGAGAAGGCTGAGAAGAAGGAGACCGAGAAGAGGAAAGCCGAGAAGCCAATCTCCGAGAAGCCAACTGCTCAGAAGGAGAAAACAAAGAAGAGATCTGCCGACAAGCCGCCGCCGACATCAGCTGGCCAGCCCGGTCAGCTGGTTATTCGCGATTCCGGCGCGGTTGCAGCCGTCGCCGCTGCAGCTGCCGCCGCTGCAGCTGACCAACCCTGCTACCCGGATTACATGGTGAAAGTTAGCCAGCAGCACCAGATCGGCCTTTCCCCCCAGGATCGGAGTCTCGCTCTTTAGAAAGGGAGAAAAGCCGTGGCAGTGAACGCCAGGCCCCCGGCCCCAAACCAAGACAAGTCCGTCTCCATTGCTTCTCGTGGAGTTCAAGACCAAGCGATCACGTCCCAGAGCCTCGAGCAAGTACTCGACCTGATCGGCTTCATCGACGCCAAGTGGGACAGCAAAGTCCTCGGTAATACCAACTGGAATGGCACCGATCTGGGCGACATCGACCACATGCGCGTTGATTGGAACAAGGTGGACTTGGGTTACAAACCCATGACCGTCTCGACCACCTCCGCTACACTCGCTGCCAAGATGTTCGTCCACCGCAAGAACGCAGAAGATCTCGAGCAATCTTACGCGGTAAGTCTCAACTTATCCTCTCCGAGTTGCATTTTTTTCTCCTCTTCTACTCGCCTCCCTTTTTCCTTAACCATCACCCAGTCCCCGAGATTCTGGCCGAGTAGGAGGATGCTCTCTCGAGTAGCCGCCTTCTCGGGTTGAATCTTTACTTCTTTGCCTGATTCATCTTCTTTTCTCTTCTCAGAATAGCGTACTGAAGCGGACCAACTTGCATCGTCAGCTACTCTGGAACCATGCCGTCGCCAAGAGACGCATTGCTGCCTTGGAGAAAGAGAAAGTGACCGCCGAGGAAGCCGACAAGGAAGTGATGAACAGTACCATGAAGTTGTCTGAGGTGGAAGGTACGCTTCTAGCTATGCGGTTCTTGCGTTTATTGCTTACGCCCGCTTCTGCTTTTTGCGCTAATTGACTTTGCTCTGCAGGGAAGCTGAAGGCCCTGGCTGACGAGCACGAGAACTGCCGTGCCTTCGTGGAGAATGGCCAAGCCACCATCAAGAGACTTGAAGGTAAATCACCGTCTATTCGGCTTCTCCTGGGTTTCTTTCTTTCGCTTCTCTGCTAACCGTGCTTTGCTCTTTTCAGAAGACCATAAGAAATTTGCTGAGGAGCATCAAGACTGCCTCAAACCTGCTGAAGTGCAGCAGCAGCTGTCCAGCCAGGCTGTCGAGTTGCTGAAAGGGCACACTACCGAGATGGAGCTGCTCCAAGTCCAGCTGCAGACTGCGCTCCAGGATGCTATCAACCTTGGTGACGAGACGAACAGAGTCATCGCCGAGAAGGCAAAGGTCGAGACAGCAGCCAAGGCCAAGGTAAAGGCCCTTGAGCAGGAGTGCGAGATACTGAAAAAGGCCAACGCTGGTCTCTTCACTCAGCTAGAGGAGCTCCGCTTGATCCAAGAGAAGCACATATCCAACGAGGAAACATGGAAGACCCAGCTGTTAGGACTGCGCCATGATTTGAACAGTAAGTACTCCGTTTTCTCCGCTTCTCCGCTACCCGGCTGCTCCTTTCTTCTCTGTTTCTCGTTTCACGCTTCCACTCTGTTACTGTTTCTGATCTTCTTGATAGCTCTTGCAGGAATCTTTTCCAACCTTGAATCTTCCAGCGTACCTGCCCTGGAAAAGGCCCGAGCAGCTCGTGCTGCGAAGGGCGAGCCTATGGACACCCGAGCAGAGATCGAGGAGAGCATCCTGATCATGCAGGAACAGTGTCCCCGGCTATCGGGCGTGGGCACCGAGTTGGTACGCGTCGCCTTCCAGATCCATGGAGTCTTCTGGCCGGATGACTCCGCGCCGACAACCATCTCCGGGATCGCCTCGAAGCTGCAGCGCGTGAAAGCTGAACTGAAGAAATGGCGCGCCTCGGGAGCTCGGGCAGGTGCTGACATGATGCTGCTCTTCGTCACCTCCTGGTATGAAAACCTTAATATGCAGATTATCCGCGAGATGCGCCGAGATTCCAAGTGGGAGAAGAACCCCGACTGCGTGGCTATTCGCCAGATAGTCGCTCACATGGTCGCTCAGTATGCAGATACTGCGACCTTCATCGACGGCCTCACCGAGCCCGACACCGAGGTGGACGAGGGCGAGGAGGAGGATGAAGATGAAGAAACTGACACCGATGAGCTGGACCTGAGTGGCTTCGAGTCCCCCGATGGCAAGGACGGGAAGGGGAAGGCCGTGGTCGTCGCGGGTAGCGATGAGGAGGGCGAGAACGAGGAGATGTCAATCGACACCGCCGCGCTCGAGTTCGGCACCTCGTCAGGAGCTGCCCTTGACGACACCGTCAACCTCCGCGCCCCCGAGACCGGCTCCGCCTCCGCGACAACGCCCATCTCGGTGGCCACTGCAACTTCTGAGCAGTTCACCACCGAGCCTGACGCCGAGCAAGCGAGGACTGTTGATGCCAGCACAAAGGCGGACGCCACCAAGGCCACTGATGAAGACGAAGCAACCAAGGCGAGCACCGAGAA
Organism: Alopecurus myosuroides; assembly: GCA_028641055.1. Classification (NCBI taxonomy): domain Eukaryota; kingdom Viridiplantae; phylum Streptophyta; class Magnoliopsida; order Poales; family Poaceae; genus Alopecurus; species Alopecurus myosuroides. The sequence goes on from CM054062.1 coordinate 339,667,632, forward strand.
CACCACGTCGACCTGAATTTGATTTCCTCCTGCAAACTTATCGTTTAAACATTTATCAGATACCCGGGATGCCGGGTGCAAATGTATCAGACTATTTTATTCCGTTGCTACTCATTTTTATTCCCACTTGTTATTTTCGACTTAATCAATTTGTTGAGCCTGGGCTCGATGCCGGGTTACGTTATCATGCGAGTCCCCGAGTTGCATTTCTTATTCACTCTCTCTTTTAGTCTCAGCTCTACCCGCAACTTGTTGCTTTTTTGGTATTCGAGTCGCAAGAGTTAAAGAGTAGAGCTGCAAATACTTAGCCGCTTAGAAACAATCATAGTAACGCAGCCCACCACTTAGCCGAAAAGATAGTACACAAAACAGTAATAAAAGCACCCTACTCGGTTCCTGCACTCTTCCTTTCCTTAGTAATTTTTCTTGTGCTCATGGACCTTTTGCTTGTTCTCTTGCTTGCCATGAAGCCGGGTTTCGGACAGCAGCAAAGTCGAAGAGTTGGCATGTAGGTTTAAACACAGTACTCAATGTACCTTTGAATTTTGAAGTAGAGCAACCGAATAGGCAAAAGATAAAGGCGAGTAGAAACACTTAGAGCAAGTTTGGACGAGGGCAGTCCCCGAGTTCAATTTCAGATTGCAGAGTAGAATTTCAACTCGGATAAGAGGGTACATACACATCTTTGCTCACGAATGAAAACGACGGAGTAGAGCTACATTCCAAGGGCGCTTGGTTTCCTCTCCAGCTTTATCTGCCCTGTTCGCCTGTGGTGGGCGCGCATCTATAAGATAGTAAGCATCGTTGTGCAGCGCTTTGCTCACAATGAATGGCCCTTCCCATGGAGGAGACAACTTGTGCATCCCGGCTGTGCGCTGCATGAGCCTAAGGACCAAGTCTCCTTCTCGGAAAACCCTTGGGTTCACCTTTCGGCTATGATAACGCCGCAGGTTTTGCTGGTAGATAGCCGAACGTGACAGAGTCAGCTCTCTTGCTTCTTCAAGCAGGTCAACGTCGTCTTCTCGAGCTTCTCTCGCCTCCACCTCAGTGTAGAGGGTTACTCGGGGGGAGTCATGCTCTAGGTCTATTGGCAACACGGCCTCAGCCCCGTATACCAAGAAGAATGGCGTGTAGCCGGTTGACCGGTTAGGGGTAGTCCTTAGACTCCACAACACCGCTGGCAACTCGTCTAGCCAACACCCAGGTGTTTTCAGCAGTGGCTCCATCAGCCTTGGCTTTATGCCTGCCAGTACCATGCCGTTTGCTCTTTCAACTTGCCCATTGGAAGCGGGATGCACGACTGACGCAACGTCTAGTCGGATATGCTTATCTCTGCAGAACCGCACCATTGCTCCCTCAGCAAAATTTGTGCCGTTGTCGGTGATGATGCTATGTGGGTAGCCATATCTCAGGATCACATCCTTCACGAACTTCACAGCTGTGGCCCCATCGCACCTCCGAATAGGCTTCACCTCGATCCACTTGGTGAACTTATCCACTATGACCAAGATGTGAGTCATGTTGCCTCTAGCCGGCTGGAAAGGTCCGACCATGTCCAAACACCAAACAGCAAATGGCCAAGTGATAGGAATTGTCTTCAGCTCGGAAGCAGGCATGTGAATCTTACTTGCGAACATCTGGCAGCCATTGCACTTCCTCACGATATCTTCGGCTTGCTGCAGAGCTGTGAGCCAGTAGAAGCCATGCCGAAAAGCTTTCTTGACCAACGCCCGAGAAGAGGCATGGTGCCCGCATTCTCCTTGGTGTATCTCTACCAGGATCTCTTCTCCTTCTGCTGGGTCCACACAACGTTGCAGTACGCCGGTGGCGCTTCTCTTGTGCAGCACATCTCGGACTATAGTGTAGCCCTTAGACCTTCTCTGAATTTGTCTTGCAGCCACTTCATCTTCTGGCAGAGTGCCGTCCCTTAGAAAGGATAATATGGGCATGGCCCAACTCGGTGTCTCCCGTATGGGAAACACTGGTTCGTCCACTTCCATCGGGACAGGCACCTCTGGTTGCTCTTTAGGGATGGGAGCACTTCTCTGAAGCCCAGATCGATTGGCAAGGACTTCCTCAATGAATGCGACAGTCCCCGGGTTAAGGACAGCAGTCCCTGAGTAAGGAGTGGCAGTCCCCGAGTAAGGAATGGCAGTCCCCGAGTAAGGAATGGCAGTCCCCGAGTAAGGAATGGCAGTCCCCGAGTAAGGAGTGGCAGTCCCCGAGTAAGGAATGGCCGTCCCCGGGTTTCCTGTAGCATTCTCCCAGTCAATCTCCATGGGATCAGATTCCTCACTTGGCAGAGAAGGAACAAATATGGACTCCGAGTTGGGAGAAGGCTTGATGGATGGCTTCCTCAAGTGCTCCAAGGCAACTCCCGTCGGGATGGATTGCCGAGAAGATCCCAACTTGGATAGCTCATCTGCTGCTTCGTTTTCTGCTCGGTGAATGTGCTGGAACTCACAGCCTTCGAAGAACCCAGTCATAGACTGCACCAGGAAGCGATATGATGCCATGTTGGCATCTAGAGCATCCCAAGTGCCGGAGACTTCCTGCACCACCAGATCTGAATCGCCATAACATATAATGCGCTGCACGCCAACCTCCTTGGCTACTCGCAAGCCATGCACCACTGCCTCATACTTCGCTACGTTGTTGGATGCCTTGAAGTGAATCTGTAACACATACTTGAGTTGATCTCGCTTGGGTGACGTAAGCACCACGCCAGCGCCAAGGCCTTCTTTCACCTTTGAGCCATCAAAGTGCATCTTCCAGTAATTAGAAACTGGAGCAGGAGGTTCATACTGCACCTCGGCCCAATCCACTAGGAATTCCGCCAGAATCTGAGACTTGATGGCTTCTCTTCTCGCATACGCGGGTGCATACGCTGCCAGCTCGATCGCCCACTTGGCTACTCTGCCACCCGCCTCCTTGTTGCCCATGATATCCGAGATGGGGGCAGAGCTCACAACCGTGATAGGATGCTCTTGGAAGTAATGCTTTAGCTTCTTGGCGCCCAAGTACACGCCGTAGGTCATCTTCTGGTAGTGCGGGTAGTTTTGCTTGGAGCTGGACAGCACTTCACTGAGATAGTACACTGGGCGCTGCACACTCTTGCCTTCTTCTTCTCGTTCCACCACAATCACCACACTGACTACTCGGTTAGTCGCAGCAATGTACAGCAACATTGTCTCCTTGGGTAGCGGACTAGCCAAGATGGGAGCGCTAGCCAGCATTGCTTTCAGCTCGTTGAATGCCACGTCCGCTTGCGGAGTCCAGACAAACTTGTCACTTTTCTTCATCAATTGGTACAGAGGCAGGGCCTTCTCGCCCATTCGTCCCAGAAAACGGCTCAGAGATGCCAAGCAACCAGTGAATTTATGCACGTCCTTCAAGGATCTCGGCAAAGACATGCTCTCAATAGCTTTTATCTTTGAAGGATTGGCTTCAATGCCCCGACTAGACACCAGGAAGCCGAGTAGCTTGCCAGCCGGGACACCAAAGGTGCACTTACTCGGATTCAGCTTCATTTTGTACTTGCGTAGGTTAGCAAAGGTTTCCTCCAGGTCGGCAAGCAGAGTATGTGTTTTATTCGTTTTGATGACAATGTCATCTACGTACACCTGCACATTCTTGCCGAGCTGGTCGTGCAAGCATTTCTGCATGCATCTCTGATAGGTTGCACCCGCATTCCTCAAGCCAAAACACATGCCACGATAGCAATAAGCCCCGTACGGGGTAATGAAAGCAGTCTTTATTTGATCAGCAGGATTGAGTGCGATCTGGTGGAAACCAGAGTAGGCATCTATGAAAGACAACAGTTCACAACCAGCAGTGGAATCGATCACCTGATCGATGCGAGGTAGCGGGAAGGGATCCTTGGGGCATGCCTTGTTCAAGTCGGTGTAGTCGACACACATGCGCCATGCAGTGGCAGCCTTGGGATCCTCCTTCTTCTTTTCGACCATGACCGGGTTGGCTAGCCAATCCGGATGCAGCACCTCCATGATGAAATTGCTTATCAGCAGCTTGGTGATCTGGTCATCAATGGCCTTCCTTCTCTCATCTCCGAAGCGGCGCATAGCCTGCTTCACTGGCTTGGCGTCAGGACGCACATGTAATGAGTGCTCAACCAACTCCCTCGGGACTCCTGGTAGATCTTCATTGGACCAGGCGAATACATCCCGATTCTCACGGAGGAAGTGGATGAGCTCGCTTTCCTATTTCTCCGCCAACCCAGAGCCAATGATGGCTACGCGGTCGGGGAACTCGGGGTCGACCTGGACCTTCTTGGTCTCCTGGGATGACTGGAATGCGGTCCCGTGTTGGGTACTCGGCACGCCCTGCGCGCCTGCTTGCGCGGATTGCGCCATGGCCACCACCTCATACATCTTCTTCTTCTCGGCAGCAATCACCATCGACTCCGCCAACTGGGAACCAGCAGAGGCACACTCCATGGACTTCTTGTAATCACCAGAGATTGTAATTATGCCACTGGGACCAGGGATCTTCATCTTCAGATATGCAACATGAGTAGAGGCCATGAACTTGCTCAGAGCAGGCCTGTAACATCCCAAGTCTGAAAAAATAGCCTTTAGAATGTTTGCTCTCTGTTATTTTATGTTTTGCATCATGGCATCATGTTGATTGCAATTGTTTTGCTTGTTTTCCATTTGTTTTTCTCTGTTTTCATTTGTTTTCCAACTGTTTTCAGTTGTTTTCCTTTGTTTTCTATTTGAATTCCAAACCAAAATTCAAACCTTTTGTTTCATCCTTGTGATGTTACAATTTCTAAAATGATATTTCAAAATAAAACAATTATTTGTTTCCATTAAAGTGTGATTCCAAACTATTGTTTTATTTCTATAAAAATGCATCCAATAATCAAACCCTTTCCAAATTCAATTTGTTTTCCATTTGAAATTCCAAACCAACATCCAAATAGTTGTTTCCAAATCAAAACCTTAATTGTTTTCCAATCATCCCATAATGTTCCACTAATAAAATGGTGTTTTTATTTCAATTAATTAATTCCAAGGTGGTTTCAAATTCAAAGCAAATCATCAACAACACCTCCTTTGGAAATTGTAAAATATCAAACCATTCCAATAATTTTAATCCAACTAACAATAGGGTTCCTCCCTATTAAGTTGTTGTTTCTATATTAATTGACAAAATATTCCAATTCAAATTAAATATTTCCAAACAGAATCAATTTGAAACCATAAAAACAATAACCAAAATATTCTTTCTCTCCTTGTTTCCAATTAAAGTTAATTGGGTCACCCTATTTAAAATTTTGGTTTCAATAATAATTTTAATACTCAAATCATCCACCTTTGAAACAATTCCAAACAACACTTAAATTTTGAATTCATGGAAAAATAAAAGTGGTCAAATGGTTGCTAATATAATAATTAAGCCACCCAAAATTTTCCATAATTTTTCTCCCTCAAAATTCCTTCTTTTTCTTCCAATTGTTTTGTGCAAAAAAAAAAAACAGAAGAAAAGAATAAAAAGGAAAACGTTCAAGGGAGAGAGGCCCAGCCCACCTCTTCTCTGTCTTTGGCCCAGTACCCCCCCTTACCTTCTTCTTCCTGTACGGCTCGAATCTGAACGTACCCACGTCGACAGAGAAGCGGAAGAACGGCCATCATCGTCTCCCCCTCCCCTTAAAGCCCTAGGCTGCGAGCTCTCCCCTAACCCTAACCCTGCCTTTCCTATCCCTCCTCTTCCTCCCCCCGCCTCCATTTTCTCTTTCTCCTCTATCTGCTCGCTATTTTCCCTACTGTACTCCTCTGTACCTCACCGAATTTTAGCTCCACAAGTCGCCGGCCGGTTGGGGCCTCTCCGGCCGTGGTGGGGGCGGGAATGGAACCGCCCCACCGCGGGCTTCCTCGCCAACACCTCGGCGCGGACGGGGATGGCCGGAGCCGCCGCCGCCGTCCGCCCCAAGACGGCCATCGCCCCTGCCTGCTGTTCGACGTGCTGCACTGAACCGCCCCGACCCCTCCTTGCTCGAGGCCACCAAGGTGAGGCCCCTTCCCCTCCTTCTCTCGCCCTCTCTCCCTTTCCCCCTTGGCCGCCCCCTCTCCGGCGAGCAGCCGCTGGAGACCCTCGACCTGTATCCTTTCCGATCGTGGTTCAGTACGTGCAGTTTTTTTTGGTTCAGAGAAAAATCCGCTAAGGGAACCTCATATGGAAACATGCCCTTATCTGTCAACAAATCGAGCAGCACCGCAGTGGTTATGCATCCCTCTGCGCGCACCAGGAGGTGCAAGGATCGAACCCCCAGCCCCCACTTTCCCGTTTCCTTTTTTCTGAATTTATTTCAGTGCGGATCTGAAGCCTTAACCCCCCCTGAGAACCCCTTCCTTCCAACAGCAGCAGTAGCCCATCTGGTTTGTTGTTCCTTGAGCGCAGCAGGAGGTGCAGGGATCAAATCCCACCCCCTGCACAATTAAAAACATTTTTGTTTTGCAATGTTTTGGTCACATAACTTACAGGAAATCACAGCGAGGCCCCTGGTACTTAAAATCTAGCCCCTGGAAAATATTTTCTAAGTCCCTAGTGCAGTAAAAATGGCAGATTTGCACCCAATTTTGGAAATGGCATAAATAAATCATCCTAACTCCAAATTCAACATTTTTAATATGTTTTCTGTACCAAATTAAACACTATACCCAAATATAAAATTTGTTTACTGTTTTGAATATTTTAAATTGGTGCAAAACTTGAAAACTTGTCAAATTCACCTAAATTTGCAAAATTCATAACTTGCTCATAAAAATTCCAAATTTCACAAACCAAATATGTTTTCCAATCAATTTTTCATGTACTTTCCAAATATAATTTTTTTTTGCTGTTTTGAATAATTTAAATTGCTGAAAACAGCTGTTTCTTGTTTATTGCATTTAAAAATTGCCAAAATAATAACTTGCTCATTTTAAATCCAATTTCAACAAATGAAATATGTTTTCCATGCAAAATTAAACCCTCTTTCCAAATATAAACTTTGTTTTCTGTTTTGAACAATTTAACTTGATGAAAACAACAAATGCTTGAGTGACACCTTTAAGTAACCCAAATTTCTTAACTTGATAAATAAAATCCTAAACTTGTTAAGCCTTATTTCCATTTGGTTCTATTGTTGTTATTTTGCTGTTTTCCTCATCCATGCATCATGCTAATCCACTTTCATATAATGATTAGTTGTAAAACAATTAATTCCACCATCATTCATGGGCTTTCCATATGCAACCCAATTGCATATGGGTCCATTTAATCCAGTTTCTATCTTGTCAACTAGTTTATTTTGATGCAACCATTAACTTGACATGCATCATCTTTGATTGTGCACAATGCCATGATAATGATTGTTTATCTTTCTGCCTTGTTTGTTTTCCTTCTTCTCGGATACACGACGACGTTGAGACCGACGATACTTACGACACCCCGTCTAAGGAGTTAGCTCAGTACCAGGCTACTGGGTTTTGCAGGCAAGTTATCACTCACATGAACCACTGTGTTCCTTTCAACATTGGTTACCGATACTTTCCGTTGATTCTTTTCTGCTAGCCTTAGTTGTAGTTGATTCTGTTACGAACCTATCACATGATACCCTGAACCATGATATTGCCTCACCTCCCTACCTACAGCCATTGCTTGTGCCTGTTCTTATCTAGCATGCTTAGGGTTGCTTTTGCTCGAGCCTGTTGTCGGTCACTTCTTTTACTATCGTGCTATTATTATTTGTTACCATTCCGGGGGCTCGAATGTTAATCAATCAATCCTGTTAATGCTGCTGTTAATAATAATTTGATGATAAGGCACCGGCAGGAGGCCCTTTGAGGTTTTGAGGCCTGCTAGTGTCGACCCCCTAATTAGGAAAAGGGTCTTGTCTACTGATCCATGATGAGCGCACTACCCACATGTGGGAAGCGAGTATGGGCGCCCCCCTCAACTTGACTCGATTCGCATCTCGTCCAAATCGCCGTACTAGTTCGGCTTTCCATTTGCTGCATCATATGCAGGTACGAACCCGAGGCCAGGGTGGAACTTTTGTAGTCGGCATTTAGGGCGGCGTGGTCTTCCAGTGCTATGAGGGTCCTCCTTTTCTTCGGGGGGCTCGATTAGCCGCGCACGCACAGCACGCGGTGCTTTGGGCTTGATGCGAAGAAGAGTTGAGTTGTTTTGAGTGCCCCGCTTGGTGGAAGGGCCTTTCCATCTGGCGGGTTATTCATGCGTGTACGGCCAAATTGGTGCAACCCTGCAGGGATAATCTTCTCGAGAAGCCGTGTTTTCCGCGGTTATGGATTACTTGGTGAAAGTACTGGCTAACAAGTACTCAGGACAACTTAAACATAATGATCAAACATGTTACACCCAATGATTAATAACTTGACTAGTAATAGGTTGATGACACAATAACTTGATTCACCTTTAACACAACTGTGTGAGTTATCCTCGGATTGCTTCTTTGGATAAGGGGCGAGATCCAGGATGGGTTTGTTTGAAGTTATCTTTCAGTTGGTTACAATACTCGATCTTATCTCCATTCTGATAGCCGGAAGTGGTAGTAACTCTGTAGTTGGTTAGAGCAGCCAGTTGCAGCATCTTTTATATCCCCTTCCTTCCGTTGAACCCAAAGCATCTGTGCTTGGTGTTGACGGGCTACATTTTGGTGAACTGTGAGTCTTGCTTGCCAGTACGTTTATGTACTGACCCCTTTGGGGCTGTGGTTTACGCAGACGACGTTTCCGAAGATCTACATGGTGGGAACTACGTGGAGTATGACGAGGCTGCTGACGAGTAGATAGCGGACCCGGGCAGGATCCGAGACTTCGTGGATGGGCTCCGTCTGTTCGTTTCCGGCCTCTTAGGCCTATTTGGTTCTTGTCTGTACTCAGACATGTTGAATGCTTCCGCTGTGATGTAATGATGAATTGTTGGGGCATGTGCCCTCTGAATGATTGTATTTGCTATTCTCTGCCCTAGTGAGGGCCAGTTGCAACTTATTTCAATCTTTTGTGTCGTAGAGATCTGTTGTGATATCACTTGTTCAAACGCCGCTGACGTACCATGTGTGTATGTTTTGAAGTACGTCGACGGAAGTGCCTTTGGTCTCTAGTGGATAGTTTACATCGACGATGGAATAGCAGGGCTTGTGTTGTCGTGCATAAGCGCAGGCCTACCAGGAAGCTGGGACGTGGGAGCAGTTATGCCCCATAATCCAAGCATCTGCTATCCAGTTCGTACGGTGAGTATCCCCTAGAAATCAGGGTGCGACAAATGGTATCAGAGCCTGTCTGCCTGTAGGATCCCTTTTTACTGGTCGCAGTTGAGTCTAGAAACTATTTTGTAGCTATATAGGAAAAATGAAACGTGAGAGTAGAAATTCTGTTCTTTTTCTTCTTTCCCCACCCACCCTCCCTTTTCTGGTAAGGAAGTGCAACGTTGTTTTCCATTCTCATCTAAACTTTCAAGTTAGGATTTCACGAATTCTGGTTTCTCTAGGATGGTTATATCTACTAGACCATAGGAATGGAGGTGGTTGTGACATGATTTATCATGTTGCCTACTCATGATTGAGAACGGAGGCGTGTAAGCCCCGGAAGCAGATCCTCTATTCCTTAAGCAGTAGATATTGATCCTTTAGAAGCCCGGATGGGTTTTCTGTAGTACCTCAGGAGTTTTGTTCTCGTTTTCCCGGAGTTGCTTCATTATCCTGTTCTTCTCAACATCCTTTTCGTCCGTTGAAATCTTGTTGTTGTTTTCCACTTCAAATCTTCTACCGGCGTCTAATCAAAACTTCCTCGTAAACTCTTGTCCAGCTAAGGTGCTATTTGATACCGGAGAATCACATTCCTTTGTGTCAACAATCTTTTCCACAACATACTACCCAATTCTGGTTCCACTAAGCAATCAAATCACCGTTCACTCTTCGGGATCTCAAATGTTGACTTTCGAGTTCAGTCATAGAAATCAAATTCTAAATGGGAGGCCACATATTCCTCGTTACTCTCATGTTGATGATTCTGACATTGATGTTATTCTTGGTGTTGCATTGATGTCAATAACTCTGTTCCACCCTTATTACAGATAGTCTATTCTCCAAATGAGTCAAATTCCATCCAACTATACACCCTCAATACAAAACCTCTCCCTTCATTTGGAATTGTTCCGGTGGTTTCCAAATTCCCTGATATCTTTCCAGAAGAGTTGCCAGGAATTCCTATTGTTTTGAACTTCCAGATAAACTATCCAATGTGCACGATGTGTTTCACGTATCACAGCTCAAGAAGATCTTCCCAAGAAGTTTCCGGACCTTTTCTTTTCTCAGTAGGAATCTCGGGGCGCGATTCCTTCAAGGGGGGGCGTTTTGTAACATCCCAAGTCTGAAAAAATAGCCTTTAGAATGTTTGCTCTCTGTTATTTTATGTTTTGCATCATGGCATCATGTTGATTGCAATTGTTTTGCTTGTTTTCCATTTGTTTTTCTCTGTTTTCATTTGTTTTCCAACTGTTTTCAGTTGTTTTCCTTTGTTTTCTATTTGAATTCCAAACCAAAATTCAAACCTTTTGTTTCATCCTTGTGATGTTACAATTTCTAAAATGATATTTCAAAATAAAACAATTATTTGTTTCCATTAAAGTGTGATTCCAAACTATTGTTTTATTTCTATAAAAATGCATCCAATAATCAAACCCTTTCCAAATTCAATTTGTTTTCCATTTGAAATTCCAAACCAACATCCAAATAGTTGTTTCCAAATCAAAACCTTAATTGTTTTCCAATCATCCCATAATGTTCCACTAATAAAATGGTGTTTTTATTTCAATTAATTAATTCCAAGGTGGTTTCAAATTCAAAGCAAATCATCAACAACACCTCCTTTGGAAATTGTAAAATATCAAACCATTCCAATAATTTTAATCCAACTAACAATAGGGTTCCTCCCTATTAAGTTGTTGTTTCTATATTAATTGACAAAATATTCCAATTCAAATTAAATATTTCCAAACAGAATCAATTTGAAACCATAAAAACAATAACCAAAATATTCTTTCTCTCCTTGTTTCCAATTAAAGTTAATTGGGTCACCCTATTTAAAATTTTGGTTTCAATAATAATTTTAATACTCAAATCATCCACCTTTGAAACAATTCCAAACAACACTTAAATTTTGAATTCATGGAAAAATAAAAGTGGTCAAATGGTTGCTAATATAATAATTAAGCCACCCAAAATTTTCCATAATTTTTCTCCCTCAAAATTCCTTCTTTTTCTTCCAATTGTTTTCTGCAAAAAAAAAAAACAGAAGAAAAGAATAAAAAGGAAAACGTTCAAGGGAGAGAGGCCCAGCCCACCTCTTCTCTGTCTTTGGCCCAGTACCCCCCCTTACCTTCTTCTTCCTGTACGGCTCGAATCTGAACGTACCCACGTCGACAGAGAAGCGGAAGAACGGCCATCATCGTCTCCCCCTCCCCTTAAAGCCCTAGGCTGCGAGCTCTCCCCTAACCCTAACCCTGCCTTTCCTCTCCCTCCTCTTCCTCCCCCCGCCTCCATTTTCTCTTTCTCCTCTATCTGCTCGCTATTTTCCCTACTGTACTCCTCTGTACCTCACCGAATTTTAGCTCCACAAGTCGCCGACCGGTTGGGGCCTCTCCGGCCGCGGTGGGGGCGGGAATGGAACCGCCCCACCGCGGGCTTCCTCGCCAACACCTCGGCGCGGACGGGGATGGCCGGAGCCGCCGCCGCCGTCCGCCCCAAGGCGGCCATCGCCCCTGCCTGCTGTTCGACGTGCTGCACTGAACCGCCCCGACCCCTCCTTGCTCGAGGCCACCAAGGTGAGGCCCCTTCCCCTCCTTCTCTCGCCCTCTCTCCCTTTCCCCCTTGGCCGCCCCCTCTCCGGCGAGCAGCCGCTGGAGACCCTCGACCTGTATCCTTTCCGATCGTGGTTCAGTACGTGCAGTTTTTTTTGGTTCAGAGAAAAATCCGCTAAGGGAACCTCATATGGAAACATGCCCTTATCTGTCAACAAATCGAGCAGCACCGCAGTGGTTATGCATCCCTCTGCGCGCACCAGGAGGTGCAAGGATCGAACCCCCAGCCCCCACTTTCCCGTTTCCTTTTTTCTGAATTTATTTCAGTGCGGATCTGAAGCCTTAACCCCCCTGAGAACCCCTTCCTTCCAACAGCAGCAGCAGTAGCCCATCTGGTTTGCTGTTCCTTGAGCGCAGCAGGAGGTGCAGGGATCAAATCCCACCCCCTGCACAATTAAAAACATTTTTGTTTTGCAATGTTTTGGTCACATAACTTACAGGAAATCACAGCGAGGCCCCTGGTACTTAAAATCTAGCCCCTGGAAAATATTTTCTAAGTCCCTAGTGCAGTAAAAATGGCAGATTTGCACCCAATTTTGGAAATTGCATAAATAAATCATCCTAACTCCAAATTCAACATTTTTAATATGTTTTCTGTACCAAATTAAATACTCTACCCAAATATAAAATTTGTTTACTGTTTTGAATATTTTAAATTGGTGCAAAACTTGAAAACTTGTCAAATTCACCTAAATTTGCAAAATTCATAACTTGCTCATAAAAATTCCAAATTTCACAAACCAAATATGTTTTCCAATCAATTTTTCATGTACTTTCCAAATATAATTTTTTTTTGCTGTTTTGAATAATTTAAATTGCTGAAAACAGCTGTTTCTTGTTTATTGCATTTAAAAATTGCCAAAATAATAACTTGCTCATTTTAAATCCAATTTCAACAAATGAAATATGTTTTCCATGCAAAATTAAACCCTCTTTCCAAATATAAACTTTGTTTTCTGTTTTGGACAATTTAACTTGATGAAAACAACAAATGCTTGAGTGACACCTTTAAGTAACCCAAATTTCTTAACTTGATAAATAAAATCCTAAACTTGTTAAGCCTTATTTCCATTTGGTTCTATTGTTGTTATTTTGCTGTTTTCCTCATCCATGCATCATGCTAATCCACTTTCATATAATGATTAGTTGTAAAACAATTAATTCCACCATCATTCATGGGCTTTCCATATGCAACCCAATTGCATATGGGTCCATTTAATCCAGTTTCTATCTTGTCAACTAGTTTATTTTGATGCAACCATTAACTTGACATGCATCATCTTTGATTGTGCACAATGCCATGATAATGATTGTTTATCTTTCTGCCTTGTTTGTTTTGCTTCTTCTCGGATACACGACGACGTTGAGACCGACGATACTTACGACACCCCGTCTAAGGAGTTAGCTCAGTACCAGGCTACTGGGTTTTGCAGGCAAGTTATCACTCACATGAACCACTGTGTTCCTTTCAACATTGGTTACCGATACCTTTCGTTGATTCTTTTCTGCTAGCCTTAGTTGTAGTTGATTCTGTTACGAACCTATCACATGATACCCTGAACCATGATATTGCCTCACCTCCCTACCTACAGCCATTGCTTGTGCCTGTTCTTATCTAGCATGCTTAGGGTTGCTTTTGCTCGAGCCTGTTGTCGGTCACTTCTTTTACTATCGTGCTATTATTATTTGTTACCATTCCGGGGGCTCGAATGTTAATCAATCAATCCTGTTAATGCTGCTGTTAATAATAATTTGATGATAAGGCACCGGCAGGAGGCCCTTTGAGGTTTTGAGGCCTGCTAGTGTCGACCCCCTAATTAGGAAAAGGGTCTTGTCTACTGATCCATGATGAGCGCACTACCCGCATGTGGGAAGCGAGTATGGGCGCCCCCCTCAACTTGACTCGATTCGCATCTCGTCCAAATCGCCGTACTAGTTCGGCTTTCCATTTGCTGCATCATATGCAGGTACGAACCCGAGGCCAGGGTGGAACTTTTGTAGTCGGCATTTAGGGCGGCGTGGTCTTCCAGTGCTATGAGGGTCCTCCTTTTCTTCGGGGGGCTCGATTAGCCGCGCACACACAGCACGCGGTGCTTTGGGCTTGATGCGAAGAAGAGTTGAGTTGTGTTGAGTGCCCCGCTTGGTGGAAGGGCCTTTCCATCTGGCGGGTTATTCATGCGTGTACGGCCAAATTGGTGCAACCCTGCAGGGATAATCTTCTCGAGAAGCCGTGTTTTCCGCGGTTATGGATTACTTGGTGAAAGTACTGGCTAACAAGTACTCAGGACAACTTAAACATAATGATCAAACATGTTACACCCAATGATTAATAACTTGACTAGTAATAGGTTGATGACACAATAACTTGATTCACCTTTAACACAACTGTGTGAGTTATCCTCGGATTGCTTCTTTGGATAAGGGGCGAGATCCAGGATGGGTTTGTTTGAAGTTATCTTTCAGTTGGTTACAATATTCGATCTTATCTCCATTCTGATAGCCGGAAGTGGTAGTAACTCTGTAGTTGGTTAGAGCAGCCAGTTGCAGCATCTTTTATATCCCCTTCCTTCCGTTGAACCCAAAGCATCTGTGCTTGGTGTTGACGGGCTACATTTTGGTGAACTGTGAGTCTTGCTTGCCAGTACGTTTATGTACTGACCCCTTTGGGGTTGTGGTTTACGCAGACGACGTTTCCGAAGATCTACATGGTGGCAACTACGTGGAGTATGACGAGGCTGCTGACGAGTAGATAGCGGACCCGGGCAGGATCCGAGACTTCGTGGATGGGCTCCGTCTGTTCGTTTCCGGCCTCTTAGGCCTATTTGGTTCTTGTCTGTACTCAGACATGTTGAATGCTTCCGCTGTGATGTAATGATGAATTGTTGGGGCATGTGCCCTCTGAATGATTGTATTTGCTATTCTCTGCCCTAGTGAGGGCCAGTTGCAACTTATTTCAATCTTTTGTGTCGTAGAGATCTGTTGTGATATCACTTGTTCAAACGCCGCTGACGTACCATGTGTGTATGTTTTGAAGTACGTCGACGGAAGTGCCTTTGGTCTCTAGTGGATAGTTTACATCGACGATGGAATAGCAGGGCTTGTGTTGTCGCGCATAAGCGCAGGCCTACCAGGAAGCTGGGACGTGGGAGCAGTTATGCCCCATAATCCAAGCATCTGCTATCCAGTTCGTACGGTGAGTATCCCCTAGAAATCAGGGTGCGACAAGGCCTGCCGAGTAGAGCATGGTAAGGACTCTGATGATCAACCACCTCG
Organism: Alopecurus myosuroides; assembly: GCA_028641055.1. NCBI lineage: Eukaryota > Viridiplantae > Streptophyta > Magnoliopsida > Poales > Poaceae > Alopecurus > Alopecurus myosuroides. The sequence goes on from CM054062.1 coordinate 339,682,791, forward strand.
AACTGCAGGCGCTCTGTGCGGCAGTTCTCCCTGGTGCCGAATAGCACATCTATCCACACTCGGCCAATCGGGTTGCACGAGATCCCGGGCACAATCCCATGGAAAGTGGTCTTGCTGGGCAGCATCATGTTCTCGGCCAGGCCAAGCTTCTCGAGGGTGTCTTTGTACACGATGTTGATGCTGCTGCCGTTGTCGATTAGCACCTTGCTGAACCTCACATTGTTCTCGGGGCCCAGGAAGGTAGGATCCAGCACCAAGGCATAGCTACCCGGGTTGGGCATCACCTTGGGGTGATCTACTCGGGACCACCTGATCTCCTGGTCACACCAATACATGTAGTGAGGGACAGCCGGAATCACTGCATTGACCTCCATGGCACGCCTGTGCTGTGATTGCTTGTCGACTGGCTCAGAAGTGAAGATCATGTAGCTCTCGTGATGCTCCTGGTACTGGTTGGAACCTCCGCCCCCATTGTTGTCGTTGTTGTTGTTGCCCTGGTAGTTGTTGTTGCCTCTGTTGTTGTTGTGGTTGTAGTAGTTGTTGTTGTTGCGGTAGCCCTCATTGTTGAAGTGACGGTTGGCTCCTAAAGCCACTTGGTTCACATTTTCTCTTCTCGGGTACACTGGCGGCCGAGCTGCGGGTGCGCGAGTAGGCTGCACATTGGCATTGGCCGCTGGCAGAGGAGGAGGAGGAGGCAGGCCATCATTCTTGATCACATCCCACCACTCGCACTGTCGAGTAGTGTGGTTAGCAGGCCTTGAGGGGTGATGAGTGTGGAAACTGCAAGGGCCATCCTTCATGTCGTCAAAGACAAACTTCTTCGGCTGCTCGGAGTTTCCGCTACCCGACTGAGAAGTGCGAAATGGTTTCTTGTTGCCTTGGCCCTGGTTCTGGTTCTGCCCGTAGGCTCCAGCGGGTTTCTGCCTTTGCCCACCCCCAGCTCCAACAGCCACTGCATTCACCTCTTCAGGGTCGTACCGAGTATCTATTCGGCGTTTGTTGCGGAACTCGTTGCGCTTGCTATTGCTGAAGTTTCTTCTCGGCTCAGAGGAGTCCATCAGTGGCTGAGTGGGATCACCGAGTGCGTACTGATCCGCAATCTTGATGGTCTCCGCCAGAGTGTTTGGCATCTCCCTCTGCAATCTCTGCCACAACATGCTGCCATGCCTGCATCCCTGCGCAAACCAAGTGATGGCCTGGGCTTCATTCACACCCTCACAGGTGTTCCTCAATGTACTCCACCGAGTAAGATACTCGCGGTATGTCTCGTCTTCTCGCTGCCTGCAAGCGGACAGCTGCTGTGGCCTATTCGGCCTCTTGTAGGTGCTGGTGAAGTTGCTGATGAAGGCGTCCGAGAAGTCCAGCCAGCAATTGATGATGTTCTTGGGCAAGTTGTTGAGCCAAGTGCGAGCTGGACCCTCTAGCATCTGCGGAACATAGCGCACCGCCCATCTTCTGTTGCCGTTCGCGATATGGACCGCGGTGACATAGTCATTGAGCCAATCTTCCGGCTTGGTGCTGCCATTGTAGCTCTTGGTGCCCCTTGCGAGCTGGAAGTTCTTCACGGACGGCTCGTTCATGATGCGCGGGACAAAGCACTCGGGGCCCGGAGGACCCGTGTTCTCCAGCCGCGCCGACAAGCTGATCCGGTCCAACTGATGCCTTGCATCTCCAGGCACCAGCATGCGCTCGCCAACACGATCATGGACATCATCTCCATGGCCGAGTAGCCATCATCATATCTGTCCACCTGCACAGCTGCAGGCTGCTCCACCGGGTTGGCGACTGGCGCCACTGCGCGCGGCTGCTGCCTCTGCCGAGTAGGCGGAGCAGCGGGACGCTGAGAGGGACCTGGACGCGCTCTATCTCGGGCCTGGCTTTGAGCTTGATGGGCTTGAGAGCCTGCTCTTGCAGCGTTGTGTTCCTGCCCGGGCTGCTGTGGCACAGCAAGCTGTCTCGCGGCAGCAGCCGGGTCATACACCTGCATTTGCCTATCCCTGGCCGATCGTCCGCTGCGGCTCTTCTCGCGGCTGGGGTGCGGAGACGAGGCCTGATCGTTAGATCTAGCCCCGTGCGAGTGCACCACCTGCGAAGCTCCAGCACCCAGGTTGGCTTTTCGGAACTCCTCATTCTGCCTAGCAGCCTCCAACACCAACTCGTTGAGCCTTTCCTGCTGCCTAACGCGCGCGTCGCCGTCTAGACGAGGCAACTCGGCAGCTACAGCCTCTGCAGCTCTAAGTGTCTTGGCGGGTGTGCTATATCTGGGCCTGGTGGAGGTGTTTGCGGTGGCGGACTGAGCAGGAACCTCTACAACTGTCGCCATCTCGGCACCAAGGTTGCGCCGCGTGGCGCCTATTCTGCTAGCCCTCCTAGTGACTGGCGTAAAGCCGTGAGCCTTGTTGTACTCGAGCTGATCTAGACTCAACTCAAATCTCACCTTATCCAACTCCGCCTGCTCGGCAAGCAGCTCCTGGCGCTGCCGCTCGAGCTGCTCCTTCATGGCTAGAAGCTCGATGTCGGTGGGAGTCGGCATGCCAAGTCGCCCAGCCGACGCGGGAATAGTCGGAGTAGTGGAAGGCGGCAAGTTGCACTCCTTCTCGTAGGGCCGGTGAGTCCTGCCACCAACGTTCGCGCCAGCAGGGTCATCGACGACGGCCGCGGCCCCAGCAGCAGCTGTGCCGGCGTTTGCCGCCAAGCCGGTCACCATCACCTCAGCGCGGTCCGCAGAACGGCACGCAGGCCTTCCGCGAGCAGCGATCACCGCAGGAGGATCCTCCGCGTCATGCACCAGCTCGGGGTAGACGCGGTTGGCGACGGTGGCGACGTAGACGAGGTGAGAGCCGAAGGAGATCACCGAGCCACCCTCCGGCATGGCCCTGCCGCCGAAATCGCCAGCGTTGTCGGTGACGAAGTCGAAGGAGCCGAACCTGTGGACAAGGCCACAGACTACGCGCTCCGCTGAAGAAGATCCCGTCCGAACAGAAACTCCAACCAGCGCCGCTGGTTGCCCCACGGTGGGCGCCAACTGTCGTGGTGGTGTCACGGCAGATGCCATAGGATGGCTAAAGATGTGGGGACGAAGGATGCTGGAGGTGCTCGGGGAGGGATCACGCGACGAGTAGCCGCGTGAGGTAAGAACTGAACAATGCAAACAACACGATCTACCCAGGTTCAGGGCCCTCGTGAGGAGGTAAAACCCCTACTCCTGCCTTTCTCTATGTATTCTGGTGTCTCACCGAGTAGCCACAGTACAATGTTCTTGCTACCGAGTAGCCACCCTTCTCTCTATGTGATGAACTAGGTCAAGAATCTAGGGTTTCCTTCTGTTCTAGCATGCGATCTAGGTCACCATGTGTTCGATCCTCTCGCAGGAGGCGGCGGGGCACCTTATATACATAGTGCCCAGCCGGATACGTCCAAATGCGGACAAGTGTCGACATAGTGTGCACATCGTCCTTCTTCCGAGTTCCCGCTGACAGCTTTGGTTCCTAATCTTGGCTGCATCCGGAAAGTCGTTGGGCAAAACCAAGGGGACAGTCTGGTATCACTGTGCCAAACACAGAGTAGGGCCCCCTTATCCTGCGACCGCCTGCTTCCATGCTGTCACTGTCAGGCAGGCCGGTCCCAGATGAACAGTAGTTCGAATAGTGCCAAGTACGGACCCGGGATACGCGGGATCCTGTGTCAGAACGGCTCCTTTGACTTCTGGCCCGAGTAGGTTCCCGCCAATTTTACTCGGGCCAACTCTTCTACTCGAATGGATAGAACTTGATTGATATCTCCTTCTGGTCATCTTGAAGTGAGACCGAGTAGCAGTCGACCGGGTAGCAAGTACCGGCTAGGCGGCTACTCGACCAAACTTCTCTTCTGATAGTGGCCTCTACCACTTGCCTTTACCCTACTCGGGGGTAACCCCCCGACAGTATGTGATTGTTGGCAGGCACCCGAGGATTCGGTTAGCCATGGTTTGTGAAAGATGGATGGGAGGAGTGTCAAACTTTTAATACCTCTGTTTAATAAAATAAAAACCTCTAGCATATGAGTGATCCCTGGTTTCCTCCACGAAGGGCCTTTCTTTTACTTTTATGTTGAGTATCCATCTTCTAACTTTATGCACGGTTGAGAGAGCATTTTTTTGCCATTCTTAGTTCTACGTGCATTGCCCCATAAACATCAATAATTACTTCATGATGTGATATCATTTGTTCTTAAATTATTTTATCTAGTCTTCCTCATGAACTTTGAAGGTGTCCTGGCATTTATGTTTTGCCCCACTCTTAAGGACTAGCGAAATATCACTTTGCCATGCTTTCTCTATACCTGAAACACCCGTTTATCTTTCTTTGCATTATTTCTCATAATCCTTTATTTGAGATACTCTTCATGATGAAAAGTGATTGCTTTGCTTTATTATTACAGTTCTATTTATCATGTTTGTGTTTGAAGTTCTATGATCTCAGCTTGCATATGCCTTTGCATTTTTATGATCAAGATTATGTTAGTAGCATGTTACCTCAGAAATTACTGTTTTATCGTTTACCTACTCGAGGACGAGTAGGAACTAAGCTTGGGGATGCTTGATACGTCTCCAACGTATCTATAATTTCTGAAGCTCCATGATAATATTATGCCAATTGCTACATGTTTTCTCCCTTCTTTATGTCATTTTGACACGTTTTATGGGACTAACCTATTAGCAAGATGCCAAGTGTCAGTTCCCTGTTTTCTGTTGTTTTTGGTTTCAGAAAAGTTGTTCTGGAAATATTCTCGGAATTGGACCCCACAAAGCCCGAAGTACCTATTTTCTCCGAAAGCATCTAGAAGAACGAAGAGAAGACGAAGAGGGGCATCAGGGGGGCCACACCATGGGGTGGCGCCCCCCCTGATGACCCACATGTAAAGGGATCGCAACAGTCTTCGAGGGAAGTAAAACCAAAATTTATCGATTCGACACAAGGGGAGCCAAAGAATATTCGTGAGCCTTAACAAGTGGGTCGTCAATTCACCTGCACCTGAAAGTAATTTTGTTCGTAGTGGTTTATCAGTAGTAACCGTTTTATAGCAGCAGCAGTAGTGAAATAATAGCAGCAGTGGAATGAAAACAACAGAAGTGGTGTTTGAAGTAAACAACGGGATGAAATAATGTAAGCATAGGGATGGATGAATGGGTGTTGCATGGATAAGATAGTTCATATAATAATATAGACATGGGCATTGCAGATAAATAAGATAAAGCATCCAAGCACTAACTAACCATATGCATGTGTTCCGTAAATAGTCATACGTGTTCGCAATGAGAACTTGCACAACATCTCTTGTCCTACCAGCCCGTTTTCAGCGGGGCCTCAAGGGAACTACTGGTAATTAAGGTGTTCCTTTTAATAGAACACCAGAGCAAAGTATTAACACTCCGTGAACACATGTGATCCTCACATCACAGCCATCCCCTCCGGTTGTCCTAATTTCTATCACTTTGGGGCCTCGGGTTCCGGACAACGATATGTGTAAACAACTTGCAGGTATGATCAAGAAACAATAATGATCATCGTGATTCAATAACATGTTCAGATCTGAGATCATGGTACTCGGGCCCAAAGTGGCAAGCATTAAGCATAACAAATTGCAACAATGTCAATAGCACGAATAGAAGATACTAGGCACTATGCCCTAACAATCACGGCATTATTACATGAACAATCTCATCCAATCCCCACCATCCCCTTCATCCTAGAGCAGTGAATTACTCACACATGGATGGGGGAAACATGGATGGTCGATGGAGAGGCGTTGGTGATGACGATGGCGATGATCTCCTCCACTTCCCCGTCCCGGCAGGGTGCCAGAACAAGAACTTCTGATCCCCGAATCGAGGTTCGGTTGGCGGAGGAGCTACGGACTTCTTTCTGGAAAACTATCGAATCCCCTCGGGTTTTAGGGTTGAAGGCTACCTGTAGTCGAAAGGGGAGACCAAGGGGGGCTCTAGGTGGCCCACACCACCTGGTGGCATGGCCAGGGGGCACGCCAGGGGGTGGTGTGCCCCCCTCTGGTCCCTCTCCTAGCCTCCTTTTGGCTCCCGGGGTCTTCTGGTGCTTTAGGGCCAATGGGGTCTTTTTTGGGCAATTTCCCGAAAGTTGATTTTTCTGCACAAAAACGAGACACCAAAGTAATTCTGCTGAAAACAACGTTAGTCTGTGTTAGTTGCATTGAAAACACACAAGTTTAGAGGCGAACAATAGGAAAAGTGTTCGGAAAAGGAGATACGTTTTTGACGTATCAACTCCCCCAACCTTAGCGTATTGCTTGTCCTCAAGCAATTTAGTGACAACTGAGTGCGATAAAAGACTTTTACAAACACATTTCTTTCATATGATGTAAATATACTCACTATGTGATCAAATACTTAATTATGCTCATGATAAGATACATGCAAGATACCGTCACTTAATAGCTATGCAAGCCATGAAGAGATAACAACATATTAATAATAAACAACATGAAGCATAACTATTTGCAAGATTGTAATATTCAAAAAAGGATCTAATAAAGTGGTATCTCGCTTGCCCTTAAGTGTGGGGAAAAACATAAATGCTAGGGCACCTCTGAAGTTCAAGGGAAGACTAGAAGTAAAAATATCAAAGATACAAGTGTCAGGATTATACCACAATCAACCGTGCTTTGGGACAAACACATCACACTAAGAATTACCATTGTGCTCTCAAGAAAGTGGTCAAAGAATATGGCGGAGACTCAACATAAAAGTAAAAGAAAGGCCCTTCGCAGAGGGAAGAAGGGATCAACTCATGTGCTAGAGCTTTTTATTTTATTAAACATAGGTATTGAAAACATTTTGAGAGAGGTGTATGCTTATGTCAACGAATGGTAAATAGACAATACAGTACGTCACAAGCCAACTGGATTCACAAGAGCGGCTCCCATGTGAAGGACGCATCTGGGTAGAAGGTCATCCCTCTTTCTCTTTTGTTTACACAATTATGCTTTGACTGATAAATCAGGGGCAAAAAGAGTGAAGAGAATTTGTGTGTATTAATTTGGGGTTGGGAACCCCGCTGCCAGCTCTTCTATCATTTGGATAAGGGGATGAAGCCACTAGTCCAGGGTGTGAAATCCAATCAACAAGTGAGATAAAGATTCTCTATGTACGTCCTCATGAGCTAAAACAGGGGCACAAAACAGGAATAATTTTTAGCAGGTTTTAAAGGTAGCACATGAGCAATTTACTTGGAGTGGCGGTTAAATACCACATATAGGTAGGTATGGTGGACACATTTGGCAAACTTTGTTTTTTTGGGAGTTGGATGCACGAGTAGATCTCATACTCAGTACAGGTGAAGGCTAGCAAATAGACAGGGAGCGACAATCAAGAGAGCAACAACTATCATAATCATGTTTGCGACAAAGTAAAGTTAACTAAGGCACAAAATTGATACTAGAACTCTGAGGCAAAATAAATCATCGACGCTTATTGACCTTTTGTTTTCAGTCTTAGCATGCGTGAGCATGTGCCAAGTCGATTCAAATGAAACAGTCAGAGGAGGCTACCACAATGTCATGTCGTTCTACGAATAGAACAATGCGAATAAATATTTATATGACATGTCATTTACCATTAATAAATTGGAACAAGACATGAGAGAGGACGAACTATTAAGCAGACATTAAGTCACATATATCTTATACGAACAAACTAAGCATGCTCACATAGATGGATATATGTACAAAATTGAAAGCAAAGAGAGTTCATACGAGCCTCTCACCACAACTTGAATTGTCGTAGATCGTCATTATTGCTCTTCACTTGTGGCTCGAATAATATATAATGAAAACCAAGCTCCAATGCAGTCATGGACGACTGTTGACCTCTGCAGCAAATTTTACAAAACCAAAGAAGAAGAACAAATATTTTGGGGTTTTTCAATTAAAGCACGAACAAAAAGAGAACAAGTAAACAAAGAAAAATATTTTTGGATTTTTGAATACTAAACCGAAATGAGAAAAGAAAGCAAACCAAATAAATAAACAAATAGAGAGAAACAACAGAAATATTTTTGGTCTTTTTGTGTTTTGGAAAACAAAAACAAAACAATAAAAAAAAGAGAAATAAAAGAAACGAAAACAACAAAAGAAACGAAAGAAACAGAAAGAAGCGAGAGAAAATAAAACATGGATATACAAAGAACCGACCGAACATGATATATAAATGATCGTAATGTCAGTATACCTCCCCCCAAGCTTAGGCTTTTGGCCTAAGTGGAGACCAATCACCAAGAGGACCATGAGGCGGCGCCCCCATAGTATGTTGAGGAGGAACCCTCCTCCTGATAGGTGCTCGAGGATGCGTCGGTGTACTGCGTGTTGTGGTCCTCTGGGCGCATCTCGCCTCTCCTTCTGCCGGTAAAACTCCATGGTGCTCAGATGCTCGTCTACCTGCTCCTTGGAGAGCGACCATGGTGACCTGTCAATCTTAAACAAAACAGGTTGCGGCAAAGTAACTTTTCGCTCCTCTCCATCCATATATAAAACTCTATATACTAAACGTTCATTAGTAGAGTTAGCAGTGACAAATTGCTGGGACTTCATGGAAACAAGGTTAAGCCTACATGGAGCAATTATTTCATCATTGGGCCCAGAAGCAGCAAGGCGGCGTGCAACAAGTGCACCAAGGTTATACTTCGTGCTATGGTTCAGTGCAGCATTAATAAAAGCAAGGTGGTAACTAGAAATGTTGTTAGTGTTCTCCCTACCAAGGATACTAGTAGCAAGATAATAAGTAAAGTATCTAAGAGCAGGAAGTTGAATGTTCCTTATCTTCCCACGCTGGGATGAGCGACCGTCATCATTGGTGATCTCTCGGTAGAGCCTCTGGAGGTTTGCTGGTCTATCTTGAATCCTGCTCGTTGTCCCGGTGGCGTTGATACCTATAATAGTACAAAAATCCACCAAGGATAAAGACATAGGACTACTATATAACTTGAATGCAACAGTTGGACCAAATTGTGTGTTCTGAAATTTAAAGCTCTTAACAAAACCTTTTGTGAGAGTGGCATACTAAGGGTTTTCATCCTCCATAAAGTTGGTGAGACCAACTCTTTCAATAAGCATACGAAAGTCATCTAATAAACCTGCACTTCTTAAAAATGTACTGCAAGGAAAGCTAGATGAGTTAACGATACCATCATCACCTTCATCGTCAATAGTCGACGCAATAACATCTTCATTATACGATGGCCTCGCTGAAGTGGAGGAGCGTGAGGGTCTCGTCCTTCTAGGAGCATCATTCCTAAATATCTCTCCAAAATTATAACTATCCATCTCTGAAATTTTTCAACAATCATCACAAAAATTAATTTCAAGCAACTATAAGGTGGAAACTACCATAGGGACCTATATGAGACCTAAACATACATCAAAACTACATTATTTCTACTCAAATCAAGCATGCAAACTCACAAAAGGTGTCACCTACAATACCCAAATACTCAAGAAATACTTCACTAAACAAAACTCTACTTGGATCACACTACAAGAAATATGCTATCTTGTGACTCTCAATATTGGTCACCGAATGGTCATGTATGTTCATTTGCGACCTTTTTGTGACCAAAATCACTTGGTCAGTTTACGAGCGTCACCAATGAACCAATATGACCTTCTGTAGCCAAAATAGAAGGTCATGGACTCTGTGACCAATTGTTCTGGTCACTCCCAACCTGGCCAAGCCCCGTAAGATCCAATGTGGCAAATCTGACGTGGCAAAAATGTGACCAACTGAAATGGTCGTGGATCAAAAATGGCCCAGTCCAGTTCAGCGTTTTATATGGGCCAAGCCCAACAATTTCAGCCCATCTACTTATTATCCCTATCAATTTTCGATTACTACATGAGCCAAGATAAAAAAAATATTAAGCCCCTTTTCTTTACTGGACCATGGCCTTTTTATTCTCAGCCCTTTACTGTATTTTTTGTTGGGCCCTAGCTATTTTTCCTGGAATTTATTTCGGATTATTTTAGAAGGGAACCAATTCTTGTTGGGCCATGACCATCTTTACTCCAATTATTTGTCTAGAATAGTTTCGGCCCTAGGCATATTTAGCCAAGTTACACATATACATACATAATTATATATAAATTCAAATTTAAAACTTCAGGACAAATTCAAACCATTCATATTACATCACATAACACATTTCTAGGGTTTACATAACACAACAAATAATCTCAGGAATGTAGAAGGAACAGAGAGAATACACAATAAGACATTTATCACTGGTAAACAGAGTATCAGGAGTAGTACATTGCTCCAGCTGGTAACAGAGTATCACTGGTAATCTTCATTGCTCCAGCTGGTAACAGAGCATCACTCGTAACCTTCGGGAGCAGTACATTGCTCTAGCTGCTACAATCCGGAGTAGTACAATGCTCCAGATGCTAAAATCAACAGAGTATCACTGGTAACCTTTCGGAGCACATCTTCTACTACCCTTTCCTTGAAGTACAATTTAATCTATTGGAGCTAGATTTCCTGTGATAGTGGACTTGATTGTCAAAATAGTCTCATTCTTCACGCAGGAAAGAAGAAAAGGAGTAAATGCATTTACACGTTCCAACCAATGATAAAATGGCACAGGTTAAGGCCAGAACTTGGATATGAATCGCCGTAACAGAAGATAAACATTGGCTGAGTTCCTGGAAGTCGATCGACCTGGAAGCAACAACCAGACTACCATCAGCAGATGGTGCATACTACATGAAGGAAAAACAAATATGTGATGCATTCATATAGAGAACTCCTAGGAAAGAGAGAGATACCGTTCAAGAGCATGGGCTCCATATTCGAGTTCAAAAGTTGGTGATCCGAGGGGTGGGGAAGAACTAGCTCTCTTTCTGCATAAAGATTAAAAACCCAACTAGTAACACCTAGGAAAAGGTACTTGCAAAATTATAGCAGCATCTGTGTGCATATGTTGGTCCCAGAAATCTAAAACAGATTTTCCATGCAATGAACATGTTTTATTGTTGATCTAAGTATGTCAAGCAAAATAGAAAGACTAGGGCATGCAAACAGTAACTAGAAATACTAGGGCATGCAAGCAGTAACTCACAAGTGGCATAACTAGAAAGACTAGACACGCAAACAATAACTCATGAGTGTGTGCTAGATTTTTTGGAACTATTACAACAAAAAATGTTAAGAAAAAGGTACTAAAAAACAGTCACATACATATGGTGTCTAGTATGTGGTAAAGAACTGGCTGATATGTGGTAACCACAGCTCAGTATGTGGTAACCACGGATATTTTGGAACTATTTTGATTTTCTAGTTACTTAAATAGGTAAAAAAACTGGCTGGTATGTGGTAGTAAAGTGTTGCACTATAATTGTAGCAAGCGCAGTGGAGGTGATACTGTTACATACAGGCAACTATGCATGCATATACATGAGGAAAACTTGCTGGGGGTGGAGAGAGTGAGGTTAACTTGTCGGGAGCATACTTAGTAATGCCGGCACAGTGGCCCATCCCTTTGCTAGAGCGGGCAGCTGGTGGCCTGTTGGGCGACATCAAATGGTGCCAGCATCTAGAAGCGGCACCAACTCGATAGAGGCGCTGTCTGAGACCTACAAAACACACACAAGCAGATTAGCTGTTAAGTTCAAGAATGAGAGTTGCTCATACATAGATCATGGTCATGAAGTTCATACTTGGAATGAATCATGTATTGTGATGCACAATAGTAGAGGGCACAAACAGAACAATCAAAATAGGAAGTGACTAAAGCAAAACTATACTTCAGTGCATAATAATCTCTCTGATCAATCTATTCGGTGATAGAATAACTAGACATGAAACGACACTTCTTACATGAGGTACCAGACTACAAACTAAACATGAAACCATATTATGCAAGGATCAGGTGTGTGATATAGCTAGTGGTAGAACGATGTAAAAAAATGGAGCTCTAGTCCCTGCACATGTTTTATTATATAGGATAACCAAGGACTAAATACGATCCATGAGTATGCACCAGCAAGCAAAGAAGTACACATCTTAACAACCCAGTGCATTTGGTATAATAAAGCAACTTCCTAAAAACAGAACAACTACATCTTGACAACCCAAGCAAGGAGAACCGCGGGATGACCTACCCTAAGAATCTCTGAGAGGACCTAGGGGCTGACATGCTTGCAACTTAGCACGCCGTAGCTTGTCGCAGGTAGCCTGCCCAAACAACACTTGGTTGTTCACAACCTCCTTGGATCTGATCCACTTCTGCAACCCACAACATAAAATAGTAAATGCTTCGACTTAAGGTACTATGTGGATTGCAGTAGCTACTAAAAATGCACAACTAGACTAAATGCTTAAATTTTATTACAAGGGCAGGTATATGGGTATAAAAACAAACACGAAAGGAACAACAATCTATTTAAAGTACTTCAGGTTTGAGCCATTTTCGATACTACAATCAATCGATGCAGCCAAACATGCAATTCATGGACACTTTTGACAATAATGTCCGCATTGGACACATCCAGAAATAAAATTAGACATAATGCCCAATGACCTAAGAATGGTACATATTTAAGATCTGACACAACCAGAATTGAAATCACTCAATCCTTCAGTGACCTACAATAAATTTAGTACACAACAGGAAACGAAATCCAACACATGACAAGATACACGATGCAACAAGCAACCATGAGAACTGTAGGACAAGATACACAATACATCAACTAGTTTTTCAAGTCCTAAGATGCAATTACATGGGAACAGCTTACACGAGCTTGTAAGAAACAAAATCTAAATACCAGGCTTCAGACATGACGGTTCTCTAGGGAGGGAGAAATCCAGACATCAGGCAACTTGCGAGATTTAGACAAAAGGAACTTGAAGGAACCATAACCCTAGATTAGACGTACGGGGGTAGCATTCCCCCACGAGATCAGGACCGGGGTAGACATGTGAGGGGCATTACCTGACCTAGGGTTCCCCGGCGGAAGGACGGCCAGGGATGCGTCCGGGGCCGTGTAGGAGGAAGGAGCCACGTTGGGGGCTGGGTCTCGCCGCCACCGCAAACCTTAGCTACACCACGCACACTCCACGGTCCGGCCAACTCGATGGAGCGCTGCGCATCGAAGCCCGCACGCGCGCTCCGGCGAGCGAGCTAGCCGTGGTCGCTGCACGGAGGCTCTCTGTGGATCTTGAGTGTGTAGGAGGCCGAGCGAGGATGCAATAAAGTTGACATGGAGGGCTCAGGAGCAGAGCTCGCGGTGGCGGTTAGGTGATGCCAGATGAAGGAGGCCGCGGCAGGAGAAAGACGAGGTAGGGGATGTGAGGGTGGGCGGTTGTGGTGTCTGGATCGATCGATGTGAGGGTCGCTGTCGCCGTAGCTAGATTTGTCGGAGGATGTGAGAGAGAGGGGGCGGGATGGAAGAGAGGAGGGAGGAAGCGATGAAGCTAGGGTTTGACGCGGGCGCGCTGGCGAAGCGTCGGTTTTATTCCGGACGCGTGCTCTCCCGACCGTCGGATCGGGTATCCGACGTCTCGAGGTGCTCCCGGTGTTGCCAAACAGGCCTAATGGGTATGGGCTAGGGTTTCAGTGGGGATTTAGGCTCGGGCGCTGGAGTGAGGTAGTTGGGCCGTGGCTGGTTTGGCTGGCCCTTTTGCCATTTTTTGTTGGTTTTTATATTTGATTATAAAAAATAGATGCACCTATTTTAAAAAGTTAGAGGAAACAGACACACTTCAAATGTTACAATTTTTGGACATGATGAAATATTGATTAGTGCATAATATCATGAAGACATGAGTAAAGTTTTCTTTTTCTTCGGATAAAACTTTATTTTTCATTTTTCGAGTGCGGAGAAAGGATTTTTTGTGAAGTGCATACTAGAAATAAGTTGAAATTTTTGAACACAATATTTTATGATATTAGTATACCTTATTTTAAGTATGAATGACAAAAAAATTTCCTCTAAAGAGAAATACATATACCTCTTTTGAAAAGACAAATTCCCGTCGATTCAGCTGAAACCGGCCCAAATTTGAACTATAGGTGACTCGTAGCTTACTCGTGATTTTTTGCAAAAATCATTTTTAGGTTTCAGAGATATGCCAATATTTACTAAAGATTCAACACCTAGGTACGAACGGTCATGTCCCCCGTTTTGGCCGTATTTTGAAATCGGCATAAAAGGTTCAAAACATAGATAACCTTCACAATATGTCATTATATGTGACCTATTATGTGACGCCCCGGGATCGGGCACTATGCAGATTTCGGCATTTCCACCCAAATCCGCATAATAACCGATTTCAGGTTGCCACTTGTGATAACATTACAACAGTTCACGAATAATCCACAACAACAACATCGGAGGTATATACAAGACGACTCAAACGAGTCAAGGATACAACTGATACAATACAAAGATCCAAATGACAGCGGAAGAAACAACATAGTGTCCGACTACGGACAAGATACAAATTGGACTAAGAGTCCTGAAGATAACCGATGGCGTCCAATCCCTGCCTAGGCCAAGCCGGAGGGATTCCCAAGCTAACATCGTCAGACTTCAAACATGCTGACTGCAATGTGGAATATGCAGCCACGAAATGGATTCGTGGGTCAGTACTATTAAGTACTGGCAAGTGGATAAACCATACTCACAAGATACCAGCGTAACCAATCATCACAAGATACAAATACTTTGGGTACAACGGAAAGGAAGGGATTATTGCAAAGAAGCGGCAGCGGGCTGCACTAACTAACTACAGAGACGCGCTACAACATCCGACTAAAAGAAAGGGATAAGATAGCGCGACAAAACCAACTATAACTACTCACCAAACAATACCCATCCAGTGTTACCCCCTACTAAGGAAGCAACCCAAGGAAACTCACACTGTTGATTAAGGTGACATTCATTTTTATGGTCGAGGTAATCTATATTAATAGTCAAGTTATCATCGTTAAGTGTATGTTGTCTGAGTACTTGTTAGCCAGCAATTTCACCAAGTCATCCATAACCGCGGACAACACGGCTTCTCGAGAAGATTAACCCTGCAGGGATGCACCAATTTGGCCGTACACCTAAAAATGACCCGCCAGATGGAAAGACCCTTCCACCAAGCGAGGCACTCAACACAACCCAACTCTTCTTGGCATCAAGCCCAAAGAACCCCGTGCAATTGAGCGCACGACTAATCAAGCCCCACGAAGAAAAGGGGACCCTCATAGCACTCTAAGAACGTGTCTCCCTAAATGCCGACTACAAAAGTTCCACCCTGGCGCCAAGGGTTTGCACCTGCATATGCATGCGGTAAATGGAAAACCCGAACTAAATGAGGCGATTTGGACGATATGCGAATCGAATCAAAGTTGCGGGGGGCGCCCATACTCGCTTCCCACATGCGGTTAGCGCGCTCATCATGGATTGGAGGACAATACCCTTTTCCTAATTAAGGTCGACACTAGCAGGCCTCAAAACCACGCCGGGCCTCCTGCAGGTGCCTTATCATCAAATTAATATTACCCAAAACATTAACATGTTGTTGATTGAATTGAAACCCAACTATCGACTAAACAGGTGATAGGACAAAGGACAACAGGACTCGAGCGCAAACAAACCTAAGCATGCTAGTACGACACAGGCCAACAAACAACAGGGTTATAGGTGTGGAGGTAAGGCAATATCGTGGCAGCAGGGTAAACATGTGATGGGATCGGAACACAAGCATCGAAAATACTAGGCTAGCATAAAGACAACGGAAAGAATCAGTAACAAGTGAGAAAAGGCAACATAGGTAGCAAGTGAGTATACTTGCCTGGAATCCAGCAAGTAGAGGTAGCAGAACTTGTCGTTGCTCACATCATCTCAGCGTCCTTTCCGCGAAGAAGCAACAAACTAGAACAAACACCGGATGCAACAATTACTTTTACGGCAAAAGATCCAGCATGACATGCGGGATGCAACGCAAAAGTACAACTTAGACAATTTAATCGGACCCGGAGTCCGGACAATTTAATTATGGTTTAAGTTGTTTATCTAACCATCATATTAAATGTTGATTAACATGCAAAACAGTAAGTAGGTGAGCTAAACAATATTAAATGGAATAGGGCACAAATGGAATTAAATAGCCCAACACATTCCGTGTTTATTAATTAGGTGGACATGCATAACACTACTAACAAGGTAAGATGCAAGATGCAAAAATGAGCATGGATGGTATATTAATGTTCCTTGCATTTTTCTGGTTGGAAAAAATATTTTACATGTTGGAATTGGATTTGAATTGCCCAAGTTATGAATTTTGCAATTTAAAAGGTGTAATTAAAGTATTGAATTACTGCACCAATTTTTAATTAGGCAAAACAGTAAACAAAGTGCATAATTGAAAAGTACAGGAAATTTTGAATGCAATACATATTTTATTTGCCCAATTTGGATTTGAATTGGTGAACTTATTCATGTTTGAAATTTAGGGGCCAAACTGCAAAAGATTTTGAAATGGCAGGGGCCTCTCTGTGATTTTCGCGCAGATGTGGATCTGACTTTCACCGCGCGCACGCATAGCCAGAGGGTCTGACCTGTGGGGCCAGGCCAGCGTGGCGCTGATTGGGTGCGGGTGAGGTGTGATTGGGCCACCGCAGCGCATGACAAGTGGGCACTGCCCTTCCGCGAAGAAATCGTCAAAAAGGTTGGTTATTTGCGCCCGCGGGGATTCGATCTCGCGCCCCTGGGCTGTGGTGCTGGTTTTGAACAGGTACAAAACTGAACGTTTAAGAGATAAAACCAACGCCTGTATTCTGACGAAACTGAAGAACAAGGACGTTTGCTGCACGGGACGGTGACACAGAACGGAATCGGCGGCGACCTGCAGCTTGCAACGCTCGATGGCGAGGCACAGAGAGCAAGGGAAGGAGAGGGGAAGGAGGTCCATGCGGACGGATGCTCACCACGGGGTTGTAGTCGAAGAAGAGAGGCTCGGGGGCATCGTGGTGCGGTTCAGAGGAGGACAGCGATGTCCTGCAGGTTTCTGAACCCTGCCGAACGGAGGAGGAGGAAGAAGGTCCCGTCCCCGATGATCTGGGACGTCTCTGGTCCCGCCGCGGTGTCGAGGACGGAGGGGACTCCAAGGGGGTTCCATTCCCGCGCTCCGCGTGCCTCCTGGTGCTCCATGGCAGCGGCGCGGTGAAGAACTTCAGTATCCGGTCATGGCTCTCGGTGGTATAGTAAAACAGAGAGAAGGAAGAGAGGGAGGGAGATGGCGGCGGAAAGGAGGGAGAGGGGAGAGGGCTAGGGTTTTGGGGATCCTCTCCCGGGTAGATAAGAACGAGGGGAAGGAGGCGAGCAGGTGAGGAGGGTGCGGCTCTGCGTGTTGAAAGCGACATGAGGGGGGTCACGTCCTCCTCGTGCGTCCGTACGGAGAAGAAACAGGGAGGTGGGCCGGGTGGAGAGGTGGTGGGCTGGGCTTGGTGGTGGGCTACCTCCCCACAAAACATTTTTTTTGTAAGAGAAGAGGGAGAGAAAAATAGACTTTGGGGAACTTTTAAAACTCGGAAAAATATGAGGTTAATTTCGATGGATTTAGAACTGAAAAAGCCCACTTATACAATGTTTTGTTTCCCAAATTTTCAAAGTTGGTACTGATTTGAAATTTGAATTGAATTTGGATGAATTTCACATTACTTGCTTTAATTAAAATTTGGACAAATGGATGGTTTTGTAAATTCAAACTTGGAGAACCCTTTTGACATACTTTTGTGTGTAACATGTTGTAAACCCATTGTAACATACCAAGTATGAACCAAGTGGTGAGATGTGAATTTGAATTCAAGTTGAAAACAACTGGAAACACCAGAAAACAAGATGGAAACACATGCCAATGCAAATGATGCATGATGCAATGCAATGCCAAATGGAAAACAAGCAATTCTATCTGAGGGAAATCCCCCGGGTGTTACATATTATCTATAAAAAATAATATACTTGGAATACGGAAGTTATCTCGAAAAAGTGTTCACAAAAATGAGCTATCATCTACGAAGATTTATGGCTTTCGGGCCAAATGACATATGTTATGGCCACATCCAGGGCATAGTTTCTTTAAATGTGCCCATATTCCACACAAATATTCATATTGGAACAAAGAACAATGTTGTCGAAGAAAGTTTTATTTTTCGTTGCATAAAAACACCATTTTTCATTTTCGGAGTGTAAAAAACGGGGTTTTTTGTGAAGCATCTACCAAAAATATGTTGCAAAATTGCACCGAATAAAATTATAAAGTTACTACACGACATTTTATATACAAAAACTCAAATTACTTCCTCTAAAAATCTTTCCATCCACCTCTTTTGAAAAAGACAAATTTCAGCCGATTCAGGTGAAACCGGGCCAAATTTGAACTACAGGTGCCTCGTAGTTTGCTCATGATTTTCTGCAAAAATCATTTTTAGGTACCAAAGAACCTATTTCAACATATATACACCAAGGGTTCATCAATATTCAACACCTATCTATGAACGGCCATGTCCCCCGTTTTGACCGTTTTGAGAAACCGGCTTAGAAAATTCATAAAAACTCGAAATGATGCAAGACCTTCGCATGGTGTTATACTAAGTGACATAGTATCCATAAAAAATAATTAACTTGAAATAAGGAAGTTATCTCGAAAAAGTGTTCACAGAAATGAGCTATCATCTACGAAGATTTATGGCTTTCGGGCCAAATGACGGATGTTATGGCCACATCCATGGCATAGTTTTTTTAAATGTGCCCATATTCCACAAAAAGATTCATATTGGAACAAAGAACAATGTTGTCGAAGAAAGTTTTATTTTTCGTTGAATAAAAACACCGTTTTCCATTTTCGGAGTGTAAAAAACTGTTTTTTTTTGTGAAGCATCTACCAAAAATATGTTGCAAAATTGCAACAAATAAAATTATAGAGTTATTAAACCACATTTTATATACAAAAACTCAAATTACTTCTTCTAAAAATCTTTCCATCCACCTCTTTTGAAAAAGACAAATTTCAGCCGATTCAGTTGAAACCGG
Organism: Alopecurus myosuroides; assembly: GCA_028641055.1. Taxonomy (NCBI): domain Eukaryota; kingdom Viridiplantae; phylum Streptophyta; class Magnoliopsida; order Poales; family Poaceae; genus Alopecurus; species Alopecurus myosuroides. Next base: position 339,701,877 of record CM054062.1, read on the forward strand.
GTCAAATTTGAACTACAGGTGCCTCGTAGTTTGCTCGTGATTTTTTGCAAAAATCATTTTTAGGTACCCAAGTACCTATTTCAACATAGATATACCAAGGGTTCATCAATATTCAACACCTATCTATGAACGGGTATGTCCCCCGTTTTGACCGTTTTATTTTTCGTTGAATAAAAACACCATTTTCCATTTTCGGAGTGTCAAAAACGGTTTTTTTTATGAAGCATCTATCAAAAATATGTTGCAAAATTATACTACATAAAATTATAAAGTTATTGTACCACATAAATTTATTTGACGGAAAATAGAATTCAAAATCAAAATCTATAAAAGATAACATAAATGAAAGAGAGAAAAAAGAACAACCGAGCTTAGCCGGCCCAGCCCAGGCCGAGTTGTCTATTGGATTACTAGACTTTTTTTCATTTGGGCCTTGGCCCAGGACGGGTTAGTTAAGTGCAAAATGTTTTCCTGCTAGTATATAACAAGACCGGCCCGTGGCTCTTGTTGTAGAGTGTGTTTCGTGGTTTGGTGAAGATCGTGAGTTCGATCCCTCCTGCCAACACAATTATTTTGATGCGCGTCGGGTCCCGCTCGTCAGCTCGCGGGTCCCCGTTGTCAGGGCGCGCTGAAATAAATGTTAAATACTCACAGTTTGGTAGAAAATCACAACCCGTGAGGTCGAGTGGTGGTTAGTCCGGTCGGATTGTTCCCTGGAGTGGTATGGTAGAGGTTCGAATCCCCTTTGGCCCATTTTTATGCTAATTTTAGCACAAACGAAATGAACCCTGTGGGACCCGTCCGTCAGCACTTCTTGGCCATGTCAGCTTGGTGGTGGCCCCTGTGTATATGATAGGTAGGCGAGATTGCTGAGTTGTCCTCCCAGTCAGATAGGTATGCAAAACATGACACATGGACATGACACGTAGGCAAAAAATGACACATGGACTTGACACGTAGACAAAAAATTGACACATGGACTTGACACGTAGGCGAAACTGCTGAGTTGGCAAGTTTGACCATTTAATTTGGTCTCAATAGGGCAATATTTTGGTCTCAATAGGGAGGTAACTTGCATTGTGACCAAATCGTGTACATGTTTTGACTCTCTCAAACAATTGGCTCGAGGTATGTGACCAATGTTTTCAGGGTCACCGCCAGAAGGTCACTAGTTGACATATTTGTTGTAGTGTCATCGGAGGAGTCACATACCGGAGATCAAACACACCAAATATCAGCACAAATGATGGGCTGAAGAAGGAGATCAAAAATCCATAGGATGAACAGCAAGAACACTGATGCATGTAAAATGCATAGATGAATTTTGCATATTTTCACATGGTTTTCTATTACATATTGCATCATATAAGGGTATAATTCAATGTTTTATAGTATTTTGGGGTTAAATTACAAAGTCTCCCAACTTTTATGGAATTAACCCTGCCTGTCAGAAACCCCGTTTTCTATATTTTTGACGTTTCAGGGGGCAAACTTCCGCGAAATCACCTGAAAATCTACGGGGGTCATTTTCTTGGAAGGAAAGACTTGCGGGCGAAGAATCCACGAGAATTGGGCAAGGAGGCCCAAAAGAGGACCCTCCACGCGGCCAGATTCCTTGGCCGCGTGAGAGGCCCCCTTTTGGCCCTTGTGGCCCCAATTCCTTCCATCTTTGACTTACCGACTCCGTCTTGACCTAAAACCGACTATAAAAAGGGCCCCCCGTACCCTTACGGAGAGGAGCGCCGCCGAAACAGAGACATGGAGTTCCAGATTGGAGGGGGGAAACTCCGGCGGGGCGCCGCCGGTGTGATCTCCTACCCCTCCAACGTCATCTCCATCGACATCTCCATGAAGAGGGAGTAGTCCACCCCAGGGCTATGGGTTTGTGGAAGTAGCACTTGTATCTCTCTCTCTATGTGCTTCACTAATTAGATCCGTATGAGCTGCCTCACATGATTACGGGCACCGTTGTAATTCCTATGTGGTGGATCTTTTTTATGAGTTATTGAATCTGAGATTGCAATTGTTTCTCTTGAGTTATTTGAGTAGATGTATCTTATGTACCCCGTTCTTATTTGCTAGCTTTGATCAATCTAGTTCTTGAGAGCATGTGTGGGGTGATGGGTGCATTAGTTGGAGTAACGTGGGGTGGCTAGTGCTGTGAAAGTGACAGAAGTTCAGCGATCCGCTTAGGTTTTGTTAAACCTTTCTTAGTTACCTCACTAGGGATAAAAAGGAGTACCTTGTTACCGGGGATTTGAAGTGACACTAATCAATCTCCATGACTAGATCTAGCAAGTTCTTACTTCAACTTCATGTCACATTGCTTAAAGCTATACTCTGGTTTTTCCTTAATTATCGAGGTGTTATGATTTATTTCGCATCTTGGTGGAGTATAAGAGGGATCAATATGACCGTAGAGATCTCTATGCTAGGACGTGATGCCCATATGAAAGTACTCAATGTTAAACATGTTATTGTAATCTCACATGTAATTCTTTATGTCCACCTTCTACCACTTTATTTGAGAGAATGCAAGTGTGAAACCATGAACCCCGGTCCTATTTTAATTATAAGAAAACACTCTAGTTACTTTGCTGCAATTTACTTTACTTGCACTTTACTTTACTTGCATCTCCAATTCGAATTTACATTATCTCCATCACCACTTGGATCACAAAAATACAAAAACAATCCATTGCATATTTATTTTCTCATTTGCATTTAGTAGTAGATTTAATTATTGCACATTTACTTTCAGTTTTGCATTGCAATTTAGAAGTCTCACACCTTGTGCTTAACCACTTGGTGAGGTTGAGGGCACAAAATTCTCTACTTGTTTGCAGGATCCTGGAGGAAGCTTGGAAGACAACTTCTGAAATACTAGCTCCCCAAGAGTTCGATATAAACCCTCGAGTCACCCTCGTGGGGAAGAAGGCTTGCCACTAGCTACACACTCTGCACTTGGAGTCTCAACCTAGCCATCAAGCGTTTTTCTGGCGCCGTTGCCGGGGAGCCATAGGTGAAGGAGTTGTCCAAGGGAGCTCACAAGAAGTCTTCATCACCAACAAGGTGTGCAAACACCTAAGCTTGGGGAGGTTGCACCTACGTGAGTACCGTCCTTTCTATCTCCACCTTCTTTCAAGTAGATTGTTTTGTTTCTTGTCTTGTTTTTGTTTTTGTTCTTGTTTTTGTTTTGTCTTGCATATTTTATTTTAGTTTGCATTTTAGTTTTGCATTTAGTTATCTAGATTATTTTAGTATTTCGAATTTGCTTAGTTACTTTACTTTTGTTTTGCATAAAAAATTAAAAACTACATAAAAACTTGGAAAATGGAGCAGAGAACTTATTGGCCATTCAGTGTTAGGAATTTCCCTTAAGAGCTAAATATTCCCGTTGAAAAATTAGAGGTAGATCCTAGTGTTATTAAAATGATTTATGAATCTCGTTTCTATGGAAAGCCTAAAGAAGACCCTTTGTTCCATCTTAAGAAATTTGATGAAAGATGTAAAACTTTGAACTTGAATCATGCAAACATCAACACTACTAAAGTTAAACTCTTTCCCTACTCACTAGGAGGCAAAGCATTAGATTGGATATTAAGATGGCCTCCTAGCAATTTTACTACTTGGTTCAACTTAAGGGCTGCATTTATTGAAAGGTTTTGTCATGCTGAAAAGAATTACAATGTTAAACAATTGCTCATTACCTTTAAACAAGAAAAATATGAATGAATGATACAAGCATGGGAGAGATTTAGAAGTAGAGCATATGGAATAGGGCATAGCTTTAGAGATTGGATACTTATGCATATGTTTTATAAGGGACTTTCTGAAACTTCTAGAGACTTTTTAGATAATAAATGTGGGGGATCTTTTACTAGTACTAATGCTGCAAATACCCATGTTTTTCTTGAAATTTTGCTCCTAGAGGTTAAAATTAAAGAGAGCTTAAAAAAGGCTGAAGTACCCGAGGATATTTTTGATGATCGCTATGAGATTTTTAATATGCATAATAGAAAAGGAAAAGTAGAGGAAATTATGATGCTTACTGAAATTAAGGATCCATTGCTTGATTTAGAAAAAAAGTAGCTTGCAAGAACTTATTGCTACTCTAAAAATATTTGCTAGTGATCCCACTATAAATGTTAATCAACCTGGCTTTGGATCTTATATTGCTAATCATGTCTTGCAAGAAAAAATTGCTAGGTACAAGAATGAGGCCATGATACCTCCTAAGCTTGGGGATGCATGGATCCCCAAGGTGCTAGTTTCAATTGGAAAAGAAATTCACCATGCTATGTTAGATCTAGGTTCTAGTGTATCGGTACTCTCTAAAGAATTATATGAATTGCTAGAACTAGAAAATTTAGAAAAATGCTCAAGTGAATTTGTCCTTGCTGATAAATCTACTATACATTCTGTAGGACAAGTAAAAGATGTTATGATTGAATTGCACATGACTTTCTTACCCGTTGATTTCATTATTATGGATATGGGGGATAAATCCCCTAGTCCTATTATTTTGGGTAGACCTTTTCTTCGTACTACAGGTGCAATCATAGACTCCAAGGAAGGGAATGTCAAGTTTCAGTTCCCTCACAAGAAAAGAATGGAGCACTTCCCAAGGAAGAGGGGCACGCTGAAGAACAAGCTCCCTCATGAGCTTTATCCCTCTTGATTATCAAGTAAGTAAAGCCTAGCTATATGGCTATAAAGAAAGCGCTTTACGGGAGGCAACCCGGTTGTTTTTGTTTGGATTTTCCTAGTGTCCTCTTGCTTTCTCAAGAGATTAGTTTTTTTGTTTTAATTCTGGAGTTTTCAATAAAGAGTCAAGTCAAACCCATTTGGACTTATAAGTTGCTATCCTAGTGCATGAAATTTCTGTTTCAGCACTAGTCTACTCACCGTATGATTTTACGTTTTTTATTTGTATGTCGGATTGAGCTAATTTTTTATTATGTTCTGAAACTTTTAGTCCTCTGTAAGCAAAAAAATTGGCTTAATTTTTTGACGACTCTAGCTTAGGGAAAAGTGTTCGTTTTGCTGCTGCTTCTTTTCTGGACAGATTCTGCCTTCTTTTGTTTTATGCACTCTTTGGGCTTGGGAATCAAATTTCCATGATTCTTTCAAGCAAGAGAGTGAACATACAACATAATGAACCTTATTTTATATCTACTGGAGCATTTGATTTGAAATTTTTCACAACAAGCATGTGATTTGTTTGTCCTTGCTAATCTCACCCCACAGAAAAAGAATGGGAGAAACATGTTTTGTGAAGTTTTTTCACAGGTAATAGAGGAGCTGCGCCTCAAGACATCCAAGAATGGTGAAAGCTATAAGCTTGGGGATGTGATGAACACCCCACTGGAGCTACACTCTTTTGGTTAGCACACGTCTACTTTCTGTTTTTCTAAGCAAAGCATTTATCGTAGAGACTTGAAGCGTCTAGTTTTTGTTTTTATTTTTGTTTTGATAAGACCACCACCATCATTTTATATGATATTGAGCTACTGGAGTTTGGGGTTGGAATGTATTGGATGCTAGTATTATGACTTGGAATAGGGATGCCATGGTTGATTTGAAGAGCTACATATGTTTGCATGATTTATAGGCTTTTTATGTGTAGAAATTTGCAATAATGTTGTCTTGAGCTATCTCTTATTCATGTCCTTGATGTTAATTGCTGGTTTATTTAGTTTGTCATGAAATGAGTAGTTCCATGGACATATGCATGCATAGTAGCTGGTCAACTATCTCCCTCTTGCTAGCCCAAAAATTTAAAAATTCCAACAAGTAAAAACTTGTTTCCAACACTCCTTAGCCAAGTATTTCCAGTGAGTCCACCATATATTCCCATTAGCTTCATTGCTATTCCGAGTATGTTCACCATGTTATTGTGTTATTTATTTTATAAATTAAGATATTCACTTTATTAATTGTCATGGGTTGAACTTGGGATAGGACTCTCACGAACTTTTGAAGGCACACTTTACTTTTTATGCATCTAATAAACATGACCCAATAATGGGAGCCACAAGTTTTGCGTTTGACAAGTGTGTGGTTGGGAGCTAGCTATAAACGTGTATCACCGGAAAGCTTTCAACATTGCACAAAAAATTTACATTTGGTTGATATCATGTACTTTTTTTTTGGACTCCTGCCATGCCGAAATGAAATAGAGGAATAGTAAGTTTTGATGAGTAAGTATCTATATGACTAGAGAAACGCATTGGGCCGCTAACCCAAGCCATGCTTTATCATGGTGGAAATTTACTTACAGCTTGAGTGACTCTACAACACATCCTATAATAAAATAAGAAGCTATGCATAACATTGAATGAAAATAAAAAGGATGATGAGTCTACTCCGTTTGTTCATCTTGTCATTGTAACATGGGCTTGTTTCCATGTCATGGGGCAAGAGGTACCTCTTTGCGGTTCTCTATGATGTCATTAATACTTATTATGATTGTACAAAGCTTATTAGGAATCTTAAGTTGAGTAATCATGGAGTAGGTTTTCACACTCACGGGGCATGAGGCTTTCAACCACCTTGTCATTCTCATTACTTCAATACTCACAATTTTAAGATGCTAGTGATAAAGGGGCAATGAGATTCCTAGATCAATGGATACCACATTTCAATTAGTAATTTTAATTGAATAATTTAGAGGCTAAATAAGACTTGATCATGTTTTACCTCTACTCAATTTTCTCCAAAGTGTCCACTATATTTTCTATTCTCCATTATGCTATTCTTTGACCAATATAGGATTTTATTTTTCATTTTGTGTATGCATTTGGTCCGTAGTGCTTTTATTTCATTATACACTTTGTGAACTTTCATGAAGCATCTTTGCTTGCATATTTGATATTTCTTACAACATGAATTGTATATTGCTACTCATTTCTAGTATTAATCATTTGATTATATGTAGCATGAATAATCCTCCTTGATATCCCATGATTGTTTCAATATGCAAACCCATCTTACTTTTATCACCTTCATACTCGAGGACGAGCATGGGTTAAGCTTGGGGATGTTGATGCATGTAAAATGCATAGATGAATTTTGCATATTTTCACATGGTTTTCTATTACATATTGCATCATATAAGGGTATAATTCAATGTTTTATAGTATTTTGGGGTTAAATTACAAAGTCCCCCAACTTTTATGGAATTAACCCTCCCTGTCAGAAACCCCGTTTTCTATATTTTTGACGTTTCAGGGGGCAAACTTCCGCAAAATCACCTGAAAATATGTGGGGGTCATTTTCTTGGAAGGAGAAGACTTGCGAGCGAAGGATCCACGAGAATTGGGCAAGGAGGCCCAAAAGAGGACCCTCCACGCGGCCAGATTCCTTGGCCGCGTGAGAGGCCCCCTTTTGGCCCCTGTGGCCCCAATTCCTTCCATCTTCGACTTACCGACTCCGTCTTGACCTAAAACCGACTATAAAAAGGGTCCCCCGTACCCTTACGGAGAGGAGCGCCGCCGAAACACCGAAACAGAGACTTGGAGTTCCAGATTGGAGGGGGAAAACTCCGGCGGGGCGCCGCCGGTGTGATCTCCTACCCCTCCAACGTCATCGCCATCGACATCTCCATGAAGAGGGAGTAGTCCACCCAAGGGCTATGGGTTTGTGGAAGTAGCACTTGTATATCTCTCTCTATGTGCTTCACTAATTAGATCCGTATGAGCTGCCTCACATGATTACGGGCACCGTTGTAATTCCTATGTGGTGGATCTTTTCTATGAGTTATTGAATCTGAGATTGCAATTGTTTCTCTTGAGTTATTTGAGTAGATGTATCTTATGTACCCCGTTCTTATTTGCTAGCTTTGATCAATCTAGTTCTTGAGAGCGTGTGTGGGGTGATGGGTGCATCAGTTGGAGTAACGGGGGGTGGCTAGTGCTGTGAAAGTGACAGAAGTTTAGCGATCCGCTTAGGTTTTGTTAAACCTTTCTTAGTTACCTCACTAGGGATAAAAAGGAGTACCTTGTTACCGGAGATTTGAAGTGACACTAATCAATCTCCATGACTAGATCTAGCAAGTTCTTACTTCAACTTCATGTCACATTGCTTAAAGCTATACTCTGGTTTTTCCTTAATTATCGAGGTGTTATGATTTATTTCGCATCTTGGTGGAGTATATGAGGGATCAATATGACCGTAGAGATCTCTATGCTAGGACGTGATGCCCATATGAAAGTACTCAATGTTAAACATGTTATTGTAATCTCACATGTAATTCTTTATGTCCACCGTCTACCACTTTATTTGAGAGAATGCAAGTGTGAAACCATGAACCCCGGTCCTATTTTAATTATAAGAAAACACTCTAGTTACTTTGCTGCAATTTACTTTACTTGCACTTTACTTTACTTGCATCTCCAATTCGAATTTACATTATCTCCATCACCACTTGCATCACAAAAATACAAAAACAATCCATTGCATATTTATTTTCTCATTTGCATTTAGTAGTAGATTTAATTATTGCACATTTACTTTCAGTTTTGCATTGCAATTTAGAAGTCTCACACCTTGTGCTTTACAACCACTTGGTGAGGTTGAGGGCACAAAATTCTCTACTTGTTTGCAGGATCCTGGAGGAAGCTTGGAAGACAACTGCTGAAATACTGGTTCCCCAAGAGTTCGATATAAACCCTCGAGTCACCCTCGTGGGGAAGAAGGCTTGCCACTAGCTACACACTCTGCACTTGGAGTCTCAACAAAGGTGGTAGTGGTGAAAATAAAAGTATGGGTGGTGAAAACATGCATAACCTCAGTAATCAGGGTGAAAACATCAGGAAAACATGCATAAGGATGGTGGAAAACATGATTGTACTCAAGTAACAATGTAATAACAGAAGTAAACATGGTGAAAACATAATGGGGAAGGTGAAAACATAGTGAAAACATTGCCCATTTCATTTAAAATCATTTTGTTAACAAGGGTGATCAAGTCTTGCTACAAAAAAAAATATGAAACAAAACTTTGTTTCTCACTAAATACTCATGTTACCTCAACCTTGATAGACATAGTCCCAATCATAATAATTTCATATTCTTTGGGTGGCTTTGGAATAGGACAATAAAATTCTCCAATCTTGATGGTCTCAATATTTTTAATGGAATTTAGACCATATTTTCTATCAATCTTCTTGGGAAAATAAACAGTGTGCTCTTTATCATTAACATTAAAAGTAATTTTCCTTGATTGCACTCAATAACAGCCCCTGCAGTATTAAGAAAAGTTCTTCCAAGAATAATAGACATATTATCATCTTTAGGCATTTCCAACACAACAAAGTTAGTTAATATCAGACAATTATTTACAACTTGAACAGGAACATCCTCACATATACCCACAGGAATAGCGGTAGACTTATCAACCATTTGCAAAGATATATCAGTTGGTATAGATTTTTCTAGGAGGAGTCTTTCATAGAGAGTAAAAGGCATGACGCTAACTCCAGCTCCTAAATCACACAAAGCAGTTCTAACATAATTATTTTTAATAGAACAGGGAATAGTTGGTATACCAGGATCTCCAAGCTTCTCAGGAACCTTGCCATTAAAAGAGTAATTAGCAAGCATAGTGGAAATCTCCTCATTAGGAATCTTCCTTTTGTTAGAGACAATATCTTTCATATATTTTGCATAAGGAGGCAATTTAATAGCATCAGTTAAAGAAATTTGCAAGAACAAAGGTTTCATCCATTCACAAAACTTGTTATAGTGTTCTTCTTCCTTAGATTTGTGTTTCTTATTAGGAAAAGGCATTGTTTTTTGTACCCAAGGTTCTCTCTCATTACCATGTTTATTAGCAATGAAATCTTCCTTAGTATACTTTGGAGTTTTAGTTTGCTTTTGAGGTTCGGCTACAGGTTCTTCTTTATCAGAAGCATCATTCTTTTCATTACCACTTTCAGTTTCAGCATCAGAGATAGATATACTATTAGAATCTTTAGAAGGCTTAGAGGATACTACAACAGTTTTATGTTTCTTCTTCTTTTTCTTCTTAGTATGAATAACATTATTATTAGTTTGCTGAGAATCTTGTTCAATTCTTTTAGGAGGTCCCTCAGGATATAAAGGATCTTGTGTAGCAATACCACTTCTAGTTCTTATTTCATAAGCATGTTTTTTTAGAAGCATTAACTAGCAAATCTTTTTGCACGTTAGCAAGTTGATCAATTTGAGTTTGAACCATTTGAAAATGTTTAACAAGCATTTTAACATCATTAGAGGTTCTTTCTATAATGCCATGCAAATTATCAATAGCTCTAGAGTTTTCCATTAGGTGATTTTGCACTCTCATATTAAAATTATCTTGCTTAATAACATAATTATCAAATTCACCTAAACATTGATCAGGAGGTTTATTATAGGGAATATCTCTACTATCAAAATATTGGAGAGAGTGTACCACAATGGTGGATGAGTAAGGTATTGGCTTACATAATTCTTCTATAGGTGGAAGATTCTTCACATCTTCAGATTTAATACCCCTCTCTTTAAGAGATTTCTTAGCTTCTCTCATCACTTCATCATTTAATTCAATCATTCCCCTCTTCTTGGGTGTTGGTGTTGGTGTAGGTACTGGAGTAGGGGTCGGCTCAGGCTCAGGCTCAATCATAGTCCAATCATCATGATTTTGGCTTATTTTAGCCATTAATTTCTCAGCTTCTTCTGGAGTTCTTTGCCTGAAAACACAACCAGCACAACTATCTAGGTATGTCCTAGACTCAACAGTTAGTCCATTATGGAATAGCTTATGCCCAGGTGTAGCCCTAACTAAAGAACAGAACCTTGCCCAAGATACATGCAATTTATCTCCTTCCAATTGCTTGAAATTAAATATATTTTGGTAAAGCAACATGTTGAGCACTAATAGGAAAATATTTCTAAAAGAAAACATTAACCAAACCAATAGGACTATCAATAGATCCAGGAGACAAATTGTTAAACCAAGTTTTAGCTCCATCTTTTAATGGGAAAGGGAATATTTTAGCAACAAAGTAGCCACGTTTCTTAAAATCATCAGAGAATAAACTACTCAAAGAGGAGAGCTCATTCATATGTTTCATATCACTTTCATTTTCAGTACCACAAAAAGGTTCTTTCTCAACAATAGATATGTAAGATAAATCAAGAGAGAAATCATAATCCTTATCCCTAATATTAATGGGAGAGGTGGCAAACTTAGCATCATGAGATAATTTATATTTAACAGCACGACTTTCAATAAGACTCATAACAACATATTTTTCCTTCATAGCATGTATTTCATCAGTAATGTCATCATTAAGTTCAATATAGGAATCATCAAAATCATCACTAGGATTCTCTATAAGCTCAGTTGAAACAACATGAGTAACAGGATTTTTATCAGGAGTTTCAGTGTTTGCAATATTTTTAGCTTTAGCAGTAGTAGCATCTAAGAAAGGACCGAGAGAACCACTCTCATCAAACACAGTAGAAGCATCATCAAAAGTATCAGAAATATTTTTAGATTGAACAGAAGTATCATGTGTAGCATGTGGTGGTGTAAGCAGCTTACTCATATTAGACGGTGAATCAAGAGCAAGAGAGGTGTTCAGAGTTGTACCTCTTCTTGTAGTGGACGGTAATATAGGAAACTTTCCATCACGAGTCTTACCCGTGATGAATAATGGCAGTAGATAATAATACTCTCCGGTGAGCTCACAAATAAAGCTATGCTCCCCGGCAACAGCGCCAGAAAATAGTCTTGATGACTCACAAGTATAGGGGATCGCAACAGTCTTCGAGGGAAGTAAAACCCAAATTTATTAATTTGACACAAGGGGAGCCAAAGAATATTTGTGAGCTTTAACAAGTGAGTTGTCAGTTCAAATGCACCTGAAAGTACTTTTGTTCGTAGTGGTTTATCAGTAGTAATATTTTTATAGCAGCAGCAGTAGTGAAATAATAGCAGCAGTGGAATGAAAACAACAGTGGTGGTGTTTGAAGTAAACAGCGGGATAAAATACTGTAGGCATAGGGATGGATGAACGGGCGTTGCATGGATAAGATAGTTCATATAATAATATAGACATGGGCATTGCAGATAAATAAGATAAAACATCCAAGCACCAAGTAACCGTAGGCATGTGTTCCGTAAATATTTATACGTGCTCGCAATGAGAACTTGCACAACATCTTTTGTCCTACCAACCCGTTTTCAGCGGGGCCTCAAGGGAACTACTGGTAATTAAGGTGTTCCTTTTAATAGAACACCGGAGCAAAGCATTAACACTCCATGAACACATGTGATCCTCACATCATAGCCATCCCCTCCGGTTGTCCCAATTTCTGTCACTTCAGGGCCTCGGATTCCGGACAACGAAATGTGTAAACAACTTGCAGGTATGATCAAGAAACAATAATGATCATTGTGATTCAATAACATGTTCAGATATGAGATCATGGTACTCGGGCCCAAAGTGGCAAGCATTAAGCATAACAAGTTGCAACAATGTCAATAGCACTAATAGAAGATACTAGGCACTATTCCCTAACAATCACAACATTATTACATGAACAATCTCATCCAATCCCTACCACCCCCTTCAGCCTACAGCGGGGAATTACTCACACATGGATGGGGGAAACATGGATGGTCGATGGAGAGGCGTTGGTGATGACGATGGCGATGATCTCCTCCACTTCCCCGTCCCGGCAGGGTGCGAGAACATGAACTTCTGATCCCCGAATGGAGGTTCAGGGTGGGGGCGTACGAACTTCTTTCTGGAAAACTATCAAACCCCCTCGGGTTTTAGGGTTGAAGGCTACTTGTAGTCGAAAGGGGAGACCGAGGGGGATCTTGGTGGCCCACACCACCTGGTGGCGCGGCCAGGGGGCGCCAGGGGGTGGTGTGGCCCCCCTCTGGTCCCTCTCCTGGCCTCCTTTTGGCTCCCGGGGTCTTCTGGTGCTTTAAGGCCAATGGGGTCTTTTCTGGGCAATTTCCCAAAAGTTGATTTTTCTGCACAAAAACGAGACACCAAAGTAATTCTGCTGAAAACAGCGTTAGTCCGTGTTAGTTGCATTCAAAACACACGAGTTTATAGGCAAACAATAGGAAAAGTGTTCAGAAAAGAAGATACGTTTTTTACGTATCCCTGTTTTCTGTTGTTTTTTGTTTCAGAAAAGTTGTTCTGGAAATATTCTCGGAATTCGACCCCACAAAGCCCGAAGTGCCTATATTCCCCGGAAACATCCAGAAGACCGAAGAGGAGAGGAAGAGGGGCATCAGGGGGCCACACCATGGGGTGGTGCCCCCCTTGTCCACGCGAAGGGGTGGTGTGGGGCCCCCAGGGCTCCACCGCCTCTGCCCTTTCGCCTATTTATTCCCCCCGGATTGAAAACCCTAAACACCTGATCAAATATCCCCGAAAAGTTCCACAGCCGCTGTCACCTTCAACCGTAGACCAGGGGGTTCTGAAGCTGTCTCCGGCACCCTGTCGGAGAGGAAATCATCACCGGAGGCCTCTACATCATCATGTCTGCCTCCGGAGTGATGCGTGAGTAGTTCATCCTTGGACTACGGGGCCATAGCAGTAGCTAGATGGTCGTCTTCTCCTCTTATGCCTCTATGTTTAGATCTCGCGAGCTTCCTAACATGATCGAGATTGATCTTGTGTAATTCTATGTGTTGTGTTTGCTGGGATCCGATGAATATTGAACTTATGCTGAGTTGATTATAGTCTTTATTGCATATGTTATTTGTGATCTTGCATGCTTTCCGTTGCTAGGGGTTGCTCTGGCCAAGCAGTTGCTAGTGACTCCAAGAGGGAGTATTTATGCTCGATAGTGGGTTCATGCCTCCTTTTCGCCTTGCTCGAGTGACAGAAACGTGAAGGGGGAGGATGTGTTGTTTCCACTAGGGAGAAAACAGCGGTGGGAGTGCCCACGTGTACAATCATTGCTTACATTACACACTTTGTTTAATGCAGTTATCTGTTGCTTGCAACTTAATACCTAAGGGGGGTCGGATGATAACCTGAGGGTGGATTATTAGTCATAGATGCAGTTGGATTACGGTCTATGTATATTGTTGTAATGCCCGCACTAAATATCATAGTAGTCATGTAAGGACCCCAGACCGGCAGTCTGAAACCCTCCGTATGCATACATTCACGATCCCAGAAAGATCAGTCGTGAACAACATACAAAGTTGGCACACAGAGATACATCATCCATTACACGAATACATAAAGGTATTACACAAATGATCCCATGATCAAGTTTAACTCAACTGCCATGAGGGCAGGGAACTTAACAAACACAGCGGAAGACAAATAAAAACACAACGTAGATGAGCCCAAGTCACGCCTTAACCTACAGGCTGCTGACCCGGAGACGATCCTAGTTCGCAAAGCCGTCAGCTCCGTACTTCTCTTCGTAGATCTCCTTTGGAGGCTCCTTCTCCAAATCTGATAAGTAGATACCAGGGGCGAAACCATAATGAGTACATTTGAATGTACTCAGCAAGACATCCATCATGTCACTTACCAACATGCAAATATGCTTATATGGTGGAATAGGTAGGCTATAAATAGGGTTCACTATCAATGGTGTTCATATAAGATGACACCACAGTTGCAGTCAGGTTAATCTGTATCTTCGTTGAAGAAGATACTTCAGAAGAAAAATAATATAGTTTTATTTCTCTTGTAGATATCGCATGTACAAGAGGTTTTGTAAAACTTTGTTAAAGAATATTTTCTCTTTGCAAAACTTCTTGGAATCAGCTTCCAGAATTCTTGCTTAGAGTAGAAAAGGTTTTCTTTGCAAAACATTTTGTTTTGTATAACATCATCTGGCTTTTCATCATCGACGATACCTCCACGGTATACGTTTTCCTTCCTTTCCGAACTTCACAAGTTCAACACTTCCTTTCCAAAAATTTCCCTTTCAAAAACATCCTTTTTGAAAACATTGACACAATGCTAGCTACATGGCCATTCAACTGTCCATATCCGAGGACGCGGCTTCTTCGAAAAAGTTGTACTCTGCAGAGGTGTACACATCCACCAGATCCAGTACACCTCCCGTGAACAATCACGGACTGTAACAACAGTATGTAAACATCAGGTATCTGATCATAACCATCCACTATGTTCAAGCTAGAATATGCCTATCTCTCAGTTGAGTTTAATCTCCTCGGCACCATGTCGCACATCGCCATGACAGGAGACTCAACCGATGCAACCGGAGGGAAAATTAATCCCACACTTTATATGCCTCAACATTGGGAGTTTTGACGACATTCGGTTCGAGGGTACGACGCCCCTTATAGCAAGTGAGATAGCACACACTAATAAGAACAAACTTCAAGTTAAGCCCCGTGCCCATGTTGGGGTAGGGTGGCAGTACGGTAAAGGTTGTCCGGCGAAGACTAGGTTATGTGTCATTTTTGAAAACACCAATTTCTCAAAAATGACCACTTCCACATTCCTCCGGAGAACAAGGATCCGCCTTTTCTCCGGGTTTTTCCGTAAAGCCTTTGTTTTGTAGAATCACAATGTTAGGGTGTCCACTTAGGGACTAATATATTTGATGGTAATAAATACCATATGGTGGCCTATGGGCTTGGTATTACCAAGTTTAACTACTGGCATAATAGTAACCTATAATATAGTATAGTAGTAATTTCCACCTCAAAAATAGTTTTGATAATCAAGTTTTTGGTAAAACTTCAGAAGTAAAACATGCATGATATTTAATGGCAAGTATTGTATCAGCAAGCAATCAGGATGCTTGCCTCAAGTCTCTTAATGTCCCTGGCCTTGAAGCAAATCGAACTTGACGCACGGCTCCACAACTGCTTCTTCTCCTTCTTCGCGTTCTAGCGTCGTAAAGGAAATAAAAGACACACACTCAGGTCTAAAAGACAAACAACTTAGCTAAGAAACACATACAGCAACAAATGTTCATTCTCGAGTTCTCTCGAAACAATAACGCGAAAACTATCTCACATAACTCTCACGGTCCAAAACTGTCGTCAGGCACTATGTACGGTTTAGAAAACCCTATCCCACATCATACATACCATATATGGAGTGGTGTAACACTCTCATAACCAGATATATAAGAAGCTAAAAATATAGCTTGTGGGTGAAAAAGGTTAGGTTGCTAAGGTAAAACAAACAGACAGAATTATACCCATGGCAGTGGGTATTACTCACCACAAGCAACTATCACTTGATGCGTTCATGATTTTAGTTGGATGTTTTAGTTTCACAAGATACTCTTAAGCACAATCATAACACAATTATAAACACATGCTAAGGTAAAACATTCCAAGAAAATCCAAACAACAAGCAAACACACCACAATTGAATAGACTATTTATTCACTATGTTATTGTTTACTAGAAGTTTTGGAATCCATCAATCATGAAAAATTTAGCAACCAACCAGTAGCTAATCACCAATGAATCTATTCATAAAAATAGTCTAAAACACAATCTTCACTCAAGACAATAATCTTATTAAATAACATAAAAACAAAACTGCACTCATAGCATACTAGTATGGAAATTCTATACAAACATGCTATAAGGAATATTTGTATTCTACAACTATAGCACAAGAAACTAAATGATTTATGGCATCATAACAGAAGTAATAACTTCATAAAAATGCTATAATAAACTCATACACCCATAAGACAAAAGATGACAACACTAGAGCAAAATTCACCATTTTCTAGTGGTGACACTAGTTCAACACTAGATAAGCAAACAATGTTACTATGATGCTTAATTCTAAACAAGCAAGTCATGATCATAAAATGTACCTAATAACAGTACACAAAACTTACACATGCTAGCAAGCACAAACATCAAAACAATCCCATGAAACAACTATTAAACATGCATAAATTAATTCTAGCAATTTATGTTTTTCTTAAACAATTACTAGCAAGCAAGCAAGGTATAACCTATACAACCAGTAGCTATGCAACAAAAGAAAAGTTATCTAAACCTTTTCAAAAAAAATCCAAACACTCAATTTAAAGTCATCCACAAACAATCTATCACTCAAAAGGAATTCAGTTTATTTGCAAACAATTTAATTTAGCACTCAATAGTGAATCATCTCTTAACAAGATACTCCTAAGGAATATTATGCTAACAAATGGATCACACCTAACATACTAGTAGATACTTATAATAAATAAACTTCTCACTTGTATAAGTGAAAACAAACCATTATATTTTCCATGGTGGAAAATATTCCTATCAACTACATAATGAAAACATGTTAATTTCTCACATGGGCATAGTTGGGAATTTTCATTCACAACCAAGATGCAATGGGACCAGTGGGTTATGGGCCCATTTATATAAAGGTAAATGAGGTTCTAAGCCTCTGGTTACTCATGACAAAAATTAGTATAGCAAAATAAATAAAACAATGCTATTTATTCTAGTGCATACAAGACTAGTGCATAAGAATAACAAAACCTACACATGCTTCACCTTAAAAATACATGAAAGCTATCAGAGACAAAATCATCAAAATAACAGTACCAAAATGGTACTGGATCTATAGCAAACATAGCACAAAAATTATCAAGGCATTCACCCAAAAATCTAGCTTTCACAATAATTCCAAAGAATAAACATTAGAACAATAACAAATGCTACTCATGCTTTGCTATAAGATCACATGAAAGTTAATGAAGATAATAGCATATAAATCACAGTACCAAAATGGTACTGGACTCACCACAATCATAGAACAAAATTAGGTAACAAACACACAAGGAGTTGGTTCACACAAAACATCAAATTAATCAACTAGGGAAATAACACATGCTACTTCTATAGCCTTAAGATATTGCAAACATGCACACACTTTGTGTGGTAGATGTAATGCAAGAAAACAACCTAATGACAAGATCCAACACATCTCTACATCCTAGTAACAAAGATTAAGCCAACCAAGCATTTCATTTCAACAAAAACAACTAAAGAAATCAAAACAGAAAAGCTTCTGTTTCTAGATCTGTCCACAAAAAAATAATCTAGAGCTCAAAAAAATAATCTAAGCTAGGATAAGATAGATCTACTCAATACCAAACTCATCCAATTGGGTTTGATCCAAAAATTATATTTAAACTCCTTATAAAAATCAAAGAAAAGGCTACTGGTCCTTTAGTAATTTGGATGGCATTTTCATTCCACAACTCACCTTGATGTGAGGTTTGTCTCATTGGATAGATATTTTCAATACCTATCCAGATCAGTTGAGTTTGTTCCATTTGATTATATATTTTAAAAGTTATGACCAAAACATTCTCAGAGATAGTCTGTGGCAAAACAGTCATTGTGTCCAAAATATTGGTCCAAAACCAGATCTGCAATTTTTGCATGGCTTGGATCTCATGTCTTCACGTTCATGAATTTTCTCAGATTTTATTTTGCTTATTTAGTATTTTATACACGTCCAAAGTAAATGCCTCAGATCTGTCCAAAAAAATAAAGGAATAAAGGAATCGTGCGGGTGGGCCGGATCTGCGAGGCCACGGCCCAGCAACGCGCGAGCGCGGCCCAGCGCAGCGCAGCGCACGCACGCGGCGCGGGAACCGTCGCGTTTGAAGGGGACCGTGGATCTCAGATCCAACGGCTCAGGTGCGTCTTCCTCCTCTCATCACTCTCTCTCTCCGGTGCGTACACCCTGCGGCGGGAAAGGGCTCGGGAGGCTCACCGTGGGCTCGTGGCTGGCCGGCGCGGGCTCGGGGGAGGTGTAGGAGGTAGAGGGCGCCGAGGGGAGGTGTCGGAGACGTCGGGCGCGGCCCCGAGCGGCGGCGCACGGCAGATGCCCGCGGCGGCGCTCCGCGGACGGCGGCGGTGACTCCGGCAGGTAGAGGGTGGGGGAGTGTGTCAGGGGGTTTCAGGGTAGTGTGGGGAGGCTAGCCATGGCAGTGGGAGGGGCTAGATGAGCGAGGTTCGAGCAGGGCAAGGTCTTGGCCGTGGTGGTCACCCCTCGGGCTAGATCTCGAGCTAGACCATCTTAGGGCTAGGGTTTGGGTCTCCTTTGCTTAGGGAAGGTAGAGGGAGGTATGAGGAGGTGCAGGGCGTGAGGAGGTGCCCTCTGGACCTATATACCAGAGGGGAAAAGGTGGAGGGGCAAGGATGGCATTCGGGTCATGCCAAGCAATGGCATGAGCAAGCCCATGGGGGTTCTGGTCATTTCCTCTTGAGTGCAATGGGTGCCCTATTGCAGAAAAATGGTGATGCAAGCAAGTGGGACCCATTGTGTGCAAGTGGCAATAGGAAAAGATCAAAATATCTAATAGGTATGGAGGCCCATCCCTATCCTAGTCACCAATCTCTCTCCTCTCTTATTCTCATCCCTAAGGTCTTCTAGAAGGTATCCAATGCATTTTGGTCGAGTTCAATAGTTGGTCAACAGGTTAGGTTATGCCATGCTTCCAAAAATGCAAAGAATCATCAAGAAAATGAGTGTGCAAAAGTGTATCTCTTACCGCTCATTTGCAAATTCAGAAAATTCAGTCTTATGACTTAGAAATTTTCTAAGTGTTGGAAACAGACAGAAGATGCAAAAAGTTGAGTTTGTTTTCAGGGTTCAAAAACTTTCCAAAATTGGTTTTCAAAACATGGACTTGTTAACCATGTTATATACTTTCAGAAACAACTTTTGAAAACAATTTTGAAATAGTTTAAGGCCATGAAAACAATGTGGAAAAAGGTATACTTTCTGTTTTTATCTGTTTCTAAAAACTGCCCTTTTCTGCCTTAATTTTATACCACAAAAACAACAAGCAAAAGATAGTTTTTATTTCTCCCAAAATAAAAGTGAGCTTATGGATTTGTAGTACATATATCAAGGATTAATTAGAAGTCAAGAAATCATAAAATAACAATCTCTAGCTTGGTGAAAACAATGGTAGAAAACAGGTACTTGGCTTTAATTTCAGGAATTGTTTTCTATAGGAAAGTTAAAAGAAAACCTTCATAGATCATCTTGGAAACTTGTTTTCTTGGATCCAACAAGGTTAAAAGTTTGTTTTAAGATGCAAAAAAGAATGGTCCAAGTCTTGGAAAGAAAATCCACTCAAGTATTAATAAGAAAACATTAGGGAAAAATATCAGGAATATTTTTCAGAAACATAAGGTGTTGGTTTTATAATGAAACAAAACTTATGTTGCAAATATGATTAGGATCATAACACAAGTTATTTAAAACAATCATGTTGTTGTAAACATTACTTTGTTGGCCCTAATAGTTGTCTTCTTGATCACAGATCAAGGGTCTAAAAACTGGGATGTGACAGACCTTCCCCCCTTACCAGAATCTCGTCCCGAGATTCGCAGGCAAGCGAAAAGAGGGTATGGTCAAATAACAATGTTAGATGATTTGCTTACAAAACATGTGTTGGTGTTTTGTAACCTTATTTACAGGGGCTTCCCCCCTTTGATTTTTCTTACCAAAATTTCCTGGTAAATTTGTCTTCTTTACAAAGGTTTGGGTGCCATGGTCTAAACCTCGAACATATTGCTCCTTAAAACCATGATGTCCAACCAGTGGTTATTCTTTAGTCATAAGCTCTATTTGCGTACCACTCAATGATCAATCTAATGGATATCCATCATCAATTAAAAAGTATGAGCTTTCCATTGCTCACCGTCCAAAATCCAGGAAAATCCACTACCTTCCTCTTAACCTAATATAGTTAAAATCCCAAAACATTTGTTTTCCTCAAAGGTAGTTTATCTAGATCATAAATCTATAACAACTCTGAGTACTATCATCTATATAAGGTTTCTTTCAGAAACTCCAAGCTCATAATGATTTTTCCTAAAATCTATCATCATCAATATATATCCACCAATCTTTCTTAGCCTCAAACGAGTTCTACTATCTCATACTGTAGAATCTGGTTCCTCCAACACATATATACGGGAGATATTGTCTACTAGTAATGATCATAGTTTACCCATCTAATACTTTTTTCCAACCTTTCACCTTCTTCAAAATAGCTATAGAATCATTCTAAGGCACATTTCTCTTTGTTTTTGAGGAAAAAAAAAGATTACACGTTTTCTTTTTAAACGGTGCTAACAAACTCTGTAACATATCAACTCTATAAGTTACTTTGTAAGGTATTTGGTTTTAGATACCACTTCTGTAGGGTATTTAAACGAAAATGTGATGAGCCAACACCGTAAGGCTTTTAAGCTTACGATTCGCTGAGGTTATATTACTAATTTGGTAAGGTCTCCAATTCTGTAAGGCCTCGAACTAGAATTAGCTGAAACCCTTTTAGATTTTTGTTAGTATCTTTAACTATTTAAGATTTTACTTAGTCTGACGTGACACTTCTAGTGTCCCATTTACGTCGGGTTTTCTCATGGTGCGACGATAATCAAAACAGGGGGGTTCACAGGTGTGGTTTGAAACGTACCATTGGCTATGGCAGGAGTCGAAGATGCTCCTGCAACATCATCTCTGTCTCGAGGTCCACTCATCAGATTCTTGCGTTTCTTCTGGGCTGGACCCTGGGTTTCTTGGGTTTCTTCAGGATGAGCTAGAATACGGTTCTTATTGGGACATTTGCGAGCATAGTGTCCTTCCTGTCTACAGGCAAAACAACCCTTGATTTTAGGCTTGACTTTCACCCGTCCCCTCGAAGATTTCTCAGACCAAGCCGGATCATACTCCCTCTGGGGACAATTACGAGCGAAGTGCCCTTCCGTCCCACAGACAAAACACTCCCCAGTCACCCATAGACTAGTTTCTCCTCGCGTCACCATCTTCCTTTTGCGGCTCTCTCCAGCAAGCAGTTGCTGGTATTCTCTCATAAGGAACATAGTATTCTCAGCGTTGGTGGTGGCAAGCTGAATCAACTGTCCCAGGATAGCATGGGTGGCGATGTGCTCAGCATGAGCGGCTTCACGTTTTTCCTTCAACAGAGCAAACAGTTGAGCAACTGTCGGCTCAGGTGACGGAGGTGGATTGCTGGCCATGCTGAAGAAAAAGAACGGTGTAAGACGATAATAACTAAAGGTGATCTTGGTTTTAAAGGCTCGTGACATATACCGGCTCATAGCGGACATGAGAACGGTAGATAACACGACAACAAGCAAACATCGACGAAACTAAAACCAAATCAAATCCAGATTAACACGTATGTGAAAAACGAGTCTTAACAAGCATAACTTATCTTAAGGGTTCACAATGCTACCAAATAAGGCTTACAACACAACTAGCACACACAACGCTCTAACCGAGGAGCTCACACGACACGAACACAAACACAAACCAGCGTCTGAGGTGGAAAAACAACATAAGTCCTAACAACTCCATATAAGTTAGGAAGCAAGATTGAATAAAACACAAATTCATTTCAATCAAGAGCACCAAAGAAACAAAAACAGGAAATCTGTGGTTTCCTAGATTCATGATAACCATTCCATCGTTCACTTAATTTCTAAACCTTGAATTTCATGGTACCTACCATGTCTACTAAGATTTGGCTTCCAAAGTAGATACACCTGATATCTTAATGACTAGTAAACGACTAGGTTATCCTTTTATTTTCTCGTGACTTCTCCTTTTTACCAACTAGATTAAAAGGTGCCGTAAGTCACTTAATTCCTTGGTTTAGAAAGAGTTGTCAGTATTTCACATGCTTTGGTTAGGTGTCATCCTAAGATTAGACAAAGCATGTTAGTTTTGTTAGCTTTTTATTTAATAATGTTTGTCCGACAAGATACGACTAGCGTCATCGTACGTCGGATATTGAATCGTTCTCTTTTGATTGGCTTTTGAGGGGGTTGCGCATCATGGCGTGTCTAGACTTCTTTTGCACCTTTCTCCAGAGGAGGGAGATATATAAATTTTTAAAAGGGGATTTCTCTAGTTTGGTCTTTTAAAAGGGGACATAATAAGGTGCAATGTTTAGCCAACATGGTAAAAAGAGTCTTTTGCAAACAGGCAAAACATAGAGGTTTTGGTCAGTATAGGTTGGTTTTCTTCATGCCTTTTCTTCTATGAAGGTTGTCGTTGTTGGAGATTTATCTGTTGGAGTGCATCACTGGTAGCAACGCTATCAGTTCGTGTGGCTTGATGGTCCTCTACTATTAGGTCCAAAGGTGCTTTCATTAATGGTGGTGGTTCACGACGGGTGGCATTTCGAAGCGAAAACAAATATAAGTCTAAGAAACAAATTCTTGTTTTTGAATACTATACAAACATTTTTGCTTGCAAAAATTTAACACGAGGCGATTCAAAAACAAGAGCGGGGCAATCACAAATTTGCAAAACTTGAGCACTCCGCAAACATATAGAAGCCTAGATGAATCAAAATCTACACCACACAATAGCACAAAGTCCTACGGACACACATAAGCAAGCCATAACACACAAGCAAGGCTCCATTGGAGCTACGTCGAGGGTGGTGACTCATGGAGTCATCGCTAAATTACTCCAAACTAGACTAATCCAAAATCCTAGAAGTGGCTGAAGAACTATATCTACTTCTGACCATCATCACTGTAGAGCTAGGCAATTATTTTGGTCTTCTCGGGACATCGTCAAGTATAAAAGATAATAGAAGTAAAGTTTTTGAATAAACTTTTAACTGAGAGAGGTAAAAATATGCAACAATCTGTTTTTGAAACCCCAACTATTTTCTGGATAGAAAACTTCAAAAACGAGAGATGTTTCAAAAACAGAGCGGAGCAGTTGCAAACAAGTAAGAAATAAGCTCTTAACCGAGAGAGATACCAACTCTATAAGGCCCGCCCTTCGAACCACTGTTCAAGGACGCCCTTGATATGCATTTAGAATATTTTGAAAAGATCAGAAGGAGGGAAAATATACTAAAATTCCCTTAGATAAAAATAATTTAGATAGTAAATAGGTTTTTACTCCAAAAAAATACTTTCCTTTCCTATCTGACGTCCATGCTAACTAAGGTCTCCTAAGGTCAGGATGGCTCTGATACCAACTCTGTAAGGACCCCAGACCGGCAGTCTGAAACCCTCCGTATGCATACATTCACGATCCCAGAAAGATCAGTCGTGAACAACATACAAAGTTGGCACACAGAGATACATCATCCATTACACGAATACATAAAGGTATTACACAAATGATCCCATGATCAAGTTTAACTCAACTGCCATGAGGGCAGGGAACTTAACAAACACAGCGGAAGACAAATAAAAACACAACGTAGATGAGCCCAAGTCACGCCTTAACCTACAGGCTGCTGACCCGGAGACGATCCTAGTTCGCAAAGCCGTCAGCTCCGTACTTCTCTTCGTAGATCTCCTTTGGAGGCTCCTTCTCCAAATCTGATAAGTAGATACCAGGGGCGAAACCATAATGAGTACATTTGAATGTACTCAGCAAGACATCCATCATGTCACTTACCAACATGCAAATATGCTTATATGGTGGAATAGGTAGGCTATAAATAGGGTTCACTATCAATGGTGTTCATATAAGATGACACCACAGTTGCAGTCAGGTTAATCTGTATCTTCGTTGAAGAAGATACTTCAGAAGAAAAATAATATAGTTTTATTTCTCTTGTAGATATCGCATGTACAAGAGGTTTTGTAAAACTTTGTTAAAGAATATTTTCTCTTTGCAAAACTTCTTGGAATCAGCTTCCAGAATTCTTGCTTAGAGTAGAAAAGGTTTTCTTTGCAAAACATTTTGTTTTGTATAACATCATCTGGCTTTTCATCATCGACGATACCTCCACGGTATACGTTTTCCTTCCTTTCCGAACTTCACAAGTTCAACACTTCCTTTCCAAAAATTTCCCTTTCAAAAACATCCTTTTTGAAAACATTGACACAATGCTAGCTACATGGCCATTCAACTGTCCATATCCGAGGACGCGGCTTCTTCGAAAAAGTTGTACTCTGCAGAGGTGTACACATCCACCAGATCCAGTACACCTCCCGTGAACAATCACGGACTGTAACAACAGTATGTAAACATCAGGTATCTGATCATAACCATCCACTATGTTCAAGCTAGAATATGCCTATCTCTCAGTTGAGTTTAATCTCCTCGGCACCATGTCGCACATCGCCATGACAGGAGACTCAACCGATGCAACCGGAGGGAAAATTAATCCCACACTTTATATGCCTCAACATTGGGAGTTTTGACGACATTCGGTTCGAGGGTACGACGCCCCTTATAGCAAGTGAGATAGCACACACTAATAAGAACAAACTTCAAGTTAAGCCCCGTGCCCATGTTGGGGTAGGGTGGCAGTACGGTAAAGGTTGTCCGGCGAAGACTAGGTTATGTGTCATTTTTGAAAACACCAATTTCTCAAAAATGACCACTTCCACATTCCTCCGGAGAACAAGGATCCGCCTTTTCTCCGGGTTTTTCCGTAAAGCCTTTGTTTTGTAGAATCACAATGTTAGGGTGTCCACTTAGGGACTAATATATTTGATGGTAATAAATACCATATGGTGGCCTATGGGCTTGGTATTACCAAGTTTAACTACTGGCATAATAGTAACCTATAATATAGTATAGTAGTAATTTCCACCTCAAAAATAGTTTTGATAATCAAGTTTTTGGTAAAACTTCAGAAGTAAAACATGCATGATATTTAATGGCAAGTATTGTATCAGCAAGCAATCAGGATGCTTGCCTCAAGTCTCTTAATGTCCCTGGCCTTGAAGCAAATCGAACTTGACGCACGGCTCCACAACTGCTTCTTCTCCTTCTTCGCGTTCTAGCGTCGTAAAGGAAATAAAAGACACACACTCAGGTCTAAAAGACAAACAACTTAGCTAAGAAACACATACAGCAACAAATGTTCATTCTCGAGTTCTCTCGAAACAATAACGCGAAAACTATCTCACATAACTCTCACGGTCCAAAACTGTCGTCAGGCACTATGTACGGTTTAGAAAACCCTATCCCACATCATACATACCATATATGGAGTGGTGTAACACTCTCATAACCAGATATATAAGAAGCTAAAAATATAGCTTGTGGGTGAAAAAGGTTAGGTTGCTAAGGTAAAACAAACAGACAGAATTATACCCATGGCAGTGGGTATTACTCACCACAAGCAACTATCACTTGATGCGTTCATGATTTTAGTTGGATGTTTTAGTTTCACAAGATACTCTTAAGCACAATCATAACACAATTATAAACACATGCTAAGGTAAAACATTCCAAGAAAATCCAAACAACAAGCAAACACACCACAATTGAATAGACTATTTATTCACTATGTTATTGTTTACTAGAAGTTTTGGAATCCATCAATCATGAAAAATTTAGCAACCAACCAGTAGCTAATCACCAATGAATCTATTCATAAAAATAGTCTAAAACACAATCTTCACTCAAGACAATAATCTTATTAAATAACATAAAAACAAAACTGCACTCATAGCATACTAGTATGGAAATTCTATACAAACATGCTATAAGGAATATTTGTATTCTACAACTATAGCACAAGAAACTAAATGATTTATGGCATCATAACAGAAGTAATAACTTCATAAAAATGCTATAATAAACTCATACACCCATAAGACAAAAGATGACAACACTAGAGCAAAATTCACCATTTTCTAGTGGTGACACTAGTTCAACACTAGATAAGCAAACAATGTTACTATGATGCTTAATTCTAAACAAGCAAGTCATGATCATAAAATGTACCTAATAACAGTACACAAAACTTACACATGCTAGCAAGCACAAACATCAAAACAATCCCATGAAACAACTATTAAACATGCATAAATTAATTCTAGCAATTTATGTTTTTCTTAAACAATTACTAGCAAGCAAGCAAGGTATAACCTATACAACCAGTAGCTATGCAACAAAAGAAAAGTTATCTAAACCTTTTCAAAAAAAATCCAAACACTCAATTTAAAGTCATCCACAAACAATCTATCACTCAAAAGGAATTCAGTTTATTTGCAAACAATTTAATTTAGCACTCAATAGTGAATCATCTCTTAACAAGATACTCCTAAGGAATATTATGCTAACAAATGGATCACACCTAACATACTAGTAGATACTTATAATAAATAAACTTCTCACTTGTATAAGTGAAAACAAACCATTATATTTTCCATGGTGGAAAATATTCCTATCAACTACATAATGAAAACATGTTAATTTCTCACATGGGCATAGTTGGGAATTTTCATTCACAACCAAGATGCAATGGGACCAGTGGGTTATGGGCCCATTTATATAAAGGTAAATGAGGTTCTAAGCCTCTGGTTACTCATGACAAAAATTAGTATAGCAAAATAAATAAAACAATGCTATTTATTCTAGTGCATACAAGACTAGTGCATAAGAATAACAAAACCTACACATGCTTCACCTTAAAAATACATGAAAGCTATCAGAGACAAAATCATCAAAATAACAGTACCAAAATGGTACTGGATCTATAGCAAACATAGCACAAAAATTATCAAGGCATTCACCCAAAAATCTAGCTTTCACAATAATTCCAAAGAATAAACATTAGAACAATAACAAATGCTACTCATGCTTTGCTATAAGATCACATGAAAGTTAATGAAGATAATAGCATATAAATCACAGTACCAAAATGGTACTGGACTCACCACAATCATAGAACAAAATTAGGTAACAAACACACAAGGAGTTGGTTCACACAAAACATCAAATTAATCAACTAGGGAAATAACACATGCTACTTCTATAGCCTTAAGATATTGCAAACATGCACACACTTTGTGTGGTAGATGTAATGCAAGAAAACAACCTAATGACAAGATCCAACACATCTCTACATCCTAGTAACAAAGATTAAGCCAACCAAGCATTTCATTTCAACAAAAACAACTAAAGAAATCAAAACAGAAAAGCTTCTGTTTCTAGATCTGTCCACAAAAAAATAATCTAGAGCTCAAAAAAATAATCTAAGCTAGGATAAGATAGATCTACTCAATACCAAACTCATCCAATTGGGTTTGATCCAAAAATTATATTTAAACTCCTTATAAAAATCAAAGAAAAGGCTACTGGTCCTTTAGTAATTTGGATGGCATTTTCATTCCACAACTCACCTTGATGTGAGGTTTGTCTCATTGGATAGATATTTTCAATACCTATCCAGATCAGTTGAGTTTGTTCCATTTGATTATATATTTTAAAAGTTATGACCAAAACATTCTCAGAGATAGTCTGTGGCAAAACAGTCATTGTGTCCAAAATATTGGTCCAAAACCAGATCTGCAATTTTTGCATGGCTTGGATCTCATGTCTTCACGTTCATGAATTTTCTCAGATTTTATTTTGCTTATTTAGTATTTTATACACGTCCAAAGTAAATGCCTCAGATCTGTCCAAAAAAATAAAGGAATAAAGGAATCGTGCGGGTGGGCCGGATCTGCGAGGCCACGGCCCAGCAACGCGCGAGCGCGGCCCAGCGCAGCGCAGCGCACGCACGCGGCGCGGGAACCGTCGCGTTTGAAGGGGACCGTGGATCTCAGATCCAACGGCTCAGGTGCGTCTTCCTCCTCTCATCACTCTCTCTCTCCGGTGCGTACACCCTGCGGCGGGAAAGGGCTCGGGAGGCTCACCGTGGGCTCGTGGCTGGCCGGCGCGGGCTCGGGGGAGGTGTAGGAGGTAGAGGGCGCCGAGGGGAGGTGTCGGAGACGTCGGGCGCGGCCCCGAGCGGCGGCGCACGGCAGATGCCCGCGGCGGCGCTCCGCGGACGGCGGCGGTGACTCCGGCAGGTAGAGGGTGGGGGAGTGTGTCAGGGGGTTTCAGGGTAGTGTGGGGAGGCTAGCCATGGCAGTGGGAGGGGCTAGATGAGCGAGGTTCGAGCAGGGCAAGGTCTTGGCCGTGGTGGTCACCCCTCGGGCTAGATCTCGAGCTAGACCATCTTAGGGCTAGGGTTTGGGTCTCCTTTGCTTAGGGAAGGTAGAGGGAGGTATGAGGAGGTGCAGGGCGTGAGGAGGTGCCCTCTGGACCTATATACCAGAGGGGAAAAGGTGGAGGGGCAAGGATGGCATTCGGGTCATGCCAAGCAATGGCATGAGCAAGCCCATGGGGGTTCTGGTCATTTCCTCTTGAGTGCAATGGGTGCCCTATTGCAGAAAAATGGTGATGCAAGCAAGTGGGACCCATTGTGTGCAAGTGGCAATAGGAAAAGATCAAAATATCTAATAGGTATGGAGGCCCATCCCTATCCTAGTCACCAATCTCTCTCCTCTCTTATTCTCATCCCTAAGGTCTTCTAGAAGGTATCCAATGCATTTTGGTCGAGTTCAATAGTTGGTCAACAGGTTAGGTTATGCCATGCTTCCAAAAATGCAAAGAATCATCAAGAAAATGAGTGTGCAAAAGTGTATCTCTTACCGCTCATTTGCAAATTCAGAAAATTCAGTCTTATGACTTAGAAATTTTCTAAGTGTTGGAAACAGACAGAAGATGCAAAAAGTTGAGTTTGTTTTCAGGGTTCAAAAACTTTCCAAAATTGGTTTTCAAAACATGGACTTGTTAACCATGTTATATACTTTCAGAAACAACTTTTGAAAACAATTTTGAAATAGTTTAAGGCCATGAAAACAATGTGGAAAAAGGTATACTTTCTGTTTTTATCTGTTTCTAAAAACTGCCCTTTTCTGCCTTAATTTTATACCACAAAAACAACAAGCAAAAGATAGTTTTTATTTCTCCCAAAATAAAAGTGAGCTTATGGATTTGTAGTACATATATCAAGGATTAATTAGAAGTCAAGAAATCATAAAATAACAATCTCTAGCTTGGTGAAAACAATGGTAGAAAACAGGTACTTGGCTTTAATTTCAGGAATTGTTTTCTATAGGAAAGTTAAAAGAAAACCTTCATAGATCATCTTGGAAACTTGTTTTCTTGGATCCAACAAGGTTAAAAGTTTGTTTTAAGATGCAAAAAAGAATGGTCCAAGTCTTGGAAAGAAAATCCACTCAAGTATTAATAAGAAAACATTAGGGAAAAATATCAGGAATATTTTTCAGAAACATAAGGTGTTGGTTTTATAATGAAACAAAACTTATGTTGCAAATATGATTAGGATCATAACACAAGTTATTTAAAACAATCATGTTGTTGTAAACATTACTTTGTTGGCCCTAATAGTTGTCTTCTTGATCACAGATCAAGGGTCTAAAAACTGGGATGTGACAAGTCATCATGTCATGAATGTGCACTACGGTGCAACCTTTATTTGTCAATTGCCCAGCTGTAATTTTTTCACCCAGCATGCTATCTTTTATGGAGAGACACCACTAGTGAACCTATGAACCCCGGTCCATTTTCCTACACTATTAAAACAAACCACCACAATTTCCTGCTTTCTTTACTTACTGCAAGCATACATTGTTTTCCACACTATACGTCTAATCTTTGTTTTCAGCAAGACCGGTGAGATTGACAATCTCACTGTACCGTTGGGACAAAGTATTTTGGTTGTGTTGTGTGCAGGTTCCACGTTGTTGCTGACACCGGTGAGCCATCACCACCGTTAGTGGCATCAACCTTCCGAAGGTCCTATTTCTCCTAGTGGATTGATAACCTTGGTTCTTAACTAAGGGGAATTTCCTACCGTTGTGCTCATTACACCCTCCTCTTGGGGTATCCCAACATGCACCATCAGGCCCCGAAGCCCCCCACACAATGCCTGGGCGCGGGTGGGCCCATGTTGTCGTGGGATAATCGCGGCAGATGTTACCGGGGGTAACTGATCTTGGGGCAAGACGACACAGGCGTTTGGGAGAGGGTTTAGCTCAGAGGAAAACATGGTGCAATTCGATCTGGTAGCCGGCAATCAAAGTCGCCGAGTCTCCGATCTTGATACAATAACTCACTCTGGGATTACACTGGATGCTCGATATCAAGCGATATTGCTAGGGTTCTTAGATCTCTGCCTAAACTAGACCTGGGGGTCGGTTTATAAAGCACCCGTACCCCCTGGCTTATTCTCCAAGGCGCATCTTGGATCCTACCCGGACACGGCGCACAAACCCTAACTTTCTTCTATCATAACCCACAATCCGGATTACTGGGCCTACAAGCTTGGGCCTTTATAGGTTTCCTTATCTTTAGCCGGATCTTGCACAGCGTCCTTTGGGCCGGGTTACTCCTTGGAGTTTGGCCTACCGGGTTATCATCCCCCCATCAGTAGTCCCCAGAATAGCCTGGGCTTCATGGATCCTCCTTGAAGCGCTCGCTATTCCCTGCAAAGATATCAAACACACATGCATATGGAGGCCGGGTTAAGATGCTTTGATCTTCAGCTAGGCCTTACTCCATGGTGGCCATGTAGTAACCCGGGTTTTTCCTCCAAGCACTTTCTAACTTTCCAGGTCCAAACCCTAATAAAAACGCCCAGATTCCATACTCGACAATCGATCCTGATATCACGGGGTTGATCTCCTTCTTTCTTTTATCCAAATGCCTTGCTCAACATTTAAAGCACATTTCGCCAAAACTCAAATAAATAGCCGTTTACTTCCGCAACTCCCGGCTCCCGCTCACTGAACCGGGCTTATCCATTCGCCCTATAAATAAGCTCCTTGGGGGTAACCCGAACCCTAACGGCTCATTTCCCCCCACTCTGCTTCCTTCCTCCCTCTGAACTCATTCTCACTGAGCGCCACCACGGAAATCCCGCGCGCATCACCAGAGCCCATCGGCCGGAGGCTGCGCTCCGCCACTGCTTGCCCCGCGCCACCGCCAAGATCCGCCGGCGAACCTCCATCCGGTCCGTCTGGAATCGCGAAGGGACACCAGGCCTGCGCCATCTGCCTCCGCAAGGCTTCACTCAGATCCCCTCCGGTAAGCCTTTTGCACCCCTTAATTTGCCTTTGCAATTTTTGATTTTATCTCAGATTAGATCCAAATCAGCTCGCCATGGATTTCTCGGCCATGCCGAATTAGGCCACCAATAATCTTTCCTAGCTCGCCCAATGGATAAAACGCATACTCCAATCCACTCTCCTACTTCCTGCAATCATTATTCTCACCACAAATCTGAAGATGGAATTTCCAATCTAGGCTCGAACTACTCGAAGTTTCCGCCTTTGCCTCAATCACCCGGCTGCACCTCCCCTTTCTGGTTCCTTTTATTCGCGCTAAGTGCCTATGCAGCCATCCATCGCCCTCAAAAACTCCTTCAACATTTAGATCCCATAATTTTTGCCATAATGCTTGATACCCGGACAATTTCGAACTTTACTCTGCGAGCCAACACCCAGATTACGCGCAATTTTTCATGTCTCAATATTACCCGGCCGATACTCGGCCGGCTCATAACTTTCGTGTCTTAGTCCTCTTATCCTTTTACCTTGTACTTTGCAGGTCAACCACATGGCTCCCAAAAAGCAGGGGAAAACTCCAACCAAAGCTAAAGCCACCAACTCCATATCCGCCAACTGGGCGCGGTCTACGGTCACCAAGGCCAAGTTGGAGGAGCTGGTGGAGCTGGGAGTTCTTCCTCCTCAAGAGGATATCCAATGGAGAGTGCCGGGTAAGGAGACCCGGCCCACCCCGACAAAAGGCGAGGTAATTTGCTTTGTGGAACATGTGACCCGGG
The DNA here is from genome assembly GCA_028641055.1 of Alopecurus myosuroides. Taxonomy (NCBI): domain Eukaryota; kingdom Viridiplantae; phylum Streptophyta; class Magnoliopsida; order Poales; family Poaceae; genus Alopecurus; species Alopecurus myosuroides. The sequence continues at coordinate 339,734,526 of CM054062.1, forward strand.
GCTTCCGCCCACCGGGTCACCCTTTTTTCCGGGAGGTTCTAAACCATTACGGCCTTCGCGTCTTTGATATCGGGCCTAACTCTGTTTTAAACATCTCCCACTTCATAGTCCTTTCCGAATCATACTTGTGCACTTCGCCAAGTTTAGCTCTTTTCATTGAGCTTTTTCAATGCAAACCGTGCCGCGAGAGCGGTGACGGGGCGCTTCTCGCTTGCGGCGGGGTTTCCATCCAGCGCCGCAAGAATTCTTTGATGCCACCCCTCACCCTTAACTCCCATGTCAAGCACTGGCAGCTCTCCTACTTTTACTGCCAAGACACCTCCCCACCCGGCCAAAAGAAGCTGCCGGGTTACTCAGAGGGTCTTCTTGACATCTCCGAGAAATTTAGTGCATTCGCTTCTGACTCGGATAGGGAGGCAATTCAACCTCTACTAGCCAAAATCAACACTCTCACGGCCCAAGGCCTCATCGGGCTCAACCTGGTGAAGACTTGGGTCGACTTCCGGATTCAACCTAATTCCATCCGCACAAAGTTGATGTGCGAGTATTCGGGACAATCTACAGACCCGCTCCGGTACTCTGATAACATCTTTGCAGCTGGCGATACCCACAAAACCATCAAGGGTTTTCTGACAGAAAAGCTTGAGGTAATCCGGAACATATCCGGATTGGAGCCCTTCACGCTCGAGAACCCAGCCCCCAAGGTGAAAACCCGACTTTAATGCCTTTATCTTTGCTCTTTCCACTCGATACGGTTGATAACCCTTGTGCTGACACCTTTCAGGCTGATGATGATTTTTGGAAAACCAACACCTCTCCTAGCTCCAAAAGTCCAGGAGAGCAAGAAGCTGCTAACTCAGACGAAGGTATTTTCCGGATTTTGTTTGATTCCTTTAAGCTCATCATAACCCCTTCATTTCCAACTATAACTCTGATGATATCCAGAACGAGAAGATGACGAGGAAGAAAACTCCGATGGCAAAGTAGAATCTGCCAGCGACGAGGAGGAACTGGAACCGACAATCAAAGTCGGATCAAAAAGAAAAACCCAAGAGGCTACTTCCAAGGTTTCATATCTCCTCCTTGCATTCAATTCGTATTACTTTAATGATATATATGAGCTTCCTTGATGTTATTCCACTGTCCATTCTTGAAGGAATCGCCCATGACCAAGCGCAGGTCGACTCGAAATCACCCGGGTGATGATGCCCTTAACCCGGGTATTTCATCGACCCCGACTCGACGGGCTGGTAATTACCCTATCTTTTCCCGGTCGAAACATTCTCCTTGAACCATTCCCACATGACATCTAACTTGATAATTTCCAGCCTCTCCCGAGTCCAGCGACGGATTTCCTTGTGACTTTGCGGTGAACACCGGGTAAAATCCCCTTTCTGATGTTCCACCACATTTTATCACCCTTTCCTGACTGTGTATTTAGCTGCTCACTGACAACATCTACAGGGCCACGGTCGTTATCAGCGACCAAGAGGATATGGAGATCGAGGGCCCAGGTAAGGGGAGCCCGACTAATAAGACTACAGCCGCGTCTAGCGGCGAAAGACAAGCATCGCCGGCAAAGCCGGACACACAAGAAGCCGAGTATCCGATTGCTTCCCATGCAAGCAAGAAGAACAAGGCCACCGTCTTGGGTGCAGAAGAAGGAGCGTCGGATTCCGACACACAAATGACCCGGGTTCCGCCTCCCGCTAAGAAGAAAGCCCCTTCTCGGAATTTCCAAGGCCCCGGGTCCTCTGATACGAGTAAAGACACTTTTGATCAGTTGATGAACACCCTCCTCACCATGAAGACTTCGGAGAGCAAGATCTTGGAGCGCATGGCTGCAGAGCACCAGGTAAGGACACTTGGTATCTCATATTGCATACCTAGTCCCCAAGTTCCGAGTATGACTTGCAAAAGTTATGCTTGGTACTTTACGCCATATTCAGCTTACCATAATATCCAACTGATACTTGCGTTCCTTGCTACTTACAGGCACAGATAACCCAGTCTGATGAAACTTTACTGAAGACCGAACAACTTCTCCTTGCCGAGATAAAACGAAGGGAAACCCTTGAGGATGACATGAAAACTTTGAAGAAGGATGTTTCCAAATACAAGAAGAAGTGCAATGCTGCTCAGACCGCGCTGAAGAAACTATCGGACCAAGTCACCGATACTTATCAGATCTTGCTTAGTAAGTTTTTGCTGCTGATTTGTTTCGTGTCTTTGCTTTATTATATCAGACTCGGGATTATTGATACGTTCTCTCTTTTGTTACAACTGTAGGTGCCAACCTTGCGGCCCCAGAGGAGGATGCCATTGTCAAGGCTAAAACCCTAAAGACCGTGCTCCGGACTTTCTTTGCCGGCACAAAATTTATACTGGATGCCGTGAAGTGGCCTACGGAAGTATATCCGGGTGAAGAGAATCTCATTCAAGCCTGCTCCACTGTGCCTGGCTGGATTGAAATCTGGAAGCGCTCGTCCTGCCGGATTGGTATGACCCGGGCCTTCACCCTGGCCAAGGCTTTCTTTCCGAAGCTTGACCCGGCAAAGGTAATATCCGGGTTTCCCGAATTCAAGGAGGATGGTTCCAAATTTACACCCAAAGATTTCAAGGCCATACAAGCCGCAGTGCGCCCCTCGGCTACCACTTTGGCCGATAGTTTGGATCTAAACACGATCATGAGTTCATACGACGCTGATGGCAAAGTTATTACAGAGGAAGCACCCCCGCCCTTTGATATCTTGGAGAAGTGGGTTTCTAACTCGGCCAGGAAGAGGGAGGCGACTGCGAAGAGAGAGGCCGAGTTAGGATCAGGTCCGTCTGCCTCTACACCAGCCGTCCCTCCACCTGTCCGCCCTGGCGCAGTGAGTCCGGGTAAGGGTGCCGGGAAGGCTAAGCAGCAAGCCCAGGACCCAGAGCCGGAAGACCGTACTCAGGAGGCCGAATAGGGCAATACCATCATAACACTTTGCTTACGTGATGCTTTGTATTCAAACTATTATGCTTTTGATGGTGCGCCTGTGCACCCCTGATACTGATGTCGTAACTTGTAACACACCTTTTAGTCCGTGATATGCTTTGCGGCTTTCCTGGCCTTTTGATAACCGTATTGCTTGTCTATTCTTTGAGCTTTTTCTCGATACCCGACTCTCTATTTTGGCTCTCTTCGTAAGACTCGGTTTTCCGAATACCAGGGGCTTTGATAAGTGGACTTTTCTTTAAGTCCCCAAGACTCGGATGCCAGGGTCTTTCGAACTGCGATAGCCAAGTAGTTTGTTTCTGTTTCGAAGTCCCCAGTCCCCATGGCCCAAAGTCCGAGTCATGGGGGTGTGGCCTTTCTCAGAGAACAAATCGTTTTTTACCGAGTCGAAAAACCTAAGGCCATTCCGCGGAAGTACTGAAGTTATGCTTGATAATCATTGAGTTGCCGGCTATTAGCCTTGCACTCTGCATAAAATTGTGGTTTAGATGACCCTTTTGACTATCTTGTACTGTAAGCCGGCTTTCGCGTGGATACCATGTTGTTACATCCATACAAAAACAGGGTCAGACAAGTCCCATTGGGCTTCATGGCTGATTGTAATCGTAAGCGAACAAATCATGCCACTTTAGTGCGAGTCACATCGAGCTTAAGTAAGAAAAGTCAAGAAAATTTGGCTCCTTTGTCCAGTTATAAGATTGCAGCCGTACTCGTTTGCGAATAATCGGCCCCTATAACTTATAGGCATCAAGGCCGGGTCTTTCGGGTTTGTGGCTGGGCTACTTGAGCAACCAGCCCCCGAGACCTATATATGCTCAACGTTCTTAATGATACTGAAATACTGATGTCACATGGATACTACTTACTTGTAATCAGGCTGTAACGAAATAGGACTTGATAACCATCTCTTTATTGATGCGAGAAAGTTTGGATCAGCAGGCCGCCTCATTAAAAACCTTCCAGTCCCCTTAGGTACCCTGGGTAGGAAAAGAGCGCGTCTGAAACCTGCTGCCCGTTACATTGTTTAGTTCTCCATGGGGACCGGTCCCGGACTGGCGTGACCGACGCACATTCTCCACATGCTGGACTTTTTCATGATGAGTACCGGGTTTACTAACCGACCCGGGTGAGGTGTTTCCGTGACACGGCTGGTTGTGAGCGGCCGTGCAGTTTCTTCCTTTATAGCGGATTGCTTGGGGGAGTCATCCTTGATAAAAGCCACCATTTTAGCATCTTGTGCTACTTTGGATTTTGCTCTCTCGCCTTCAGTACTCGGCCTTTTTGATGTGGTTCTATCCTCCGGGTCTGCTTGAGATCGGTAATGCTTGAGTTCTTCTTTTCTACAGGCTTGCTAGGCCATTGCTGCATCTCCTTCGTCGCATTCAGCTGCTATGTCTCGGTTTCCATGTATGGTGATGGTCTTCTTGGGACCCGGGATTTTTAGCTGTAGATATACGTAACACGGCCTAGCCATGAATTTGGCGTAAGCCGGTCTTCCAAATAACGCGTGATATGGGCTGCGCAATTTGACTACCTCAAAGGTAAGCCACTCAACTCGATAGTTATCCTTTGACTCCCCAAAGGCTACCTCCAATGCGATTTTTCCCTCGGGGCACGCTGAATGACCCGGCACTATCCCATGAAAAACTGTTGAGCTTTTTTGTAGCTGAGACTCCTTGAGGCCCATGCGTAGGAAGGTTTCCCAATACAGTATGTTGATGCTGCTTCCACCATCCATCAAAACCTTTTTCAACTCATACCCATTGACTTGTGGTGCGACTACTAATGCCAAGACTCCCGGGTGTTCCACTCTTTCTGGGTGATCCCTTCTGCTCCATGTTACCTCCTGTTCTGACCATCTCAAGTATCTCGGGACAGCTGACGAAACTGAGTTGACCGCTTGCTTCAGTATCTTTTTGTCCTTGTTAGAGCCTCCTGTGGTATGCACATGATATTGACCCAGTTGTTTGGGGTTAGCCTGGAAACCTCCTGCCCCCCCTTGGTTATTGCCTTGATTTCCAGCCGCCGGGTTACCAGCTGGGGGTGGGCCGTTGCCCGGGTTTCCCCCTGGACCCGGTCCTCCTCCCCGTCCTGCGCTTCGCATAGCTCTGTTCACTTCGTCATTTTTCCATCTTTGTAAGTCGGCGCACTGCTCCAGAGAGTGGTTAGCTGGCCTGCCGTTCCTGCTGTGTTTCGGGCATGCCATCCTGAATATGTCCCAATTGTTACCCGGCCTTGGCGGCCCTTGATAGTTTCCTCCATTGTGATTACCTCCGTTGAAATTTCCTTCTGCTCTGGGCCTTGAAGACCCGGCTTCTGTATTGGCGACAAACTCGGAGCCTCCTTCAAACGGGCGCTTGTTCTGGCTATTTCCGTTATTACCCGGTGCTGATCCATTGCCAGTTCTTCCATTATTACTTGTGTTTGCTTTTACCTTCTTGTCATCAACTTCCTCTTCTGTAGTATCTGTCGCAGCGTGTTTGTTGCACGCGTCCATCAATTCTCCCATTGTAACTTCCGACGCATTTCGACTAGACTTCATGCGAGTTAACTTTTGCACTAAAGGTATGTACTTGCATGTTTTTGCCATGGCCTGTAGCGCATCCTTGGGCTGAATGTCCGTGGACGAGTGAAGTATCTCCATAACCCGGCGCACCCAACTGCGCGCCGATTCTCCCTTCTTCTGGACGCACCGCTCTAGGTCGTCAATAGTGAACAACTTCCTGCACGTCCCATGAAAGTGCTTGACAAACGCGGTCTTCAATTCCTCCCAGGACTTGATCGATCCTTCCGGCAAATTGGTGAACCACAACTTTGCTGCTCCTTCTGACATCATCAAGTACATGAACTTGGCTTGGAGATTCTCGGATGCGTTGCAAATTGACATTGCCATCTCATAGCTACTTAGCCATGTTTCTGGATCCATAGTTGGCTCATAATTCACTACTTTCCCTGGCTCTTTGAATTTTTCCGGGTAAGGTTCAGCTCTGATATTGTCCGAGAGACACTTGGGTCCCGCAAGAACGGTTGAAGCCGGCCTTGCTCTAGAAACGTGTGATGCCGCGGGGGGCGCGGCTGGGCGCGGTGCTACGGGAAGTCCATGCGCTGCAGACCCGGCCGCGGCCCTCCGGGCTCTAGAACTGTCCACGACAGCCTGTGCTGCTGATGCTGCCTGAGCGCGGGGAGGAGGCGGCATTTGCCGCTGCTCTTCCCTCCGCCGTGCTGAACTTGTTTGGATATTCCCTTGTTGTTGACTGACGTATGGCGTTCCATGCATACCGCTTCTGTGATCCGGATAATTGGCTTGCTGTGCCACCGCAGTGTGCAACAGATCGATGGCTTGCCGAGTCTTCTCTGCATGGGGCGACTCTCCCACGGGGATCTGATTTAACGCGAGTGTCGCCGCATACACATTGTCCATGGGGTTATTGTAGTGGCCGGCTGGTGTGCGGAATCGTGATGGTGGCGGTGGTGGTAGATCGTCGCCGGTTGTGACTCTGGTCTGTGGTGGGGGTAACCCGGCTCGTTCATTGGCCGGATGTGTCCCTGCTGTCGCCGGTCGGGGTGCGGTTCCCTGGTTCACCACTGGTATCGGCTGATCCTGAGGTGTGACAAATAAATTAGCCGGATTAATAACCCCGCCCGTTGCTGGTAACCTGGTTTGATGCCTTTGATGCACTCTAGACGTTTCCTCTCGGAGCCGAGTTTCTAGCGCATCCAACTCACGCTGCCGCCTGGCCATCCCTTGCCTTTCTGCCTCTACCTGCCTTCTTTGCTGTTCCAGCGCACGATGAGCTACATCCAGATCCCTGACACGTTCCGCTGCGTTTTCCGGAGTGATAACCGTCGCAAGAACCGTGGGATCTAGAATCAGATTATTATCGAATAAGGCCGGGTGGCGCGGGTTTGAAGGACCCGCCCCTGGTGTCCGGTTTCCGAGGAATCCGAACGTGTTGGCGTGAAACTCCTCGTCTGCTGCACGGCTGGTTACTGATGCCGATTCCCCATCAACCCGGGCCAAAACCGGGTCTCCGTTAGCCGCGCCCTGCTGCTGGGCCACCGCCTGAGCCGCCCCGACTGATGCCGCAGTTGCGTTTCCTTGGTTGAGATTGGCCGCGGGAGCCGCATAGACTGCGACTCGGCGTACGATACCCGGTGTAAGTTCATGCTGTTCTTCCTCATCGTTCTCCTCCTCATACCGGTTTTCCAGCAGATCCAGGATAGACCCGGTATCACCTTCTCTTTCGACCCGGACGCGCGGGGTCCATGCCGGCTCCTCCGGCTGTTCCCACTCCGCGATGGGTTCTTCTGCCGGATGTGTCGTTCCAATCGATTCTTCGTCATCTGATCGGGTAGAAGTGGCTTCTCCTGGCACAGAATCAGATCCAATATTGTCAGGGATCGAATTGGAAGTACATACCATACCAATGAAGACGCTGATCCGGCCGATTGTCACGACGGATCCGGATTCGAGGTGATCCGACTCTGGCCCCCAGCCGGAATCGTCCACCATCTTTTCTCCTTTGTGGTCGACGTAGATTTTTTTTGAAACATTTTCTACTGCAGGGGAGACCCCCACAGCCCTTTATTACCAACCACAAGCGTTACAGTTACAGATATGTAAAAATATACATGAGATGAGACTAAGAGAGTCTATCCCAGACTAAGTTAAGGAGTTAATCCATAAAGCTAAATCAGCAGCCAAAGCAGCACTCAACCTATGCTTAAGCATAAGGAGATCCAACAGAAAGCCCACTTTCCATCCCATAAAGGAATGCCTTTCAGATTTAAAAATTACTCCATTTCTCTGCTTCCAAATATTCCAGCAAGCAATAATCACAATCTCTGTGAAACATGGCCCCTTGAAGGACTTTTTGGCAGCAGTGAGATTTTGCACAAGTGTGTCATCACTCCAACTTATTTGCAAATAATTCCAAATTCGGGAGCTAAAAACACATTGAAAGAACAAATGTATCCAGTCCTCATTGCACTGTGCACAACAAAGAACACAATGATCTGTACCTTCAATCTTCCATTTTCTCCTTTTGATCATATCCTTTGTATTAATCCTATCCTTTAGTATCAACCAAGCAAAGAATTTATGTTTTGACATACATTTGGATTTCCATATCCACTTTGCTGGCCCATCAAGACTTAAATGACCAAATTGCATCCGATAGAAATTCCTGGAGGTGTATACCCCTTTATTGAAATTGCATCTCCAACTGTCCTCAGAATCAGTCAACTGAACATTATTTAAATTGCCACTCAGATCAGTAAACTCCTGGAAAGCTTCAGTTGAAAGTGGCAATACAAAGGCATCTGAGAGGTCTGCCAATAAAAGATGTCTCTTATAGAGGACAGAGGATCAATGGCAAAAGAGAATAACCTTGGAAATTTTATATCCAAAGGTTGTCCCATCCACGAATCTTTCCAGAAAAGGCCAGTAGAACCATTACCCAAAACACAAGAGGACAAGGAACACTAGGTTTCTGCCAATTGCATAACACCTCTCCACCAGAACGAACCACAAGAGGTGACAGCATGTGGTACTGTTTGGAAATAGTAAGCATTCTTTACTAAATGGACCCAAGGGATATCCACAGAATTATAAAGTTTTGCCAGGAACTTCAGTAACAGAGCTCTGTTTTGAATCTGGATATTGATGATCCCTAAACCTCCTTTGTTTTTGGGTCTACAAACCATATCCCAGGCAGCTAATGAGTTCACTCTTTGTTTATTCTTGTCCTTTCTCCATAAACATCTTCTCCTTGCTTTATCAATTATATCAATGACACCTTTAGGAATTACAAGAGTGCACATGTAATAAGAAGGCAAGGAGGAAAGAACCGAATTCACCAGAACCAAACTATCCCCATAAGAAAGAAAAGAGACAGTAGCCGAAAGTCTCCTCTCAATTCTGTCAATTAATGGTGCAAAATCCTTGATAGTCGGTTTTGTGGTTCCCATAGGCAAGCCTAAATAAGTAAAGGGCATAGAAGCCACAGAGCAATCAAGGACAGAAGCCAGGCTAACAGTTTCCTGCTGGGATAAATTGATCGGGATCATCGACGATTTATTATAATTCACTTTTAGCCCAGTGAGACGAGCATAAAGATTAAGCAGGTCTTTAAAAACCAATAACTGATCCGGTTCAGCAGGAAGAATGACTAAAGTGTCATCAGCATATTGCACAATAGGAAAGTCACCACCAATTGGAATTGGCAATCTGAGTCTTCCTTCCCTAAGTGCCAGATTTACAATACTTTGCAACAGATCCCCTCCCAACACATATAGGATAGGGGACAAAGGATCCCCCTGTCTGACACCTCTTTTACAAACAAAAGGTTTACCTGGGGCCCCATTTAAGAGTACCGAAGAAGATCCAGAAGCAAGGATTTCCTTAACCCATTTGATTACTAAGGGGGGAAAACCCTTAAATTTCAGAATTTGCAAAATAGCAGAGTGCTCAATAGTATCAAAAGCTTTCTCAAAATCAATCTTGAAAATCACCACTCTTTTCTTAGAATGCTTACATTGGTGAATGTACTCAAAACACCAAGCCAAACAGTCTTGGATAGTTCTTGATTTTATGAAACCATACTGATTAGCATGTATGCATCCAAAAAATTTGTCTTGAAAACGATTAGCCAGAATTTTGGTGATAAATTTCAAACAAGTATTGGTCAGTGAAATAGGTCTGAAATCATTCACCGTCTCAGGAGAATTAATCTTTGGAATCAGAGTGATGAAAGATCCATTAATGCTCTCCAAAGAAATCTTAGCACTGTGAAAATCATTGCAGAGCTTGACAAAATCCTCTTTTATTATACTCCAGCAATGTTTAATAAAGAGCCCTGTAAACCCATCTGGTCCAGGCGCACGGTCAGGTTTTAAGTGTTTAACAACACCCTCAATCTCTTCAACAGTGAAAGGATTAGCCAAAGTCTCAAGGCCATCAACCTCAGGCAGAAAAACAGACAAATCAAAATCAGACATGGGTGGGCAGGAAACACCCATTCTGTTCTTAAAGCATGACCAGAAAGCAGCAGCTTTATCCATATGATCCACCAACAAATTACCAGAAGTATCCGAGATGGAAGGAATAGAATTTCTCCTAAATCTCTCAGTGGCTCTGGCATGAAAATATTTAGTATTCTCCCCAGAAAGCCTAGCCCAACGAATAGTACATCGTTGTTTCCAGTAATCAGATTGCAAAGCAAGCAGATTCTTGATATGCTTCTTTACAATAAGTCTGAAATTAAATTCTGGAACATTCAACTGCCGCAAATCCTCCAATTGATCAAAGAATAAAATCACCTCACTACTCATATCAATAAGAATCTTTAACTGAGATAAATTCCTTCCCCAATCCTTCAAAGCATATCTGAGGTTTTTTAATTTAGCAGTGATTTTGGAGGTTATTGATTTGGCCAGAACAGGAGTATTCCAAATCTTAGTCACAAGGTCCATGAATCCAGGTTGCCTAACCCAATGATTCTCAAACCGAAAAATCTTTGCCTTTGGGATGTTTGTTCCAATTTTAACCATACAAGGCAAGTGGTCAGAGGTTATTTTAGACATGGGTAACACCATAGTATTAGGGTAGTCTAAAGTCCACTGGCATGAAGTAAAGAACCAATCCAATTGAACCAAAAGTGGATCCCTTTGCATATTAGACCAAGTGAAATTCCTGCCCTTAACTGGCAGCTCCAAAAGACCCAGATGGCTGATAATATCATTAAATATAAACATATCATTGAGATCAGCCCCTGGTTTATTTCGATTATCCAGTGATCTAAAGAAATTAAAATCGCCAAGGATCATCCAGTTTTGATGAATCGGGATAGAAAGATTATATAGCCAAGCAACAAAATTATCTCTTTCCACCCCTTTGCATGGACCATAAACATTCACCAAATTCCAAGAAGTAGAATTATGAGTAGAAGTGAATTTAATGTGAATGGCAGAGCGATGAACTTCTAACAACTCCCCACTGAAGATGGAACTATTCCAAAGCACAATTAATCCTCCAGAAGCTCCCACAGAGGGGGAGAAGACAAATTGATCAAATCTTTTAGGGCAGAAGGACCTAATAAATGAATGATCAAAATCCTGGCATTTTGTCTCTTGTAAGCAAATGATTGAAGCCTGACTTTCCTCAATTTTATTATAAACTGCATCTCTTTTAGCTTTATCATTCAATCCTCTCACATTCCAGTCAAAAACAATCCAATCCAAGACTAGATGGGCCTTATTATCCATGGAAAATAATAGTAAAGGAAATTGCTGATAATCATAAAATACCAGCACAGTAGATGTCCAAAAGATAAAACCCAAAGCATAGTACATATGTCATGTAGCATAACAAAATGTAACAGGAAGACCCAGCAACAACTCCAGGGACCAATCAGGCCCAAAAGAAATAAAGAAGGCCCACTAATCATCAGAACTAGATGGAGTGGTGGGCTTCTCTGGAGCAGCTTCAAGCTTCTCCACCGTTAAATCCGAATCTTCTATCTGGAGTATTCTTCCCGCCCTCTGCAGAACAGCGACAGGAGTGAAAGGAGGTACTCCCCCTGTGGAAGCTTGAGGACGAGCGGACTTGGCCTTCTTCCTAGGTTCTGGCTTGTCTGATGCAGGCAAGACCCTGAACCCAGCATTCTTGGCCAGGCTACGCGTCACTCGACGCTCCTCAAGTACAAGTGGAGTAGACTTCCTGGTCCTCTTCTTAGTGACCGGCTGGGGGGTCGTCGGTTCAGTAGCAGGGCAAGCATCCAGCAGCATAGGCACAGGAACATCAGAGGAAACTGGCAGCTCAATGGGCAGCAGAGATGACAGAAATTCAAATCTCCTGTCAAAAATAACCCGAGCTTTGTGCTCCAGGAAATATCTGGACCACTCGACCACAGGATCAGGTAACAGGACTTGAAGAATCTGCACTTCAGCGTTCTGATCTGCACCAATCTCAGGGGGTGGTGGAACAAAAGGAACCATAGCCAGCTGGTTATGTTCCACCTGTTGCTGCATCTCCACAAATTGTTCCGGGCCTTCAGCTCGTGCCACATTCATGGAATCAATGGATGCGCCAGAAAATTGAACAGATACAGAAGACTGCACCTGCTCAGGTTCCGGCTCCTGATCCACAGGCTCCTCTGGCTCATCATTCTCTCCCTGCTCCTCATTATTCCAGTCTCCCCAACCACCTTGCTGTGGTTCAGGCTGAGCCGGAGGAACCCAAGCATCTGGAATCGGGGCGTCAGGAGCACCGAAAGCAGGGTGTGGATTGTCCCCAGGAGGGAGAAGATCTTCATCATGCGGCATAGCATCAGCAGCATTACTATCCAAAATAAAAACAGGGCAGGTCCAGGAAACAACGTGACCACCGTACCGCTGAACCTCCCTAATCACAAGCGAGCGAGGGATATCAGCACCGCTCCCGTAGGTAACCTTGAGCAAGGTACGAACAGGAGAAGCGTCCTCTCTCCACCAGGTACGAAGCTTGCCAAATTTGGAAACAAACTCCCTAAGAAACTCATCGGTGCGATAATCCAAGTGCAGATTCAGAATCATAATCCATCCAGTCCTTGAATAAGTTGTTGCTCTAACATTATCTCCTTCATCATGCCTAACGAAGGATAGCATCCTACCATCAGGAAAGATAAAAGGAGCAGAGTTTACCAAGCAATCTCTGGCCACTTGATCCGCCATGCGGAACATGCCAACTCCCACGGCGCTCTCCGAGAAGGAGACAACTTGCAGATGAACCTCCTGTTGGATGTAATCGACGATTTGCTGCAGGATGTCATCAAGCTCTTCAACTGGTGGCCGCGGAACCAGCTGGGCAATGGCCCAGGATTCATGGCGGCGAGGCGGAGCCGCAGAGGAGGTGATGAAACAGCGAGCAGGCCGCTGCTCAGCCGCCCATACCTCCTCGACATGCATCCCCGCCGGGATGAACCTGGTCGGATCACAGGGGAAGTTCGCCATTGGAGGAGGTTGCGATTCGAGCGACGAATCCGACGAGGGTTTTCCATGAACAGTGGCGGGGGCAGGGGAAAGAGCTGAGGCAGGGGACTCCTCAGTTCCAATACTCGACGATTTAACTACCCAGCGCAGAGTTCCATTAATTCCCGGGCAGTTTCGGCGGATATGGCCCGAACGTGAACAAGACCAGCACCTTATCCGGCCCGTACACTCTTCCGTTGCATGTTTAGCTGAGAGGCAGTTAGAACAAGGCCAAACCTGGGCCGCCATCTTATCAATTAATTTTGTGAAGCCATCATCAACAGGAATAGAGTCCACGGTAGGAGGTACAGGTACAGGATCCGTAACAGACTTAGTAACAATAGAATCAGCATTAAAAGTTCCAAACTTAATAGCAGGCAGATCACGATCAATATCAGAAATATTGTTATGAAACGTGGGGGGAGCAGTTGGAGCACGAGGAACAAAAGGTTTTAATAAAGGCTTGTACCGCTTAGGTTTTACCTTCTTTTTCTTCGTGACAACAGTCCACTCATTAATCTGATCGTGGTTCCACCTTTTCCATTCAGCCAACCAATTTGGACCACCAAAACTCCAAAGATGAAAGAAGCACTTGAAGTGGAAGCAAGAAAACCATTTAATCTTCATAATATGAAATCCAACCTCCTTAGAAGCAACCTCAAAAGAGAAAACCCGATCATGAAGACATGTAACATTGAGAGATCCACAATAACCTCCAATCGCCGCCTCAAGAGCCAAAGCAACAGTATTAACATAATTTTGAAGGCAGCACGGCCAAAAGATACCACCAATTTGAAAGCGCCGAATTTTTTTGAAGGGTGAACGTCCGATCCGAAGAGAATGCGGACTTCCTTAGCAAGAGCTAGACCTCTAGAGAAATCCAGGTCTAGGACTTTGGCTGCATGCACTAAACCCACCTCAGGATCAATGGGAGTCCGATCCAATAACGGCACCAAAGAGTCCACGTCCAGAATAGGGACTATGGCATTGTTGTGATCCAGAAGGGACCCCTTACGTGGAACCAGATGATCCTGAACCCTGGCACGATGACAAGCAAATTGGATCTCAGATCCAGGATGAATGCTTTCACGTACCTTGAGAAAACGCTGATCAAGCACAAAGCCCGCTTGATCTAACAGTTGGATCCGCTTGTCCTTCGGATATAACAGGACAAAACCCACGTAGATGGGATTGAACCGGAGATCCACATCGGTGGAGAAGATCGCCCTCCACCGCCAACAAGAGCGATCAAAAAGGGATTTTGCCTTGGACATTTGAAGAAAAGGGGTGGACGACACTGCCGGAGTGGTATGTGTCGTAGAGGAGGAGGCCGACTACGCCGGAGTGACGATTGTCGGAGAAGAATGGCTAAAACCCTAGATCTCAGAGGAGTCGCCATGAGCGCCGCCTAGAGGGGGAGTCGCCATCTCTCATGCTCAACGTCGATTTAGATTTCGACGACGACGAGATTCTCCATGCTCTGGTAGCCGGCAATCAGAGTCGCCGAGTCTCCGATCTTGATACAATAACTCACTCTGGGATTACACTGGATGCTCGATATCAAGCGATATTGCTAGGGTTCTTAGATCTCTGCCTAAACTAGACCTGGGGGTCGGTTTATAAAGCACCCGTACCCCCTGGCTTATTCTCCAAGGCGCATCTTGGATCCTACCCGGACACGGCGCACAAACCCTAACTTTCTTCTACCATAACCCACAATCCGGATTACTGGGCCTACAAGCTTGGGCCTTTATAGGTTTCCTTATCTTTAGCCGGATCTTGCACAGCGTCCTTTGGGCCGGGTTACTCCTTGGAGTTTGGCCTACCGGGTTATCATCCCCCATCACATGTCCACGCCGAGAGGTGGTGTGGGCCCCTCGGGCGCCCACCGCCATTGCCCTTTGGCCTATATATGCCCCACGATGCATAAACCCTAAAGATATCGGCCTCCTTCCACGAAAAGATCCGTAGCTCCGCCGCCGCTGCCGACAAGTTTCAGGGGACATAAATCTATGTTCCGGCACCCTGCCGGGACGGGGAAGTGCCCCCGGAGCCATATCCATCGACTCCATCGCCATCTTCACCGCTGTTGATGTCTCCCATGATGAGGAGGGAGTAGTTCTCCCTCGGGTCTGAGGGCTCTATCGGTATCTATGTGTTTCATCTCTCTCCCCCATGGTGTGATCTTTATGTGATCATGAGCTTTGTAATCTAGTTGAATAAGTAGATATTTCTCTTCATCTATTATGCTACTCAAGTGGTTTTGTTATGAGATCTCCGTAGACACTATGATCACGGTGTAAAGGTGACAGTGTGTGCACCATGTGGTTTAGCATGATATTTATATCTTGTGTTGGATGACCCTATGAAATTGTGGCATTTGTTTAGTGCTAATTTGGGGTGCTCATAGTGATAGCGTGGGGTGCCCTAGAGAGGGAATACATACTTGAGGAGTGCTGTTATAGCCCTACGCATGGATTGGTGTTTGTTGTCCGACCGGAGAGTGGTTCGGAGTATCATAGTGAAGAGATGATATTTATGTATTCAATTATGTTATCATTTTTGAGAGTGTCCACTAGTGAAAGTATGATCCCTAGGCCTTATTTCTAAGCATTGAAACACCATTTACAATCAGTTCTGCTACATGTTTGCTTGCTGCCATTTTTATTTTAGATTGTTGTTATCACTTATAATCATCCATACTACTTGTATTTCACTATCTCTTCGCCGAACTAATGCACCTATACAACTGACAATTGTATTAGGTGTGTTGGGGACACAAGAGACTTCTTGTATCGTAACTGCAGGGTTGCTTGAGAGGGATATCTTTGACCTCTTCCTCCCAGAGTTCGATAAACCTTGGGTAATCCACTTAAGGGAAACTTGCTGATGTTCTGCAAACCTCTGCACTTGGAGGCCCGACACTGTCTACAAGAATAGAAGCGTGCGTAGACATCAGCGTGGTATTTTCAAATGGAACACGTCTTTCACCACCGACCAGTATTTTTTGAGCATGAGTGCAATGAAGAAGAGAGTGTTGAGGGTCTTCATCCATTGCCCTGCACAGGTCACAACAAGATGTTTGCTTTATATGACGAAATTTCGGGGTAGAATAATATAGTAGGATTCCTTGTAGAAGTCGCCACTAAAAAAATCCTAACTTGAGGGATTACCTTGAGCTTCTACAATACGGTCCATATATGATTTTCTAACGATGAAGAACTCGCTACCGCCCCTTCCTCTAGAGTTGCATGCTCTTTATGAGTCATTAGAGCGCGATAAGCCGATTTAACAGAATATTCACCGGATTTTTCTAAAGCCCAAGCCAAAAAAGGGGAATATTAAGGATTAACTCAGAATCAGGGCTAGGAAATTACTTCTCACTTTATTGATCTTCCAAGAAGCAGATTCATGATCAATCAATTCGTTAACCATCACCGGAGGCTCATTTCCAAGTCTTCCCATAGGTCGAAGAGTAAGTGTGTTAGGGATCCACCGATCATACCAAATGGAAGTAGCTGCACCATTACAAACACGTTTGATTAGTCCTTTTGTGAGAACCTATCTACCAGCAACAATAGCTCTCAACATTGCTTATGCCGATGAGGGGACATGTGCTTGCATAAAATCAACGTTTGGGAAGTACTTCCCCTTCATAACTCGAGCGCGTAGAGATTTCGTATGTGTGAGAAAGTGCCAGCCTTGCTTCCCTAGCATAGCCAGGTTAAATAATTCCAGGTCTCGGAAGCCCATGCCGCCATACACTTTCCTGTTGAAGTAGCATGAAAAAAACTACTCGTTCTACGTACAAATCGAACATAATAAATATCGTATAAACGAAGTTAATAGCATATGTACTGGAGCGATAGGGAAAAACCCTCAAGTTCCCATCAAAGACGAATACAGCTCGATTTTTTTAGCATTTTTTGCGTTTTCAATTGACATAGGATGACCAATGAACTTTCTGGAGCATCGACAATTGTCATAATCTATCCGGTTGGTAAGGAAGTTGAGCGATGAAAGCATCGTTACCGAAAGTACATATGCTTTCCATAAGATAGCAAATGGTCGAAAAAGGAAAAATATGGTTCATTCTCTTGATAACAATGGTATCTTGGTGGAGGGAACTGAAAACCTGTCGTGGTGGTGTCACGGCAGATGCCATGGGATGGCTAAAGATGTGGGGACGATGGACGCTGGAGGTGTCCGGGGAGGGATCACGCGACGAGTAGCCGCGTGAGGTAAGATCCACACAACACGAACAACACGATGTACCCAGGTTCAGGGCCCTCGTGAGGAGGTAAAACCCCTACTCCTGCCTTTCTCTATGTATTACGATGTCTCTCCGAGTAGAAACAGTACAAATGGTAACGCTACCGAGTAGCCTTTCTCTCCTCTCCGAGTAGAGCTAGGTCAAGAACTTAGGGTTTCTAGGGTTCACTATGAGCCTGTGAGTACGTCTATGGGAGCATGCCTCGCGCAGGAGGCGGCGGGGCACCTTATATACGCGGTGCCCAGCCGGATACGTCCAAATCTAGACAAGTGTCGACATAGTGTGCACACTGTCCTTTCTCCGAGTACCCGCTGACAGCTTTGGTCGTTGATCTTGGCTGCTTCTGTAAAGTCGTTGGGCAAAACTAGGGGACAGACTGGTAACACTGTACCTAGGCACAGAGTAGGCCCCCCTTATCCTGCCACGGCCTGCTTCCATGCTGTCACTGTCAGTCAGTTGGCCCCACGTGAACAGTAGTTCGAATGCTGCCAAGTACGGACCCAGGATACGCGGGATCCTGTGTCAGAACGGCTCCTTTGACTTTCTGCTCGAGTAGGTTCCCGCCTAAGGTTCCCGCCAATTGTACTCGGGCCAAACCTTCTACTCGACAGGGTAGAACTTGACTGATATCTCCTTCTGGTCATCTTGAGGTGAGACCGAGTAGCAGTCGACCGGGTAGCGAATACCCGGTAGTCGGCTACTCGACCAAACCTCTCTTCTGTAAGCGGCCTTTACCACCTGTCTTTACCCTACTCGGGGGTAACCCCCCGACAGCAGTCCCCGAAGCTGGTTGAGTCTTGCGAACTTGTTCACTAGGCTCTGCCAGCTTAAAACCAGCCTTTGTATCTCAGCCCTTGAACCTCAAGATGCCGAGTAGGACCTCCGAGTAGCTATCCGGAAATTACCTTGAGTTTCTTCTCTTCCGAGTAGCACCTGCTTTCTACTCTGCCTCCGAGTAAAAAGACTTAGCGAAAATTCGCAAACTGAGCCTCTGCAGCGCAGAACAACATCCAGCCCTTTACGCAGGCACTGCCCACGTGTCAAGCATCCACGACCTCGTCGTTTGGTTGCCCAGGACACGACGCCACGCGTCCAGTTTTCACGCTGTGGGCCCACCGGCCGTCATGTCCCATCACGCGCAATTACTGGCCACGATCTGATGGTGGGATCAAATGCGGCCGTTACGCGCGCAGCCTGCGCTTGTGTGCGTTTCTAGCCGGCCACAGGACCCACCACACGCCACAGTCAATCCCACTTCCGCGGTGGTAACGGTAATCTCGCGAGGGAGATATAAATACCCCCGCGGTAACTTCCTTTTCCCCTTCCCTGCACTTTTCTCCTTCTGCCTCTTGTTCTTCTTCGCCACCGAGCCCTCCGCCGCCGCGCAAGCTTCCGCGCCGCCGCGGACTCACTCCACCGAGCAACTCCACTCGAAAATCATCCACTCCTCCCACTCGCAACGATGGCCAAGGCTAGCTGGGCGGGTTCCTCCGTCACCAAGGCCAATCTCGCCTGGCTCGTGACCAGCAGAAGGGTTCCCCCCGGCGTGGAGTGCCGGGCACCCGACGACGAGGTTGTGCCAGCTCCGCGGGACGGCGAGCGGGTGGTCTTCATGTCGCACTTCGAGCGCGGCTTTGGACTGCCCGCCTCCGACTTTCTGCGCAAGTTCCTCGACCACTTCGGGCTGCAGATGCATCATCTGCCGCCCAACGCGGTCGTCTTCCTCGCCTACCATGCCGTGGTCTGCGAGGCTTTCCTCGGTATCAGGCCCACGACTGATACGTGGCTCAGGTATTTCAATCTTCGCCAACAGTCAGTCGGGAAGAAAGACGCCGCAGGCATCGGCCGCGCCACCGACACGGGCTGTGCCATGATGGTGCAGCGGACCGGGACGAATCATCCCCGCATCCAGGGGCTGGATTCCTGCCGAATGTGGCAGCAGACGTTCTTCTATGTCAAGAACGTCCCCGCCACGGAAGGGGGTGCGGTTGATGATCGAATCAACCTGCCCGCTTGGAGGAATCGTGCTCCACTCGGGTCGAACTGGAAGGAGAAGCCCACCATCGACGAAATCGCCATCGAGATAGAAGACAGACTCGGCGAGCTGAAGAAACTGGGCCTCAAGAACGACGACCCGGTGGTGTGCTGGATCAAGCGCCGAGTGCTCCCTCTACAGGAGCGCTGCCATCTCATGTGTTACATGGGAGGCCCCCGCGACTGCACCAGGACCACCACCATCGAAATCGACGACGTCGACGTTGCCTATCATGCCAAGAACATTCTGAAGACAAGCCTTACCGAGAAGTGGCGGTATGGTTTCGTCCCGTACAGCCGCACGCAGCCGATTGCCCGGGTACGCTGTTCTTACTCTGTTTTCGCCTCTGCTTCCCGAGTAGATAACTTCCCTTTCCGCCCCGATTAGCAATCACCTAGTGCACCGAGTAGAGCACTTAGTCGACTCGCGCTTAGGCTTAGTATGCTTTATGTTTGCACGCCTATCTGGGTAGAACACTTAGAAAACTGCATAGGCTTAGTGTGCTTTGTGTCTGCACGCCTATCCGAGTAGAATACTTAGAAAACTGCATAGGCTTAGTGTGCTTTGTGTTTGCACGCCTATCCGAGTAGAATACTTAGAAAACTGCATAGGCTTAGTGTGCTTTGTGTTTGCACGCCTATCCGAGTAGAGTTCCATCCTGATACTCGGCTAACTTATTATCCTTCTCTGTCTTTCAGACTCTTACTCGACAGTTGATTGAGAGTCGCGAAGTTTTTGAGGAGAACTGGTCCGACGATCGCGAGGAGGATGACATGCTGCCTTCTGATGACGCGGAACAGAGCAGCCCCGTTCCTGACAAGCGCGATGCTCTCCGCACTTGGTCGGATGAAGGCTCTCATGGTATTGTTATCTTCATCTTGTTTGTTTCTGAAAAACACCAACCCCTTGCATTGCTGTTTCTGATTCTTCCTTCTTATCTTTTGAATTTCTTAGATGAGGCCGCTGCAGAGAAGGACGACGAGGATGAGGGCGAGAACGAGGGCGATGCACCCCTTGTCGTCCAACCCCTGTCTACTGCCCCTCCCGAAACCCGCAAGCGGACCGGCAGCGAAGCACAGGCACCCCCAGCCAAGAAGAAGAAACCCGCCGAGAAGGAGGAGGCCGCCGAGAAGAAGAAGAAGGTTACTGTAAAGAAACCCCGACGACAGCTTAAATCCACCACTGCGTGAGTTCTCTTCTCGTTTGCCCTCCTTCTCGCGTAATACTGTTTTCTCCCAAATCTTCTTCCCATCCCTGATTTCTTTCTTCTCTGCAGTCCTGCCATGGATGCGAACGCAGCCTTTGCGTCCGACCAAGACAGGGAGACAGCAGTACCCCTGATCGACCTTGTTGACGACGAGAACGACGCTGCCAATGCTGCTGCCACCAACGCACAGGCTGGTGATGCTCGAGGAGCAGAACCAGAGCCAGCAGCGCAAGATAGCGCCGTTCACGAAGAGAGACCCCCTTCTCCTCCGGCTAGCAACGCCGAGGAGAACCAAGAACAAGAAATGCAAGACGCCGCCGCCCTTGAGCGGCCAGAAGTTGAACGGGAGCAGCCCACCACCGAGGCTGCTGCACAAGAGAACATCACTGCCGAGCGGCTGGTGACAGACGACACCGCCGCGGATGCTACCATAGCAGATGTCTACCCACTGCCAGGCGGCGCACCGAGTAGTGTTCAGCCAGGAGCTGCACCGGGCGATGGATCTGCGGCGCCACCAACTGCGCAAGGCCCTACGCCACCAACTGCGCAAGGCCCTACACCTCCAGCTTCCTCCTCGTCGCCACAGAGCAAGGACACATCCAGCCCTCCTGGGCGAGTAGCCAGGCAACAGGCCCTTGATGCTCTGAGGGATTACTGTTCCGATAAAGGCCTTTCTGAGAAGGAGACTGCCGATAAGGTGGCTGCTGAGGAGGCCAAGGCTGAGCAGAAAAGAGCGAAGGCTGAGCAGAGGAAGGCCGAGAAGCAAGTTGCCGAGAAGACTGCCGCCGAGAAGACGAAGGCCAAGTCTGACGGGAAGAAACCCGAGGATCTCGAGAAGCAGAGAATCGAGAAGGAGCAAACGAAGAAAAGGGCCAGAGACCAAGGCGCATCCACCGGCGGAGCGCTCGTGATCCGCGAGTCCGGCCCCATTCCTGCTGCGCTCTCTGCGGACGCTCGCGCTGCTGGCCAGCCTTGCTACCCGGAGTACATGATCGAGGTTAGCCAACAGCACACCATCGGCTTCCCTCCCCAAGATAAAGCTTTAGCTATTCAGAAGGGAAGGAAAGCTGTAGCCAGGAATACTCCTCCCTTCGATCCAGCTCAAAACAAACCCGTCAATATTGCTTCTCGGGGAGCCCAAGACAAGCCAATAACCTCCAAGGGTCTTGAGCAGGTACTGGACACTGTTGGCCACATCAGCGCCAAGTGGGACAGCAGGGTTCTCGGAGAGGAGAAATGGCACGGCTTGACCCTTGGCTCCATCGACCACTACCGCGTGGATTGGAACAAGATTGATCTGGGACACCAGCCCATGTCCGTCTCCACTGATACCGCAACCCTCGCAGCCAAGATGTTCTTGCACCGCAAGAACGCCGAAGATATCGAACAGAGCTACGCAGTAAGTCTTTTTTGCCTTTTCCGAGTTGAGATCCCTTCTCTTCTATTCGCCTTCCTTGTTCTTTACCATCACCCCCAGTCCCCGAGATTCTAGCCGAGTAGATGGATACTCTCCGAGTAGCCTCCTACTCGGGTTGAATCTTCTCTGCTTTTTCTAACTCGCTTCTTCTCGCTTCTCAGGATAGCGTCCTTAAGCGGACACATTTGTACCGCATCCTTCTGTGGAACCACTCCATCGCCAGGAGGCGAATTGCTGCGTTGGAGAAGGAGAAGATAGCTGCTGAGGCCGCGAGAAAAAATGCAAACGACAGCACCCAACAACTAGCCGAAGTGCAAGGTACGCCTTTAGCCACGCGGTTTCTGCGTTTTATGTTTACGCCCGCTTCTGCTTTCTCACGCGCTAACCTTTCCTTCTCTGCAGACAAACTGAAGACCTTGGCCGATGAGCATGAGAAATGCCGCACTTTCGTGGCGAACTCCGAAGCCACCATAAAGAGACTTGAAGGTGAGTTTGCTGTTTACTCGGTGTGACCTTGAATTTGGTTCTTCTCTGCTTATTTACTAACCTCATCTATCTTTTCGCAGAAGATCATAAGTCATTTGCTGAGGCACACCAAGATTGCGTCAAGCCAGCGGAGGTGGAGAAACAGCTATCCGACCAGGCCATTACTCTGGTGAAGGACCATACCACCGAGATGGAGAAGCTGCAGCTCCAGCTCCAGAAGGCACTCCAAGATGCCGTGAAGATTGGCGCCGAGAGGGACAAGGCCATCGCCGAGAAGGCCAAGGCCGAGACCACTTTCAAGGCCAAGGAGAGGGCCCTCGAGTCTGAATGCGAAACCTTGAAGAAGACCAATGCTGATCTCTTCGCTCAGATGGATAGCTTGCGCCTGATCCAATCAAAGCACATTGGCAACGAGGAGTCCTGGAGAACCAAGCTGCAGCAGCTGCGCCGCCAACTGATCGGTAAGTTTTCTCTTCATTGCGTCTTTTCTTCTCGGTCTTGTTCCTTCTCGGCTTCTTCTTCCTTCTCGGTTTTTAATCTTGCTACTTGCTATTTCAGATATCTGGCCTCGTCTTGATTCTACCTCTGCGCCTACGGTAGCCAAGGCCCGAGCAGTTCGCCTTTCGCTGGGTGAGCCAATTGACACCAGGGCTGAAATCGAGGACAGCTTGCTGGTGCTCAAAGATTACTTCGAAATGCTGGCCGGCGTCGGAACTGACTTGATTCATGTGGGCTTTGAGCTCCACCGGCTGTTCTGGCCTCATGACCCCCAGCCAAGAAACATGCGGGAGCTCGCCCTCAAGCTGGAGAACGTGAAGGCCGAGTTGAAAAAGTGGCGAGCCTCTGGAGCCCGTGCTGGTGCGGACGTGATGCTTCTCTGCATAGCATCTTGGTATGAAAACCTGGATATGCAGCGCATCCGCGGGAAGCGCAATAACTCCAAGTGGGAGACGGATGCCGATAGCGTGGCCTTGCGCAAGCAGATTGCGTATGAGGTCGCAGAGTGCGCCGAGACGGAGGTCTACATCGATGGCGTCCCCGAACCCGACACCGAGTACGAGGACGAAGAAGATGATGACGAGGAGGAAGAGCTTGGTGACTTCTTCGAATCTCCCAAGGGCAAGGACGGGAAGGGAAAATCTGCCGTTGTCGCGAGTAGCGATGAAGACGAAGGGGCGCACATCGACAGCGAGCCACTCGACTTCGGCACCTCCTCAGGTGCTGCTCTCGACGACACGGTGCCTCCTCCTGGCCACGCTTCAGGCTCCTCCTCGGCTCCAGGACCCGTCTCGGTGGCCACGGCCACTTCCGAGCAGGCGGCCACCCAGGAGGATGCCGAGATGGAGGAATCCGCCGCCGTGCAGACGGAGGCGGATGCCACCCACGCCAGCACCGAAGGAACAGCCGCCACGACTGCCACCGAAGAAGCTGCTGCCAAGACCACCGCCGAGGAAACAGCTGCCAAGACCAGCGCCGAGAACACTGCCTCCTCAACTTGAAGCAACCTGCACTCTTTTTTACTCGAAAACTTATCAGATCCCCGGGATGCCGGGAGCAGATGTAACAGACTATCTTTATCTTGCTTGCTACTCAGTTTGTATGCCCACTCTGTTTATGTTGACATTAATCAATTTGAACGACACTGGCTTAATGCCGAGTTGTGTTTCCATGCGAGTCCCCGAGTAGCATTTCTTATTCACCCTGTCTTTTCATCTCTGCTCTACCTGCGACTTGTCGCTTGTTTGGTATTCGAGTCACAAGAATCAAGGAACAAGGCTGCAAATACTTAGCCGCTAGAAACAATCATGATAACGCAGCCCACCACTTAGCCGAGAAGACGAAAACGGTGAACAAAAAGTAACACACAATCTACTCGGTTCCTGCACTCTTTCTTCCTTAGTGATTTTCGTGTGCTCATTGACCTTTTGCTTGTTCTCTTGCTTGCCATGAAGCCGGGTTTCGGACAGCAGCAGAGTCGAAGAGTTGGCATATAGGTTTAAACACAGTACTCAATGCACTTATGAGTTCTGAAGTGGAGCAACCGAATAGACAAAGGAACAAGCCGAGTAAGAAAAACACTTAGAGCAATTTTGGACGAGGGCAGTCCCCGAGAACAATTTTAGATTGCAGAGTAGAATTTCAACTCGGATGAGAGGGTACATACACATCTTTGCTCACGAATGAAAACGACGGAGTAGAGCTACATTCCAGGGACGCTTGGTTTCCTCTCCAGCTTTATCTGCCCTGTTCGCCTGCGATGGGCGCACATCTACAAGATAGTACGCATCATTGTGCAGCGCTTTGCTCACAATGAAGGGCCCTTCCCATGGAGGAGACAACTTGTGCATCCCGGCCGTGCGCTGCACAAGCCTAAGGACCATGTCTCCTTCTCGGAAAACCCTTGGGTTCACCTTTCGGCTATGATAGCGCCGCAGGTTTTGCTGGTAGATAGCCGAACGTGACAGAGTCAGCTCTCTTGCTTCTTCAAGCAGGTCAACGTCGTCTTCTCGAGCTTCTCTCGCCTCCACCTCAGTGTAGAGGGCTACTCGGGGGGAGTCATGCTCTAGGTCTATTGGCAACACGGCCTCAGCCCCGTATACCAAGAAGAATGGCGTGTAGCCGGTTGACCGGTTAGGGGTAGTCCTTAGACTCCACAACACCGCTGGCAACTCTTCTAGCCAACACCCAGGTGTTTTCAGCAACGGCTCAATCAGCCTTGGCTTGATGCCTGCCAGTACCATCCCATTTGCTCTCTCAACTTGCCCATTGGAGGCAGGGTGCGCGACTGACGCAACGTCTAGTCGGATATGCTTATCTCTGCAGAACCGCACCATTGCCCCCTCTGCAAAGTTTGTGCCGTTGTCGGTGATGATACTGTGCGGGTAGCCATATCTCATGATCACATCCTTCACAAACTTCACAGCTGTGACCCCATCGCACTTCCGAATAGGTTTCACCTCGATCCACTTGGTGAACTTGTCCACCATGACCAAGATATGTGTCATATTGCCCTTAGCCGGCTTGAAAGGACCAACCATATCCAAGCACCAAACAGCAAATGGCCATGTGATAGGAATTGTTTTCAACTCGGAAGCTGGCATGTGAATCTTACTTGCGAACATCTGGCAGCCGGCGCACTTCCTCACAATATCCTCAGCTTGTTGCAGTGCAGTGAGCCAGTAGAAGCCATGCCGAAAAGCTTTCTTGACCAAAGCCCGAGAAGAGGCGTGATGCCCACATTCCCCTTGATGTATCTCCACCAGGATTTCTTCTCCTTCTTCTGGGCTCACACACCGTTGCAGCACGCCGGTGGCACTTCTCTTATGCAGCACATCTCGGACTATAGTGTAGCCCTTGGATCTTCTTTGGATCTGTCTCGCAGTCACCTCATCTTCAGGTAAAGTGCCGTCCCTTAGAAAGGATAATATGGGCATTGCCCAACTCGGTGTCTCCCGCACGGGAAACACTGGTTCGTCCATTTCCATTGGGACAGGCTCTGGTGGTTGCACAGGAGGAGTAGGAGCGCTTCTCTGCAGCCCAGACCGATTGACGAGAACTTCTTCAATAAATGCAACAGCTTCTGGGTTGAGGGCGGCAGTCCCCGAGTAAGGAGTGGCAGTCCCCGAGTAAGGAATGGCAGTCCCCGAGTAGGGAATGGCAGTCCCCGAGTAGGGAATGGCAGTCCCCGAGTAGGGAATGGCAGTCCCCGAGTAGGGAACGGCAGTCCCCGAGTAGGGAATGGCAGTCCCCGAGTAGAGGACGGCAGTCCCCGGGTTCCCTGCAGCACTTTCCCAGTCAATCTCCATTGGGTCAGATTCCTCATTCGGCAGAGAAGGAACAAAGATGGATTCCGAGTTGGGGGAAGGCTTGATAGACGGCTTCCTCAAATGCTCCAAGGCAATCCCCGCCGGGATGGACTGCCGAGAAGATCCCAACTTGGATAGCTCGTCTGCTGCTTCGTTCTCTGCTCGGTGAATGTGCTGGAACTCACAGCCTTCGAAAAACCCAGTCATTGACTGCACCAGGAAGCGATACGACGCCATGTTGGCATCCAAAGCATCCTGATGGGGGGATAGTAACCCGGTAGGCTCACTTCAAGATATAATCCGGCCCGAGGTGTGCTGAGCGCTATCCGGCCAGGGGTGAAAAGATTGCCGGAGGGCCCAAAGGCTAGTGAGATTCGTAACCCGGATTGTGGGCTGCGATAAGGAGAGTTAGGGTTTTGTATGTGGAGTTCGAATAGGACTCGATATGTGCCTTGAAGGGCAAGTTAGGGGTGTACGGGTGCTTTATAAACCGGCCCCTAGGTTTAGTTTGCCAGAGATTCAAGTCATAGTTGTAACACCTGTTATCGAGTATCCAGCATAATTCATATTGAGATCCGGCGAAGTTGTTTTCCGGTTCTTAGATTGCTTTCCGCCATGTCTTCTTTCGAGCTAAACCCTCTCCCGAATACCTGTGTCGACTTGCCCCAAGATCAGTTACCCCTGGTAACATCTGCCGTGATTATCCCACGACAGTTGGCGCCCACCGTGGGGCCTGCGTCCAAAGGTGTTTACATCACGGGAGAAGCTCGGAAGAGCATGAAGAACCTCATCGTCGGAGAAATCTACGTCAACAGCAAAGGAGAGAAGATGGTAGACGATTCTGGCTGGGGGCCAGGGTCGGATCACCTCGAAACCGGATCCATCGTGACAGTCGGCAGCGTCAACGTCTTCGTCGGTGTGGTATGTACTTCCAGTTCGAATTGTGATAATATTGAATCTGATTCTGTGTCAGGAGAAGACATGTATGTCCAATCGGAAAAAGAAGAGTCGATTGGAACAACGGGTCAGATAGAGAGGGAGGATGATACCGAGTCTATACGAGATTTGTCGGAGGATCGATATGAGAGGGAAAACAGCGAGGAAGAGCAGTACGAATCTACACCGGGCATCATGCGCCGGGTTGCAGTCTATGCGGCTCCCGCGACCAATCTCAATCAAGAAAACGCGGCCGCGGCGCCAGCCGGGGCGGCTCAGGCAGCGGCCCAGCAGCAAGGTGCAGTTGACCCGGTCTTGGTCCAGGTCGATGGAGAGTCAGCATCTGTCACCAGTCGTCCAGCAGACGAGGAGCGGCACGCAAATATGTTTGGGTTCCAAGCAAACCGAACACCGGGGGCGGGCCCCTCAAACCCGCGCCACCCGGCTCTGTTTGATAATAACTTGATTTTGGACCCCACAGTCTTGGCCACAGTTATTACCCCAGAAAACGCGGCAGAGCGTGTAAGAGACCTGGACGTGGCTCGTCGCGCATTGGAGCAGCAAAGAAGGCAAGTGGAAGCAGAAAGGCAGGGGATGGTCGCGCTGCAGCGCGAATTGGATGACCGAGAAACCCGGCTCCGGGAGGAAACGACAAGGATGCACCAGAGGCACCGAACTATGCTGCCGGCAACAGGAGGGGTTATTAACCCAACTGCCCTGGTGTTCACACCTCAAGATCAGCCGGTTCCACCGGCGAACCAAGGGACCATACTGCGACCGTCAACGGGAGCACATCCGGTAAACGCGCCAGCCGGGTTACCTTTGCCACAGACGGGGGCGATAGCCGGCAATACCATGCCGCCACCACCATCACGATTCCGCACACCAGCAGGTCATTACAACAATCCCATGGACAACGTGTACGCAGCAACGCTCGCATTAAACCAGATTCCTGTGGGAGACTCGCCTCATGCGGAAGGGACCCGACGAGCAATCGATCTGCTACACACCGCGGTAGCGCAGCAAGCCAATTATCCGGATCATAGAAGCGGAATGCATGGGACGCCGTACGCCAGTCAGCAACAGGGCAATGTCCAAGCAAGTGCGGCACGACGAAGGGAAGAGCAGCAGCAAATGCCGCCTCCACCGCGTATCCAGACAGTACCAGTAGTATCAGCAGCACAGGCGGTGGTGGACAGTTCCAGGGCCAGAAGAGCCGGGGCCGGATCCGCTGGGCACGAATTGCCGGTGGCGCCGCACCTCGAGGCACCCCCAGCCGGGTCACGCGCCTCCCGAGTAAGACCACCCCCAACCACCCTGGCGGGACCCAAGTGCCTCTCGGACGATATCAGAGCAGAACCTTACCCGGAGAAGTTCAAAGAACCGGGGAAAGTAGTAAATTATGAGCCAACAATGGATCCAGAAACGTGG
Organism: Alopecurus myosuroides; assembly: GCA_028641055.1. Taxonomy (NCBI): domain Eukaryota; kingdom Viridiplantae; phylum Streptophyta; class Magnoliopsida; order Poales; family Poaceae; genus Alopecurus; species Alopecurus myosuroides. The sequence goes on from CM054062.1 coordinate 339,763,114, forward strand.
CTGAGCAGCTACGAGATGGCAATGTCAATTCGCAACGCATCCGAGAACCTCCAAGCCAAATTCATGTACTTAATGATGTCAGAAGGAGCAGCAAAGTTATGGTTCACCAATTTACCGGAAAAGTCGATCAAATCGTGGGAGGAGTTAAAGACCGCGTTTATCAAGCACTTCCATGGAACATGCAGAAAGTTATTTACTATTGATGATTTGGAAAGATGCGTTCAGAAGAAAGGAGAGTCAGCACGCAGCTGGGTGCGCCGGGTTATGGAGATACTCCACTCATCTACAGATATCCAACCTAAAGACGCGCTACAAGCTATGGCAAAAACATGTAAGTATGTTCCTTTAGTACAAAAGCTAACTCGCATGAAATCTAGTAGGAACGCAGCGGAGGTTACGATGGGAGAGCTAATGGATGCGTGCAACAAACACGCGGCAACGGATACCACAGAGGAGGAAGTTGATGACAAGAAAGCAAAAGCAAACACAAGCAGCAGTGGGAAAACCGGCAATGTATCGGCGCCAAACAATAATGGAAACAGCCAGAACAAACGACCGTTTGAAGGGAATTCCGAGTTTGTAGCCAACACGGAGGCCGGGTCTTCAAGACCTAGATCCGAAGGAAATTTTAATACTGGAAATCACAATGGGGGACACTACCAAGGACCGCCAAGACCAAGCAACAGCTGGGACATATTTAGGATGGCGTGCCCGAAGCATAGCAGGAACGGCAAGCCGGCCAATCATTCACTGGAGCAATGTGCCGACTTACAAAGGTGGAAGAACGAGGAAGTGAACAGAGCCATGCGAGGTGCAGGCCGAGGAGGAGGCCCGGGCCTAGGTGGAAATTTGGGCAACGGGCCGCCCCCAGCTGGCAACCCGCCAGCTGGAAATCAAGGTAACAATCAAGGAGGAGCGGGAGGTTTTCAAGCTAACCCCAAACAGCTGGGTCAGTATCATGTGCACACTACGGGAGGCTCTAATAAGGATAAGAAGATACTGAAACAAGCAGTTAATTCGGTCTCCTCCGCTGTTCCGAGATATCTGAGGTGGTCAGAACAAGAGGTAACATGGAGCAGGAAGGATCACCCGGACAGAGTTGACCACCCGGGAGTCTTAGCTTTGGTAGTGGCACCACAGGTCAACGGCTACGAACTGAAAAAAGTCTTGATGGATGGAGGAAGCAGTATCAATATCCTGTACTGGGAAACTTTTCTGCGTATGGGCTTAAAGGAATCGCAGCTGCAAAAGAGTACAACAGTTTTTCACGGGATAGTGCCGGGTCACTCGGCATGCCCTGAAGGAAAGGTGGCACTGGAAGTAGCTTTTGGAGAGTCAAAGGACAACTACCGAGTCGAGTGGCTTACCTTCGAGGTAGTAAAGTTGCGCAGTCCTTATCATGCATTGTTTGGAAGGCCGGCTTATGCCAAGTTCATGGCGAGACCGTGTTATGTGTACCTACAGCTGAAAATCCCGGGTCCCAAGAAGACCATTACAATACACGGAAATCGAGATATAGCAGCTGAATGTGATGAGGGAGACGCGGCAATGGCCGAGCAAGCCTGCAGGAAGGAAGAGCTCAAACATTACCGTTCTCAGGTAGACCTAGAAGAGAGGACAACGTCAAAAAAGCCAACTCCTGAGGGGGACAAAGCAAAAGTTAGGGCAGAACAAAACCCTAAGATGGTAGGCTTCATCAGGAGCGATACTTTCAAAACTCCTAGCAGGGAAGAAGAAGACGTACCGCCATCCGCAGCTGATCACGTTTCAAAGACGGTATACCCGGATTGGCTAGCAAATCCGGTACTCATTATGAAAGGGCATAGCAAGTGGAGAGTGTGCATTGGCCGTACCAACGCAAGGCCGACTCTCGAGAATAACTAAAGCAGTGTAATGGGCGGCAGGTTTCATACGCACTCTTTTCCTATCCAGGGTACCTAAGGGGACTGGAAGGTTTTTAATGAGGCGGCCTGCTGATTCAAAAAAGAAATTTTTATCAATAAAAGAAGATGGTCTCGAGTCTTATCATGGTTTTTGCTTCAGTTACAAGTAAGTAATGCTTGTTATTATCAATACGTCAATATCATCAAAATACGTCACGTGCATATAGGTCTTCGGGAATTGGTGTGCTTAAATAAGTAATCACAAACCCGGAGACCCGGCCTCGATGCCTATGAGTTATGAGGGCTGATTACTCGAAAAAACGGGTACGGCTACAATCTTATAACCGGACAAAGGAGCCAAATTTCTTGATTATTCTTACTTAAGCTCGATGTGACTCGCGCTAAAGTGGCATGATCTGTTCACTTACGATTACAATCAAACTATGCAGCCCAATGGGACTTGCTTGACCCTGTTTTTCGTATAGATGTAACAGCATGGTATCCACGCGAAAGCCGGCTTACAGTACAAGATAATCAAAAGGGTCATCAAAACCACAAGTCCATGCAGAGTATAAGGCTCAAATAGCCGGAAACTCAACAAGTATTAAGCATGACTTCAGTATTTATGTGAACATCTATTGGTTTTCAGCTTGGTAAGGAGCAGTTTGTCATCTGAGAAAGGCCACGTCCCCTTAGCTCGCACTTTGGGTCATGGGGACTGGGGACTTCGAGACGGAAACAAACTACTCAACTACTAAAGCTCATAAGCCTTAGTTTCCGAGTCTTGGGGACTTAAAGAAAAGTCCGTCTATCAAAACCTATGACACTCGGTTAGCCGAGTCTCAAAAGGGAATCAAAAGCAAAAGTTCAAAGTATCGAGAATAAGCTTACATTTAACACAAGGGTCGAGATTATCAAAAGCCGGGAGAGGCAAAGAGTTATCACAAGTTAACAAGCGCAAAGTCATAACATCAGTATCAAAGTTGCACAGGCGCATTGCTAAACATCATATCAGTCTCGAGAAACGCAAAACACTAGGTATCATCCTACTCGGCATCCCGGGAGTGGTTCTCCGAGTCTTCGTCTTGAACTTGCTCCTTGGCTTTGCCAGCAGTTTTACTCGGACTCTTCGCGTCAGGACGGACAGGTGGAGGAACGGCTGGGGTTGAGGTAGACGGCTTTACGCCTAGTTCGGTCTCTCTCTTCGCAGCCTCTTCTTTCCTCCTGGCCAGGTCAGTCGACCACTTTTCCAGCATATCAAAAGGAGGGGGTGCCTCCACCAGAATAACCTTGCCCTCAGAATCATATGAGCTCATAATTGTGTTTAGATCCATTTTATCTGCCAAAGTTGTGGCCGAGTGACGTACCGAAGATTATATAGCTTTGAAGTCCTGGGGTTTAAACTTAGACCCGTCAGCCTTGAATTCCGGGAACCCGGATACTACCTTGGCCGGGTCAAGCTTAGGAAAATAAGCCTTCGCCAGCGTCAAAGCCCGGGTCATCCCGATCCGGCAAGACGAACGCTTCAGTATTTCAATCCATCCAGGCACTGTGGACAAGGCCTGCATGAGATTTTCTTCGCCCGGGTATACCTCCGAAGGCCACTTTATAGCATCCAGCAAAAGTTTCGTGCCGGCAAAAAATGTCCGGAGCACAGTTTTCAGAGTTTTAGCCTGAGTAACGGTGTTCTCCTCCGGAGCAGCAAGGTTAGCACCTGCAATCGAAACACACAAAAGCATATCAGTGATATTGGTTATTACAGCGGCAATATAGAAATACGCAAGTTATTCGCAAATAGCAAACTTACTTAGCAAGATACGGTAAGTGTCCGTAACTTGAGTTGACAGGTTATTCATCGAGGATTGGGCAGCATTGTATTTGTTCTTGTATTTGGAGACATCTTTTTTCAAAGCCTTTATCTCCGCTTCAAGGGTTTCCCTGCGCTTTGTTTCCGCAAGCAAGAGCTGCTCAGTTTTAAGTAATGTTTCATCCGACTGAGTTATCTCCGCCTGCAAAGAATGCGTGCAACTGTAAGCCGGATATCGCGAGAATATTGCCTTTTGAGAAAATAGTTACAGAAGGTTATTATGCGAAGTACCGAGAATAATTACAGAAAATTATGCTCGGAACTTGGGGACTGGATGTATAGTAAGAAGTATCAAGTAAGATTACCTGATGTGCTGCAGCCATACGCTCTAGGATATTTCCTTCCGAAGCTTTCATGGCGAGAAGAGCGCTCATCAGCTGGTTAAAATCAGCGTTATCCGAGTTAGATGACTCGGGTACCTGGAAAGTGGGAAAAGGAGCTTTTCTTGTAACAGGAGGTGGCACCCGGGTCATCCGAATGTCGGAGTCTGGTCCCCCTCCCGCGCTCGAAGCTGTTCCCTTCTCCTTCTCGCTTGCGTGCGAAGCAATTGGATACCCGGCATCATGCCTAGCTGGCTCCGGTGGCGACGCTTGCTCGTCGCCAGTTGTGGTGAAGGCATCATCAGCCGGCTCGTTCTCGACCCGGACCTTAGCCTCAGTGTCCTCCTGGTCGCTAGTAACAACCGTGGCTCTGAAGAAGGTGCGAAGGCACAATTAGTCTTTGGTTATGAAAGAGGCGGTAAGAGCTCGGTATAATGTGAGGAGAAGGCGTTTACCCGGTGTTCACCGGGAAGTCCGAAGGAAAGCCGCTGCTAGACCCGGAAGATACTGAAAAATGCCAAGCAAGGTTTGAGATCATGTTGCAAAGGAATGTCCGGAAAGAGTTTCTATTTACGATATAAATACCAGAGTGTCGAGCCGGGGGCGATGAAGTGCCCGGGTTAAGGGCCTCGTTGCCTGGATGGTTCCGGGTTACTCGGCGCCTAGTCGCGGGTGGCTCCTTCATTTATGATCAAAAGGGGTGAAGGTGGGGTTAGCCCCGAAATGACGTTATGAGAACAAAAATTAAAGTGCAAGGGAGCGGAATAAAAACCTGGAGGGCGATCCTCTGGGATTTCCTTTTGGATCCGGCTTTGGTGGCCGGCTCCGGCTCGTCCTCCTCGCTGGCGGACTCTTCCCAGCCATCTGATTCTTCTTCCTCGTCTTGGTCCTCTCGTTCTGAAAGGTATTGAAGATATAGCATAAGGAAAAAGAGGAGACGGGATATAATGTACGCAAGGGGGTTAAGTACGCACCTTCATCCGAATTAACGGCGTCATCTTCCTCCTCCGCGTCTCCAGAATTGGGAGGAGTGTCGATCGTCCAAAAGCCATTATCGGCCTGAGGTGAAAATGCCAGGGTAATGGTTAATATCGAGTCATGAACAGCGGATAAAGGTAAGCTTGTTAAAATCCAAAATCAGGAGGCAGAAAGCTTACAGCGGGGGCGGGGTTCTCGAGTGTAAAAGGTTCTAACCCGGCTATGCTCCGGATTACCTCGAGCTTTTCCGTTAAAAAACCCTTGATCGTCTTGTTCATGTCATTAGGGGCAAGGGTGCTGGCAGAGTATCGGATCGGGTCCGTGGTTTGACCCGAATATTCACACATCAGCTTCTCACGAATGGAGTTTGGCTGGATGCGGAAGTTAACCCAGGTCTTCACCAAGTTTAGCCCGATGAGGCCTCGGGCTGATAATATGGGGATCTTAGCCAACGAAGGCAAGATCGCCTCCCTGTCCGAGTTAGAGGCGAAGGCATTGAAAGATTCGGAAATGTCAAGCTGACCCTCCGAGTAACCCGGCAGCTTCTTCTCACCGGGTGGGGAGGTGTCCTGGCAGTAGAAGTATGAGAGCTGCCAGTGCTTTACATGGGAATTGAGAGTGAGGGGAGGCATCAAGGAATTCTTGCGGCGCTGGATAGAAACCCCGCCGCAGGTAAGAAGTGCGTCGTCACCGCTTTCGCGGCACGGCTTGCACTGAAAGAGTTCGACAAAGAGAGCCAGACTTGGCGGAGTGCACAAGTAAGACTCGGAAAGAACGATAAAGTGGGTGATGTTCAGAACGGAGTTTGGGCCTATATCGAAAATACGGAGATTGTAGTGATCTAGGACGTCACGAAAGAAAGGGTGACCCGGGGGCCTGAAGCCTCGGGTCACGTGTTCGACAAAACATATTACCTCATCCGTTGCTGGAGAGGGCCGGGTTTCGTTGCCGGGTACTCTCCAGTGGATAGATTCCTGGGGAGGAAGGATTCCAAGCTCCACTAACTCCTCCAGTTTGGCCTTGGTAACGGAGGATCTCCCCCAATTGGCTGAAATGGAGTTAGTGGGCTTAGTTTTGGCCGGCTGCTTCCCCTGCCTCTTGGGTGCCATGGGGTTGACCTGTTAAAACGTCAAAGGAAAGAAGGTGAGAAGCGAAAGCTCGAAAATTAATGAATAGTCAATTACCGGTAACCTAAAAATAATCCGGGTATTGCCTTGCCGGATCAAGTGCGATCTGTCCGGGTATTGCGTATCGTTATGGAAGCTGTGAAGTTTTTCCATAAAGTGAGTGTCTGGGAAGGTAGAAGGTTACCCTTATGTCTACTATCAGCAAGTGAGCCGGAGAAGCGAGATTTTCCGGATGATAAGAACAAGGGCGGAAATTTTTGATGGCCCGAGCCCAGATGGGAGATCCAATTTCTGTATTTAAGGTCAGTCTAATGATACTTAGTGGTAGGGGAGTAAGATAAGCTGCGCATCCTATCTATGGGAGCGTTTATGGTAAAAGCTAGCAAGTCAATTCGGCAGGGCCCGAGAAATTGCAGGCGACTCGATTCAGATCTGATCTAAGGAAAAGCTAAGAGATTGCAAGGTTGGGCTGGAGGACATCAAGAGCTTACCGGAGGAGGTTGAAGCAGGGATTTGCGGAGGCAGATGGCGCAAGATTGATGCCCTTTCGCGATTTCCGGCCGGCGAATCGGGGGCTTGGTGGTGGATTTGGGAGCTGGAGTGGGCTGCACGGTGGCGGAGCGCAAGCGACGGCGGATGGGCTCCGGCGATGTGCGTATGGCTTCCGTGATGGCACTCCGTGAACTCGAGCTTGAGGAGAAGAGGAGTGGGGGAAATGAGCCGTTAGGGTTGAGTTTGCTCCTTGGGGGCCTATTTATAATAGCCCGGGTGGAAAAGCTTAGCCTAACGGGCGGAACCCGGGAGGTGCGGAGTGATATGTGGCTATTTTGAAATTTGAGAGACGTGCCTTATGCATCGATCGATATAATCCCGAGAAGAAGGGAAGTGAAATCTCTTTCCTGGTGTCAGCGATAGTTGTCGAGGAAAATGTGAAATCATTGAGTTCCTTATTGAGACTCAAGTTTGGAAGATTGAAGGAGAGCCTTTGAGAGAGAGCCGGGTTGTAACCTGACCCCCTTGGTGTTAATCCCTGCCGTTCGTCAACATCTTGTATCTTGATCTTCATGTGTTTTTATATCCAATGTTTCTGCAGGGAATAGCCAGCACTTCGAAGAGTAAATCTTGGAAGCCCAGGCTATTCTGGGGACTACTGATGGGGGGATAGTAACCCGGTAGGCTCACTTGAAGATATAATCCGGCCCGAGGTGTGCTGAGCGCTATCCGGCCAGGGGTGAAAAGATTGCCGGAGGGCCCAAAGGCTAGTGAGATTCGTAACCCGGATTGTGGGCTGCGATAAGGAGAGTTAGGGTTTTGTATGTGGAGTTCGAATAGGACTCGAGATGTGCCTTGAAGGGCAAGTTAGGGGTGTACGGGTTCTTTATAAACCGGCCCCTAGGTTTAGTTTGCCAGAGATTCAAGTCATAGTTGTAACACCTGTTATCGAGTATCCAGCATAATTCATATTGAGATCCGGCGAAGTTGTTTTCCGGTTCTTAGATTGCTTTCCGCCATGTCTTCTTTCGAGCTAAACCCTCTCCCGAATACCTGTGTCGACTTGCCCCAAGATCAGTTACCCCTGGTAACATCTGCCGTGATTATCCCACGACAGTTGAGACTTGCTGCACCACCAGATCCGAATCGCCATGACATATGATGCGTTGCACACCAACCTCCTTTGCTACTCGCAAACCATGCACCACTGCCTCGTACTCGGCTACATTGTTGGATGCCTTGAAATGAATCTGCAACACGTACTTGAGCTGATCCCGCTTGGGTGATGTAAGCACAACGCCAGCACCAAGGCCTTCTTTCACCTTTGAGCCATCAAAGTGCATCTTCCAATAGTTGGAAACTGGAGCAGGAGGTTCATATTGCATCTCGGCCCAGTCCACAAGAAATTCCGCCAGTACCTGAGACTTGATTGCTTCTCTTCTCGTATACGCGGGAGCGTACGCGGCTAACTCAATCGCCCACTTGGCTACTCTGCCACTCGCCTCCTTGTTTCCCATGATGTCCGAGATGGGAGCAGAGCTCACAACAGTGATGGGATGCTCCTGGAAGTAATGTTTCAGCTTCCTGGCGCCCAGATACACACCATATGTCATCTTCTGGTAGTGTGGATAGTTTTGCTTGGAACTGGACAGCACTTCACTGAGATAATAGACTGGGCGCTGCACACTCTTGCCTTCTTCTTCTCGCTCCACCACTATCACCACGCTGACTACTCGGTTAGTCGCGGCAATGTACAGCAGCATAGGCTCCTTGGGTAGCGGACTAGCCAAGACGGGAGCGCTAGCCAGCATTGCTTTCAGCTCATTGAATGCCACGTCCGCTTGCGGAGTCCAGACAAACTTGTCGCTTTTCTTCATCAGCTGGTACAGAGGCAAAGCCTTCTCGCCCATTCGGCCCAGAAAGCGGCTCAGAGATGCCAAACAACCCGTGAACTTCTGCACATCCTTCAATGATCTCGGCAAAGACATGCTCTCAATAGCTTTTATCTTAGACGGATTGGCTTCAATGCCCCGACTAGAAACCAGAAAACCGAGTAGCTTTCCAGCTGGTACACCAAAGGTGCACTTACTCGGATTCAGTTTCATTTTGTACCTGCGTAGGTTAGCAAAGGTTTCCTCCAGGTCGGCAAGCAGAGTATGTGTTTTATTCGTTTTGATGACAATGTCATCTACGTACACCTGCACATTCTTGCCGAGCTGGTCATGCAAGCATTTCTGCATGCATCTCTGATAGGTTGCACCCGCATTCCTCAGGCCAAAACACATGACACGATAGCAATAAGCCCCGTACGGGGTAATGAAAGCAGTCTTTATTTGATCAGCAGGATTGAGTGCAATCTGGTGGAAACCAGAATAGGCATCTATGAAAGACAACAGTTCACAGCCGGCAGTGGAATCGATCACCTGATCGATGCGAGGTAGCGGGAAGGGATCCTTGGGGCATGCCTTGTTCAAGTCGGTGTAGTCGACGCACATGCGCCATGCAGTGGCAGCCTTGGGATCTTCCTTTTTCTTCTCGACCATGACCGGGTTGGCTAACCAGTCCGGGTGCAGCACTTCCATGATGAAGTTACTGATCAGCAGCTTGGTGATTTGATCACCGATGGCCTTCCTTCTCTCATCCCCGAAACGGCGCAAGGCCTGCTTCACGGGCTTGGCGTCAGGACGCACATGCAAAGAGTGCTCAACCAACTCCCTCGGGACTCCTGGTAGATCTTCATTGGTCCAGGCGAACACGTCCCGATTCTCACAGAGGAAGTGGATGAGCGCGCTTTCCTATTTCTCCGCCAACCCGGCACCAATGATGGCCACGCGCTCCGGGAACTCGGGGTCAACCTGGACTGTCTTGGTCTCCTTGGCAGCTTGGAAAGCAGTACCATGCTGAGTACTCGGCACACCTTGTGCACCAGCTTGTGCGGACTGAGCCATGGCCACCACCTCGTACATCTTCTTCTTCTCGGCAGCAATCACCATCGATTCCGCCAGCTGGGAGCTAGCAGAGGCACACTCCATGGACTTCTTGTAATCTCCCGAGATGGTGATAATGCCATTGGGACCAGGGATCTTCATCTTCAGATAAGCCACATGGGTGGAGGCCATGAACTTGCTCAGAGCAGGCCTGCCGAGTAGAGCATGATAGGGGCTCTGATGATCCACCACTTCAAACTGCAGGCGCTCTGTGCGGCAGTTCTCCCGAGTACCGAATAGCACGTCAATCCACACTCGGCCAATCGGATTGCATGAGATCCCGGGCACAATGCCATGGAAGGTGGTCTTGCTCGGCAGCATCATGTTCTCGGCCAGGCCAAGCTTCTCGAGTGTGTCCTTGTACACAATGTTGATGCTGCTGCCGTTGTCGATCAACACCTTGCTGAATCTCACATTCTTCTCGGGGCCCAGGAAGGTGGGATCCAGCACCAAGGCATAGGTACCCGGATTGGGCATCACCTTGGGGTGATCTGCCCGAGTCCACCTGATCTCCTGGTCGCACCAGTACATGTAGTGAGGAACAGCCGGGATCACTGCATTGACCTCCATGGCCCGCCTGTGCTGCGACTGCTTGTCGACTGCCTCAGAAGTGAAGATCATATAGCTCTCATGGTGCTCTTGGTACTGGTTGGAGCCATTGCCCCCATTGTTGCCATTGTTGTTGTTGTTGCGGTTGTAGTTGTTGTTGTTGTTGCGGTATCTCTCGTTGTTGAAGTTCCGGTTGGCTCCTAAAGCCACCTGGTTGACATTCTCTCTTCTCGGATAGACTGGCGGCCGAGTTGCGGGAGCGCGAGTAGGCTGAACAGTAGCATTGGCAGCTGGCAGAGGAGGAGGAGGAGGCAAGCCATCACTCTTGATCACATCCCACCACTCGCACTGCCGAGTAGTGTGGTTAGCAGGCCTCGAGGGATGATGAGTGTGAAAGCTGCATGGGCCATCCTTCATGTCATCGAAGACAAACTTCTTCGGCTGCTCGGAGTTCCCGCTACCCGGCTGTGCAGTGCGGAACGGTTTCTTGTTGCCTTGGCCCTGGTTCTGGTTCTGCCCGTAGGCTCCAGCAGGTTTCTGCCTTTGGCCACCACCGCCTCCTACATTCACTGCATTCACCTCTTCGGGATCATACCGAGTATCTACTCGGCGCTTGTTGCGGAACTCGTTACGCTTGCTGCTGTTGAAGTTCCTTCTCGGCTCAGAGGAGTCCATCAGTGGCTGAGTGGGATCGCCGAGTGCGTACTGATCCGCAATCTTGATGGTCTCGGCCAAGGTGTTCGGCATCTCCCTCTGCAATCTCTGCCAAAGCATGCTGCCATGTCGGCAGCCCTGCGCAAACCAAGTGATGGCCTGTGCCTCATTCACACCCTCACAGGTGTTCCTCAAGGTGCTCCACCGAGTAAGGTACTCGCGGTCCGTCTCGTCTTCTCGCTGCCGGCAAGCCGACAACTGCTGTGGCCTATTCGGCCTCTTGTAGGTGCTGGTGAAGTTGCTGACGAATGCGTCCGAGAAGTCCAGCCAGCAGTTTATGCTGTGCTTGGGCAAGTTGTTGAGCCAAGTACGAGCTGGACCCTCTAGCATCTGCGGCACATAGCGCACCGCCCATCTCCTGTTGCCACCCGCAATGTGGACCGCGGTGACGTAATCATTGAGCCAATCTTCAGGCTTGGTGCTACCACTGTAGCTCTTGGTGCCTCTTGCAAGCTGGAAGCCCTTCACGGAAGGCTCGTTCATGATGCGCGGGCCAAAGCACTCGGGGCCAGGAGGACCCGTGCTCTCAAGCCGCGCCGACAAGCTGAGTCGGTCCAGCTGGTGCCTTGCATCTCCAGGCGCCAACACACGCTCACCAACACGGTCATGAATATCATAGCCAGCCATCTCCATAGCCGAGTAGCCATCATCATATCTATCCACCTGCATAGCTGCAGGCTGCTCCACCGGGTTGGCGACTGGTGCCACTGGGCGCGGCTGCTGCCTCTGCCGAGTAGGCGGAGCTGCGGGTTGCCGAGAAGTACCCGGACGCGCGGCTTCTCGGACACGGCTTTGAGCTTGATGGGCTTGGGAGCCTGCTCTTGCAGCGTTGTGTTCCTGCCCGGGCCGCTGCGGCACAGCAACCTGTTTCGCGGCAGCGGCCGGGTCATACACCTGCATTTGCCTGTCTCTACCCGAACGCCCGCTGCGGCTCTTCTCGCGGCTCGGATGCGGTGACGAGGCCTGATCGTTAGATCTAGCCGCGTGCGAGTGAACCACTTGCGAAGCTCCAGCTCCCGGGTTGGCCTTCCGGAACTCCTCGTTCTGCCTGGCGGCCTCCAGCACCAACTCGTTAAGCCTCTCCTGCTGCCTGAGCCGCGCCTCTCCATCTAGGCGTGGCAACTCGGCAGCCACAGCCTGCGCAGCTCTGAGCGTCTTGGCGGGGGTGCTGTACCTTGGCCTTGTGAAGGTGTTCGCGGTAGCCGACTGTGCGGGCTCCTCCGCGACAGTCGCCATCTCGGCGCCCAGGTTGCGCCGCGTAGCACCCACTCTGCTGGGCCTCCTGGCAACCGGCGTGAAGCCGTGTGCCTTGTTGTACTCGAGCTGGTCCAAACTCAGCTCAAGCCTGATCTTCTCCAACTCCGCCTGCTCGGCAAGCAGCTCCTGGCGTTGCCGCTCGAGCTGCTCCCTCGCGGCTAGGAGCTCGACGTCGGTGGGAGTGGGCATGCCAGTTCGCGCGGCAGACGCGGGAATGACCGTGGACGTGGAAGGCGGCAAGTTGCTCTCCTTCTCGTAGGGCCGGTGGTTCCTGCCACCCGCGGGCGGGTCGTCAACCTCCTCGGCGACGGCCGCAGCGCCAGTAGCAGCTGCGCCAGTGTTTGCCGCCAAGCCCGTCACCATCACCTCAGCGCAGCATGCGGAGCTGCATGCAGGCCTTCCGCGAGCAGCAACCACCGCGGGAGGATCCTCCGCGTCCTGCACCAGCTCGGGGTAGGCGCTGTTGGCGACGGTGGCGACGTAGACGAGGTGAGAGCCGAAGGAGATCACCGAGCCGCCCTCCGGCATGGCCATGCCGCCGAAACAGCCGGCGTTGTCGGTGACGAAGTCGAAGGAGCCGAATCTGTGGACAAGGCCACAAACTACGCGCTCCGCTGATGAAGATCCCGTCCGAACAGAAACTCCAGCCAGCGCCGCTGGTTGCCCCACGGTGGGCGCCAACTGTCGTGGTGGTGTCACGGCAGATGCCATGGGATGGCTAAAGATGTGGGGACGATGGACGCTGGAGGTGTCCGGGGAGGGATCACGCGACGAGTAGCCGCGTGAGGTAAGATCCACACAACACGAACAACACGATGTACCCAGGTTCAGGGCCCTCGTGAGGAGGTAAAACCCCTACTCCTGCCTTTCTCTATGTATTACGATGTCTCTCCGAGTAGAAACAGTACAAATGGTAACGCTACCGAGTAGCCTTTCTCTCCTCTCCGAGTAGAGCTAGGTCAAGAACTTAGGGTTTCTAGGGTTCACTATGAGCCTGTGAGTACGTCTATGGGAGCATGCCTCGCGCAGGAGGCGGCGGGGCACCTTATATACGCGGTGCCCAGCCGGATACGTCCAAATCTAGACAAGTGTCGACATAGTGTGCACACTGTCCTTTCTCCGAGTACCCGCTGACAGCTTTGGTCGTTGATCTTGGCTGCTTCTGTAAAGTCGTTGGGCAAAACTAGGGGACCGACTGGTAACACTGTACCTAGGCACAGAGTAGGCCCCCCTTATCCTGCCACGGCCTGCTTCCATGCTGTCACTGTCAGTCACTTGGCCCCACGTGAACAGTAGTTCGAATGCTGCCAAGTACGGACCCAGGATACGCGGGATCCTGTGTCAGAACGGCTCCTTTGACTTTCTGCCCGAGTAGGTTCCCGCCTAAGGTTCCCGCCAATTGTACTCGGGCCAAACCTTCTACTCGACAGGGTAGAACTTGACTGATATCTCCTTCTGGTCATCTTGAGGTGAGACCGAGTAGCAGTCGACCGGGTAGCGAATACCCGGTAGTCGGCTACTCGACCAAACCTCTCTTCTGTAAGCGGCCTTTACCACCTGTCTTTACCCTACTCGGGGGTAACCCCCCGACAAAACCTTTTAAGTCATCTTACTGCATATTATAAGGAGTTGTTTGGGCCTACTCCTGGTAACCTTTTTGATATGTCCCCTACCTTGTGGGATACCCATGAGTTTATCTCGGCCGAGGATAATGCCGAGTTGATTAAACCTTTCAGTGTGGAGGAAGTGAAAAGGGCTTTATTTTTTATGGATACGAATAGGGCCCCGGGCCCTGACAATATCCCTACGGAATTTTATCAACACTGTTGGGATGTGGTTAAGGATGATGTTATGAATCTTTTCTATAGTTTTCATAAAGGAGAGTTAGATGTGCGTCGTATCAACCATGGTACTATCACCTTGTTACCGAAAATCATTGAGGCTAATAAAATTCAATAGTATTGTCCTATTTGTTTACTTCGCTGCATCTATAAGCTTCTTACCAAAACCTTGACTCTTAGGCTTGATTTGTTAGCGGATAAACTGTTTAGTATCCAACAGAATCCGTTTATAAAGGGTAGAAGTATCATGGACGGTATTTTATATCTTCATGAAGTCATGCATCATGTTCATATTAGAAAAAAGGCGGGTGTGGTGCTTAAACTTGATTTTGAGAAAGCTTACGATAAGGTCAATTGGAATTTTCTTCTGGATTGATTTCGTATTCTAGGGTTTGATGATACCTTTTGCTCTTGGATAAGAAGAATTCTTTTTGATGGTACTGTTAATGTCAAGCTTAATAACCAAGATGGGTCTTATCTTCAAAGTGTGAAGGGAGTGCGTCAAGGTGATCCACTATCCCCTATTTTGTTCAATATGGCTGGGGAGGTGTTAACAAAAATGGTGCTTCAGGCACAAAAAAATGGTTCATTCACTGGCTTTGCTCCTGACTTGATTGATAATGGGGTGGCGATTTTCCAATATGTGTATGATACAGTCTTATGCATCTCCCATGACACTAATGATGCAGTGAATGTAAAGCTCCTCTTGTACTTATTCGAGTTGATGTCAGGCCTTAAAATCAATTTTGTTAAAAGTGAAATTTTTGTGATTGGAGGTGATAATACTATTGCCGAATTCTACTCTAACCTCTTTAATTGTCATGTGGGGCAGCTTCGTGTGAACTATCTTGGGGTACCGGTTACCTTTACCAACTTGAAAAATATTGACTCGGACTTCCTCGATGCTAAAATGATCAAAAAACTTGATGCTTGGGTTGGAGATTGATACGTCCATTTTACATCACTATTTTATATCATAATTTTATGTTATTCATCGATATATTTCATGTTATGATGCATCCCTTATGTTATTATATATTATTTTGCATGTTTCATAATTTTTGGAGAATAAACACCGGGACCAGAAATCTGATGGAAAAAGCACCGCCGAGATACCATATTTCAAGAGATCAAAAGAAGAAGGGGGACACCGGAGGTGTCTTAGAAGTTCAGAGGAGGAGTCCAGCCAGAAGGGGAGCCATAGGGGCCCCACACCATGAGGTGGCGCGCCCCCCTCCTGGCCGCGCCACCAGGTGGTGTGGCCACCCTGGCCCACCTCTAGGGGATATCTTTCGCGTACTTGGCCCCAAGGGAACCCTAAGCCCCAGACAATCATCTAAGAATTATTCCGCCGCCGCCTCGGGGCGAAAAACACCCGAGAGAGAAAAGCTCTCTGGCAGGGAGAAATCTGCCGGGGAAATTCCTCTCCGGAGAGGGGAAATCATCGCCATCGCCACCGTCATCACTCTGGGCATCATCAAGATCATCATCATCATCACTACCACCAGCACCAGCACCCTCATCATCCACCGTCATCCCGCTGTAACAATTAGGGGCCTCTATCGTTATTTTACATTAGATCTCTCTCCTGGTGTGGATTACTTATTAGTAGTTGATGCTTGTGAGATTTATCGGTGTTTGCACTTTATGACCAGATTGTTATCATCCATTATATCACCTCTTATTATGATCGATATGATGTCTTGTGAGTAGTTCATGTTGTTCTTGAGGACATGGGAGAAGTCAAGTTGTTAGTAGTGAAGTAATGTTGAGTAATATTTAATGGTTTGATTTTTAAGTTGTGGCGTTATTCTTCTAGTGGTGTCATGTGAACGTCGACTACATAATACTTCACCATTTATGGCCCTAGGGGAATTCATCGTGTATTTGGATACTAATTGTGGGGTTTCCGGAGTGTCAAAAACCTAAAGCCCCGTTAGGAAACCATTGCGCGAGGGAGTGTAGGATCCCAGAGTTTAAAGTTGTGGTTAGATTTATTTCTTAATTACTTTCTTGTAGTTGCGGATGCTTGCAAGGGGTATAATCATAAGTATGTATTACTCTTGGATGGGACGGTACATTAGCATAGGTTCACCCACACAACACTTATCAAAACACTAAAGATTATTCAGCGGCATGGAACAAAAGCACTTGACAGAAACCTCTCGTGTGTCCTCGAAAACGTTTGTTAATCATAAGTAAACCTACCGGCTTGTCCTTTGATGAAGAAAGGATTGGGCCACTTGCTGCAATTATTATTATTGCATTTTATTTACTCGCACTTTATTTATCTGCAATATAAAAAACCCCCAACAAGTTTATCTTTCAGTATTTACAATTATTCCTTCATCGAAACTGCTTGTCAACACCTTCTGCTACTTGTTGGGTTCGAGACTCTTTTTATCGAAAGTACTACAATACACCCCCTATACTTGTGGGTCATCAATACTTTTCTGGAGCCGTTTGCTGGGGAGCTAACCGCTATTGGGAAGTGGAATTGATAAGGAAGCTTCTACTGTAAGTGTTGTTTTTATTATTGTCTACTGCTTTATTACACTATGTTTGGATCTCCTTTTGAGTCTTTATTTGCGGGCACTGCTGCCACTGCTAGGGTAGTAAGTGACCCACCGCCTGATGATTTGGATCCTTATAAAATACCTATAAAGATTGTTAAACATGTTATGAATAACTGCTATTCAGGTGATGGAACTGTCCATCTTGGTGATCATTTGCTCTTTTTACATGAATTATGCGAGTTGTTCAAGTGAGCAGGTATTACAATGGGCCAAGTGAAGAGAAATTATTCTCTATATCGTTGACAAGCCGAGCCACTGAATGGTTCAAACTGCTGAAAAATAGCCAGACTATTGGATGGGAGGAAATTGTGCCTCTCTTTTATTCTAAATTCTATCCTCCCAGTGAAATTCATAGAGATCGGAATTATATATAATTTTTTTGGCCTCGTGATGGAGAGAGTATTGCCCAAGCATGGGGGAGATTGAAGTTACTAATGCTCAAATACCCCATTCATGAGCTCCCCAGTAATATTGTTATTAATAATTTCTATGCAAGGCTTTCTCTTCATGATAAGGATTTATTGGATGCTTCTTGTTCTGGATCATTTACATGTATGAAGGATGAAGCTAAATGGGATCTTCTTGACCGTATTCAAGAAAACACTGAAGGATGGGAGAATGACAAAGGTAGAAAGTCAAGTATAAATTATGATTATGAATCCATTAAAACTTTTATGTCATCCGATGATTTTCATAATGTTAGTATTGTTTATGGTCTTGATTCTCAAGTTGTTGCAAACTTATATAAGGATTTTGCTTCTTATATTGATATTCCCAAAAAGGAATGGAATGAGTACCATGCACCTTATAAAGATAATGTTGATTGTGTTCCTGCTAGAGATGTAGAAGTTCATACCGTTGATTCTATTGTGCCCGAACCTTATATTGAGAAAATGCCTTTCCCTGCTAAGGTAAAATAACATTCTATTTTAGCTAGTGTGGTTAATAAAAGTGCAAGGAAACCTGTGGAACCCGAGGAACAAATAACTGTAGAACCTACAATAGGAATAGTAAAGGACCTTGTTTCTGAAAACGTAGAAGAGGGACACATTATATTTTGTGAAGATGCTTCTAATATTGTATCTCATCCTAGAAAATCTAGGAAACCTAGTGTTCCTGTGCTATCTGTTAGGATAGGTGATCATTGCTATTATGGTTTGTGTGATATTGGTGATAGTTCTAGTGTCATTCCTTATGAGCTTTATAAAGAAATCATGCATGAAATTGGTTCTTGTGAACTTGAAGACATTGATGTGATTATTCAACTTGATAATAGGGAAACTATTTCTCTGATTGGTATTGTTAGAGATGTGGAGGTCTTATGTGGTAAAACTAAATATCCTGTTGATTTTCTAGTACTAGGCACTTCTGCTAGTGATACTTGTCCTATTATATTTGGTAGACCTTTCTTAAACACTTGTGGTGCTGTTATAGATTGTAAAAAGGAGAAAATCCTTACAAAGTTTGATGGAGAGTCTTACGAATTTAATTTCTCCAAATTTGCTAAAGCACCTTATGAAGCTGAATTACCTGATGAGAATTATAGAGTTGAACAATTGGCTGCTATTGCTCTCGCTCCTAACAATCCTTTGCAGCAATACATGGAAGACCACGAAAGTGATGTCTTTATGGAAGAAAGAAATGAAATTTACGAGATTTTCCTACATCAGCCAGCGATGCTAAAACATAATTTACCGGTGGAAGACTTGGGTACCACATTACCGCCCTAGGAGGGTCATGTTTTTTATTTAAAGCCTTTGCCTGACAATCTTAAATATGCTCATATTGATGATAAGAAATTATATCCTTTTATTATTGGTTCTAAACTTTCTGGTAAAGAAGAGGAGAGATTATTGGGAATATTGAGGAAACACAGAGGTGCTATTGGTTATACTCTTGACGATTTAAAGGGGATTTCTCCTACTATATGTCAGCATGCTATTAATATTGAACCTGATGCAAAACCAGTTGTTGAACATCAACGCCATTTAAATTCTAAGATGAAGGATGTGGTAAGAAATGAGGTATTGAAACTCCTTAATGTTGGTATTATTTATCCTATTGCTGATAGTAGATGAGTTAATCATGTGCATTGTGTCCCTAAGAAAGGAGGTATGACTCTTGTGCCAAATGAAAATAACGAACTTATTCCTCAAAGAGTAGTGGTTGGTTATAGGATGTGTATTGATTTTAGGAAGGTTAATAAGGTTACTAAGAAATATCATTATCCCTTGCCTTTTATTGATCAAATGTTAGAGAGGTTGTCTAAGAAAACTCATTTTTGCTTTCTTGATGGTTATTCCGGGTTCTCTCAAATTGCTATTAGAAAGCCTGATCAAGAGAAAACAACTTTCACTTGCCCTTATGGAACCTATGCTTATAGACGTATGCCTTTTGGTTTATGTAATGCTCCTGCTACTTTTCAAAGATGCATGTATGCTATCTTTCATGGTTTTTGTGAAGAAATTGTGGAAGTCTTCATGGACGATTTCTCCGTCTATGGAACTTCTTTTGATAATTGTTTGCAGAATCTTGATAAAGTTTTGCAGAGATGTGAGGGGACTAATCTTGTTCTTAATTGGGAGAAATGCCACTTTATGGTAAATGAAGGAATTGTACTTTGACATAAAATTTCTGAAAGAGGTATTGAAGTTGATAGAGCTAAAGTTGAAGCCATTGAGAAAATGCCCTGTCCCAGGGATGTTAAAGGTATTTGTAGTATTCTTGGTCATGCTGGTTTCTATAGAAGGTTTATTAAAGATTTCTCTAAAATATCAAAGCCTCTTACTAATCTTCTTAAAAAGGATGTACCTTTTGTTTTTTATGAAGATTGTAAAGAAGCTTTTGAAATTTTAAAGAAGGCTTTAATATCTGCCCCTATTGTTCAACCCCCTGATTGGAATTTACCGTTTGAAATTATGTGTGATGCTAGTGATTATGTTGTAGGTGTTTTTCTTGGACAGCGGGTAGATAAGAAGTTAAATGTTATTCATTATGCTAGTTAAACTCTCGATACTGCTCAAAAGAATTATGCTACCACTGAGAAAGAGTTCCTAGCTGTAGTTTTTGCTTGTGATAAATTTAGGCAGTATATTGTTGATTCTTAAGTTACTATTCATACTGATCATGCTGCTATTAAGTACCTTATGGAAAAGAAAGATGCTAAGCCTAGGCTTATTAGATGGGTGCTTCTCTTACAAGAGTTTGATTTACATATTGTGGATAGGAAGGGTGCTGAAAATCCTGTTGCTGATAATTTGTCTAGATTAGAAAATATCTTTGATGATCATATTCCTGTTAATGATAGTTTTCCTAATGAACAGTTGGCTGCAATAAAAGTGAGCTCTCAAGAGAGTCCATGGTATGTTGATTATGCTAACTTTATTGTTTCCGAGTATTTGCCTCCTACCTTTACAACTCAGCAAAGAAGAAAATTATTCTATGATTTGAGGCATTATTTTTGGGATGACCCACACTTATATAAAGAAGGTGTTGATGGTATTATGCGAAGATGTGTTCCTGAAAATGAACAAAGAGAGATATTGAGAAAATGTCATAGTAGTGCTTATGGAGGACATCACACTGGAGATAGAACTGCACATAAGGTTCTACAATCAGGTTTTTATTGGCCTACTCTCTTTAAAGATGCTAGAAAGTTTATTTTATCTTGTGATCAATGTCAAAAGGGTTGGAAATA
This sequence comes from Alopecurus myosuroides, assembly GCA_028641055.1. NCBI lineage: Eukaryota > Viridiplantae > Streptophyta > Magnoliopsida > Poales > Poaceae > Alopecurus > Alopecurus myosuroides. The sequence goes on from CM054062.1 coordinate 339,783,402, forward strand.
TTTCTAGGCGTGATGAAATGCCTATGAATTATTCTCTTGTTATTGAACCATTTGATTGTTGGGGATTTGACTTTATGGGTCCTTTCCCTCCTTCACAAGGCTACACTCATATTGTTGTTGTTATTGATTATGTTACTAAATGGGTAGAAGCTATACCTACTAAAAGTGATGATGGTGAAACCTCATTAAAAATGCTTAAAGAAATTATTTTACCTAGGTTTGGTGTGCCTAGATATCTTATGACTGATGGGGGTTCTCATTTAATTCATGGTGGTTTTAGAAAGACTCTTGCTAAATATGAGGTTAATCATAGAATTGCCTCACCCTATCATCCTCAAACTAGTGGTCAAGTAGAATTATCAAATAGAGAAATCAAATCTATCTTGCAAAAGACTGTTAACAAATCTAGAAAAAATTGGGCTAGGAAATTAAATGATGCTATGTGGGCTTATAGAATTGCTTATAAAAATCCCATGGGCATGTCTCCTTTTAAAATTTTTATGGAAAAGCTTGTCACTTGCCCCTAGAATTATAACACAAAGCTTATTGGGGAGTGAGAGACCTAAATAGAGATTTTAAACTTGCTGGTGAGAAAAGGTTGCTTGACTTAAGTTCTTTAGATGAATGGAGGAGTAAAGCATATGAAAATGCTAAGCTCTTTAAAGAGAAAGTTATAAGGTGGCACGATAAGAGAATTATTAAAAGAGAGTTTCATGTTGGTGAGAAAGTGCTATTGTATAGGTCTCGTCTCAGATTTTTTGCAGGAAAATTACTCTCGAGATGGGAAGGACCTTTTGTTATCAAAGAGGTATATCGTTCGGGGGCAATTAAAATTGTTTCCCTTGAAGACAACACTTCACAAGTGGTGAATGGCCAAAGACTCAAGCATTATATTTCTGGAGATCCTTATAATGAAAATGTTGATTGTATTCGAGCCATGATCCCGGAGGAATTTATTGAGAAGCATATTTCAGAAACTGCAGAGTCAGTTTTCGAATAGGTATCAGTTTTGGTAAGAAAATGTTCGCGAAACATCTTCCAACTTTTATTTTTACCGTTTTTGGAAAATATGAAAAATTATGAGCCGGAAACGAGGCGGAGACGGAGCCAGGAGGCTCCTCACCATGCCCGGGTGCGGGCCCACCCCTGGTCGCGCTGGGCTATGGTGCGGACGCCTCGGAGTCCATCTCTGACCCATTTTCACCCAGTACCTTCCTTTCATTGTAAAACTTTTTGCTATATAATCCCTAGACCCCCGAGGTTTGTATATCGTTTTCTCGTCGTGTTTCTGTTTCGAGCTGTTTCTGCCAGGTTATATCTTCAAATCTAGAGTCACAATTTCCTCTCCTGGATCTCCCAAATACAATTTATTTGAGAACGTCGTCAACCCGTACATGAACGAGTTGAAGATGCATCCCAAGGAATTGCTGCTCAAGGACGGGAAGATGCAGATTGAAGATGTTTGGGGCCCGGGGCGGATCCACACCCCGGGCTACAGGGGCCATGGCCCTGGGTGCAGGATTTTTTTCTACATGTATATTTGTGAAACTTGTTTATTTAGCTTGGCATTTAGCATAAGTATAGCACTAATTGCAAATTTGCCCAGGGTTTGGTTCGATCCTGGATCCGCCTCTGTTTGGGGCCCTAAAGGAGAAGGCAGTCTGGAAGCCGGGATGGAAGAACTGGAGCAAGAAGTCTTTAGGTACAAGAAGATGGCGGAGCGTGAAGTTGAGATCATCCACAGGATAAAGACAGAACAGATCGTTGAATACAAGAGGGGGAATTTGAAGCTTTGGGAGGAGATTTTCTCACTCACCAAGATCACCAATGATTTGCAAGAACAACTCCATGATGTACAGAACCAGAACTGTGAGTATGAGAACAGGTTTAAACGTATAAGCTTTGCTGCTAGTTTCAGGATGTTGGAAACCAGGACATCATTTGTGGATGGAGAGTCTTTACCTTGGAAGACCGAGGATGAGAACGATTCACCACCACCTCCGAAGAAATAATTCGTCATTGGTTTTGGCATCCCCTTGGCTTGTTCCAAGCTTGGGGGGAGTGTCGCGGTATCACATCACTATCTTTCATCTTTTTACCTTTTCAGTAGAGTCATATCATGAGTAGAGAAGTTATCATATAGGATGGTTTGTAGTATGGAAGTATCTCTCCTTAGTTGGTTATCGTTGTATCCCTTGGTGTGAGTTGCCGGTTTGAAATATTAATGAGAAGTTTCATGATTTACTTTCTGCACACCTTATTTTAGTTTTCCATTTCTGTCATATGGTTGAGCTTGTTGTTAGTATTTGGTGTCACTCTAGAGATCATCAAGTTAATCTAGTTGGTTTTGGCAAACTTAGCCTGGGTCAGTAGAAATAATATTTTGAGATGCTAGTATAAGAAAGAGGAATTTGCCTATTAGCTCATAAACTTAGTATTCACAAGTTAAAATCGCTTGGGCTTTCAATGAAGATTGCATGATTGGTTTCATCATATGTATATTTGTTTGTTTTCTCTCAACCCTTATGCTTGCTACCCAGCCTTGCTAGCCAAAAACCCTGTACTGAGAGGTTCCGCGTTGTTGCTGACACCGGTGAGGCGCCATCACCATTGTTAGCGGCATCAACCTTCTGAAGATCCTCTTTCTCGTACTGGATTGATAACCTTGGTTCTTAACTGAGGGAAATTCTTACCGCTGCAATCATCACACCCTCCTCTTGGGATTCCCAACACACCATCCATAACAACAAGAATTTCTGGTGCCGTTGCCGGGGACTTAATCATCATAAAGATGTCTCCCCGTCAAGGCACCATCAACGTGTGCATCACCCCTCTGGCTCCCCTTCTGGCTGGACTCCTCCTCTGAACTTCTAAGACATCCCCAGTGTCCCTCTTCTTCTTCTGATCTTCTGAAATATGGTATCTCGGCGGTGCTTTTTTCCATCATATTTCTGGTCCCGGTGTTTATTCTCCAAAAAGTATGAAACATGCAAAATAAGATAAAATAACATAAGGGATGCATCATAACATGAAATATATCGATGAATAACAGAAAATTATGATATAAAATAGTGATGCAAAATGGACGTATCAACTCCCCCCAAGCTTAGACCTCGCTTGTCCCCAAGCGAAACTGAACTCAGTAAACATGACCATAGGTTTATGGAGTGAAGAGTCGATAAATAAAATACGTTCAAGAAGCATCACATTTATCTATGCACCAATAATTATAGACGGCAACTTCCTCTCATATAACTTAACTTGAAACGAGTAATGGAAGTCACAAACAAAGATGCAAAAGAGAGAATCAAAATTGGTGATGGCAAACTTCGTTCTTGGTCAAAGAACATTTAATGATATCATACTTATCTTTGGTGAAGTCTTCATAACAAAGCTTATATTGTAGAGCTTAACATGTTTAATTATAACAATCCTTTTACAGTTATTCATAGCTTTCAAAGTAATATTCATTCAGATAATAAAGCATGTGCTAAACAAAGAAGGGTAGAAAACATGATTGAATAAATCAACATATAAATTGTGAGATCACAACAACTCAAATGCTTGCTGGAGACAAAAAGGAATGGGTTTACTGACTCAACATAAAAGTAAAGGGTAGGCCCTTCGCGGAGGGAAGCATGGATCACTCATGTGCTAGAGCTTTTATTTTGTAAAACTGAGGTATAAAAGTTTGACACTCCTCCCAACCTTTCTTACACAAATCATGGCTAACTGAATCCTCGGGTTCCTGCCAACAATCACAAACCATGGAGGAGTGTCTAATTTTAATACAGGTGTATGTTTATGTCAAAGAATGGCAAACAGAAAATACAGTACGTCACAAGACAACTAGACTTCACAAGAGCGGCTCCCATTGAAGGATGCAACTGGTATAGAAGTTCATCCCTCTTTCTCTTTTGTTTACACAATTATGCTTTGACTGATAAATCAGGGGCAAAAATAGTGAAGAGAATTTGTATTATTATTTAGGGTTGGGAACCCCGCTGCCAGCTCTTCTAGCATTTGGATAAGCGGATGAAGCCACTAGTCCAGGTGTGCGAGTCCAATCAACAAGTGAGATAAAGATTCTCTATTTGCGTCCTCATGAGCTAAAACAGGAACACAAAACAGGGATAATTTTGAAGGTTTTAAGGGTAACACATGAGCAATTTACTTGGAGTGGCGGTGAAATACCACATGTAGGAAGGTATGGTGGACACAAATGGCAAGGTTTTGGGGCTCAAGGTTTGGATGCACGAGAAGCATTCCCTCCATTCTTCTTCCTCTTGATCATCACTCTCCTCCTCTTTTTCATCCAATGAGCTTCTAGATTTAGCAATTTCTTATTCCATAGGCTTCTGCAAGGCATCAGTTACTTCCTTAGGTTGAGAGAATTTATTAAGATATTCCATTATGTAGTAATTCATTCCTTGTAATTATCAAAGCAATATTCAAGTATAGCATAAATCTCATATTTATAAGGTGCATCATCAATACTTTCAAGCAAATAGGCAATTTCGAATGCACCCTTCCAAGCAATAAATTTTTCAATTTGTTCCACATCATATAATTCATAATTTCCCTTAACATAATAAGATATGGTAACATTATCATTATACTCACATTGAAAAGGGAGGTGTTTATACCTCCTACAACAACAAGATTTATCAAAGCAATAAGTAACATTATAAGTAGAGCACAACTTTTTAGCATAGTCATGCAATTTATTAATTTTCTCCCATAAGTGTATCCCTTTTTGTGACAAGCGGTGTTCCTTATAAAGTTTTTGTTGTTCATCCGTGAACCCACGTTGCCTAAAAGATCTAGTTTCAAAGACATCAAACATTGATAGCAAGCATGATAAAGCAAAAAATAACAACTAGAATACGAACTAATTTTTTGTGTGTTTTTTATAAAGAGAAGCAAACAAGCTAAAATAAAAACAAGACAAAAAAAACAAAATAAAGAGGTTGAGAGTGAGAGACTCCCCTTGCCACAAGACTTCTTTCTCCTCGCCAACGGTGCCAGAAATTCTTTGATGCACACGTTGATGGTGCCTTGACGGAGAGACTTCTTGATAATGATTAAGTCCCCGACAACGGCACCAGAAATTCTTGTTATTATGGATGGTGTGTTGGGAACCCCAAGAGGAGGGTGTGATGAGTGCAGCGGTAAGAATTTCCCTCAGTTAAGAACCAAGGTTATCAATCCAGTAGGAGAAAGAGGATCTTCGGAAGGTTGATGCCACTGACGGTGGTAATGGCGCCTCACCGGTGTCAGCAGCAACGCGGAACCTACACACAACACAACCAAAATACTTTGTCCCAACGGTATAGTGAGGTTTGAAGGGAATATGCCCGAGAGGCAATAATAAAGTGTTTATTATGTTATCCCTTGTTTATGATAAATGTTTATTTCTCATGCTAGAATTGTATTAACCGGAAACGTTGATACATGTGTGTTTAATAAACAAACAATGGTTCCTAGTAAAGCCTCTCTTTTAACTAGCTCGTTGATTAATAGATGATCAAGGTTTCCTGATGATGAACATTGGATGTTGTTAATAACGGGGTCATGTAATTAGAAGAATGATGTGATGAACATATACCCAAAGTGAATATAGCAATGCGATCAAGTCATTAAGTTTAAATTGTTATATCAAACATACGAAGTAACTTATTCCTTAGACCATGAGATCATGTCAATCACTGATACCGGAAGGGTGCTTTGGTGTCATCAAACGTCACACCGTAACAGGGTGACTATAAAGGTGTTGTTAGGTATTCAGAAAGTATTAGTTGAGGATCATGGATCAAGATTGGGATTTGTCCATCCAATATGACGGAGAGATATAGTTTGGGCCCTCTCGGTGATATCACATCAACACCGCTTGCAAGCACGTGATGTGATCACAACGATGTTATATCATGGGAACGAGAAAAGAGTACTTGTCGGTAACGAGATTGAACAAGGTATGGTTGATACCAATGATCGAATCTCGGACAAGTAAAATATCGCGAGACAAAGGGAATTAGTCACGACGTTGATGGTTCTCACGATCACGAGAGTCATTGTTGAATAATATAGGAGTCATCACGGATCTCCAGATCCCGCTGTTTATTATTGTCAGAGAGGAGTCTCGATCATGTCTATCTTATTCGCGAACCGTAGGGTGACACACTTAAGGTCCGATGACGCGTTTGAGAGGATACGGAATATCAAAGAATATTTTGGGCAGCACCGAAATTGTTTCGGGGAAAATGGAAATAGTTCAAGGGGTTTTTCGTCGAATGGTTGTTAATAGAATTAACAAATGATTCGAGGTGCTATATGCAAAAGTTTGTTAATAGAATTAACAAATGCTGAAATAAAGAAATAAAAATGTTTTATTTATTTATTAAAGAAAAACTCTTGGATTTTCTAAGTGGAGTTTTAAGGGAAAATGAGTGGATGTGAGTGGAGTGTCCACTCACATGATGAAGGAAGAGGTGGGGGCACCATGGGGCTGGCCGCACCCCCCTTGGGCTGCCTCCCCCCTCTCCTATAAATAGAGGGAATGAGCTCCCTCTCTCTCACACACTTGCCCACTTCCTTTTCCCTCCACCCGCTGCTCCCTTCCATGGTTTCCGGCTTGGCGAAGCCCTGACCGTGGGATTCTTCACCACCACCACGCCGTCATGCCGCTGGAGTTCCGAGGGATCCTCTACTTACGCGCCCCGCTGGATCGAGGGAACAGAGGTCATCATCAACCGTACGTGTGACCGATCACGGAGGCACCGTCGAATTGCGGTGCACATCTTCTCACTATCAGGATCGGTGTGAGTATGACTACGCCAACAACAATATGTGATCTCGTAACGCTTTGTGTCTTCGAGGGTATGTGTTCTCCTTAACCGTCTCTATTTTCCCGGTGCACTTCGTCTCCTAGATTAGATCTTGGCCTTTCGGGTGTCTTTCGCGTAGGAAATTTTTTGTTTTCTATGAAACGACCCCTTCAGTGGTATCAGAGCCAGGTTTATGCGTAGATGTTTCGTACGGGTAGAACACATAGTTGTATGTGGGCGTCGATGATCATGTTATTACCTCCTTGATTATTTTATGATCTTAGTGGCATAGTGGGATGAAGCGGCCCGGACTAACCTTACATGTCCACGTACATGAGACTTGTTCCACAACTGACATGCAACTTGTATTGCATAAATGGCTTGCGAGTGTCTGTTTCTCCTACTATAGTTAAGATATACTCTACGAAGGGTTGTTAAAAATGTGTTTATCAACGTTGTGGTTGATGTTCGTAGGTATGAACGGTTCTATCCTCGAAAGCCCTAAGCCACGTAAAATATGCAAAAATAAATTAGAAGCGTCTAACTAGTTTTTGCTGGGCATGTGATGTGATATGGTCAATGTTACAAATTTGATTATGAGATGATCTATTTTGTAAATTATTGATATACCGGAAGGTATCCATATGGTTGTCTTATTATTGATGGACAATCAAGTTTAGGGTACCATGGTACTTGGTACCACGCCGGTGGAATGATTGAGATCATACCATAATGCACATGATGGAGATCAAGTGCAAGGAGGACCATATCATATCACGTTATCCTTACATGTGATGTCTGTGATGTTAATACTTTTATGCATCTTGTTTTGCTTAGATAGCGACGATAGCATTATAAGATGATCCCTCTCACTTAATATCAAGATAATAATGTGTTCTTCCTTAAGTATGCGTCGTTAAGAAAGTTCGTCGTTTCGAGACACCACGTGATGATCGGGTGTGACAGACTCAATGTTCGCATACAACGGGTATTTTCAATCCTAGCATGTACAGACATGGCCTTGAAACACAGGCAATACTACAGTTCTACTTGGCAAGCCTAGCATTTACAGACATGGCCTCAGAACACGTAACCGAAAGGTAAAGCATTAGTCATATGGATGATATGATGAACATGTCGATGTTCGCCTTTGAAGCTACATCATCTCACGTGATGATCGGTTTTGGTGTAGTGAATTTGGTTAATGTAATCACTAAAGACGACTAAGAGGGATGTTGTTTTTGAGTGGGAGTTCATGGTATAATTTTTGAATTAACTTGAACTTATTTATCATGAACAACCAATCAAAGTGAATTTGCACAAATTGTAGTATTCATTGGCATCCGCATAACTACCTTACACTTAGATTGTTAATTGAGATATAACTGTTATGATCTGGTAAAAATCATTTAAGATTGGTACCGTATTAGTGAAATTTAAAATTGAGTCCTATTGTAGATTTTTGGTATTTCCTACCTAGCTCCATATGGTTAATGATTGATTGATCTAGAGAGCAAATAATTCCTACTTAGAATCCAGAGTCATGGTTGCTTCCGTATTACTTTATATTCAAAAGAATGTTTTGTTGATCAAGTTGATTTTGGAACTGAAAAGAGTTGTTTTCAGAAACAATCAAGTGGAAGATATATTGATATCTAGAAACTTATTCGTAGAAACATGACTGAGTATAATTTAGCGTGACAATGTTTGCTTATCTGAATATTGTCAGACCCTGGAACCAGAGATATACATACTGTTATGTGCTCCTAGCCATGGACTCACAAGGGCTTCAGGGTTACCAGCCCCGGCCGCAACAAACAACGGCAGACAGACCGGATTCATCAGCACGTAGTCCGGATCCCCGGTCTACCACTCCTTGTATCCATGCTAGTCATAACCAATTATGCATACCCAAGCGTCCACGAGTCGGATGAAACCGAAGGAAGGGGACCAAAGTTATACAGAGCTGCTATGTGTCCAGAAAGTGCAACAACAATCGAGGGTTACTGGGGTTACCTCGCCCCAGGCCGAATCACATCGGCAGACGGGCTCGGACATGGATCGTCGGCTCCACAACCCCTCGACTGCGACAACTATGCAGGCATAGCCAAAACTGTATAACAACGGGCTCGAAACCAACAACCGATCAAAGCAGCACTCTAGACATGAAAGTTGTATTAAACATGTGTTACTAGAGTATAACTTACAAGCAGAGGTCACACGACCCAACATTACATCAGACAACGGAAGGCAAATTATGTTGCTAATCAACAAGAACCAAAAAGGACTAAGAGGCCGCAACATAAGGCGACGTCCCAACCCATAGATTCCAGGCTGCTACCTGGGAACCGCCAAACTACTTGTCGATGTCCATGTTGAAACACCACCGAAGAGAGGAACTCCACCTGAACCAAGTTGAAGCAAACATGAGTACGGAAGGTACTCAACAAGACTTAATTAACCTATTATATATCTACTTCTTTTAGAAAGAGTTATGAAGGTTATTTTTGCATAAAGCCATCTTTGTTTTCCAAGTTGAGGAAGGAATAGCACGTCTCATGGAGTATTTTGAAAACAGAAGAGAAAGCTACTCAATTACTGATGTCATCATCTTTTAATCCACCAAAACATTTCAGCACCTCGTGCTCCAAAGATCACCACCTCAAGTTGTTCCGGTAACTCAATCTAAGAGGTAACCCCTCTCGGCATCTCTGAGGAGGCATCCTTCATTCGTTATCAACAAGTTTTAATCATTTCGTTTAAGTTGTCTATGATCACATAATCCGTCACCAAGTCGTCCTTAACCGCGGACACGGCTTTTTGAAAAGATTTAACCCTGCAGGGGTGTACAACTTTAACCACACGTATCAACCGACTCTTGGTGCCATCGGTTTAGCACTAGTCTGGGAAGTGCCGGCAGAGGGTGGTTGACCACGACCTTTCCCTTACTTCGCCTATTCCATGAGTCGCTCCGAGTAGAGATGGTCCGCCAATAGGGACTGGCCATCTCCTGCCGGGTCTCTATCGTTATGCGCAATGCTCGACGGTTACCTACCCGCAGAGCACCGATACATTGCCACGCCCTAGTTTTGAAAGTGTTTTAATATCCCCGCAAATCCAAATGGAAAGCCCGAACTAGGAAACTCATGGAACAAACTAGGCAAGTTGAGACCGAGGGGAATCTAAGCCCCGTGTGGATGCACGCTCAGTCTTGGCTCGAAGACGAGAACTCGCTCCTAGGGGCATGAACGAGACAACCACCACAGACCCTCTTTGGTCTCATCATCCACACCTTTAAATCATTTTAATCAAATATCTCTTAACTTACCACCACTTCCTGCCATACTAGATTATTTCGTAACTCTGATTCATCAACCGGATGGAGCAGAGATAACAGGCATGTATGACTAAGCACAACATATTTCAGGTTTTGGCGATAAACACAATCAAACCTATGGCTGCTAGGAGTAGTGGATCAGGATAAGTAGGGTATGCATGGTATAGGAGAACTCTAACTACTAACACAAGATACATTGGAATCAGATGCAATGTACGAGAATCAAAAGTCTTTCGAAATCATATATGGGCAGATAAGAGGTTATGCTTGCCTTGGTTATAAGAAAACCAGATAAAGATGTCTTCTCGGATAAGTGCTTGACTTGTCGGTTAGGATCAAGTATTCGTCATGGAGTTGTTGGCCTTCTCTTCGGAGTCACGTTCTACCGAGGGAAACAACACCGAAAAGAAAGAGAACATTCAACACATGGCATCGATGCAATGCGCAATATGTATGCATGAGCAAGTTAATGCACTTAACTAAATCCCTAAATATGTACGATGGGTTGCTAGGGTTCATATGACAGTTAAGCATGTTTACTGAATTTATCCCGAAATAGACCCCGGAGGGGGTTTCAGGCGACTATGAAAGTGAGTACAAGTTTTAATTGCTCAAATGGGTTTGAAAACATCATAGCTAGTTTTCATTTGTCATTTGGAACAATTTGGTATATAACTTGTAATTTTCTAATTTTAGTGAATAAAAACTTATTTTTCTATTTTAAAATGATTAAACAACATTAAATAGTGCTCATTGTTGAACTTTGTCAAACATGTGTGAAATTGATAGATTTGGATAGATTACATTTTTCTGATCAACTCCATATTTTTATTCTATTTTTCTAAGTTATAAAACAGTAGTTATTGAAATTACAAAATTAATCATTTTTCTGCAATTAATAAACATTTCTGAGGAAAAGAAAAAAAAACAGGTTTATGAAGTTAGGCTTACGTCATGCTGACGTCAGCCGAGCTCGAAATGTCTCTGGCTTCACAAAATCCCACGATTCCGTGGATGATTCTCAAAATTGATGGCACCATCGGGTAGAGGAACTCACGGTGAGTCTTGGGGCGGCGGAGCCGCTGCTATTTGGTCGCCGGAGCATGGCCAGCGTCGAGGTACCGCGGCGGCGGTGGGAGGCGCACGGTGACCGGAGTTTACAGACGGGTAGGGAGGCAGCAGTGAACAATGATGTGCTCGGGAGCTCACCAGGAACAAGCGGAGGGGGTCGGGGAAGGCAGGGGAGGCCGTACGGCGGCGGATCGACGGCGGAACTCCCGCTGGCCGTGGAGAAGAAACAGGTGCAAGCGTTGATTTCCGGCCCTCCCGCCTTGCGTGAGTTCTTGAGGGCGTTGGGGACGACGAGGAGAAGGAGGATATGCCACCGGTTGCTCGGGGGACGGCCGGAGATGGCGGGGCGCGACGGCGGCCTTCAGGCTAGGGTTCGGACGGGTTCTTCCCGCGCAGAGAGAGAAAGAGGAGGGTTCCGGGGGGTTCTGAGGGAGGTGGGTTCGATTCGGATGCCTCCCTGGTCTCCTATCCACGCAGGCAGGCAGGGGAAGAGGTGGCGCCGGCGACGAACAGGAACATGGTAACGAGCTGCTTCACTTCGGGAGGAAGAAGACAAGAAAACAAATTACAAAACCCCCCTAGACTTTCAGAAAACCACAAAGAGGTCCCTTTCTACTTTAAAACAGAACAGAAAACCAGAATTTGAGGACCTTTTTGCAAACAGAAAATTTGGCAAAAATAGTTTTTGGAAACCTCATAAAATTTCCAAAAAAATCATGTTTTGTTTTTCCCAAATTGAATTTGTTTTTAAAACAAATTTTGGGGAGCCACTTTAAGTGTTTTTTGGTCATTTCATTTGTTATTTTCAAATCCAAAATTGTAACCAAAGTTTTCATGCATGTATGAGATGCCAAAAACACACCAACACCCTAATGTAGCAAAATTGGGATGCTACAAATCTACCCCCCTTACAAGAATCTCGTCCCGAGATTCCCGAAGGAGAAAGAAAGAAGGAACACCGGTTTTGAATGTTCTTCTTGAACCTTACGGTTCTTTTCTCGAAGTGGTTGATCCATAGCATCTTGAAGTATTGAACGGATACACCTTAGGTAAGAGGGAAAACTCTTAGGAAATGATCTTCACAAAGATTGAGTATCCCATGGGTAACTCATGACAAGAATGTCCGTAAAGAACTTTTGAGTTAACAGGCATGAAACACAACAAGATAATGGAGTGGATATAAGATGGTTTCAAGTTTGTGGACGATGGTTTTTGAAAGGATTTAGAATACGAGCTTTGCACAAGACTTTAAATCCTTTTGGAAAAGAAAGGTTGAACAACTTGTGAAACCGAGGTTTCTTCAAACAGACAACCAAGATGGAGAGGATGGTCTTGGATACCACATCTTAATATCCGTAGACGAAGGGAAAACACGAGAAAACACTGTAATTCGTGCGTCGAAGAGAATTTTATACATGATCATGTTCACTCTTCGGAGTGGACACAAAAGATGAAGGAACTTTCATTCCATTAAAGTTTGTCGAAAACTTTGTCAAAGATCGGGATGTTACTTCACAACAGAGGACGAGTAACCACAAGATGTTGGAACACGGTAATTAAGGAGGAATTCTTGGTCACACCATAAAGATGAGTAACCAACGAGGATTGAAACACTTAGAGGAATAAGAAATCTCTTTCCTATTGCGGTTTAGACCTAACAATACATCTATCACATTGTTAAGATCCCATGGCTGAAGTAACTGACAAATTCACACAATGTGTGAAATGAACAGAACTTCAAGTACCAACAACTTGAGAAAGGGAACGGGTCAATGGAGTTACGAAACACCACGATATGTTTATTATAAACTTGTTTCTGCTAGGACAAAAGTGTTGGAGGTTCAACGGAGAGGTATTGGAAAGATCAACTTCCAAGTTATCCTTGGTGTTCTAGATACCGACAGCAGGCTCATGACAAGCCTTCTATAGGTCACCAAGTGAATGTAGAACTCCGGTTTTGGAAGAACGGTGAGAGAACTTGTTAGAATGAGCCACACCGGAATTCTCACGGAGAGTGTTTGTTCTTACAGATTCAAAGAGATATGACATTGGGACTTCTGGCTAATTGTGTCAACCACAACATCAACCATGCCAGATATTGAAAAGACATAGTTCAATACTCTTGAGGAAACACCAACCATCGTTGTTGCGTGAGATTCAGCTCTGGTTAGTGTATTTATAACTTAGACTCGGTATGTTTGAGCGAAGAGATTGCACCGGTTACCAACGAGATACATATGCTAGATTCTCAAGATATGGACTACAATGCCACGCTTAAGAAGATGAGCGAGATTGCAGAACTCATGTGTTGGCAACTTGATGAAGACGGTTACACCTACATGGTTTACTTGCAACGAAACACATCTGAGTCATTGTTGGAAAGATGGTAACAAAGATCACGAAGATCTTGGACTTCTTCTCTTCCACGAATGGTCAGTCAGTGGCTTAGTGTGGGTACAAACTCCTTCCAGAAGTGGAGGTAACAACCTACCATCTCAAAAATACTCCACACATGCACGACTGACTTGGGATTATTCCCGAGAGAACAAGAGAACTTTACTCGAACCCATGGCGACAACTTTCACCATAAGCACATGGACTAGAGTAAGCCACTTCGAACGTATAGAACACGAACTTCGTGATGACACAAAGACGGTTCTCGACATTTTCCAATATTAATGCCAACTGTTCGACATGAACCTCTTGCAACCTGGAGAAATTGGAATGTCATCGATGGGCTCGACAACACCCTTATCAAGATACTCCAAGAAGAGTAATTCATATGTTACATGAACATGGAAAAATATTGGCCAGACTAAAGGACATGAGGGTGTACCCGGCAAAACACCATGAGTAGAAACACCATCAAGACAGTCCTTGGAGCTGAACTTGATTTGACGATAGCCCAAATCAAACCAAGGGTGGAATGATAGCATGTACACTGAAGGGATACTATCATGCTTCAACACAGAAGAAACTAGACATCCCTTAACAAAGGACGAGGTTAGGCAGAGCTTTTTCCTTTCAACTCTCCAGGTTTTTGTTTAAGCTCAACCACCAGTCCAAGATATCCAACACAGTTTCTTGGAGAAAGGAGTAGTTCAAATTACCCCTTGTTTAGACATCACTGTCAGGTGACCACCTGGTAATACTTCTAGAAAGACAACTAGAATATCACAACCCACCGGTATGTCTTGGAGTTCGAAAGGTATCTTGTTGTTCAAGGCAATCAATATGGTCTTGGGAGCTTTGGCATAAACCTAACTCTCTGACCAAGAAGGTGCATCAGAACAAACGGATTTGGTAACACAACCAACTTTAATTAAAAACCCGGTTGAACAATAGTGCTAAGAAGGATACAAATGTTTTCTTAGATTTTCAAAGAAATAAGAATTGCGAAGAGTATATGATACACACCTCAACGCACACCCAACATTCTTGAGTTCAAGCTTGAACTAAGGGTGAGTGGAAATGTGTAAAAGCATCACTTCATCAACGAGGACATGAAACTCATCACGACCTCTTGGTATGTAAGAGTGTGATACTTAAAGGTAGAACAGAACAGAAGCTACTGAAACTTCTTTAATCCGCGGATTACAAAACTTTGACCTGGTACTAGAGATGAACGAGGTACTGGAGTTTTTTTCTCCTGACATCCCAAGGTGGATTTTTTTGACGGAAAACAAGAGCAAATGCATTGGAAGAATCCAACACACATATGCAACTTGGTTTCCAAACAACGGATGGAGATTGGGAGGAACTGAAGGGTGGAATCATGCTCAGGGAAGATCCTAAGATTAAGTTGAAGCACAGGGTCATACTCATTTGTAAAACCCATGCTAAAAGAGCGATGTAGTTGAACTAAGAACGGGGATATGAATTAAATGATGACCATTCTTGTTGTGATCCCTTTTGCTTCCAAAAGAAATCCTATTGCTATGAGAGTTGGAATTTCCTAGCCATCCTAAGGTAGAACAGATTCCTCATGATCCAAAGAAACAGAACTAGGGTTAAAGGTCAGCATCCTGTACTGATGGCGTGAGCACCACATGGTTATGACCATATGATTCAACCCACCGCAATTCAGCACATTCCGGGACCTTCGGTTCAAGTCCAAGGTTAAAAACACAGAGAAAGGAGGAACTACTATATGAGTGCCACAAAGGACACTACAATTAGCAATCACGAGGTATCTTCCAAAAGACAACAATAGCTCCGGAAGAACTTTGAGCAGAGGATAACGGATACATTCGAGATGAAAAGGAAATCTCGAGTTTCTGTAGTTGAACTTAAGAACATAGGAGTGTGAAGTCCGAACAACTATGGGAGACTAGGATGGAAAGGAAATCTCCCAGTTTAAGAGATAACGGAACATGGAACACACGACTCTAGAAACGCGAAACTAGGTCAACTAGGGTAAAAGACGTCATTGCCGAACAAGGCACCTAGGCTTTGAATGACTAGAAGAGATAGCAAAACCTTTCCAAATCAAAACAGACAAGGTGACCCAGAGTTAGAGAGATACCAGATAAGGAGTAAAAAGAATCCTAAGAAGGTTTTTCACAATCCATTTGGAGTTTCAAAATAGTTTTCACAAACACTAGACTCAACATCGAACAAGCAGTAAGGTTTTCCTACAGGCAGTTCTGCTCTGATACCATGACTTGTCAGACCCCGGACCTGGAGATATACATACTGTTATGTGCTCCTAGCCATGGACTCACAAGGGCTTCAGGGTTACCAGCCCCGGCCGCAACAAACAACGGCAGGCAGACCGGATTCATCGGCACGTAGTCCGGATCCCCGGTCTACTACTCCTTGTATCCATGCTAGTCATAACCAATTATGCATACCCAAGCGTCCACGAGTCGGATGAAACCGAAGGAACGGGACCAAAGTTATACAGTGCTGCTATGTGTCCAGAAAGTGCAACAACAATTGAGGGTTACTGGGGTTACCTCGCCCCAGGCCGAATCACATCGGCAGGCAGGCTCGGACATGGATCATCGGCTCCACAACCCCTCGACTGCGACAACTATGCAGGCATAGCCAAAACTATATAACAAGGGCTCGAAACCAACAACCGATCAAAGCAGCACTCTAGACATGAAAGTTGTATTAAACATGTGTTACTACAGTATAGCTTACAAGCAGAGGTCACACGATCCAACATTACATCAGACAACGGAAGGCAAATTATGTTGCTAATCAACAAGAACCAAAAAGGCCTAAGAGGCCGCAACATAAGGCGACGTCCCAGCCCATAGATTCCAGGCTGCTACCTGGGAACCCCCAAACTACTTGTCGATATCCACGTTGAAACACCACCGAAGAGAGGAACTCCACCTGAACCAAGTTGAAGCAAACATGAGTACGGAAGGTACTCAACAAGACTTAATTAACCTATTATATATCTACTTCTTTTAGAAAGAGTTATGAAGGTTATTTTTGCGTAAAGGCATCTTTGTTTTCCAAGTTGAGGAAGGAATAGCACGTCTCATGGAGTATTTTGAAAACAGATGAGAAAGCTACTCAATTACTGATATCATCATCTTTTAATCCACCAAAACATTTCAGCACCTCGTGCTCCAAAGATCACCACCTCAAGTTGTTCCGGTAACTCAATCTACAAGGTAACCCCTCTCGGCATCTCCGAGGAGGCATCCTTCATTCATTATCAGCAAGTTTTAATCATTCCGTTTAAGTTGTCTATGATCACAGAATCCGTCACCAAGTCGTCCTTAACCGCGGACACGGCTTTTTGAAAAGATTTAACCCTGCAGGGGTGTACAACTTTAACCACACGTATCAACCGACTCTTAGTGCCACCGGGTTAGCACTAGTCCGGGAAGTGCCGGCAGAGGGTGGTTGACCACGACCTTTCCCTTACTTCGCCTATTCCATGAGTCGTTCCGAGTAGAGATGGTCCGCCAATAGGGAGTGGCCATCTCCTGTCGGGTCTCTATCGTTGTGCACAATGCTCGACGGTTACCTACCCGTAGAGCGCCGATACATCCCCACGCCCTAGTTTTGAAAGTATTTTAATATCCCCGCAAATCCAAATGGAAAGCCCGAACTAGGCAACTCATGGAACAAACTAGGAAAGTTGAGACCGAGGGGAATCTAAGCCCCGTGTGGATGCACGCTCAGTCTTGGCTCGAAGACGAGAACTCTCTCCTAGGGGCATGAACGAGACAACCACCACATACCCTCTTTGGTCTCGTCATCCACACCTTTAAATCATTTTAATCAAATATCTCTTAACTTACCACCACTTCCTGCCATACTAGATTATTTCGTAACTCTGATTCATCAACCGGATGGAGCAGAGATAACAGGCATGTATGACTAAGCACAACATATTTCAGGTTTTGGCGATAAACACAATCAAACCTATGGCTGCTAGGAGTAGTGGATCAGGATAAGTAGGCTATGCATGGTATAGGAGAACTCTAACTACTAACACAAGATACATTGGAATCAGATGCAATGTACGAGAATCAAAAGTCTTTCGAAATCATATATGGGCAGATAAGAGGTTATGCTTGCCTTGGTTATAAGAAAACCAGATAAAGATGTCTTCTCGGATAAGTGCTTGACTTGTCGGTTAGGATCAAGTATTCGTCATGGAGTTGTTGGCCTTCTCTTCGGAGCCACGTTCTACCGAGGGAAACAACACCGAAAAGAAAGAGAACATTCAACACATGGCATCGATGCGATGCGCAATATGTATGCATGAGCAAGTTAATGCACTTAACTAAATCCCTAAATATGTACGATGGGTTGCTAGGGTTCATATGACCATTTTTACTGAATTTATCCCGAAATAGACCCCGGAGGGGGTTTCAGGCGATTATGAAAGTGAGTACAAGTTTTAATTGCTCAAATGGGTTTGAAAACATCATAGCTAGGTTGCATTTGTCATTTGGAACAATTTGGTATATAACTTGTAATTTTCTAATTTTAGTGAATAAAAACTTATTTTTCTATTTTAAAATGATTAAACAACATTAAATAATGATCATTTTTTTAACTTTGTCAAACATGTATGAAATTGATAGATTTGGATAGATTACATTTTTCTGATCAACTCCATATTTTTATTCTATTTTTCTAAGTTATAAAACAGTAGTTATTGAAATTACAAAATTAATCATTTTTCTGTAATTAATAAACATTTCTGAGGAAAAGAGAAAAAACAGGTTTATGAAGTCAGGCTTACGTCATGCTGACGTCAGCCGAACTCGAAATGTCTCTGGCTTCACAAAATCCCACGATTCCGTGGATGATTCTCAAAATTGATGGCACCATCGGGTAGAGGATCTCACGGTGAGTCTTGGGGTGGCGGAGCCGCTGCTATTTGGTCGCCGGAGCATGGCCGGCGTCGAGGTACCGCGGCGGCGGTGGGAGGCGCACGGTGACCGGAGTTTGCAGAGGGGTAGGGAGGCAGCAGGGAATACTGCTGTGCTCGGGAGCTCACCAGGAACAAGCGGAGGGGGTCGGGGAAGGCAGGGGAGGCCGTACGGCGGTGGATCGACGACGAAACTCCCGCCGGCCGTGGAGAAGAAACAGGTGCAAGCGTTGATTTCCGGCCCTCCCGCCTTGCGTGAGTTCTTGAGGGCGTTGGGGACGACGAGGAGAAGGAGGATATGCCACCGGTTGCTCGGGGGACGGCCGGAGATGGCGGGGCGCGACGGCGGCCTTCAGGCTAGGGTTCGGGCGGGTTTTTTCCGCGCAGAGAGAGGAAGAGGAGGGTTCCGGGGGGTGTTCTGAGGGAGGTGGGTTCGATTCGGACGCCTCCCTGGTCTCCTATCCACGCAGGCAGGCAGGAGAAGAGGTGGCGCCGGCGATGAACAGGAACATGGCAGCGAGCTGCTTCACTTCGGGAGGAAGAAGACAAGAAAACAAATTACAAAAACCCCCTAGTCTTTCATAAAACCACAAAGAGGTCCCTTTCTACTTTAAAACAGAACAGAAAACAAGGATTTGAGGACCTTTTTGCAAACAGAAAATTTGGCAAAAATAGTTTTTGGAAACCTCATAAAATTTCCAACAAAACCATGTTTTGTTTTTCCCAAATTGAACTTGTTTTTAAAGCAAATTTTGGGGAACCACTTTAAGTGTTTTTCGGTCATTTCATTTGTTATTTTCAAATGCAAAATTGTAACCAAAGTTTTCATGCATGTATGAGATGCCAAAAACACACCAACACCCTAATGTAGCAAAATTGGGATGCTACAAATATATGCAATGATTTAAGACGCTAGGCGTTTGAATATTCCAAGAAGTTGGGCGCTAAAAAATATCCTCTAAATTCCTTCCTTCGAGCTATAGTAGCTTAATCACAAAATTGTTATGATGGGATGGATTAAAAGTATAGGTAAAGTTGTTTACCTTACTTGGAGATTGCTAAGAGTGGAATCTAGAAGAATACTATTAATATGGTGATATTAGTAGAACAATCAAACTCAAAGTATGACTCAATGGGTGATAGTATATGACTAACACACCAAAGAAAATGAGCTAGTACGACTAGCATTGTTTGATGTTGAATGATTCTTCTGTAAAGGAAAGGGAACATTGAAAATAGAATTACAAAAAGATATATGGCAGAAAAACAAGATAACTGGAAAAGTCCAGCTCAGGAGTATATGCTTGATATACAAGTTATAGATGTATTACTAGTTAACAAAGTATTTTTGGGTATTTTGATACCACATTGGTTGGTATGAGTTGTCATACAAAGCAACGCAATGCAAGAAATACAATGGCCTAAAATGAACTAGTAATACATGTGGAATCGATTATGACAAGAACAGAAATAAAGTGTTATTGTGTTGATTGTCATATTGAACCAAACATTCAAGATTTATTTTAAGAACTTAATAAGTTGTTATTTTGTTCTGCTCTTTTGTGAGAACAAATGAGATTGTTCAAACTATGACCATATTCCATAATTGATGGATATGTTAATATAAATCATGTTGGTAAAGTAAACATCTATAAGACTAAATGCTAAACGTTGCAAGACGTAAAAGAGTTTCACTTAAATTGTGACACCACCATTTTAGTTCATATCGGAAAGGAAAACATGAAGGAACTCCATGTTGATGGACTTCCGGAGTCATTTTGTTTTGAATAAATTGACGCTTGTGAGACCTCTTCCAAAAGATGACTAGAATTCTGTTCATAGGCCAAACTAGAATGGGCGACTAATTTAATGGAGATTATAAATATTGATGTATATAGTCCATTATGTGTAGTCATATATGGTGGATTAATTTTTCCTTCATAAAATTATGTCGATGATTTGAGTAGATATGTGAGTATATCTATTTAAAGAGAACGGATTTTGACATTTTGAATTGTTTCAAATGGTTGTTAATATGAAGTAAAAATCATTATAACAAGATAATCAAGTATTTATGATTGGATCATAAAGGATAAATTTGAGTTACAAGTTTAGCAAAACATTTGAGAAGTTGCAGAATTGTTCCACAACTTATATTACTCGAATTACCCCACATTAGTTTGGAGTGTTCGAGAGACAAAATCAAACCTTGTTTAACATGGTAAGATAAATAAAAATGCCATTATAATTTTGTAGTCTATACATTAGTGACAACCGCTTTTACACTGAAAAGAGCGCCATCATGATCCATTGAAATTGACACCATATAAGATATGGTTTGGGTAATGACCTAAATTGTATTTTTCTTAAGTTTTGGTATGCATAGCATGTGTAAAATGTTTACAACCAAAATGGGATACATATATGTTTATAAGGTTATCCCAACGAATCCATTGGGTATTTCTCCTATCACCGACCAAAGACAAATGTTGTTTGTCAGAAAGGGTTGATTTCTCGAGAAAGTAGTTCTTGCGAAATAAGTGAGTGGGAGGACAGTACAAACTCAACAAGATTAGAGAATCTTCGTTATCATGTCAAGAGTAGCGCAACATTGGAAGTTGTTCCAGGGTTTCCTATTTTGACTAAGTAGAAGACATTACATGTGATTCTAGATACTTCGAATGAGTTTGCGAACTGAACCACAAAAGTCCTAAAACTTTGTACTTAGACCAACTTATGGTTTAAGAGTAAAGTCTTGTTTTGACAACAAAAGGACCTGGACCTTATATAGGAAGCAAACGATGGGCCCTGACTTCGTAAAATTGACTATGATTCATTATATCCGCCATAGTATCCTTGTATGAATATCAAGTATGTGACTTGGTAGTCCTTTCGATAGGCTTGATGCCTAACGATAGCAAAAGGGTCTATATAGCGATAAAGGCATGGATTTTTACATCCTTTGAAAATTGTACTTATCGAAAAGTTGTTTTCGACGAAGTTCAAATAGTTGACTACTACAAGATTTTGATCTTCTGTAGTGATGTTTTAGTCTTTGCGGATAGTTCTAGCAAAAGTTACATATTATGATATGGCAGTTGAATAACAAAACCAACTCTCCTCTCGAGGAAGTTTGATCAAAGATGTGTACTTGACAAAGTCTGAGAGTTTTGTAAAATTCAAAAGGTAGCTAGAAAGGTATGCACACTTCAATGGTTGAAGTGAGCATAACGAAGTTGAAATCTTTACCTTAATGAAGTTATCAAAAGAGTTTGATTCCATCATGAACAATAAAGATGCTTGTAGAGTTACAAGAAATTAAGTGGGAGCGATATGACATATTTCCAATGCTTTATGTAGATGATATATGGTTGATTAAGAAATATGTATTTTAAATTAACACGGCTAATATTTTCTTATTGATGAAAGGCTTAGAAGATATTGGGCATCGATATCTACAAAAGATGGATTGAAGCGCCTGATATGATTGAAGCCAAATTACATAGATGAAATATTGAAGTAAGTCAATATTGAAATGACAAGAAGGAGTTCTTGTCACATGGAAAATAATTGAGCCAGATTCAAGTGTTTTGACACATGATGAGTATCATTGAAATTGAGATTTCTAAGTCATGTTTCCATGCTATGTACACAACCAGATGAGTCATATGCTATAAAATGTTATAACAGGATAATTCATATGATGATTAGACAATAGTGGGAGAGATCCTTGTGCCATTTTAGAAATGCTAAGGATGTGTTTTCCTATATAGTAATGACAAACTATTTGTTGTAATATATTACACTAATAGTCTTGTCATATATTCAAATAATTTTATCTCAATTAAAATATGTGATGAAGAGTAGCACAATAGGCTGGAAGAAAGTTCCATGCTGGATTTGAAAGTGTTTCAAAATTAAAGTATTGTGACGGATACTACAACAAAAGCTAAGTATATCGTTGTGTTGACAACAAAATGATAATAAGCGTATTTTGTGTCAAGGAGTTCTTTATTTAACTTGGTGAATTTCCAAGAACGCTGTCACTATGAAGCTATATTTTCACAATGTTAGTAACATTGGTTTAAGCTGAGGAATTAAGGTCTCATCGGAACTTGGTGAATTTCCAAGAATGCTAACACTATGAAGCTACATTTTCACAATGTTAGTGACATTGGTTTAAGTTGAGGAATTAAGGTTTCACCGATTGACCAAATATATACAAAGTCATCTCATTAGAGAATGAGTGATGCGTGTAGACGCAAAGAACATGCAAATACAATAGGACCTGAACAGTTCAGAACTTTTTGATGATGTTTACCACATACGAAGCATGATAATAACACTGGAACGCCATATGTGTTAAGTGCTTACAGACTAGATTATTGACTCGAGTGCAAGTGGGAGACTGAAGGGAATATGCCCGAGAGGCAATAATAAAGTGTTTATTATGTTATTGCTTGTTTATGATAAATGTTTATTTCTCATGCTAGAATTGTATTAACCGGAAACATTGATACATGTGTGTTTAATAAACAAACAATGGTTCCTAGTAAAGCCTCTCTTTTAACTAGCTCGTTGATTAATAAATGATCAAGGTTTCCTGATCATGAACATTGGATGTTGTTAATAACGTGGTCATGTGATTAGAAGAATGATGTGATGAACATATACCCAAAGTGAATATAGCAATGCGATCAAGTCATTAAGTTCAAATTGTTATATCAAACATACGAAGTAACTTATTCCTTAGACCATGAGATCATGTCAATCAATGATACCGGAAGGGTGCTTTGATGTCATCAAACGTCACACCGTAACAGGGTGACTCTAAAGGTGTCGTTAGGTATTCGGAAAGTATTAGTTGAGGATCATGGATCAAGAGTGGGATTTGTCCATCCAATATGACGGAGAGATATACTCTGGGCCCTCTCGGTGATATCACATCAACACCGCTTGCAAGCACGTGATATGATCACAAGGATGTTATATCATGGGAACAAGAAAATAGTACTTGTCGGTAACGAGATTGAACAAGGTATGGTTGATACCAATGATCGAATCTCGGACAAGTAAAATATCGCGAGACAAAGGGAATTAGTCACGACGTTGATGGTTCACACGATCACGAGAGTCATCGTTGAATAATATAGGAGTCATCACAGATCTCCAGATCCCGTTGTTGATTATTGATCAGAGAGGAGTGTCGATCATGTCTATCTTATTCGCGAACCGTAGGGTGACACACTTAAGGTCCGATGACGCGTTTGAGAGGATACGGAATATCGAAGAATATTTTGGGCAGCACCGAAATTGTTTCGGGGAAAATTGAAATAGTTCAAGGGTTTTTTCGTCGAATGGTTGTTAATAGAATAAACAAATGATTCGAGGTGCTATATGCAAAAGTTCGTTAATAGAATTAACAAATGCTGAAATAAAGAAATAAAAATATTTTTTTTATTTATTAAAGAAAAACTCTTGGATTTTCTAAGTGGAGTTTTAAGGGAAAATGAGTGGATGTGAGTGGAGTGTCCACTCACATGATGAAGGAAGAGGTGGGGGCACACCATGGGGATGGACGCACCCCCCTTGGGCTGCCTCCCCCCTCTCCTATAAATAGAGGGCATGAGCTCCCTCTCTCTCACACACTTGCCCACTTTCTTTTCCCTCCACCCGCTGCTCCATTCCATAGTTTCCGGCTTGGCGAAGCCCTGGCCGTGGGATTCTTCACCACCACCACGCCGTTATGCTGCTGGAGTTCCGAGAGATCCTCTACTTCCGCGCCCCGTTGGATCAAGGGAACGGAGGTCGTCATCAACCGTACGTGTGACCGATCACGGAGGCACCGATGGATTGCGGTGCACATCTTCTCGCTATCGGGATCGGTGTGAGTACGACTACACCAACAACGAGATTGGATCTCATAACGCTTTGTGTCTTCGAGGTTATGTGTTCTCCTTAACCCTCTCTATTTGCCCGTTGCACTTCGTCTCCTAGATTAGATCTTGGCCTTTCGGGTGTCTTTCGCGTAGGATTTTTTTTGTTTTCTATGCAACAACCCCTTCAAGGTTGTCAATCTCACCGGTCTTGCTGGAAACAAAGATTAGACGTATAGTGTGGAAAATAGTGTATGCTTGCAGTAAGTAAAGAAAGCAAGGAATTGTAGTGGTTTGTTTAACAGTGTAGGAAAAATGGACCGGAGTTCATAGGTTCACTAGTGGTGTCTCTCCATAAAAGATAACATGTTGGGTGAACAAATTACAGCTAGGCAATTGAAAAATAGAGGTTGTACCGTAGTGCACATTCATGACATGATGACTACTATGATATTTAGTGCATGCATTACAACAATATACATAGACCGTAATCCAACTGCATCTATGACTAATAATCCACCTTCAGGTTATCATCCGAACCCTTTAGGTATTAAGTTGCAAGCAACAGATAATCGCATTAAGCAATGTGTGTAATGTAAGCAATGATTATGCACGCGGGCACTCACACCGCCGTTTTCTCCCTAGTGGCAACAACACATCCTCCCCCGTCACATTTCTGTCACTCGAGCACAAGCGAAAAGGAGGCATGAACCCAACTATCGAGCATAAATACTCCCTCTTGGAGTCACTAACAACTATTTGGCCAGAGCAACCACTAGCAACGGAAAGCATGGAAGATCACAAATAACATATGCAACAAAGACTATAATCAACTTGGCATAAGTTCAATATTCATCGGATCCCAGCAAACATAGCACATAGAATTACATAAGAACAATCTCGACCATGTTAGGCAGCTCACGAGATCTAAACATTGAGGCATAGGAGGAGAAGACAACCATCTAGCTACTGCTATGGACCCGTAGTCCAAAGATGAACTACTCACGCATCACTCCAGAGGCAGGCATGGTGATGAAGATGCCTCTGGTGATGATCTCCTCTCCGGCAGGGTGCCGGGAGACAGCTTCAGAACCCCCCTGATCTAGGGTTGATGACCATGGCGGTTGCGGAACTTTTCGAGGTTTTTTGATCAGGTGCCTAGGGTTTTCCTTCGGAGGGGAATAAATAGGCGAAAGGGCAAAGGCGGTGGAGCCCTGGGGCCCCCACACCACCCCCCGGCGCGGCCAAGGGGGGCACCCTATGGTGTGGGCCCCTGAGGCCCCCCTCTATGTCTCTTCGAGACTCCGTGGAACCTTCGGGAATTCTAAGACTTCCGGGCTTCGAATTTTCCAATTCGGAGAATATTTCTAGAACAACTTTTCTGAAACTAAAAAGAGCAGAAAACAGGGAACTGGCTCTGTGGCATCTTGTCAATAGGTTAGTCCGGAAAATCGATAAAAATGACATAAAGAAGAGAGAAAACATGTAGCAATTGGCATAATATTATCATGGAACATAAGAAAATATAGATACGTTGGAGACATATCAGGGGGCCACCAGGGGGCCACACCATGAGGTGGCGCGCCCTCTCCTGGCCGCACCACTAGGTGGTGTGGCCACCCTGGCCCACCTATGGGGGATATCTTTCGCGTACTTGGCCCCAGGGAACCCTAAGCCCCAGACGATCATCGAAGAATTATTCCACCGCCGCCTCGGGGCGGAAAACACCCGAGAGAGAAAATCTCTCTGGCAGGGAGAAATCTGCCGGGGAAATTCCTCTCTAGAGAGGGGAAATCATCGCCATCGTCACCATCATCACTCCGGTCATTCATCAAGATCGTCATCATCATCATCATCATCATCACCACCAGCACCATCACCCTCATCATCCACCATCATCCCGCTGTAACAATTAGGGGCCTCTATCGCTGTTTTAAATTAGATCTCTCTGCTGGTGTGGATTACTTGTTAGTAGTTGATGCTTGTGAGATTTATCGGTGTTTGCATTTTATGACCAGATTGTTATCATCCATTATATCACCTCTGGTTATGATCTATATGATGTCTTGTGAGTAGTTCGTGTTGTTCTTGAGGACATGGGAGAAGTCAAGTTGTTAGTAGTGAAGTAATGTTGAGTAATATTTAATGGTTTGATATTTAAGTTGTGCGTTATTCTTCTAGTGGTGTCATGTGAACTTCGACTACATGATACTTCACCATTTACGGGCCTAGGGGAATGCATCATGTATTTGGCTACTAATTGTGGGGTTTCCGGAGTGACAGAAGCCTAAACCCCTGTTAGGAAACCATTGCGCGAGGGAGCGTAGGATCCCAGAGTTTAAAGCTGTGGTTAGATTTATTTCTTAATTACTTTTCTTGTAGTTGCGGTTGCTTGCAAGGGGTATAATCATAAGTATGTATTAGTCTTGGATGGGACGGTACATTAGCATAGGTTCACCCACACAACACTTATCAAAACACTAAAGATTATTCAGCGGCATGGAACAAAAGCACTTGACAGAAACCTCCCGTGTGTCCTCGAGAACGTTTATTAATCATAAGTAAACCTATCGGCTTGTACTTTGCTGAAGAAAGGATTGGGCCACTTGCTGCAATTATTATTACTGCATTTTATTTACTCGCACTTTATTTATCTGCAATATGAAAAACCCCTAAAAATTTATCTTTCAGTATTTACAGTTATTCCTTCATCGAAACTGCTTGTCAACACCTTATGCTTCTCGTTGGGTTCGACACTCTTATTTATCGAAAGTACTACGATACACCCCCTATACTTGTGGGTCATCAGGGATGCAGCTTCCTCGGGTGGTAGGTTGACACTTTTGGACTCCAGCTTGACTGGGGTTCCGTCTTATTATATGTCTATGTTCCTTTTGTGTAAGAGTTTTGTGGGAAAACTAGACAAACATAGAAGGAATTTTTTTTTGGGGGGAGGGGTCTAAGAATAAGAAGTACAAGTATTATATGGTCAAATGGACTAGAGTGTGCAGATCCAAATGTAAAGGTGGGATAGGAGTGAAAGATCTTAGGAAGAAAAACATTAGCCTCCTCTGTAAGTGGTGGTGGAAATTAGAAAATCAAGATGGTTTGTGGCAGAATATCGTGAAAGCTAAATATTTGCGCAATAAATCTGTTGCGGAGGTGAAACCTAGATGTTATGATTCTCCAATTTGGAGGGCCATTATGAAATTTAAAGATGGTTATTTCCTTGGTAGAAAACTCATTTTGAAAAGTGGTAACCTAGTGCGCTTTTGGAAAGATGCCTGGTTAGATAATTGTTCGCTTATGGTTTCCTACCCTGCCTTGTTTGATATCTGTCATGCGCAGGATTGGTCCTTTGAGAGGACCATTGGTTGTGACTTCGATGTTCCTTTTAGAAGGAGAATGTCCCCTGGTTTGCTTGATCATTGAGAGTATATCAAGGATAGGGCCAAATCGTTGGGTCTTGAGTCCACTCCTGATGTAGTAACCTGGTCCTTATCTGAGAGTGGTTGTTTCTCTACTAAATCCTTATACCTGTACTTGGAGAGAAACCTGGCAGGTTCCCACAACAAGTGGATTTGGAAAGACAAGCGCCCTTTGAAGATAAAGATATTCTTGTGGCAGTTGTTTCAAAATGCTATTCTTACCAGGGACAATATGAATAAAAAGGAAATGTATGGGTAATCCTATGTGCTCATTTTGTGATGAATTGGAATCTGCGCAACACTTGTTCTTTTCTTGCTCTCATGCTAAAGTAGTCTGGGGATGTTTGGGGTCTATTCTGAAAACTTGTTTATGTCCTACTTCCTCGTGGCAAAGTTGGGCTTGGTTATTTGCTTGGTAAAAGGTTTCATATTCTCATCCTTGCTTCAGCTTGTTGGGCGATTTGGATAATCAGAAACAGAATCACCTTTGATGGTTTGGTTGTGAAATCTCCCTTGGTGACTATTTTCTATATGTGTTCCCTTCTCCGATATTGGGCAGGTCTCTACGACGAGGATGATGGTGAGCTCATCAAAAGAGGCGCGGACCAACTAACGCAGTTCGCGTCCCGACTGGCTGCGTCGTCATCAACAGGAGGTAGAGGTGCTGCTGGAACGTCAAGGATGATGCGCATTACCAATGGAGTGAACTCCGATTGAAGTCCCATGCGTGTTGACCTGGTGGTAGACTGGTCCTTTGTTTAGACTTGTTCGAAGGATGTTCCTAGTTGTAGTCTGACCTTGTGGTAAACTGATGTTGCTATTTCGGTTGCTGTTGGAACCCTCTCTGTTGTGTAGGGGGTAGGTTTTTTGCCCCGTAACGCAGATCCGATGCCGGGGCTTTGTAGCGGGTTTTCCTACCAGTAGCTTTTTCCTTCTAGTTTACTCCTCTGTTTCCTTTTCCTTTTTCTTGTGGTGTTTGTAGTCGAACTCTGTATTTCCGTTAAGCTTTTAATGGAAAGGGGAGTATCCCAGTTGGAAAAAAGGGCCTCGAAGGGAGTGACACATTACAACTGTCACATATCCGACTCTGTATGATCATGCGCGCATTAAACTATATAGGAAACACAACAATCATATCAAGTATAAAGTATTTTTTGTCTTAGGCTAGGGTTTTGGGTCACCTTGGCAATGACACGGGAGCGGGTTTCTTCGGAACACTCCGTTACCAACTTTCCAATGGTAAATCAAGAAACCAACATAAACAGTATGGAAAAATGCAAGGTGTGAAATAGAAATCCATACCCATCATTTTCACGATCCACCTAGACGGCTCCAAGCATTGAGCTTTTGTCACTGTTTATGAAGCCAAGCTACGAGGAGAGGTTATGCAACGTCCTGGTTCACTCACACGTGCTCAGGCGTGAGTTCGGGGTTCCGTATGTTCCGATCCCGTGCTTGCGGAATCTAGTGAGGGAGACCAACCTGGTGCACTACCAGGGCCATGATACATAAAGGAATGTGACCAAGCTATCGCTTTTCAATGGGATGGTACTCAACGAGTGTGCGTTGTCTTTCCAATGGGGGCGTCGGGGGGGGGGGGGGGAGTTACACATTAAGCTGATGAACAAAATCGAAGAATAGGGCGGGCGGACAAGATTACAACGAGGCAGACCGAGATCTGTTCCAAGAGAACACAACGCCCAATGATGCAACTAAGCTATCTCCCAAAATCTACTAACCATGATGGGGGTTGACTCCATATTTAATTTTACCACTAAATATGGAGTCAACCTCGATCGTGGGATACACATTTGATTGCTAGGATCTTTTGAATCTGCCCCATCTCTCTTTTTATATTAGTGATGATTTATGTGTTATTATGGATATCCATACCATCCTATTTTGAGCGATGGTGGTGGTGTTTATGCGTCAATTCTTCTCGGTTGGTCTAGCGAACTAGTGGATGACCATGCTAGGATTCCCGAATTTTTATAACTTTAATATAAAACCTGGCTGTGTGCATCAATTTGATGCAGAGGCCGAGGCCTAAGAACTTCCATTTTAAAAAAAAGGTGACTGGTCAAATATATATGGTTTCTTATGTTACTTTGTACAATTCATGTAAGAGGTTGAGTTTTAGATTAGAGACCACTTTAATGATGATATCACCGATAAATTCTTCCGAATATGAAGCCAACTGTATGCTTTTTGTGTAATATAATTTATATTTGACTAGTTAAAATCATGGTCAGAGGGAGCCTTATCAAGACAAACGGTGGAAGTATGTCAAAAATGATTTCAAATGCTACATAATTTTTATTTTTGAGTTTGTCAAATGCTACAGATTTATACAGAGAGTCTCGCGTTGCATATGGCCCAAGCCCAACTCCGTGGTCTACTACGTAGCCTGTGGGGTGTGGGCACAATTAGCAAGCAGGTTTCAAGCCCAACGTTGTAACCAGACCGGCAAGTCCACCCCTCCACCCGCAGGATACCCCCGCAGCCGGAACGAACTCCTCACCGCCGCCGCCGTCGTCGCGCCTTCTAGCGTCAAAGATTTGCCGCCTCCCCGTAGCCGGATTCCTCCCTCGTTGCTCGCCGTCGAGTGCTGACCCTAGGAAGTGCGAGCGGGATGAAGGCCGGGAGGAAGAACCTGCAGCGCGCGTGCCAGGACGGCACCGCCGTCACGCTCGCGGAGGGCGAGAGCATCATGCAGGTCCTCACGCTGCGCGGCTCCAACCTCATCGAGGTATGCGCTCTTCTCCGCCCCCCCGCCTTTTTTAAAAATCTCTTCGTGCCGCAGCCGATTTCTCACTCTGTCTGTTGTTAGGTCACGGACGGCAAGGGCGTCGAGTCCCTGGCCCTGTTCCCGGCTAAGTTCCAGAAGAGCGTCTGGATCAAGAGCGGTTAGTATAACGTGGCCTGGGATGCTGTTAGCTAGTCACTCGGGGCATGTTGAACTGGCTTTTGCCACTAGCGCCTGATGGTGTTTTCTTATGTGTGCTCTAAATGTGCAGGGAATTATGTGGTTGTGGATGCTAGTGGAAGGGATGAGGCTCTCGAATCAGGAAGCAAGATTGGGTGTGTCGTGTCGCGAGTCCTCTTTCATGACCAAGTTCGTGCTCTCGAGAAAGCCGGCGAATGGTGAGTTACCTAGTCCTCTGCTGTCTGATGATTGCCCGTCACTTTTTTTTTTGTGGGTGAGAATTGGTCATGTAAAAATTGGGATTCAGAAATGTAGATGCAACTATGCAAGCTGAAGGATAGGTTTCACTGGATATTAATGGCCAGTAGGTCCAGGTGGCGTAGCTGCTTCTGTTTCACATGTTATGCTGCAATGGGGGATAGCTACTAGCCTACTGCCTCTCCATCATTTTCTGTATCTAGCTTCATTGCTTTCATTCGCCGGCTTCTCTAGTATATATGCAAGCTTGCCAGAAAGTCATATGCGTTTGACTTTCTAATTGCTGTGCAACTCTGGATCAAAATACAGTTGCCTAACTGAGTCGTGACACAAGGTAGAACCACCAATTCAGTTGTTTGTGTAAACAGACTGAATGATTTGCTGCATCTTTCGCTTACTAAATTGAATAATGAGTTAGCAGTTTTTTTTTTTGGAATGGTTGCTTGTTCCAAATCTATTCTGTTGGGTGGCTGAATATTTTCAATTGTTTTCAGTATTATACCACTTGTAGACAACTGATTGTTGCCAGGAATTGGTAAAAAACTAAAAATACAACCCCTCCCTAGCAATACACAACTGATAGCTGTTTCCATTTCAGTGTTCAATCTTTTCCTGTACTATACCACTTCTAGGTGGACAACTGATGGCTGTTATCATTTAACTACTAGAACCTTGGGCGCGCCTTGGCGTGCCGCCTCCTTATGACAATGTGTTTTATCATATTTATTCTTTTTGTGAAACATGTTTTTCTCAAAGGTTGTTGGCTTTATGTGTTAGGCTTCCATGGACCTATTAATTTGAAATGGTCTGTTGTTTTTTTTGTCTTGATCACATACATGCGTTTGTGGGCAGAAAAATGAAATCTCTTAGCAACAGCCAATGGCACAGAAGTGCTCACTAAGAGTTAAAAAAAAAACATTTTGGCTAAAGTGATGGAGGTTAATTTATTGTGGATACCTTATTGCTTTAAAAACCGGTTATCCGATCAGATAAGTTAACTTCAGTCGTAACAGAGAAGGCAGATGGCTACACATAGTATGCTGCATATGCCAAGGTGGCTGTCATGTATCTCCTGACAGTGTGTCCAACAGGCTAATTAGTTGTCAAACGATTTTTTTTGTTTTCTGTCTAAAGCATTACCCAAAAATGGTGTTCTCCGCAAAAAAATGCTAGGGTTGTGGTTCTGTGAAAAATGCCCCAACAAGTTGTGTGAACTGCAAAATTCTTGGCCGAGAAAGAGGGGGTTACACCAGATCGTGAAGAGGTGAGGGAGAGAAAATAGCGTGTGGGGTCCATTGGTGGACTACTTTTCTTGTAGCTCCACCGACCGGAGGACCAAGCACTGACAGCTAGTTTCATACAGCCTATTGCAGTGGAGCGACCCGAACGCTCCATTTCTTCCATCACTCATGTAAAAGATTGCTGTGTGATTTATGTCCTGCTTACACCAGGCTCAGTTTGTAAAATATGAGTACTGAAAGGTTGCCACTATGCTTTGTTGTTTCCTGTTAGGGTTGCTGTACATTTCAACAGCCTAAATGGTTTGGTTGATATAATGCATGAAAATGCACCTATTATTTAGAATACTAGACCATGGCAGCGCGCTTTGCCGCGCCCGTCCCTTTTTTTTTAGTTTTCATAGAACATTGTTAAAAATATCTGTCAGAATTAGAAAAATACATGAATATGAGTGTTTGATATTACAATGTCTCGAATAATGTACATGTGATGAATATTCGCTGAAATACCTTTATATACGACAGAGATTTTATTTTAGAGCCAAATTAAACTTTTCTTTTTTATATTAAAACATGAAAAAAACAAAAAAAACAAAAAGGCCTAAAAGTGTATGGCTTTTTTATAGATAAAGTGTATGGAATTTTATCAAAGGCAGTTTAAGAGTGGAAATCAAAAAAGCAATTCAAACTCGAAAGATGACAATCTGGTGATGTAGTTCAGTTAATCAAGTGCCAGGGAATTGTAAGAAAGACATTATAAAGACATCTGATTAAGTATAAGGCTGAAAAAATAACTGACAAATATGAAGTTTGTCGGCTTAACCAAGCCAATCAGACAGTTCTTAGACATTTGAGATTGAGATTAGGACTTTGTAGACAACTTAGATTTGAGATTAGGACTGGTCTATTGAACGTCATGCATGTAGCATGGTGTGTAGCTAACCGAAATTAATCTCCATGCTCATATATAAAAGTAATAATCAAGATTTGTGGAAAGGATGTTGGAATTGGATTAGTAGCTACCTAGCTTGGTAGTATTTATTTGGAAAATTTTAACGAAGCAAGGATGCATGCTTGCCAGAATTCCATGAGAACTAAACTTTCAGTGTGCTTCCAGCTTCAATGAACTTTTACAAAGCCAAAATATTAAAACGGTTCAGCAAAATGTAGCATCAAATTGTAAGAGTGGCCTACCCTCAATAAAAATGCACCGATGTGACCAACAACAACAGACTATAAATGAAGTTTAGCTTTCCAAGTAGAACACAACCTTGGTGTCAACAGCGAGCTCATTGAATGGCTTGAACAGTCTAACCAATGGTCTCTAAACCGTTGCCATACCTAGTTGCCAAATATAGAAAGAATTTTCAATGGGGAGATGCATGAAATGCACCTGAACAAAATTTTAGCGTACATGAACATTTGATTAATAGCCAGTTAAACAATCTGAACTTACAAAACTGAGATAGAACTTGCTGAAGTATCAAAGGGTATTCTTGAAGAAGCAATTTAACAAAAAAGATGGGCACATATAATCTGTTCATAAATTTTCATATAAACCTGATACATGAAAGTTCTAATGATCCAAATTAACCTTATTACCTGGGCTATTCTAGCAAGCAAATTGCTGAGAGCTCACCATCCAATATCAAGGTCCAAAATTAAAGAATCTAACATAGAAAAACTAAACCGAGTGTTCCGACAACATCCGGCCGAGACGTCCATCCCGCATCAGTACAACAAATCATCAACACCATCATCCCTGAAGATTATAAGGGCAACATAAACGTTCAGTACATCAATAATAGAATCTTAGTGCGTATAACACAAGTGATTCGAGAAGAGATACAAAATAACCTGGGATAGAGAGAAAAAGCATGATCCTGTTAATCACAAAAAAGTCTAAATCTCTCATGAATAATGTTTCAGATGATGCAGTCCCCTAAAAAAGTTAGGACAATGGGTTTCAGAGGAATACCTTCAAAATCAGGAACCAAGGACGTTGAGGAGTTGAGGACACATGAAGTAACGGCAGTGTTGCTTCACTTCTCAGCCTGCGAATCACCAGGCATGAACCTGGGCTGTTACCGGATTTGGACCAGCACTCCAAGATTGTGCACCACCACCTTCTCTTGTTCCTTTCCCCCTCGTATGCGATGCCCTAGTTAGAGACCGTCGCCGCCAATAAATATAGTAAAAAAAAAACTTACCGGATAAGCTCATCTTGCGATGGCGAGCCGCAGTAGCCATCTCCTCATCAACCTCCTTTGCCTACTCAAGCTGCTAAAGTGCTAATGCATCCGCTTCTGGCTCACTGTCCCTGGCCGTCGCCGCCATCGCTCTCTCGTCCATCATCGTCGTCGCCATAATCGCTGGAATAATCACCAAAGAAACAAAAGGATTAGCACCCATGGACGGACG
Organism: Alopecurus myosuroides; assembly: GCA_028641055.1. Lineage (NCBI taxonomy): Eukaryota > Viridiplantae > Streptophyta > Magnoliopsida > Poales > Poaceae > Alopecurus > Alopecurus myosuroides. Next base: position 339,818,132 of record CM054062.1, read on the forward strand.
TAAGGTAAGAAAGAAATCAAATTCCTCCAACGTATCCAGCATGGCTTGGGAGAGGAGATGGCGGACCAGAAATAGCCATCGGCTATACAAGCCAAACGGCAGAGAATTTGGAGAAGGCGCACCATCTAGCCCATTGATCGCACAAAGAAACGGCAGCGCCATTATGGCCTTCCGCCGCGCCGCATTGTCATCTAGTATTACCGGGGAAGAGGAACGGAATATGGAGAGAGATTACATGTCCGTACGGTGCCCATATCGAACAAGAGGCCCGGTCGGTTAATAGAAGGTCCACAAGAAACAGCAACACTGCTTTAACAACTTCCGGGCCCGACTCAAAATTGTTGAGAAAGCATGTACTTTCGGCCCAATCAACCGCAGCAAGGCTAGGTAATTCTGCAGAGTAGCGGCCGAAGAAACACCAGATGAGGCCCAGAGACGTGAAATCGCTCTGAGCGCCCGTAGCTTGATGCCTTATACTGTCTCTTAATAATCAAATTTGGGGTAATTTAATTTTATGGCAGAATAATAAGACTGAAGGTTCTACAGTTTCCCCAAAAGGTCCTCTAATATGCGCGTTCCACAACAGTAATTTAACAAAATAGGATTGTTAGCTTGGCATCCCCTTATTCGGTGTCCCTGATTCACTTGTTCGTATTTTCTTATCATAGGCCAGCTATCTTCAAGTCAACTTCCAACAGTTGGGCGACAGGGACAGAAGGAACGACATCACAGGTCGAGGAAGAGCAGAACTCCGACTCTGACGACGATGGTCTGCCACCGCTTGAGGCGAACACAAACAGAAATAGACCGTTTGCTGTGGAATCCGATTCAGAAAGTGATTCTGATTCTTAAACTGGTAGACAGAGGAATTAGTCATGGATGTTGTGATTTCTGACCCAAATCACCAAGGGAAGCCTGTGAACGAACAACCATCTCCACTTGTAATATCAGTGATACTCCCAGGACATAGGGTTCTGGTTACCTGATGTATTTAAGCGCAATTTTGGGACTGCGTCAAACACCAGCCAATCTGTCGAGACAGAGATTCCGTGAGTTTTTTCTGACGTTAAGTAACTAGACATGAAACCTGTCACTTGTAATATCAGTGATGACGATGTTCCATATATCGAATGATATTCTGGATGTTAGAATTAAACAGTGTCCTCTCCTAGAAAAAAAAAATTGTGGCCAACAAGATCAGTTCTTCGGTTTAGCAGATACAAATAAGCTGCAAGCTACTCTTGTCTGTTTCTTGTTGCTGAAAGCTGTGGCGGCTGACCCAGCTGGAGAATTTGAACTAATCATAGTCAGAATATTGGGAACTGATAAAGATCCTTTTCGTGGATTGATTCAACAGATCTGGTTTGTGATTGCCAATTTCCTTGTATCACGGATCCTTTCCCATGACATCAAATCCTATATTGGCATAATGGTTTGTATACAAATAGTTGTAGTCGGAGATCTAAAAAGAACCGGGAATAAACAGACACGCCGCCTCGTAGTGGCTTAATATCTGCGGAGGGGATGCAGTATCGGATCTCAAATCAAACACTTCACCCGAGTCGATAAAATAAATGGAATCCTCCTCTACCTCTCCACCCGCGGTAACGGATTTGCTGAAGCGCTTGCTGATGAAAAGCGCATGGCCATCTAGCCCACTCGACACGGGCGCCCACGTGCGTGTGCTCGTGTTCGCCTCGAAAACCTCCACCCGGCGAGTGAAACGTGTAGCATCACAGGGCCGTTGCATTTGGCGCCTCACCATAAGCAACTTCCCGCGCGACTCGACCAAGTATCGAATAGTGAGAATGAGATCGTAGGGTTCCTCCTCGTCCAGTTCAAAGCGCAGACCGTCAGTTTTTTCGAATTCTTCTACGTCGTGCTTGTCCTCCTCCTCCTCTTCGTTGGGTGCCTCGTCGTTATCTTTTGTGCTCTCACCCATGTAGTTACCACTGTCCTCGTCGTCAAATGCGGTCATGTAGTCATCGTCGTCACATGCGGTTTGGTAGTCATCGTCGCTCTCATCCTCTTCTCTGGCCACCAAATCATCATCTTCCTCGTACTCATTATTGTTCGCATCCTTCTCCTCGTCATCGAGCACGTCGTCATGACTCCTCGAAAGGTTGAAACCATCATCACGAGAGTGATTGATGACATACTTAACTGTGGTAACGGTGGGCGCACCGTGGCTGTCAACGGCGAGACATAGAGAGATGAGATCCTCGTCCCGTGTGATCCCATAGAGCTTGTCTTCGAGGAACGCGACGTCGATGATGCTAGACAACACGGTCGTTGGTGCCTCGGGAAACCACACACCCTTCCCCGGCTGGACTAAGATGACGGGATAATGAGAGCTGTTGGTCCTAACGGCGATGAGACCACCAGGGGGAGGGGACCTCATGAGCACCTTGCGAACCTCAAACGACTCGGAAACATGGCCGATGATTCTGTCGAGCTCCGGCAGCGGCACGGTTGTCTTGGAGAACCAGTTGCGCAGAGAGTAGGTATGCGTACGTGTCTGAGCGTGGGCATGGATATAGTCCATGGCGAGCCAGCTATCCGTGGTACCGACACAGCGGATTTTGTGGCAGAAGAAGATGACTCTGGAGATGGTGCTTTCAGAACGCATCAGTAGTTTATCCGGGAGCGCGATCCATGGTATCCGGAGGACGGAGCGCCAGGGACGGCACACGGCTCGAAATCGAGCGCGGTCGGCCGGCAAAGTGAGGCCGGCGACGACGAGGCGCAGGAGCTCTTGCGGGAGGTCTGGCCACGATGATATCGACGCCATTGATCAATGTTGTAAGCTACGTACTGGAGCTACTGAATCGCATAAACCTGTGGGCCGGAAGGACGAATAAATATAGGTCGGACTGAGTCCGAAGTGAAGCGCGAGTTCCCGGACCTTGTCCGAAACGGAAATGTCTCTCCGTCCGGAAAGAAAACACGTCAAGGTACGGACTTCTTTTTTTGCATGCACTTTGCTGAATGATCGCAGCTGCTTCTCGATGAAGTGTGACGTACTCAGCTTCGGCGGCGGCCATCGCCGTAGCCACTGCGTGCCCCATTCAAAGAAGACGGCGTAGGTACTGTAGAGTGCAAAAATGCTAGGTTTACGGGAAATAGGCTACGTAAAATAACTACGGGATTACGTGTCCTGCCCCAAACCGTATTTCTAACCCCCCTGAATTTCCCTATGGCCTCAACCCCTCCAACCAAAAATCGCCATGTCATCCCGTAGCTTTGATTCACGTGAGATCTGCCCGTAGGTGTAGCAAAACTCCTGTAGAGTGTGCTCTGAATACTAGTCATGGGCTCGTTCGTGGGCCGTAATATCGAGCTTGGCCAACTATGAACCGTGTGACGGACGAGCATTTTTGTGTCTGTGCACGGGATTCTCCTTCTCGAATACCTCGTGGATGGAACCGCGGTCAAGACGGCGCCTCATGCGCTCGCCGCCGCCGCCGCCGCCGCCGAATGGAGCTGCTGATCCAGACGGTGAGGATCGGATCAGCGCCTTCCCTGAGGACATGCTCCTTCAGGTACTCGTGCACCCGCGCCGCAGCGCGCACCGGCCTGCTCTCGCGCCGGTGGCGCGGCCTCTGGTCTCGTCTCCCCGGCCTGACCTTCCGCGACATCGCGGCCGGAAGGATCTGTAGGAATTTATGGCTTGCAACATTTTATATGGCTACTACATTGTCCGGAATTAAACTTCGACGTCGAAGTGTCATGGAAATAACATGAAATTAATGATGTGGAATTGACTTAAGAAAATATATTTAAGGAAATCTGTACAACTATACTGGAACACAGTGTATATGAATATGCTGGAATTATACCGGGGAACAGTATAGAGTGGAAAGCCAGCTTTGTTCATATGTTGGCTATATGAATTGATTAAACCCTGCGAATTTGGATTGAGATTCAAATTCGGCACGTGACTCACACACGTGTGCGATTGAGACTTCTAGATGATTACTAATGATCGTGTTTGGTTTGGTTAACCTGGAGTTTCTGAAATAATTATCTGCAGAATTACGGTTTAAATAAAACTGAAATTAGCACTATATATAAAGGTCGGCACCACAGAAAAGGATCGAGCAATAAGGGTTAGACCGTATTGGTGCTAAAACCTAACATTGGTATCAGAGCCACGGTCGCCCGAAGTCCAATCCGCTGCAAAATCCACGGCGCCACCGATCCAATCCATCTCCAACTCTGACGCCGCTAAGCTAAGCCCTTCGCCAATCCTTCCCTGTCACATCAACGTGCTGTTCTGAGCGTCTGGACCCAGACGGAAACTTCAGATGCGAAGTTGCTAGGCGTCACCAAATCCGATGTCCACGTGATGTCTGCCGCTGCCGCAGTCGCCCTGATGTTCCGTTGCGCACTAATCGTCGCTGAATCGTGTATCGAGGTTATTCAAATTCTTCTGCAAGGAATTGTTTTCTGTGTGCACGCGCGGAGAACGAGGAATCTAGCAAGTTAAGTAGTGGTCAGATAATCCTACGATCAACCGGAAAGATTAACCGGGAGACAAGCCGACAGCTTACGCAAGAAAATTGTGCTGCCAATTCTTCGTGTGAGCCATCTCATGCACGCCGTGGAACGAGGAGGTGAAGCAGGCTGCAGTGTCAATTAGACAAACTCTAGACCGTCACGTGGTCAAGGAGGAAAAGTGCAAGAGATTAATTTGCTAGGATCCGTCTTCCCGTGGAGTACTCAGACTGGGCAATTAATCAAGCTGCAGTCAGCAATCGCTCGGTTACGCGTGCTAGGAGATGAAGTAGGAAGTAGCTCGTGGCTGCTATTTTTCTCTGATAAGGCCATTGAGGAAAGTACCGAATAAGACTCGCCGTATCACCGTCTCATCTGCGCACAACTACAGGGAGGCTGCTGCCATCTGTTTTGGTCCTTTGTACGTACATTCACGGAAGTCTTGGAAAACACAGGGAAATTGTTTTGCATATAATCTGTACCTGGATTATGATTTCTTCTATCGGTTTCTTGTTGTGGATACGGCAAAACTGACCGGAAAAAGACTGACGAAGATGCCATTATTGTGGAAAGAAAAGCTACGGAATTTCGATAGAAGATATCAAAAAAAAGTTTTCACAGGTTCGGTTATTATTTGACGGGTGAGAACATATTACGGGAACATTATGTGTAATATGGATAAGGATATTTTATACATTGGTATTTATTGTGCATCACTTGCTTTCGGAGGAAACTGGAACACACTCCGATGGATTTCCTTGTTGAATATGAGAGTGAACGCATTGCGTTGAGGTATTGCCTAACCCGGAAAAAGAAATCTGGAGATATGTCTCTCATTGGATATCACTCGGTTTTTTGGAAGAAATCAAAACACACTTTGGAGGAAACTAAATTATACTCTTCTCCATGGATTATATTCTTGTCACCGGAATATATATAAAACTCGTAGGAATACTCTGGAACATCTATGAGCACAATATAACTCACTGGAATTTAATCATGTTTATATTGGAATTGGCATCACTTATTTTTGGAGGAAGATGGGGAACACTCCATGGAAAAGGAAATCAATATTTTACTTAACGGTATGTCTGTTGATGATATTTGCACTGAATATTTATATATTGCTACCTTTCCAAATAGTTGTTTGTCGATTTGCTTCTATGTCACATATTGCTGGAATACATTAGCAACTTTGTCGGTATGGTAACAATTCCATGGAAGGAAATAAATGCCTATTTAGGCACTACTACTAAAGCTGATATACATGGAATTGGAAAATTATGCCAATTGACTCCATTGTGGAGGAAAGTATTTTTTTTGTTATGATACCATATATATATTGAGGTAGAATGGAAGGAACTTATATATATACTTCTTTATTGGAATTTATTGACTATGGCGTACTATTTGGAAAAGTAATAGTGGAATTATTGCTCAATGGAAAGCTTAGTGTATTATGGAATTTAAACACAATGGTCTCTTTCTTTTGACAATCCATTGGAAGTTGGTCGAGTAATTGTTTATTTGGTGAAGATAACTCCATATGGAGGATACTAATAAAAGAAACACATGCTCGGAATTTTATTTGACGGAATTTACGACTTGGTCTTACTCAACAGAATTACAAGTTTCTTGTTAGTTCTGGAATTATAAACTTGAGTGGGAGGACTATCAGCTATGGATTTTACATGTGGATTTTGTGGTATTTTCTGTTTTGACACTCCCACTAGAGGTTCAATTGGTTTATCTTATATACGAGTTGGTTACATATTAAGGAACATAATTAGTGGGTTGCTAATTCTTGAATTCTAAACTTAAGTGGGAGGAATATGGTAATTCATCTTCATATTTTTATGTTATTGTTGGACAATCCCACTTGAGGTCAAATATTTACTTTATTTATTCATGATTGCACTTGGATGGCTATTTATATTTATTTCAATACAAGTCGGAAAATCTTTAAATTATTATGAACATCTCACACTGAAGTGGAAAATCAGTTCATCAAAGGAGATTAAAGGTTTAAGAACTTATTGGTGGGGGAAGTACACTTCAGGAAAAGTAACTAAAACTAATGTGAAGAGCATGGAATTATTATCTATATGTTGGGTCATATACTCCATGGTTTAATGGAGGAAACCATTATGTTATCTCATATACTCCATGTTTTAATGGAGGAATACAAATCTGGTTCACCCCTTGATTATGTGGAAAAGCATTACATACTACTATTTTTCAGTAAGTCATTATCTATCAAGTCACGGTTTATATTTGTGATCTGAAAGGAAGTATTCTATTTATGTTTTGGTAGTATGGAATTGTAGTGATTATTTAACTACACAGCACACCAAGTTTTATTTTAATGTATGTTCTAGTGGATCAAATGGAATTTTGTTTTGATCTGGAAAAGGGGAAATTGGTGGAAAGTAGGAAGATGATATTTTATGTTGAATGGTATGTATAATAGTAGTCACATGAAAGTCTCATTTGAATAAAGCCAAAGGAAAATACAAGTTTAAACTCCCAACACTATAGGAAAAGTGGGAGGAATTGATGTAGACCATCATATCTTGGCTATTGTTATCTGCAACTTGACGAATTCCCTCTATGTTTGGAGGAATAAGCAGACTTGTATAAAATATTCTAAGTTGTTACTAATGTAACTATGGGTGGAAATATTGCGGGAAGGAATACACTCAATGAGGAACAACAATTTTTGTTTTGTTTTTGGGAACTTATTGTTTTACCAAACAACCACATGCCTATTGGTTCGAAATGGATTTCTTTACAAGGTAGTTTCATGCAACATGCTTAGTGGAAATTACAATTCTAGTCTTGTTGTTTAATTCTTCACACAAAGGAAATTTTTATACTTTGTGGAACTCTGGAATTTAGAGGCTAGTTGTTTAATTCTTCACACAAAGGAAATTTTTTATACTTTGTGGAAACTCTGGAATTTAGAGGAGGTGGGAATAAATACAAGGTTTGCTAACGGAATAGATAATCCACATTGCTGGAACAAGCTTCACATCAATGGTATATCAGATAATATGGTTTTCTTAGTGATGGAAGATGATCCCATACAAAGGTTAGTGTGTGTTGTTTTGTCTTATTATTATATGTGCTAATTATTTTCTTATTGCTTCCAAATATCACATTGATGGAAGTGAAGCTTGGTCCGATTCTAACTTTCGTATGAAAGGAATGTTGAACTTTCCAAAATTTTGTGAGTGGAAATACATAGAGAATGTTTTGATATATTTTTCTATGGAAACATGCAAATCTGTCAAGTACCTTTGATGGAGGGAATGATACTTCGTGAGGAATTATGTTTGAACTCTCGAGGAAATAGAAAGAGTAATGGTCATCCCACAATCATTGTGGGACATTATTCTTGCGACCTAATCTTGGCCATGCCGTTGCAATTGTTGCTATTTTGATTAGCACAAAAAGGTAATTTGCTGGAATTGTTGGCAAATGGAATATGAATATTGAAAATACAGTTGAAATCAAATGAAATACTTACTATGCAAATGCCATGATAAGGTGGATTTATTCAACATATTTTGATGGTCGTGGTCATCCACTACGAGGATACAAACTTATGCTGACTCTTTTGGCAAGAGGTATCACATGGAAGGTAATATGTTTATTTTTATTTATTACTAATCTTCAGTTCACGTGTATTTATGTTGTAGGAAGGAAACATGAGTTAAATTCTATTTGTTTATGAAATATAAATACTTTGATGCATCTCTGCATTGAAGGAAGGCATATGGCTAAGGAAATTTCTTGTTAAAATTAAGGTCGTGGAATTTGCATCATAACATGTTACTTTGTGAAAATATGAGTGCTAAATTCACAAAGTTTATATGAAACATGATTGGGTTGAAGGAAGGTATTATCATGTAACCATGCTAATTGTGTGGGAATTCATTTTGTTGAAATAAAATGTTTTCAGCCAAGTGGGAGATGTAGGAATTTATGTCTTGCAACATTTTATATGGCTACTACATTGTTCGGAATTAAACTTCGACGTCGAAGTATCATGGAAATAACATGGAATTAATGATGTGGAATTGACTTAAGGAAATATACTTAAGGAAGCCGGTACAACTATACTGAAACACAGTGTACATGAATATGCTGGAAGTATACCCGGGAACAGTATAGAGTGGAAAACCAGGTTGTTCATATGTTGGCTATATGAATTGATTAAAGCCTGCTATCCAAATTCGGCGCGTGACTCACACACGTGTGCTCGTGGGACTAATTGCAGATTGAGACTCCTAGATGGTTACTAATGATCATGGTTGGTTTAGTTAACCTGGAGTTTCTGGATTAATTATCTGCGGAATTACGGTTTAAATAAAACTGAATTAGCACTATATATAAAGGTCCCTAACCCCTAGCCTCAGATTGATCATTGTGAGCGGCACCACGGAAAAGGATCGAGGAATAGGGGTTAGACCGTATTGGTGCTAAAACCTAACAGGATCAAATCGGCTCTCTCCCGAATCGCTCCCGGCACCGCTGTGTCCCTCCACGAAATCCATCTCTCGCGTAGTACGTCGTATGCGGAGTCCAAGCTCGACGATGCCCGCGCAAAGTCGTTGTTGCGCGCCACCGCGCGGCTCTCGCCCGAGGAGATCGTCTTCATCCTCCCGCGGTTCCGCGTGCTCAAGCCAGGCCGTGCTGTCACCATCGTACTGCCTTGCTTCAGCCGCGCCACCTCGATCGAGTTGGACACGCGTTTCCTCCCCATCATGCCGCCGCGGGCAGCGGGCGAGCTCCCCGTGCTCGAGACATTGTCCATCTCTGGCAAAATTGTTGACATCGGTGCTTTGCTGGGTCGCTGCCCGCGGCTGCGCGTGCTCAAGATTTACCTTCCGAGACGTCGAGCCTGGATCTCTTGAGGCAGAGCTCACCACACTCGAGGCGGCGGCAGCGCTAGGCCTCGCGGTGTCCCACCTCGGCATTGAATTCTATAACATTGGTAGGAGGCACAGTGTCGACGATGCTCGCTTTGACTCCCTTCTTCGTGTCGTGGCTAGGCTCTCTCCTCGGGAGCTCCTCTTCACTAGCCGCTTCTTATGGGGAGGTCTTGAGGCCGGCCTACTCGCGCAGTAAGTGCCCCGTCAGGCTAAAAAAAGGCTCCCTCGCCGCTCGTCGCTCTCCCAATCTCGACGTCCACCTCCCTCGCCCTCACCGCGCTCGCTCTCGCCACCCTCGCCGCACCTCACCTAGACACGATGCCTTGCCGGTTCCGTGCCTGGCGCCACTCACCGCTGTACTGCTGGCCCACAGCCGCGACGCGTGGCCACATCGACAGCGACGGCGAGTTCCACTACGAGGAGCAATCGGTGCAGGAGGCGGCGCCCGAGCAGCAGCCGGCACTGGAAGAGGCGGCGCCGGAACAATAGCCGGCGCAGGAGGCGGCGCCCGAGCAGCAACCGGCGCAGGAAGAGGTGGCGCCCGAGCAGCAGGCGGCGCAGGAAGCACGGCGCTGGAGGAGGGACCGGAGGAGGCAGCCAATCTGGCCCGAGCAGCACGCGGCGTACTACTCCTTCGAGACCTGCCAGAACGAGGAGGTGTTCCACCAGGTTCGCGGTGGCCTCGAGCAGGCGGCGGCGGCGGCCGAGGCTGCCGCCGTTCGAGCATCCCTGGAGACCCACTGGAGGGAGGAGGCGGAGCGCGAGGCCTACCGGCAGCTCACCGCAAACGCGGCGTCAGCCGAGCAGCAGACGCTCGTCGCGCAGTACGAGAGCGACCGGCGTCAGGTGGTGCTGCAGAGCGAGCGGCGCAACCGCCAGCCCTCCGAGCAGGCGCAGCTGCACCGGCTGCGGATGCAAGGCAGGGCGGAGCGGCGTTGGCTCGCCACGGTGGCGAACCCGTGGACGAGCGCCCCGCCGCCCTTCGCCGAGAACGATCACGAAGCTGGCCCCTCCAACCGGTCGGCCTACGACGACTGCGAGGAGGATGACGAGGACGACACCTAGAGTAGTCGCCGCCAGGACGGGGCGATCGTAGTTTTTAAGTTTTTCGCAATGTTTAGTTTAAATTTCAATCGTAATCTATGAAAATTGCGTCGAATCAATAAAAGTGCGTCGAATTTATTTTCCGAATTATTTTGGGCCGACTGTTGGGCTCGGGGGCGACTGGAAACCCTGCCCCCCAGGTTCTAGATTAGCGCCGTTTGGCGCCGCGGCGGCCCCGAAACGGCGGCGTTTTGGGCCCTGAGGGGCGACACGGCTGGAGATGCCCTTATACACAAAATACTTGTTCATAATACAGTGTAATGTTTTTTCATGTTCCAGATGCCGCAAGCATCAAAATGTCTTGGAAGTTGTCCTTGTGATAAACCTAGGGATTGGAGGAGCCAAAGTACCTCCTTGACTCACCTTGAAGAAGTGGAAATCAAAAACTTCAGGGGAGGGGATCACGAGATTGACTTCATGACATTTATACTGGGATGGACGCCGATGCTTAAAAGAATGATCATCAGGTTGACGTCTGAGGTTAAATGGAGTGAGATCGGAGGCTGTGCCACGATTATCTACAATATTTGTTCGGCGTATCCTTCTGTGAATTGCTTTGTCTATCTCTACTCAGGTGAAAAGTGGAGTGGTCCGCTGGCATGACTGGAATCATGTGGGCTTTATGTGCTTCCGAAAAAGAAATGATACTACCTACATGAATGTTTTCTATGAGGGGATACCGAGCTATATACTCGGTTTCATGTCATGTTTAGTGTTTTTGAACCTATTATTTAGTGTTTCAAATGAGAAAACTATACTACTCCCTCCGATCCGGGTTTTTTTTGCTGAAAAACAACTAACGTGCTACAAATCCATAGCATAGGTGGCGACACTTATTTCGGATCAGAGGGAGTATAGTTTTTCGATCATTCATAGTTACATGGCGGGTACGGTACTGCTGGGCATAAGAAACTGCAGACTTGAGAGCTTGGCTTTTGATTCTGTGTAAATGATAACATTCTTTCTGCTGTATTAATTGGGAAAATTACGTGCCTTGTATATATTCCAAAAGGCTTTAACATTGTGCTGCTGATCAGTTGGTCATGTGGTACGATCTCAAATTCACTGAAAAAAGTAATATTGACTGATGCTGATCCTAGTCAGAATTAATGGTGCGAACAGATAAAGATCCTCTTGGTGGATTAATTCAACGGACCTGGCCATGCCAGCCACCAACGACATGGTAAGGACAAGTCTCTGATGACAACTTTGCTTATTCTGCAATGCTCCTGTCTGCTATCTTCTGGCTAAGGACAAGCCTCTGATGACCAGTCCAAGTCTTAAGACGGCCCTGATCAGTTTGTCATGGAGTAGTGGATGATGGTGGCAAGGCTCCGTGCTTGGAAATTTGTAGTGTTACAACAAACAAATTTCTGTGGAAACAACTGCATTGAGTGACACGGCCGTACGCAGGGGTTGCACTTGGACTAACGATTTCAATTTCTATGGAAACAACTACATTGAGTGACGCTGTTTAGGCAATGGCATGATTCCGCTTCCTGGCCGTGGCGACCCCGCTCGAGGACGACCACTGCTCGAGGCGGCGAACATAAACAGAGATGGACCGTTTGACGTGCTACCCGATTCAGAAAGTGGTTCTGATTCTTAAACTGGTCGACATGCATGTCCGCCATGGATGCTGTGATCTACAGTATGTATGACCCAAATCAACCACGAAAGGGAAGCCTGTGACTGCTTTCCGGACAAGTAACTCATTTGCACCTGATGCTCAAGTTTGGGCAGGAGGTAAAAATCTTGCTCAATCTGCAAGATATTCAGCCAATGTTAAAGTTACTGAACCTAAGCAGTAAGACGTACTGTACATGCAACGTGACACTTGTAATCTTGGCCATGTTCCAGATGTTTCATTTGATAAGAATTATACTCTGGCCAACACGTTCAGTTCTTCAGTTTTGCAAATACCAGTTCTGCAAGAATTATACTCTGGCCAACACGTTTCATTTGAAGCTACTCTTCTCTGTTTCTTGTCGCTGAAGCTGTAGAGCCGGCTGGATGATTTGATTTGAAGTAATCCTAGTCAGAATGGTGGGAACTCACAAAGAACCTGTTATTAGTGGGCTGAATTCAACGGACTTGGTACTGCCAGCCACGAACGAACGACGTGGTAAGGTGAAGCTTCTGATGAGCTGCTTGTTCTGCAAGGGTTGTTGTGTTCCTGTCCGCTAAATCTTCTAGATAAGGACACAGCAAACTTGCAGTGGATCTGTAGTTTAATAATTGTGTATATTCAGAACCTTAAGACTGCTGTGGTGATGAGTTGAATTTTGGTGTTACAAAAAAATGTGAAAGCATCCATAGCTGAACTGAACCCCTTGCGCATCTCCAAATTCAGATGCTGAGAACAAGAGCGCCCTCGCAAACTTGTGCTACATTCAGAACCTTAAGATTGTGCCGCTGATGGCTTGGCGGATGATTGGCGTGGTGCGTGCTGAGGAATTTTGGTGTTTGAAGAAATCTGAAAGCATGCATAGCTGAACTGAACCCGTTGTCCATCTCCAAATTCAGATGCTGAGAACAAAGTGCCCTCTCTTTTCATGGTATACTCGTTCTAGACATGCCGTTCTAGATATTGACACGGTCGTAGAGGCTGTGCTATTGCTAATGAAAACAAGTAGTGGCTGACCGTGATGGGCAATGACATGCATGTACCAGGTCGCAAAGAACATAACTGGATGAACACGATGAGAAGGCAAGGTCTTGGTTGATCGATTCGCGTGTACGTACTGTACATACTAATTTGCTGAACGAACAGAAGGTATTGGTTGATCGATTTGCCTGTATGTACATACAATCTGGATGGAGATCTACCGAGAGTCCAAGCGAAAGAAAAGCTGGAGTACAAAATTCTTGTGGTGACAAACAATTTGACGGGATGGATCACCGGAGCGCGCGCTTCCGGCTGAACCTGCGGGCCGTGGCTAGCAGGCCGACGCCGACGCACACCGCCCACGCGCCCATCTCCAGCGCCCACCGCATGGTCTCCACCTCCACCGCCTCCTCCTCCTTCCACTCGTCGCCGCTGCCGCAATCGCTGTCACTGTCTCCGACGACCTCCCACTCCTCGCCGCAGGTCCCGCACGCGCAGGGTTCCCACGTCGCCTCCTCCTCCGGTATGCCCTCCAGCTTCGTCAGGCACCCGGCCCGCCTCGCCGCCGACGCCCTCGCCCTGGCGCGCAGCAGCACGCCGCCCTCCGCGAGCACCACCACCTCCGCCACCGGCGACCCGACCGGCTTGCGGCACTCGACGCGCCACCCCTTGTCGCCGCCCTGGCGCCGCGCGAAGACGCCCTCCGCCGCCAGCTCCTTGCCGGCGAACACCTCGAACCGCGCGCCCTCGGCGGCCGAGACGCGGTCGGCGCTCGCGTACGCCGGCGCGGTTGCGGCGCCGTCTTCCGCGTTTTTTACGCGGACGAGGCTCACCTCCGCGGGCGACGCCGGCGGGAGCGGGCGGCCGCCGAGCTGCAGCGCCGCGCCGCCGATGGCCGGGCGGTAGACGAGCGTGAGTTCCGCGGGTGCCGTGGATGTGGAAGACGAGGAGGAGGAGGAGAGGCGGAGGTAGAACGCTCGGACCTCGAGCCGGCGCCGGGCGAGCGGCGAGCGGAGGAAGCTGCCGCCGTCCACCGTTCCTCTGCACATTGTTTGCGCTGTGATCTCGGGGGTTGGCGGCGAGGTGATAAAGGGGTGCGCGGGAGGGAAGGCGACGGACGGGAGACGTGGTGGGGATCGGTGGGCGTGGGAGCTCGTGGTTTTTGGCGTCGCGCACGGGGTTTTTCCGTGGAAACGGCAGGGTGCGGGCCGGACGCGACACGAGGGCACACGGTTTGGCTGGAACCCAGCAGGTGATATTTCGGTTTGTCCTCTTCCTCTTTGCCCTGGGAATTGGGGGATTTCTGGAGCCGAGCACACGGTTTGAGCTGGCGCGCATGCCACTCGCGCCGTTGAACCCAGCGGCGGACGCGTGGGCATAATAAAGCCGTATAGCGACGAGGGGAGCGTGCTTCGCGTCTAGCCAAAAATTTGTTGGGGGGGAAAGTCGCGTCATTTCGTCAAACAGTATGGATGGGTTCTGGAAGGCATCTCTCTCTATCGAGAGCCACTCATCGATGAGCTCCAGGTTCAGGGCAATTTTCCCTGGTAGAAAATTCCTCATCATTTCACGCTTGCCTTCCTCCACTCCCGGCATCCTTATTCTTTTTTATCGCGAAAACGCAAAAGTTTTACGTTTCATTGCAGAGATAGAAAGAGAGTTTATGTACAAGCCTGCGGAAGAGGCCACACCACCAAGTATAACTCAACCCAAGGCCCACACCTATGCTAAGAGCATGTCTAACAGGACCCGTAAAGTTTGGCCCTCTAAATCGCGTGTAGAGGGCCCTGTATAGGAAAATTAGGAAAATCTTTGCTCAGTTTTTCGAGTTCGTCTAGCAGTCCCCTTAAATCCGCCCCGTATATTTAAATTCGAACTACGCGGGAGAGAAGAAGAAGCTTGATTTCATTGATTCGTTCAGATCACCATTACAAGAACTGCTAGAACTGCTAGAACTGCTAGAAATCTAACCTATAACTAGTCGAGGAAGACGACGGGGCCGGCCTTCGCCTCCATCTCCTTGAAGGCCTCGACGTCGGCGACGGCCTTCGCCTCCTCCTCCGCTTCCGCCCGCGCCCGCGCCTCTGCTTCCTGCTTCGAGAGCTCGAGCGCGGCCGCGAAGGCGGCCTCCTCCTCCTCCTCTATCGCCGGCAGCGCTTCCTCCTCCGCTGCCGCGCGTCCTCCTCCGCTGCCGCTAGCGCCGTCGCCGCCGCGCTTGCACGACTGCAGCAGCTCCCTCTCGGCGAGCCACTTCTCGAACTTGCGGCCGCTCATCGGCCGCGGCGGCGGGTCGACGGTGTAGTAAATCCCTCCCGGGGCGTAGTCCTTCAGCGTGTCCGGCATTGCCTCCGGCCACGCGACGTACTTCCACACGCTCCGGCGGCTCCCTGCAACAGAGTGCTTGCAATGGAGCCGCCACGCCTCCTCGAGCGTCTCCGGCTCGCGGCGGCGCTTGGAGCGGGCGGTGGAGGAGCCGGAGGCGTCGGGGGAGCTCATGGCGGTGGTGGAGCTTCTAATTGTGCGGCTAAGCGTGCGTAATTGCTCGCCGGAAGTGCGAATGCGGCGGCGGCGCGCGGCGGAGCTAGGGTTGCGGGTGGGGGGTTGGACCCCCACCCGAACCCTCACCCTCTATATGTACGGGGCGGAGGGGGCGGTGGAGCAGGCCCCGTAAATTTTTGTTACGGGCCAGGCGGCATACGGGGCCTGCTAGACGGCCGTTTTGGCTCGCGCCCCGTATGCCGCCGGAATTATACGGGGTGCTCGCGTGATACGGGGCCTGTTAGACATGCTCTAAGGGAGGAGTTGATCCAGGCCTGTAGCCCCCGCGCTCACCCATTCCCGAGCTTCAGATTTGATGGTCTCCACCAAAGTGCGTACCGAAGGACTCACGTTGTCGAAGACGATTCCGTTTCGTTGCTTCCGGAGCCGCCACCCACCAGGCTACGAGCATGACCAACGTCGAGGTGCGCTTCCGGAGTGCGCGGGGGGTGACGCGTAAGAGCAGCGTCCACCAGTCAACGAAATCGTCGTCGACGGTCGGGGGGGCGAAAAGTGGATCTGATCCAGGATAGAACCTCGTGCCAGATTGTCCGAGAGAAAGGGCATCTGGTGAGCAAGTGATTCATGGACTCAACACCCTGGTCGCATGGTGCGGCAGCGCGCGGCGTGCCAGCCGTTCCCCCGTCCAGCAACGATCCATGCAGGCTAGCCAGATGAAGAACTTCACCCTCGGGGGCGCCCAAGTTTTCCAGTTGAGCCTCCAGGATCTAGACTCGATGGACCCGAGGAACATCGCGATGTAGCAAGATTTGGAGGTGTACACCTTATCTGTCGTCAATTGCCAGAGCATCGCATCAGGCGTCTCTGCATAAACCTCCATGTCTGAATATATTGCCAAAGAGCGAGTGGGTGGAGGGCCCCTGTGATATCCGAGATCCAACGACGCTCCAGCAGCGCCTCCCGGACAGTTCTGCGCTTCCTTCGTCACTTCGGAACCCGTGCGACGAGGGCAGGCGCTAATTCTTTCAGCAACCTGCCCTCCAACCATCTGTCCACCCAGAAAAGAGCGGACGAGCCGTCCTCGACCGACATAGTGGTAGAGGCCTCGAAGATAGCTCTCTCGACCCTGGAGAATTGCATGTCAAGCCTCTGCCAAGGACGGGCCGAGTCCGTGCGCATCCTCCATAGCCAGCGCACTCCGAGGCTGGTAGACATGCGAGCGAGATCAAGAATACTTCCGTTTGTTACCCATCTTCTTCTGCGTGCACAACGGCAAATCCGTCACAACCATCTCATACTTCCCTGCTGCAATGCAGCATCTCACGAATTGCTCCTGGGGTAAGTGGAACATAAAAGCTTCATGATATCAGATCCATCACTACGAAAAGAGATACTACCTACTACTCACTCCGTTCACAAATAGATGACTTCCGTTTGTCCAAAAGTGGATATATGTAGACATGTTTTAGTTTCTACATACATTTACATTTGAAGAAATGGAAGTCATCTATTTATGAACGGAGGGAGTACGTAGCAAACTCTGCAATTCCGGTCAATAGGATGCACCAGCGGTGCCAATTTCATTTCATCTTGGCTTACCAGAGCTGCAAAAAGTACAATGTCTGGAATTACAGGACAAGCAGTGTGAACAACGTGTACTCGAACTCTTTTTCTTCTCTCTAATAATGCATAAGCAGAGCGCCTGCTGTTCACGTTCAAAAAAAGCAACGTGCTGACTTGGTACTGCAACTGAATAACAGCATAGCGGAATGCATGAGTAACTCATGCGCACATTCCTGTTGCTGCTATGGAATACCTGGAGAGCTGGCAAACTGCTTTCGCCTCCGCCTGACCTCAAAGAAACTGATGCTGCCTGAACATTAACAGCCTACTGCTGGCCGTTCCCCTGAAGCCCAAGGAGTACTACCCCCACTCCCAGGCCTGACGGTGAAGCATTGTGCAATTCCATCACTGTGTCGCTCTTCCAGGCTGCTTCTGCAAGAATGGTTGCACCCTTCATCTTCACCATGCTCTTCTGAATTGCTCTGGAGAGGATTTGCCACAAGAAACGGTTCTGCAAGTGCCAGTGAATACGCAATGGGTATTCAGGGAAGTGAGTAGTACACTACAATCAATAACCCTGCACGACATGTCTGCAGCAAACCACGGCTCAGCTAAAAGTTGAGCCTTCTAACAACAGCTAATACAACAGGGTTACACGGCGCCATACTCTGTACTGCAGTCAGTACAACAACATCAACTACACAGCCGAGCAACATCTACCTGACCCAGCCTCGGGTCTTGTTGCTGCTCGCCGCCGCCGCCGGTTGCGGCCTGCTGCTGGCCCTGGAACCAGCAGCGGTCTTGTTTGCAGCGGCAGCCGCGGCAGCGCTGGCCGTCCTCGCCGCCACCGTCGATTTCCTCCTTGCCTGGGGCTCGGTGGACATCCTCTTCGACCTCACCTCGCCCTGCAGGCTCCGCTTCCTCGCCGCGTGCAGTCTGGTAGCAGGGTGGGTGTTCTCAAGTTCCTCCTCGCCACCACCACCCTGTATGCCCCTCTTCCTGGCTGCGTTCTGCCTGGTAGCAGGGTGACTGTTCTCAAGTTCCTCCTCGCCACCACCACCCTGTATGCCCCTCTTCCTGGCTGCGTTCTGCCTGGTAGCAGGGTGACTGTTCTCGTGCTCCTCGCCGCCACCCTGCAGGCTCCTCCTCTTCCTAGTGACAATGTGGCCCGCAGCAGGCTGGTTGTCCTCGTGTTCCTCGCCGGCGCCTACTGTGCTCCTCGCGCCCCCTTTCCTTTTCTTCTCGTTGACGGCCTCCGTGGGTGGGCCGAAAAGGTAGCTCGAGACACGCTTGTTGGCGGAGTCCGAGCTTCTCAGGATGCGATGCTCCTTCTTCTCGCTCAGCGCCTCCTCTCTCTGCACCACCTTTGCCGCCGCCGCTACAGGGGTGGTAGGAACTCTTGTTGTGGGATTGGAGGGAGGAGGAGGCATCAACTCTGCGTCCTCAACTTTTGTCTTCGCTTGCAACTTCTTCTCAACGTCTAGTGGCTGAAATAAATTCAGAGGACATTGAAAGCTTAGGGTTATCTGTGTCCACCTGAATGTAAGAATCAGTGCAATGCGGCAGCAGCTCTGAGAAAATGCTAACCTTGCTCTCGAGCATTGCTTCTGTTTCCTGTGCAACCATGTTTGCATCCTCAACTTGTGTCCTCTCAACATCTAGTAGCTCAAGTGTTGTCCTCTCGACATCTAGCAAGTTCTTCTCAACATCTAGTAGCTGAAATATTGGACATCTCAAAGCTCTGCATCATTTGTACCCCCATAAATGTAACTAGTACAATGCTAACCTTGCTCTGAAGCATTGATTCTGTTTTCTGTGCATCCAAGAGCTCTTGCCCTATTTCCCTCGCCTATATTTTTTGGGGAGGAATACAAGTGTCAGATACCTGGTTTGAGAGTTTGCGCTAGGATAAAAGAACACCACATGCAGCTAGAAGAAAATACCTTCGATTCCGCAACTGCTCTTTGTTGCTCCTGTTCCTTTAACCTGAGCTCCAGCTCCTCAACCTGAAACAATAAACGGTATACACAAAAATAATCCAAGTCTGTTATCAACTAATGCCTACTGATGACTATCGTGGTAAATTTATTAGTTGAGTTCTCTACCGTTTGCTTAAGAACTGCAACCTCAGAGTCTGGTTGCTGCTGCTGTCCAAGTTTGCGCTCCAACTCCACTATCTGCAAAAGGATAGTGTGGGTATGCAAGTCTGGCTTCCCAAGGAATCAGCCACTAACAGCATTAACTACATTTGCTCGCACCTTCTGTTGGAGGGAAGTACAGATTTCTTCTTTCTCCTTCAGTTTTCCAGAAATCTGACACAGCTGCTTCTCTGACGTGATTTCAGAATGCATCTTAGAATCTAGCTGGCTTTCAAGATCTTTTATCTAAAGGTAACAAAAAAATATTTCAGGCCCAAGTTACTAGTGAAGAAAATCGGCCTAGAATAAACAGAACAACCAGGACCCTGATATTGAATATTAGCCTCAATTATAGGTACCTTTTCTTGCAAACTTTTGTAAAGTTGCTCTTTTCCTTTGGCTTTGTTCTCTAAATTTTGGCAGTTCTCCTCCAGCTTTTTCAGAGAATCATCCTTAAGCCTGACTTCCTGCTTAGATCTTTCAAGCTGAATTAAATTCAGCCGAAAATACATGCCATCAGGTCAGCTTCAAGCAGGCAGAGAAGGTTCAGGAAAGGCAGTATCAACCCTTACCATCTGTTTGACTTTTTGAAGTTCAGCCGTGTCAACCTGCTTCTTTGCTGGGCCCAGTTCAATGCCACGAACACGGCTGGCGAAGTTTAGTGAACTTAATGTTTCCGACACATCGTTGTCGGATGGACTAATTTGAACAAACATTAGAGCTTTGGAATCACCTCCTGTTATAACATGGAGAAGAACAGAAAAGAGCAAATTAATCATGTATTAGAGTGAGAGAACGCAGAGCAGCAGAAATAAATAATGTTGACATGGCTTTCTTCCCGAGCAGCAGATCAAATTACCTAAAGAATCTTGGAGCAAGTGTGTCAGCTTAGAATTCCTGCTCAGAAAAAAAGTACGAAAAATGTGAGAAACAGGAGCTATTGAGTGGAAACCTGTTGTTGATTTGAGTGCAAACCTGTAAGGGATGTGGCTGCTTCTGGAAGCAAGAGCAGAAATGACATCGCCTAATGCAGAAAGCGACCTGTTAATATTTTGTGCTTCCTTAAGTCGATCACCTTGCGCATCAGTCTTGGCTAAACGCTCACTTCCAGCCAAATCGACTAGCCAAAGCTTACTTCTAGTGCAGTCCCCATTTATCAGGTTCTTTGCTCTCACCATGATGCAAAGCATGCTGAAAACAAATATATAAAGGTTGAAAACTTGGAACATACTGACAAGAAGCAAATGCTCCACAAAAGAAATGAAATGACAACGTTAATAATAACTAACCAGTGGGAACGACTGCTATGTTCGTTTACATTATTCGACCCTACAGCCCTGGAATTGCTTCCAGTTTGCAGGACATCCCAAACCTCGCTAATGTTCTCAACTTTGGCCTCAACTATGCCAGGCACGTGATGTGCTCCTTCACCTGCTTGTTTGATCTCCAACCTACATGCAAACATATACAGGTTACCAAAGCTGATACCACTGGGAACAATAAATGAAGAGCGCTAAAGAAAAATGCTGTACTTTTTGGATGAAGGGGATGTTGCAAGCAGATCTCTGATCTGTTCATTGTAAACCTCAAGTACACTAACGGATATGTTGTATGTCACAGAGTCTTTTCTCTCCTCTGCAATCTTGAACAACTCTTCCAAAGTTCTATAATTTACTCCTCTGTTCCTCTCAGTCCCTTCCATAGTGAAGGTTTTCCCAGTTCCTGTCTGTCCATACGCAAAGATGCATACATTGTATCCGTCTAACACTGACGTGACCAGTGGAGATGCATCAGCGTATACCTCAGCTGTTCATGAATAAAACTTGTATATTAGATGAACAAAGAATCTTTTCGCATACTCACGGATATCTCCAAGATCACTTTCAAGTGTGAACAAGAAGCGGCCGTCATTAGCATTATTCTGAATGTAAGAGCAGTTGTAAGATGCAACAAAACCTAATACGGCTACGAAGTAACAAAGTATACCTTGATCATCCTTTGGTGTGTAGACTCTGTCAAACTTGAATGTCTTCTTTGCTGTTCCGCCATTTGCAATTCCTATATCACCGTCATTTGCTCCATCAAAATCCACTACACACTTGTAACCTGATGATGTCTCAACTTTGCTCAAGGGGCGGCATCGACAGAAAACCCTGATATTTCCTGAAATAACATAGATAGCTAGAGTCATCCTCCGGACCAAATTCTAGAAACAAGGGTAAGCATCTAAATACAGAAGGCAGTAGGCACCTTTTGTTTCCTGGACAATATTATGAAGTCTCTTTCTCTTGGCCATCTCTTCGTTATACTTTATTTTCAGATCCTCGCACTGTGCAACTGCAATAATAAAAACACGCAATGCTTACATTTTATCTTCGCTAAACAATTTGAAAATTTCTGTAACAATGCTACTTCAGATATTACCTAAGGCTTGAACAGCTGCAATCATCTTACTCAAATCAGGAATCGAGTCTGCACAGTCATGTGCTTCAAGAGATAATAACGCTTGCTCTTGTTTCATGGCCTGAGTATTAAGAAGATACAATAAGCAGTAGCTACTGCAACCATTTAGTGTTTCTTGTAGTTGGTGTGATATTGCAGACTGTGAATTAGCGTTACCTTGATTTTGCTTTCCAGATTAGATATGGCAGCAGCCCATAATTTCTTGTCATTTTCATAGTCCTTAGAAACTTTTCTTAATTGGTCGGTTTGTGTGTCCAGGACTTGTTCTGTAGGAAATTAATTTTATATTAGAACAATGGAGAGAAAAAACTAGGATAGGAATGCATCAGTACGCACCAAAAGTATCACTTTGCACAAGCTTTTGGTGAAGCTCTATCTTAAGTCTCTCAAGCTCTTGATTGGTGGATTCTACTAAAGACCATGCCATAGAGCACTCATCAGACTTCATGTTGCACTGGCTGGTTAGCTCCTCAATCTGCTTCTCGTACTTTGAGATCAGTTTAGCTGTCCTTTTCTGCATTTTTGTACATCAATCATGTATCAGGGTTACAACAAATATGATGCAACACCAGTTTTGTGAAAACTGACCTGAGCAGGTGAAGAAACCTCTACATCAGTTAAACATCTTTTGCACAAGACACTCCCATTGGTACCTGACTTTGCCGCTGCATGTTCAACGGTAAGATCATCTCTCTGAATGCAAGCTCATTAAGGAACACATTCCATCTGATATAAACTAATTACCTGGTAATAGGCCTTTCCGAATACAGATGCCACAGATCATCGG
This sequence comes from Alopecurus myosuroides, assembly GCA_028641055.1. Classification (NCBI taxonomy): domain Eukaryota; kingdom Viridiplantae; phylum Streptophyta; class Magnoliopsida; order Poales; family Poaceae; genus Alopecurus; species Alopecurus myosuroides. The sequence continues at coordinate 339,840,728 of CM054062.1, forward strand.
GTTTCCTCTTACTCCCCTGAAATCGATGATAATAGAACCATTGCTCTCAGCAGTAGCCCTAATATCTAGCACCTGAAGAGGCCTGTTACCTCCGACCACCGCGAACACATCAAGTTCAGACAAAATCTGTGAACCAAAATGCAGATTGTTTGAGCTGAATGTTAAGGAAATCATGCAGCAAATTACGAGACGGACAAGTTAGTGCATTTGCCTTGTCTCCTTGCACAAGTACATCAAATGATCTGATTCCCTTGGGACCATCAGTGTGCACAATCTCAGCAAAATGCAGATCTAAATAATAGTCTCCTGGAGCAAGACCGTCAAACTTGTAGCTGAAATTTCCGTAGCGCGCCGAGCTGTAGAGCGGTGGATAGTCACCGCCTTCAACTATGTTCTCTGATGTCTCTATCGCATCCCCTCCTTCAAAGAAAGAATCAGCAGAAATCTTTGCAAGGGGATCGCCGCCTTCAATCGCACATCCACCGGCGTTAACGAACGTGACGCATTCATCTGCTTGATCAGAGGCAACAGAAACAGTATAAGACGCGTTGTCGCTTATCCTACTTCCACTGTTTGGGAATTAGTACACTAGTCATAGGATGTGAAAGTGCATTGTTGATGTCTCAGAAAGGCAAACTTGGCCAGTTTCAAGCAGGGAAGCAGTCGACAGAAATGAATGACATTTGGGGGCTGTGCAATTTCTAGGGTTTTCAATCTGACCCATACGAAGGAAGAACTTCAACAAGATCCACCTTAGCAAGCAGTACAGGGGTCCCGAGAGGCAAATCCATGGCATACGGCAGGACTAGCGAGACCTAAGGAGTAGCTAGATACGCTCCCTGGAAATGTACGCAGGAGCAACCGAAGAAACCAAGACGGGACGGAGAAGAAGACCACCTGCGCGGCAGTCCGCCCGCCTCAGCCCAGACACGGCCACGCGCGGCCCGGACACCAGGATCATGGACTCCGCCTCCTGCGGCGACGAGGCCGGGGCCGGGGCCGGCGCCGGCGGCGTAACCGGCTCGGGCGCCTCGCCGCCGCCGTCGGGGCTGGCGCAGGCGGCCGCGCTCGCCTCCCAGCCCGCTGTCCAGGAGAAGTCCATGGGGTCGTCCCCCGCCGCGGACGCCGCGTCGCAATCCATCGGATCCGTGGTCCACGAGAGCTGCCGGGAGCTAGGGGAGGAAGGGAAGGAAGGAAGAGTGGGCGGTGTGGATTTGGATTTGGGTCTCGCGTTTTTTCCCCTTTGTTCGCGTGTTTGGAGCCGCCGTCCGAATTCGAACTGCTGGTAGTGAAGACCGTTGGCGTTGGGACGGGGTCGGCCGTCGATCGCATCGGACCGTTGCTGCGTTCGAGGCGGGCCTTGGACCCGGTTTTGATCTCCACCCTTGTCTGCGCATTTCTGTCTCGTGGCCCAAAAAATCGAGAAACAAAAAGTTCTGCTCCTTTGGTCTTGTCGAAGGTGCGGCGGTGGTGGGAGCTGGGCGGGGTTGGACCATGGCAGGTGTGGTTTGCCCAGATCTGGGCCCAGTGGGCCCGATCAGGGTGTAACGGGCCGATCCCCAGCTCGTGTGTCTGTGCCCGCCCTAATCTGCAGGTTGGCAATAGTGACCTTGACACTGCAGCGTGGCGGCGGTGCTCGTCGGGCCTGATCTGGGCCTGACAGGCCCTACTGGGCTAGTCGGGCTGATCCGGGCCTGACATGCCTACTGCTGCGTCCGGTCGGTGGCTGCCTATGGCGGCGAAGGACGTTCTCCTTCTATTGGTTACGGATGCCGACCTCGCGGGCCTGTTGGTGTCGTCGATCTATCTCACCCGACATGTTGTTCCCGCGGTGATCGGAGGCCGACACGGTGGCGCAAGGTTGTGGACGCCGGGGCGGCGGCCCTGGAAGGTGGTCTGCACGGGCGCTTCTACGGCAAGCGACGTGGCAGTGGTGGTGGTCTCGTTCTTCGGTCATGTGGGTGGCATGAAGCGAGCAACGGGGGGCCTAGAGTTGGTGGCAGCTTCTCCCAGAGCGTGTTCGGGAGACCTTAATCGAGACCCGTGGGCGGTCCATCTGTGCGAAGGGTGCGTGAAGCGGTTTCCGAGCGAAAGCTCTGCGCCATGGCGCCAATGGCGGCGATGCCTGCGGGTACCGTTACCCTCTTGGGGGCGCTGTTGAGGGTAACCTCGCCATGCCAGTGCTCCGGGTGAAAACCCCTGACCTTTCGGTCTCGACGGCGGTGACGGTTTACGTCATTACCCTCTTGGGGGCGTCGTTGTGGAGCTTCGTTCGTCGGGTTAGGTCGGGTTCTCGGTGGCAAGTTTGGTTCCCCTTTGTGCTTTTCCTTTTTCTTTCTTTGTTCTGCTTGTAAGGGGTTTCCCCACCACCTTGTATCTGTTCGGCCGTTGTGCTTTATTTATAAAGCGGGACAAAAGCCTGTTTCGTGGTCTTGTCGAAACAAATGTAGGGCTTCTTCAACTCAAATAATTTTCATAAAAATTCTAGAGGACCTAATTCTTAAAAAAAAAACTAGAGGACCTAATTCTTAAAAAAAATGTAGGGCCCCTTTGGTTCTGCACTGATTCTGTTTGATTCGTATGACTGAATCCTACTTTTTTCATAAGGAATTCTTTGTCCTACTTTTTATACGAGTTCTAACATCATTCAAACCTCTTTCTAAGAATTCTTTACTTTTTATGCGATGAAATTAAACAAACTTGGGGACTTATGAAATCCTTTCAGGTTGGATTGGGAATAACATTGCAATCATGTGTTTTTTTCTTTCTATTTCTGCATTTTTCTGTCATGCAAATCAAAGAAACCCTTAGGCCACGCTTTGTTCGTAGTATTTTAGCCCAAAACGACGCAATACCTCCGGAAAAAATCCGGACCACCTGAGGTCCGTACAATTTACAGGTATACCTCCATAGATAAATACTGGGGGTGAGAATTTCTAGTCTTCCAAGCGGGGCCTTAATGTTGAGTACCGGCACCAACAAAGGCTCACTCACGCCTCCTATGTTTGGAGGGATGGCTCGGTGCCCTGATTAAGCCGTTGACGTCAAATATTCACTATGAAGACTAGCAGTGAGGCATGCAAGCTAAATTGGATAAGATATAAGAAGGGGATGGAAGACGGGGCTTGCGGCTTCTGTCAAACAACAAACCGGCAGCTAGGAATAACTTCCTTAAGAAGAAGTTAAACAAGCCCCAGAATGTGTATTTTGTTGTAAAATGGAATCCGTTGATCACCTTTTCTTTGGTTGTATTGTTTCTATTAAGGTATGGGAGCTAATATCTGAGTTCTTCGGTATCAACACTAGATCTAGTTACACTTCAATAACTACATCCTAGGTTGAAAATAAAAGACATTTTGATTTAAATTCTATTTGTGTCGCGATGCTATGGAGCATTTGAAAGCATAGAAATGCATTGACATTTGACAACCAATTTTGAATTTGTGTGCAACAGGATACTAGCCGCCCCCTCCCCCCTAGTGCAGCCGGCAAACCACTTGGGAGGTTGAGCTGGCGAATTTTTTGGCCTGGGGGGCAAACGATTTTAGCCGCACCCCAGGTTTCGGCAATCAAAACGAAAAACACCATAAATTCAAAGTTGTGCTTCTCGCTTCAAAAAAGGCCTAGGTTCGGCGATCAACAATCCAGAGTACGGCGATCAACATGCTACAATTCGGCGATCAGAATGCCACATGTCGGAAAAAGGACGACATAGCACGACGACAATGTCCGGTGACGAATCGACAGGGAAGGGGATCAATGTCTGGCTCCTTGGACGAAGGAGCGGACCCGTCAGTCGATGCAGAGACCAACGAAGGAAAATTCGGTGTGGCCTCCTGCGGTGGTGCTCGACGTCGCGGTATCCTCGGGGGCGCTGGTGCTCGGCTTAGGGGTGTCCTCGGGCGCCGCGATGTCCTCGGACGCGGTGGCATTCGTTCTAGGTATCACCATTGCTACTGTCATCTGGTTCAGGATGGCCGAGCACTCCGCCATGTACCACGCCTTCATCCGCGGGCCCACCGTCGTCGGGTCAGCGCCACCAAAAATGCCAAGTCGATGTTCCGCTTCTTCGCCGTGACGTTGGTCTTGAGGAGCTCGAGCTTGACCGTGTGCTTCTCCATCAGTTCGGCCCACCTCGATTTTGCTTGGGCCCGATCTGGGTATGGGCAGGCTGGTGCGGGCCTCTACGTGCTTCCTTCGGTTCAATCAAGGAGGATCTCGGGATGGGGGGTGGCGGTACCGGCACCATGTCTGCTGCAGCGCCATTGGAGGGAGCTTCACGGGGCCGAGGAGGGCCCGGCGGGGCAGATGGACTGGTTTGCTCCGTCCGTGGCGTCCGGTCTGCTACCGCCATTGGTGGTGGAGGTTGTGCCCTCCCATATGGCTACGGTTATGCCGTCCCTGGCCTGCGGGTGCTTCTTCTCGGTCTGGCCGGCCTCGCATCAGATGCCATAGTGAGACGGCGAGGACGGCTTCACGACTTGTGGCGTATGCTGGTTGGCGGTTAGAGGGGCGGCCGACGGATTGTCCGGGGTGGTGGTTTGTTGGGGGTCGATAGAAATCCCTGGCGGCCCGTGCCGGCACCAGCGCGGTGACGCCTGCGGGTGCTACCTTCCTTCTTGAAGGGCGTCGGAGGTACCCCTTCCCCACTGTCCTACGTGTACCGGGAGAAATCCTAGGAGCAGTCCGGGCAGCAGCGTCGACGTTGACGCTTCGATGTCGTCGCACTCATTCTTAAAGGTGTTGCTTGGTACTCGGCAATTCGGACGCTTGGGAGCGCCGCTAGCTCTCTTAGGTTGGCGCTACGATCGCGCGCTTTCCTCGTTTTCGTCGATCTGCCGTTGTTGGCGTTTGTTTCTTTTCTAATTCTCTTTTTTTTTGTCTTTTGGGCTTGATTGTGCTGTTTGGCCCCAACAGTGGTTCACTTGTTGTTTGGGGTGGTTGCTATATTAATATAGCAGGGCGAAAGCCCGTTTCGGCGGCAGCTAGAGGCGACTGTTTTTTTACAATTCGGCACACATGCACCTGGATAGTCTCAATTAAATATGGGTTTCCTAGCTGATGACGACGTAGCTTAAGAATTTCTAATAAAATTAAAAATGATGTGACATGGCAGGTGAGTTGGAGGGTTACATGTTGAGAGAATGAATAAAATCAGGAAAATGCTGAAAATTCAGGGTAGTGGGGGCATTCCTATTTAGATATAGAAGATGTAGGATACCATACTGCCAATTCTCCAATAGTTGCTGCATCTAGAGCGAAATCCATGTTATTATTATTAGTTGTAGAAAATTACTATAGTTGTCCCAAATGACCGTCCCTGTCTCCCCCTTTCATTATTCTGGATCAAAGGCCGCGTCAACATTGACAGTAACAAATCCCTCTCTCGCCCTAGTCCAACAACTTATCTTGTCACTCTTTATTTTTTTGGCCTCGATGGTCAGACGAAATTTGAAGTTAGAACTTTGATTGGCAAAACCATTTGAGTAACTAAATGATTCGTCTCCCATGGACCTTCTGCCTCCGGATCCACCAAATATACCATGTGGTTGAGATCAAGATTTCTCTCAAGTTGTGAAAATTCATATAAGGTTGTCGAGGAAACTTTCGTATGATCAGATAATAAAAAAATTCCTACCCGAGCAATCATATGTACAAGCTTCTACAATAATTTTCCAGATGCCCATCTTCTTCCAAATCTCTCTTGCTCCTTCACATAAGAACATGTTATGCATTATGTCTTCTGAAGCTTTTGAGAAAGCGCGAAAGAGGTATTGTTTCTAATATGCTGATTAGCCAATGATCCAAAACAAGGTGCAATTCCATGCAAACTTTTCTAAGGAAAAAAATTTAGTTTTTGCTGGTATCTTGCACTTCCACACACCTCATCAAACTGGATTAGGTCTAGATGAATCAACACCGTCATTTCTCGCGAGCCCACTGCAAGACTATGATTCACTCCAATTTGTATGTCGTCCGGTTTTATTATACCTCCATGCGACAAAGTCCTATATCCCATTTTGTCTAAGAGGGATAGATAGGATATTATTAACATCATTTGGCTAAATTTTGTCCCTCAAGAGATACGCACCCAACTCGCTGGTATGTGGATCAATGAGTTCATCCACCTGTTTTAGCATACTTCCTTTAGGAGTAAAAATCTTACCCACGGGACTTAAGGTACCCAAGTGTCTTCCAAATATTCATTTCTCACGAACTCGCCGTAAATCCCCCTTTTTAAAGTCTGCAATCCTTCCATGGTATTGCCAAGTAATTAAGGAACCTTTTTATTTAGCTTCCATGATTTTCCTATCGGGATATTACGTACTTTTTAAAACTATTGCACATAGGTCTGGTTCGGGAATCAAAATCCATATTTGTTGCAAGAATGGCTTTATTAAAGGACGAGGGCCCCGAAAACTACCTCTGCATATATTTTTTGGAATCAAAAATATAGACGTCAGAAATGTTGGAGTATCTTGAGCAGCAACTTTTAATTTAATTCCCCCCCCCCCCTCCATAGATAAAGCTCTCTCTTTCCAACCATGAGCATGTTGAGAAACATTGTCAAATTAACTTCTATGCCTTTCAATTACATTGCGTTTGGATGTCATTCCCTAAGCGTATATTCTGCACTGTTGTCGTGTCTTTTGCCAAGTACTAGTGTTTAGAGGTTGGTTAAACTATGTTTTAGTGTCTTTTTTGTCGTGTCATGTATTTGCAGTTCGTCCACTTGTACCGCCTTTAATTGACACCGCCCCTTTTAGTTGTACCATGAAATTAAAAAAACACAAAAATATCCGAACTAAAACCAAGCATAGGAGAGAAACCGACCGCTCTCCACATGTGCATTGCTGTCTTTCTTGAGTTCACGCAAAATGCAATATTTTGTATACCGTCTCGTATTGAAAGAATAATTCGGCTTAATGAGACACACAAGATTCAAATCTAGGGTTTTATACTCTAGTAGGTTGGAATTGCAACCACCATCCAACCCTGGTTCTCAGAGTGCCTACCTTTTCATTTGCAATAAAAGATCGTAATTTACATGCTCGGTTTATAAGTTACTCACATTGAATTTATATTTTCTAAAAAAACATGTACGCTATGTTGATTTTATATGTTTTTATGCTTGTCTACATTCCCAAAAGTGTCCATTCACTGTCTTTGGACCCTTGTGAGTTTAGCCCCAACACAAACAATAGTATCCATTTGCAAATAAACAAGACGATTTCAGCTTCATTCCTAACAAAATTACAAAACAATAGTTTCTATGTTACAAGAAAATCGACTTAAGAAAAAACCAGTTTCTGTTGGGAAGTGATGAACACAACTTCATAAGAAGGACAAAAAGATATGCATAATGAAGCATTATATAGCCAAAATAAATTTACACACACAACTTTGATTCTGAAGTAACAACTGAATTGGATTTTAATGCACCTTTATTCTACTTACTTCGGAAGAGCAGCATCTCATAATTACACAACATTATATCACTTTTATAGGAACCATATGATAACCTAGACTCAGTAAGTTTAGCAGGAAGCAATTGTTACATGCTACTCATGATTGCAATAGTACATCTTACTAGCAAGAAGCATCTATAACTTCACTCCGTTGCCGGTTCAAATAACACGGACTATAAAATTTCTATCATTTAATAATTATTTTTGCTAGCTATTGATCATGTCAAGCATCCGAAATAATTGAACATGTTTATTTCAGTACATGTTAGAAAATAATTATTTTTGCTAGCCTAATGTATTTATTAATCTTAAATTCTATTTAAAACTAAGAGCTTCTTCCTAAATGGGAAATGGTTTATCTAATAAATCAAGCAAAATTGCATTAGCCAAAGCCTACATGAATCATGAAAAGAGCTGAAAAAAACAGTAATCTAGTGAGACTTCGGTCAGAATGGTTTATGATGTAGTAAATGTGTGTGTGCTCACAACGGTTTTGTCGAAATCAAGTCACAACTGATCCCATATAGCAGCTTTAGACCTTCAAACTTCAAAGAGATGTTTCTCGTATCCAACATAGTTTTGTTCTGCACTACTGCAGGTACATATGTGAAGGATCATTTTAGGTACTCCCTCCGCTCCTAATTAAGTGTCGGGAGTTGTACTAACTATTTGCACTTAGTTAGCTCATTCTGCACGACACTCGAGTATGAAAGATACACAAGTACTGACTGTTTGTGTCATGATTCATGAACGTAAGAATGCAGGTACAAGCGTGTGTGCTCACGTCATAGTTGTGTAAGACACCCTTCATAGAGAAATACATGCTACCTCCCATGGTCAAGAATCTACGACTACGAGCAAACATTTCAATCGGCAACATCAATAGACAATAAGCAATTGTATGACCGAAGCATGGAAATAAGTTCAAATATCCATGTACAAAACTTATTATACACCAGTGGTATAACATCAGGTGAATGATTCATGGCTCAAAATAATTTTAATTTTTAAATTTCAACATCAATCTATCTTATATATTTACTAATTGGAGGCATCGTAGGAGCCCTCACATTAACCCTCGCGTTTAACCTGAGAAAACGCACTGAAAAAAGGATCCAAGCCTTCTATCCTAATCTCAACGGCTGAGCGCGATATCAAAGGAAACATCCATCGGGGCTTCCCGGGTATACTTTTCACCCATCGTGTATAGCACGGACTCTCCCTCTAATAGATTCCTTAACCGGATTAAAAAATGCCTTTGTTGGTACAACATGGACTCTCCCTCTAATAGATGCCTTAGAGCATCTCCAGTCGCGCCCCCTAGTAGGCGTCTGGATCGGTGTCCGGGGCCACCCTTTGGGGGCTCGTCCGGACGACGCCGCGCCCACGGGGTCGCCCTGTTCCCACTCGGCGCCCCAACCAAAACCCCTTCGGGCTGCGGACCCGCCCTGTCAGCGAGGGAGAGGTTCATTGCCTCGGGAGCCGCGCGCTTTGATGCCTCGACGAGACGGCACGCTGCGGCGGAGAAGTCCAATGGCCCACGCGGAGAAGTAATGGCGCTGCCGCCGCCTCGTCTTGCCCGCCCCGGCTACATAAACCTGGCCTCGTCGCCATCCGCGTCGCCATTCTCCCCGCCGTTCTTCCCCCTCTCCTCACCTTCTCCTCGCGTGGTTGTGGATGTGGTGGTGAAAAGTAGATTGGATCCCCCCTCCCGTGGTTCTCCTAGCGTTTTATAGATAGCTGGGTCTCAAACCGTACCGGGGGGGGGGGGGGTTACAAACCCTAGCTCTAGGTCGGTAGGAGTTTTCCTTCTTGACCCGCAAGTCTTGCGGGTGGGCTTCCGCTGGGCCTTCTAGGACTGCGGGGTAACTCCTTGCTTTGGGCCTTGGTCTTGGGCCTTCGACCGGGTAGGCTCACCCTACAGGTCCAGGAGTCATCCCCACGTCAGTAGCCCCCGAGTGTTTATTCGACTCAGAATAGTCGGGTGAACACTCAAAGTTCGTTCTTGGATTTCGCGACTGGTTATTCAATCGTCTGTCTTCAAGGGCGTATACCCTGCATGTGATGTACTCGAGTACTCGAGTATCAAGTGGTAAATGCGCCTTGTGTTGGCTATTTTCGCAGAAGGGTACGGCTCAGTCGCTTGGCTCTCCCGAAAGATCAGGGCCAATTAATTGCATATAGGGCAAAAACTGTTCTGGCCTACACGAATTCGAGACCTTCGACTCGAACTCGCGAGGTGATCGTTGCGACTGGGCCGTGGAGGTCTTATCGAGTCGAACTTAACTTTAGTGGGTACCCGGCGCGTCCGATAGGATTTTTCTTCGTGCTCTTGACATGGAAAGTTTACTGGAGGATGCAGTTCGAGTGCGATTCCAGGCCCATAGGAGAGATCCTTGGGTCTTACTTTCGTACTTGAAAGAATACGGCATCCAGATGTGCCTAGTCGGCCGAACGATCCAAGATTAAAATGATGTGTGAGTACGTCGTGATGCGATATTGCGGGAACCGCATACTCGCGATTTATGCGCATCGGGTGCTTTCCTCTGTTCCTGAATAGTAGCGAGTGGCACTGTGGTTGTCCTACAAGTTTCGAGAGATTCATACGAAAGAAATTCCATGTCTTGAAGTCCGTACGAAAGAAATTTCGTGTTGGCATGTTTGCACGAAAGAATTTTCGTGTCTTGAGGTTCATACGAAAGAAATTTCGTGTTGGCGTCTTCCATACGAAAGTTTTTTCGTGTTGGTGAGGTATGCAATGACGTCATTGCGCACTCGCCTGTTCCCGATGGGACATGACGAAGTGGGGCAGAGCGTGTGGGACCCATCTTGTCAGCTTTTTGACAGGAAACGAGCGTCCGCGCTCGGTTTATCCGCTGGCCACGCAGTAATCACGCACGATCTCACGTAAAAGATCGTGCGAAGGAAACCGTCCTCCGCCTCCTCGTTTCCGCTTCACACGTGGCGGCGGGGATGCCCCCCATGTCAGCAGATCAACGGCTCGCAGCGGTCCAGCCTCAGTATAAGTAATGGGCCTAAGGGAAAAGGTAACTTTCCCGGCCCTCAATCCATCTTCTTCTTCCTCAGGCGCACACCTTCTCCTCTGTGAGCACGAGAGCAAGTCCCAATGGCGGGAGGAAAGAAGCGCGGCGCTGGCACAACGTCCGGCAAGGAGGCGGCGAGTGCCTCCACGACGACTGTGGCGAAGAAGACGAGCGATGGCGTTCGTACAACGCCACGAAGAAAAGCATTGTCGAGATGCAGAGGGAGGGGCTGCTCCCTTCCGAAGACTCGAAGCGCGTCCGGTTATCGGCGAGGAACGAGGCGATGCCAAACCCCCTTGCCACCGAGCGCGTCACCTTCTCGGAGCATGTCGCCCGAGGTTTGTCCTTCCCTCTGCACCCATTCCTCGTCGGGCTGTTGTATGTCTATGACATGCAGCTGCACGATCTTCCTCCTAACGCGATACAACACGTTCGTTGGAGTGCTTGAGCTAGACACGGAGTAGAAGAGAGATGAGATTAGGGTTTGAATTGAGAGGGAGAAGATGAAGAGGCCGGGGATTGGGAAGGCGACGCAGGGGAATAGGGAAGGTGGCGCGGCAGGCGATTGGGAAGCCGAGCGACGGAGCTGCGGGTGGCGGCGCGGCAGGAGTTGGGATCGGCGGCGGGGCAGGAGATTGATGAGGCGACATTTTTTTTTTTTGACATGGACGAGGCGACTTCTTTTTTTTGCCTTCACTTACCGCGCCAACGTGCACCGGGGCCACCCCACCACATGAAACATGGACGAGGCGACAAATGTTTTAAAAAACGGATAACCTGTCAGAAAGAACGTGTGCAGGGAAACAGGAAATCTCACTGTGTTAAGCTGAAAATTGGCTAGCCTTGTTGACTGAAAATGACGCTGTTAGCTTGTGTCATTGTGAGAAATTACCTGGCAACATGAGAATCAGAAAAGGAAAAGAAAAAAAGAGTATGCTTGAATTCTACCCGTACGCCAGGAGCATAGACATTGCTTGAATTACATGCTTCTTTTACATGGCTCTCTAAACATTTGCTTAGAGCAAATAAAACAAGTAAGTACGAGTTAGCTATCACTTAATCTCTCCCCCTCATTAATCTCCTGTTTCTTGCCTTTTCCCTTCTTCACTTCATCCTCATCTGTATGAGTATCCCGCACCATCTCGGGGCCGTCATAGCTCCCGTCCACCACCGTGGCTGGCGCCACCTTGAACCTGGCATAGATGTCCCCCTTGTAGAAGCTCCTCGTCCTCCACACCAACACCAGCGACACGAGCACGCCGGCGAGCGTCACCCCCGTGATGATGAGGAACGCGTGCTTGAAGCACTGCACCCCCTTGCAGACCTTGCTCCCGACGGCGGCCACGCCGCCGTGCTGCCTGGCGGCCTCGGCGTCGTACATGCGGCCTGCGATTCGGACGTTGAGCACGTATGCGCCCAAGGGGCTCGCCGCGGAGCCGAAGTTGAAGAGCGTGGAGTAGTACTTGAGCCCGAACAGCTCGGAAATGATGGAGAAGAGCAGAGGCCACTGCGCGCCGAAGCAGAAGCCGATGATCACCGACGCGGCGTAGAGTGACCAAGGTTTTGGATTTCGTTTTGCAAAATTTACCGCCCAGGGGCGAAATGGGCGAAATTCGGTTTTTCGGAAAATTTTCGGGAAATTCCGGACGAATTGGACACTTCAAAATTTGAATTGTTGAGCGAAAAATATGCGAAATTTAAACGAAAAATGGCCGAAATTGACACAGAGAATTGAAATCCTGCAGCAATAAGAACAAAGCAAGACTAGCAACCATCAATTCATTGCATATACAGACACGAATCACTCCAGTTGACTGAACTCCAATCAATAACTCTATTTAGCACATGACTACGCTGAATCAACTACCAGGAATCAGAAAAAGTGCATCAAACGTGCTGCCAGGAACGCAGATCTGCTGCTCCGTCTCGGTCACTTCCGGCCGGCCGGATGAGCGCCGACTGCGACCGGTGGACGAGAAAGACACAGCTAGGAGATGGGTAAAGAAGCACTTGTTGTAAACGATGAGGATTGGTTCCAGGAGGAGACAGCGGCAGCACATCGGGCATGAAGAAGCAGCCGCCATCTAGAGAAGAGTTGGGGATTTGACTGATTTTAGGGTTACGAGCTCTCTTTGGACCTTTTATATACCTACAAGAGTTAGCAGGCTGGGCCGGAAGTTAACTTAGGCTGGGGCGGGCCAAAAATTCAAATAGGGCCGAAATTATTTGGCCGGCTAACACACCTACCGGGCCTGAACGAAATGGCCGGATTTCGCCGGAATTTCGTTTTTTCTGGCCGAAATTCAAAACCTTGAGAGTGACTGCGGCACACCGAAGGCGATGAAGAGGTGGCCGACGCAGGAGACGAGGAGCACCACCGTCAGTGCCAGCGGCCGCGGGAACCTGTACCGTGCGAGGAAGAGCTCAGACATGTAACCGGCGCCCACTCGGCCGGCGTAGTTCCATATGCTGATGAGGGAGACGAAGGTGTTGATGCTCTTGGCCGGGTAACCCAGGGACTGCCCGATCTGCGCCATGTTGTCGATCGCCGTCAGCGTGCCGCCGATGCCGAACACCGATATCACGAACAGCACCAGCATCTCCACGCTTACAAGCGCCTGCATGATGGAGAAGTCCTCCCCCAGCGCCGGCGGCTTGAACATGTTGGTGAAGCCGCCCAAGCCACACGACGGCTTCGTGCCCTCGTCGTCGTCTTTCGGGTTGCTTGCTGGCTCTTCCACGGCGATGGCCGGCGGATGCTGAAGAGACTCCTCCAACTGGGACACGGCCTGGTACTCCTCCTTGATGACCACGCCGAGGGGGAGGAAGAGGATGAGCAGGAGCACGGTAGCGCCGACGACGTACGCGGCATGGGAGAAGGTGGGCACCTGCTTCTGCACCACGATCATGACGAGGAGGTAGGCGGCGAGCGCGATGGAGATGTACAGGAAGCAGAAGAACGGCTTGGTGTTCGGCGCGTCGCCTTCGGCACGGCGACGGTATGGCAGGACGCGGATGGTCTGCACGAAGAAGATGAACACGGCGACCGGGAGCCACGCGATGAGGAGGACGAGCGACTTGGCATCGTCGCCGTAGATGGCGAGGTAGAGCTGCGTGTAGATGGCGCCGCTGAGCCCGACGAAGCCCTTGAGCAGGCCGATGACGATGCCTCGGCTCTCCGGGGAGTTCTTGACGCAGGAGACGAGCGCGCCGGTGTTGGAGAAGGTGAGCGCATTGGCGCCCACGCAGATGTAGATGGACATGAGCCACACGGGCGGTGCCGCCGTGCGCTCCGTCAGAGCGAGGTAAATCATGAGGTAACCCGCCAGATTCATGCCGGTGCCGATGAGAAGCACGGCCCACGTCGGCGCCACCTGCTGCACGAGGCCGGAGACCACGCCGACGTTGGTGCCGAGGTCCTTGAAGAAGCTCAGAGTGTTGAGCGTCTGCTGGTTGTACCCCAGCGTCGACCGGAGGTCCTTGGAGTAGAGCGCGAAGATGTACGTCGACCCCGATGCCGCCATCACGACCATAGACGCGAACACCACGTACCACCGGCTCCGCATGACCCGGGACGCGAATGCCGGCGTGCACACACTACTAGGAAAAGGCCTTTCTGTGGCGCACCAAAATGGGATTCTGTGGCGCACCTAGGGGCCAGAGGGGTGCGCCACAGAATTCACGCCACAGAATTTTTTTCTGTGGCGCACCGAGGCCGTGCGCCACAGAAATGTCAATTCTGTGGCGCACCTCAGCCGTGCGCCACAGAAATTTGCAATTCTGTGGCGCACCAAGGGGGGGTGCGCCACAGAATTTTTTTTTGAATTTCAAAAAAAAAAGGCGGCCAGATCTGGCCGCGGGAAATTTTCGAAATTTCGAAATTTCGCCGGATTTCGTCGGATGCTCGCCGGAGTTGGTCGGTGGAGGATGGGGGTCACCGGAGTTGGTGGCGAGGAGAAGGAGAAGCTCGCCGGAGGTGGTGGTGGTGGTGGTGGTGGAGGAGGAGGAGGAGGAGGAGGAGGAGGAGTAGGAGGAGGAGGAGGAGGAGGAGGAGAGGTGGTGGTGGAGGAGGAGGAGGAGGAGGAGCTCGCCGGAGGTGGTGGTGGTGGTGGTGGTGGAGGAGGAGGAGGAGCTCGCCGGAGGTGGTGGAGGAGGAGGAGGAGGGTGGTGGTGGTGGTGGTGGAGGAGGAGGAGGAGGAGGAGGAGCTCGCCGGAGGTGGTGGAGGAGGAGGAGGAGGGTGGTGGTGGTGGAGGAGGAGGGGTGGTGGTGGTGGTGGAGGAGGAGGAGGAGGAGAGGTGGTGGTGGTGGTGGTGGTGGTGGTGGTGGTGGTGGTGGAGGAGGAGAGGAGAGGAGAGATAGAAGATGAGAAGTGGAGGAGAAGTGGAGGAGAGAAGGGAAGAAGTGGAGGGGAGAGGGAAGAAGAGGAAGAAATTTCGAATTCTGCCTCAAAATTCTGTGGCGCACCCCCCTTGGTGCGCCACAGAATTTTTTTTTATTTTTTTTTTATTTTCTAGTCAAAATCTTAAAATGGCCATAACTTTTGTTCCTTTTGGAATTTGGCGATTCTAAAAAAAGCTCACAGGCCGAAGGCCAGTGAGGTTGGGTTCCTTTTTCTCTCTAGTTTTTTTTAATATCTTGATCATTTTTTTTCGACATCGTATGCAAAAGTTATGGCCATTTTACTTTTTTTATAAAACTTTTGCTCAGAAAGTCGAAATTCATATTTCAAAATATGATTAAAAAGTAGACATTAAACTCTCCGTGCATCTATAAGGGATTTATTTTTTGATGCTTTTTAGACCTCCAACTCTTCCGTCAAAAACTAGAAAAGGCGTTCCCGGGGGGGGGGGGGGGGTGGAGTTGGTGCGTGAGGGCATAATTTTTTCGGATGGAAATTCTGTGGCGCACCTGGCGGTGGTGCGCCACAGAAATGTCATATTTCTGTGGCGCACTAACTACCATGCGCCACAGAAAGGGAGTGTGGCAATCATTGGTGTGCCCCCCAGCTAATTTCTGTGGCGCACCCCCATCCCGTGCGCCACAGAATTCCTCTTTTCTGTGGCGCACCACGGTCCCGTGCGCCACAGAATGTCTCTTTTCTGTGGCGCATGCCCACCCGTGCGCCACAGAAATATATTTCTGTGGCGCACCAAGAAGCCATGCGCCACAGAATCTGTTCCATAGAAAGGCACTTCTCTACTAGTGACATCACAGCCGCAGCCCCCTTGCCGCCGGCCATCCTTCTTGCCCTTTGTATCTCCCTCGATCTCTGTTGGAAGAAAGGGGGAGATTGATACAGCACCAAGTGTAAACCTTGCTACTTATAGCAACGTGGAGGCATGTGTGTACTAGTTGACTGAAGTGATCATGGAGTGCGGAGCATGCATGGACTTGAGAGACAGTTGTGACAGATCAGGAAACTAAAAGATTGGGAAAAAAAAATGACAAGTACACGCAATGCGTAGCTGCTCGTAGACTTTTTGTCAAGTTGGTGAGATTTGATTGGATGCTAGTGCCATTTCACACCTTGATTTCTGATAATTAATCAGTGGAAACTTGGCAAGCTCACCGTTTGATGGAGTTGCGTTTGTTTAGAGCATCTCTAGCAGCCCCTTACGATCAGACATATGTTTTATCATCTTATATTTCTCATGATTACTCTAAAAAAACATCTTATATTTCTCATAATCACCAAAATCCGTGCAATGAATTTTGTGAATCGGCATAACCTTGGTATTAGCAACGAGATCAATCTTGTTTAACGAACAACTTTCTTCTTTCTACTTTACATCATAAAGAAAACCTGAATATAACCCCTAAGAAATGACTTAGGGTCCAGCGAAGTTGTTTTTAACTGACAATGACTATATAACATTATTTGAAATGCATTTGCAACTGGGTGAAATGAAACTTATGAATAGCCAATCAAGAGTTCCCTGCTAATACGTGAGACTTGCCCCCTTTTTTTTTTACAAAATTCACGCATTCCAAATATATAGGCAAGTAAGGACCTTAGTGCGCACCTTAGGTACATGTGCGGAAAATTATCTAGGAATCAATGACAGCTTAGCCAAGCTAGAATGGTGAACTATAGAATATACTCCAACGACATTGGAACTGAAAGTATGGATACGATCAGTTATTTTAAGCAACTGAATCTGAGCACTCCAACAACATTTGAGAGTAGAGTATCGAGAAAGAATGAATGCCTGGAGATACGATTAGGGTTGCCCTATCATAGTTTAATGCTCCACGCCTTGCGTTATGTAGTGGTTCCATTTGTTTTTGTCTAGCCACCCGGTTCTTGTTGACTTGGAAGGTGCCTTGGTGATCTTGATTGGTGGCACGACGATTATGGACTCCTAGGTAGGATCTTTGCTGCAGCTGTGCAAAGATAGCACAGGATCAATATATAGTTCTATATACAGTGCAGTAAGTACATGCGCAGCTGATATCTGATGAATGTGCCCGATGGTTAAACAACCGACGAAATATGACAGCCAGATAATTATATGTAGAATAATCAAACAAATACAGAGACCGGACTGCTGCAATTTTTCCATTGAGAAATCTATGCAAAGCCAGATTAAACCATTTTTGAACAACTCATCAAACAAAGTTGTTGTAGTATCAAGTTGCGTAATTGTGACATACTTCGGAGAGGGGTTCTCGTTCCGACCCGTTTTACCAACCGGGACTAAATGGTTATTGTACTATTAGTTTATAGTCATTTAGTGTACTTTATTGCTGCAGCAAATAATTTTAATTTCATGTATTTATTATCCTATAAAACTATTTTGTTTACCCGCATTGTTTCTCTAGTATTATTTTCTAGATAAAGTAAACATTTAGTGTGCGTAGACTTGTATCAGTGGTTGATAGAACTTGAGAGAACATTTATCCTACGTTTAGCTCCTCGTTGGGTCTGACACTCTTACTTATCAAAAATGGTACACACGATCCCCTATACTCGCGGGATATCACCCGGCACCCTGCCGGGAGGGAAAATCATCACCGGAGTACACCATCATGCCCGCCTCCGGAATGATGCGTGAGTAGTTCATTCTTGGACGACGGGTCCATATCACTAGCTAGATGGTTGTAGTCTCCTCTTTATGCCTCATGTTTAGATCTTGTGAGCTGCCCTACAAGGTCAAGATCATCTTATTGTAATGCTACATGTTGTGTTTGTTGGTATCCGATGAATATTGAATGCTATGTCTCTTGATTATCAATCTATCATGTTATTTGCATGTGTATGTTATTTATGATCTTGCATGTTCTCTGTTGTTAGTATATGCTCTGGCCAAGTAGATGCTAGTGACTCCAAGAGGGAGTATTTATGCTCGATAGTGGGTTCATGCCTCCTTTGCATCTGTGATCGAGTGACAGAAATGTGACGGATGGAGTATGTGATGTTGCCATTAGGGAGAAAACAACGATGTTTACATTGTTTACATTACACACTTTTCTTAATGCGATTACCTGTTGCTTGTAACTTAATACCCAAGGATTGCTCGGATGACATTTTGAGGGTGGATTATTAGTCATAGATGCAGTTGGATAACGGTTTATGAGTCTTGTTGTAATGCCCGTATGAATCACATGGTAATCATGATGTCATGCATGTTTCAATATCTATCAATTGCCCAGCTGTAATTTGTTAATCACACATGTTATTTATCTTCTATGGAGAGACACCACTAGTGAACTGTGGACTGTCGAGACACCGTAGTAGAATTCATAGACGGGGGTGCCATGAGACTACTGATAGAGATGTGGGGGGACGTGATAGTATGGCGATCAAGGACACCAAGGTTTTACCCAGGTTCGATACGTCGCAACTAGGCGGTGTTCCTACTCCTGCAATCTCACTAAATCAGGGCTGAAGCCTGAAGTATACAAAGTACAATGTGAGTTCGGTTTAGCTACTCGACAAGGATCAACCTCTCGGCGAGTTAGCCTCTAGCTTATTGTCCATATGTTCTTCTCTCCCGTCCGGCTTTATACAATAGCCGGGTTAGGGCTTACAGAAAAAGAAACCTAGAAGACTACGGTAAGTTCTAACTTGGAAGGCAAGAATCCGTCTTCTACTCCAAGCCGTACCACGTGGGCCATGGTCCGGGTTCTTCTAGAATCCAGCTTCTACGGGTCAGCTCACTGGGCCGCCTAATGGACCGTAATCCTTTACCATTCAGGCCACCCTGGTAACCGGTCACTTTAGAACACCATCTGATATACCCCTAATTGGTATATATCCGACAGTAGCCCCCAAGAAGGATTACGTCTTCAATTCGTCGTCTTTCGTCAAATTTACATTCTTTACGAGAAATGTCGGCTCTTCGTCTTGATTCTTCTTTTCCTTCAAATCATGCTCTAACGTGAAACTCGGATTTCGGGAAATCCGGATTTTTCTTCCACGAACCTTCGTGGAGAAGGAACTTCCTACGTCAGCGATAAAATCATGCTGACGTCAGGGACGTTTGGGTTTCGAGTGTGAAACCCTGAAACGTATCTCTGACAGATTCTCGTTGGAAACGAGAAGATAGCAATAATCACCTGTCGATTCATTTCCCGGATTTTCCGGCGAGTGACACGCGTTGAAAATCCAACGGTCTAAAGAGCAGTTAGCACGCATCGTAAAGGATTTCCGGCTATAAATATCCCTCTTCGTCCCCTCCGGCAATCCTTCCGCTCTCCTCTCACCTTCTAGCTCAAGCGCCATAGCCCCCAAGCCACAGTCCCAGTGAGAACAGAGAAGAGCCCGTGCTCATCCAAGCACCGTTCCCGGACTTCTCGTCGGGAACTCGAGGTCCTCACCGCGCCACCAAATCATGGATTCACCGCGCGCTTTCCAGGAGCACTCTGTCGCCGCGGATATCGACGACATCATCAACACCATGGATCCGCTGCTCGACTCGCCGAGCCACGCCACCATCGACGTGCCGGAGAAAGTTTCCGGCGGCCAGGCCTGCGAGGATCTACATCTCACAGCCGATAACCTGGCCACATCTTCCTCTACGCCGCCTCCGCCTCTCGCCCCTGAAACGGCGGAAGAAAAGGTCACTATGGTCGGAGAGGAGCTCGCTGCCGCGGCCGCCGTCGCCGGACCCGAGGACGAGGGCAATACTTCCGGAAATTGGAGCCGGTGCAACATCACCCCCTCCCTTCTTCCGACAATGGAGAAGGAGTGGTTGATTGTGAAGGGAAAGTGGCGGTACAAGGAAGAAGAGTCCAAGCCTTCTCCTAGGGCCGGAGAGCGGGTTCTCCTCACTTCTCATATCTCACGAGGTATGGGATTTCCGCCATCCGCCTTCTTCCTCCAGGTACTCAATCACTACAACATCCATCCTCACAACTTGCTACCCAACTCCACTCTATACTTAGCCGGGTTCCAGGCCCTTTTTGAAGGGTATTTAGGAATAGCGCCTAGACTAGATTTCTGGCAGTATTGCTTTGGAATTAAGAGAAACCCCATAGAGGGCGCTCTTCCAACTTGTGGAACCATATCTTTCACCCTGCGTAGATTCAGGGAAGATTGGTTCCCGAAGATGAAAACGTCAGAATCCGTCAAATTCTGGACGGGTTCCTTTTTCTATCATCAAGACATCCCATTTCCTAGAAAGGAAATAGGGGTTCCACCTTTTGTCAATGTTGCCGCTACTCCCCAAGATAACTAGGCTGCAGAAGAAGTGCAGACTCTGCCGGACGATTTGCTGAAAATCAAACGGCGCATCGCCAAGCTCACCTCCTCAAAACCTCCTCTTACCGGAACCGACACAGTTTTGTGCTGGTTCGGAAGACGCATCCAACCTCTTGCACATCGAACCCGGCTTCTATGCGAATACAAGGGTCCGGAAGACAAAATGAGGGGAACAGATAAGGCATTCACGAAAAGGGACTTCAAAAAGCGGGTTAATCATTTGGTTGCTACTCGCGACCAATATGAAGAAAACCGAGAAATGTATCATAAAAAGAACAAGGTTCCAAAGGTATGTTCTCTTCTCTTTGGACAATTTTGTCGGACTTTTTTCTTTCTCTGATTTCTTAACTTAGTCGGATATTTGGCCATTTCCATAGTTCGATGACCTCACCAAAAAGGATCTTGCAACCGACGCCGAACTTGACGAACTGCATGCCAAGTTTTACGGTGGTCGGAAGCGCAAGAGGCCGGCAACCACTGAAGAGGTGGTGGATCTTGACGGGGTTCCCGTCGCTACATCCAGGTAATTCTCTGGGTATTTTGTACCTTTGCCTGCTTTTTGATTTCTCGGATTTCCTTCTTCCTCCTTTCCCCTTCACCTCTTTGAAATCAAAGAAGCTGAAGAAGCATAAGGCCACTGTCGGCAAGGGAGCGCCATCTCCTGCTGCAGCTCCCTCTATCCAAGTTACTCTTGGGGTGGGTGGGGAGAAGATCAGTCTACAAAGCCGGAGGAATACCCACTGCCGACCAGCTAGCCCATTGCGTTCGAGATGGATGTGAGGGAAAGGGCGGAGCCGGATATGGGCGGTCCTTCTCGTACACCAAGTTCTTCGCTCCTTCTCCTCTGATCCGTCCTTGGCCGCAAGGCGGACTAATTGTAAGTAATAACTTCGTATTTTTGCCTCGGCAGGTCATCCCGGACGACCTTCACCACGTTGGGATTCTTTTTGCAGAGTATGCAAAAGAATTCAACGAAAACTTGTCAGGTTTGCAGCGGTTGAGCCAGTTAATATCTCTATCCCCAAGCAATAATTCAAATGTATGCTTTTGCCTTAATGCTTTTTCACTTTTATGCTTGTTTTTAACTTAAGCATCTTTTGTCTCTTTTTCGTGTTTCAGCAAACTGCTGAAAGCATCAACCTGGAAGTTTTCAACAAACTTACCATCAAGAACAAGGAGGTGAAAAACCTTCTTTCTATTCTTGATGTTCAGGAGGCAGAACTGGCATCCACTCAGCATCAGCTGAAGGAATCAACAGGTAAAATATTTCTCTGTTTCCAGTTGTGTAAGTTTTTCTAAGTATTTTTCCGAGTTTTCTAACTCGTCTTTTTTACTTGCTTTTCAGCTTCTTTGGTGAAAGCCAAGCAAATTGCTGAAGATGCCGGCAATTCCGAAAACCTCCGCCGAGAAAACTTGGAACTTCACAAGCATAATGTGAAGTTACAGCAGGACCTGGAGGCCAGCCAACTGGCTGTTGGCATTGCCGAGTCCAATGCCTCCATCCAAGCAGCTAAGGACAAGGACACCATCCGAGATTTGGAGAATGCCTTGAACCAGCGCTTGGAGGAGGGCACCAAGATGGACAAGATTCTCGGTAAGTACTTTACCTTTTACCGGATTTTCCATGTTTACATCTTTCTCTGTTTTTTCTAACACCTTTGTGTTTTACTGAAACAAGAGATAACCCCCAGCTTACTCGGATCGAAAGAATCCGAGCTTTTGGGAAGGTATTCACCGCAATCAAGGCTGCAAGGATGTTTCTTGTCAACAAATGCCTTCCCTCCAGGTCTGGGGAGTTCTCGGAAGTTGAAAAACTTTCGGGAGCCATCGTGGAGGTGTCTGAGTCCAGGGAGTCCACCCTTCGCTCCGCGGCACGAGGTGGTGCGTGCATGGCTCTAGGGCTCATGCGCATGCACTACCCAACTGCCAAATCTTGGCGCGTGGCGTCCGGCATCCCGCAAGGATACACGGAGGCACAGCGGGCCAGCATTTTTGAAGATATCAAAGGTCACGCCACCAAGACTGCCACCATGGTGAACGTCTCCACCTTCTACCCGGAAGAAGCTATTCCGGAAACTCCCGAGGAATCCAGCAGCGAAGAAGAGTCGGATGCCTGAAGGAAGTTTCCTGGTCCTGGGTAGAAAATAAACTTATTGTAATGCTTTCTATTCTTTTGTATAAACAAGTACTCCGCCTTTGCAGTAATATTATTAAGTCTTTTGCAAATTTTCCGGGTTTTTATTCCTTTATCTTCTAAGTTCTCTGGTTTATATGCTTTAACTGTCCTTAGTGTTTGAAATGACTCGATAGTATTTTAATCTTCATGCCAAGTGACTGGGTATAACCAATCAGTCGAAACTCGGAAACATGGATCATACTAAAGGCATTTTTACTTACTAGCTCCAGTGACCCAACATAAAAACAATCAGATAATACTTAGAGAACAGTAAGGAATTTTTTGAATGAAACTCAGGCACGCAGGCACAATCTGGGTTTCCTTAAGCCATTTTAGGCTGAAAATCATTCAGTTTTTTAACACCAAGCACGCAGGCACAATTCAGGTTAACATTGAGTATTTTGAAAGATCATTAGGAAAAAGATAAGACGGAATTATGCTTTATACTATATTAAACATGTAAAAACATAGATGTACGAATTCCGACAACTTTATTTCATGATCTCAAAGATGTTTACATAGAAATTAAACTAAGTATAGAAGGGACGTAACTGCTGGATGCTCCAGGGTCTTTTGGTGTCCCCTAGTTCGTCATCTATCTTTCTCTTTCTTTTGCGATTCGGCTTTTCGGGATCATCTTCCGTGTCTCGAATATCTACAAGATAGTATGATCCATTTTTCATAGCCTTGCTGATGACAAATGGTCCTTCCCAAACTGGGGACAATTTGTGCTTTCTTTGTTGTACCAATCTTAGCACTAGGTCACCTTCTTTAAAAGAACGATGCCTGATTTTCCGACTATGGTAACGTCATAAACCTTGCTGATAAATGGCAGATCTTTGAAGTACAAGTTCTCGTTCTTCTTCTAGGAGATCGACGGCGTCCTGTCGTGCGCTTTCGGCATCCGAGTCATTGAAAGCCTGCACTCTTGGGCTATCATGGATCATGTCCGTTGGAAGGACTGCTTCCGCGCCGTAAACTAGGAAAAACGGGGTTTGCCCTGTTGACCTGTTTGGCGTCGTTCGAATACTCCAAAGCATAGAGGGTAATTCTTCCACCCATGCTCCAGCTGCTCTATGAAGAGGAGATTCGAGTCTTGGGCGTATTCCTTGCAGGATTGAACTATTCATTCTTTCAACCTGTCCATTGGATTGCGGGTGTGACACATATGCAAGATCTAGGCGTATTCCCGTTTGTCGGCAATATTTTGCCAACTCTCCAATAGAGAAATTTGTCCTGTTGTCCGTTATTATGTTGTGCGGAACGATGTATCGCATGACTACGTCAATGATGAAATTTCTGGCAGTCACACCGTCAAGCTTTTTGATGGGTTTTGCCTCCACCCACTTGGTATACTTATCTACTGCAACGAGTAAATGTGTAAGTCCACCTCTTGCAGTTTTGAATGGTCCCATTATATCTAGCCCCCAGACCGCAAACGGCCATGTAATAAGGATAGTTTTGAGTGCTTGGGCTGGCATATTTGTCTGCTTGGCGTAACACTGACATCCGGCACATGTATTGACTATGTGTTCGGCATCTGTCTTGGCTGTTAGCCGGAAAAACCCTGCACGGAATGCTTTTTTGACTATGCTTTTTGATTGAGCATGATGTCCACAATCTCGAGCATGGATTTCTTGCAGAATTTCTCGGCCTTCTTCTGGCGAAATACATCGCAAAAAAATTCCGGTAGTGCTGCGTTTATACAGGCAACCATTGATTACCGTGTATCCTTTGCATCGACGTTTTATTTGTCTTTGCAAGACGTTGTCTACTCCATCCGGGTACTTCTGATCTACTATGAAGTTTAGATATGGAATTGTCCAATCCGGGTTAACGAGCAGGACTTCGATTGACTCAGAAACGAGAGGATAGTCGACATCTCCACCTTTTATGGATGGTTCGTGCAAATGCTGGACAAACACACCTGGTGGTAGGGTTTTCACTCTTTCCGAGCCCATGCGGGCTAATGCGTCCCCGTTCCACTTTTCTTCCCTTTTGATGTGAAGTACTTCAAATCCCAGGAAGCAAATTGCAAACTCGTCCACCGTTCTCCGATATTTGGCCATGATGGGGCTTTTAGCGTCCCATGTTTGGTTGAGCTGATGCTGTACCAAATCTGAGTCACCATAGCATAAGATGCGCTTGACACCTATTTCTTTTGCAATGTGCAAGCCATGAAGCAAAGCTTCGTATTCTGCCACATTGTTGATGGCGTTGAAGCGTATTTGTAATACATAGTCCATTGTATCTCCCTTGGGGGATTTTAGGACTACACCAGCTCCAGCGCCTTCCTTCATCTTGGATCCATCAAAGTGCATAACCTAGTATTCTGACTCCGGCATTGGTGTGTTTTCCATTGCTTCTGTCCAATCAGCGATAAAATCTGCCAACACCTGGGATTTTATTGCCGTCCGGGGTTGGTACTTAATATCGAACACAGCCAACTCGATGCCCCATTTGGCTACTCGGCATGTTGCGTCCGCATTGTTGATTATATCCCCTAG
Organism: Alopecurus myosuroides; assembly: GCA_028641055.1. Taxonomy (NCBI): domain Eukaryota; kingdom Viridiplantae; phylum Streptophyta; class Magnoliopsida; order Poales; family Poaceae; genus Alopecurus; species Alopecurus myosuroides. The sequence goes on from CM054062.1 coordinate 339,865,628, forward strand.
TGGTGCTTTGGATACCACTGTTATGGAATGTCCTTGGAAATAATGACGGAGTTTTCGAGATGCGAAAAATACTCCATACGCCAGTTTTTGATAGTGTGGGTACCTTTGCTTGGACTCGGAAAAAACTTCACTTAAATAATACACCGGATGTTGATCTGGTATGCTTTGCTCGTTTTCCCGCCTTTCCACAACTATCACTGCGTTGATAACCCTGTTTGTTGCTGTGAGGTACAATAACATGGGTTCTTCGTCTTTTGGTGATGCCAAAATCGAAGCTTTCATCAAGGTTTCTTTTAACTGGGTTAATGCTGCATCTGCCTCTTCTGTCCATACATATTTGTCGGATTTCTTCAACAATTTGTATAATGGCAGAGCTTTATCTCCTAGCCGGCTTATAAACCTGCTGACGGCAGCTGCAGAACCCGTCAATCTTTCGACATCTTTTAAGCATGTAGGCCTTCAGATGTTTAGGATTGCCTTGATCTTTTCTGGGTTTACTTCTATTCCTCTCTGAGAAACGATGAAACCCAGAAGTTTTCCTGAGGGAACCCCGAATACACACTTCAATGGATTCAACTTCATTTTATAAGTGCGTAAATTTTCGAAGGTTTCTCGCAAATCTTCAAGGAGCGTGTCCTTTTCCTTGGAAATGATGGCAATGTCATCCATGTAGACGTGAACATTTTTGCCAATCTGACTATGCAAACATCGTTGCAGGCAACGCTGGTAAGTTGCACTTGCGTTCTTTAGGCCAAAAGGCATGGTTATGTAGTAGTACATTCCATACGGGGTTATGAAGGAGGTTTTGATTTGGTCTTCTTCCTTCATACGTATTTGATGGTACCCGGAATAAGCGTCCAAAAAGCACAAAAGCTGAGAGCCAGGAGTGGCATCTATTATTTGATCGATTCGCGGTAACGCAAATCTATCTTTTGGACACAATTTGTTTAGGCCGGTGTAATCTATACACATCCTAAGAACCGCACTATCTTTCTTCGGGACTAATACTGGGTTTGCAGACCATTCAGTATGTATAACTTCCCGGATAAAGTCAGCTGCCAATACCCGGATAATCTCCTTGCCAATAGCCTTTCATCTTCTTCCGTCAAATCGACAGAGACCTCGTTTGACGGGTTTTGATCCTGGAATCACCTTGAGTTGGTGCTCAGCAAGTTCCCTGGGTGCGCCTGGCATGTCCGCTAGACACCATGCGAAAATGTCTCAGTTCTCACGGAGGAACTTGATGAGCTCGCTTTCCTATTTTTCGGTCATCCCAGTTCCTACTACGACAAATTTTGTCGGATCTTTGGGATCGAGGATGACCTGTCTTGTATTCTCGGAAGCTTTAAGCTGTCTGCCGGCTTCCGGCTTTCTTTTCCTGTCAGCATTTCTGTCGGCGATACTTCTTTTGCCAACTCCTTCAGTTCCTCCTTTGCTATCACTTTTTCTGCGAAAAGGGCGTTTTCTTTTTCCAGTTCGTTTGCCAATTTGAAGTCTCCCTTTATGGTAATTACTCCTCCTTTTGGCTCTGACATCTTCAGTTTGTTATAGATATAACATGTTCTTGCCATGAACTTGGTGAAATCTGGACGTCCGAGTATTGCGTGATACACACTTTCGAACGGCACAACCTCGAAGGAGACTTTTTCCTGACGGAAATGTTCTTTCTCTCCAAAGGTTACGTCTAGAGAAATTTCTCCTAGGGATCGTGCTTGCCTGCCAGGGATGATGCCATGAAAACGTATGTTGCTATGATTGAGCTGAGTCTCGGAGATTCTTAGATGCTTCAATGTATCCAGGTACATTATGTTAATGATGGATCCTCCATCCATCAGTACCCTTTTTAGCCTAGTGTTTTGAACAATAGGACCTACAACTAGAGCTTGCGTTCGGGTTCCGGGATGTTTCCGGGATGATCAGACAGATCCCAGGTAATTGGTGTATTTGAGTACTTTAAGAATTTTGGGGTTGGTGGGACAACCACGTTTATTTCTCGAAGTGTTCTGTTTGCCACCTTGCTGATGGAGTTGCCAGGAAAGTTAGGTTGCATTCTCACTAGTACAGAAGTGCCTTTCTATGGAACAGCTTCTGTGGCGCACCAAGCAGCCATGCGCCATAGAAATTAATTTTTGTGGCGCACGGGAGGAATGCGCCACAGAAAAGAGGACTTCTGTGGCGCACGGAACAGGGGTGCGCCACAGAAAAGAGGAATTCTGTGGCGCACGGGACAGAGGTGCGCCACAGAAATATGCTCGGGCTCAACCCAATCATTGCCCCACTCATATTCTGTGGCGCATGGTGGGTTAGTGCGCCACAAAAATATGACATTTCTGTGGCACACCACTGTCCTGTGCGCCACAGAATTGCCATCCCCGAAATTTCTGTCCACGCACGAACTCCACCCCCCCCCCCCCCGTGAACGCCATTTCTAGTTTTTCACGGGAGAGTTGGAGGTCTAAAAAGCATCAAATAATAAATCCCTTATAGATGCACGGAGAGTTTAAGGTATACTTTTTTTTTATTAAATTTTGAAATATGAATTTCGACTTTCTGAGCAAAAGTTCGTTAAAAGAAGTAAAATGGGCATAACTTTTACATACGATCTTCTAAGTTCTCTGGTTTATATGCTTTAACTGTCCTTAGTGTTTGAAATGGCTCGATAGTATTTTAATATTCATGCCAAGTGACTGGGTATAACCAATCAAACGAATCTCGGAAACATGGATCATACTAAAGGCATTTTTACTTACTAGCTCTAGTGACCCAACATAAAAACAATCAGATAATACTTAGAGAATAGTAAGGAATTTTTTGAATGAAACTCAGTCACGCATGCACAATCTGGGTTTCCTTAAGCCATTTTTGGCTGAAAATCATTCAGTTTTTTAACACCGAGCACGTAGGCACAATTCGGGTTAACATTAAGTATTTTGAAAGATCATTGGGAAATAGATAAGACGGAATTATGCTTTATACTATAATAAACATGTTAAAACATAGATGTACGAATTCCAACAACTTTATTTAATGATATCAAAAATGTTTACATAGAAATTGAACTAAGTATAGAAGGGATGTAACTGCTGGATGCTCCAGGGTCTTTTGGTCTCCCCTAGTTCGTCATCTATCTTTCTCTTTCTTTTGTGATTCGGCTTTTCGGGATCATCTTCCGTGTGTCAAATATCTACAAGATAGTATGATCCATTTTTCATAGCCTTGCTGATGACAAATGGTACTTCCCAAACTGGGACCAATTTGTGCTTTCTTTGTTGTACCAATCTTAGCACTAGGTCACCTTCTTTAAACGAACGATGCCTGATTTTCCGACTATGGTGACGTCATAAACCTTGCTGATAAATGGCAGATCTTTGAAGTACAAGTTCTCGTTCTTCTTCTAGGAGATCGACGGCATCTTGTCGTGCGCTTTCGGCATCCGAGTCATCGAAAGCCTGCACTCTTGGGCTATCATGGATCATGTCCGTTGGAAGGACTGCTTCCGCGCCGTAAACTAGGAAAAACGGGGTTTGCCCCCCTGACCTGTTTGGCGTCGTTTGAATACTCCAAAGCACAGAGAGTAATTCTTCCACCCATGCTCCAGCTGGTCTATGAAGAGGACATTTGTGTCTTGGGTGTATTCTTTGCAGGATTGAACTATTCATTCTTTCAACCTGTCCATTGGATTGCGGGTGTGCCACATATGCAAGATCTAGGCGTATTCCCGTTTGTCCGCAATATTTTGCCAACTCTGTAATAGAGAAATTTGTCCCGTTGTCCGTTATTATGCTCTGCGGAACACCGTATCGCATGACTACGTCAATGATGAAATTTCTGGCAGTCACACCGTCAAGCTTTTTGATGGGTTTTGCCTCCACCCACTTGGTATACTTATGTACTGCAACGAGTAAATGTGTAAGTCCACCTCTTGCAGTTTTGAATGGTCCCATCATATCTAGCCCCCAGATTGCAAACGGCCATGTAATAAGGATAGTTTTGAGTGCTTGGGCTGGCATATTTGTCTGCTTGGCGTAATACTGACATCCGGCACATGTATTGACTATGTGTTCAGCGTCGGTCTTGGCTGTTAGCCAGAAAAACCCTGCACGGAATGCTTTTTTGACTATGCTTTTTGATTGAGAATGATGTTCGCAATCTCCAGCATGGATTTTTTGCAGAATTTTTCGGCCTTCTTCTGGCTAAATACATCGCAGAAAAATTCCGGTAGTGCTGCGTTTATACAGGCAACCATTGATTACCGTGTATCCTTTGCATCGACGTTTTATTTGTCTTTGCAAGACGTCGTCGGCGATACTTCTTTTGCCAACTCCTTCAGTTCCTCCTTTGCTATCACTTTTTCTGCGCAAAGGGCGTTTTCTTTTTCCAGTTCGTTTGCCAATTTGAAGTCTCCCTTTATGGTAATTACTCCTCCTTTTGGACCTAGCATCTTCAGTTTGTTATAGATATAACATGGTCTTGCCATGAACTTGGCGAAAGCTGGACGTCCGAGTATTGCGTGATACACACTTTCGAACGGCACAACCTCGAAGGAGACTTTTTCCTGACGGAAATGTTCTTTCTCTCCAAAGGTTACATCTAGGGAAATTTCTCCTAGGGATCGTGATTGCCTGCCAGGGACGATGCCGTGAAAACGTATGTTGCTATGATTGAGCTGGGTCTCAGAGATTCGCAGATGCTTCAATGTATCCAGGTACATTATGTTAAAGCTGGATCCTCCATCCATCAGCACCCTTTTTAGCCTAGTGTTTTGAACAATACGACTTACAACTAGAGCTTGTGTGCCGGGTTCCGGGATGTTTCCGGGATGATCAGACTGATCCTAGGTAATTGGTGTATTTGAGTACTTCAAGAATTTCGGGGTTGGTGGGACAACCAAGTTTATTTCTCGAAGTGTTCTGTCTGCCACCTTGCTGGTGGAGTTGCCAGGAAAGTTAGGTTGCATTCTCACTAGTAGAGAAGTTCCTTTCTATGGAACAGCTTCTGTGGCGCACCAAGCAGACATGCGCCATAGAAATTTATTTTTGTGGCGCACAGGAGGAATGCTCCACAGAAAAGAGGACTTCTGTGGCGCACGGAACAGGGGTGCGCCACAGAAAAGAGGAATTCTGTGGCGCACGGGACAGAGGTGCGCCACAGAAATATGCTGGGGCCCAACCCAATCATTTCCCACTCATATTCTGTGGCACATGGTGGGTTAATGCGCCACAGAAATATGACATTTTTGTGGCGCACCACTGTCTTGTGCGCCACAGAATTCCCATCCCCAAAATTTCTGTCCACGCACGAACTCCACCCCCTGGGAACGCCATTTCTAGTTTTTCACGGGATAGTTGGAGGTCTAAAAAGCATCAAAAATAAATCCCATATAGATACACGGAGAGTTTAAGGTCTACTTTTTTTTAATCAAATTTTGAAATATGAATTTCGATTTCTGAGCAAAAGTTCGTTAAAAAAAGTAAAATGGGCATAACTTTTGTATACGATCTTCTAAGTTCTATGGTTTATATGCTTTAACTGTCCTTAGTGTTTGAAATGGCTCGATAGTATTTTAATCTTCATGCCAAGTGACTGGGTATAACCAATCAGTCGAAACTCGGAAACATGGATCATACTAAAGGCATTTTTACTTACTAGCTCTAGTGACCCAACATAAAAACAATCAGATAATACTTAGAGAACAGTAAGGAGTTTTTTGAATGAAACTCAGACACGCAGGCACAATTTGGGTTTCCTTAAGCCATTTTAGGCTGAAAATCATTAGCTTTTTAACACCGAGCACGCATGCACAATTCGGGTTAACATTGAGTATTTTGAAAGATCATTGGGAAATAGATAAGACGGAATTATGCTTTATACTATAATAAACATGTAAAAACATAGATGTACGGATTCCGACAACTTTATTTCATGATCTCAAAGATGTTTACATAGAAATTGAACTAAGTATAGAAGGGTGATGCATGTAAAATGCATACATGAACTTTGCATGTTATTACTTGTTTTCCTACATATTAGCAACTTATATTCATGTTTTATAATGATTTGGGGGATTTTCTAAACAATCCCCCTTCTTTTGGTTCTAACCCCGTTTTTCCAGAAAACGTACTTTTTAGTGTTTCAGACTTTCCGGGAGCTTCGGGACTCCAAAAAGGGCAAGGCCAAAGAGCACGATTCAGAATTTTTGAGACGAAGACCATGGGCCAAAGTAGAGGGCCAAAAGGCCAACCAGGTGGCAAAGAGGACCCTCCACGCGGCCAGATTCCTTGGCCGCATGAGAGGCCCCCTTTTTGCCCCCGTGGCTCCGATGCCGTCGATCTTTCTTCTCCCGAGTGTCCCGTGACCTAAAAACGACTATATAAAGGATCCCTGGCCTTTTCGAGGAGGAGGCGGCACCAAAAGACGAAACCACGAAACAGAGAGACAGAAGGCTGCCGCCGGAGAAGATCGGAGGGGGGGGGGACGCCGCCGAGATCACCCCCGGAGGGCTCCACCCCCTCCGGCGTGTTCATCATCAACATCTACAGCAAGACCAGCTCCATCTCTCCACAGTAATCTCTTGGCAAACACGATGTATGATGCAATACTATATTCCCTTGATGTATTGTGTCTCCCCGTCTATGTTTGAGTAGTGAATTGTTCCTGGCAATGGTGAAATAGTTCGTTGATTGGTTGCATACAAGTTTGTTATCTTCTATGATTGTCTGTATGTACAATATATGAGTGCACGCAAATGTTGGGGAATGCATGTAAGGTGATCACCAGTAGCATAATGGAGTGGTGGTGACTTGGGAGTGACAGTAACCTGAGACCGAGCCACAAAGTTAAGTTATTGGGGGATATATATAGGGGACCTTAGAACGTAAGGCTATGGTGGGACTTTATGTCTTAATCAATCTTGTGCAGTCATTTACTTGGCCACATGATCCATCATAAGGGGTTGTAGATCATTTACCTCACTATACCTATTCATGGCTGCTTCCTAGAAGAAACAACTAAGACTAAAACATGTGCTTCACTAATTGTGACAACCACACGAACGAAACACCTATTGCTAGAACACTTGCTCCCTTGAGATACTTGAGATATTTCCTGCTTGCTACTTGTGAAACTTGCTTAGAAACTTGCATTTTAAACTTGCTTCACTAGTTACTAGACAAACCACACTCCACGTCACTTGCTTTTAATTAGTTAGTTCCTTTTAGTCAAACTTATTGCTTTGCATAAACAGCCATATAAGAGGGTTATAGGGCTTTAGAGAATAGATAGCTTACCTTCAGCTCCTCGTGGGTTCGACACTCAAATACTTATCGAAAGGTACTACAATTGATCTCCTGCACTTGGGAGTCATCAAGCACTTTTCTGGCGCCGTTGCCGGGGAGCGTTGTGCTAAGCTTTTATTCTTGTTTGCATTGCATAGTAACATATAAACCTAAAACACAAAAAAATTATAAAATGGAAAACAACCAAACAATTTTAGAACTGTATAATATCTACCTTGAATTAGGACATGAAGTGTTTTAGGAGAAATTGAAAAATTATTTGCACAACAATCATATTTGTGGTAGTACTAATTCTTTGAACACCTTTATTGCTAAGGAAAACCTTGAGGTTGGGGAAGTTTGTCTTGATGAATATGATATTTTTAGTCCTCCTACTATTGAGGATAAAAATGATATACTTGCTGATTCTATGGAAAGTTTTAAGCTTGGGGAAGTTGGTTTTGATGAGCATGATATTTCTAGTTCCCCAAGCTTGGAGGTAAAATTCACTTTGATGATACTATGCCTCCTATATATGATGATTGCAATGAAAATTATGAATGTTTAACTCCCACTATCACTAATGAGGATTTTACTTATGTGGAGAGTAGTGATTCTTTTATGCATGTAGCTCATGATAAGAATGTTTTATGTGATATTCATATTGTTGAATCTATTCATGATGCTACTGAAAATTATTATGAGAGAGGGAAACATGGTTACACATATTTCAACAATATTAAGTTTCCCCTCTTTATGCTGAAAGTATTGAAGTTGCACTTGATCTACCTTTCTATTCTTGCTATTATGTGCTTCTTTTATTTGTTTCATTACAAAATGCCAATGCATAGGAAATGGGTTAGACTTAAAAATAAATTGTTCAATTTTTTTTTGGTGTGTTCCTTATGCTTTAATTTCCTATTCGGTTTGAGCACACATTTATGTCTTTACAGCATGTAAAATGCCTTTGCCTACTGTTATGTATCATTTAGTTTAAGATTTTCATTTTATAAAAAAATTGGGAAAGTAAATGAGAAGGATGAGTAATGGAGAAGTTGGGGTCGACCTTGAACATGTGTTGTTCATGCCAATGAAACCATTGCAAAGTCTCTATCATTAAAACTTTTTCCAAAGCTAAAAACAATAAAAATATTAGTTCACTACTGTAACATCACATTTCTGTCTTATTTCTCATCTTAATTGGCAAGAATAATCTTATATGAGAGATAGGATTAAACAATAGTAATTAGCTGTCAAGAAAACAGATTCCTGAACTTCACTGCGAAAAATGTTTAAAATCACAGAAGTGGAATTTTGACCTGGTAATTTACTAAAGCAATATTTAGTTATCACTACATATTTCATTAGTTTTAAGTTTTCTGATTTGAGCAACTTAAGTGCCTCTAAAAATTCACTCTTTACGGGCTGTTCAGTTTTTGGCAGATTATGTCTTTATTTTGCATTGCTCTCATTACTTGTGTTTTGTGTGGTTCTTTTGATCAAGGAGCAATGCACAACTGTAGTAACATTAGTTAATATTTAGAATCAACTCATGATTTGTCTTTGCTGTACCTATGTGGATTTTATTTATGGATGCACTAACCCCTCTAATCAAGTTTTATGTTGAGATTTGTGTAAGAAGATTTTTTCAGGAGGAAGAGGTGAGTGAGATGAACAAAGATGAAGAGGGACAACTAATCAAGCTTGGGGATGTACCCCTGGGCTCACCCTACATGTATCAAATAAGTATAAGAATCCAAGCTTGGGGATGTCGAGCCACCTCACTCCAACCATCATGATGTTAAGTAAGTAAAGCCTAGCTATATGGCTATAAAGAAAGCGCTTTACGGGAGGCAACCCGGTTGTTTTTGTTTGGATTTTCCTAGTGTCCTACTTATGTCTCAAGATATTAGTTTTTTTTGTTTTAATTCTGGAGTTTTCAATAAAGAGTCAAGTCAAACCCATTTGGACTTATAAGTTGCTATCCTAGTGCTTGGAATTTCTGTTTCAGCACGAGTCTGCTCACCGTATGTTTTTCGTTTTTTATTGGTATGTCGGATTGAGCTAATTTTTTAGTATGTTCTGAAACTTTTTGTCCTCTGTAAGCACAAACATTGGCATAATTTTTTGACGATTCTAGCTTAGGGAAAAACGTTCGTTTTGCTGCTGTTGCTTTTCTGGACAGATTCTGCTTTCTTTTGTTTTATGCACTCTTTGGGCTTGGGAATCGAATTTCCATGATTCTTTCAAGCAAGAGAATGAACATACAACATAATGAACCTTATTGTCTATATACTGGAGCATTTTATTTGGAATTTTGCACAGCAAGCATGTGATTTGGTTGTCCTTGCTAATCTCACCCCACAGAAAAAGAATGAGAGAAACATGTTTTGTGAAGTTTTTTCACAGGGAATAGAGGAGCTGCGCCTCAAGACATCCAAGAATGGTGAAAGCCATAAGCTTGGGGATGTGATGAACACCCCACTGGAGCTACACTCTTTTGGTTAGCACACGTCTACTTTCTGTTTTTCTAAGCAAAGCATTTATCGTAGAGACTTGAAGCGTCTAGTTTTTGTTTTTATTTTTGTTTTGATAAGACCACACCCATCATTTTATATGAGATTGAGCTACTGGAGTTTGGGGTTGGAATGTTTGTATGCTAGTATTATGACTTGGAATAGGGATGCCATGGTTGATTTGAAGAGCTACATATGTTTGCATGATTTATAGGCTTTTTATTTGTAGAAATTTGCAATAATGTTGTCTTGAGCTATCTCTTATTCATGTCCTTGATGTTAATTGCTGGTTTATTTAGTTTGTCATGAAATGAGTAGTTCTATGGACATATGCATGCATAGTATCTGGTCAACTATCTCCCTCTTGCTAGCCAAAAATTTAAAAATTCCAATAAGTAAAAACTTGTTTCCAACACTCCTTAGCCAAGTATTTCCAGTGAGTCCACCATATCTTCCCATTAGCTTCATTGCTATTCCGAGTATGTTCACCATGTTATTGTGTTATTTATGTTCTAAATTAAGATATTCACTTTATTAATTTTCATGGGTTGAACTTGGGATAGGACTCTCACGAACTTTTGAAGGCACACTTTACTTTTTATGCATCTAATAAACATGGCCCAATAATGGGAGCCACAAGTTTTGCGTTTGACAAGTGTGTGGTTGGGAGCTGGCTATAAACGTGTATCACCGGAAAGCTTTCAACATTGCACAAAAAATTACATTTGGTTGATATCATGTACTTTTGATTTTGGACTCCTGCCATGCCGAAATGAAATAGAGGAATAGTAATTTTTGATGAGTAAGTATCTATATGATTAGAGAAACGCATTGGGCCGCTAACCCAAGCCATGCTTTATCATGGTGGAAATTTACTTACAGCTTGAGTGACTCTACAACACATCCTACAATAAAATAAGAAGCTATGCATAATAGTGAATGAAAATAAAAAGGATGATGAGTCTACTCCGTTTGTTTGTCTTGTCATTGTGACATGGGCTTGTTTCCATGTGATGGGGCAAGAGGTACCTCTTTGCGGTTCTCTATGATGTCATTAATACTTATTATGATTGTACAAAGCTTATTAGGAATCTTAAGTTGAGTAATCATGGAGTAGGTTTTCACACTCACGGGGCATGAGGCTTTCAACCACCTTGTCATTCACATTACTTCAACATTCACCATTTAAGATGCTAGTGATAAAGGGGCAATGAGAGTCCTAGATCAATGGATACCACATTTCAATTAGTAATCTTAGTTGAATAATTTAGAGGCTAAATAAGACTTGATCATGTTTTACCTCTACTCAATTTTCTCCAAAGTGTCCACCATATTTTCTATTTTACATTATGCTATTCTTTGACCAATATAGGATTTTATTTTTCATTTTGTGTATGCATTTGGTCCATAGTGCTTTTATTTCATTATACACTTTGTGAACTTTACTGAAGCATCTTTGCTTGCATATTTGATATTTCTTACAACATGAATTGTATATTGCTACTCATTTATAGTATTAATCATTTGATTATATGTAGCATGAATAATACTCCTTGATATCCCATGATTGTTTCAATATGCAAAGTCCATGTTAGTTTTATCACCTTCATACTCGAGGACGAGCATGGGTTAAGCTTGGGGATGTTGATGCATGTAAAATGTATACATGAACTTTGCATGTTATTACTTGTTTTTCCTACATATTAGCAACTTATATTCATGTTTTATAATGATTTGGGGGATTTTCTAAACAATCCCCCTTCTTTTGGTTCTAACCCTGTTTTTTTCCAGAAAACGTACTTTTTAGTGTTGCATACTTTCCGGGAGCTTCGGGACTCCAAAAAGGGCAAGGCCAAAGAGCACGGTTCAGAATTTTTGAGACGAAGACCATGGGCCAAAGTAGAGGGCCAAAAGGCTAACCAGGTGGCAAAGAGGACCCTCCACGCGGCCAGATTCCTTGGCCGCGTGAGAGGCCCCCTTTTTGCCCCCGTGGCTCCGATGCCGTTGATCTTTCTTCTCCCGAGTGTCTCGTGACCTAAAAACGACTATATAAAGGGTCCCCTGGCCTTTTCGAGGAGGATGCGGCGCCGAGAGACGAAACCACGAAACAGAGAGACAGAAGGCTACCGCCGGAGAAGATCGGAGGGGGGGAAACGCCGCCGGGATCACCCCCGGAGGGCTCCACCCCCCTCCGGCGTGTTCATCATCAACATCTACAGCAAGATCAGCTCCATCTCTCCACTGTAATCTCTTGGCAAACATGATGTATGATGCAATACTATATTCCCTTGATGTATTGTGTCTCCCCGTCTATGTTTGAGTAGTGAATTGTTCTTGGCAATGGAGAAATAGTTCGTTGATTGGTTGCATACAAGTTTGTTATCTTCTATGATTGTCTTTATGTACAATATATGAGTGCACGCATATATTGGGGAATGCATGTAAGGTGATCACCAGTAGCATAATGGAGTGGTGGTGACTTGGGAGTGACAGTAACCTGAGACCGAGCCACAAAGTTAAGTTATTGGGGGATATATATAGGGGACCTTAGAACGTAAGGCTATGGTGGACTTTATGTCTTAATCAATATTGTGCAGTCATTTACTTGGCCACATGATCCATCATAAGGGGTTGTATATCATTTACTTGACTATACCTATTCATGGCTCCTTCCTAGAAGAAACAACTAAGACTAAAACATGTGCTTCACTAATTGTGACAACCACACGAACGAAACACCTATTGCTAGAACACTTGCTCCCTTGAGATACTTGAGATATTTGCTGCTTGCTACTTGTGAAACTTGCTTAGAAACTTGCATTTTAAACTTGCTTCACTAGTTACTAGACAAACCACACTCCACGTCACTTGCTTTTAATTAGTTAGTTCCTTTTAGTCAAACTTATTGCTTTGCATAAACAGCCATATAAGAGGGTTATAGGGCTTTAGAGAATAGATAGCTTACCTTCAGCTCCTCGTGGGTTCGACACTCAAATACTTATCGAAAGGTACTACAATTGATCTCCTGCACTTGGGAGTCATCAAAGGGACGTAATTGCTGGATGCTCCAGGGTCTTTTTGTCTCCCCTAGTTCGTCATCTATCTTTCTCTTTCTTTTGCGATTCGGTTTTTTGGGATCATCTTTCGTGTCTCGAATATCTACAAGATAGTATGATCCATATTTCATAGCCTTCCTGATGACAAATGGTCCTTCCCAAACTGGGGCCAATTTGTGCTTTCTTTGTTGTACCAATCTTAGCACTAGGTCACCATCTTTAAAAGAACGATGCCTGATTTTGCGACCATGGTAACATCATAAACCTTGCTGATAAATGGCAGATCTTTGAAGTACAAGTTCTCGTTCTTCTTCTAGGAGATCGACGGCATCCTGTCGTGCGCTTTTGGCATCCGAGTCATTGAAAGCCTGCACTCTTGGGCTATCATGGATCATGTCCGTTGGAAGGACTGCTTCCGCGCCGTAAACTAGGAAAAATGGGGTTTGCCCTGTTGACCTGTTTGGCATCGTTCGAATACTCCAAAGCATACAGGGTAATTCTTACACCCATGCTCTAGGTTCTCTAAGAAGAGGAGATTCGAGTCTTGGGCGTATTCCTTGCAGGCTTGAACTATTCATTCTTTCAACCTGTCCATTGGATTGCGGGTGTGCCACATATGCAAGATCTAGGCGTATTCCCGTTTGTCGGCAATATTTTGCCAACTCTCCAATCGAGAAATTTGTCCCGTTGTCCGTTATTATGCTGTGCGGAACATCGTATCGCATGACTACGTCAATGATGAAATTTCTGGCAGTCACACCGTCAAGCTTTTTGATGGGTTTTGCCTCCACCCACTTGGTATACTTATCTACTGCAACGAGTAAATGTGTAAGTCCACCTCTTGCAGTTTTGAATGGTCCCATCATATCTAGCCCCCAGACCACAAACGGCCATGTAATAAGGATAGCTTTGAGTGCTTGGGCTGGCATATTTGTCTGCTTGGCGTAATACTGACATCCGGCACATGTATTGACTATGTGTTCGGCATCTGTCTTGGCTGTTAGCCATAAAAATCCCGCAGGAATGCTTTTTGACTATGCTTTTTGATTGAGCATGATATCCGCAATCTCCAGCATGGATTTCTTGCAGAATTTCTCGGCCTTCTTCTCGCGAAATACATCGCAGAAAAAGTCTGGTAGTGCTGCGTTTGTACAGGCAACCATTGATTACCGTGTATCCTTTGCATCGATGTTTTATTTGTCTTTGCAAGACATCGTCGGCGATACTTCTTTTGCCAACTCCTTCAGTTCCTCCTTTGCTATCACTTTTTCTGCGCAAAGGGCGTTTTCTTTTTCCAGTTCGTTTCCCAATTTGAAGTCTCCCTTTATGGTAATTACTCCTCCTTTTGACCCTGGCATCTTCAGTTTGTTATAGATATAACATGATCTTGCCATGAACTTGGCGAAAGCTGGACGTCCGAGTATTGCGTGATACACACGTTCGAACGGCACAACCTCGAAGGAGACTTTTTCCTGACGGAAATGTTCTTTCTCTCCAAAGGTTACGTCTAGAGAAATTGCTCCTAGGGATCGTGCTTGCCTGCCAGGGACGATGCCGTGAAAACGTATGTTGCTATGATTGAGCTGGGTCTCGGAGATTCGCAGATGCTTCAATGTATCCAGGTATATTATTTTAATGCTGGATCCACCATCCATCAACACCCCTTTTAGCCTAGTGTTTTGAACAATAGGACTTACAACTAGAGCTTGCGTGTCGGGTTCCGGGATGTTTCCGGGATGATCAGACTGATCCCAGGTAATTGGTGTATTTGAGTACTTCAAGAATTTCGAAGTTGGTGGGACAACCGCGTTTATTTCTCGAAGTGTTCTGTTTGCCACCTTGCTGATGGAGTTGCCAGGAAAGTTAGGTTGCATTCTCACTAGTAGAGAAGTGCCTTTCTATGGAACAGCTTCTCTGGCGCACCAAGCAGCCATGCGCCATAGAAATTTATTTTTGTGGCACACGGGAGGAATGCGCCACAGAAAAGAGGACTTCTATGGTGCACGGAACATGGGTGTGCAACAGAAAAGAGGAATTCTATGGCGCAAGGGACAGAGGTGCGCCACAGAAATATGCTGGGGCCCAACCCAATCATTGCCCCACTCATATTCTGTGGCGCATGGTGGGTTAGTGCGCCACAGAAATATGACATTTCTGTGGCGCACCACTGTCCTGTGCGCCACAAAATTCTCATCGCAAAAATTTCTGTCCACGCACGAACTCCACCCCCCCGGAACGCCATTTCTAGTTTTTCACGGGAGAGTTGGAGGTCTAAAAAGCATAAGAAAATAAATCCCTTATAGATGCACGGAGAGTTTAAGGTCTACTTTTTAATCATATTTTGAAATGTGAATTTCGACTTTCTGAGCAAAAGTTCGTTAAAAAAATTAAAATGGGCATAACTTTTGCATACGATCTTCTAAGTTCTCTAGTTTATATGCTTTAACTGTTTTTAGTGTTTGAAATGACTCGATAGTATTTTAATCTTCATGCCAAGTGACTGGGTATAACCAATCAGTCGAAACTCGGAAACATGGATCATACTAAAGGCATTTTTTACTTACTAGCTCCAGTGACCCAACATAAAAACAATCAGATAATACTTAAGAGAACAGTAAGGAATTTTTTGAATGAAACTCAGGCACGCAGGCACAATCTGGGTTTCCTTAAGCCATTTTAGGCTGAAAATCATTCAGTTTTTTAACACCGAGCACGCAGGCACAATTCGGGTTAACATTGACTATTTTGAAAGATCATTGGGAAATAGATAAGACGGAATTATGCTTTATACTATAATGAACATGTAAAAACATAGATGTACGAATTCTGACAACTTTATTTCATGATCTCAAAGATGTTTACATAGAAATTGAATTAAGTATAGAAGGGACGTAACTGCTGGATGCTCCAAGGTCTTTTGGTCTCCCCTAGTTCGTCATCTATCTTTCTCTTTCTTTTGCGATTCGGCTTTTTGGGATCATCTTCCGTGTCTCGAATATCTACAAGATAGTATGATCCATTTTTCATAGCCTTGCTGATGACAAATGGTCCTTCCCAAACTGGGGCCAATTTGTGCTTTCTTTGTTGTACCAATCTTAGCACTAGGTCACATTCTTTAAAAGAACGATGCCTGATTTTCTGACTATGGTAACGTCATAAACCTTGCTGATAAATGGCAGATCTTTGAAGTACAAGTTCTTGTTCTTCTTCTAGGAGATCGATGGCATCCTGTCGTGCGCTTTCAGCATCCGAGTCATCGAAAGCCTGCACTCTTGGGCTATCATGGATCATGTCCGTTGGAAGGACTGCTTCCGCGCCGTAAACTAGGTAAAACGGGGTTTGCCCTGTTGACCTGTTTGGCGTCGTTCGATTACTCCAAAGGACAGAGGGTAATTCTTCCACCCATGCTCCAGCTGCTCTATGAAGAGGAGATTCGAGTCTTGGGCGTATTCCTTGCAGGATTGAACTATTCATTCTTTCAACCTGTCCATTGGATTGCGGGTGTGCCACATATGCAAGATCTAGGCGTATTCCCGTTTGTCGGCAATATTTTACCAACTCTCCAATAAAGAAATTTGCCCCGTTGTCCGTTATTATGCTGTGCGGAACGCCGTATCGCATGACTACGTCAATGATGAAATTTCTGGCAGTCACACCGTCAAGATTTTTGATGGGTTTTGCCTCCACCCACTTGGTATACTTATGTACTGCAACGAGTAAATGTGTAAGTCCACCTCTTGCAGTTTTGAATGGTCCCATCATATCTATTCCCCAGACCGCAAACGGCCATGTAATAAGGATAGTTTTGAGTGCTTGAGCTGGCATATTTGTCTGCTTGGCGTAATACTGACATCCGGCGCATGTATTGACTATGTGTTCGGCGTCTGTCATGGCTGTTAGCCAGAAAAACTCTACACGGAATGCTTTTTTGACTATGCTTTTTGATTGACCATGATGTCCGCAATCTCCAGCATGGATTTCTTGCAGAATTTCTCGGCCTTCTTCTGGCGAAATACATCGCAGAAAAATTCCGGTAGTGCTACGTTTATACAGGCAACCATTGATTACCGTGTATACTTTGCATCGACTTTTTATTTGTCTTTGCAAGACGTCGTCGGCGATACTTCTTTTTCCAACTCCTTCAGTTCCTCCTTTGCTATCACTTTTTCTGCGCAAAGGGCGTTTTATTTTTCCAGTTCGTTTCCCAATTTCAAGTCTCCCTTTATGGTAATTACTTCTCCTTTTGGACCTGGTATCTTCAGTTTGTTATAGATATAACATGATCTTGCCATGAACTTGGCGAAAGCTGGACGTCTGAGTATTGCGTGATACACACTTTCGAACGACACAACCTCGAAGGAGACTTTTTTTCCTGACGGAAATGTTCTTTCTCTCCAAAGGTTACGTCTAGGGAAATTTCTGATACGGATCGTGCTTGCCTGCCAGGGACGATGCCGTGAAAATGTACGTACGTTTCTATGATTGAGCTGGGTCTCGGAGATTCGCAGATCACTACTAGGGAAAAGCTTACCCGTGACGCACCAAATTTCTTATCCGTGACGCACCTGGGGGCGTCACGGCTATCACGCCGCGCGTATGTGTTTTAGCCGTGACGCACACAGCTGGTGCGCCGCGCCTATCTATACCCGTGACGCACGGCCGCGGCGCGCCGCGGCTACTGCTAGGTGCGTCACGCCTAATCTCTCAGGTGCGTCACGGGTACTCGTTTTGGTGCGTCACGGCTATACTATGCTGTATTTTTTTAAAATAAGCAGTACCGTATTTATACAGGTATATACAGCTCAAATACAGAAGAATATCAGTAGACAAAATACGGAAGAATATCAGTAGCTCAAATACAGGTATGCAATTGACAGCAAAATGACAGAATAAATTTTCATAGCAGAAATATTACATAGTCTCGAAAACAACCATATATACTACTAATAAATCCAGGAGTTAGTTAAAAAACAACCATATTACATAGTCTCGATCATCACCACATAGTTCATCTATCTAGCGGGCGCTGATGTACTCGATGACCATCATCATGTCCAAGTTGGGGATGTCACTATTCCTCATGGTGATCAGAATAGCTCGGCCAGCCTCCATACTAACTCTTGCGGAATGGAACTGCCTCCATGCTTGAGAGTTGAGGATGACGTGACCATCAGCATTATACCTGGTGATCGGAACTGCGGTGACATTTCCTGATTCTCCACGGCGTACTCCAATGGTACCTTGCTCCATGCCAGCACTGTCCGCTGCCGCCATAGGTATTTTCTAGAACACACAATTCCAAGAAAGAATAAAAGCACAATGTCACATACCGGCCACATTATAACATAAGCAACTATAGGAATAAGAAAGTGTTAAGAAACATACCATGACATGTCCATTGGAGATATTAGTGTTGGTGATGCGATGCACGAAAGGGACCCCGATGTAGCTATCTATCTCAGCTAGTTTCTGAAGGACACGGTCCTTCTCAAGCTCGCTAAGATTGGCTCTTTGAGCAACCACCACATGTTTCCATGGGTCCTCCTCGTCCATATAATCCTTCTCACTTTCCTCCTCACTCCCGCCATCCACCTCCATACTCTCGCTATCCTCGCTCGCAATCTCGCCCATATACATAAGTACGATACGAGGTTGCGGTCCTGCCATAGAGAAGTGAAAGAGATCACCTCCGCTTAAATTATGGGTGACGATGATAGACACCAATTGTTCCCCGTAGAAATAGGTCTTCTTTCTTTCTTTCTTCACTCGAATTTTGTAAGTGGTCCCGTGAACATTGAAATCCACGATATTGCCTACTAACTCGTTGAACTCTTCCCGAATATTGCATGGTACAATCTAAAAAAGAAATATAAAAGAATCTTTTGTTAAGAAACATACCAATCTAAGCTGGATAGTAAAACGAAAGAACACAAGTTGCAAGTTAACATAAAAAGAATCGTTTGTTAATTACCAAAGAATCAAGGTGACCGTCTTTCAGCTCAATCATAAAAGACGACCCGGTGAATTGTCCTTGGGCACATAGGGACCGACATACATTGCAAGCCATGTTCTATTAAATTAAGAAAGTAGACATAGAGGTTAGAGCGATACAAGAGACAAGCTATCTGCTAACCAACACAGTGAACTATGCCTTACAGAAAATAATAAGTAGATAAGACAGTGCAGAATGCAAGACCAATCAAACTTAGCAGGTGATACTAGTGATAGCTAAAATTACAAGACCAATCAAACTTGTCATATTTCTAAAAGAAAATTCCGGCGTGTCAAAATCCGTTTTCCCTATACACCAATTAGCTGTTACGTGATTGATGGCATGGGAGTTCCCGTGATTCCTAAACTTCCGTCCCTGTGATTAGTTACTACCAATCATGTCCCGTAACTCACGTCGAAAGAAAAATTACAATACCGTGACTTGTGGCCTTGCAGGAATAATACTTTCCGTGATTGCCTGTTGGGAAACATATTATGTTTTGTCGCATTTAATTTTCTAGGGCGTGCAAGGGTGATTAATTGCGAGGTAATTAAGGATTTCTTTCCTACCATAATCATCCTTACAGATACACAAGACCAGGGCATTCTTATTCTTTTGGAGGGATGCATGCATAGCAATGCTTTTGCAACGCCTGCATGATTGATAGCACATCAACACAGGGCCACGCCAAGCATCCAGCAAGAATTAATTGGGTACATTATTCTAAATTCTCTACCAATTGTAGATCATACAATTCATACTCATATCAGCAGAGACAGAAATATTTTGCACATTTAAAATTTCTGCACCTTAATAGTGATTGCAACGGCCACCCTAGCTACTCACTTGCCAAACTTCAAAACGGACACATGCAGTAGATGAAATAAATAATAGCCACCAAATATAACCAAGACCCGACATCAATAAAAAGATCCTCCAAGTTTGTCAATCTCGACGATACAATACAAACAGTTTATTAGTGATACATCAAGTTAAGAGGGTACACTTCCTCCAGCTAGCCACAGAAGGTTTCTGGGTGCTTCTCAAGTTCTTTCATGGGATCAGTTCTTTGTCGCTGCAACTAGCACAGCCCCCCGAGCAAAGCTTTCCTTCACTCGACACACAGTTTATCACTTGTGACATTCGGTATATTATCGGAGTTTGTCAATCTCAACGATACAATAAAAACAGTTTATCGGAAACCAATCAGCTAAAATTGACGCAACCATTAGTCTATCAGTGGTAAAAATAAGATGAGATGCTGCACAATTCGGCAGCTGAATATGCTCTAGGCCACACATTTCAAACGACCACGCACTGCAGCAGCAGCAGTGGTAAAAATAAGATGAAAATAAGAACGTCAAGAGAACCACAATAACTACTATTCTGGCAAAACAATGAGATGATATTGAAGCGATCCATAAGGCGCACATGTCGAACGGCACATGGGCGACGGCAGGGAGCCAGCCGCGGTCTTCTTTGGCGACGAGCAGGAGCTCCTCCACGCGGCGCACCGCTGGGTGGGAGAGGACGAGTTTCACCAAGTCATTGTAGCACGACAGGACCTCGTCATGGTCGGGGAAACAAGTGATCAAACCTAGCCTCGTGACGGGGACATGGGCGGCATCGAGCGTACGGAGAGGTGGAGGAGGGGCTTACCTGGGGAAGTAGTGGAAGAAGATGGCCGGCGTCAAGGACGAACCGTACGGCAGCAGCGTGACTCCCCCTCCTCCTCCTTGTCGTGGACGAACCGGATCGACGGCTCCGGCCTCCTCCTCAGATCGAGATGGGCGGCGCTGGGCGGTGGACGGCTAGGGCGATGGGAGGTCGGCGATGGGAGGTGGCGGTGGGCGCTGGAGAGGGAGGGAGATCGAGCGATGGGAGGTGGCGGCAGCGGCGGGCGACGAGAGGAAGGAGAAGAGAGGCGCGTGTGTGGAGAGAAGGAGAAGAGAGGGGAACGCGGCCTATACCTGTACTCCCCATAGCCGTGGCGCACCACGCCCCGGTGCGTCATGCTTATCTAACCCGTGGCGCACCACTCTCATGTGCGCCGCCCCTATACAACATAGCCGTGACGCACCAAAGGCTCGGTGCGTCGCCGGTATGCCTCGGAGGCACGCCACCCCGGCCCCACACATAGGCGCGACGCGCCTTCTGTTTGGTACGCCGCGGGTAAGGCTATAGGCGTGACGCACCAAACTGTGGTGCCCCACGGCTATTAGGCGTGACGCGCCGTATTGTTGGTGTGTCACGGCTATCATCACTCCTATAGTTGTTTTCCTAGTAGTGGATGCTTCAATGTATCCAGGTACATTATGTTAATGCTGGATCCTCCATCCATCAGCACCCTTTTTAGCCTAGTGTTTTGAACAATAGGACTTACAACTAGAGCTTGCGTGCCGGGTTCCGGGATGTTTCCGGGATGATCAGACTGATCCCAGGTAATTGGTGTATTAGAGTACTTCAAGAATTTCGGAGTTGGTGGGACAACCGCGTTTATTTCTCGAAGTGTTCTGTTTGCCACCTTGCTGATGGAGTTCCCAGGAAAGTTAGGTTGGATTCTCCGTCAACTCTCGGAAACTTAGGCTCGCCCTTTTCCCTGTTGTTCCTGGATTTTTTCATCAGTGTCCGATTCACTGTCTTCTTTTTCAGCTTCTGGATTTTGCTTGGAGAATTTCCTCTTGGAAATCTTCCCTTTGCTTCCGGATCCTGCCTTGCCTTTCATATGCTTGTTGAGCCAGCATTGTGCGTTAGTATGGGTGGGTTTCCTAAATTGCGAATGGTGGACACAGTTTTCCGACTTAATTCTTTCCCACTCTTCTTTTGTGTAGGCAATCGGTTCTGTGCTTCGTCCTTTTCATTTGCTCCCATTTTCTCTTCCAAAGGCTATGTTAACTTCTTTGGGCTTTTGCTATGCTTCTGGAGTTGCTTTTTTCTCAGGACGAGGGATCTTTTTAGCCAGAATTAAAGTATCGATATTTCCACCTCTCTCTCTGATGTCGTCTTCGGCCGCTGCGTGCTCATTTGCGGTTGTAAGCATGGATCCAAGATCTTTGTGCTTTTTGGAACCGATCATGAACAGTACGAGTCCGGGTTTTAAGCCATTGACGAAAGCATGCATTGCTTGTACGTCAGTTACTCCAGAGAAGTTGTTCTTCATTACAGTCCACGTTGAGATAAAGTCCACGTATGGCTCATCTTCAAACTGGGTGCAGCGGTTTAACTGGTTGATGTTGTTGGGGCGTTTGTATGTTCCCCGAAAATGCTGAGTAAAAGCTCTAGCCATATCATCGCAGCTATCGACAGTTCTTGACGGAAGCCCGTTGATCCAATCTCTAGCTCCATCCAATAACATAAGGGGGAGGAATTTTACTGCCTCTAAGTCTGTCCCATTGTTAATCTGGACGGCTGTGTAATAGTCCGAGAGCCAGGTATCCGGATATGTTGGACCAACTTTGGCGAAGCCAGAATGTAGAGTTATTCTTCGGATCCTTTCAGTGAAACACGTAGGTCCAAAGTATATATCATCTCTTTCCGCTCTATCGGCGTGTACGGAGTATCTACCGGCTGAATGGATAGAAGGGGACATGCTCCTTTCTTTTCCATTGTTGCGCGAACGCGCTTTTCCGGGATTATCTCTATTTCCTCCGTTATCGTGCCCTTTGGGATAAGGTGGAGTTCTACTCCTGTGCCTTTCCTTATTCCTAGGGGGTGTACGGGATCTCTCACGCCTATGAGGAATATCATGTTTTCCGGCTATTTCAGCAGGACGTCACGGAGACGGCATTGCTTTTCCGTCCTTCCGGTTTTGTTCTTCCCGATCTCGGGGATTAATTCCATCTTTCGGCAGATGGGATTCGGTTCTGGATGCTGCATCCTTATTATCAGCCTTTTTCTTGTCCTTTCTCGGATCTCCCTTCTTCTCTTTCGAATTACTTGAATCTTCAGATTCTTCAGGTCCAGGTGCTCTAGCGGCGCATGTAGCTATTTTGCATAGGGCTGAGTCGTCGTGCAACTTCCCTGATCTTGCTTGTCCTCGCTGTTGCTGTTGCAATGCCTTTCCTAAGAAAGCATACACCCCTTGAAGTTTTTCGCCGTTGGAGTACATGTCATTATTGAGGATGGCGAACACGGCCTCCGCGTTTTCTGCTACGGTTTTGTATATAGGTTCGCCCCTGGCGTCCTTGCCGTTTACTTGCTTTTTCCAGGCCGGGTTTTGAAACCGTTCCTTTGGCGGCAGTACTTTCGGTCTTGCGATTCCGGGTAACCGTGTAGGTTTAATGCCAGATCTATTCCTTCTTTCGTACTCCTCAATTTCATCCTGCTGCAACTTAATGTCAGCTTGTTTTTTTTTTGGAGATGTTCCCAAGTTCTGAATAGATGTTGCTGTTGCCTTTGAAAGCTTGTCTCCTGGCTTCCAGCACTTCAGGGGGTTCGTGGGGTCCCACTAGTGTTTGAAGTAGATCTTGTTCGTCTTGTTCTGATATTGGCGGAACAGAGATTTCCTTCGCTTTCTTCTCCGCATGTTTAACTCCACTTCCTCCTCCTGCTTCCAGGTTTTCGTTGGCTGTATCAGCCAGTTTTTTCTTCCGGAGCTTGTACTGAAGTTTCTTGGAAGCTTTGTGTTTTTTCTTGGAAGAGTGACGTTTTTTTTACCAGGTTCATCCTCTGTCAATTCCTTGACATCGGGGTATGTTGGAGTGGTTTCCCCCTCCTCTCTCTCCTCATCTGGCGGAGGTGTTTTAGGGCTTTCCTGACTTTCGGCATCCGTGTTTTCAGCCGATTTTCCAATAGTACTTCATGGAATCCCTCTTGAAGAGATTTGACTTTTCTTTCGAAGGCATCTTCGTCTTCATCTTCGAAATCGAAGTCGTCTGATCCGGGTTCTGATTCCAATCTCGCCTTAATGGCGGCTAATACGGAGTCAGCTTCCGAGTTCGTCGTCATATAGACGGATGTCGGATCTTCCACCTATATTGTGGGATTGTTTTCTTCTGCCTCTTCCACGGGATTGTTTTCATCCGTGTTTCTGGCGATCTCGGATTGCACCATACCAATAAAGTGCGATTCAGCATGATATCGGCGATCTGAGCAAAATCCGGTGTCATAGTCTTCTTCGACTGGGTATAGGGCGGGTGGGATAAATTTGCTTCCACCACAGAATCCCATTCCTTCTACAGTTAATCCGATAAAGATGTTTGCAGATCCAATCAGTAAAACGCAGACACTTACCAGATGAATCCGTGCTAGCATGTACGATTCGTTGTCGAGGAAGCGCCCGACGTCGTTTTCGAATTCCAGGCTTCCGACAGTTATGGTACTGCCAATTCCGCCGAGTATCCCCGATCGAAACATAACGCCTAACGTTGTTGGTCCCATGGTGGGCGCCAACTGTCGAGACATCGTAGTAGAATTCATAGTGGGGGTGTGATGGCTCCCAAGTGCAGGAGATCAATCGTAGTCTTCGATGGGAAGTATTACCCAAATTTGTAGTTCGACTCAGTGGGAACACAAGAATACCGGTGAGACTTTAGCAATTGGGACGTCACTCCCAACCACACCTGTGTATCAACAAACTTGCAGCGAGAGTGGTGAGTGTAATAATGCAGTGAAAGTAAACAAACAGAAAGTAAATGGAGAGCAAGTGTTTTCCCAGTTTTCACCGGAAAAGAGTGAAAGTAAACCAGAGACTAAAACGCAGGCATGAGGTGACAGCGGGGTGTTGCACGGATAATATTGATCATGTAATAATGTTTTGCTAGCAGCGGGGCCTTTCCCTATCTCAGTTTTCTGTAGGTGTGTGCTCCGTAAATTATTGTGCGTACTAACAAAGAGAATTTGCACAAAGCCTATTGTCCACCCTGCCCATTTCACCGGGGCCAATTCGGAACTACAGGTAATTAAGGTCTACCCTTTCGAATAGCCCAGACCAACGCATTAACACTCCATGAACACACATAATCCTCAAACTAGAACATATCCCCCTTGTTTTCTCTAGCTGTCACTTTAGGGTTCACAGGTTCAACATAATAGCAGGTAATACACATTGCAGATAGATACCAAACTCAAATATATGATGTAGCAATGTAAGTTCAGTACTGAAATCATGCCACTTGGGCCCTAGTAACAAGCATTAAGCCTAGCAATAGTGCATCAACATAAGACGTAAGAATTCTCAAGACAAACCCCTAGATCCCGCATACCGGGTAGCAATTACATGATCAATCTCATCCAAAACCCCTCACACCTCACATGCCTACAGCAACTACTCACACATGGAGGGGGTGATGGAGCTCATGGTTGATGGAGATGATGGTGGTGATGATGATGGTGACAAAGCCCCTCGAATTCCACCTCCGGGGGTGAAATCCCGGATCAATCTGACTCCGAAATTGAAGATCGTGGTGGCGGTGGCGCTCCGTTTCGCGAACAGCCCCCCTCTTCGAAACCCGTCAGTTTCTCGTATATATGGAGGGGTACGTCAAAGACTTAGCCGGAGTGGGCCATCTGGGCCCAAAAGGGGTGACCCCACGCGGCCAAGGAATCTGGTCGCGTGTGGGGCCCCCTTTTGTCCCTCGGGTGGCCCCCCAGCCCCATCTTGTGCTCATTCCCCTTCTTTTCCATAAAAAGTTACGTGGTTTTCGTCCCCTGTGAAAAGTCCTGCGAAAATAGACGGAAAGGAGACTTTTGCTAAAAACAGCGTCAGATTGTGTAGATTTATTCAATTATGGGGGGACTCCGGAGAGGACTACGATGCAAAGTGCTTGGAAAAGTAGATGCATTTTGGGTGCATCAACTCCCCCAAGCTTAGCTCGTTGTTTGTCCTCGAACAACTCAAACGTAGTGCAGAAGCGATAAAAACTTTGGCAAGAACTTTGCATTGCATATGCATCATCAATTAATACTAGCAAATACTCAAGACATGATTCATGTAACAAGTAGCAAAATACTAGCAAGTGTGCATATACTCAGTGTTGAAGCATATATACTTGTTGCAATAGAAATAACATGAAGTGTTAATACTTGAATGAGTTTGCTCAATTGTAGACATAAACAAAGGCTTGTGCATCACTGATGATTGAATCATATCAAGATTTTTGAGATCTTTGATTCTTTCATATGTTGACAAGTAAAATCATTGTGCTTACTACCTTGCTCTCAGTTTTGCTAAAGCATTAATTTTTCATTTTGATTCTTATGCTTGACAAACTACAAGTTGAAAGCCTCATGCCCCTTAAAAGCGAAGTCCCGCACCATGATTACTCAACTCTAGATTCCTAATAAGCCTAGTACAATCATTGTAAGTATTAATGACATCATAGAGAGCAGCAATTGGGGTACCTCTTGCCCCATGACATGGAAACCAGCCCATGTCAAAATGGCAAGACAAACAAATGGAATGGACTCATTATCCTTTTTTATTTCATTCACTATATGCATAGCTTCTTATTTTATTATAGGATATGTTGCGGAGTCCATTGTAGCTATAAGTAAATTTCCACCATGATATCGCATGGCTTGGGTTAGCGGCCCAATGCGTCTCTCTAATCATATATACTTACTCATCAAGACTTACTATTCCTCTACCTCATTTCGGCATGACAGGCATCCACAGTTAAAAGAACATGATATCAACTTGAATATAGAATTCTTAGTGCAGCGTTGAAAGTTTTCCATGTGATACACATTTAGACTAACCCCCAACCATAAGTTCGTCAAGCATAAGACTCCACTTTTATCATTCATAAATTTTTCTCTTTTAATTATTTCCTTGGTTGGCAAGTTCAGTAAGCACAATGGGATGCGTAAACCTTTGCTTAAGGCTACAATTATTCAATCCATCAGCCAAGTAATGACACTAAACAATATTTCAGTTGCATCAGAATATATTCTACTAAACCACGGAGAAGATAAACAATGGCTATTATGTCACTAAGTGTTAAGGGAATCATAAGGTGTGCACTTGCTGTTATTAAAAAGCATACATAAGCACAGAAAAGGTGTCATACCTTTCATCACTTCAAGCACATTATCATATCATTGTTGTTCTCCTCTCCCCACTTGAACTGCTCAATAAAAACTCAAATCTTGCTATAAAAAGTTACTGCATTCAGCAATTTGTTTACCTACCTAAACACCTCAAAAGTTTCTCATGTTTTACAGAGGCGAAGGCCATAAAAAGTTGCAGTAGTGATTAAATTTTTAGCTCAAACGGAGTCACAAGTAAAGATTAAAGCATATAACAGTGAACATATTTCAGCAATTCCTGCAGCTCCGTATTTATACTAAACTCAAGAAAACAAAAATCTTTTTGTGGTTTTTGATTTTTAGAAACATAATGTAAATAACCAGAAGTAAACTAGCTAACAAATAACAAAAATATTTTTGTGTTTTTCAGATTTAAAGAACATAAAACAACAAATAACATGCAAGTGATATAACACAACGAATGAGGAGGGAGAGAAATACTCCCCCAAGCTTGTGATCAAGCTAGTATCCTGGGTGGTAATCATGTCCACCACTCAACGAACCTCCCTGGAAGAAGGATGTATCCTGCCATGCCTGTGCTCCAAGGTGTGGTTCAGGAAAGCCCCAGGGATATGCCATAGGCGCCTGGTATTGGGGCTCCTCCTGTTGTTGCTCTTCTTGTTGTGGCTCTTCTTGCACAGTCCACTTTGTCTCCCTGTCAAAGAAGTCAGCACAAGGGAGCCTAACAGACATAATGTGCCCATTATAATCCTTATAGCAATATGAAAAATATTCTTTCTCAGCCCTGCTCATATCCATGCGAAAAAGTAAACCAAATTCCAGCAGTCGAGACTCATTTACCATGGTACCCAAGTTATCATTAAAACCTCGCTCTGACATAATGTATTCATGGATTAAAGTGGAAATGGCACCAACATATAAAGGAGTTTTATCCGTGCCATTCCTACTCACAGCTAAATGCAAAGTTCTAGCAAGTATGGTTCCCAGGTTATATATAGGTGTTGTATTTTCCATTGCACATTTTAATAAATAGATCATAGGACCAGTGCAAGCAGAAGTGTTATCCCTAGCAAGGAATCCTCTAGCAAGAAACGATGCAAAATATCTAAGGCCCGGGTGTTGGATGCATGTGAGCTTGCCTCTATTCATTCTTTCAGGAATATTTTTAGCAATGCTACGGCAGAATGTGACAAGTTCTTCTCTAGAATCAGCATATGTTTCATCCCATAACCCCGTAGTTGGTACACGTATAGCCTTACAGAATTCCTCTAATGACATGACTAAACGCTGCCCCCTCATTGTAAATTTAATGACAAAAGTAGCTGGAGCAGGGTTCTTAGACTTACTTTTCCGGTGCACCACCGGTCCCTCAAACCTGAATGTAAAGAGGAATTCCCTCGAGAGTTCCACATATGTGTTGTGTGGATGGCGTGAGAACTCAAGCAGCCCCGTAGTTGCAGCAAAGGCTTGGAAATCTTCAGCAATCCCCCAATGTTCAAGAACTTCGGGGTCTTGCCATCTTGGGGTATGGACACGCTGATTTTCACCTGCAAAAACCAATTCATCCTCCCATAACTGATTATCATCATGATTGTTGGACACCCTTGATTCTCTTCTCCTTGTCCTTGAGGACATCCCAAGCAATGCCTTTCCCTTGTTCAGCATGTTACCTTGCTGTACCAAAATAAAATTCAACAAAAATCAAATTGTATCACTCTAAAACATTGCTAAGGCATCCATAACTAGTCCTCTAATCAATATCATGCATCCATATCAACTAGAAAACTTAAATTCATGGAGTTCTTAGACATAATAGGTGACACCTAGTGCAGCAAAATACTTCATACACAAAGCATGAGAGCAAAAAGTAATTGGATGAGTGAAGGAGTTACATACCAAGGAGTGATTCCATCAAACAGATTTGAAAAATCTGCCTCAAATGTGGAGATCGAGGATTGACGGAGAAACAGAGCACGGGAAAAATGGAGGAGATGAACTGGGGTTGGTTTTCGGTCGAAAGGGAGCAGATGAGCATTGGATGGGCCCCAGCATCCACTTGTGGCCAAAAATGGGGTATCCCACGCGGCCAAGGAATCTGGCCGCGTGGAGGTACCTATTTTGGCCCCTGGTGGCCTGCTGGTGCTCCCCCACTGGCTGCTGGTCCCTTCGGGCAAAAAACTGACCCCCTAATTTTTCTGGAATTTTACGTGAAACATTTCTACAGAGAATTTCTAAAACTTCATATTCTGTGATTTCTGATTCTAAATTTTTTAATACTATGTCTATGTCTCACAATTTTAAAGCAAATAACATAAAAAAATGCAATTTAAATGTTTGTGAATCATGCCTTTATCATTTCCACATTAGTAATGAGGTTGATCAGGTCTCATTAGCAACATGTAAAGAATATAGCTCATGATTCTTATTATTACTTATTATAAAACAATAAATCAAGTTACCTCATATTTGATTGGAATGGTCCCAATCATCAATATTTCATACCTTGGTGCTGGAGGTGGTATAGGTATTTCAGTGCTACCAATCTTAATGGAATTTATTTGTATAGTATTCACACTTGTGCTCATACTTGTAACATGTTTCTTCTTGGGAAAATAAATAGTGTGCTCTTTGCCTTTAACATTAAATGTCACTTTGCTCTCAGTGCAATTTATCATAGCTCCTGCAGTATTCAAAAAAGGTCTACCAAGAATAATAGATAGATTATCATCTTCAGGCATTTCTAATATAACAAAATTAGTAGGTATCAACTCATTAGCAATAGAGATGGGAACATCCTCACATATTCCTATAGGTACAGCAGTTGTTTTATCAGCCATTTGTAAAGATATTTCTGTTGGAACTAGTTTGTTCAAATTAAGCTTCTTATATAGTTAGAAAGGCATAACACTAACACCAGCTCCTAAATCGCATAATGCATATTTCACATAGGCTTCTTTAATTTTGCAAGGAATAGTAGGAATACCAGGATCTCCATGTTTTTCAGGCAATTTTCCTTTAAATGAATAATCAGCAAGCATAGCAGTAATAGCATCAGTAGGTATCTTTCTTTTATTAGTGACAATATCTTTCATGTATTTTGAATATGGAGGATTCTTAATAGCATCAATAAGTGGAATCTCTAATTTCATATTCTTAATCATATCATAAAATTGCCCATACCTCTCTTCATCTTTTGTTTTTGATACCTCTTGGGGATATGGAATGGGTCTTTGTACCCATGGATCCTTTTCTTTACCTGTATCTTTATCTTTATTTGGTCTCTTCTTATTCTTGGTCTTCTCAATAGGAGGCTGAGGATCCTCCTTACCAGCAGCTTCTTCATTATTATCATCATGTTGTTCAATATCAGGTGGAGATGATTCTTCTTCTTCATTATTATCATCCTCAGTTTCAGCATCACAAATATAAATATCCTTGTCTTGCTCATTGGAGTCATCATCATGCTCATTTTCATTGGGAGATTTTCCTGCAAAAGATTTATCTTTAAGAGCAACTTGCTCTTTTCTTTTAGGATGATCATCAGGATAATTAGGATCCTGGGTGCTTGCACCTCCCCTTGTATTAACTCCACATAATTGTTTTTGTTTATTCAGATTTTCATACAATTGATTTTGTAAAGAAATCATTTGCTCAACTTGATTTTTCATCATTTCACAATGTTTAAAAATTCTTTTAACTTCCCCTACACTAGCATTTAAATTTTCGCGGAGGAAATTAATTTTATGATGGTTTTCCATGATAGTCATTCTAATTTTACGCTCCTCAGGATTATCATGATAAGCAAAATTGTTAACATAAGAGACATCAACAGGAGGTGTTACCTCCTCATTACCTTCCATAGGGAGTATAGAGTTCACTTGAATTGGAAAGCATGGTTCATCAGTAGGAAGTTTAATACCCATTTCGGATAATTCCTTGAGATGAGAGGTTTTAATTCCCTTCTCTTTAATATCCTTGGAAGCTTCAGCCATTGTTTCTTGGTTCAATTCGAGTATACCTCCTTTCTTCTCTGGGAGTGTCTCATTTTTATCTATCTCCTCAATGTTCCAACCAGCTTCATTCTCGAGAATAGACTCCAGTAATTCAATTGCTTCATCAACACTTCTGTCCCTAGAGATATTCCCTGCAATACTACCAAGGTAGTCTCTTGTTTCCCCCATTAGTCCATTATAGAATATATCAAGCAATTCATGAGGTTTAAAACCATGACCAGGAAATTTCTTACACATTTTACCAAATCTCCCCCAAGCTTGGGGTAGACTCTCTTTCTTATCTTGTTTAAAATTGCCAATTTCAACAGTTAATGCATGTATCCTTTCAGCAGGAAAATATTTATTGAAAAACAATTGCAAGCATTCTTCCTTACTAGTAATACATGCAGGTCCTAAACGATTATACCAAACTCTAGCATCTTCACCCAAAGAAAAAGGAAACAATTTTAAGAATAAATAATGTTGACGAATTTCATCATTTCCAAATGTAGTAGATAAAGCATGCAATTCAGCAATATGATCAAGAGGAGACTCCTCATCCTTTCCACAGAATCTAGACTTCTCAACTATCTCAATTATCTCAGGATTAACATTGAATTCATAATCTTTATCTCTAATTCTAATAGCTGGGCCACACAAATTTCTAGTAGCAGCAAAACAGTTTCCAAGAGATGCATCATCATAAATAGAGAGTTTATCAAGTTTTGTATAATCAGGTGATATAAAGGCCTCAATAAATGCTTCTTCTTCTTCAGAAGAGGCCCCATATTCATACTGTCTACGAGTCTCATTTCTTTCTAGCTCAAGTTCTACATTTTCATCTACAAAAGATTCAGGAATTTCAGTTGTTTCAGGTGTTTCATTTGCCTCAGGTGTTTCAATAGTTTCAGGAATTTCATAAGCTAGTTCTTTGTCTACATTATCAAGTGTTTGATCATTAGATGTACTAGTAGACATTTTTGACAATGGTGATTTACCAGCTATTCCTTTCTTTTTCTTAGCAGCCACAGTATAAACAATATTAGGTGAAAATTTTGGTCTACTAGGCAAATCATTACGAGAACGAGTAGTCGAAGGCATTACCTCCTTCGCAGTGTCTTTTCCCTTTCCCATTGTAGGGAACAAGAAAGTGCAA
This sequence comes from Alopecurus myosuroides, assembly GCA_028641055.1. Lineage (NCBI taxonomy): Eukaryota > Viridiplantae > Streptophyta > Magnoliopsida > Poales > Poaceae > Alopecurus > Alopecurus myosuroides. Next base: position 339,897,603 of record CM054062.1, read on the forward strand.
CAAGTAGACAATAACAAGTGGTCTTACCAATAAAGCTAGGCTCCCCGGCAACGGCGCCAGAAAACAGTCTTGATGGCTCCCAAGTGCAGGAGATCAATCGTAGTCTTCGATGGGAAGTATTACCCAAATTTGTAGTTCGACTCAGTGGGAACACAAGAATACCGGTGAGACTTTAGCAATTGGAACGTCACTCCCAACCACACATGTGTATCAACAAACTTGCAGCGAGAGTGGTGAGTGTAATAATGCAGTGAAAGTAAACAAACAGAAAGTAAATGGAGAGCAAGTGTTTTCCCAGTTTTCACCGGAAAAGAGTGAAAGTAAACCAGAGACTAAAACGCAGGCATGAGGTGACAGCGGGGTGTTGCACGGATAAGATTGATCATGTAATAATGTTTTGCTAGCAGCGGGGCCTTTCTCTATCTCAGTTTTATGTAGGTGTGTGTTTCGTAAATTATTGTGCGTACTAACCAAGAGAATTTGCACAAAGCCTATTGTCCTACCTGCCCATTTCACCGGGGCCAATTTGGAACTACAGGTAATTAAGGTCTACCCTTTCGAATAGCCCGGACCAACGCATTAACACTCCATGAACACACATAATCCTCAAACTAGAACATATCCCCCTTGTTTTCCCTAGCTGTCACTTTAGGGTTCGCAGGTTCAACATAATAGCAGGTAATACACATTGCAGATAGATACCAAACTAAAATATATGATGTAGCAATGTAAGTTCAGTACTGAAATCATGCCACTTGGGCCCTAGTAACAAGCATTAAGCCTAGCAATAGTGCATCAACATAAGACATAAGAATTCTCAAGAAGAACCCCTAGATCCCGCATACCGGGTAGCAATTACATGATCAATCTCATCCAAAACCCCTCACACCTCACATGCCTACAACAACTACTCACACATGGAGGGGGTGATGGAGCTCATGGTTGATGGAGATGATGGTGGTGATGATGATGGTGACGAAGCCCCTCGAATTCCACCCCCGGGGGTAAAATCCCGGATTAATCTGACTCCGAAATCGAAGATGGTGGTGGCGGCGGCGCTCCGTTTCGCGAACTGCCCCCCTCTTCGAAACCCGTCAGTTTCTCGTATATATGGAGGGGTACGTCGAAGACCTAGCCGGAGTGGGCCATCTGGGCCCAAAAGGGGTGACCCCACGCGGCCAAGGAATCTGGCTGCGTGTGGGGCCCCCTTTTGGCCCTCGGGTGGCCCCCTGGCCCCATCTAGTGCTCATTCCCCTTCTTTTCCACAAAAAGTTACATGGTTTTCGTCCCGTGTGAAAAGTCCTGCGAAAATAGACGGAAAGAAGACTTTTGCTAAAAACAGCGTCAGATTCTGCAGATTTATTCAATTATGGGGGGGGGGGACTCCGGAGAGAAATACGATGCAAAGTGCTTGGAAAAGTAGATGCATTTTGGGTGCATCACCACCCTTGTAACCCGGCACTTTAGAACATCATCTCATATACCCCTAATTGGTATATATCTGACATGGACCTCAGTCCATTTTCCGCATACTGATAATACAACCAATGTGGTCACTGTTTTCACACTGCTACTACTGTTTTCACATTGTTTTCCTACAGTTTTCCATACCATATGTTTAACCTCTTTGTTTTCAGCAAAACCGGTGAGATTGACAACCTCACTGCTTCATTGGGGGCAAAGTGATTTGATTGTGTTGTGTAGGTTCCATGTTGTTACTGAATTGGTAGCGCGTCCTGCCAACATTAGCTGCATCAACCTTCAGAAGTTGCTTCTTTCTCCTACTGGTCGATTCAACTTTGGTTTCTTTCTGAGGGAAAACTTGTTGCTGTACTATTCACACCTTGCACTTGGGGTTTTTCAACGGGAGTGTTAATTACACCATCAAGCACCGTGCCCGCCTCCGGAATGATGCGTGGGAAGTTCATACTTGGACTACGGGTCCATAGCAATAGCTAGATGGTTGTTCTCTCCTCTTTATGCCTCATGTTTAGATCTAATTGTGAGCTGCCTAACATGATCAAGATCATCTTATTATAATGCTACATGTTGTGTTTGCTGGGATCCGATGAATATTGAATGGTATGTCCAGTGATTATCAATCTACCATGTTCATTCATATTTATGTTATTTATGATCTTGCATGGTCTCTTTACTAGTAGATGCCCTGGCCAAGTAGATGCTTGTAACTCCAAGGGGGAGTATTTATGCTAGATAGTGGGTTCATGCCACCCTTTCACCCGCGCTCGAGTGACAGAAACGTAACGGGTGGGGGATGTGAGATTGCCATTAGGGAGAAAAGAACGATGTTTACATTGTTTACATTACACACTTTGCTTAATGCGATTATCTGTTGCTTGCAACTTAATACCTAGGGTTTGATTGGATGATGCTACGAGGGTGGATTGTTATTCATAGATGTTGTTGGGTAACGGTCTATGAATCTTGTTGTAATGCCCGCATGAATCACATAGTAATCGTCATGTCATACATATGCACTACGGCGCAGCCTTTATATCTGTCAATTGCCGAGGTGTAATTTGTCCACCCAACATGCTATCTATCTTTTATGGAGAGACACCACTAGTGAACTATGGACCCCGGTCCATTTCTTACCCTAATAATACAACCACTGGTTTCCTACTGGCATCACTGTTCTCTTTTCCACACTATATGTTTAACCCTTTGTTTTCAGCAAAACCGGTGAGATTGACAACCTCACTACTTCGTTGGGGAAAAGTGATTTGATTGTGTTGTGTAGGATCCACATTGCTGCTAAACTGGTAGTGCGCCCTGCCAACATCAGCTGTCAACAACCTTAAGTGATTTGTTTCTCCTACTGGTCGATTCAACCTTGATTTCTTTCTGAGGGAATACTTGTTGTTGTGCTCTTCATACCTTTCTCATGGGGTTTCCCAATGAGCCTAGAATCTACGTGCATCAGGCTTTCCTCGTATTTATCACGAGTGTCCACCAAGTGATTGACGCACTTCTTGAAGCCCTTCTCGGACATAGCCTTTTTGGTCACCCTCATCGCATCATCCGGACCGGTGTATGTGCCGAGAAGGCGGACGACGTGGAAGGCAAGAGGCTGAATCCTCCTTCCGAGCCAGCAAAGAACATTGGCCATGCCGCTAAGAGGCGGGGAAGAAACGACCAATTTGGTGATCCGTGTCGTGGTGGTATCACGGCAGATGCCATGGGATGGCTAATTGTTGGGGCTGATGGACGCTGGAGGTGCTCGGGGAGGGATCACACGGCGAGTGCCGCGTGTGGAATGTCACAAACACTGCAAACAACAAGATCTTACCCAGGCTCAGGGCCCTCGTGTGGAGGTAACACCCCTACTCCTGCCTCTCTCTTTATATGGGTGTTTACCGAGTAGCCACAGTATAGTTCAGGCCTTCAGCCGAGTAGCCACTCTTCTCTCTAGCTCTCTCTAAGTGTTGCCTCGTCTAGGTTCCAAACAAGTGAGTCGAACCTCTCACAGGAGGGGGCAGGGCACCTTATATACTGGTTCCCAGCCGAATAGAAAACAACTATAAGGTACGACTTGACGTGACAGGAGCACTGCAGAGCAGAGCACGCTTCCGGCTTCTCGCTGACGCTTGAACCGTAAGTCATTGCGTCGTTCGTAGATGGGACCTGTCCACCCTTGTCAGTGAGATAGGGTAGGCCCCTAGCCCTGTCCTGTCGCCTCTGTCAGTGACAAGACTTGACAGGCGCCTACCGCACTGTAGCCACGCCGTAGCGCGGATAATCACGCACTCCGTAAGTTGAACCGCACGCCGTACAGATGCAGGATATGCGGGATCCTTTGTCAGAACGGCTCCATTGACTTCTGGCCCGAGTAGGAATCCACTCCCTCTACTCGGACCACTTCCTCTACTCGGAAGAACACAACCTCCCTGGTTCTTCCTTCTGGCCATTGGTGTGTACGGCCGGATAGCAGTCGACCGGGTAGCAGGTACCGGGTAGCCAGCTTACTCAGTCAAACAGCTATCTTGACCTTGCCTTTAGCACTTGCCTTACCCCTACTCGGGGGTAACCCCCCGACATTAGTCCCCGAAGCTGGTAGAGTCATGTGAACTTGTTCACTGGGCCCTGCCAGCTTAAAAACAAATCTTGTCTTCGTACTGTAAGATGCCGAGTTGCATCTCCGAGTAGCCTTTAACTCTTGCGTGAATCTTATCTTCTCCGAGTAGCACTGCCTTTCTTCTCTGATGCCGAGTAAAAAGACTTAGAGAAATTCCAAACTCACTCCTGCTGAATCAGAGCGAATCCATTTCTCCGTGTCACTACAGGGCACGTGTCACACCCCCGTACCCCCGACGCCTCGGTGCCTAGGATATGGCAGGACACGCGCCCATAACTGCGACCAGGGCCCACCAGCCCGTTAAGTCACTTCAACTGCACTCAATAGCCCACGATCTCGACGTGGGATTGATTGCGCCCGTAACGCGCGCAATATGCGTTGTGTGCGTTTCTAACGGTTGCGCTACCCATGCCGCACGATCTCCGTGCACGATCAATCCGCGAATAACTCACCGGTAACTGCAACTCGAGGGAGCGGGATAAATACCCCCTTGTCGCTCCCTTCTTCTCTTTCCTGCTCTCTTCCACCTCTTGCCCCCTTCGCCTCTCCGCCGCCGTTGAGCACACCGCCACCGCAAATCACTGCTGCGCCGCTGCTCCACGCTCTGCCAGAGAGATCCCGAGAGAAACTCCTCCAATCAATCTCCACTCCAATCTTCCCCACATCCTTCCGCTTCCATGGCTCGTGGAGAAGATGACGTCGCCGCCCGCGCCGGATGGGAGGGTTCCGATGTCACGGCGGAGGACTGCCAGTGGCTAGTCAACACCCGACGTGTCCCTCCCGGCGTGAGGTGCAGGCAGCCGGATAACGAGATCATCCCCACGCCGGAGAAGGACGAATTCGTCGTCTTCCTCGTGCACTTCAAGCGCGGATTCGGCCTCCCCATCTCCGACTTCTTCTCCGAGTTCCTCAAGAACTTCGGACTCCAGCCTCATCACCTCCCCCCCCCCAACGCCATGGTGATGCTCGCCTTCCAAGTGGTGGTCTGCGAGGCTTTTCTCGGCGTGTACCCAACTATCCATAGTTGGGCACGCTACTTCTTCTTCCGCAAGCAGAGCATCCCCAACCCAGGACACACCAAGAGCGCCCGCTCGATGACGCAGACGGGGTGCGCCATGATGCTGCAGCGCACCACGGGTAGCCACCCGCGCGTCAAGGGATTGGAGACTGTGCGCAAGTGGCAGCGCAGCTTTCTCTACGTCAAGAACGTCGCCACCGAAGAAGGGAAGCCAATCCAGGACCGGATAGGGCTCCCTAAGTGGAAGAACGCGAGGCCAACCCAGCAGAACTGGGGTTACAACCCGAAGAGCAAGATCGAAGATGTTGTTCAAATCGAGACGCGCCTCGCCGAGTTGAAGGAAGAGGGATTCCGCCGCGATGATCCCATCGCGTGCTGGATCTCGCGCCGAGTGCTCCCGCTCCAGCGTCGCTCCCACAAGATGTGCTACATGGGAGGAAATCGGGACTGCACAAGGACCACCACCTTCGAGCTCAGCACTGCCGAGGTGGTCATCTGGGCAAGATCCATCATGCAGACATCCCTCTCCGACACCTGGCAGTACGGCTTCGTGCCGTACAGTCGCCTCAAGTGAATTGAACAGGTTAGTCTTCTGTGCTTTACCTCTGCACTTTGATACCGAGTAGGTGGCTTTCTAGCTTAGTATGCTTAATCTTTACATGCTGCACCGAGTAGAACATTACAAACATCCTGTTGGCTTTATGTGCTTTGTATGTGCACGCCGTGTCGAGTAGAAAACCTTAGCTGAATATGATTTGTGTTTGCATGCTAAGCCGGGTAGAACTCCTTAGGCTTATATGCTTTGTATTTGCATGCCATGCCGAGTAGGATCTCTTAGCCTTAAATGCTTTGTGTTTGCATGCTACACCGGGTAGAACTCTTTAGGTTATAACTCAACTTACTCGTGCCATCTGTTTGCCTTTCCAGCATATCGATCGCCAGGCAGAGGAAGATGACGAGGTCTTCGAGTCCAATTGGGACAGTGACAGAGAAGAGGACGACGAGACTGCCTACGACACTCAGGACACCCTCTGCATCCCTCACGCCAACCAACCTGGTAAGCACCAAGTTGATGCGTCTATCCGGGACTGGTCCGAGGACGACGAAGGTGACCAAGTTTGCCTCTCTGACCGCGAGTAGCGCAATCATACTTCCTTTTCTGCTTCTCAATTTCTTTTTCTCTTCTACCCTGCAGAGGATCCTGAGCTGGACGAGGAGGACGAGGAGCCATCGATGTGCAGCCTCTCTCTGTGGCTGCTCCCACCACTCGGAAGAGGACAGGCAGTGGTGCCCAAGCACCTGCTGCCAAGAAGCCCAAGAAGACCGAGAAGAAGAAGATCACTACTGCCAGAAGGCAAGCCCCCACCCGCAAAGGGTAAGTTGTTCCCACTGAGTTCCACTCTGCTCCTGCTTCTCGCTATGCTCTTCCCCTTCTCTTTTTCTGAACTCTCTCTTCCTTCTCATCCAGCGATCCTCTGGATGCTGCCGCGGCCGCGGCCCCCACTCGTACCAAGCGAAAATCTGTCATAGACATCGAGAAGCTCGTCGAGCTCTCCGAGGATGAAGATGAACCAGCACCGCGGGCTAGGGCGCATGCGTCCTCTCCGGTGAAGCTAGAAGAAGAAGACGCCGGCGCCGAGAACACGGGCGCTGGTGACCAAGATGCCCAGGACATGGAGCAGCAGACCGACGCGTACCAGAGTACGCAGGATGCTGCTCAGGATGAGACGCCTCCCTCTCCCCCAGCTACCTCAGCTGGGGAGAATGCAGAATAAGAAGCCGAGAACCAGGACGGTGCCGCCCTTGAGCGGCCGGATGACAACACCGAGCAGCAGGAAGAACAAGCTGCAGGTCATGATGACCCCGCGGCCAGGCCGCAGGTAGAAGACCAAGTTGACGCCAGACCTGATCCCGCTGCCGAGCAGCGGGTTGAGAAGACTGTGGTGGAGCCCGTGCTCCAGAGCCAAGCGTAGCCAGACGCTACGCAGGGTAGCCGGCCCCTTGTGCCGCCTACCCAGCAGGCTACTCCACCAACCGCGCCAAGCCCTCCCCCAAAACAGAAGACGACCAAGACTGCATCTCAGCTGATGCCTCCTCCCGCTGCGCGCCAAGTGTCTCAGCCCACTTCTCGGGCGGACACCGGCAAGAAAACCGCCAAGCCCGAAGCTGCCCCTGTTCGGAAGAACCCACCGCGCAAGATTGTGCAGTTCACGGATCTGATGCCACCACCCCAGGCACCAACGAGCACGCAACTCACCACCGGCGCTGCTGGTGGATCTGCTGGCCCAGGCGCAGGGTCAAGTGCTGGAGGTGCTGCTCGGGTACAAGGCAGCTGGCCATCATACCTGCAGTCTGTGTCCAATCAACACAGCATCTCCCTGTCAAAAGGCGAGAAACGGCTTTCCGCCTTGAAGGAATGCCAGGCCAAGGCAGTGGACGCCAAGCTCAAGGCCAAGAAGCCCATTGAGTTCTACTCGCGCGAAGCCGGTGAGGACGACATCCAGTCACAAGGGCTAACCGCGGTCGTGGACCGGGTTGGCTTTATTGACAAGGTCTGGGAAAGTGACGCCCATGGCATCGAGAAATGGAACGGCAGCGTGCTAGGCGAAGTTGACCACTACCGCGTCGACTGGAACAAGGCCGACATCGGCACTATTCCAATGACCGTCGCCTCCGACACCTGCACGCTAGCCGGGAAGCTGTTCTGCCTCCGCAAGGCCGCCGAAGCGTGGAGCAAACATACGCTGTTCTTACTCTCCTTGCTTTTCCGAGTTGCAGTCCTTCTTTCCTTCTTCTCTTCTTTTCCTCTCAGCTACTCCCCAGTCCCCGAGATTCGGGCCGAGTAGACGGGTACTCAACCGAGTTGCCGTCTTCTCGGGCCAAATCTTCCAAAAAATTTCTAACTCCTTTTCTTCTCCTTCACAGAATAGCCTCCTGAAGAGGACCAACCTGTTCCGGCGGCTGCTCTGGAATCACAGCATTGCCAAGAAACGCATCGCGACTCTTGAAGACGAACGCAAGGATGATGCCACGTTGGAGCAGGCGGCACTGGATCGCGCTCTCCAAATCTCTGAGATTGAAGGTTAGCTTTTAGCTATTCGGTTTGTGCGTTTTGTGTTTACGCCCGCTTTTGCTTTTTGCTATAACTCTGTTTACTCTGCAGGAAAATTCAAAGAACTACAGGAGCAGCATGAACACTGCCATGTCTTCTCTTCCTCTGCCGAGAGCAAAATCAAACAACTGGAAGGTGAGTTGCCAGCTACTCTGCCATTGCATCTTCCTTTACTTGGTTACTCTGCTAACCCTGCTGTTATCTCTGCATAAGAATATAAGAAGTTCCAGGAGGAGCATCTCAACTGCCTGATGCCTGCTGAGGTGCAGCAGCAGCTGGCCACCCGAGATGCAGAGCTCAAGAAGGAGCACGACGCCAAGCGCGCCGAGTTCGAAGAGATCTAGGTGAAGTTGAAAGCAGCTCTGGAGGATGCCTTGGAGACCAGGACCACAGCCAAAGCCAGAGAAAAGACGCTCGAGACGGAGATCGCGGTGCTGAAAGATCACAACTCGGAACTCATGCTCCAGCTCGCCAATGCACGCCAAATTGAGGATCGGCATATTGCTGACGAGGAGGATTGGAAGATCAAGCTGGACGCGCTGCTGGTGGATCTTAGACGTAAGTTTTCTCTTCCCTGCATTTGGCTGTTTCTCTTCTCCGCTACCTGGCTTGCTTTTCCTCTCAATCTTTCTTCTTGGTTGCATCTCTTTTCTGCCCCCATTTCTAACTTTTATCGGTTTCTTTCTAGATATCTTCCCTGATCTCCGCGCCGCAAGCACTCCTGCTTTGGCAAAGGCACAACAGCTCCGAGCTGATTCCGGGATGCCTGTCGACACCAAGTCCAGCGTCAACGACAACCTCGTGAACATCAAGTCGCAGCTTCGCCAACTCAGAGGCCTGGGCACCAGCATGGTGTCCACTGCCTACAAGCTCCATGACTTGTTCTGGCCTGATCAAGCTGCGCCAAACACCTTCAGCGCGCTTACCAAGAAGCTCGACGGCGTGAAGGCCGAGTTGAAAAAGTGGCGCGGCTCGGCAGCTCGGGCAGGAGCGGACGAACTTCTTCACTTTATCACGAGCTGGTATGAGAATCTCGATCTCGACCGGATCATTGAGATGCGCCAAGACTCCAAGTGGTCGAAGGATCCCGACTGCATTGCTCCCCAGAAGGCAGCAGCTTATGAGGTAGCCTCCTACGCGGACACCGCCACCTACATCGACGGCCTCCCCGAGCCCGATACTGAAGCTAAGGAAGAGGACGACGATGAAGATGAGGACACCGAGTCGGATGACTTGAGCTTCTTCGAAGAGGGTGCCGCGAAAGGAGATGCCGAGAAGGGAAAGGGCCAGGTTATGGAGGGATCCGAGTTGGGCACTGGCGCGGGTGCCGAGCAGGCGCAGTCCAGCGCACAAGGGGCCACTGTCACCACTGAGATGGTGATCAACCAGGCGGCACCCGAGTTGGGCTCAACTGCAGCTGCTACACCTGACGCCGCTACTCTTCTCCGGACCCAGTCCACTGCATCCACCTCGGCCACCGACCCCATCTCGGTTGCCACTGCAACTTCTGAAGCTGCCAACGCCAACCACGAGGCTGATGCTGCCGACGCCAACTTGGACAACACCGCTACCTCCAACTAGTGAAACACTGAAAAACTTATTCTCTAGAACTCTTATCAGATCCCCGGGATGCCGGGTGCAGATGTATCAAACTATTAAGTCTATGCTGCTACTCAATTTTATCTTTGTTGAAGTTCTTAGTAACTCTGGCTCGATGCCGGGTTGCGTTAATATGCAAGTCCCCGAGTTGCATTTTTTATCCGCTCTTCCTTTTTATCTCAGCTCTTACCTGCAACTTGTTGCTTTTTTGGTAGTCGAGTCACAAGAGTTCAAAGTTGGAGTTTCAAATACTCAGCCACTTAGAAAAATCATACTAACGCTGCCCACCACTTAGCCGAAAAGAAAAAAACAGTAAAAAACACTCTATTCGGTTGCCACACGCTTCCTTTCCTTTGCGATTTTTTCATGTGTTCATTGACCCTTTGGCTTGTTCTCTGGCTTGCCATGAAGCCGGGTTGCGGACAGCAGCAGAGTCGCAGAGTGTCCGGTGAGTTTAAACACACTACTTTGTATGCTTTTGAAATTCTAAGTGGTTCAACCGAATAGACAAAGTAAAACAGAGTAAACACAAGGAACAATTTGGACGAGGGCAGTCCCCAAGTTCAATTTCAGATTGCCGAATAGGAGTTTAACTCGGATAAGAGAGTACATACATAGTTTGCTCATGAGTGAAAACGTGAAGTAGAGCTACATTCCAAGGGCGCTTGGATTCCTCTCCAACTCTATCCGGCATGTTCTTCTGGGGTGGCTGTACGTCAACTAGATAATAGGCATCATTGTGCAAGGCCTTGCTCACAATGAAAGGCCCTTCCCACGGAGGGGAAAGCTTGTGCATCCCGGCTGTGCGTTGCACGAGCCTAAGCACCATGTCTCCTTCTCGGAATACCCTTGGGTTCACTTTCCGGCTGTGATAACGCCTCAACTTTTGCTGGTAAACAGCTGAACATGACAGAGTTAGCTCTCTTGCTTCTTCTAGCAGGTCAACGTCATTTTCTCGAGCTTCTCTAGCCTCTGCCTCCGTGTAGAGCGTTACACGGGGCGAGTCATGCTCTAGGTGAGTGGACAACACGGCCTTAGCTCCATAAACCAGGAAGAATGGCGTGTAGCCGGTTGACCGGTTAGGGGTAGTCCTTAGACTCCAAAACACCGCTGGCAACTCGTCTAGCCAACACCCAGGTGTTTTCAGCAGCGGCTCAATCAGCCTTGGCTTTATGCCGGATAGCACCATGCCATTTGCTCTTTCAACTTGCCCATTGGAGGCGGGATGCGCAACAGATGCAACATCTAGCCGAATACGCTTATCTCTGCAGAACCTCGCAAACACACCCTCAGCAAAGTTTGTGCCATTATCCGTGATGATGATGTGCGGGTAGCCATATCTCAGGATCACATCCTTTAGAAAACTCACAGCAGTGGCTCCATCACACTTCCGAATAGGCTTCACCTCAATCCACTTTGTGAACTTTTCAACCATGACCAAGATGTGAGTCATGTTGCCTCTAGCCGGCTTGAAATGGCCTACCATATCCAAGAACCAAACAGCAAATGGCCAAGTAATGGGAATGGTCTTCAACTCGGAAGCTGGCATATGAATCTTACTTGCAAATCTTTGGCAGCCATTGCACTTTCTCACAATACCTTCAGCCTGCTTCAAAGCAGTGAGCCAAAAGAAGCCATGCCGGATTGTTGACCAGAGCCCGAGAAGAGGCGTGATGCCCACATTCCCCTTGGTGTATCTCCACCAGAATTTCTTCTCCTTCTTCTGGCTCTACACAGCGCTGCAACACACCAGTAGGACTCCTTCTATGCAGCACATCTCTGAAGATTGTATAGCTCTTGGATCTTCTCTGAATTTGCCTCGAGGTGACCTCATCACTCGGCAAGTGCCGTCTTTTAGAAAGGATAATATGGGCAGAGCCCAACTCGGTGTCTCCCGGATGGGAAACACTGGTTCGTCCAGTTCCATTGGATCAACCACCACTTCTTCTTCTTCTGAGTTGAGGACGAGTCCCCGAGACCTTGTGCACGCTGCAAAGACCCCCTCAATGAATGCGACAGTCCCTGAGTTGGGAGGGGCAGTCCCCGAGTAAGAAGGGACAGTCCCCGGGTTGCAGGTGCCAGTCCCCGGGATGGAGACGGCAGTCCCCGGGTTCTCTTTTGCAACCTCCCAGTCAATCTCCATGGGAACAACTTCCTCACCAGGCAGAGAAGGAACAAAGATGGATTCCGAGTTGGGGGATGTCTTGACAGATGGCTTTCTCAAATGCTCCAAGGCAACCCCAGTCGGGATGTATTGCCGAGAAGACCCCAACTTGGACAGCTCATCAGCTGCCTCATTCTCTGCTCGGTGTATGTGCTTGAACTCGCACCCTTCAAAGAAACCAGTCATGGTTTGCACCAGAAACCGATATGAAGCCATGTTGGCATCTAGAGCATCCCAAGTGCCTGAAACTTGCTGCACAACCAGATCCGAGTCGCCATAGCATATAATGCGATGCACGCCAACCTCCTTGGCCACCTTCAAGCCGTGTACTACGGCCTCGTACTCTGCTACATTGTTGGATGCCTTGAAGTGGATTTGCAGCACGTACTTGAGTTGATCTCGCTTGGGTGACGTGAGCACCACGCCAGCACCAAGGCCTTCCTTCACTTTGGAGCCATCAAAATGCATCTTCCAGTAGTTGGCTACCGGAGTAGCAGGCTCATACTGCACCTCAGCCCAATCCACTAGAAAATCTGCTAGGATCTGTGACTTGATGGCTTCTCTTCTCGCGTACGAGGGAGCGTACGCGGCCAGCTCAATTGCCCACTTGGCTACTCTGCCGCTTGCCTCCTTGTTGCCCATGATGTCCGAGATGGGAGCATAACTCACCACATTGATGGGATGCTCTTGGAAATAGTGCTTCAGCTTCTTGGCGCCCAGGTACACGCCGTAAGTCATCTTCTGGTAATGCGGGTAGTTCTGCTTGGAACTGGACAGCACCTCACTGAGATAGTATACAGGCCGCTGCACAGTCTTTCCTTCCTCTTCTCTTTCCACCACAATCACAACACTGACCACTCGGTTGGTTGCAGCAATGTACAGCAGCATTGGCTCTTTGGGTAGCGGGCTAGCCAAAATGGGAGTGCTACCCAGCATGGCTTTCAACTCCTTGAATGCCACATCAGCTTGCGGTGTCCAGACAAACTTGTAACTTTTCTTCATCAAATGATACAGAGGCAAGGCCTTCTCGCCCATTCTGCCCAGGAAGCGGCTCAGAGAAGCCAAGCAACCAGTGAACTTTTGCACATCCTTCAGTGATCTCGGCAAAGACATGCTCTCTATAGCTTTTATCTTTGAAGGATTGGCCTCAATTCCCCGACTGGATACCAAGAAGCCGAGTAGCTTGCCAGCCGGGACGCCAGAGGTGCATTTAGTCGAATTCAGCTTCATCTTGTACTTGCGCAAGTTTGCAAATGTTTCCTCAATGTCACTAAGCAGAGTATGTGTTTTATTCGTTTTGATGACAATGTCATCTACGTACACCTGCACATTTTTTCCAATTTGATCATGCAAGCATTTCTGCATGCATCTCTGATAGGTAGCCCCAGCATTCCGCAACCCGAAGCACATGACACGATAGCAATAAGCCCCGTACGGGGTAATAAAGGCAGTCTTTATTTGATCAGCAGGGTTGAGAGCTATGTGATGAAAACCAGAGTAGGCATCTATGAAAGACAAAAGCTCACAACCAGCAGTGGAATCGATCACCTGATCTATGTGGGGTAGCGGAAAGGGATCCTTGGGGCAGGCCTTGTTCAGGTCGGTGTAGTCCACGCACATGCGCCATGCGGTATCCGCCTTGGGGTCCTCCTTCTTCTTCTCAACCATAACCGGGTTGGCTAGCCAATCTGGATGCAAAACCTCCATGATAAAGTTGCTTATTAGCAACTTGGTGATCTGATCACCGATAGCTTTCCTCCTCTCATCACCAAAGCGGCGCATCGCCTGCTTCACTGGCTTGGCATCATGCCGCACATGTAGCGAGTGCTCAACCAACTCCCTCGGGACACCCGGTAAATCCTCATTGGACCAGGCAAAGACGTCCCAATTCTGACGGAGGAAGTGGATGAGCTCGCTTTCCTATTTCTCTCCCAACCCGGCGCCAATGATGGCAACACGGTCTGGGAACTCAGGATCAACCTGGACCTTCTTTGTCTCCTGGGACGCCTGGAACGCAGTCCCGTACTGGGAACTCGGCATGCCAGGTGCACCACCTTGCGCTGCTTGCGCCATAGCCACCACCTCATACATCTTCTTCCTCTTGGCAGTAATGACCATGGATTCCGCCAGCTGGGAACCGGCAGAGGCACACTCCAAAGACTTCTTGTAGTCACCCGAGATGGTGATCACTCCATTGGGACCAGGGATCTTCATCTTCAAGTATGCAACATGGGTTGAGGCCATGAACTTGCTGAGAGCAGGCCTACCGAGTAGGGCATGGTATGGGCTCTGGTGGTCAACCACCTCGAATGCCAAGCTCTCAGTGCGGCAGTTCTCCCTGGTGCCGAATAGAACGTCTATCCAGACGCGGCCGATGGGAGAGCAAGACACTCCCGGCACAATGCCATGGAAAGTGGTCCTGCTGGGTAGCAACATGTTCTCGGCCATCCCGAGCTTCTCGAGTGTATCTCTGTACACAATGTTGATGCTGCTGCCGTTGTCGATTAGGACCCTGCTGAACCTGACGTTCTTATGAGTACCCAAGAAGGTGGGATCTAGCACCAAAGCATAGCTACCCGGGTTGGGCATCACCCTAGGATGATCATCCCTAGACCACGTGATCTCTTGGTTGCACCAGTGCAGGTAGTGGGGCACAGCAGGAATCACCACATTGACCTCCATGGCACGCCTGTGCAGAGACTGCTTGTCGGCAGGCTCGGAGGTGAAGATCATGTAGCTCTCGTGGTGTTCCTGGTACTGGTTGCGGTCTCCACCACCATTGTTCCTGTTGTTGTTGTTACCTTGGTTGTTGTTGTTGTTGTTGTTGTTGTTGTTGTTGTTGTTCCTGTTGTCGTTGCGGGTGTAGAAGTTGCGGTTGCGGTCGTTGTTGTTGTTGTAGTTGCGGTAGCCGTCGTTGTTGAAGTAGTGGTTGGCTCCTAAAGCCACCTGGTTCACGTTCTCTCTTCTCGGGAAAGCTGCGGGCCTGGGAGCAGGTGCCCGAGCTGGATGCACATTGGCATTCGCAGCTGGCAGAGGAGTAGGAGGGGGCAGGCCCTCATTCTTGATCTGCTCCCACCAACTGCACTGCCAAGTAGTGTGGTTGGCTGGCCTGGCCGGATGCCGAGTATGGAAACTGCAAGGCCCATCTCCCATGCTCCCGAAGATGAAGTTTGGAGCGGGATCCGAGTTGCCGCTACCCTGCTGGGGAGCATTGTACGGCTTCTTGATGCCTTGGCCCTGATTCTGGTTTTGCCCGTACTGGGCTCCAGCAGTTTTTTGCCTTTGGCTACTCCCAGCAGCCGTAGCCACAGCATTCACCTCCTCGGGATCATACCAAGTATCAATCTGGTCACCTCTGTGTTTGTTGCGGAAATCATTGCGCTTGTTGTTGTTGTAGTTCCTTCTCGGCTCAGGGAGTCCATCAGGGGCTGAGTTGGGTCGCCGAGTGCATACATGTCCGCGATCTTGATGGTCTCAGCAAGAGTACTCGGCATCTCGCGCTGCAGCTTCTTCCACAACATGCTGCCATGCCTGCAGCCCTGCGCGAACCAAGTAATGGCCTGGGCCTCATTCACACCCTCGCAGGTGTTCCTCAAGGTGCTCCACCGAGTAAGATACTCGCGGTCGGTCTCGTCTTCCCGCTGCTTGCAAGCGGACAACTGCTGCGGCCTATTCGGCCTCTTGTAGGTGCTGGTGAAGTTGCTGATGAAGGCCTCCGAGAAGTCCAGCCAGAAATTGATACTGTCCTTCGGCAGGTAGTTGAGCCAAGTCCGAGCTGGACCCTCAAGCATTTGCGGAACGTACCGCACAGCCCATCTCCGGTTGCCGCCTGCAATGTGCACGGCTGTGACATAGTCACTCAACCAGTCCTCTGGCTTGGTGCTGCCACTGTAGCACTTGGTTCCCCTGGCCAACTGGAAGTGGTTCACGGATGGCTCGTTCATGATACGAGCACCAAAGCATTCTGGGCCAGGCGGCCCCTTGTTCTCGAGTTGCGCGGATAGATTAATCCGGTCCAGCTTGTACCTCGCATCACTGGGCTCCAACATGCGGTCACCCAGACGATCAGCAACATTCCTTGGGTCAGCATAGCCGGCCAGCCCCATCTCCGAGTAGCCATCATCATACCTGTTCTCCTGCACAATAGCGGGTTGCACCACGGGGTTGGCTGCTGGCGCAGCCGCACCCGGCTTTGCAGCAGCAGGCTGCTGTGTCCTCTGCCGAGTAGGCTGAGCAGCAGGACGCCGAGAAGGCCCCGCGTTGTCTCCGCTTTGCCCCTTGCTGTGAGCTTTATGGGCTTGATAGCCTGCTCCTGCAGTAGTGTGTTTCTGACGGGACTCTCGCGGCACAGCGCGCTGTTTTGCAGCGAGAACCGGGTCGTACACCTGCATCTCTCTACCCTTCCCAGAGTGCACACTCTGGTCCCTCTCGCGACTGGGATGCGGTGATGACGCTTGGTCATGAGATCTCGCCGCACGCGAGTGCACAATCTGAGAAGCATCAGGACCCGGATTGGCTTTCCGGAACTCCTCATTCTTCCTAGCAGCCACTAACACCAGCTCGGTGAGCCTCTCCTGCTGCCTAGCGCGCGCATCGCCGGCAAGGTTTGGCAACTCAGCAGCTACAGCCTCTGCAGCTCTAAGTGTTTTGGCGGGGTGCTGTATCTGGGCCTGGTAGCGGTGTTTACAGTGGCAGACTGGCTAGGAGCCTCACCAACTATTGCCAAATCGGCGCCTAAGTTGCGACGAGTAGCGCCTACCTTACTATGCTTCCTAACAACAGGAGTAAAGCCATGGGCCTTGTTGTACTCGTTCTGGTCTAGGCTGAGCTCAAGCCTAACCTTTTCCAGCTCCAGGTGCTCAGCGAGCAGCTCCTGACGCTACCGGTCGAGCTGCGCCCTCATGGTCAAGAGCTCAATCTCGGTGGGAAGCGGCATGCCCATCCGCACGGAGGATGCTGGTATCGTCGGTGTAGTGGAAAGAGGAAGGTTGGAGTCCTTCTCGTAGGGCTTGTGGACCCTCTGGGCGCAACTTGGACCATCAAGATCCTCGATGACCCCCGCGGCAGCAGCCGCGCCCTTCCCGGCATCGATAGCCGGGCCGGCCACCATCACCTCCACGCTGTCCGCAGAGCAGCCAGTTGGCCATCCGCGGGCAGCGATCACAGCAGGAGGATCCTCCACGACCAGCACCTCCTCTGGGAACTCGCGGACGATGGCGGTGGCGATGTAGACGAGGTGCGAGCCGAAGGAGAGCACCGAGCTGCCTGCCGGCATGGGCCTCCCGCAGAAATCTCCGGCGTTGTTGGTGACGAAGTCGAAGGAGCCGAATCTGTGGACAAGGCCACAGACCACGCGCTCCCCAGTAGCAGAAACGAGTCCCGTCCGAACATGGACTCCAGCCAGCGCCGCTGTCTGCCCCACGGTGGGCGCCAACTGTCGTGGTGGGATCACGGCAGATGCCATGGGATGGCTAATTGTTGGGGCCGATGGACGCTGGAGGTGCTCGGGGAGGGATCACACGGCGAGTGCTGCGTGTGGAATGTCACAAACACTGCAAACAACAAGATCTTACCCAGGTGCAGGGCCCTCGTGTGGAGGTAACACCCCTACTCCTGCCTCTCTCTTTATATGGGTGTTTACCGAGTAGCCACAGTATAGTTCAGGCCTTCAGCCGAGTAGCCACTCTTCTCTCTAGCTCTCTCTAAGTGTTACCTCGTCTAGGTTCCAAACAAGTGAGTCGAACCTCTCACAGGAGGGGGCAGGGCACCTTATATACTGGTGCCTAGCCGAATAGAAAACAACTATAAGGTACGACTTGACGTCACAGGAGCACTGCAGAGCAGAGCACGCTTCCGGCTTCTCGCTGACGCTTGCACCGTAAGTCGTTGCGCCGTTCGGAGATGGGACTTGTCCACCCTTGTCAGTGAGATAGGGTAGGCCCCTAGCCCTGTCCTGTCCCCTCTGTCAGTGACAGGACTTGACAGGCGCCTACCGCACTATAGCCACGCCGTAGCGCGGATAATCACGCGCTCCGTAAGTTGAACCGCACGCCGTACAGACGCAGGATACGCGGGATCCTTTGTCAGAACGGCTCCATTGACTTCTGGCCCGAGTAGGAATCCACTCCCTCTACTCGGACCACTTCCTCTACTCGGAAGAACACAACTTCCCTGATTCTTCCTTCTGGCCATTGGTGTGTACGGCCGGATAGCAGTCGACCGGGTAGCAAGTACCGGGTAGCCAGCTTACTCAGTGAAACAGCTATCTTGACCTTGCCTTTAGCACTTGCCTTACCCCTACTCGGGGGTAACCCCCCGACAATCCGCCTTGTGATCCGTAGCAGGTCCGGAGGAAGAACCTGGAATGCGTCCAATGCCTAGTTGTCTCTGCGAGTGGAGGAAGAGTTTTCAAAAGGCGAAATACCTGTCTCCTTTCCAGGAAACGGGACGTCCGGATGATAGAAAAAAGAACCCGTCTAGAATTAGACGGATTCTGATGTTTTGATTTATGGGAATCATATCTCGCTGAATCTGTGCAGGTTGAACGATATGGTCCCACAAGTTGGAAGAACAGCGTCTAAGGTGTTTCGCTTCACATTGAAGCAACACTGAAAAAAATCTAACCTAGGTTCTATGCCTAAGTATCCTTCAAACAAAGCCTGGAAGCCGGCAATGTAAAGAATAGAGTTTGGAGGCAGGTTATGGGGTTGAACCCCGTAGTGTTGGAGAACTTGAAGGAAGAAGGAGGATGGCGGAAATCCCATACTTCTCAGAACCTGGGAGGCAAGGATGACTCGTTCTCCGTCTGCCGGCATAGGCTCGGTGTCGTCATTCTCCACCCGCCATTTGTCCTTGATGACGAAACCGTCATTTTCTAGGCTTTTATCAGGGCCAATGCGGTGTTGCACTGGCTCCGAGTTGCTGGAATCTTCTCCATCATATTCTTTGCCTCCGGTGGTGGCGTCGTCCCCCGCGCTTTCTCCGGCGCGGGTGGAAGTTCCCCCGTCTACCGATTTGAGGATGGGAGGAGGTGGAGGAACAGAGGAGAGAGGCGGCATAGCTCCGGCAGCAGAGGTGAGATCTCCGCCCGCTGATGCGCTCATGGGAACCTCTGGTGTGCTCATGGAGGCACTTGGGGGAGCTGTCAAATCAGAGGAAGATGTGATTTCCACCGTAGGCTCGGGATCGACCGTGTCCTCGGGCGTGCGCGAGAGGCTTCCGGTGGCCATT
Source organism: Alopecurus myosuroides (assembly GCA_028641055.1). Classification (NCBI taxonomy): domain Eukaryota; kingdom Viridiplantae; phylum Streptophyta; class Magnoliopsida; order Poales; family Poaceae; genus Alopecurus; species Alopecurus myosuroides. The sequence continues at coordinate 339,916,822 of CM054062.1, forward strand.
TCTTTGTGGAGAAACCGTAGGTTAGAACTCCGGCCGCTGATGTTTGGACTCCGACGAGGTTCCAGCTCTTCGCTTCTCTCGGAAACGGAAGTGTGCAAGTGCTCTGTGGGGTGCTCGCGTGAATCGTGTGGAAGGGGAAGAATGAACGGAACGTCCGAGGCAGGCTATTTATAGCCGTTTCCCCGAGATTCGTCCCAACGGCTAATTTAGCCGTTGGATGATTGGCGTGTATCACGCAGTAAAATCCGGATATGAGGAGACGGGATGATAATGTCTATCTCCTCGTTTCTCGAGCAAAATCTGTCAGTGATACTTTTTCAGTCTTTGACTGAAACCAAACGTCCGTGATGTAAGCGTGATTTTTTTGACCACATCACAGGTTCCTTCTCTGCGAAGATTCGTGGAAGGAATGCCGGATTTCGGAAATCCGAGTTTGGCATAAGAATTTTCAATGAAAGAAGATTCAAGACTAAAACGCGGACTTTCTTGAAAAAGAACTACAAATTGGTGAAAGACGGCAAGATGAAGTCTTAAATCTCCATGTGGGCTACTCTCGGATATATGCCAACTAGGGGTATGTCCGGCATTGGCCAAAGTCCGGATTACCAAGGTGGCTCGCAGATATTGGAGCAAAGCCCATTGGGCGGCCCAGTAAGCTGACGCGCGTGCGGGAAGCTGGATTCTAGACGACCCGGACCACGGCCCACTACGTGGTACGACTTGGAGAAGAACCGGGATGCCTTACTTTCCAAGAATAGGATTACTTTCTGTAGTCTTCTAAGTTTCCTTCCTCTAAGCCCTAGTCCGGCTATCTATATAAAGCCGGACGGGAGTAAAAGAGAGGACAAGAGAACCGAGGTTCGGTTACCTAGAAGCCAACTCTCCGGAAAGTTCATCCTCTCCGAGTTAGCGAAACCATACACACATTGTACTTTGTATACTTCAGGCTTCAGTCCTGATTTAGTAAGATTGCAGGATTAGGAATACCGCCATAGTTGCGACGTACTAAACCTGGGTAAATCGTGTCCTTGTTTCCAGTACTTCCATGTTTCCACCCACGGTTCTACCAGTAGGCTTATGGCACCCCCGTCGATGAACCTAACTAAGAAGACTTGAGAATATCGCCATAAACTTGGCATAAGTTGGTCTCCCAAACAGAGTTTGATATGGGCTTTTGAACTTGAAAACTTTGAACGCCATCCTCTTAGTCCTGTAATTTTCAATACTGCAAATGCAACTTCAAGATGAATTCTACCAATAGGCTGCGCGGACTTACGAGGGACAATTCCATGAAAAAACAGTTGACGATTGTTGGAGCTGCTTGTCCTGCAGGATCATCCTTTTGAAAGTATCATAATAGAGTATGTTTATGCTACTCCCACCATCCATCAATACTTTATCGAGTTTGTATCCTCCAACTTATGGAGCCACGACCAAGGCGACGCTTCCTGAGTTATCAACTCTTGGAGAATGATCTGCTCGACTCCAGGTTATAGGTAGCTCTGACTTGTTTAGCCATCTGGGAACAACAGTGGCCATAGTGTTTACTGCGCGTTTATGTACCTTTCTTTCCCTTCTGCTCGAGCTGGTAGTGAACACGTGATATTGTCCATAACTAAGCCGCTTGGGATTAGCTTAAAACCGGAATTTCCTCCTTGCTGAGCCCTACCTTGGTTTGTTCCCTGGTTACCTTGACCTTGGTGACCCTGATTATGATTTCCGGGTCCTAAATTTCCGGTTCCTGGATGGCCTCCTCCCATATTTCCTGAGATACCACCTCCATTGTTCCGAGGTTCATAGTTGTTATTTCCACTAGGCTTGAAATCCTGCGTCATAAAACAGTTCTCCCAAGAGTGGTTTGCTATCTTTTCGTGTTTACTATGGCGTAGACACGATTCTTTAAAAGCTTGTTGTGCCCGCGCAAAATTGTTTGGCTGAAAATTCTTGTTCCCCTCGAAGTTGTTATTCTGGCGTTGGTTTTTATAAACTTCATTTGTGTTGGCTACCAAGTTTGAAGTGTTTTCACCGTTCTTGCGCTTGTTGTTATTTTTGTTCTCATAATTTCCATCGCTCTGGTTCGGGTTCTGGTTACCCTTGCCTCCATTTTCTTTCCTTTCCCGTACTTCTCATCGTATGAGTATGCATCCTTTGTCTTATCAGAGTCGGCATATTTGGTCATGGCATCCATCAGTTCACTCATATCTTGGACGTGTCTCTTGATGTGTCCCACTTTATGTCTCAGGGGTAAAATTTGCAGTTCCTCCCAGCGCTATGACTGATTGCTGGTCGGTAATAACGACTAACGAATGAATGATTTCCGCAACGCGTCGTGACCAGTGTTGGGAAGACTCTCCTTCCTTCTTAACACAGTTTTCCAGGTCTGTGATCGTAGTCGGGTGCTTACAGGTTCCTTGATATTTTTTTGATAAACTGATCTTTCAGTTCTTGCCAGTTGTTGATCGAGTTTGCAGGCAAGTTTTTATAGCCGGAATTTTCAGGTCCTTCCAGCATTATGCTTAAGTACCATCCGCATACAGCGTCACTCACCTCCAAAATGTCCATGGCCATCTCATAGCCTTCTATCCCGTCTGCTGATTCCATATCCGCAATATAATTCACAACTTTGCGAGGTCCTTTGAAATCAGCTAGTATCCTCTGATTTCTGATTGAGGTTCCCATACACTAAATTCCAATCCTTCGAGTTTCGGTCGCTGCCACGTTTGAAACTGGGTTTTGGACCGGAGTTTGGACTGGAGACTGAACATGATCAAGATTTCTATTCTCAGTTCCTCCCTGCCTATGTCATGTATTTATAACTCCAGGAGCATGCGGAACCACTTGCCTGGGTTGCACTGGCTGTTGTTGCCGGTTTGCATTACTTGAACCGGGTAGAACAGGTGAATGTGCATGTTAGCTCCTTGGCAACGAGTTTCTACTGTTTTATGGCGTAGAGTGAATCTTTTCCTGGTTACTGTAATTCATCTGCTGAGTTACCGCGGTTTGCGACATCTCAATCGCCCTCATAGCCTCTACCCAGCGGGTTATTGACATCAACTGGGATTGAGCTACACTGTTAGCCGCCCAGATGTTATCAATTGGGTTATTGAAGTGCCACGCGGTGTATGGAAACGCTCATGTTGCTGAGCTATGGGCTGCTGATAGACCGGATTCTGTACCGGGTTAACATACTAGGGAACCGCCGGCTGAAAACGTAAGGTTGCACTGGCGGCTGAACCGGTTGATTCGGCTGCACAAGAGGTGGAACTGGCTGTGGTATCGGCTGAACCGGGTTGGAAGGACCCGGAGTGCTTGTCAGAGTTTGAAAAAGATTCTGAAGGTTGGTCGGTCCGAGTCCAACCCAGAAGCTAGCGTTTAGTCGGGTTTGGTGATGCCTGTGCTGAATTGAAACCAGTTCCCTCTGTCTGAAACTCAGATGAAGTCCCTCCGCGTATAATCGTATTGCTTCCTCCATAACGTCTGAGCGTGCTTTATTTATGCAGGTTACCTTAGTTTGAATCTCCTAACGAGCGCGAGTCAGTTCATCTCGGAGTCTTGCAATATCTGCATTACGCTGAGCCAAGTTCTCTTGTGTAATTGGTGTTGCCAAGAGCTCATTCAGCGAGTACATTGTTGTCATCAATTTAGTTCTTGGTACGTACGGAGTTGGTGCTGCTGGATCAACTACTGGATCAGCTGGTTCGGATCCCGTTGGCCTCGGAGATCCATGAACCGGATTTGAGTCTAAAACAGTATTCGTAGTTAAATTTCCACTAGAATCATACCTGGGTTATGTAGGCGGGGCTGGTCCTGCCATATAGACAGTTGTATGCTGAATTGTTTCTTCAAAACTTTCCATTTCCTGTTCCAGGTTTCCCCCCAGTCGATCTTCAAAGAGCTGGTGGATAGAACCTGTTTGATCCATGTCACCGTTGTTACCGACCGAGGATTCTCCATCTGAGTGCACAATCGTCGCTTCTCTAGAAACTGAGTCTGACTCCTGATCCGGCTCCGGGCCGGTTCCTCCAACAAACCCAACGAAGACCTGGATCCCGTCGAAGGGAAATCGAAAACCCGATTCGACGAAAACAAACTCTGGTCCCCACGTATCGTCGTTGTAGTAATTTGTGTGCTGACTCTTCCTAAACTGGACAACCGCGAGCCTATCGATCCCTCGTAGGGCTCCTTCCAGAAAAAACTACGCTTCCACGAGTAGGCCCCCACGGTGGGCGCCAACAGTCGTGGGGTTGTCACAACAAGTGTCCTCATGTGAGAACTATTTTGTGAGGCTATTGCTACTGACCAAAGTATCGAAAGGCTAAGGCAGAAATGAGAGACGCGAGTTTACCCAAGTTTGGCCCCTCTATTGAAGGTAAACTTACTCCTTCTTCGTTACTATTGGAAATTCGAGGTCTCAATTACAAGGAGAGATTCTGACTTCCTATGTCACGAGAGTTATTGCTATCAACTAGAACTTGTCTTTCTACGTCAAAGGAACTCGCTTTGTATAGAAGACGAGTTCCTGGGGTTACAGCAGAATCCGGGTTATATCCGTCCTCGCAGTCCTGGCAGAATCCGGCCTTCGGGTTATCAACCGGTTTACCCTAGGATCCGGGTTAGTCCTTCCGGGCCTGGATCGCCTTCCCGGTCTCGAGCCGTCCCGTCGAGTCTTGGGTCCTTCCGGCTTGGTTACCACGCTTCGCCGGGTCATGCCGGGCCTCGGCCGGGTCTTCCTTTCGGCCCACTAGGTCTTCAAGTTTCCAGCTGGTTCTCCTTCCTCAAACCATCTTAATATAAACCGAAACATTAACTATGGATCGGTTGTGGCTAAATCCGGTTCATGGGGGAGGATTCTGAGGCACCCCCTTATCCATTCCCCCAACAGGCCTCCTCATCAATGTGACCGTTCGACTATAGAGGAGGGGCTGGGAGTCCCGGGTCATCGCCGACGACGTTCAGGTCATCGACCTCGGGTGCCATCTCTCCATTAGCGTGAAGCATCGACACAGCCGATCCAACAATTGTGGTGCTTCAAACAACATTGGATGTGCCTATGGTTTGGCCTGAATGCCTGAAGGTCTTGCACCATGACGACCACCAAGGTGAACACAAAGATCCATGATGATGACATCCTTCAAAACGGCAGAGGTTGCTCCTGTTGCGGTGCCGCGGTGGTAGCGGCGAAAGCCACCAACACCATGTATGCGTCGGTGACGCACGATGAAGCGTCGATGGTGACCATCGGCAAAGGAGACGGAGGAAAAATTCCAGGAATCTTGTATGCATCTTACGGATTGGTTTTTTCTTTGTTTCCTGTCTCCTCCTTGTTTTTTGTGGCGAATCCCGGCAGTGAAGTTCGGCCAAATTGCTGCTGATAACGTGTTGTATGACAAACTAAGAGAATGAATCGAACTCCATATATTCCATTGATCCCAATATTTATACAAGGGGAACAGACGTGAGCAAGTGTTGCGTCCGTGCAAGGGAACGGCGCGCCGGTTTCCCGGAGGGCTCCCGCAAGCACAACTATTTATGACAGGGAGTATCATTAATTACATATCAGTCGCCTTATTTATTTTCTTAAGTCTCAATCAATTCAGAAAAGTGCAACCATAGTTTAAAGAAAAGTGCAATTGCAGTTTTCTGACCAGAAAAGTGCAACCGAACAAGTCGCATTTTTCTATCCAGAAAAGTGCAATTGCACTTTTTTTTTCAATTGCGGTTGCACTTTTCTCAAGAGTGACTAGGACTTGAGAAAATGTTCCTAACATAATTAACTACTAGGATGGATTGAATCGTCTCATCACCCTAGTAGTTGGCTTTATCATCTGAGATTGTGTCTAGTCGAATAAAATGCCATGGCGTATTATTTCGAACAAATGCAAAGCATATTGCAGGAGATTCAGAAAACAAGCCGTGCAATCTATGTTGGGCAACCTGTATGGTAAACCTCCGTTGCATTGCCCACCGTGCGGGGAGGGGAGGAACGGGACCCTTGTCAAGTCCGACGCGGTTCACGTCACGTGTGTATCGGTTGGTAGGCACCGGAGCTACACATCGAATCGGATTTCCTTTCCCTCTTCCACGCAGCGCAGCTACGAGCTATATATTACCATACGTAGGCGGCGCAAACTTTTCAGATACCGTCGATTACAGCCAGCAGAACAGGAAATCGAGTTGATTTTTGATCCCATGCATGGCGCTGCCGCCGACGAGCTTGCAGCCTTCTGCCTGGGCTGACCTCCTGCCGGAGCTCCTAGGACGGGTCATCGCCCGCCTCCCATTCCCCGACGACCTTGCCCGCTTCCGTGCCGTGTGCCGTCCCTGGCACTCGGCCGTGCGTGAGCACGCCGGTCCTGATCTGCCATGGGTCATCCACTCGGATGGCACCTTAGTCACCATCTACGATAACAGTTTTCATCACCGTATTCTCTTCCCCGACAACACAACATTCATAGGCGCTGATGGCAGTTGGCTCATGCTCAACCGCACAGACGACGCCAATGGTGGAGGATGCAACTATCTTCTGCATAACCCCTTCACCAGAACTACCGTGCCGCTCCCCGGGCTAGACTCCATCATAGGGAAGGCTTCTAACCAGTTCGAGATACGCAAGGTGCTGATGAGATCCGACCAAGACGATCTCGTCGCTGTAATCACCAACGATCCGAGCTACCCAATCATCTTGTGTCGTCCTGGGAAACCCGGTGCATGGCTGCCCGAACCAGAAGAGATACAATATGCCTCTATATGCGACATCGCCTTCCACATGGATAGTCTCTATGGTATCACCATTGACGAGGAGCTTGTCGAGTTGGGTCTTGACGAGGATGATGATGGCACACCTTATGTTAAAAGTGCTGCCTGTCTTATCGAGTATATGACGAGTGATGACATGTATGAGGAAGAAGTGGATGAAGATGATGTAGAAGCATTGGACAATGAAGACGGGGAAGAAGTGGATGAAGAAGCATTTACTCTCGAGGGTGAGTTTGAGGACGACAATGAAACAGTGAGAAAACCGAGTAGCGAGGACAACCTTTTCACCAACGATCACCATGAAGACCTGTCGAGCGACGAGGATGAAGGAGATATATCAAATGGTCTAGAAGACTATGAAGATAACGAGGAAACATCAAACATCTCTTTTCACAATGACATACAGACTACTCAATGTCTCATCGAGTCCGATGGCAGGTTGCTTATGCTAAGGCGGCGAGAACACATGCCACATTCCGCCGAGAGGTATACCTTGGATGTAGAGGTCCTAGAGGCGGACTTAGCCGCACGTGAGTGGGTTCTAACGGACGTCACAGGAGCACTCTACGTGAGCGACCGTCACTCTAAATACATTTACGACGAGGAGGAGTTGGCCATTTACTTTGCGGATGAGTATGACATGATGGATCCAGAATCTGAAACCTCCGATGAAATTAACTGGAGCATGTCGATGTGGTTTTTCCCACAAGAGTTAGTAGTTTAATTAGTATAGTGACTACTGAGTACTAGATATTTTGGTTCGAGCATATACGCGCATCTTGTAGTTGTGCACTTTCTTTACGAGTTTACCTGATGCTAAAAACAACATGATGCATACATTATTGTACCAGTATTGTTGAAGTATCTATTCTATCTATTCTATCTAGTATTGTATACTAAAAGCAACACACTACGGGAGAGCACTTCTTTCCCGTGTGCTCGATTCTTTACCGTGTGCACTCCATCGGGCACACGGCATTGATTATCTTTGCCGTGTGTCGCACACGGTAAAGAAGAACACATGGTCTGCACGGCAAAGATAACTGCCACGTGGTCATTCTGTTGCGGACGAAACAGAACGGTCAGTTCTTTGCCGTGTCACACGGCAAAGATATGTCTTTTACCGTGTGCATGCACACGGCAAAGAACTGACATTGAATCCCCCAATTCTGGCCCCACAGCCATTTCTTTGCCGTGTGCATGCACACGGTAAAGAACTTTTTTTTATTTTTTCTTCCAAAATAGCTTGTTAAATTTATAATTACAATATTTAATTTTACTAGCTAAATGCCCGTGTGTTGCAACGGGAAATTAGGACATATTTACGGAAATTGAAGAAATGCTTGTTATTTTGAAAACACGCCCATTACGGTGGACCTGCACGGAAACTAATTTTTAACCATATCACAGTAAGTGCATGCCTTTTCTTAGTTTTCTCATTGATCCAACAGAAATTATAGCCGAGTTTCTTTGCCCCGGGATCTCCCCAAGATTCGCGATAACATCTTCTCTAACTCTACTTTCTAAAAGCTTTGAATATGAAAGAACAATCTAATTTGCACATTTATGCTCATTTTTCACGGCCACAATGACGCCAATTTATGTCTGCTCTCCTACCCAACCCAACCTACACATCAAAGCATACTTATTATTTGACCACCCAAAATTCCACATTACAACAATTATATATTTTACCAAGATTTGGAACATGGGATAAGTACTACAATTTTAGAGATGTTTGTGCAAGCAAAGTACTATGGATGCACACACAATCACATAAGTAGAGTTCGGAAAAGAATTGGAAACTAAGGCTTGTTTATTTAACTTAGATTGATTTCATTATTGTAATTCTGGTATAGATTGATTTCATAATATACTGACAAAAGTTCAATTCTAAATACATTGTTAATACTAATATGGTAAACTTCCGAAAAGAAAAGAAAATTATGAGAGGATTCAAAACTTATATCACTTTGAAGAGCTCATCAAGCCGTTCCATGAACTTTTACTTCTAATGAAAGCAAGGAGTCCGTGAGAACATGGGTGCAAATATGAAAAACTTTGAAAGTCTTAGCCGCACGTGGCTACATTGTTGCTAAGGGTTGAACATCATTGGTAGGCTCCTTTTATTTTCTTTCCTATATTTATTTTTCTATCCTATCAGAGCAGAAATACTATGTTTCATTAGGTATCCATCCAAATTGGTCATGTCTCACTACTATTCAAATTCATTACACATGTGGTTGGATCTTTGTATGGGCCTTGCCTCCGTCCTTTATACATGCATCTCGTTAATTTCTTATCATTCATCGTAGACCGATGTCACGTCCATTGTGCAAACTACCGTATGAACATCCATGAACTAAGTAAACATGAAGACACCACTCATGTCATGATTTGTTTTCCGTAGGCTTGACTTAGAGAGAAAGGGTACCGAGGCCTACTTCATTTACTTCACTCAATGCTAAAGTTATGTACTTTTTGTTTCATCAATAAAGCACCATGCTTCTTCACACAGACACAAAGTATTTATCTACCTTTCTTGACAACATTTTTTTGAACCAATCAATGTAGGTTTTAAGGGGAAAAGACTATTTGGAAATCAATTGAGAAGATTAGTCAAACATGCTAACCGAGTTTTACACTATATTTGTTTGAACTTCTTGAGAAAGTTGTATCTACAAATTTTCATCCTTATGAATCTACTATCGTGCAGTAAACATGCATATGGAAGGATTGAAACACCACATAAAAGAATACCAAGAAAACTGATGAGCTGAATTAGTTCATTGGGAAGGACATTGAACGGCTTGATGTAACTTCCTGGCAACGAATCATACCAATCACAATCACCAGCTATTATAGGCACCACGTTAGTCTCGCAAACCACTTTCCTCAACATCATCCATGCAAGGCAGGATGCTTGCCACGGTCCCGCACAAGGTTCTGAACACCGCACCACGATCAATTCCCTGAAAACCTTCAAGGCCGCCAAACAGGCTTGTGTGAGTAAACCCTCATACCATGCCTCTGTGCGCACATGGCCACCTGCGTGACCATAGAGGTGGCGTCCTCTACGATCCCGGTCCGCCCGTCCCTTCTGTTAAATATGTAGGTTACGAACGTATAACGTACGCCTCGTATACCCTGTACATGTATCCTGTTGTGCATATATAAACACGATCACGTGGAGGCTAAACCCCACGCAACCCTAAATCTACGGTTTCCAACTTGGTATCAGAGCGAGGTTCCCATCGCTGCCGCCGAGATGAATTCCGCCTCCTCCTCGGCGCTGCAGCTCTCCCCGCTTGGGCCCATCGTCCCCGCCACCACCGCCGGCGCCACCAGCCCTCTCATCCCCGCCCCCGTCGTTCGCCTCGAGCGGAGCAACTTCATGCTCTGGTGAGCGCTCACGCTACCGAACTTCGCCGGCGCGGGTCTCCACGGCTACCTTGACGGCACAACGGCGGCGCCCGCGAAGACCATCGTCCAAGGGACGGGTGGCGCAGCCGTCACGATCACGAACCCGGCGTATGTGACGTGGTGGACACAGGATCAACGTGTCCTTGGCCTTCTTCTCGGATCCATCACGCCGGAGATCTCTTGTCAGCTGATCGGCAAGACCACAGCTGCTGCCGTGTGGGACGCCGTCCACTCCATGTTTGGCGCTCAGAGCCGCGCCAACGTGCGGCACCTCAGGCGTCAGATTCAAGCGCTGAAGAAGCTCGACTCGTCCGCCGGCGAGTACATGAACAAAGTGAGAGTCCTGGCGGATACCATGGCTGCCGCCGGCGAGCCCCTCTCCGATGATGTGATCATCGACTACATGCTTACCTGGCTTGGCCCCGAGTTTAATCCCCTAGCGGCGTCCATGATACGAGACAACTCCGATGTATCGCTCTCCGATTTCTACTCGCACGTCCTCACCTTTGAGTCCATGCTTCGTGCTCAGCAATCGGAAGCGCACGCCGAGGACTGGTCCTCCTCGGCCAACGCCGTGTCGTGGTCTGGCTCCTTCTCCAACTACGGCCAGTCGCGCCCCTACACCGCCAACCAGCAGCAGCAAGGCCAGGGCAGCGGTGGACGTCCCTATTCTGGCGCCTACCAGCAGCAAGGCCAGGGCCACTATGGCAGCGGCCAATACGGCGGTGGCCAACACGGCAGCAGCCAATCTGGTGGTACTCAGCATGGTGGCGGCCAGCAGCACAACAGTGGCCGCAACGGTGGCAACGGACGCGCACGCCAGCGTCCACGGTGCCAGATTTGCACGCACTGGGGACATGTGGCCGGACTGTCGCAATCGCTACAGCCCCGAGTTCAAAATTCCTCACCAGCGCTCCGGGAACGCCGCCACGACATCGCCCTCGACCAGCTCCACCGACAACCCCCCACCTTGGCTCATGGATTCTGGTGCCACGGACCATCTCACCAGCCACCTCGAGCGCCTCCATGTGCATGATCGCTACGGTGGCAAGGATCAAGTGCACGTAGAAAATGGTGCAGGTTTGTCGATCCCGCACATTGGTCACTCGTCTTTAGCCGGTTCCTCTCTCCACCTGAAAAATATCCTTCATGTTCCCAACATTAGCAAAAATCTACTCTCCGTTTATCGCCTTGTTTCGGGTAATGATGTTTTCGTTGAGTTTCACCGTCACTTTTTCTGTGTCAAGGACAAAACCACGAGGAAGGTTCTTCTTCACGGTAGAAGCCAGGGTGGCCTCTACCCCATCCCGTTCCATCGCGCGTTGCCACCTCCATCACCGTGTCATGCCCTCGCCGCCTCGAAGGTCTCCTCCACACAGTGGCATCAACGCCTCGGTCATCCCGCCAATAATGTAGTTCAAGCTATTGTTAGGAAAAATAATCTTTCGTGTTCTTCTTCAGACAGTCATTTAGTGTGTGATGCATGCCAGCGCGGCAAGAGTCGTCAGTTATCTTATTCTGCGTCTTCTCGTGTTTCAACTATGCCACTTGAATTGATTCATTCTGATGTTTGGGCCCCGTGGTCTCCTCTTCTGGTGGTTTTAAATACTATGTCAGTTTTATCGACGACTACTCTCGTTTTTGCTGGATTTATCTTCTTAAACAAAAATCTGATGTTGAGCAGGTGTTTTACGCTTTTCAAGCGCATGTTGAACGCCTTTTGAGTTCTAAGATCAAGGCCGTTCAGTCCGATTGGGGTGGTGAGTATCACAAGCTCCATCGCTATTTCCAGCGCACGGGGATCTCTCACCGTGTGTCGTGCCCTCACACGTCCCAACAAAATGGTGTTGCGGAACGTAAGCATCGTCATCTCGTTGAAACAGGTCTCACACTTCTTGCTCATGCATCCCTCCCATTGCGGTTTTGGGATGAGGCCTTTCTCACGGCGTGCTACCTCATTAATCGAATGCCCACCCCCGTCATCCAACAAAACACACCCATTCACCGTCTACTACATATCCCTCCCAATTATACTTTCCTTCGCATCTTTGGTTGTGCATGTTGGCCTAGTCTCCGAAAGTATAACACGCACAAACTTGAGTTTCGCTCCAAAATGTGTGTTTTCCTAGGGTACAGTCCTATGCACAAGGGGTATAAGTGTTTGGATCGGTCTACAGGGCGCATTTATATTTCCCGTGACGTTGTTTTTGACGAGGCTGTTTTCCTCTTTGCCACACCCGGTGTCATCGTTGATGTCTCCACCCTCGAGCACTCCATCACATATCCTTCATCCGAACCGGCTACGAGTGCTCATGTGCGGAATTACGACCTCTCTTATTTGTTTACGGACACACCCCCTGCAGTTTCTCTGTCTCCGCAAGAACAGCTACTACCTCCGCCGGTCGCCCCTGCTGCCGCGTCGGTGATCGACGTGCATGTGCATGCCACGGCGCCCGAGGTCGCCTCGCCCTCGCCCGGATCGCCGCGCGCGCGGCCTGCTTCGCGCTGCCTGACTCCACTGCGCGCACATGGGCCATCCGGCCCATCTACCGACGCCATGCCCGGGCCGTGTAGCTCCTCTCCGTCGCCCGCGCGGGATTCATCTTCATCATCGCCCAACGTTTCTGGGCCGTATTCATTCGTGCAGTCCGCGTCGCCCTCTACCAGTTCGTCCCTGGTGGCGACGCCCCCGACTGCACCTGCCCCGCCTTCTGGTCACACCATGACCACGCGTCTACGTGACGGCACTCGTCGCGAGACTGTCATCACAGACGGTACCGTTCGCTATGATCCTCGACACCGCGCCTTCTTCGCCGCTCCTACCTCTCATCGGGAGGCTCTACGAGAGTCTGCATGGCGCGATGCAATGTCTGATGAGTTTGCGCTCTTCGTCAGACTAACACCTGGACGCTTGTGCCACGTCCACCCGGCGTCAACTTGGTCAGCTGCAAGTGGATTTTCAAGACCAAACATCGTCCCGATGGCTCCATTGATAAGCACAAGGCCCGGCTTGTTGCTCGTGGGTTCACCCAGCAACATGGCATTGATTATGGTGACACGTTCAACCCTGTTGTGAAGCCCGCCACTATTCGTCTGGTTCTCTCTCTGGCTGTTTCTCGTGGCTGGACGCTTCGTCAGGTTGATGTGAGCAACGCTTTCCTTCATGGTTTTCTGTCAGAGGATGTTTATATGCAGCAGCCGGCCGGATTTGAAGATTCCCAGTTTCCTACTCATGTTTGCAAACTACAGCGTGCGCTCTATGGTCTTAAGCAGTCTCCTCGTGCTTGGTACGCTCGCCTGAGCGCTCGGTTGCTTGAGTTTGGCTTCATTCCTTCCAAGGCTGACACCTCCCTATTCATTTTCTCTCACGGAGATGTTCAGCTCTATATGCTTGTCTATGTTGATGATATTGTCATTGTCGGGTCCACTTCTGCTGCGGTTGAACGTCTGGTGCATTCTCTCTCAGACAGTTTTCCTATTAAGGATCTTGGACCATTGGACTATTTTCTTGGATTAGAAGCGTCTTTCAATTCTGGGGGCCTAACTGTGACACAACGCAAGTATGCCACTGATCTTCTTCGTCGTGTCAGTATGGAGAATTCCAAGCCTACATCTACTCCACTTGATACCTCCGAGAAGCTAGCTCGTGACGATGGAACTCCACTAGGTGTTGATGATGCTTTCCGATACCGCAGTGTGGTTGGAGGTCTTCAGTATCTAACTTTTGCTCGACCTGACATCTCCTTTGCTGTAAACAAGGTGTGTCAATTTCCCTCCCAGCCGACAGAGATACACTGGGAAGCCGTGAAGCGCATATTGCGCTACGTCAAGGGCACCGTAAGCACCGGTTTGCTCTTTCGAAAGTCCTCCTTCACCGGTATCAGCATTTTTACAGATGCAGACTAGGCAGGGTGCGTTGATGATCGACGCTCTACCGGTGGTTTTGCCATCTTTGTAGGTCCGAACTTAATTTCCTGGAGTTCGAAGAAGCAACCTACTGTTTCGAGGTCAAGTACTGAGGCAGAATACAAAGCTTTGGCAAATGGTGCTGCTGAGGCCATGTGGATTGAGTCATTGCTCAAGGAACTTGGAGTTATGCAGCAGCGCACACCGATTCTGTGGTGTGATAATTTAGGGGCAACATACCTGACAGCAAACCCAGTGTTTCATGCTCGTACCAAGCATATTGAGATCGATTTCCAATTCGTGCGTGAGCGAGTAGCTGCTGGAGAACTACAAGTCAGGTTCATTTCCTCCAGTGATCAATTGGCTGATGTGTTTACTAAACCGGCCACACGACAGATGCTAGATCGATTTAGGACCAATCTAAACTTAGTTTCTAGAAGTTTAGATTGAGGGGAAGTGTTAAATATATAGGTTACGTATGTACGTCTCGTATACCCTGTACATATATCCTGTTGTGCATATACAAACACGATCACATGGAGGCTAAACCCCACGCAACCCTAAACCTACGGTTTCCAACTCCTTCATCATGAGCATCAATAGCGTATGCTTGGCGACGAGCTTAAGGCCGTCCGGTTGAGCAGGTACAACACGGCGCCGAAGAGCACTTGAGGCGTCCTTGGTGGCACGGTGCCTATCAAGGCGCCACTGAGGGCGACGAGACAGGCAAAGAGGGACCGCCTGGTGTTGACGATGGTGCGGTAGGTGTCGGCATGGTGCGCGGCCACGTACTCCTCGGCTAGCATGGCGACGTCTAGCGCAACGAGGATACCCCCAGATGACATGAGCTGCTCCCAGCTGAGATGGAGATGTTGAATAGTGTGGCGGCGGCATCATCGGCGGAGGCGGACGTGGAAGGGCAGATGAGCTGGGATGTTGTTTCTGCCGGGGCGTAATTGTCGCTGATCGATCTATGGTAGAGGCAGGATTTATATTGAGCTTTGTATCAAGGTTGGTCGCCTCTATTTATTGCTAATTGGCTAAATCATGCTCGTGTATTAACGTACGGATTCCGTGTATGCGATCTTCATGTACAGTACCACGCTTAGAGCATCTCCAGCAGATCATCTATATTTCATCATCTATATCTTCATATAGATGATCATCTAAAATGATTCCTGTATAGATATCCCCGGTTTTACAGCAGAACATCTATATTAAGGACATCTATATTCTCTCTCCTATATTTTAATATTATGTTGTAACTACCATTCATAATTTTTTCCCAACGGCTCTATTGTTCCCCAATTGCGCTGGCATCATCAATTGTTCCCCAATTGGCCTCATATCTTGTGTGCCATCCCAATTCATCTCACCAGAACCCCCGTTCAACATGTCCAGAAACGAATTGTTGCTCATCTGTGAGTTGTCCATCTACACAAAGAAAATAATCAGTGCATCTCAAAACAAACATATACACATACAACAAAATAATCAGTGCATCTGACTAGATTCCATCTATACAAGCCTCATCAACCCCCCATTCTCATATAAAAAAATAATCAATTGTTTCCCAGCCTCATCCATCTCCCGTTTGGAGTCCAAACCATGGAGCAGAGCACAAGCACACAACACACAGCACGAGCAGAGCACAAACTCTCGAAAATCCGTTGGAGGCACACAACACAAACAGAGCACGAGCCTGTCCAAACCATCGAGCAGCACAAGCAGAGCACGAGCCTGTCCAAACTCCAAACCATCGAGCAGCACAGAGCACAACCCTCTCCAATCCATCGCGCACCAGCGCACGAGCAGAGCACAGGCCGGCCGATTCCCATGCGTCTCCCGATGCATCCGCATCTCCGGCCAAGGCGCCCTCCCATCGAGCAGCAGAAGCCGGCCGAGGCCACTTCCGGTGCGCCCTCCCAGGGACGGCGGCGCCCGCATCCGGCCATGGCGCCCGCGGCCCTCCGGCATCGGGCCCTCCCAGGGACGGCGGCGCCCGCATCCGGCCATGACGCCCGCGGCCCTCTGACATCGGGCCTCCTAGGGACGGCGCTGCCCTCGGACCTCCGCCTCGGCTCGTCCGCGCCCTCGCCGCGCGCCGCCCTCGGACCAGCTCCAGCCATGGCGCCCGCCTCCAGCAGCCCAGGTCGTGGCTCCGACCTCGCCGCGCCCCTGCGCCCGCCTCGGCTCCCCCGTGCGCTGCTCGCGGACCTCCAGCCCTTGCGCTACTGCGCCCGTCGGCGGCGCCCAACGCCACGCCCTTGCGCCCGACGACCCGCGCGAGCTCGAAAAATAAATCGAACGGGAATATACGTACTTGAGCGACGAGTCGGGGGAGCGGCGCCGGCAGCTCGTCCCCTGCTGCGAGCTCCGGATGCTCGCGGGAGATTTCTTCGCTCGGAGCAGTTGCTTTGGCAGATCAGCTCTCCATCCCCCAGATATGGCTGATGGGTAGAGTTTTTTGGGGTCAGCTAAACCAAGACGACGCGATAGCTGAGCTGCTGGGACCTTTTTTTGCCGCTCGGTCAGCTATACTAGTATAGATGTCCGTTTGGACAGTCTGCTGGAGATGCTTAGATTTCCCCTAATCATGCTCGTGTATTAACTCATGGCTTATTTGGCCACGTAATTATCTGGCCGCGCTTATTATGGCTTTCCTCCGTTATGCATGTTGGATTGATTTCCGTGTAATTAACTGATGGAGTATTTAATGCACGTACAATTGATTTCCGGCTTTGCATTACATGCAATTAATTCTGTGATTAATGATGGATTCCATGGATTAGAGGATGCGGGGTGGTCGACAATAGTAGGACAGGACAGGACGTGATCGACAACACGTAACGTCCAATTAGTATATCACGTATCTAGAGTGCTAGACACTTAGATCCGTATTTCATGGCTGAGATTTAAAAGTGAATTCACGTTCAATATATAGGAAATATGTGGACGTCTAAACACGTCACGTCCGAATATTGCAACATGTTAAAGGAGTCTGATTTCTCACATGTGGCCATTCATCTCATGAGCTAGCTAGCTTAACCGGACACAGGAAAAAAAATCCCGATATATAAACGCAAACACTTGAAAGTCCATAGTTACGTCTTTCCCTATTAATAACACTTGGTTTTGATTTTATTTGATCTATTTCCTCAAACTTGCATGTACGTCCGCGGCAAGAGGCTTTGCGTGAGAAACTTCTCATGCCATTATAGCTATCTGCCTCTACTACATGTTGAATAATTAGGCATAATTTTCAAGATTAATTTCACAATATAAATCATGATAAAAGGAGCTATTAACATGTGGAACTCGAACATACTAGATGCAGTAGACAACATGAATAATAACAACACGATCTCTCTAAACATGCAAACAGTAGACATGTTAAACAGACAAATCAGGACACAGATTCCGTACCGATTGTTCGTAGTAACGTTCTTGATGACAACGTTGGCGATGACGGGTCGGAGTAGATGACGCTTGAGGCGACGGTACGCAGCACCGCCTGACTTGTTTGGCAGACGAGCCGTCATGGAAGCAATGAGCAGTCGCACGAAGCGCTTCCCAAAAACCTAATTCGCCCTCTCCCGTACAGGATCACAAAGACGACTGGTTCCGGAGACCTGCTCTCCCGTTCGCCGGTGGACGCCGACGCTCGAGATGGAGTAGACTACGGTGGCGGCGCAAGGAACGATGTGTGGCAAACCTAGATTGGTCTCGGTGTGTGTACAGCACCCACGGTGCGCGTCTTTTATAGTGCGGTTCGGAAAACCCTAACGCGTGTGACGTGGGATGCCCACGCCGCACGTCCGAGTCGGTTGCAGCACGCGATACGGGAGCGACCCGAACCGCCTCAGCTGTGACGCGTCCGTCACAACTACGAAATCGGTTTTCGAAAACAGCAAAATAAACATAAGTATTGTCTCGGCTCGAGGCTCGAGGCTCGATTCACGAAACGCGATCGCGACGTGTCGAGACGAGCGAGCGGCGGAGGAGGAGGAGGAGTGCGCGAGAGGCTCTCTTGTTCTCACTCACATACAATCTCTACAACACTCCACCTTATAAGGTGGTGTGCAACTCCTCAAACTTTCAATGTGAGACTAAACTTCCCACTCCCACCACTCACTTGTACACATGGGACATTTTGAGATTTCAGGATTTGTCTATTGGGCTACCCATATATGGGCCCAATATTTCAGCACGCACATATGGGCCAAAATTTCAGCAATCCCCCACCAGATCTCAAATGTCCATTTGAAGATTTGCCAATCCTCGCTACTTGTTTATATACCAGTGTTTCAGCAGAGACTGTTAAGTTGAACTTCCGCCTAGAGTCTTAAGCTACATCTATCAGCAACTTGAACAATGGACTATGCCTTGAATTGCAAGTTTTGTGCCAATAGACTTTACTCAAAGTCATAACTAGTACTTGGCTGCCAGTAGCCTAACCCGCGGGTAGAGCATATGCGTCATACTCCATGGTCTCTTCATGAGTTTACTAGACATCACCCAAATCTCATAGACCGCGACGTTTACCGTCGGACTCACATAGGTGTGTTCTTTCAAGAATACTTTGTAGGACAACATCTTTGCTATGAATGCCAACCTGCCTTACAGCTCTTTGAGAGTTATGCATCATCACTTAGAGAGGGTTTACCAAATACTCTCCTCAGTCAAACCACTAGATTGTTCTTCCCAGGTCCTAATTCACGGGATTTCCGATCACATAGGTTGGGTTTCCACTATGGTGTAACGCTCACGGGTCTCATACCCATCTCCCTCGATGCACTATCTATCACATTACGTGATAGTCCCTTCGTAAAGGGATCTGCCAGGTTTTTGTCTGTTTGAATATACGTAACAGTAATTACTCCGGAGTTTCTCAATTTCCTGGCAGACTTCAAACGTCTTTTGACGTGTCTTGATGACTTTACATTATCCTTAGAACTGGTCACCTTGGCAATCACCGTTTGATTGTCACAGTTCATGAGGATAGCCGGTAATGGTTTCTCAACCACCGACAAGTCCATCAAGAGCTCACGCAGTCATTCTGCCTCAACAGTGGTTGTATCTAAAGCAGTAAGTTCTGCTTCCATGGTTGACCTCGTCAATATGGTTTGTTTAGAAGACCTCCATGACACTGCGCCACCTCCAAGAAGAAATGCATATCCACTTGTGGCGTAGAGTTCATCTACATCTGAGATCCAATTGGAGTCACTATATCCCTCAAGCATAGCAGGGTGCCCTGAATAATGAATCCCATAGCTCATAGTACCATTCAGATAGCGCATGACCCTTTCAAGTGCATGCCAATGATCATTACCCGGGTTTGACATGAACCTGCTCAATTTGCTCACAGCAAAAGAGATGTCAGGCCTCGTTGCGCTCGCAAGGTACATGAGTGAACCGATTATTTGAGAGTATCTCAATTGATCTTTCGTAATCCTCTTGTTCTTTCGAAGCGTCACACTTGGATCATAAGGTGTTGGAGAAGGCTTGCTATCAATAAAGCCGAAACGGCTCAAGATCTTCTCAACATAGTGTGATTGCGTCAACGTAATCCCACTCTCATCCTTAATAAGCTTAATGTTCAAAATTACATCAGCTTCTCCCAGATCTTTCATATCAAAACACTTTGATAGAAAAGACTTGACCTCATTGATCACAATTATGCTTGTACCGAAAATCAGTATTGTCGTCAACGTACAAGCATAATATAACACTATCGCCCCCACCATGGCGATAGTATACACACCTGTCAGCCTCATTAATGAAAAAGCCCGCAGAAGTTAAAGTTATGTCGAACTTCTCATGCCATTTCTTAGGTGCTTGTTTCAGTCCATACAAAGATTTTAACAATTTGCACACATTTCTCTCTTAACCTTTCACCACAAACCCATCAGGCTGATCCATATAAATTTCCTCTTCCAACTCTTCGTTAAGGAAAGCTGTCTTTACGTCCATTTGCTGAACGATAAGACCATAAGAGGAAGCCAAGGAAAGTAGTGCACGAATGGTGGTCAGTCTAGCAACAGGTGAATAGGTGTCAAAATAATCTTCGCCTTCTCGCTGAGTGTAGCCCTTGGCTACAAGCCGTGCCTTGTACTTCTCAATAGTACCATCAGGCCTTAGCTTCTTCTTGAACACCCACTTACAGCCTACTGGCTTACAACCATAAGGTCGTTCAGATAACTCCCACGTCCCATTAGAAAGAATGGAGTCCATCTCGTTATGGACAGCTTCTTTCCAGTCATCTGCATCTGGAGATGCAAATGACTCTGCAATAGACGTAGGAGTATTGTTCACAAGGTACACAATGAAATCATCACCAAAGGATTTTTCAATCCTCTGTCTCTTACTCCGTTTAGGAGCTTCATTGTCATCTTTCTCAAGGTCTTTCTCATCATGTGGTTGTTCAGTATGATCACTAGATGTACTAGATTCCGGAATTAATTCAGAAGAAAATTTAGCAAAGCTAAGCATATCTTTCATAGGAAACATATTCTCAAAAAATGTTGCATCGCGAGATTCCATAATAGTATCAACATGCATATCAGGTACCTCGGATTTAACCACTAGAAATCTATAACCAATGCTACGCTGAGCATAACCTAGAAAGATACAGTCCACTGTTTTTGGTCTGAGTTTACGTTTCTTTGGAATTGGAACGTTGAATTTTGCCAAGCATCCCCAAGTACGCAAATAAGAAAGTGATGGTTTTCTCCCAACCCACTCCTCATAAGGGGTTTTCTCTTTATTCTTGTTAGGAACTTTATTCAGGACATGACACGAAGTCAGCAGAGCCTCCCCCCACCATGCCTTAGATAAACCAGCAGTGTCCAACATGGCATTCACCAAGTCGGTCAGCGTGCGGTTTTTCCTCTCAGCAATTCCGTTTGATTGTGGCGAGTAGGGAGGCGTCCTCTCGTGAATAATACCGTGTTCCTCACATAATTCATCAAATAATTTAGAGAAATACTCTCCACCACGATCCGACCTAAAACGCTAAATCTTTCTCTCTAATTGATTTTCAACTTCAGCCTTATAGATTTTAAAGTAGTCTAAAGCCTCATATTTAGTTTGCAACAAATAAACATAGCAGAATCTAGTAGCATCATCAATGAGTGTTATGAAATATCTCTTTCCACCTTTTGTCAACACACCATTCATCTCGCATATATCAGAATGTATGAGTTCTAGAGGTGTCAAGTGTCTCTCCTCGGCTGCCGTGTGAGGCTTTCGAGGTTGCTTAGATTGCACACAACTATGGCACTTAAAACCTTTGGCAATGGTGAAATTTGGAATTAAACTTAAACTGGATAGCCGAGACAGTAAACGAAAATTAGCATGACATAAACGAGAGTGACAAACACTAGCATCTGAATCAACATTGCCACAAATATGGTTTACTGACTTATTGCAAAAATCGGAAAGAGAAAAGCGGAACAAGCCTCCTCACTCATAGCCTTTACCAATAAATTGTCCAAATCTCGACACAACTATTTTATTGGACTCAAACACTACTTTAAACCCATCTATGCAAAGAAGAGAGCCGCTGACGAGATTCTTATTCATAGAAGGGACACGTTGCACGTTCCTCAGCTGCATGATCTTCCCCGAAGTAAACTTCAGATCTACCGTGCCAACACCACGAACAGGAGCATTGACCCATTCCCCATTAGGACGGAAGAATCCCGTGCGACCTGATAAGAAGTGAACATAGAGATGTCAGCACACACATAAATATTAGCACATGTATCAATCCACCAACATGGAGTATAGTACCGTACCCATTAGTGTTGCTAGCGGTCACCACGTTGATATTCTTGGAGCCTTTCTTCCCTTTCTTGTCTGCACGGTCTGGGCAGTCAACAGAAAAGTGGCCGAGCGCTCCACACGTAAAGCACTCGAGCCCAGCTTTGTTCAGCACCTTCTTCTTATTATTATTCTTAAAGGCAGTAGTGTTCACAGGACCATTGAACTGGGGCTTATAGTTCCCTTTGTGCTTGCTGTTATTCTTGACGTGATGATTTTTCTGCACCATATTGGCGCTAAACTGCAAATTGAAAGTAAAGTATAGGCACCTAGAGGGGGGGGGGGGTGAATAGGTGCTACGGCAAATTTTAATTTTTCTCAAATTTAGGCTTGACAAGAAAGGTAAATTCTCTAGATAGTGCAACTAGTGATGAATTTACCTATATGACAATACAAGCAATCAATGCAACAAGTACAAGTAAGGAGAGGGAGGAACGAGGTAACCGATGGAAGCACACGGAGACACGATGTATTTCTGAGTTCCTCCTTTTTAGGGGAGTACGTCTCGTTGGAGAGGTGTGAGCTCGCCACAAAGGCCTACTCAACGCCACTAAGGCTTCACCCTATTCTCCGATGAACTTCGCCACAAAGGCCTAGTTCACCTTCCACTATAGAACCCCTTTGAGGCGGGGATCAAATCCTTTACAAACAACTTGGGGCACACACCCACAACTTAATTGGGGGCTCCCAACTCTTCTTGAATCACCAACAAGAAACAAGAAGCCTAGGTTCTCCACAAGAGGAAACCCTAGGCAAGATCCCTCGAGCTAGAGAGGGGGAAATGAAGAACGGGTTGGTGAAGTTGTAGATCCGGTGGTCCTCCTTCAATCCTCAAAGAATCAACGAGTTTGGGTGGAGGAGGAGGGAGATCTTGCTAGTGGGTGAGCTCCATTAATGGTGTCTTCAATGCTGGGAAGAGCTAACCCTTGGAGAGAGAAGTGAAGCTCTATTTATAGCCTCCAAGAAAACTAGCCGTTTTTGGGCCAGATTTCGACCAGCCCGGAATGGTCCGGAATTTTCCGGACCCCCGGAATATTCCGGAGCAATCCGGATGCCAACCGAGCAATTCGCCGTTGTGGCCGGAATGGCCCCCGGAATATTCCGGATGCCAACAGAACAATTCTCCGTTGCGGCCGGAATGGCCCCGGAAAATTCCGGCTGCCGGAATCTTCCGGAATATTCCGGATAGCAACAGAGCAATTTCCCATAGTGGCCGGAATAATCCAGAACCATTCCGGATGCCCGGAATTTTCCGGCCTTTCCTTTGAAACTCTGTTAAATGCCAGAAAAGTTCCATTGATCTTCGAATTCTTCACCATTTCTTTGACACCGTATACGTGCTGATTTAAGACCAACCTTTTAACAAAATAGCACATACGGTTAGCAACTTCTTTATGTTGTTAACAAACACACAAAACAGTGAGATATCAAGAATGCACTTTCAATCTCCCCCTTTTTGGTGTTTGATGACAACATAAAGATTTCACGGGGAGAAACAATATGAACTAAAGAAATGGTGTCCAAAAAATAGACAGAGTTCTTCCTCGATGTGTGTCGTGAGACACACACTTCATAGGCTTTGCTCCCCCTACGTTTTAAACACCAAGCCGGCTAAAAAAGTTCATATAACATGCATAGATAAAAATAGACAATAAAGGTACGCATGATAATAGTAACATAACCACGGGAGGGGTGACACGAATACGTCACGAGGTTCCACACACATAGAACAAAGTTTTAAAACGAGGAAACGAAATAAAGATACCGGAGCACAAGCCTATAAGATCGAAATCAAAGGCAAAAGACTTGTGCCCCAACCCTTGCAAATCCCGTGGAAACCTAATATGGGGGACTCCTTCTCCCCCTTTGGCATCAAGACGCCAAAAAGGGACAAAGAGTCCACTAGCGCCCCAAGAGATCACTCCATGAAGTCATCTTCTCCATGCCCTTCCTCATCATCGCCTTCTTCCTCATCACCGCGTCCTCCAAGCCCAGCAGGATCGAAGTCATCATCATCATTGGAAAGCTCCTCCTCATCAACATCTGCCGGTGGGACCCCGAAGTAGAAGTCATCATCATGGATCTCGGGCATCTCAATGGGGACAAGATCAGCAGCAGCAAGTGAAGTGGGATCAGCAGGCACATCAAAACCAGCAAGCCTACGGTCGGCGTTCTGAATACGCCGAGTCTCCTTGGCCAACTCACGCGCCTCATGGGCAATGGCCCTAGTGTCCTTGCACATGTTGAACATAGCCTTGAAAAACTTTGCAATTCCACTAGAGGGACGCTCAGGAATGCCACTTGAGGAAGCAGAAGGAGTGGCCGAGGGGGACTTGGACTTCCCTTTGGCAAACTCCGGAATCTCATCACCATTGATCAACCGAGGAGCCATCTTCTTGCACTTGATCACATCATAGTTTTCCATGATTTCAACCCCTACCTTGGAATTGATGAACTTCTGAATGAGTGGGCCATAAGCGGGCTTCCTCTTCTCCATGACCCCTAGACAAATCTCCCGGTAGATGAAATCCATCACGTCAATCTTCCTTTGGTTTTTAGGCCTTGTGAGGAACATGAGGTTCACCATGAAGGCCCTGATAGCTGAGAAGTCACCGGCCTTGATCACAATGGAGGCACGGAAGATCTTGGAGAGCAAGTTGTAGTAGGGGTACATGTTGGAGTTGAAAGGCTTAGTCTTGCCTTTAGCATTGGGAGGATAGCAGAAATCCAGACTGGAGATATCATACTCAGGGGCATCATGAATTCTGTAACCGTGATCAGCATAGGTGGCAGTCCAGGTGTAGCCCAAAGCCTCAGCAAACTCAGTCAAATTGCTGGTGATCTTCTCCTCTCCACACATCCAAGTCATGGAGCGTGTGGCATCACCCTTAGCATGGAGTGTGCAGTAGAACTGAGCAACCAACTCTGGGCAGTACTCACTCTCAGTGTTGTCAAACAGAGGCATCATGCCAAACTTCTCCAAACAGGCATGCACATGGCGGAGCTCAGAGTTTTTGTACCTATTGTAGACGTCCATGTCCACTTGAGCTTGCACACAAGTAAGAGGCTGCTGAGTAGAATAGAACTCATCCCAACACTTGAGCTGCAGATTTGTCCAGAACCGAGGATCCTCACAGGTGGAATCAGGGAAACGGTAAGGATTCTTCCGCTTGATATACTTCCACTGAGGGATGGAGCAGGCTTTCAGATCAATCTCAGGAACTGATTCAGTGTGAGCATCCTCACGAGTCTCATGAAAGGAGGAGGAACGACCAGCCCGTCCTCTGACCGGACGAGCACCCCTTGAAACAGATTGCTTCCTTTTCAGACCAGTACGAGCTCCAGGACCTGCGAATGGAGGATACAGGAGTAACAAAGATAAGTGCATATGCCATACGGGACAAAAGGAACTCCAAAAGGTTAGGTGTAGTGCAAAAAACTCGAATTCCTGGCAGCATCCGGAAAATTCCGGAGAGATCCGGAATATTCCGGCTGGGCCGGAATGGTCCGGAATATTCCGGCTGAGCCGGAAATTTTCGGAGCAATTCCGGGCTCCTCGGTTTGATTCGAGGAACTGCCTAAGACTTCGAATTTTTTTTTGTCTCACAACTACACCAAACATCTAGGAATACCAGAGAGGATGCGCCTAGAATAGATCTACGTGCTGGAAAAGTGGGAAGGTCACAAACGAAGATTTGGATCTAAGTCTAGATGTAGATTGGTGAGACTAGATCAAGAGAAAGCATGGCATCTAGGTAGTGAATGGCAAGATAAACACATTGATAGAACTTGGAACTAGATCAAACCCTAATGAGATTGCATCTAGAGCCAAAATCAACCAATCAAAACGAAAAATAAGAGATGCCAATCAACATACCGTCCATGGGGATGTCCTTGTCCAAGGGAGGGATCCAACAATCCTCCCTAGGGGCAACGGGGACGAAATCGACGAAAGGGGGCGGCTAGGGCACGGGAGGAGTGAAAGAAGTGGAGGAAAAACTTCCTCCCGTGCGTGCGGGGTATTTATAGACGAAAACTGCCCATCCGGAATGGCCCGGAAAATTCCGGAGGTCCGGAATATTCCGGGGCAATCCGGTTATCCGGAATGATCCGGAAAATTCCGGATGGTCGGAATTTTCCGGCAGGAGCAACAATCAGCTCCAAAAATTTCGGGGGGGGGGGGGCAAGTTTTGAAAGGCAAGGAATGATGTGTGATGTGTGGAGTATGGCATATGCATAGATGAACATTGGAGAGGATAAATAGAGCAAAACACAAGGGTTAGGTTTCCTAGTCTTACTTCTCGGAAAAGAACCAAATAAGATCGAAATAGCAACGAGAAGTAGTATTCGGAGAAGAAACACCGTAACCATAAGATATTCAACTAAGAACCAACTCTCCACGTGGGAAGAGGTTGGTGGCCTAAACCACCATGTAAGAGTTCATGGTATGCAACCGCGAAGATATATCTTGGGGGCATTGCCAAAACTCAACATTGAAGCTCACAATTCAACATTAGAAAAAGAGAGATCACAATGAATTTTTGCTATGGGCATAATGGGGGGAGGGAGAACCCAATGTGTTAGGATAACACTCCCCCTATGTCCATGCCTACATCTAAACTCGAACACGTTTCATCTATAGGGGTGTGTGCAAGATAGTCAAGTCAAGCTCCTTGAATCAATCACATTTAGCTCATTCCTCAAGAACAAGAACCTTGCATCATCAAGTGGCTTCGTGAAAATATCCGCAAGATTGTCCTTGGTGGGCACATAACCTAGTGCAATGTCTCCTCTCGCCACGTCATCACGGATGAAGTGGTGGCGAATCTCAATGTGCTTCGTCCTTGTGTGTTGCACCGGATTGTATGCAATCTTGATAGCACTTTCATTGTCACATAGGATAGGTACTTTGTCCAAATGAACTCCATATTCCTTGAGAGTTTGCCTCATCCATAGCAATTGAGTGCATGCACTTGCGGCGGCAACATATTCGGCTTCGGCGGTGGAGAGAGAAATGCAATTTTGTTTCTTCGAGGACCAACTTACAAGGGACCTACCAAGAAATTGGCAAGCCCCGGAAGTTGACTTCCTATCATCTTGATCACCCGCCCAATCGGAATCAGTATATCCATTGAGAGAAAATTGTGCCCCCTTTGGGTACCACAAACCAAATCTTGAGGTATGAACCAAATAACGAAAGATCCTCTGAACCGCCATTAGATGGCAATCCTTAGGAGCCGCTTGATACCTTGCACACACACCTACACTCAAAACGATATCGGGCCTAGATGCACAAAGATAGAGCAAAGAACCAATCATAGAACGATAGAGCTTTTGGTCCACATCCTTACTCCCTTTTGGATTACGAGAGAGATGACACTTGACTTGCATAGGAGATGTCTTGATCTTAGCATCTTGGAAGTTAAACCTCTTGATCATATGTTGGGTATACTTGGCTTGAGAAATGAAAGTCCCACGAGCCAATTGCTTGATCTCAAAGCCAAGGAAGAATTTAAGCTCACCCATCATAGACATCTCGAACCTGTCAGTCATAAGCTTAGAGAACTCATTATTGAAAGCTTGGTTAGTTGAGCCAAAGATGATATCGTCCACATAGAGTTGGCATATGAAAAGCTCTCCCTTTACTCTCTTGGTGAAGAGAGTGGGGTCAATCTTCTCAACTTCAAAACCACGATCATCTAACAACTCCCTAAGGTGCTCATACCAAGCACGAGGTGCTTGTTTGAGACCATAGAGAGCCTTGTCAAGTTTGTAAACGTGGTTGGGAAAGTTGAGATTCTCGAACCCCGGAGGTTGCTTAACATATACCTCCTCTTTTAGTGGACCATTCAAGAAAGCACTTTTCACATCCATTTGTTGCAATTTGAAATTGTGTGAGGATGCATAAGCAAGGAGGATACGGATGGACTCAAGGCGAGCCACGGGCGCGTAGGTTTCATCAAAGTCAATGCCTTCAACTTGGGTGTAACCTTGAGCGACCAATCTTGCCTTGTTCCTAATGACAATGCCATTCTCATCTTGCTTGTTCTTGAAAATCCACTTGGTGCCAATAACATTGTGGCAATCCTTGGGTTTCTCAACCAATCTCCAAACTTTGTTGCGCTCAAAGTTATTGAGCTCATCATGCATAGCTTCCACCCAATCGGAGTCCTCAAGAGCTTCATACACTTTCTTAGGCTCCACCATAGAGATATGAGCTTGATGCTCACAAAAATGAGCCAATTGCCTTCTAGTGGATCTTCTAGTTTGAACATCCTCCAAGACCTTGTCATCTTGGGCAACAATTAGCTTCAAAGCTCTTCTTATCCTTTTGATGCGACGGGCTTCGATCTCCTCATTATTGCGAGGAGGAAACACTTGATCATCTTGATCATTTGGGTCCCCATCTTGACCATTATGGCCTTGATCATCAACATCATCATCAACAATATCTTCAATACTAGCTTCAACTTGAGAAGAGGATGACGAGGATGATTGATCTTGGCCTTGATCTTGACTCGCATTAGTGAGAGGAGTGGGTACGACTTGCGGAGTCACTTGATCAACGAGAGGAGGGTCTTGAATATGTTCTCGGTTAGGTGTAGTAGGTGGCTCCTTGGCTTGATCTTCAAATATAGAGGAGGGCTCCACTTGGGTAGAACATAGTCCTTCTCGAGTCGCCATAAGGTGTCCCTCGATGGGGCGGAAGAATCCCACACCCATCCTTCCTATGGCTTCTTGAGGCATTTCAACATCTACATTTGAAACATGAAATTGCGCCACTTGGGAGCCGTCATTTTCCTCGAAAACCACACTACAAGATTCTATGACAATCCGTGAGGCTTTGTCATAGACTCTATAAGTGTGGGATTCGGCACCGTAACCAACAAAAATACCCTCAATAGTTTTGGATTGAAATTTCGACAACCTAATACCCTTGATCAAATAAAAGCACTTACAACCGAATACACGGAAGTAGGATACGTTGGGCTTGTTGCCGGTGAGGATCTCATATGGGGTCTTGCACAAGCCTTTGCGGATGTAGAGGCGGTTGGAGGAGTGGCATGCGGTGGATACGGCCTCGGCCCATAAATATTGGGGAGAAGAGTACTCCACCAACATGGTCCTTGCCATATCCAAGAGAGTGCGATTCTTCCTTTCGGCAACACCATTTTGTTGAGGAGTGTAAGTGGCGGAGTATTGGTGACGAATGCCTTCTTCACTAAGAAATTCATTCAATGTATAGTTCTTGAACTCCGATCCATTATCACTCCTAATAGCCATGATTTGCACATTGTGTTGACGTTGCACTTCGTTGGAGAAGTCGATGATGGTTTGTTGAGTCTCACTCTTGCACTTGAAGAAATAAACCCAAGTGTATCTTGAATAATCATCGACAATCACCAAGCAATACTTCTTGCCGCCAAGACTTGCCTCGGGCACGGCACCGAAGAGATCAACATGGAGAAGCTCCAAGATCCTCTTTGATGAGATAATAGTCTTGGCCTTGTGCACAATGTCATGCATCTTCCCTTCAACACACGACCTACAAACGCGATCCTTTGCAAAGGAAACATTTTCTTTTAGTCCAACAATAAGGCCACTTTTGTGAAGACTTTGCAAAGTTCTCATGTTGACATGGGATAGCCGGCGATGCCATAACCATCCCAAATCCGCCTTCCCGAAAAGACACATTGCTTGAGTGTTGGTTGACTTAGAAAAGTCTACCACATACAACTCATTTTCAACATGTCCCACGTGAGCGACGTCAAGAGTCTTGCTCCTCAAAAGGACCACAATATCACCATCAAAGAAGACGGAGAACCCCATCTTACTAAGAGAGCGGACGGAAAGTAAATTGTAACCAAGGGATTCGACAAGCATGACGTTCACGATAGTGATATCGGGAGCCACCACAACCTTGCCAAACCCGGATACCTTAGACTTGGACGAGTCCCCATAAGTGACGGTTGCTTGGATGTCATTTGGTCGCAACTCCGTCACAAGTTCTTTGCTTCCGGTCATATGATTAGTGCATCCACTATCAAGAATCCATTTAGTCCCACCGGAAGCATAGTCCTGCAAGAGATCATTGACTAGAGTTAGGACCCGAGTTGGGTCCCTTCATGTTAGCAACAAGGGTCTTTGGAACCCATATAGTGTAGTCAATAAACCCATCAATTGGACCAACATATTTAGCTTGCACAACACCATAATAATCAACATATAAGAAATGGTGTGGGTTGTTAGTTCCCGCGGAGGAGCTACGAGTAGTGTTGTCCCTAATGACAATACCACCCGAAGCACCATGTTTGTTCTTCTTCTTGTTCTTCTTCTTCTTGTTCCTTTTCTTGGCTACATAGCCAAGACCTTGCTTACCCACTTGTTGCCTTGGAGCACTCAATTGTGGTCTAGAAATGATCGCATTAGAGCTTGGGGCAACCACTTGTGGGGTGGCAAGCACCACCTTTTCAACTTGAGTGCTCTTGCCCTTGAGCCTTGCTAGCTCATCCTTCAACCTAGCATTTTCTTCAATAACATTTGCATGATCACAAGAAGTAGTAGAAGTGCTAGGATGGTTAGATTGAGTAAGTTGAGTTTGAAGTTGTTCATGCAACTCTTTGAGGGATGAGTGTTGCCTTTCCAAAGCTTTGTGAGCAATGGTTAGCTTTTCAAACTCCTCGGTTAGTTTACCATGACCAACCCCAAACTCTACTTTATCCTTTTTAGCCTTTCTATATTTAGCAATAGCAAGATCACGTTCCTTAATGATTTTAGAGACAAGTTCATTATGAGTGGTTTCAATAGTTTCAAGTTCATCCTCTAGAGAAACTCTACCATCATGCTCTTCTTCAAGAGTCATTGAGAGAGATGCAATTTCATCCGCATCCCTTCTCTCAATCTCACCTTTCTTCTCAAGGGCCTCTTGGGCCTCTCCCAATTGCCTCATGAGATGCTCAAAGTACTTCTTGGTCTCCCCTTGCATGTTAGACATAAAACGGTCCAAGGAGGCTCTTTCCTCTTCTTCTCTAAGACAAGCAATATGTTCTAGTTCACTAGGGGTCTTAGAGTTAGGAGAAGATGATACCTCCGTGGCCTTAGCCATGAAGCACTTGGCATCGCGTTGAGGAAGATTTTCATTGGGGGATTCAAAGAGAGATGACGAAGATGGAGTGGAAGCAATAGCTAGAGCGGCCACTTCACTTGTGGTTTCTTCTTCTTCATCACTCCCGGAATCATACTCCTCTTGAGTCAAGAGCACAAACTTGGTAGGGGTCTTCTTGTTTAAAGGTTTCTTCTTGAAATGCGGTTTCTTGTATTCAACCTTGGACTTGTCCTTGCGGATGAGCTTGCCGCTATGGTTCTCTCTATTCTCATAGGGGCACTCCACAATGAAGTGGTACTTGTCTTGGCAATTGAAGCAAGATCTCACTTTTTGAGCCCCATCATTACCATAGCGAGACTTGGTCTTCTCCTCAACAAACTTCTTGCCTTTTGGGGGATTGTTCCAAAACTTTTGCACGGTGAGAGCTATTAGATCCTTTAGGACGGGATCATATTCTTGTTCCTTCAATGGAGGCAATGCTTCTTCACCATCTTCATCATTCTCAACTTCTCTTGCCAACACCTTGGCCTTCAAAGCAACGGAAGCTCCTTGATGCATCCCAATGGCCCTAGCACGGTTGTCAAGAGCATTCTTGGTTTGCACTTTGTAGGAGCTCAATTCTTGCATGACTTGGGTGGAGGTCATGGTGGAGAAATCATGTCTCCCTTGAATGCTCTTCATATCCGTGCCCTCAAAAGGCATCACGGCAATTATGAACTTCCTCTTGATCCAAGCATCATCAATATGTGTTGCACCCGCATTAGAGAAAGCGGTGGCAAGAGATTTGAGCCTCCGATACATGTCAACGTGATCTTCTCCATCACGCATGAAAAATCCTTCGGCCTCATTGGTCAAGGTGTCATAGCGATTTCTTTGCATGCTTTCATTTCCAACAAACATGAGGACAAGTGCATCCCATGTCTCTTTGGCGGTGGAGAAGTGTTGAAGGTGTGGCATGTGATTGGGGCCCACGGCTTGATGAAGGATGGATAAAGCGGTGTAATTGAGTTGGCAATCTACAACCTCTCTTCTTGTGAGATTCTTGGGATCATATGGCTTGTATCCATCACGAGTGATTCTCCAAAGATCTATACAAGAAGAGTTCAAGTGAGTCTCCATGTAGTATTGCCATTCACGAAAAGAATATGCATCAATTTTAGGTGGATCTCCCCTAGGAATTATATGAGGAAAAGGGATGGGAGGATCGGGAGAATATTGGCCTTCAACGGCATGATATCCTTCCTTTCCACTCGCACCCTTCTTAGCGGATTGTTCGGCGGAAGCAATTTTAAGTGGTTCACCATCAACCCCTTTCTTGGCACCCTCCGTTTCCGGAGGGGATGAGTCGACCACCTCCGGTTCCTTGGCTTTGAGGAGTGTTGTCATGAGTAGACGCAACTCCTCAAATTTAGTGTCTATGGATGAGGTCAATGATTCTCTCAAAGCATTGAGATCATTCATGGACACATTTCCTTCGGACGGAGCGTCATCTACCTCATCACCCATACTTAAACTCTTAGGCGGTTAAGCCCGATAGAAGAGCCGAGGCTCTGATACCAATTGAAAGTAAAGTATAGGCACCTAGAGGGGGGGGGTGAATAGGTGCTACGGCAAATTTTAATTTTTCTCAAATTTAGGCTTGACAAGAAAGGTAAATTCTCTAGATAGTGCAACTAGTGATGAATTTACCTATATGACAATACAAGCAATCAATGCAACAAGTACAAGTAAGTAAGGAGAGGGAGGAACGAGGTAACCGATGGAAGCACACGGAGACACGATGTATTTCCGAGTTCCTCCTTTTTAGGGGAGTACGTCTCGTTGGAGAGGTGTGAGCTCGCCACAAAGGCCTACTCAACGCCACTAAGGCTTCACCCTATTCTCCGATGAACTTCGCCACAAAGGCCTAGTTCACCTTCCACTATAGAACCCCTTTGAGGCGGGGATCAAATCCTTTGCAAACAACTTGGGGCACACACCCACAACTTAATTGGGGGCTCCCAACTCTTCTTGAATCACCAACAAGAAACAAGAAGCCTAGGTTCTCCACAAGAGGAAACCCTAGGCAAGATCCCTCGAGCTAGAGAGGGGGAAATGAAGAACGGGTTGGTGAAGATGTAGATCCGGTGGTCCTCCTTCAATCCTCAAAGAATCAACGAGTTTGGGTGGAGGAGGAGGGAGATCTTGCTAGTGGGTGAGCTCCATTAATGGTGTCTTCAATGCTGGGAAGAGCTAACCCTTGGAGAGAGAAGTGAAGCTCTATTTATAGCCTCCAAGAAAACTAGCCGTTTTTGGGCCAGATTTCGACCAGCCCGGAATGGTCCGGAATTTTCCGGACCCCCGGAATATTCCGGAGCAATCCGGATGCCAACCGAGCAATTCGCCGTTGTGGCCGGAATGGCCCCCGGAATATTCCGGATGCCAACAGAACAATTCTCCGTTGCGGTCGGAATGGCCCCGGAAAATTCCGGCTGCCGGAATCTTCCGGAATATTCCGGATAGCAACAGAGCAATTTCCCATAGTGGCCGGAATAATCCGGAACCATTCCGGATGCCCGGAATTTTCCGGCCTTTCCTTTGAAACTCTGTTAAAGGCCAGAAAAGTTCCATTGATCTTCGAATTCTTCACCATTTCTTTGACACCGTATACGTGCTGATTTAAGACCAACCTTTTAACAAAATAGCACATACGGTTAGCAACTTCTTTATGTTGTTAACAAACACACAAAACAGTGAGATATCAAGAATGCACTTTCACAAATCACCACCTCTCTCAGTTGTGTCTTTTGCCCGAGCTTTCTCCTCAACATCAAGAGACGCTATCGTGTTTTCAACCGATATCTCCTGTCTCTTATGTTTGAGAGATGTGGCAAAATTCCTCCATGAAGAAGGCAGCTTTGCAATAATGCATCCAGCCATAAACTTATCAGGAATCACACACTTGAGAAGATCAAGCTCCTTCGCAATGCACTGTATCTCATGAGCCCGTTCGACTACAGAACGGTTATTCACCATCTTATAGTCGTTAAAGCTCTCCATGATATACAGCTCACTGCCAGCATCGGACGCACCGAATTTAGTATTCAGTGCATCCCAGAGCTCCTTAGCGTCTTCGATGTGCATATACACATCGCACAGACGTCCCTCTAGGACACTCAGAATACAACCTCTGAAATTATTATTGGCTTCCTTGAACTTATTCTGAACCTCGTCAGAAGCTCCTTCAGGAAGGCCATTCATAATAATGTCCCACACTTTCATGGACTGGAGCCACAGTTGGCTTCTCAGTTGCCATCTCTTAAAGGTGGTACCATTGAACCTTTCCGGTTTCATTGAATCACTTAAGTGGGCCATAGTCAGTTCAGGAAATTGCCTACAATTAGGTTTTTGGATTTTTGAATAATTAGACATAATTTCCACGATTAATTCCAGAATATAAATCATGACAAAAGCAGCTATTAACATGTGGAACTCGAACATACTAGATGCAGCAGACAACATGAATAATAGCAACACGATCTCTCTAAACATGCAAACAGTAGACATGTTAAACAGACAGATCATGACACAGATTCCGTACCGATCGTTTGTAGTAACGTTGTTGATGACAACGTTGGCGATGACGGGTCGGAGTAGATGACGCTTGAGGCGACGGTACGCAGCACAACCTGACTTGTATGGCAGACGAGCCGTCGTGGAAGCAGCGAGCAGTCGCGCGAAGCGCTTCCCAAAAACCTAATTCGCCCTCTCCCGTACAGGATCACAAAGGCTACTGGTTCCGGAGACCTGCTCTCCCGTTCGCCGGTGGACGCCGGCGCTCGGGATGGAGTAGACTACGGTGGCGGCGCAAGGAACGATGTGTGGCAAACCTAGATCGGTCTCGGTGTGTGTACAGCACCCATGGTGCGCGTCTTTTATAGTGTGGTTCGGAAAACCCTAACGCGTGTGACGTGAGAGGCCCACGCTGCACGTCCGAGTCGGTTGCAGCACGCGATACGGGAGCGACCCGAACCGCCTCAGCTGTGACGCGTCCGTCACAACTACGAAATCGGTTTTCCAAAACAGCAAAATAAACATAAGTATTGTATCGGCTCGAGGCTCGATTCACGAAACGCGATCGCGACGTGTCGAGACGAGCGAGCGGCGGAGGAGGAGGAGGAGTGCGCGAGCGGCTCTCTTGTTCTCACTCACATACAATCCCTACAACACTCCACCTTATAAGGTGGTGTGCAACTCCTCAAACTTCCAATGTGGGACTAAATTTCCCAATCCCACCACTCACTTGTACACATGGGCCATTTTGAGATTTCAGGATTTGTCTATTGGGTTACCCATATATGGGCCCAATATTTCAGCACACACATATGGGCCAAAATTTCAGCACTACATACTCCCTCCGTTCAACAATAGATGACTTCCACATATCTATTGTTGAACGGAGGGAGTAGAATCGTCAAATCTGCATGTTGTTGTTCATCTCCCGTGTCGACGAACACATAAACTGGATAAGGGGCACACCAATCATGTCAAGAAAACAAATCCGCCAGACTATAGGAGCAGTTCTTTCCAACTGACTAGGTCAACCACGAGCGATTTATTTGGTAAATTTTGCTACATGGGGCACAGAATTTATATGGATTTCCGTAAGTTCAAGATCCATGTTTGGCACAGCAGCCGTACATAGGAAATTCAGGAAGACAACATGTCATAAGTTCTGAAAAATATACGGGTACCACACTTAATTGTGGGTTGTTGTTTGATGATCGAAGTATTTTGATGAAAGGAAACTAAACTAGCACTAGCTGTGTCCGGTAGAAGTTAAAAAAAAGGACCAATTGTCGATTCATTTAATCCATGAAATATTACTACCGTTTAATATGTCGCGGGCTCCATTTCTTGTTCTGATGTGAAAAAACAAGCCTCATGCCATTAAAGTTCCAAGTGATTTGTCAAGATATATCTCCAACCTAGCTGCGCTCCGTTAGAAGGGAAAAAAAGGAAAATCGTACTGACGCTCCTGCGTAAGGCTGGTCACAATGGGGAGTAACATAAGGTAGGAACCTGCACACCTTTCTAGACTATGTTCCTACCTCCACAATGGGGTATGTAGTGTCATGCAACAATGCATTTATTAGGCTATAGACTCATTGTTTCTTGGAGTGTGTGATGTTCTGGTAACTTAGCTAGTTTCCATAAGCACCCCTCTCTTCATTAAATACGTGCCACATAAGCAAAATTGTATTGGAGTGTGTGATGTTACTTCTAACTTCCTCCCCATTCTAAGACTAGCCATAGTGGTGGTATCATAGATAGTATCATGCAACTTGGACCCACAAAAAAGCTGATGTGGCAGGTAATTAATGAGGAGAGAGATGGTTAGAGTAACATAGGTAGATACCGTATCATGACACGTAAAACGAGAAAATTTAGTTGCATGTAAATCTTGTACACATATTTGCATTGAGATTCTACAAAACAATAAATAGCATGATATTATGATACTACTATAAGATACTATGCATTATAGAGGTAGTATCATATACTAGTATCATATGCATGATACTTGTGTATGTTACTCCCCACTATGACTAGTCTAAGCAGCCTAAATTAGTTCATATAGGCACGTAGCAGTAATAAATTTGCATGTAGCCATTAATAGTAATCGTGTTTACGTACTGCCACTTCGTATTCTGTCATGGACGTTCGCCATGCAAGATGCCATGTGCCATGTTGGACACGTGCATGTGAAATTCCTCGGACGAAGAAACACATTCATCTTGTAACTTTTAAGTATCGCTAAATACTCCAGCCGTTTAGTCTTAACTATGATATTGCTCCGTCAAAATAATCATAATTTTCTTTTGTTGCTGGCTGCATCTCAATGGCAGGTGCATGATTTTTCCCGAAGATGATGTATATTGACTCACATAGACTCAAATACGATGTGTATAAAGAGCGCAACATGCATTGGATGAACATACCAATGTAATGTTAACCTTTTAGCACCAGAGAGACTAATTATGACCTCAAATGTCGCTGTTAGGGTTCTATGTACTGATCTGGTCTCTGAGTTTTTTCACTTATCATCAAATAATATTAGTCATTATTAAAATCATGTAAAATGGTGATAATAATTTCGTATGCATTCGTGCCCTCTATATAGGACAAAAATTATATGGATTGGATTTATGTCTTAGTGTTATCTCTTACAATTAATGTTTGCATCTCTTAGTGTCGTAACCCATTCATAAATTTGTACTTGAACAATTCATTCTCCGCGTCACTTATTCCAGATCGGAGGGAGTATTTGACATTTTCTCAATAACAAAACACACATGTCCTCTTATTATGCTTCTTGCATACATGTGATGTCTGACACCTTTTTTATATATATATATTTGACAAACAACACACATGGGTGTTTTGCATGACATGTTGATCCTTGCCCAGAAATTTAAGATGGTCAAAGATGTTACTCGCACACATGATATTTTTGTTACCATAACATTAGCGATTGTTGTAGAATATATTTGTTTCTTATCACATTAGGGGAAATAATGTGATGGAATCATGAATCTTCTGTGTTTTTGCCGCATATTGCTATGCAAAAAATCATCACAATTTCACTTTAAAGAATATATTCATTTATTTTCTATACTGTAACACATTTTGACATCGAGTAAGTAAATCATAGAAACAAAGATAAGAACAACGTATTTATTTCATTTTAATGTAGCCTAACAATTAAGGACTATGTACCATTTTCCTTTTGGGTCATAGACTTCTTTAACATAACAAACCTTGCTTACTGATCTATGATCATATAAAAACTTTAGTTCTATTTAATGCCATACACTGGTAGAAAAAAAGCCTTCCATACGCCCCCATTAGTCCCCAAACTCCGCGCCCCGTGACTAAAGGGGTTTTAGTCCCGGGTCGGGAGGAGACCCGCGACCTAAGGTCATGCCTCGTGGGTTGGGAAACGTGTGGAGGCGCGTGGAGGGCTTTAATTCCGGTTGGCGTCGCCACCCGCGACTAATGGTTCCCGGCCGCTGGCCTCCCTGCCTTTAGTCCCGGTTGGCCTGGCCACCCGGGACTAAAGATACAAACTGCTCGCCTCCCGCGCGGCGGTTTTATTTCGCGAGCGAGAGGCAGAAGGGCGTCATTGCTACAGTGCGCACCCGAGTCTCTGTTTCTTCTTCTCTCTTCTCTTCTCTTCCCTCTCTTCGATCTTCCTCCACCAAGCACCATGGCTGAAGTTTGGAAGAGATATGGTGTGGCCACACCATGCGGCAAGAGTCTCGACGTGTGCTACACCGACAATTGCGAGAGGCTCCCCGGTGCTCTTGCGCATTTGACCGATCTCTATTTCTCCTCTCCCGATGAACACCGGTTCTTCGGGCTTGATCTAGAGTATACGGCGGATCAACAGGATGTTGCCGTCATCCAGATTGCGTTCAAGGAGGCCGTTTTGGTCTTCCAATGGTCAAGGTAACGCACACGTACAATCTTGCATCTTCGATTTGTTTGTTGCATCTGAAGAATACATGTGTTGCAACATATCTAACACGTATCAAATTTTTGTTGTTGCAGTAGTTCAAAGCATTCTCCGGCACTTGTTGATTTTCTTGTCAACAAGGGGTATGACTTCTGCAGCGTTGACATAACTCAAGACCGTCAGAAGTTGATGCGCTTGGGTATTGTGATACCTGAAGATCACTACATTGATCTTCAGGACCTTATCCATTTTGATGATTTTTACGGGACCAAGACCGGAATGGCTCCCATGGCAACTGCCTTCATCCACGAGGGCTACGAAACCATGAAGTCTCGTTTCCCCTCCAGGAATCACAGGTATTGGGGGAAGACCCCACTGGACTGGACCAACGTCAAGTATGCAGCCATAGATGCATACGTTTCCTACGAGTTGTTCCGCATCTACTCGACGGAGCCATAGATGTATGCGTTCGATATATGCATGTAATGGATATCTTAGTATGTAATGGATATCTTAATTAGTATGTAGCTCTTGAAGCATAGCTTGTATTGTGAGACTTATGTTTGTGTTATGTGTGATCGTAAGACTCTATGTTATGAATGTGATATGATTGTGTTCTATTCATGATTGTGATGTCTCTACTCGTATTTTACTTGTGATTTATCACTTGTCTTTTGTTGTTCATAAAACTATTTTTGTTTCCTAGTTTTAAATGACTTGGAAAAATTTGCAAAGTGTTGCAAAGTGTAATGGATATTATTTTTATATTAATTCCTAGCTATACTATTTCTATATTATGTCAAACACACATTTCGAATCAAACAAACAAAAACACATCAAGAAAACAAACAAAAACATGTCAAGAAAACAAAACAGAATAACTACAGTTTCTATATATCTGTTCACCAAAAATTAATCTAAGCTAGGAAAATATATATCTAGTCAATACCAAACTCATCCAGTTGGATTTATTTCAAAATACATTTTTGAACTCATTCTAAAAATAATAGAAGACCCTACTGGTCTTTTTAAGATTTTAAAATGAATTAGTATTATTTTTCTTAATTTTTTGATATATTATTTGTATTTTTTAAGATTTAAAAATGAATTAGTTTTATTTTTTGAATATTTTGATATATTAATAGTATTTTTTAGAAATAATACAAATTAAAAACTTAATGTTTATTTATTTATTCAAAATTATTAATTACATCATTACTTTTGTTTATTAAAATATTTATTTGAAATTCAAACAATAAAGAAATGTGGCATCGACCAACATGTTAATAAGATTGATATGATACTACTATCACATACATGTGTGCGAAACACTTGGATTCGGGACGGGATGGAACTCGGAAGTTAAGCGTGCTAGTGCTAGATTAGTGGGAGTATGGGTGACCGAGCGGGAAGTTTGACCACGAGTAAGTAATTTGACTAGAGATAATTGTAGTTAGACACTAAGCAAATAATACAAGTTCTGAAGAAAAAAAGGGAGTGAAAAAAGGGAGAGAAAATTGGTGTAAAAAATAATTAGAAACCCAAATGAATTAAAAAATTACGAAATAAAGTTTAGTCC
The DNA here is from genome assembly GCA_028641055.1 of Alopecurus myosuroides. NCBI lineage: Eukaryota > Viridiplantae > Streptophyta > Magnoliopsida > Poales > Poaceae > Alopecurus > Alopecurus myosuroides. The sequence continues at coordinate 339,956,914 of CM054062.1, forward strand.
CGGTTCATGTGGCCAACCGGGACTAAAGGTCCTCCGCCCCCCGGCTCCGCCACCCGCCCACGTGGCCGGGCCTTTAGCCGCGGTTCGTAAGAGGCGCGGCTAAGGGGGGGGTCTTTAGTCGCGCAGAGCTAGTCCCGGTTGCGCGGCCGGGACTACTGGCCCTGGCGAACCGGGACTATAGGCCTATTTTCTACCAGTGATACTATGACGTCCAAACTAAGTAAATGTGTGTTTAGAAGGATGACATAATAATCTTTCACCCCAAAATTTAAAAGTGTGCCAAAACCTTCTTGCATACATTACATTCTGTTTAAAATTAATTTGTGATAGTTGTAGAACAATTTTTTTCTTATCACATATATGGGAAATAATGAAATAACCACGAAATAATGTTTTATTTATCAAACACTTTCAACCCATTAAATATGATGCCCTCGCATTTGCGAGGGCCACTGTGCTAGTTTACCATAAAAAAGAAAGCGACACCCTGATTTTTTTTTGTTAACTTGAAATGTCAGTGTAATAGCTGTGAGAAAAAAAGGCAGTTTATATTGCTAAAAAATGTGTTCCCTGACAGGCCAACACGTACCAAGCTTAACCTACGCCTTTTACGAGCCCAGAAATTGTCTTAGGGGATCTTCAAGGGAACCCTCAAATGGGGCACTTTTGTTTTTTTCAAAATAGGGGACTGTCCTGACCTCGATATCCAAGCGATGGGTCAGGCCATAATTTATTCTATTTATTCAACCAAGACCGAAAAAAAGCCTTACGACGATTATACAAACTGAAAGGTTCTTGTTAAGTCTAGCATTTTTGACTTAAAGAAGAAAGCGACACCCTGTATTTTCTTGTTAAATTGAAATGTCAGTGTAATAGTTGTGAGAAAAAACGGCAGTTTATATTGCTAAAAAATGTGTTCCCTGACAGGCCAACATGTACCAAGCTTAACCGACGCCTTTTACGAGCCCAGAAATTGTCTTAGGGCATCTTCAAGGGAATCCTCAAATGGGGCACTTTTGTTTTTTCAAAATGGGGAACTGTCCTGACCTCGATATCCAAGCGATGGGTCAGGCCATAATTTATTCTATTTATTCAACCAAGACCGAAAAAAGCCTTACGACGATTATACAAACTGAAAGGTTCTTGTTAAATCTAGAATTTTTTACTTAAAGAAGAAAGCGACACCCTGTATTTTCTTGTTAAATTGAAATGTCAGTGTAATAGCTGTGAGGAAAAACGGCAATTTATATTGCTAAAAAATGTGTTCCCTGACAGGCCAACACGTACCAAGCTTAACCAACGCCTTCTACGAGCCCAGAAATTGTCTTAGGGCATCTTCAAGGGAACCCTCAAATGGGGCACTTTTGTTTTTCAAAATGGGGGACTGTCCTAACCTCGATATCCAAGCGATGGGTAAGGCCATCATTTATTCTATTTATTCAACCAAGACCGAATAAAAGCCTTACGACAATTGCATTTTTGAGGGCTACAAAGAACAACATGTGTCTGACTACGCGGTGCGCTTGGGCGACGGGCGACCCAGAGGGCGACGCGTCTCCGGCCGGTCGCGCGGGGCGCCGGCTGGGCAGCAGGCGACGGCGCAAGGGGCGCCGGGCGCAGCAGAGGGCCGCAGTCCAGGCCGCGGTGGGCACGGTCTCGATGAGATGCAGCTCGGCGGGCAGCGACGGGGAGCAGCCTGTGAGCCCGGCGGCGGGGGCTACTCGGCGTGTGGTCATGTTGGGGGAGTTCCTGCCAGGGTCACTGAGGGAGGCGGCCGGGGGCGTGTCTACGGTGGTGCCTGCGCCGGTGGGTGCCTTAGCGGTGGGTGAGGCTAGGCCGGCGGAGTGCGCGGATATGGATCCGGAGGCGTTCCCGCCCCTGCTTCCGCGGGATCCCTCGCTGTCTCCCCTCCCCGGGACGGGTTCGGCTGGGCGGGGGGGGGGGGGGAGCTCCGGATTGGGTTCATGGTGGTGCCCTTGCAGGGGAGGCACGCGGTCATGGGGCCGCTGGCGCCGCCGCCGTCGGGCACCAAGGAGGGGGAGGCAGGTCTAGGGCTGGAGGTGGGTGCGTCGCATAACGGTCCGTAGGACGTGGGTCGCGCGGTGGAGAGTGAACTGGGCCCTGTGGCAGCCCAACCGACCAGCTTGGGGGCTGGGGTTGCTGTGTTCGGCGGGGGACTCTTTGGCGAGTGGGGTGCGGTCGCGGGCCATGGTTGGGGCCTTGGAGGTGCCCCCGTGCCGCCAGGTATATAAGTGGCTATGGGTTCCCGTCGGTTTCCTTGACCTAAACCTAGGGTTCCCAGCCAACAGTGAAGATCTCCACCGCCACAGGGCATCTCTCCAAGAGCGTTCGCGGCGTGCTCGTCTCAAGTCGATGGACCGCAACAGGGAGGACCGGGCGTGGCGGGGGAAGCGCCCTCTCGATGCGCCAAATCGATTTCGGCCAGAGCTGGAGGAGCGGATTTGGCGCGAGCTAGAGGAGGAGAAGAGACAGCAGCGGCAGCGAGAGGAGAAGGCAGACAGGCGGCGTGAGGAGGATCGGTGGGCGGCTGCTCGTCAACGCGCCCCTCCCCGTTCTCAGCCGAGGGGGCGGGATCTGGAGAGGGCCAACGCGCAAGGGGCGCGGCCTGCGCGTGACAGAGGAGTGGGGAATTCCCACGGTGGTGCGACGGGGGGAGGGCCTCCGCCGACGCCGGGTTCCTCGAGGAATATTGTGTGCTACAAGTGCGGTCAGTCCGGCCATGTGCAAGCAGAGTGTTCGGGCGAACCCTACTGCATCAAGTGCGACTTAAAGGGCCACCTTTCTGCTATGTGTCCTCTGGGGGGAGTCAGGCCCTCGCCTGAGATGGATGGGGTTTGGAGATAAAGGAAGGGGGTTCTTTCACCTCTTCATCCCAGGGGAGAATCTCAAGAAGCCAGCCCCTAATGCGGCCACGGTGTTCATCAAGGAGAGCAACCTTTCAGCGCAACAAGTGGAATAGGAGTTTAAGGATCTGGTTGACGAAGCTTGGAACTGGCAGGTTAAACAGATTAGTGACTCGGACTACTCCCTCTGTTTCCCTTCCAAGGAGGTGATGCGTATGGCTACGCGTGGTGGGGGCTGGTGCTTACTAGGTCCAAGCACCGTGCCATTGTGTTCGAAGCAGTGGGGGATCCGATGGCTTTAGAATATTTGGAGGAGGTGTGGTTGTGGTTGTGGTTGCATGATGTGCCAGGGCCTCTGAGAGACGAGAAGATCCTGATGGGGGCTACGTTGGAGTTGGGTTGTCCGCTTGAGGTCAACTCAGAGGCTTTATCCATTGAATTCGCGCCGATACTGATGAAGTTTGCGTGCCGCAAACCGTTTGAATGAAGCCCTTCATTGTTCCCTTCATCAACCTGCAAGGATACAAGATACGGGTCTCTAGGGATGGCGGGGATGGTCCTTCGGAGGATACTCTGCCTCCCCCCCCCCGCCGCCTGGTCATGATGGCAAGGACGACGACGGCGCGGATGCTTCAGAATATAGCTCAGATGAGGAGGGGGTGACTGGCATGGCCGCCATAGGAAGAAGAGCAGGAGCTCACCGGCGCCTATCACTGAGTCAGAGAACCTTGGGGGCGCAAGTCGGTGATGGGGGCCGGGGAAGTCCCGGGCAGCGAGGCGTGCGAGCAGCAGGTGCAACAGGCGGGCATGGGGGAGGCGGAGCCAGTGGCCCTCCCTGCCTCCATGTTCTCGCAGTATGGAACTAATCTGACCCCGGAGGGGGATGTCTTCAAGACACTCGGAACGCTGGTGGCGTCCGTGCAGGCCGAGGTGTCGGACGGCGTTCCGCTTCCGTCCTTCCCCAGTGGATCGCCTCCGCGCCGGGGGCCGGTCCGGCTAGAGGTGGGCTGCCTGACCCCAGGTCTGGATGCGGGCGAAGCTGAGGCTAAGTCTAGTCGAGCACGCAAGAGGAGGAGCAAGAAGAACGCAGACCGCCCGTCGCGGGTCTGCCGGCTGGAGGAGGACGTCGCGATGGTTGAAGATTCTCAGTTGTGCGTGTTGCCGGCGTCCGCTCCGACGGTGTCGTTGGGGTCATTCATGGCGGCGCCGGTGGTCCCGGAGCTCTCTGCGGTGGGGGCGTGGGGCCTCCGCTCGAAGGCTACCCCGGTGGCCATTGTCCGGACAAGTGAGAGGATAGCGGGCTCGGCGGAACGTGCGGTGGCGCGCTCGGCGGCAAGGGACGGGCCCCCTCCGGCGGCGTCTCCCCCAGGTACGGTCTTGGATCCTATTTTCGCAATTCTGCAAGACGTCCCGGACGCGCATCTTCTCTCGATGGCGTCGGATTGTGGGGTGGCCTTCCTGGGGGGCGGAGGGGCCCCCAGCTGAGACCGTGTCGCTGATTTGTGCCAGTGAGCGGGCGCAGGCGGCGCTCGCTGCCGCGAGAGTGAGGGCGGAGCAAGACGCTGGGGCCAAGCGGGCTCTCGAGCTGGAAGGGGAGCTTGCAGCCCCGAACGAAATAGAGGTGGTTCCAACTATCCCAGAGGGGGGGTCGGAGTTACTGAGTAGGGAGTCTTCTAGGGTGTCGCGTGCGGCGGCGCCTGAGCGGGTGGTGCGTAGGCGGGCCAAGTCGTCGGCGCCTAGGGGTCGGGGGCCCGCAAGGCGGGATACCGTGGTGGAGAAGGGGGTGCCTTCTGCCCAGTCCCCGTCGGATACAGGTCTTCCCCCCTCGTCGAGCTGTCAGAAGCGTGTGAAGTCTGCGGCGCCGCAAGGTAGGCGTCCAGCAACCAGCCAAGCACAGGCTCTAGGACTAGTGATTTAACGCGTATCCTATTTTGGAACATTAGAGGGTTCCGGCGTGCGGGGCGTGTTACCTTCTTGAAAGATCTCCTCCGCGAGCACAAAATCAATATAGTTTGCTCCAGGAAACGTTTAAGGAAGATTTCACGGACCAGGAACTGGATGCCCTTATCACAGGGGATAAGTTCTATTGGTGTTGGCTCCCGGTAACGGGCCGTTCGGGAGGCATGTTGCTAGGGCTCAGGGACAGTGCATTTGAGGTCCATTCGTTCGACAAGGGTCGATTTTTTCTTAGTATCATCTTCCTGCATCGTGCCTTGGGTAAACCCATGACTATCATAGGGGTGTGCGGGCCCGCGAATCACGTGGACTCCCCTGCCTTCTTAAAGGAGCTCTCGGCTAAGATCGCTAGTTGCTCGCACCCAATCATCCTGGGGGCAACTTCAACCTGTTGCGAGGGGCACATGACAAGAATAATGAGAGAGTGAATTGGCCTCGAGTTGAGTTGTTAAATAACCATATCGCGGCTTGGGGGCTTATGGAGGTACCTCGCAATGGGGCGAGGTATACCTGGACTAACAGGCAACGCGACCCGGTGCGGTGCGTTCTCGACAGGGTCTTCCTTTCCCCGGAGCTCGATGCGCTTTTCCCACTGGCGTCGTTAAGCGCTGACCCGGTCTTAAGTTCGGATCATACCCCTCTGATCATGGTGACAGGGGATGACAAGCAGCTCACGGGCAACCGATTCTTCTTCGAACAAGGTTGGTTGCAGATAGAGGGCATTATGTAGATGGTGGGGGCGCGTTGGGAACATCCGGCGGCCTCGGCTGGGGGACGATACATCGTGGATTGGTGGAAGCACATGCACGTGGGACTCCGCCAACAGCTGCGGGGCTGGAGTCGTAATCTGCATAAAGAGTCGCGAGTTAAGAAGGCGCAACTTTTGGTGCAGATTGAGGAGCTCGATCTCCAGGCTGACGCGAGGGGACTCGATGAGGAGGGGTGGTGCTTTCGGTATCATATGGAAGAACAGCTGCTCCAGATCTACCGGGTGGAGGAAGAATACTGGCGTCAGTGCGGTAGGGTCCGTTGGTCGTGCCAACACGGCTGATTTTCATGCCGTTGCGAATGGCAGAAGACGTAAGTGCCTAATCTTGGTCCTGCAATCTGGGGAGGGCCCCATCTCGGAGCCAAGCCAAATTCAAGAGCACATATACAAGTTCTACCGGGAGCTATTAGGGACATCTGCCCCGCGCCACCTCGGCCAGGCGGCTCATCTCTGGGCCGAGCAGGCTAGAGTTTCGGAGATAGAGAACTGGAGCCTAATGCACACCTTCTCGGAGGAGGAACTTGAGCAGGTGGTCAGGGAGATGAACTCTAACACGCCCCCTGGCCCGGATGGTTTTCCGGCGCTCTTCTTCAAACACTTCTGGCAGCTATGCATACATGGGGTCTTGCACATTCTAAACAATTTCATCTTGGGTAGAATTGCTAACTCGAGGCTGAACTTTGGGGTGCTTTCTCTCATCCCCAAAGTTCCGGGCGCATATCAGATCGGTCAGTTCCGCCCCTTTGCGCTGATAAATGTGATTTTCAAGATTGTGTCCAAACCTTTTGCGTCCAGACTTGACCCCGTGGCTAATAGGTTAATCAGGCCCTCGCAAACGGCTTTCATCAAAGGGGGCTTCATTCTGGATGGCGCGCTCGCCTTGATTGAAATCATGCATGAGTTGAAGGCAAAAAAGTTGGGGGGTATTCTTCTGAAACTAGACTTTGAAAAGTCTTACGTCCGTGTTAACTGGTCGTTCCTGTTAGAGGTTATGCGTCGAAAAGGGTTCGACGTTGGGTACCTGCACCGTATCGAGCAGCTGGTTTCCGGAGGCCAGACGACGATTTCTATCACTGGGGAGGTGGGTCCCTACTTTAGAAACAAAAGGGGAGTTCGCCAAGGGGGTCCTTTGTCCCCGCTGCTTTTCAACTTTGTCGCAGAAGCTTGGAAGCTATGCTCTCGGCGGCCAACACGGCGGGCCACATCGAGGGTGTGGTCCCGCACCTATTCCCAGGGGGAATCACTCACCTCCACTACGCGGACCATACACTTATCCTCATTCAAAACAAAGACCTTCACATAGCCAATATGAAATTCTTGCTGCTCTGTTTGGAGGACATGTCGGGTTTGAAGATTAACTTCCATAAAAGTGAGTTCATTGTTCTGGGGCAAACGACGGCGAAACAACAGAGAGTGGCTAACATGCTTAACTGCAAGCTAGGGGTGTTCCCCTTTACTTATCTTGGCATGCCGATCTCTGATCGTAAACTCACCCTTGAGCAATGGAACTTCCTGGTTAACAAGCTGGGAGACAAGGTGGAAGTATGGATGGGTAGGATCCTCTCCTCGGGGGGTAGACTGATTCTTTCCAATGCCTGCCTCGAGGCGCTTCACACGTTCATGATGGGCCTGTTTCTCCTCCAAGACGGGGTCCATGCTAGGTTCGATTCTATTCGGGCCCGATTCTTTTGGGAAGGATCGGGGCCCAAGCGAAAATATCACTTGGTTAATTGGTTGGCAGTCTGCCGCCCGAAAGATTGTGGAGGCCTTGGGCTGTGTAACACAAAGCTCATGAACAAGGCCCTGATGCTTAAATGGGTGTGGAAGCTGTTCCAGGAAGAAGATGTCTGCCCCATTTGGAAAATGATTATCAGGGCCAAATACCAGGAGGTGGACAACATTTTTGCCGCGGATGGCCGTGGGGGCTCGCAGTTCTGACATAGTATCAATAAGGTCAAACATCTTTTCAAACTTGGCGCGAAATTCTCGGTTCGGAGCGGCACTAGGACGCTCTTTTGGTCGGACTGGTGGCTGGCGGAGGGCCCCCTTTGTGAGCGCTTTCCGCTACTCTTTGCGGTTTGTGTTTCACCATGTGTTTTGGTGGCGGAGGCCCTCAGCCCCCTTGGGGAGGGAATCTCTTTTCGTAGATATCTGGACGCGGAAAGACTTGCCTAGTGGCGGGAACTACAGGGCTGGCTGGGTGAGGTTCATCTCCAGGAGGGTCTGGACGTGGTGTCTTGGGTGTTAGAACTGAATGGGATATTCTCGGTGGCATCGATGTACCGCAGGCTCGCGCAGGGGCCGCAGGTGGCTCATTGTGCGACCATTTGGGACGCTAAATTGCCGCTGAAACTTAAAATTTTCACCTGGCTTCTTGCGCTCGATCGTCTCCCTTCGAACAAGCTGGTGGCTCATAGGTTGGGTCCTTCTGATGGGAAGTGTGTGCTCTGTGGTTGCATTGAGGACGCCACTCACATGTTCTTCCTCTGCCCCCTAGCACAATTTGGGTGGAGTCTGGTTCGGGAACTGCTTGGGTGCAGCTGGAGCTCGGCAAACTTCCCATAGTTTTTCGCTATCTCGCAGTCTCTATGGGGACGCCACCGTCGAGTTAGCTGGTTGGTGTTTGCGGTGCGTTGGGCGCTCTGGCTCGTGCGTAATAATGATCTGACGTTTGAGCGCAAAGTGCTGCGACATCCTGCTGACCCTATTTTTAAAATGCTTAATCTTCTGCAGCAGTGGAGTGTCCTCTCTGAGGGGGCTGTACGCCGCCACCACGCCAAGACCTGAGGGTGTTGTGTTTGGTTCCGGTCATGTTGAGGGGAGGCCGGCCCCGGTGTTGACTTTCGATCCTGGTTAAGTTGTCGTGTTCAGCGCGTTTGTAAGACCTCTGAACCTTGTGCTTTATTAATTTAAGGCAGAGCCATTAGGCCTAATATCTAAAAAAAAGATTCTTGTTAAAATGAAATGTCAGTATAATAGCCACGGTAAGAAACAAGCCCGTTATGTTAAAAGGAGGTTAATTGTAGTCAATCTTCATCCAGTTGAAGCCTCCGAGCCTTTCGTTTCGTTGCCCACCGTGCGTGAGTGTGTGGTCCTTATCCAAGTCCGACCCGGCCGGTTAGCCTCTCGCGCGCGTGTATTGACGGGAGATAAATTAACACCGAGTCGATTACTACTCCCTCTCGCTTCCACACGCAAACCCCCCTTCCGACAGGCCACATATATTAGCGCATACACGACACAACCTTCAAAATAGATCACGACCACCAAAAGCAGCAGAACAATGGCGCCGCCGCCGCCGGCCTTGCAGCCTTCTCACTGGGCCGACCTCCTGCCGGAGCTCTTAGGACGGGTCATCATCCGCCTCCCGTTCCCTGACGACCTTGCTCGCTTCCGCGCCGTGTGCCGTACTTGGCACTCAGCCGTGCGTGAGCACGCTTGTCCCGAGGTACCATGGATCATCCACTCGGATGGTACCTTTGTCACCACCTACGATTACGGTTTTCATCGGCGTGTTCCCTTCCCCGACAACACGAGATTTATAGGCGCCAATGGCAGCTGGCTCGCGCTCTATCGCACCGACGACACCAATGGTGGAAGGCGTAGTTATCTTCTCCATAACCCCTTCACCAAGACTACCGTGCCGCTCCCCGGGCTAGACACCGTCATCGGGAAGGTATCTAGCCGGTTCAAGATACGGAAGGTGCTGATGCGGTCCGACCATAATGATCTCGTCGCTGTAACGACCAACAGTCTGAATTGCCCTATCATCCTGTGTCGTCCTGGGAAGCCCGGCGCATGGATGCCTGAACGGCAAGAGACACAATATGCCTCTATATGTGACATCGCCTTCCACATGGGTAGTCTCTATGGGATCACCCTTCACAAGGAGCTTGTCGTGTTGGGTCTTGACGAAGATGACAATGGTACACCTTGTGTTACACGTGCTGGGTGCGCTATCGATTACATGCCGGGTGACGACGAGGTGTATGACGAAGAAGCGAATGAAGATGATGGAGAAGCATTGTATAATGAAGAGGAAGATGATGGAGCATATGATGACGCATCAAGCTCTGATGAGGACTATGAAGACTACGAAGAAGCATTGAGCAATGACGACAAAGAAGATGCGGACTACAACGAGGCAGGCCTCATTGCGGCCGATAAAGAAGCATTTAGTGTCAATGGTGAGTCTGAGGACGGCAATGCAACAATAAACAATGTGAAGGGTGATGACAACCTTTCTACCAACGATGACAATGAAGACATGTCAAGCAACGAGGATGTAGAGGATATATCAAACGCTCTAAATGGCGTAGATGAGTATGAAGATAGTGAGGACCATGACAACTATTACATGGGTAATGGGTCGATGCCTAGGGAGATCTATGAGGAAGGCCACTACGAGTGCGACGGAGACATGCCCCGCGAACCGAGCGATTACATAGTGACTACTCGATTTCTCGTCGAGTCGAATGGCAAGTTGCTCATGCTAAGGCAGCGACAACACGTGCTACATTCCGCAGACAGCTATAGTTTGGAGGAAGAGGTCTTGGAGGCGGACTTAAACGCATGCGAGTGGGTACCAACGGACGTGGCAGGACAGCTCTACGTGAGCGACCGTCACTCAATGTATGTTTCTGCGCTTAGCGAGGGGGAGAATGAATTGGCCTGGTACTTCGCAGATGAGCATGACGTGATGGACCCAGAATCTCAAACCTCGGAGGAAATTATCGGGAGCATGTCGACATGGTTTTCTCCACAAGAGCTAGTTGTTTAATTAGTACAGTACGTACTTAGTAGTGAGCACTAGATTGGTTGGAGCATACTATGTCTATGTGCTTATGTGCGATTTGCTTTACGAGTTTGCCTGGTGCTAATACGACATACTATATATGATGCATGCATTATTGTAGAAGTACACGGGGTGTTGTTGTAGAAGTTTTTACCCCGAATCAAAAAAAGAAAGCGACGTCTTGAAAGATTTTCTTCTCTATCTCTACTACTTATCTCTACTACTTAAAAGAAAAATTTCGTTCCGTATTCTCCACAAACAGCGATACGTCGCCCCCCTTCGTCACACTCACACTCATTCACGTTCCGTTTCTTCCTTCGTCTCCTCGTCCCAATCGCGCGGTCGCAGCCCCTTGCTCTGGCCCCACCCCTACCGAATCCCACTCTCCACTCACAGCCGCCCTCCTCTCTTCTATCGCCCTCTCCAACGCATCTGGAGCTCAGCCAGCCGGAGGATTCAGCCGTCGCATCCTCCACGCACGGATTCAGCCTTCACCACCTCTCCCTTGACTGTCCCAATCCTCCACCGCGACACACAGATTCACGGGCATGGAGGTTCGACTCCCTTCCCAGATCGCGATCTAGAGCAGTAGGAAGGAGGCGCGGCTCGAGGCATGGAGGCCCGGATCCAACCTTCCGGAGAAGGGTGCTCACTGCCTACCTCCTCAACTAACAGGATCTCCATGTCCATGTGGCACTCACCAAGGTTGACGCCGGGGAGGACGACGACCTCATGGAGGCTTCCCCAGCCTCCTCTCCGTCAATGGCGTGCACGAGGAGTACAACAGCAAGTGGACCAAATATGTAACCGATTCCACACCCACCTTTTCCACTCTGTCTCCCCTAATACTTACTGCTGTATCATTCAGTCGTTGGGATTTAATTTCATTCCTTGTTTCTATAACCATAGTTTGTAAGACAGATAGGTTTAGCCTGTCTGCAGAAGTACAACGTGGACTAGGTTTAGTCATTCCAAACATTGTTTTAATTTCCTGTTTCTTGAAGCCAACATGAGCCGTATTTACTTTTGAGTAAAACCCCGGTTTAGTACACCAACTTGACACGAATGTGCGCATTGGTCACCAACTTGGGAAACATGAATTTCAGGTCACGAAGTTGCCAAACGAGAGTGTTTTGGTCACTCCATGACGTGGCAGACTGGATTTTTTGTGAATCGCCCCCTGAATTTTTATTTATCCCAATTCCTTGGTCAATTTCTATTTTTTTTTGCCTTTTAGGAAGAGAATTTATAAAAAATATAAAATTTTAGGGGGTAATTCGCAAAAATATAGACTGCCACAACACGAAGTGACCAAAGTGCTCGCATGTGGCAACTTTGTGACCCGAAATTGACGTTTCGCAACTTGGTGACCAAAGCGCACATCCGCGCCAAGTTGGTGTACTAAAATTAGAAAAAGAATACAATTATAAAGTTAGGTATTTTAAAGTTGTTTAGTGGGTACTAAAGATGCAAACTTTTATCCTGATCAACCAGAGATAACTTTGTCCAATAAGGCAAAGCTCTTACAAACTTATATTTTAATTTTCCAAATTATAAAAGGGAAATTAGGAAGAGAATAAAATTAGAAATTTAGTTGCGGGAGGAGACAGAGGCAGCGGGGGACAAAAGCTTCATGGATGGCAATGCTTGGATCAGGATGTGACTTGCTTGAGGAGACGGAGGCAACGGGGGAAGGGCAAGGTCATATATGAGGATGTCTCTATGGAGAGAGGTGCTTTTCTGGTGCAGCAGGCTATGAGGGTTAGTAATCAACTCAACTCCAAAAAATAGTTCTTTCTTTAACCTGTGAAATTTTCTTGATTCCTGGTTATCAAGTATGTATGTACTAATTTATCAGTTAACATGATGTTATAGGCGTGCTTTTAACTTCTGCATCTCCAGGCGTTCACCAACAGAACTTTGAAAGTGTGGAGTCGAGGCTCAACATGTGTGCAGAAGACATCACGTAGGAGCTGAAATCTTCAGAAAATAACTTAGGTGTGAACTCATGTACTTAATCCCCTTTCCTGCCTCAGGTTGTATCCACGAAAGCAGCAGGTCTTAGCCTTTTTTTTGGGTAAAAATATTCCAGTGTTGTTGTGTTGTGGAAACTTACATTCTTCACTTTGATTATTGCCGTAGTTGATCCATCTATGGAGCCGGAAAGCATTGTTCGACGATCGACGACGCTATTCCCCATCTCTACCCTGCCCTCCAAGACGGCCAACTGAACAGCCCCAGGAACAGGTGGGTGAGGGTGGCGGTTTGTGTTGATTCCCTCTACTATATTTATGAAAGTATTATATTATTGCTTTTGATTTCTTTCATACAAATGCTCATTTGTGAGCTACATGGCTTCTTACGATTTTTGCTGCAGTGAGTTAGGAACTTAGGCTATTGGCTCACCACTGCACAACGCACTCATGAAGCTTTCTGTGTTGTCCCCAAGAAATTTGTGCCCTGTTGTGATGCAGCCTCATATGAATCCTTATGTGGGGCAGCACTGCAGCAGCAGGAATAACAGAGTGATACATTCGATGGTTTTTTCTTTATACGTACAGAGTCTAAAGGACATAAGCTGCTTAGCCCAGCAATCTAGGCCAGTTCTTGTCGTCACATAGAGGGGGAAATACTTTTATTTAATTTTCTTGGCGTTGAAATTTTATTCCTAGACTTTCTTGAATCCAAACAAGGGGCATGATGCTCCAGAATGGATGGATATTTTTCTCGGTTAGAACACAAGTATATGATATTCCAATTTGGTATCAAGATGGAAAATACCGAACAAGCTGTGGTTCTCTTGTCTGCCTTGGTAGTATCTCCAGGACTAGGAATGCCCAGTAAATACAAGAAAAACTGATGCTGAATTAAGAAATAATGGAAGAATACGTGGTAGGGGTAATTTTAGGAGTTATTTTGTATAAGTCAAAAAAAAAACAGCTTGTGCTTTAAGCAATCTTTAAGTTGTGTAATTTTCTTGTGATTCTTATTATCTTCAAACTAGAACGATACCCCGCGCGTTGCCGCGGGGTTACCTTATAGTAAATGGCATGTGTTTTTTTTTCATGTAGAGGCAACGGTTTAACCTCCTTTTCCAAAAAAAAAAAACATAATATGTATAAAGAAATATGAAAAATTCGTTTGATCATACCTGAGATACTAAATTTTATAGACATGCTATGCGTATTATAAACCATTAGTTTGAAAAATGGATGGTTTAACGAATGTATGATATGTAGCTTGCATAAATCATTAAATTGAATTATGGCTGGTTAAAAAAATGTATGATATGTAGCTTGTATGTAATAATTAATAATATTAGAGGAGATGACATGGACAATTGATTGGCTAAGAGGATGGATGATGTGGATAGCTTGCATGTTAAGATAGTAAAATAATTAAAGCATGCTAGTGGGATTTTGCTTTATAAGAAGTATAGATATGAATCCATAGGTTTAGACAGAAATGGTAAGTGTAGCATTGTATTTCTATATATTAAATGTAAGCACATTTGTTCTTAGCCCGACAACTTGATTGAGACTTCTTAGTTTTCATGTATGATCTGCTTTTTAAGTTACTCTTTATGCATCTACTTATCCGATTTGAGATAAGAATAGTTCAATTGTCTCAGTTGAGGCTAAATGTTGGTTTGCTTGTATTTTTATCGTAGAAATAGACGGCTGGAATTCTTAGTGGTAAAAAAGGAGCTAGACTCATTCAGGAAAATAATATTACTGAAATATCAATGGCACTAATACCTGTCAGTCACACTAGGAATGACCCTCATCTGTTTGATCAATTTCTCATGAGAGTCCCATAAAAAATTTCTCACAAGAAATAATCGCTTATTTGTCAACGCTCAAGAATTATGTCACCTTATTTAAAAAAAAAAGAATTATGTCACCTAAAAGTTATGTTGCTTAAGGAAGATTACAGAAAATATTAAATCTAATATGTATTGCCGTGCATTTCTAGGCGTCAATGCTAATTTGTTGAATGCATCTGTAGTTCTTTAAAGCGTTAAAAAATGGAAGTATCATGGGTATTAGCCTCATGAGTTTATGTTCAATCAAGTATCATGGCAGTGTTGCTCGTATATCGAAATTTCAGCATGCTGAATCACATGGACCGTACCATGCAAAGTCTACTTTCCCAAGTCTATTGCACCAATCTGTATCACAAGTGTAGCTTCTTCAAGTATTGTCGTGGAATCTTGCTGTGTGCAAGGTACGTGAATTAAACAATGTAAAGATCAAGTTAAGGTAGCCCAAGTTCCATGTGATTTTCCTGGCAAGCTATAAATTGCAAATAATTTTTTTAGGCATTGAAAACCGTTTGTTGTTCTTCCAGTAAGTCTTGGGGAGAGTTTATATTGAAGAATTTGTAGAACATTTGTGGTTGTTGTTATCATCACTTCAGTGCACAATTAATACATTGACTCATATGGACGTGACTATAGTAGAGCTCAGTTGATAATACAATGAGTGATGCCGTCAAATATATAGGCTGATATAGTGATACAAGGTCTCGTCGGGTTGAGGAAGAAAAGTAGTAGCACTCACAAAATGTTCACGACATTAACCATAATAATTTCTAGTTGAGTGTTGTTAATTTTGTATTTATCTGTGCAAACTGAAATCCAATTATGAGCTACATGTATTCTGCAAATTATGCCAGAGAGATTGAAGTATGCAATACGTTATTGAATGATATATGAAAATTCAAATGGCTACTCTCGAAACAAATATACGGAACAATAATTTCTTCTTTGCAGATTTTCCAAGATGATCATATCAAAATTACTTGCCGGCAATCTGCCACGATGGAGGCATACAGTGATATGATTGTATTTGGCGGTTATGCTACAGTTATTGAAGCATATGGTTCTTAAATTTATGAAGCTATGGAGGCAATCTGGAGCGAGAAAAACTGTTATCACCATCAGTGGTTCCTATTATTTTGATAAAGTAAAACAGTGTCTAATACTTGGAAGTACAAACATAATATGATGTATTGAATAATGATCTACGGAAGTTTCCCACATACGGTGATGTATATTATTTAGCCTTTGGCTTGAATATCTCCTTAATTTCCTTTTGTTTTCTTGGTGAACCTTATAACAATTATTCAAGCTAATAAAGTTATCATCCGCAGACTAATCTGAATTGGCATCTGGCTGTTTAGAGTGTTATGATGTAACAAAAAAAGGACAATAAATTCTGGTGTTATTAGTTTTGGGGGGTTAGTTTAATCCTGTTTGGAGGTTTCTTATGAGCTGAACTCTTGGGGATACTAAACCTTTTGAAATTATGTTGGAAATGAGGGAGTCTCTTTTGGGGCTTTTGAACCTTGTAAATCGCTGTTAGAAAATTGTTAGATATTACACAACATTGGGAGTGGAGACCACCATGATTAATTTTGTCAAAAATAGGATGATGATTGTTGTAATCTCTTCGAAGTCCTAGGCTATGGGAACGACTACAATGATTTGGCAGATTTGGAGAAAAGGCTGGAGCGTATCTACGAGTGACACAATGAAGTGAGAGATGAAGGCTGCAGATCATTTTTTGTACAAACTAAAAATGTGACTAGAAGCACAAATAGGGGCGGAATGGTGAAAGAAGTGAAACCTTGTGCTGTAATGATCAAAACATGATCTATAGATTGAATAACTCAAAACACATGTTTTAACCTGGACTGGATCAAAAACCATGTTTTACCACCGGTCTGGATGGGGTTTGTCGTTCAAATGTTAAAATATTCATTTGCATTATATTTACATGATGGGAAAAAACTTGATGGCCCGTGGCAACGCACGGGCATTCAACTACTCTTGTTAAAAAGGTCAATCTGAGAGATCAGATGTGTGCCTGCATGTCACGTACTAGCTAGTACGTTGACACAAACTCTAATTAACGAGTACCCATGCCATGCATGGAGACATAGAGCGAGTTTACGTGAACGAGTACTCCCTCCGTCCAGGTTTACCATGCCTCTAAGCAAAATCACCGCGACCAAGGCGTGATTTAGTGGCTGCGTGGCCTACCAATCAGTTTACAGTTTCCTAGTTTGGTGTTAATTACCGCAGTTAATTCACACCGCATGCAAGGGGCTCAAACAAATTCATACCGCATGCATGCACATATTTTCGTTTCACACCAGCTAGAAACAGGGAAAGGAGCATCGAGGGCATGTTACACATGCGTTGTCACCATAATTAACGGAACGCTTTTTGAGGGAATTAAATTTTTCGGGCCTTGTAGGCAGTTCATTCCTGGACAAATAGATTTTTCTTAGAGGCCTGGTAAACCTGGACGGAGGGAGTACTTAGGTCAAGCATGCCTGCCTATCACGCGCGCTGTGCATTAGTTTACGTGAACGGCTTGATCAGTTGGTGTTGACTCCAGGGAAAAATATCGATGACCAGTACAGGAAGGGGAAAAGGACAAGATAGGTCGAGCAAAATCCGATCGAGCACAAGACATGTTTTCCTGCTGCGGTTGGACCAAGCTCGGTGACGAGGATGTGCCGAGATGTGAGGAGTGCTCGGTTACAACGCACAACGCCTGGCCTGCGCCTCGCCAAGTGCAAGACCCAAATCGTCAAGTCACGCGCACACCGAACGCGAACTGTGATGACGGGCTTGTCCTTATAGAAGGGGGGAGGTTTTTTTTTGAAATTATAGAAGGGGGAAGGTTGGACGGAGGATGCCTGCGCGAAGAAGATGCTAATCCGTTCTGTCGCTTGTTAGGTGCCATGGACGGTTTCAGATCAACACTGTCGCGGATTGCTGGCGTGTAATTGGGCCTCTTCGCTACCCAGTCAAGGGAGAGACCACACACAATTAATGGGGGCCAAGTCCAAGGTAGGTAGCAAGCGGCTCAAAATCAGGACGTTAAGGCCTTGTTTGGTTAATCCCAAACCGGCAGGGATTAGGGCCTGATCCCGGTCAACTCCCGTGGGTCGGTTTGGCCCTGGTATCGCTCCCACGCCATCTAAATTCGTGCATTCGGTTATGCCCCGTCAGGATTCCAGCCCGGCCCAATCCCCTCGAATACATTCCGTTTCACCGGGGGGGAAAAATCGACACGAAGCCCATGGAAAGTTTCTCCAATCGACCTTCTCCGATGATGCAGAGGCGATGTCTCAGTTTTTTTTGTATAGAATTTATAGGTTAACTTCAATATTTGCGGTCCGAATTTTTAAAATTTCAACATCATGAGAAAGTCTATCGACTATCAAAACAAGATTATCTAAGTTTTATTGATTTTTTTGTGAAGAAATAAATTCTGTAAGCATGTTTCTAAATTAGAGGTAGAACTTTTAGTATCGTTATAATCATTTCCATAAGAATTTTCATACAATTACCATTATTAGAAGGGGACATGCCCTATAGTTGTTACCGCCAAAATTATTTCTATAAACACTGTTGTTGAAATTATTTATAGCAATAAATTTCACATCAAGATCATTTTCATTAGCAATCAGAGAGTTCAAGGGAACAATATCAAGATCCATAGACACTTGTTTATCAAGCAAAAAAGCAAGCGTATCAATTTTATCACCCAAAGATGAGAGCTCCTCAACAAAATTTACCTTTTACCTATTAGAGTCATTTCTATGTGCCATTGGGAATAGTTTATCATCAGATCATCCAATTACTTATTTGCTGCACCTAATATGAGATTCATAAAGGTTCCTTATGTTGCTGAATCTAATAAATTTTTCGATTTTTTTTTAATCCTACATAAAAAGTTTGACCAACCATACATATAGTTAATCCAAGTGTGGGACAATTCTTCACCATAGTTTTCATTCTTTACCAAGCTTGAGCAACATGTTCATTCTCATTATGTATAAAGTTTATACTCATCAATAGCATATTTTTTGCAGGTGGATAATACTTCCCAATAAAAACATATTTGTATTTAGTCCAAGAATCAATACTATTTTTAGGAAAAGACAATAATCACTTCTTAGCTCTTCCTCTTAAAGAGAAAGACAAAAAAACCACAATTTCACAATGTCACAATCTACCGCTTTATACTTTTGCATACCACATAACTCAGCAAAGTTATTTAGATGAGAGGCATCATCTTCTTCAATACCAAAAAATTGTTCTTTCATGACAAAATTTAACAAATCTGGTTTTATCTCATAGAATTGTGATGTAGTAGCAGGTGGAGCAATAGGTGTGAATATGAAATCATTATTATTATTACTACTCCCTCTGATATGTTTAAGTGACGTGAGTAATGAGCTATAGGTGCACAAATTTCTTCACAACCTGCGACACTTAATTGGGATCGGATGGAGTAATAAAGTCATAGAGCTTGGTGGTATAAATGGTGCCCAAGCTTCCAAGATAAAACAAGACAAATTAGTAAAGCAAGTAAAAGACTAGAAACTAGATAACTAATTTTTTTGGATTTTTTATATAAGAGAAACAAAGATAAATAAAAATAAATTAAGCAATAAAAAAATAAAAGGGAGAAAATGGAAGTTTGTAAATCCACTAGTTGAAAGCTTGAAGTCCCTCGCAACGGCGCCAGAAATCTTTGGTGTTGTTTGTAGGCGTAATCACACACCCGTTGGGAGACCCCAAGAGGAACTTGTGATGTAGTCCAGTGATACGTCAAAAACGTATCTCCTTTTCCGAACACTTTTGCTATTGTTTTCCTCTAAACTTGTGAGTTTTGGATGCAACTAACACGGACTAACGCTGTTTTCAGCAGAAATATCCTGGTGTCTTATTTTTGTGTAGAAAAATCAACTTCAGGAAATTGCACAAAAATGATCCCATTGACCTTATATCACCAGAAGACCCCAAGAGCCAGAAGGAGACCCGGAGGGGGCAAGGAGGGGCCCACACCACCCTTGGGCGCCCCTAGGCCGCGCCACCGGGTGGTGTGAGGGGCCCAGGCACCCCCTCGTGCTCCCTTTTCGACTACATATGCCCCATAACCCTAAAACGATAGGGGATTCGTCATATTCCAAAGAAACACACCCGAGCGCCGCCACCGCCTCGAAACCCAATTCGAGGATCATAATTTCCTGTTCTGGCACCCTGCCGGGATGGGTATTCGAAGGAGGTCATCACCATCGTCGCCCCACCATTTTTCCATCAACCATCCTTGATTGCCCGTCCATGTGTGAGTAATCCCCGCTGTAGGCTGAGAGGGATGGAAGGAATTGGATGATATCGTTCATGTAATAATGTCAGATTGTTAGGGCATCGTGCCGAGTATCCGTTGTTAGTGCTTTATACCGTTGTTGCAACTTGTTATTCTTAATGCTTGTCACTAGGGCCCGAGTGCCATGATCTCAGATCTGAACATGTTATTGTTTCATGAGTATTATTATGTTTCTTGATCATATCTACAAGTTGTTTACACAAGTCGTTGTCCGGAACCCGAGGCCTCAAAGTGACAACAATTGGTACAACCAGAGGGTATGGCTGCGATGTGAGGATCACATGTGTTCACAGAGTGTTAATGATTTGCTCCGATGCTTTATTAAAAGGAGCACCTTAATTACCAGTAGTTTCTCTTGAGGCCACGCTGCAAACGGGCTGGTAGGACAAAAGATGTTGCGCAAGTTTCTCATTGAGAACACGTATGACTATATTGGAACACATGCTTATGGTTTTCCTAGAACTTGGATGCTTTATTATTATCTATCTACAATGCCAACGTTATTATTATTACATGAACTACCTTATCCATGCAACGCTCGTTCATCCATCCTCTATGCCGATGGTACTTTTATCATGTTGTTTTCACGATTGCTACTGTTGTTACTATTTTGCTACTGCTGTTATTTCACTACTACTACTGCTATAAAACTGTTACCGTTGATAAATTGTTGCGAGCAAGTATACTTTCAGGTGCAGCTGATTTGACAACTCATCTGTTAAGGCTTATAAATATTCTTTGGCTCCCCTTGTATCGAATCCATAAATTTGGGTTCTACTTCCCTCGAAGAATGTTGCGATCCCCTATACTTGTGGGTTATCAAGACTATTTTCGGGCGCCGTTGCT
Organism: Alopecurus myosuroides; assembly: GCA_028641055.1. Lineage (NCBI taxonomy): Eukaryota > Viridiplantae > Streptophyta > Magnoliopsida > Poales > Poaceae > Alopecurus > Alopecurus myosuroides. The sequence continues at coordinate 339,977,338 of CM054062.1, forward strand.
GGGGAGCATAGCTTTAGTTATTTGCTCACTTGAACGTGATATTGTTTGCTGCCAGCTTTTCATCATGGGAAAAACTCGTCATGGGAAGGTCCCCATATTACCATCCACTAAAAGAAGAGGTACAACTCTGAACACTTCTGTTGATCTTGATTCACCATCTGTTATGAGTACACACCACCACATGCTACACACACTGTTACTTCTGCTGAGTCTGAAAATGCTTCTGATACTTTTGATGATGCTTTTAATGTGCTTGAAGATACTGGTTCACTAGGTTCTTTCCTAGATGCTACAATTGCTAAATCCAAACAAATTGGAAATGCTGAAATTCCTATTGAAAATGCTAGTACACCTGTTAATTCACCTGAGTTTATTAATGATCTTGATGAAACTTATATTGAACTTAATGATGACTTTATTGAAGAAGTCCAAGCTACTACTAGTGCAAGTTCTCTTAAAAGTATTCTTGCAAAACATGCTGTCAAATATAAATCTCCTCCTGATGCTAGATTTGCTACATCGCCTATATACATTAAGGATACGGATTATGATTTCTCTCTAGATTTACCTTACATATCTATTGTTGGGAAAACACCTTTTTGTTGTACTGAAAATAAAAGTGCTATGGAACTTATGAATGAGCTCTCATCTTTGAGTAGTTTATTTTCTGATGATATTAAGAAACACACTTATTTTGTTGCTAAGATTTTTCCTTTCTCATTGAAAGATGAAGCTAAAACTTGGTTTAACAATTTGACACCTTGATCCATTACTAGTCCTATTGGTTTGGCTAATGCTTTCTTTCAGAAATATTTTCCTGCTAGTGCTCAACATGCTTGTGCAAAGAATCTTTAATTTTAAACAAATTGAAGAAGAAACATTGCATGAATCTTGGTCAAGGTTTTGTTCTTTAATAAGAGTGAGTCCTGGAAATCCATTACCTAAAAATGAGCTCTTAGATATATTTTATAATGGACTAACAGTTGAATCTAGGACATACCTGGATAGTTGTGCTGCTTGTGTTTTTAGGAAAAGAACTCCAGAAGAAGCTGAGGAACTACTTGATAATATAAGCAAGAACCATGATGATTGGACTATACCTGAGCCTACACCAACACCTATACCAACACCCAAGAAGAGGGGAATGATTGAACTAAATGATGAAGTGATGAAGGAAGCCAAGAAATCTCTTAAAGAGAGGCGTATTAAATCTAAAAATGTGAAGAATTTACCTCATATAGAAGAATATGTAAGCCAATTCCTCACCCATCCACAGTTGAGGTACACTCCCTCTAGTATTCTGATAATAGAGATATTCCTATTCTAAACCACCTGATCAATGCTTAGATGAATTTGGTAATTATGTTGTTAAGCAAGATAATTTTAATATGAGAATGCAAAATCATCTAATGGAAAACTCTAGAGCTATTGATAATCTGCATGGTATTATTGAGAGAAACCCTAATGATGTTAAAATGCTTATTAAACATTTTTATATGGTTCGAACTCAAATTGATCAACTCACTAAAGTGCAAAAAGATTTGCTAGCTCACGCTTCTAGAGAGAAACATGTTTATGAAATAATTACTAGAAGTGGCAACCTAAAAAGAAGAAGAAACATAAAACTGTTGTAGAATCTAATGAACCCGCTAAAGATCCTAATAGTGTATCTCCTGATGTTGAAACTGAAAGTGGTAATGATAAAATTGATGCTTCTGATAAAGAAGAACCTGAAGTTGAACCTGATAAGCAAACTAAAACTGCAAAGTACACTAAGAAGGATTTCATTGCTAATAAACATGGTAAAGAAAGAGAACCTTGGGTACTTAAACCAATGCCTTTTTCCTAATAAGAAACTTAAATCAACGGAAGAAGAGCATTATAATAAATTCTATGAGTGGATGAAACCTCCTTATTCAAAAATACACGAAAGATATTGTCTCTAACAAAAGGAAAAATCCTAATGAGGAAATTTTCACTATGCTTGCTAATTACTCTTTTAATGGTAAGGTCCCACGAAAGCTTGGAGACCCTGGTATTCCAACAATTCCTTGTTCCATTAAAAATAATTAGGTTAGAACTGCTCTATGTGACTTGGGAGCAGGAGTTAGTGTTATGCCTTTCTCTCTTTATAAGAGTCTCTCTTTGGAAAAATTGATACACACTGACATATCTTTGTAAATGGATGATAAATCTCCCGCAATTCTTGTTGGTATATGTGAGAATGTTCCTGTGCAAGTGCCTAATAATTGTTTGATATTAACTAACTTGGTTGTGTTGGAAATGCCTGAAGATGATCATATATCTATTATTCTTGGGAGACCTTTTCTTAACACTTCAGGGGCTGTTATTGATTGCAACCAAGGAAAAGTAACTTTTAATGTCAATGATAAAGAGCATAGTGTTTATTTTTCCAAGAAGATTGATAAAATATATGGTCTAAATTCAATTGAAAATATTGAGACCATCAAGATTGGAGAATTCTATTGTCCTATTCTAGTGCCACCAAAAGAATATGAAATTATTATAATTGGTACTATGTCTATCAAGGTTGAGGTAACATAATCATTTAGCGGTAAAAAAATTCTTCATATTTTTTTTATAACAAGACCTGATCAACCTTGTTAACAAAATGATTTGAAATGAAGGAAACAGTGTTTTTACTTTTTTTCACAATACCCACCATTGTTTTCACCATGCCCATCTTTTTTTCACCATGCCACACATGTTTTCATAATCCATACCTTTGTTTTCACGATCCATACTTTTGTTTTCACATTGATTTCTTTTGTTTTCACTATGTTATGTTTGTTTTCTCCACCCATAACTTTTTGTTCACCACTTCCACCTTTGTTTTCACTGGGTGTATTTACACATTACAATGTATTAGAACCTCTGTAGAATTGGTTTTGGTTCTGTTTTTCAACATTCCACAATTGTTTTCCAGGTTTATAATTAATTATTAAATTCTGAAAAAACCTCGAAAATAAAGTTTCTCGAAAAATTCCTGAAAAATTATAATAAATTTTTGTGTCAAAAATTAGGCAGAGAGGTACCTGGACACCCCAGGGGGACCCACATGCAGGCACACCATAAGGTGGCGCAGCCAGCCCCATAGTGGCGCCAACACATGGTGTGGGCCCTCTGGCCCTCCACTAACTCTCTCCCCTGACAAAGAATCCTATCTCTCGCCCCAAACTCAAAACATTTCCTGGAACCCAAGCTATTGCTGTTCTTCCTCGATATTTTTTGATCTCTTTGCTCAGCCCACATTTGTTGCTGAAATTTGGTGCATTTGCTCTCCGGTATGTGACTCCTCCAATTATCCAAGTAGAATTTTGTTCAGTGGAGCATTTTTTGAGTATTTTGGTGCTATAGGTGACAGCTTATGTGAGTTTTCATGCTTGATTTAAGTTGAAATAATATAGTTTTTTATGCATGTTTAGCTCACCTACAAGTCTCTATAGTAGTCTCCACCATATAGTTGCTTGAAATCAATCTTTGTGATGCTTGTTAAAAAAAATCAGAGATGGAGCACAATGTACACCAACTTGACCAGCATGAGTTGGAGTTGCAAGAGGTCATGCCTGTACACCGAGAAGAAAGAGTGTTTCCATCCGTTTATCCATGCCAAGGATTTATGCATGCCGCAGGAATTCTGCATGATTTCCAAACTCTTGTGGCTAATGCAGGATTGACATATTTCATTGAGGATAAACCTGCCCAACATGTTAAACTAACTATGTGTGTGGTGCAAGATTTCCATTTCAGCTAATCCTCATCTAACCCCACGGTCCATTACAAAATTTATAACAAAACTGTCAACTTGCCTTTTGATGATTTTTGTGCAGCTATTATAGTGCCGCAATGGGGGTCACCTGGAAAGATTAAAGGGAAACCCAAGCCATTGATGGACTTGTATGGACAAATTTTCCAAGGTAGAAGCTTCACAGAAGAAAGTGGTAAAATTCAAGACATCCAACTGCCATATATTCGATATTTTGCCTATTTTATTGCCAAGTGTGTGCTTGCTAGAAAAACTGCAAATAAGTTGTCTATGTATGATCTAGCTTTTATTTCCACTACTTTGAAGCATGATTGGTTGTATAATTTTTGTGCTTTAATTGCTTTCCGTCTTTCTACTAACCACGAGAAGGGCGGAATTTGTGGAGGTCTCATTGACTCTCGTTTACTAGCCTTGCATGGTTTAGAGCCGCGTCCACTAGACCTTCAGTTTCCTACAGAGAGACTTGATCTTAATGCCATGATACAGCATAAATTTGTTTCCACCTGTGCTAACCTGAATAATTTGTCTTATGAAATATCTTTCTCCAAGAAAGGAAGGTGGAGAGTGTAAAACCTAGAGATTGGGGGAACGCTCGACACCCAACAGGGTGGGGTTCGGTTTCTATTTATATTGCATACAGATACAGAGTTACAGATATATACAGGCTATGTATATAAATACAGTCTAACACCCTCCCTCAATCTTAACCGTGTCATCTGACATCCAGCAGGTTAAGATTGCGCCTACAGCCTTGAAACAATGGTAAGGACAGTGGCTTCGTGAAGATGTCAGCAAGTTGATCTTTCGAAGAGATGAACTTGATCTGGAGTAGCTTCTGTGCAACACGTTCCCTCACAAAGTGGTAGTCAACTTCGATGTGTTTTGTTCGAGCATGGAACACCGGATTGGATGACAAATATGTCGCTCCAATATTATCACACCAAAGACCAGGAGTCTGAGTTTGCGGAATACGCAACTCTCGCAGCAGTGATTGCACCCAGATGAGCTCAGCTGTAGCATTAGCAACGGCCTTATATTCAGCTTCAGTACTACTCCGAGACACTGTAGCTTGCTTACGAGCACTCCAGGCGATCAAGTTTGGACCAAAGAATACTGCATAGCCCCCCGTGGATCGCCTGTCATCAGGATTCCCAGCCCAGTCAGCATCTGAGAATGCCGAAAGTATGCCAGAAGAAGCAGAACAAAGACGAAGACCATAGGACTCTGTATGCTGAATATAGCGCAAGATGCGCTTCACAGCTGACCAGTGAGGCTCCCGAGGTGAATGAAGATACTGACAGACTCGGTTCACAGCATAAGAGATATCTGGTCTGGTCAGAGTGAGGTACTGCAGGCCTCCAACAACACTGCGATACTCTGTAGCATCCTCAGAAGAAAGTAGCGTACCAGCTGTAGCCGTAAGCTGATCCGTGGAAGACATAGGAGTAGTGGCGGGTTTGCACCGAAGCATACCAGCACGCCGTATCAAGTCCTGAGAATACTTCTTCTGTGTGAGAGACAGACCAGTATCATCATGAGTCACCTCCAGGCCGAGGAAGAAATGCAGTTTGCCTAAATCCTTCACCGCAAAAGCTGTACTGAGAGAAGATACCAAGCGGTCAGCAGCAGTAACGGATGAGCTAATCAGAATGATGTCATCCACATAAACGAGAAGATACATGGTAACTTCTGGACGCTGAAGCAGAAACAATGACGTATCTGCTGTAGAGGGAACAAAGCCATGTGCCCGAAGTGCAGACCCGAGACGTGCATGCCATGCACGAGGAGCCTGCTTGAGGCCATATAGCGCCTTCACAAGGCGACACAAATGATCAGGGTGTGCTGAATCAGTAAATCCAGGCGGCTGACGCATATAGACTTCCTCTTCCAGTACCCCGTGCAAAAAGGCATTTTGCACATCCAATTGGCGAAGGGACCAGCCACGAGTCACGGCCAATGAGAGCAAAATACGGATGGTAGTTGGCTTGACAACAGGACTAAAAGTGTCTTCATAGTCAAGGCCATAACGCTGTTTGAACCCTTTGGCGACCAGACGTGCCTTATATCGTTCAATGGAACCATCAGCATGCTTTTTCACCTTAAAGACCCACTTGCAATCAATAATGTTGGCACCCGATTTTGGAGGAACAAGTGTCCATGTTTCATTTTTCAGAAGGGCCTGATATTCTTGCTCCATTGCATTGCGCCAGTGAGGAATCTGCATAGCGGCAGAGTAGTGCCGAGGCTCAGCAGTAGGATCAGCAACAGCTTGAGTAACACACGCCGCTAGCCAAGCAACAGTACCATCCTTACGATCTAGTGGCTTGACGATGCCACTCTTGCTGCGTGTGTGCGGTCGATGAGGAACAGGCACACGTTCAGATGCTGGCGCCGAAATCACAGGAGGTGTACTCGCAGGTACGGAGTCCTGGCAAGCAGACCTGGGCGACGTAGCGGTTGGCGACGCCGGGAGCGACAGCCCAGCTGCTGGGTCTGGCAGTGTCGTGGACGGCCCAGCAGCAGCTGTAGGTGAGGAGAGCGATGACGGCTCATCCGAACGCGCAGGCGAGGGCGGCGATGAGTGCGCCTGGAGTGGGCTGGTCCGGTGAACCAGCGGCCCATCGCGCGGTGTAGCAGGGGTTGGTGAAGGAGGCCCATCAGTCGGTGCAGCTGGGAACGACGAAGGAGGAGATGCGATCGACGTCCCTGCATGCCCCATGCATGGACCATCAGTGCCAGTAGCTGAACCGGGAGGATCCAACAGCTCAAGACGGGCCCCACGACCGATACCTGCACCATGGTTAGGCAACAAAATAGGAGAATATGCAACATCTTCAAATTGACCAGGCGAGGTAACGGAGGAAGTAATGGAAGATATATGTGTATCAGGGGTAGTAGTGGACGCAAAAGGAAACACGGTCTCATCAAACACGACATCTCGTGAAATGTAAACACGATTAGACGGGACATGTAAACACTTGTATCCTTTATGCATGGAGCTGTAGCCAAGAAACACACATTTTTTTAGAGCGAAATTCGAGCTTGCGGGTGTTATACGGACGGAGATGTGGCCAACATGCACACCCAAACACCTTGAGGAAGGTGTAGTCAGGTGGCTCATGAAACAGAAGCTCAACAGGTGTTTTCATATTAAGGAGGCGTGTGGGAAGGCGATTAATTAAGAAGCAGGCAGTGGTAAAGGCATCACTCCAAAAGCGAAAAGGAACAGAACCATGCGCTAGGAGAGTTAAACCAGTTTCAACAATATGGCGGTGCTTGCGTTCAGCAGCACCGTTCTGCTGATGTGTATGTGGACAAGCGACACGATGCGCAATCCCATGGGTCTGAAAGAAAGAATTAAGATTACGGTATTCTCCCCTCCCCCCCCAATCAGACTGAACATAAACAATTTTAGCTTTGAGAAGGCGCTCAACATGTGCTTGAAATTGAAGGAAAACATCAAAGACATCAGATTTGCGTTTAAGCAAGTAAAGCCATGTGAAACGACTATAGGCATCAATGAAACTGACATAGTAATTGTGACCACTGACTGAGGTTTGGGCATGGCCCCACACATCCGAATATATGAGTTCAAGAGGACTTTTGACTACATGATTGGACACAGAAAACGGTAACTGATGACTCTTGCCTTGCTGACAGGCATTACAAACTGTAATCTCCTTATTACTAGACGCAAGAGGGAGATCATGACGACGAATAACATGGCGAACTATGGGAGTGGCAGGATGACCCAAGCGAGAGTGCCATTGCGACGGGGAGACACGCACCCCGCTGAAAACATGAGGGGCGGCTGGCACATCAAGGGAGTATAGACCATGGCGACTCCGACCTCTAAGAAGAACGTCTCGCGTTGTTCGATCCTTAACAAAAAAATGAAACGGGTGAAACTCAACGAACACATCATTGTCAAGAGTGAGCTTCTTAACAGAGAGTAAATTGCGAGTGACCGATGGAACACGAAGGACATTAACTAGATGTATGGGTTTAGAGGCGTGTGTAAGAAGGGATGCCTGGCCAACGTGAGAGATGTGCATACCTGACCCATCGGCGGCGCGAACTTGGTCTGAACCGGTGTAGGACTCCCGTGAGGTGAGCTTTGAGAGCTCATGTGTGAGATGATCCGTGGCGCCCGTATCCATGTACCAAGTTGGGTCGACGGGGTAGGATGACGTAGACCCCTGTGTCGCCAACTGCACCTGCTTGTCGTTGCCACGTCCATCATTCCCAATGCCCAAGAAATCTTGCTTGAATCGACGATGGCAGCGAGAGGCAAGATGCCCCTCAATACCACATAGTTGGCAAGGAGCCTTAGCACCGCACGCGGTGCATTGCCACCCACGGCTACGCCCGCTCGTGGTAGTGGTAGGGCGAGGCTGCGAGGATGACCGAGGCGCAGGGACACCATCAGAGGAGCGAGGCTGCTGTGGGGGACGCGACCCACCACGGTGGGCGACGTTCGCCGAAGTGTCGGTGGAGGAGAGACCCGCGGGGCGACGAGCAGCGAACCGCTGCTCCGTACTGAGGAGACGTGCGTAGAGATCTCGCGGCGCGATGGGAGTGTCACGCCCATTGATGTTCTCCACAAGCGAGTCATATTCTTCGTCGAGACCCTTAAGAATAAGGGATAATTAACAAGGTGCCCTCAGTTGGCACCACGACCTCAGTTTTACCCCTAGCGTCGAATCGACCTCAGTTTTGCCCCTAGTCAGTGCGCAAGGACTCTTTTCGCTGCTCCCACCGTTATTTTCGGCCCCCCGTTAGGATCCTGACCTGTGGGACCCATCATACAACCGTTGGCGCGGCCTGTGGGCCCCAGCTGTTGAGCGTTGGCGCGGTTTGTGTGCCCCATCTGTTGACGGTTGGCGCTGCATGTGGGCCCCACCAGTTGACCGTTCCTTGCGGCCCAATGTCACATGAGGCCCAATGTCAACATGTAGACTACACATTATCCATTTATATTTATTAATCACTACATGCAGACTACGCATTATCCATTTATTAAACCATCAAATTATTCGTATTAATAATATAAAATATACTGTGCTCAACTCAAATTTTTTATGTTATCTTAGAAAACATAATGCAGCTCTTTTAGAAAATATTATTCGTTAAAGCACATATCTTATATATAAATTTTGTTTACAATGTGCAGATTTTAAAGCGATGATTAGAAAGGATAAAACTTCTAAACAGTGGGTACATTTGGACAAATATAAGAACATAACTTTATATATAGGGCTTATATATAATTAAACATACTTAGAAAGGATAACTGGCCCCACTTTACATATAATCAGTGGGGCCGGATAAACATTACATTTAACTAAAAAAAAAAGGGCTAGCCCTAACTGCTCCCGCTCTGCATGCATGCGGGAGCCCTTCCCCCGCTTCGGCGCCGCCCTACTTCCTCCACTCCGCCGCCCGGATCTCCATCTCCTGCTTGATCCGGGCGCTGCCGTTCTCCGCCCGCATCGTCTCCTCCTGCCTCTCACGGGACCGCTTGATGCTGGCCCGGAAAGCCTTCGCGTCCTCCTTGGCCTCCTTCTTCTCCATCGCCTTCAACTCCTTCTTCTCCAGCCGCTCCAGTCTTTTGAGGCGGCGGTTCGTCTTGGGGGAGATGTCCGACGTCTTGGTGGTGGTGGAAGGGACGGGGCGGTGGACGAAGGGCGGCGTCGGCGATCGCTCCCGATCGGGAGAGTCGTCGACGGGAAGCACGATGGGCAGGACGTCCAACTCCGCCTCGGGCCACTCGGCCTCGTACCAAGGCAGAGCCTTGGGGTGGTTATCCTCGTCGGAGACCGACTCCGGGCTTGAAGGTAGTGAGTAGGAAGACATTGTGCGTTAGGGCTTGAAGGGAGAGAAGGGCAAATGGCTGGAGAGGGATGAGAATATGGAGGACGACTGAAGGAATATTTAAAGACACGATTAGACGTGAATTTATTTGGGTAGATGAAGCAAACTGTGTGAAAACCTTGAATTTATTTGGGTAGATGCATGGTCAAAGCGGTGTAGAACAGGCATAGGCGTAGGCGTAGGCCGGACAGCTATTGATACGGAGTACGAGCGCGTGTGCATTCGTCAGTCGAAGTGATTCGACGTTGCATGCGTGTATTAAAGAGGTGAAGAGAAGAAAGTCCAAAGTCTCACGCCAAATCCTGCCTCGCTGCATATGCATTGATGCGTATCTTGTGAAAACTAGGCGTGGAGGGCTGCGTCGCTGCAAATGCGACGCGACTCGTGTTTCTGAAACCAGGCGTGGAGGGCTGCGTCGCTGCAAATGCGACGCGACTCGTGTTTCTGAAACAAGGCGTGCAGGGCTGCGTCGCTGCAAATGCGACGCGACGTTAACTATTTTCTTCTTCTGCCACGTTGTTTACTCTGAAAAAACGAGGCGTGCATGCACCGGGCTGGTGAACGGGGCCGTTACATTGAGACAAAACACCCAGTCCATGCACCGCTTCATTTTCGATCGTTTGACCGTAAGGAACGGTGCAGATCGAGTCCATGCATGCAAACTACGGCGGCAACGGCCTGCAGACGCTGAGACGAGCGCTTCTCTGTGCGGGAAAGCAATCTTGGACATACAAAGCACACAACACACCTATACTAACATGGTATGGCACCCCCTAGCTTGTGTTGGGATCCAGACGCTCCGTAGCCCCCCTCCCGGTGAAACCCTAGCCCCGCTGGAGAAATACCGGACTTATACGGAAACACGCGGTAACAGCGTCGAAAGGGGGTAGCAATGTGGAACTATTTGCTTGGTTGTGCTAGGATAGCCCATAGGAACACAGAACAAAAAGGTAGAACCCACCTCTTCGGAAGATTCACGGTGTTTGGTCCGATACGGGAGTTTCACCCTGTAATCGCCTACGAGAGAGAAGTGGATGCCGGTGAAGCCTGGTCACACCCCAGAGAGCAATCTTGGACATACAAAGCACACAACACACCTATACTAACATGGTATGGCACCCCCTAGCTTGTGTTGGGATCCAGACGCTCCGTAGCCCCCTCCCGGTGAAACCCTAGCCCCGCTGGAGAAATACCGGACTTATACGGAAACACGCGGTAACAGCGTCGAAAGGGGGTAGCAATGTGGAAATATTTGCTTGGTTGTGCTAGGATAGCCCATAGGAACACAGAACAAAAAGGTAGAACCCACCTCTTTGGAAGATTCACGGTGTTTGGTCCGATACGGGAGTTTCACCCTGTAATCGCCTACGAGAGAGAAGTGGATGCCGGTGAAGCCTGGTCACACCCCAGAGAGCAATCTTGGACATACAAAGCACACAACACACCTATACTAACATGGTATGGCACCCCCTAGCTTGTGTTGGGATCCAGACGCTCCGTAGCCCCCCTCCCGGTGAAACCCTAGCCCCGCTGGAGAAATACCGGACTTATACGGAAACACGCGGTAACAGCGTCGAAAGGGGGTAGCAATGTGGAACTATTTGCTTGGTTGTGGTAGGATAGCCCATAGGAACACAGAACAAAAAGGTAGAACCCACCTCTTCGGAAGATTCACGGTGTTTGGTCCGATACGGGAGTTTCACCCTGTAATCGTCTACGAGAGAGAAGTGGATGCCGGTGAAGCCGGGTCACACCCCAGAGAGCAATCTTGGACATACAAAGCACACAACACACCTATACTAACATGGTATGGCACCCCCTAGCTTGTGTTGGGATCCAGACGCTCCGTAGCCCCCCTCCCGGTGAAACCCTAGCCCCGCTGGAGAAATACCGGACTTATACGGAAACACGCGGTAACAGCGTCGAAAGGGGGTAGCAATGTGGAACTATTTGCTTGGTTGTGCTAGGATAGCCCATAGGAACACAGAACAAAAAGGTAGAACCCACCTCTTCGGAAGATTCACGGTGTTTGGTCCGATACGGGAGTTTCACCCTGTAATCGCCTACGAGAGAGAAGTGGATGCCGGTGAAGCCGGGTCACACCCCAGAGAGCAATCTTGGACATACAAAGCACACAACACACCTATACTAACATGGTATGGCACCCCCTAGCTTGTGTTGGGATCCAGACGCTCCGTAGCCTCCCGGTGAAACCCTAGCCCCGCTGGAGAAATACCGGACTTATACGGAAACACGCGGTAACAGCGTCGAAAGGTGGTAGAAATGTGGAACTATTTGCTTGGTTGTGCTAGTATAGCCCATAGGAACACAAAACAAAAAGGTAGAACCCACCTCTTTGGAAGATTCACAATGTTTCCACCTCTTATTCTTTGAAATCTCTAGTCTTGTATTCGAGGAATCTCATTTTAGTGATGGATTTCGTTCTAATGTTTATAAATCCTATTTATATTTTTACTAGACTTGTATTAGACCTATATAATGCAATTCCGAAGCCCAAAAATTTATTGGATGAATATTCGTATTATTTATTTTCTTTTGAATAATAATGGTTTTAATCGAAAATCGTAAATAAAACAAGTTTAAAACATCAAAATGGAAAAATAACTTTGGATCTTTCTTAGTCACACCAAAATGAAGCTTTGGTGAGATTTTGACCTTATTTGAGTTCAAAAGGTTTGAAACTCATCTCATTATCTTGAACTCTCTACTAGACTGTTCAAGATATCATATGTTACACAAGGTTTTTTCGTTCCATTCTTTATAAGACAGGTTTATATTTTTTTTCTCGTTACTATATGACATAACACTACTATGTGCGTCGCCAATATATTTTTTCGATTTTTTTTTAATTATTTATGCTCATTTCAAGCTTGGTCAACCCTCTGTTTGACCAGCCGAAAAGCTTCTAGAAGGAAACACAGAGATTCGACCTGGGTTGTTGGATCGACGCCTTCTAGAAGGAATCGTGCATCGGACGGATGCGCTCGCAGCCACAGCGATCCGCGAGACGTTCGTTCTGCGCTCTGATTGGTTGGTACGTTGGCCACAGGGATCGATGGTTCTACATATGATTTCTTTGCTGTTAAGTATTATAAACCATGTTATTTAAATAAAAAATATAATGAAACTTCAGATTTACTACAGAGATGATTTTTATCAGTTTTACATATGATGTTTCTATTAAACCATGTTATTTAAATAAAAAATAAAAAATAGAAGAATTATTCAAAACATAATGAAACTTCAGATTTACACTATACATGTAGAATAGATGTCTAGGAAATTCATTTGGTTGATTTATAAAATATGCCAAAAAATGTTGAAGCACAAATGGGGGTATTTACCCTAGCTTCGGACCTCATTTGAAGCACATTTCAAACGAGAATTGAGCGATGGTTGCAAATGAGCATAAAAAATTCAAAACAAATCAAAATGACATGAATCCAACACACAACGTTGTTATATGTGATATAGTTGATCCTCAAATTTCTATGGATAATTTTGGCAAGGTCGAATTTTTCATGAAATTATAAACGGGGGTATTTACCCTTGCTTCGGACCTCATTTGAAGCACATTTCTCACGAGAATTGAGCGATGGTTGCAAATGAGCATAAAAATTTCAAAACAAATCAAAATGACATGAATCCAACACACAACGTTGTTATATGTGATATAGTTGATCCTCAAATTTCTATGGATAATTTTGGCAAGGTCGAATTTTTCATGAAATTATAAACGGGGGTATTTACCCTAGCTTCGGACCTCATTTGAAGCACATTTCTCACGAGAATTGAGCGATGGTTGCAAATGAGCATAAAAAATTCAAAACAAATCAGAATGACATGAATCCAACACACAACGTTGTTATATGTGATATAGTTGCTCCTCAAATTTATTTGGTTAATTTTGGCAAGGTCGAATTTTTCATGAAATTATAAACGGGGGTATTTACCCTTTGCTTCGGACCTCATTTCAAGCACATTTCTCACGAGAATTGAGCGATGGTTGCAAATGAGCATAAATAATTCAAACACATTCAAAATGACATGAATCGAACGCACAACGTTGTTATATGTGATATAGTTGGTCCTCAAATTTATTTGGTTAATTTTGGCAAGGTCGAATTTTTCATGAAATTATAAACGGGGGTATTTACCCTTGCTTCGGACCTCATTTCAAGCACATTTCTCACGAGAATTGAGCGATGGTTGCAAATGAGCATAAATAATTCAAAACAAATCAAAATGACATGAATCCAACGCACAACGTTGTTATATGTGATTTACCCTAGCTTCAGACCTCATTTGAAGCACATTTGCCCAAAATTTTGGAATGACTTAGTTCAACATGCATCATATATACAACATTATTCAAACATTCTTTTCGCTTTTAATCTACATTCTGGCTCGTGATTGCGTTCAGAAATACTCAAAATTAATTAAAAAACGCGAACTCGTTGAATTAGGCTAAAATTCATAGATTCGACGATAGTTTTACAGAAAGCTAGACGGCATAATTTAACTAAAAACATTGAAAAAACTTAAAAAAAAATTAACTACGGTTGCCCGAGAGGCCTAGTCGTCGCCCTCCTCCTAGACGTCGTCCTCTACTCCTCTTCCTCGTCGTCCTCATCGCTGTCATCGTAGGCCAGCATGCTGGAGGGCCCCGCCTCGTGGTCGTTCTTGGCTAAGGGCGATGGGTTCGCCAGCGTAGCGATCGCATGCCGCTCCGCTCTGCCTCGGCTCCGCAGCCGGTGCAGCTGCGCCTGCTCGGAGGGATGGCGGCGGTCCCGCCTCTCGCTCTGCAGGGCAGCCTTGCGCCGGTCGCTCTCGTACAGTGCGACGACCGCCTGCTGCTCATCCGACGCCGCGGTTGCGGCGAGCTCCCGGTAGACCTGGCGCTCCGCCTGCTCCCTCTGGTGGGTCTCCAGGGATGCACGAACAGCGGCAGCCTCGGCCGTTGCCGCCGCCTCCTTTAGCCAGGAGCGGACCGTGTGGAACGCCTCCTCGTTCCGCCATGTTTCGAACGAGTAGACGGTGGCGTGCTGCTCGGGCCAGATAGGCTGCATCCGCCTGAGCCTCCTCCAGCGCGGCGCCTCCTGCGGCGGCTCCTGCTCGGGCGCCGCCTCCTCCTACGGCGGCTCCTGCTCGGGCGCCGCCTCCTCCGGCGGCTGCTGCTGCTCGGGCCCCGCCTCCTCCTGCGGCAGCTGCTGCTCGGGCGCTGCCTCCTCCGGCGCCGGCTGCTCGTTCTCCTCGCCGTCATTGTAGCCCCGCGTCGCGGCCGTGGGTCGGCAGTACAACGGCGAGTTGCGCCATGCACGGAGTCGGCGAGGCATCGTCTCGGGGTGTCTGGTGAAGTGCGGCGAGGGCGATGAGAGTTTGTGCGGTGAGGGCGAGGAGATGAACGGCGAGAATGGGGAGAGCGGCGAGCGGTGAGGGGCCTTTTGTAGCCCTGGCGGGTCATTTACTGCGACGCGCGTGCCGTTACTCCGGCAGACTTTGAACGACCCGGGGGCCCACGGTTTTTCCACGCGTCGCTGACAGCTCTGGCCAGCGTGGGCTGCCCCGCCTTTTCGCCCCCCAAGCCGAACCCAGCGGTGGTGGTGGTGGTGGTGGTGGTGGTGCCGCAGGTGCTCGTGGCGCAGCAGGGGATGGTGCGGCGGTGGCGGCGGCGTGAGCGGCAGCGCACGACGGCGGGTCAACTAAATTGGGCGGCAGCGCACGACGGTGGTGGCGGGAAACTCGGGTGTGGACTATTCAGCGTAGTCAACTAATTGCGCGGTCCCACCTGTAAGCTCCGGATGGTTTCAACGAACTTGGCAGTCCCACTCGGACCCACTTCGCGAAACGGAGTCTGACTCCTCGGTCCCACTTCGCGAAACGGAGTCGACTCCAAACTTACCGTTCCAGCCTCTCCATAGTAGTTGCGCACAGACTAGGGGCAAAACTGAGGTCGATTCAGCTCTAGGGGTAAAACTGAGTACAAGTGGTCTGCTATGGGCAATTCGATAAATGACCCTAAGAATAAACGAGGTGAATTCCTCGTCACGCAGGGGCTGCCCAATAGAAGAGAGGGTATCAGCCAGTTCCTTGACCTTGTTGAAAAAGGTAGTCACAGATGAGTCTAGTTTCTTGATCTCTCCAAGTTGGCTACGGATGGCCATAGAGCGCGCCATAGATTGCGATGAGAAGCTGGACTCGATCATAATCCACACCTCATGAGACGTGGTAGCAAACACCACCAGACCGGCCACAGCCGGGGTCAGAGAGGTCTGAAGCGCGCTAAGAATTGCTTGATCTTGAGCAACCCATTGTCGATGTGCCGGGTTGACAACAGAGACCGGAGCACCGGAAGGCGACATGAGGTGTACTGTCGCCGGTGGGCATGGCAGAGAACCATCCACGAAGCCCTCAAGATGATGACTCCTCAGCAGGGGGAGCACTTGAGCACGCCATAGGAGATAGTTGTCTGCGGACAGCTTGATCGTCAGTTGATGGGCGAAGTAGTATGGAGACGCCGGAACTGCATCCCCACGGTACTCCGCGGATACAGGAGCAGCAGGGTTGGACGGCGTCGCAGCAGGGTCGTACAGCGAGAGGGCCGCGGACGTCACGGCAGGGGCCGAGGGCGTCATAGCAGCGGCCGAGTGCATCGGGAGCATCTGCTGCGTGAGACCTGACGACGGCAGAAGCGGCGCTGGCGCCATTGGCGGAGCGTGCGCGGGCGGCGACACATACGCACCATAGGGAGCTGGTGCATACGGCGAGTAGACACCAAAGGGTGGCCCATACGCTGGCCCATAGGGCGGCGCGTAGGCAGCAGCAGGCGGTGCGAGGAAGGATGATGACGCGGCCGACGGATCTCGTGCGAACGACGAGGAAAACAGGCCGACGTTGAGAGTGTTGTCCGATCGCAGCCGAGACATGTCCGCAGAGAACGAACTCCCGGCGAGGAGGCCGGACAGGAACTGTGAGACGGTCGGCGTGGAGACCGCGGCGGCCATGAGCGAGGCGGCGGCGGAGTCGGTGGAAGCAGCAGCAGCGGCGGCCATGGTGGCGGCGGCGGCGGCGCTAGGAGATGCGGAAGACGTGGTCATGTCGTGACCTATTCTGATACCATGTAAAACCTAGAGATTGGGGGAACGCTCGACACCCAACAGGGTGGGGTTCGGTTTCTATTTATATTGCATACAGATACAGAGTTACAGATATATACAGGCTATGTATATAAATACAGTCTAACAGAGAGTAACTAAAACTGATAGAGTAGTAAAATTGCCTGCACCTCTTTGGCTTAACCTGAATGTCAGGGAAGGATGGTCGCTCTCAGAGAGTGAGAGCTGGATACATATATTTAGGAGCACCCCCAGCTTGTAGAATACGTTGGAGAGGAGGGCGAAAGTAATTTCGTCCAGCCCTCCGACACTACGGGGTTCCCATACCAGCATTTTGGTTATGACTACGCGCCTGCTTTCTTCATCTTCTTCATGGGCGCCCGAGTACGACCCACCAGCATGGGGTCACTACCCGCATCATGATTGATCTCCACTTAGGCCAACAGCCTAAGCTGGGGGGGGGGGTATGCCGACATCACGCTCATCTATATATCATGTTCTGTCGGTTCTTTGTATATCCATGTTTTTGTTTCTTTCGCTTATTTTCGTTTCTTTTATTTTTTTGCTTCTTTTGTTTTTTTGTTATTTCTTTCCAAAACACAAAAAGACCAAAAATATTTTTGTCGTTTCTCTTTATTTTTTTTCTTTAGTTTCTTTCATTGGTTTGCTTTGTTTTCTATTTCTTTTGGATATTCAAAAACCCAAAAAGATTTTGCTTTGTTTGCTTGTTTTTCTTCCGTTCTTGGTTTAAATATGAAAACCAAAAAATATTTGTTCTTTTTCTTTGGTTTTTTAAAGTTTGTTGAAGAGTTCATCGGTCTTTCGTGTCTCCATTGGAGTTTGGTTATCAATTTATAACATCCTATCCACACAAATGAAGAGCAATAATGATGATTTACGACAATTCAAGTTATGGTAAGAGGCTGGTATGAACTCTATTTGTTTTCATTTTTGTACATATAGTCATCCATGTGGACATTCTTAGTTTGTTCGTGTAAGGTGTATGTTATTTAATGGATGCTTAGTATCTTGTTCTCTCTCATGTTTAGTTCCAATTTACTAATATTAGATAGCATGCGCTCGTCAAGCCAACTTAGCTTTTTGGGAGGTGAAAGAGGGGTTGAAGCGGACATGTCGAAATGACAGCATCGAATATATCTATATACATAGGAACGCTTATTCTGGACTGCGTTCCGGAAAAAGTAGCCTACTTGACAGAAAGGGCGGGCACTCTCGGCTCGGAGGTAGGCACTCTCGTCTTTCAACCCCACCGTCACTTTGAATTTAGTGGGGCACTCTGTTTACTTACAGCCTTTACGAGTTGCAAGTGAATGGGGCCGGTGCGTGGTGAACGGAAGGGTTCATCAAGCCATTTCTCGCCTTAACCCCTAAACTAAATAGGAAGAGGGATACTTGACTAATAGGGGGCAATTGCATTGCACCTGACTGTGAGGGACCTCTTGATACCTTATGTTCACTTCCTAACTAGTAGCCGGTTTCCTGTCGCGGAAGCCTTTTCCCAGTGCGCGGAGCATCAATGAGGAAGGTGTTAGTGCTTTCTCATGGGGTCAATAATGCTAATCCCTCTTTTTGTGCCGGGAAGAACATAATAATAGGTGAAGCCTTCTCTTGGTTTCCCAACCTGATGCTTCTAAAGGCTGCCCTCTCTCGGCTGGATTTTGGTCCAGCCTACTGCGAGGATCCCGTGTCCCGTACATCGTCTTTCTCCCTCCTGGGTTCTCGTGGTTCCTATGCTGCCGTGTTTCCCGGTCCTTTTCTTTTAGTGCTTCGACCCGAAGCGATAGCTTGACGCGTTTTCCGTGGATAAGATGGCAGCGCTCCAGCTCACTAAAGAATGGGACGGCAGTGGTCCGCCGGCAAGCTCGTTCTGATCTTGGACGCAGTACATTGGAATCCTGAAGCACCACCACGAACGCTACCACGCGTGTGCCTGCGGTGCGATAAGGCACCACCCTATTGTGCCAGCAGCCAACTTCGGCGTGTCAGCTTAGTTATCCTCATCAAGCCACAACCTTGATGTCTAGCTTCCCAACTGGTACACGGTTCCCTTTCCCCTGGATCAATGAAGAAGGGAGAAGTCAGTTGATTCTTCTGAAGAACCGGAAGCAAAGCGCTATGCCGAGGCGAGGGGACGGGAAAAGAAACAGCTCCGAAGAAAGATATTGGGGTTCCCAATGCTTCTCCACGCCCAACGAGATGCGCCAACCTCGGGATGCTTTACTCCTAACCCCATGGTGGTTCCGAGATGGAGCTTAACCTGAGTCTCGGTTAAGAACGGCGATGATCTACGTTTCACAGCACGATTCCATGGATAGTTTCATTCGAGATCGTGATGGAGGACATAGCTTACGATCATCGGCTTTGATCATGCCACTAGGCATTTGATTAGGACATTGCACAATGATCCAAACACTTTGTCGAATCTCTTCGATACGAATACATTAACGATCATAGCGATCTCCTCTGGTACCTACTGGTACGTCAAGATCCGATTGGTCATGAACATCGTAAGGTGCTGCTCTTCGCGAATCCCCGCATACCCCAGGTTGGGATGGGTAGGCCCACCACTTCACCTTTTCACTTTCACTTAGGCCCGGGCCAAGTCAGTGGGGGGACCCTGTCGGGCTCCTTTCCCCCCAAAACAAACTGTACGTGGGAGTTTCCCTTCATACGGCTCGAATCATTCTTAGATGCCCCGAGAGGCATCTTTCCTTATGATCTGGTGGTTCACACGCGCGCAAACAAGCACCGGCCGCAACAGCAAGGAACTATGACCAATAGAGTCAGACACAGAGCGTCATACTTCTTTATCTTGTGATGGTTGAGGAGTTTCTTTCTCAGAGGGTGCGGGCCGCTTGTGGAGTCCGTGCCTTCCGTACCACCACAGGTCGTTCTTGGGCAGATCCCGCTCCTAAACATAAGGAAGGGATAGGGGGAAAGGGGCCGGGCCTATCATATAAATAGGGTTGTAGAAAGACCACTTTGATTCGACGTTCCAATGCGCCCGATTCGATCGATGAATTTGGCGAGCTGATCCGCTTTGATCCCGGAGAAAGCCCAGTCAGCCACCTTTTCGGTGCAGGTCACGTGACCTACAGCTCGGCCTTCGCTTTTTGAGACTTCCTCTACCCACATCTCTATGTGCCCGCAGCACTTTCATATGGAGAAAGATGGGCTTACCATGTTCCATCAATAGCACCTAACCTATGCCGATTTTGGTGGACCGTGCTCCACCCCGGTGAACTCATGCGGTTCCGACGTGCCCAGAGGCCAGAGGCGAATCCGTTCACGGTCCGTAGGACCAACACCATTCGAAGGTTGATGGCCCGCCCCACCTAGAATAGGAATCTTTGACTGGGCTTACACACATTCGCTCACTTACGCTGTCCCCCCTCAGCTCACCCTAGCCCCGGGTACGTCGTCTCCAAGGCTTCACACAAAATCTTCACTGACAACATATGCATGCTTTTGTAGGGTCAGGCAGAACCGTTGTTGCCTGATGGGAACTTCCCCCATATTGCTATCAATGTCTTCATGTCGCACGACCTCTTAACATTACGCCACTGAATCCCCAATCCTTTGCTTGAAGTGACAGTACCAATATCCACTAATCGTTGTTTCCAGATACGGTTGCCGGTTGACATCTCTTCTAATTCGTCGATACGAGAAGAAAATTGTTGTGTGGAGGAATCAATATCTCGACATAAGCCAAGAGGCAGATCTTGTGCCACTCCACCAGGTCGTATGAAACTGGCATGCATCCTAGCTCCCGGGACTCTTTCATAGAATTCCAACAATTTCTCCCGCTCCTCAAAAGCCCATAGGAACGGAGTTGATGCTCCCACATCCATAGCATGAGTAGTTGAAGCAAGTGAATGATTTGAAATTCGAGTTATTTCACAGAATAACACTCTTATATATTGAGCTCGTAATGGTACCTCACAATTCAAAAGTCTCTCTACGGCTGAAGAATGAGCGTGTTCTTGGGCTATCGTAGAAACATAGATAGGGTCAACGACGGAACGAACAACGAAACTTTACGACAGTTTTTTCGTACACGTTCACTTGCATCACATACACAATTGCTCTCTGAACCGTGCAATAAGGTCACCCATAACACGGCTCTCCCACTGGAGTTACCTTAGCCATGGGCCATGCTATTCCATGATATTGGAAAAAGGCAGCCTAATTATTATCATCGTCTTGAAAGTTGGGCGCCTTTTGAATATGAGTGGGGCTCCTAGTCTAGGCGGCGCCTTCGTGGAGCCAAGCCGAAGGAAGAGCAAAAGGGAGAGGCCATACCCGGCTTCGAATAGGAGGGGGGCTTAGCTCTGGATCCCGCCTGCTTGCAGAAATGAATGGATCAGAAAGGGGGTTGGGTTCTATTTCCGGGCCAGGCAGGAGGTGAAGGCCAGAAGAAGAAGAGAAGTGCGCCTTCTCGGTAAGGAAGAGGATAAAAAGGTGTTGTCATCTATCTCGACCTGTTTCCCGAGGTGTTCGAAATGAAGACCGGCTCAGAGAATCACTAGCGTGCTTTCTCTCCCCCATCGTTTCGCCAATAAAGAAGTCATCCTTGACTTGACGATTGACCATTCCATCCCTACCGAGCCGCCTCTTCGAAGTATTTACCTCTGCCTTTCTTTTTTTAGAACATACCCTTAAAATCAAAAAAGAAAGAAAGAAAAGTTCCTCGTTTGTGATTTAATCGGCCCTAAGGGAGTTTACTCGACCCATTCTCTAGTCTCCCGCACTGCTCAAGTGTGCGACTCCGTATGAGGACCTCCTTCCCTTTTGCTCTGCCCACTCTCCGTTCACACGGTTATCAAAGCGGAGGAAGGGCGGGCAGCAGGTAGCACGAGCCCTCTGTCCCACACATCTATCAAGAAGCAAGTGTAGTTCACCGGTTCCACCGAATGCTCCTATCTCTCGGCAAAGATCGTGTGAGTGTGCAGTTATGCTTCGGATGCTTCGCCATGGAATAGATCGACTCAGTTCCCCTTCTTTTCCGGTGCACTCGCTTTGTATCTCCGACACACAAGGAAGGACGCGGTGGGAAGAAAGCTGCCCTAGCCTCTGTCCGGTCGATCATTTCGCTTGCATCTTGCATTCACGTCTCCGTTTGACTGCCGCTCGGGAATATAGTTGTAGATACGTGAGTCTTAGTGGGTCGTTGGCTCCACCTCTTATCTCCTTCTACGACATGATGTAGTCGTCGCCATATTCAATATGTCACTTAGACATATCTGCCTCGCAGCGGGTCAGCACCTCTGAAAGAAAGGGAGGGAGGACTTCATTCAGTGACTCCGCGATCGCCCTCTGAACGATCAAAATAAGGTAAATCTTGAAGATAAGTTTTGTACTCGATTAATTTCTCAGTCCCTCTAGTCGGGTGGGTGCCGGCCGGATCCCCTTGAAAACCGTACGTGCGGGTCTCCCCGCATGCGGCTCACGCCATTTGAGGTGGCCCAGCCCAGCATTCATTCGCAAATCATGTAGTGAAATTGAAACTGCTCGACCTCGGAAGCTAATTCGCGTGTAGGCAGCGCAGTCTGGCTACCGTTGACTGTATCTATTCATTGATACACTGGCTCGCCCCCCCCCCCTCTTTTTTCAAGAATGAATGAGCCGCCTTCCATTTCCGTCAAATGACCCGGCTTCCCCTGTCTCTTCCACCGTCCGGGCTCCCTTTCCTCCCTATGCTCCCCGGCGCAGGCCCACCACGCTTCGCGCCTGCGGCGTTTTCGCCAGACGGTCTTTGCCAGTAGTGCCATCCTCCACGCGGGTTGAATTACAGGAAATTCAGTGGTTGACTTGGACAGTAGGCGGGTTACACGTTCCACTGTGCCGAGATGTGAGGTGCAGGTGGTGATGATCACCCCTGGGTATGCGATAGCTTCCTTGACGGGCACTCCAGGACCCGCCTACGCTCGTGAAAACCCAGGTCGGTCCTCCGACCAGATGTGTGGATAACGAGGCCACCTTCACAACCTTCTCCCTTCTATCTTTATCCAAAGTCAGGTAGGGCGGTTCGCTTGAGTTGCTCAACCGTCCCTTTGCCCGGTGCTCATAACGCGCTACGGAACCTCCACCGTGCTAGCGGCATAGGAGCCTACTCAGCGTCAGCGGCTTCGTGCCACACTGGAGTGATCCAATATGTGGTTCCGCACGTTCCACCACTTCTCCGTTCATTTCCAATACTGATCGTGAAACACCATGAGCAGCAGGATGTTGAGGTCCGTAATTCGAAGTGAAATTCTTGATTTGCCCGTTCCTAGTCGTCATGGGAAATATATAAGAAAAATAAATAAGAAAGAGATTATTCCCCTAGAGCTTGTCCAGTACCACTAGTACTAAAAATGCATCTCCGCGCGTCTACCTAGCGCTTTTATTAGCCGCCTTGCATGCAAGCGAAGCGCTATTGGAGGCAATTAATAGCTCACTGAGCGATGATTGATGCAGTCAGTCAGTGCCCTCGATTATTCCTGATAGAAGGATCATGGCGCCCCGGAAGCATTCCATCCAGCAGTAGCATCTCCTTCAACCACGCGAGGACAAAACTGATGTTAGCTGCATTCGAGTGTTCACCGCACAGAGGCGATCTCGAACACTACCTATGATAATAAATCCAAAGGAAAGGTCGCAAAAATGATTCAATCTGACTTTAACAAAAATAGCAATCCAAATAACTAAATACTCGAGGCCAAGCCTAAACCACGAACTTCTTCTTGCTTCGGATCGTCTTCCTTCTTTCCAAACTTTGTGAGATTAGCGTCTCTATCTTCCGCTCTACCCTCTCCTGGCGCTCCATCAACACATCCTTAGGAGCTTCATGAAGGACAAGGGTCTCTTGAATTGGTAGGCGTCTCCCTCACTCGCAGCCCATGCCTCATCTTAACTTTACTCTTTTCTTTGTCTCAACGGCTTCACTCACATGATGAGAGATAAGACTGATCATTATCT
Organism: Alopecurus myosuroides; assembly: GCA_028641055.1. NCBI lineage: Eukaryota > Viridiplantae > Streptophyta > Magnoliopsida > Poales > Poaceae > Alopecurus > Alopecurus myosuroides. Next base: position 340,001,116 of record CM054062.1, read on the forward strand.
ACGGCTGGTGCTGCTTCTATCTCTCAAATCGGGATCCCTATGCTCTAGGGTTTGAGATCGGAATAAGGCCGCTCTGCTCTTTCTTAAAAAGTGGGTTACTGATTGAACAGAACTAGTAGAGTAGAAATGATGAACTACTTCCCGCATCCGTGAAGACAAGAGATCCACTTTATCTTTATCAAGCACTCGCTCGTATTAGCGATAAATATCATTAGAACAATTATACGCAGTAATTGAAATCTATAAATAGTCTCTTTTACCGCTCCCTTTAGCTTTAGGCTTTAGAACTAACGAAAGATAAACCAATAAAGTCGTACTGAAAGTCAGATTCTGATGAGTTGCATTCTTAATGAGTTGCACATGCGGTTCGATCAAGGTATGAGGAATCCCGACCTTGCACTATGGAAAGCTCTTCTCTGCCTACCTCAAAGAACAACTAGCGGAGGAACCATCTTAAAAATAAGATATTAGCACGCACTAATCGACCTGAGATCGCCCATCCAACGCTCGAATTTTTGGGACTAAGTTTTAACACAAGATCCTGAGGCTAGGAAACAAGAAATACTACTTTTTAGAAGAAAATGAAAGGTGAAACAGCTGATTTAGTCCCGTGGTCACAGTAAACTAAAAACTTTTATCTCGCCTAACTGATTCAAAACTGGAGAACACATTGCATTGTGCTTAGAAAATGGGAAAACAGGGTCTTTTTTGCACACGCCAGTACATATTTTGTTTTTCTTCGGCAATCAAGTAGATCGAAAACGAACTATTTAATAAAATAATTCTGGGTTTCCAATGCTTAGTTCTTTCGCTTTATCGCCCGGCTAGTGCACTTGATAGATTTATTTATGTATTTCTTGTTGCATTTATTTCCACTATGTACTTTTTTCTGACTGGAATTCCGATTTCCCTTCTCTTCAAGCCCGGATTCTACTTGTCCGAAGTTACGACTTCTTTTTCATATTGATTGGCATGGCATTCAAGTTGGAACAAACGCTTCCAAAGCGGAGTTGCACGATCAGGAGTTATAGGCTCAACTTGACAATCTCTAGGCGTAATTAGATAATGAAACCATGCCTTCTTCTTGCTGGGATGCTCAGCCAATTCATACTTACCAATCGAAAGATGGGGAACCTGCGAGCCTCTCAATTGAGAGTCTGGAACTTTTTCTTGCTGATGAAATGCGCCTATAAATAGAACCAACCTAGAGTACAGCGGTGAGTTCAGACAGTGTGACTTACTATTATCCTCCTAGCCAGCTTCTCCCGATGAGCCCAGCCAAAGAAGTTTGATTCTCCCGATAGAAATGCTAGGCTTCTGCGCTCGATTCTATATAAATACCAGGCTTCTGCCCTTATGAATTCTGCTTTGGATTGGTGATTAGCATATCGCCCTTTCTAGTGCTCAGTGAAGGGAAGAGATGGGCAAGCAATGATAGAACAAGGATATCGGGTAATTGATACAACAAGGATACTGAGGAATATGTCGTATAAATGTTTGCTTCATTGCTTTGTTCATAGAAGGGTATGACATTGTGGCGTTTCCCTCTGAATGTTTCACTTGAATTGACTTGGAAAATGCTCGCGCATACTATGACTGAAAACAAAAGGTCAATTAAGCCTCGACGATTTATTTTGCCTCAGAGTAATTGTATCACTTTTATGCCCCCGTTAATTTTATTTTGTCGCAAGCATGATTATGACAGTTATTGCTCTCTTGATTGTCGCTCTCAGTCTATTGCTAGCCTTCACCTATACTGAGTATGAGCTCTACTCGTGCATCCAACTCCAAAAAACCAAAGTTTGCTAGATGTGTTTACCATATCTATCTATATGTGGTATTGCACTGCCACTCCAAAGTAAATTGCTCATGTATTACCTTTAAAACATTCAAAATTATTCCTGTTTTGTGCCCATGTTTTAGCTCATGAGGACGTAAATAGAGAATTTTTATCTCACATGTTGATTGGACTTCACACCCTGGACTAGTGGCTTAATCCGCTTATCCAATTGCCAGAAGAGCTAGCAGCGGGGCGCCCAGCCCCAAACTTAATACACAAATTCTCTTCACTATTTTCCCCCTTATTTATCCGTCAAAGCATAATTGTGTAAACAAAAGAGAAACAGAGATGACCTTCTACCTAGTTGCGTCCTTCTATGGGAGCCTCTCTTGTGAAGTCTAGTTGCCTTGTGACGTACTGTATTTTCTTTTTACCATTCGTTGAGTAAGCATACACCTCTATAAAAAAATGTTTTCAATACCTCTTTTTAACAAAATAAAAAATCTCTAGCACATGAGTGATCCATGCTTCCCTCTGCGAAGGGCCTTTCTTTTACTTTTATGTTGACTCTTCACCTTCTGACTTTATGCACTTTATTGAGGGCATAGCTTTCATTCTTAGTGTAATGTGCTTGTCCCAGGATACAGTTAATTATGGTATAATCTTGATGCTTTTATCTTTGATATCTTTACTTCTAGTCTTCATTTGAACTTTAGAGGTGCCCTCACATTTATGTTTTGCTCCATTATTAAGGGCAAGAGAGATACCACTTTATCATACCCTATTATGAACATTGCAATCCTGCGAATTGATATATTTTATGTTGTGTTCTATTAGTGTGTTGAAATCTCTTCATGGTTTGCATAACTATTCGGTAACTTTATTTTGCATACTTCTTATTATGAATTTTCTGAGCACTTGACCATATAGTGAGAATATTTACATCATATGAAACAAATATGTTTGTAAAAGTTCTTTTACCACACTCAGTTGATAACTGAATTGTTTGAGGACAAGCAATAAGCTAAGCTTGGGGGGAGTTGATAGGTCGGAAACATATCTCCTTTTCCGAACACTTTTGCTACTGTTTTCCTCTAAACTTGTGAGTTTTGGGTAACTAACACAGACTAACGTTGTTTTCAGCAAAATTACCCCGGTGTCTTGTTTTTGTGCAGAAAAATCAAGTGCCGGGAAATTTCCAAAAATATCACATTGACCTTATATCACCAGAAGACCCCGGGAGCCAGAAGGAGACCCGGGGGGGGAGGAGGGACCCACACCACCCCTGTGCGCGCCCCTCCCCTAGGCCGCACCACTAGGTGGTGTGGGGGCCCAGGAACCCCCTCGGGCTCTCCTTTTGACTACATATGCCCAATAACCCTAAAATGACAGGGGGGGTTCATCATATTCCAGAGGAACAAACCCAAGCGCCGCCGTCGCCTAGAAACCCAATTCAGTGACCAGAAGTTCCTGTTCTGGCACCCTGCTGGGACAGGGATTCGAAGGAGATTATCTCCATCGTCATCGCCACCACTTCTCCATCAACTATCCACGATTTCCCCGTCCATGTGTGAGTAATCCCCGCTGTAGGCTTAGAGGGATGGAAGGGACTAGAAGATATCGTTCATGTAATAATGCCAGATTATTAGGGCATAGTACCGAGTATCCGTTGTTAGTGCTTTATACTGTTGCTACAACTTGTTATTCTTAATGCTTGTCACTAGGGCCCGAGTGCCATGATCTCAGATCTGAACATGTTATTGTTTCATGAGTATACTTATGTTTCTTGATCATATCTGCCAGTTGTATATACATGTCGTCATCCGGAACCCGAGGCCCCTAAAGTGACAACAATTGGGACAACCGAAGGAGATGGCTGCGATGTGAGGATCACATGTGTTCACGGAGTATTAATGCTTTGCTCCGGTGCTTTATTAAAAGGATCACCTTAATTACTAGTAGTTTCCCTTTAGGCCCCGCTGCAAACGGGCTGATACGACAAAATATGTTCTGCAAGTTTCTCATTGCGAGCACGTATGACTATATTGGAACACATGCTTAAGTTTTTCCTAGAACTTGGATGCTTTATTATTATACATTTGCAATTCCCATATTATTATTATTACATGAACTATCTTATCCATGCAACGCCCATTCATCCATCCTCTATGCCTACGGTACTTTAATCCTACTGTTTCAACGATTGCTACTGATGTTTTCACAATTGCTACTTTTGTTACTATTTTGCTACTGCTGTTATTTCACTACTACTGCTGCTATAAAACTGTTACCACTGATAAATAGTTGCGATCAAGTCTACTTTCAGGTGTAGCTGAATTGACAACTCATCTCTTAAGGCTTATAAATATTCTTTGGCTCCCCTAGTGTCGAATCAATAAATTTGGGTTTTACTTCCCTCGAAGACTGTTGTGATCCCCTATACTTGGGGGTTGTCATCCAGCGGTAAATTTCCCTAGATAGGAACCAATATTATCAATCTATTAGGAATTCGAAGTCTCTCAATATGTTGTCTGTTGTGTGGCGCTTCAACAAGCGTGGACCTGCACACACGCACACACTAACCCTCTCTTGCTCCTAAATTTTTGAGAAGGTTGTCAATCTTCATGTCTTGCTGAAAAATAGAGAATTAATTGTATCGAATGGTTGGAGAATATCAAATGAAAACAAAATGGCGAGCAGGTGATAATGAAAGAAAGTAAACGAGGTTGTAATCAATGAGGAACATAGAAATGGGGGCCATAGTTACACTAGTGGTGTCTCTCCTAAGAATAATAAACATGTTGGGTGAAAAACTACAACTGGACAATTGACAAATCATGAACGTATGACAATACTATTATTAAGAAATATAGTTGACGAGTTCTAATATTGTAGGCATTACGTCAAGATAAATAGACCGCCATCCGACAGAATCTATTAGTAAAAGTCCACCTTGAGATAGAAATCCATCAAATCTCGCTGGTATCAAGTTGCTGCAGCGAAGTGATTTCTTATGTGCAACATACAAATGCATTAAGAACAATAAGTAATGTAAGAAATAATCCTCATCCGTAGACATGAACACCTCTTTTTTCTCCCTAGTGGCAACATCACATCCTCCACCTTATACGTTTATATCACTCGAGCGCAGATGCAAAGGATGCATGAACCCACTATCTAGCATATTAAACCTCTCTTGGAGGTGCATACAAATAACTTGGCCAAGGCAATTATACACACCGGAGATAATTGCAAGACAATATTACAACTATCTATAGATATAAGTGAATAACTCAATAAAACATGAACAAAGTAATCATAATTTCATGATTCATCGGATCCCAACAAATACAACATGTATTTATTACATAACGATGATCTTGATCATGTTAGGCAGCTCACAAGTCTAAACATAGTGGCACAAGGAGGAGAGAACACCATCTAGATACTGTTATGGACCCGTAGTTCCGAGATGAACTACTCTCGCATCTGTCCGGAGGCGATCATGGAAATGTAGATGCCTTCGATGATGATCCCCCTCTATGGCAGGGCGCCGAAGGACTCCAAAAGCCCTAGATTGGACTTTCAAGGTGACGTCACCTCTGTATGTTTTTCGTGGAAAATTTCTCCGTCCCCGACATTTTTTAGGGTTAAAAGAAACTTATAGGCGCAGAGGGGGCGTGAGACAGCGGCCCGAGCCACGAGGGGCCCACATGGTGGCCCCCTAGCTCCCCTCCAGCTCTCCTCTGAACTCCGTCTTCGTTCCTGGTAAAAGATGACTTCCGTAAATATTCAGAACTTTTGGCAAATATTTTATTCAGAACTTTTCTGAAACATAAAAACAACAGAAAACATAAAAAGGCTCTAGGCATCTTGTTAATCAGTTAGTCCATGAAATCATTTGTAAAACGAGATAAATTATGTAGAAAACATGTAAGAATATAAAGAAAACAAGAATGAGGCATGAAAAGTTAAAGATTCGTGTGGGACGTATCATCTACCCAGCCACAATGTCGAAACATCAACGTGCTCCCATTAATATTGACATAACAGATGTACATGACCAGGAAAACATGGTCATCTATTATTAACAAGTTTGTCTGTGAGTTATGACAAAGGGTTATAACGATGTGTTTATGTTTCTACATGTGCGTATGGGTTTTCCTTTGAATCTCATAGGCATACATCCAATAGTATCCCACTTGCACAAGAAATTATAATCCGGTTTCTTAGCTCAGCACCCAATGGCATTGCGATGTTGATTGTGGTGTAGGATCTGTGCTTAGAGAATCACTTCTCCCCTTGATCTCTAATGATTCTTGCGGTTTTAAATGGTTGGTGCTTTAACTAAGAAGACATTCTGTTGTTTATTTTATAATGTACCCTATCTAATTTGGTGGAGAATTTAGATCAAAATATTTAAGCTTTTCACTTCCAAAGTGTATAACATCTTACCGCTATTGTTATAGATTCTATAATAGTGTTAAACTTCTGATTTAGTCTACAAGTTTAATCATGAAATTTCTTTCACCCACTATGCCACCTTATTAACACTAAGTTGATTGACTCTGTGTCTATGCAACAAACTCCTTATTAGTGCAATGATGTACACTAAGTTGTTTTTGCATTTATCACAATTATGAAGTGTACCTTATATTCCTCATAAGGTTATCTTCCGTTTGATCATCAACATGATCATATTTATGTTCATAACACTTAGAACATGGTTCATATTTGGTTTGTATACTCCCTTAGTATCAAAATAATTGTCGTTGAAATGGATGTATCTAGTACTTGAATACATCTAGATAAATCAAACTCAATGAAAATTATTTTGAGACGGAGGGAGTATATATTATGGCGTATGTGACTGATCCAATCATTCATACGTATCACATATCACATGTCTACTTTTTTTTATTTTCGATGAATAGACATGCTCTATATAAGTATTAGATTGCAAAAGAAATCCTTCCCTTGGTTTGCACCAAGATGCTAATTGTTCTTTCCAACAATTTAGCTTCATAATTTTAACATGTTTTATCCAACACTAACGAGTAATGGAAAATGTGAACCATACTATGCTCCATGTAGGCAAGTTCATTTATGAACTTCACGCTCAAACATTTTTCATTGACCCATTTCCAAAGTGGTAATACTTATGTTGCATTTACTTTAATATTTTCATTGAAATATAATTTCAATGAAACCTTTTACTATGTCAACAATATTTCAAATTAACAATAGGTTGTTCACATAAAGTATTAGAAATATTTTTTACCGCTCTCGCTGACTTTATTGAGTCATCAAGCCTCTTCACCGTCCTTGATGATGTCAAATACTTTGATAATTTCATCTAGGTGAAGATCCCAACTATGTAATGCCTTATTTAGTTCCAAGAATGAATAACTAAAACTCGCTTTGCCTTCTAGAATATTCTTGCATTATCTTGTAGACAAGCAACACTTGCAAAAATAATCCGTGTAAACATAGAACCATGCTACGGGATATTTTAAATCTCATCGCAGTGATTTCCTTAAACTTGTGAAACAAGTCAAGCCTCCATGGATGTTTCCATTGATTTTTTACAGAGCCATTAACGAATGTTTACGTTTAATTCACATTCAAAGATTATATAAAACTCAATACCAAGTTCCAAACTTGACTTTCGTTTATGGGATCTATCCGGATTTTATGGCATCTAGCCATATCTTTGGAGTTAGGGTCCATCACTGCTTCCCCTAGAGCACATTCTTATTATTTTGAAACAATGATATTGTGATCTACTTGGTTCATTCACTAAGCTCGATTGAAGTTTTATATCACATGTAATAACTTTCGTATCATTCATGATGGCAATCACCAAAATTACTTTTGGTGCCGCGCCACTCTTGACATGATTACGAATATCTAATCTCGTCGAACTGTACTGTCCTCCCACTGGCTTTCCGAAGAAGTAATTTCTCGAGAACACACTTGACAAATGATTTGTCCTTGGTGGTGGGAATAATTCCTTATACTTGGGATAACCTTTGAAGAAGCAAACAATCATTTTTTTGATTTCCTGTAAATTCTTTACATCACAAATGAAATTTAGATGGCCATATTTTTAGTGTGAAGTATTAGTCTCTAAAGCATGACTAATAAAAGATGTAATGACATTTTAACATCCCTGATCCATCCTATCGAACAAGGTTGGATTATGTAACTTGGATACTCCATAAACTTATGGTGTTCCATATTACCAAAGTTGTAGAATAATTCCGCAACTTTCTGGATGCTCGCTAAAACTTGTAACCCAAATCCATGACAAAGTCAGGAAATCATCTTGTTACAAAATGATTGTTACTTATCATTTATCATTTAATGGTTTAACATTATTGATGTCTACTTGCAGGACTAATTGTATCATATCCACATGGTCACAAGTCAAACTTATGTCCCCGGCGAGGCACAAGTTCCAATGCTCACAATAAATCCCCCAGGAAAATTTAGTGAATGTAGTAATATTACTTCATCACCAATTATTCCTTCCCTTTTGCTAGTTTCTTTTAGGCCATGGTAATTCTCGTATCATGTTGCATGTAAGAGTAACTGATCCGGTATTCCTGTGATTAAATCACTATACCCAAAAACTACACCCACAAGCAATTTTGAACATCAATAATATTTATTCCCAAGCTGGTTTTACTAGACTATATGCCAAAAACTTTTGATGGTCCCTATTTCTGTGTTTCCTCTCTAAGAGAAGAAACATTCAACATTAAGAATGACACCAGTGGTACCATGATGCTTTATCAGTGCGTCAGTCATGGCACTCTTATCTTCTTAAGTTGAACCCTTTATTTGTCATTAACTTACAATAAGTTTTCCTCCGAATTCCATTTTAAATTTCAATGAATAAATTCATTCACGATCGTTCTTTTCCCTTAGTCATTAATAGTGAGAAAGCTCCTGAAGCCTTTACCGGAAAAGGAAACAAAATTAAGACCGGTGCCCAATTTCTTTGTAGACTGGGACATCTAATGTCTCCAATCTTCGTATGTACCAGGCTTAGTACACATACATTTTATTCATCAATTTTAATATTTATTTATCTTCCATATAAACTAGTTCTTGAGATATATCATATCTTGTTTGTATCTAAAATAACTTTTTCAACTCCTTGTCTATCCAATAGACATATATATCTCAATTTCCTACATGTGTGTATAATACTATACACACCCGTCCTTATGTGAACAAGTGTATGTCACACTTTGAACCGTTGACAACTTCATGGTGTTTCAATTTGGATATTTTTAAGGAGACAAACTTAATATGAATCAATACTGTTCGAATTACATCCCACTGGCAGCTTATGAATTTGGATCCATACGACTAGGTGATTTAGATCAATGGTACCAGTACCCGACAAGCCATCAAATAGTTCTATGACCACATCATTCTGACGAAACAGCCATGAAACTCCCTGTTCCACCTTCAACCAATCTCCCAAGCAAAAACATTGGACCGTGAACATATTTATTTCCACCTATGTAAATTTGATTTCCCTCGCAGGGCTCCACGCATTCAACATATGTTGTTCAAATGTTTGTGGGCTGAAAGGATTCGAAAGTGTGAACCCTAGCTAGCGCCATCCACTTCAAGCCTTCTTTCGGTGCATCTTCTGTATCCTCCCCAACCTATGAAGTAGGTCATCAATGGATTCCTTGCATTTGCCCACCAGTACCCCTGTCTGGCTTGCCGAACTTGAAGCCGAGTCTGCCACCATGGCCCTCCAGGAAAGATCAGATATGACAATGTGCGACACGAGATTCTAGGGCTACCTCGACGCCAGACTTCTATACCTCCTTCCGAGTAATGGGATCGGAACGAAAACCTCTCCGAAGTTGTTGTCACGGAGGGAAACGAACTCCGCGATGGTGTAGGTTCCGCCGGAGAGGAGATAAACACTAGTCGCCCGGGGTCCTAGGTCCTTTTGATTTTCCTGCACAACGTTTCGTGAGTCATCTCGGTCTCCTACTTTTTCCTTTTTGAAAGATGCATCTTCTTCTTTTTTTTTTTGATAAAAAAGATCCTTCTTCCAATCTTCCTAATAGGCCAAAAGTCACGGTGGTGCGTCCACGTAGAAACCTGTCTGGCCATCAAACATCCGGTCCATCAAATTCCGGCCAGGCCCAATCAAATTTCTGGTCCAGGTCGTAGATGACCGTTGGAGAAGTCGCAAGACTGAAGAGGCACGCCGCCGTCTTCTTTCTCCTCTCCCTTCTCCCACCTCTCAGCCGTCAAGCGTCGCGCCTCGCCGCCGGGGCCCGGCCACCGCATCCCAATCTGCATCTCCCTTTCAATCGATTCCCCTCTCTCTCCCGGGCCTCCCCCACGCCGCCGCTCCCTTTCTCCCTCCTCCCCAACGTGCACCAAAATAAAATTCGCATCTCCCGAAGTAGCGGCCGTGGTGTCGCTCCCCACTCTCGTGGACGGCGGTGAGACCGCCAGTGCATCGGAGGAGGTGGTTTATAGTCCCACGGAGGGGCGAGGACGAGGCGGGCACCTGTAGGGCAGGGACAAGCTGGCGCCGGGGATTGGGCGGCGGCGTGAGATCCGGCGTGGCGCGGCGCGATCTGGGGCATGATACCGGCTTGGTGCTCGGGCCGACGGTGAGATGAGGTGCCTTGCGGGGTGAAGACCAACACCAAGCGCGCCTACAAGGTCCGTATCCTCCATGCGATTCCGGTACGACTTCTTTGCTTGATGTATTTTAAGTTGCTTTCTGGGGTGGGGAGGGAGATGTCGTCACGCTTGTTCCGCTAGCTAGAGATACTGGCTCTGCAAATTCACAGGGAGCTACGTTATGGATTTGAAGTTTTCCGTGTTCGTTTGACATTGTTTGTAGAGTGTCGCACAATTCACTGGCGTCAGTTGAGATTCATTCATGCACGATTCCTCTTCAGACTTCATACTGCACTACTAGTGCTTGGCTGCTTGCTGCCTAGTCACTTGCTGTGTTATTTTCTGTTAAGTGTGAAGTAATTGCTGGCGCTGCGTGCTCCTGGAATGTCTGAAGTTTTGTAGTAGCCTATTATTGGGGGATATTTGTTTGCGAAGCTAAAGTTGTGACATTACAGTGCCTTGACTCTCGTTTGTCTTAGAGTAGTTTGTGGCGCACCCATCAAATGTCAACTGCCTCAAGATTGGGAGGAAAACCTAATGAGTTCTCGTCACATGATGAGAGTATCATAAAGTTAATCTTTGGGCTATCTGAAGCCCAAGTCCTTAGCGGTAATAATTTTCTTGTTCTAAATCGAAGTATCACCTAGTCTGTACAGTGTGGTTTCAGGTTTAAGTAGGGAAATATGTCTCTAATCTCGACCCGTTAGAATCCTTGACTGAACCTTGGGTTGATTGCTAGATGTAAATTTCACCAGTTTAGCTGTTGACGACTTCAGCGTGGTTCTCTTTTTTATGTACTTTATATTGGAGAATGGTCACTATAGGAATTTCTTGTCCTGACTCAACGTACCGCATAGTCTGTATAATGTGCTTTCACGGTTAAGTAGGGACTTTATAACTCTGAAATCAGCCTAATAGAACTCCTGACTGAACCTTGAGTTGATTGCTAGATGTAAATTTCACTGAATTTAGCGTGGTTCTCTTTATGTTGGTTTTCGACTATTGTTGTCATGTATTTCTATGTTAGAGAAAGACCACTATGGTTAAATTATGGACCAGAAGGAGTTTATATAAGTTCTTTAGTTAGTGAAATACTTAATTTATTCACCTCTTTTGATCTTTTGGTTGTACAGAGTTTACCGGGGAATACAAGTGCCGTGGAGTCAGTTGCTTTTGATTCCACAGAAGTATTTGTGCCTGCAGGGGCAGCCAGTGGGACAACTAACTTATGGGATTTAGAGGAGGCGAAGAGTACGTAACTGTGGATCCATGACTTACCTATTTATATTTATGAGCATTGATGCTATGCTATTATCTTTCATTAACTGCTTAACATGAGCGTTTGTAGTTGTCCGCACACTTACTGGACACAGGTCAAACTGTATGTCGATTGATTTCCATCCGTTTGGGAATTCTTTGCCTCTGGATCGTTGGGCACTAACCTGAAGATATGGGATATAAGAAAGAAAGGTCGTATCCACACGTACAAAGGTCACACCAGAAGGGTGAATGCTTTTAGATTCACATCCGATGGCCGTTGGGTTGTGTCTGGTGGCAAAGATAGTGCAGTGAAGGTAAGATTTGTTGCAATGCTTTGTGCATGTCAATTGCTAATTGGGTCATATGGTTTATTTCTTTCCTAATCCTTTGAATAACACACTATGAACTCAACTTGATCATTATACCTCCTACTGTATTGAATCAGAATCAGTTTTGTCCTTGGCAGATTTGGGATTTGACAGCTGGAAACTTACTGCATGAGTGTCAAATTCAGTGGATACATTTCCATCCTCATGAATTCCTTCTGGCAACAGGTTTGGTTCACACTTTATTATGCCGATATCTCATTTATACGACTCTAGTATGTACTTTTTAATGCTTCAATTAACTATTGAACCTCTGTCTTTCCACCTGGTTAGTGGAAACACTTATTGCTCACTGAGAATGTACATGCTATTCAAAGACTCGACGTGAAATTTTACCATTAGGGTAATAAATTATACATTATAAATACTGGCCCACCTAAACTAGTTTTTTTATCTAGGCCACCTGCCACTCTGCCAGATTAATTAATTTCTTTTCTTGGTCTGTCTATATCTCAACCTTAATTTCCTCGTGAGCAATCTTGTTTGTTCCATTTTCTCACATATTTTTGAGGTGTTAATTGTTATGTAGTCATGACCTGTTTACGTTGCTGAAATAATGTATTGCTCGATAGAAACTTCCGATTTGGTGGCATAGGATAAGGGCCCTCCTTATATTTCGGTTTTCGCAGAGATGTATATTCTGCTCTTCCAGGCTGCAGACAGTATATTCAGATAAAATTATTTCTTTTATTCTCAGAAGTTGTCATTGCCTGTTTTATATCTGATTTGCAATTACGGATTTGTTACACTTACATGACACTGGTTGTCTTGGCCCATTCAGGTTCAGCTGATAAAACTTTGAAGTTATGGGATTTCGAGACCTTTGAGCTGATTGGATCTACTGGACCTGAGGTATATCTATGTAGCTCTTCCAGGCTGCGGACAGTATATTCAAATAAAATTATTTCTTTTATTCTCAGAAGTTGTCATTGCCTGCTTTATATCTGATTTGCAATTACGGATTTGTTACACCTACATGACACTGGTTGTCTTGGCTCACTCAGGTTCAGCTGATAAAACTGTGAAGTTCTGGGATTTCGAGACCTTTGAGCTGATTGGATCTACTGGACCTGAGGTATATCTATGTATTTATTTTCTTGTGTATAGGTTATGCACCCTATTTACTTTAACTTTGCCAAGCATTTTATGCAACAGATAATCTTATTTAAACTCAAGGTCATAGGTTTCAGAACCACTATGTAGGAGAATAAATGTTGGAACCATTTCTGTGTAGTGCAACAGGTACCATATGGAAGAATAAACACGGGGAGAACAATTCGAAGCCTCTTCCAAAGGAAAATAGAACTAATAGGAAATAGTACAGCACAAAGCACATAGTGCTCATGTCATTGTTCGATCCATGTCATTATGTCGTTAGCTCTACCAAAGTTCAATAAGGCGCTACCAATGTTTAATCCAAAGGAAAATAGAAAAATATAACTCAATGCATTAAATCACATTGTCAATCTTGTGGTAATGTGTTGAGTATCATGTCATTATGTCGTTAGCTCTACCAAAGTTCAAGAAGGCGCTAGGTGGTAATTATGCGTTTTGCCACCGCCTTGCACTTTTCTGACCAAAGCGTCCGCTTATGCGCAATTATGCGTGATTAAGAGCTAGGCATTTTCCCATCCTAGAGCCTAGGCGTGCCTTTTTGAACCATGAGCTCTACAGTGTAATTACCTCGTGGGATGTTCTAGTGCATATGCTTTAGAGCTCACAGAGTCAGGGGTAGGTAGGACGGCACTAGGACCGGCACCTCTACTTCAACCAGGAGGAAAGAGGGCTCGACCCCACCTGGTTCTCCTGTGGCGGCATCTGATGTCGCCGGAGAGGCCTAGGACGACCTCCAGCATGTGTTGTCCCAGGATCAGGATGGACACGATTACCATCAAGTACAGCGTTAGACATCGCTTTTATGGCATAATTCTTTTTATGGCGACCGACCCCCTTCATAACTTGATAACGCTTATGGCGTATGATGAGTCAACATCATAAACAGAACCTAACTTTGTATAATAGAAAATTAAATCACTACTTCATATATTCAGTATGACAAGAAATATAAAATTATACCTCATATGGCAGCAAATTAGGATATTTAGCAACCTAAACTTATACAAATAATAGTTGATGGCCTAATCTGTTCCTTTTGTAGCATATCCATCTTGGCATCCTAATGGATCGTTGTTTCAGGAAAAAAAATCTTCACTTCACTGCTAGTCAGTTAAATGCATGCACAATTGACCTAAAACTTTATGAACGATGATGCAGGCCAGGCAGAAGGCAGGTTCAAAATTAGCAGCTGAAGCACAGAAAGCAGCACATGAGGCTGCTAAAAAGGAAGTTGTAGAAAAAGAAGCTGCGCAGAAGCAGTTTCCACATCTAGCCAAATGTCTCAGAGTAGTGTTACACATGCAACAATGGCAAACAGTATCGAAATTAAATCAGAATTACCAGGTGTGTCTCACTTCTATAGAACTGATTCACAAATTTAGTACTTATGCAGTTACTTCTAAACTCCCATAGTAACGTTTTCTTCCTCTTAATGAAGTTATGTGCCAGTGCTTGTTAACACGTTTACTCAATAATTTAATCTTATTTTCTGTACTTAAACTGGAGTTAGTACTGGCACATGGTATTAAGGCGAGTTTCATGGATGTTGCAAGAAGCTACGGAATAAGTTGAAAATAATTCATGGATGTTCATCCAGACATAGCATTTATACACCTGCAGAATCTGATACAAAAATAGCAAACTAGTTCAAGGCTGAGTAGTTAACAGTACGCTATCCAAATACGCAAAATTTGTTGATTGTGTTTATGGTGCATGGAGTCATTTTTTTTTACCATTTTTGCAAGTTCAACAATCAACATCCATGCATTATTTTTCCAAATATTCGATAACCTTTTGAAGTAGGAGAAAACTTAAGAGGATATTGGGTGTGATCAACCTGGGTGGAGACACATTTTTAGACAAGTTATTTCTTGTGTTGTTCAGGATGTACAAAAATAGCAAACTAGTTCAAGGCTGAGTAGTTAACAGTACACTATCCAAATACGCAAAATTTGTTGATTGTGTTTATGGTGCATGGAGTCATTTTTTTTACCAATTTTGCAAGTTCAACAATCAACATCCATGCATTATTTTCCAAATATTCGACAACCTTTTGAAGTAGGAGAAAACTTGAGAGGATATTGGGTGTGATCAACCTGGGTGGAGAGTGGAGACACACATTTTTAGACAAGTTATTTCTTGTATTGTTCAGGATGTACGGAATTATGACTGTGGAAGCTTCAAACTTAGGGTCGAAACAATTTGGCTCACATTAGTCCAACATCTTGCAAATTTACGTTCAGGCCATTAAATTGTCTTCTGGGAGCACTTAGGGTCGAAACGATGCCATGGAGCCGTATTACCGCAGACGTTTCCATCTCACATGAAAGTTGTACGGGCGATACTAGGGATTTTGGAGCCGCCGCTAGCAACATCATCAGGGATTTGGAGGGTAGTTTGGGAGGTTGAGGAAGGAGTGGGGCTAGCACGAGAGGTTATGTGTGTGGGCGATACTAGGGATTTTGGAGCCGCCGCTAGCAACATCATCAGGGATTTGGAGGGTAGTTCGGGAGGTTGAGGAAGGAGTGGGGCTAGCACGAGAGGTTATGTGTGTGCGTCGTATGCGCAACTTAAACACCCCATTAGCCAGGTCGGCGCTATTCGGCGCGGGCGTGTCCTTTGGGCCTTATGTGTTCCCGCAAGTCATGTTTAATGTTCCAAAGGAGAGTTTTGCGAGATTTTGACTTACAGTGCTTTCGCAAGCCAAGCTGTTGCATTGTGGCCTTTATTCTCTTAAATTTATGTGTGTTGGATTCTAAGAGCCGTGCTAATGATTGTATGGTTCTTGCATAAAACTCATATTGTGCGCTTTAAATAGAATGGAAATAAAACTCTGGTATTTACACCTTCATGCATTCACAACTGACCAGTAATTCAATTTCTTTTACCAAGTATTGCTACCTATCCTAGTCGTTGGTTCCCAACTACATTGCTATTACGCCATTCTTAATAGAAAAGTGGGGCAAAGTGCTCGTTCGAGGAAAAAACGTTTCTCGGTTGTATCTTCATTTCTAGGAATTGCTGTTGATTAATTGTCTTATTTATAGCAGGGATCAAAGTTTATGCTGATAGTTCTGCACTAAAAGCGGAATTGCGGAGGCATGCATTACATGAACAAGTGTCATCAAACATTTATCTCAGCAAGGTCTTATATTCTCTGAAGGATCTATGTCTTCAACTGCAATTTGGAACAACTTGCTGCGACCCAGTCTCGATGTTGCTGCTATATGTTAGCCCCTGACCTGTATGTAGCATACTACTGCTTACCTGTATGTCTGTATTTGTCTGATACCATGTTCCATTGTGCAGGAGTATAGCCGACATGACTGACAAATTGGAAAGTCTACTGCTTACCTGTAAACTTATGCCAACTACTGACAGTGTCAAGTGAGTATACATCTTGCAAACTGTAATACTTCTTAAATCCTAGAGTTCAGTTTGGATAATGGACATGTGAAAATACAAGAAAGCTACTATTGTTACATCTTCGGACTAGTTTGGTAAGGGCTACTGGAAAAATGAAGAACCATCATCATCCACGTTAATGCAATATTAATAAAAATAAAAAAACATAATACACGCCCGTAAGGCATTAAGATTAAAGTTATTTGCATCATGCATGTACTGCTAAGTGTTAAAATAAGCCTGCTGGACATTGTGGATTGACGGTTTTGTGTTAGGTGCACCCCAAAGAAATAGTGCGAACAGCTCTAAGAATAGGAAGCAAACTTATGTTTTGGCTGCATTCTTGGCTCAGTACTGGTTACTACCAAGACTTCGTTTCTTCAAGAAAAATGCTTGGTTCTGTTGCTGACTGAAAGAAATAGAGATATCGATGCTTTAGATAATTAGTTATTCATATGCCATAATTAAGTCAAGTTGCACAACTTATAAAATCATTAGTGGTTTAAATAAATGCTAGGAGGGAGTGATTCAATGCTCTCACCGAAAGTGAAAGGATTGCTATTTATAGAGAATTGAGGGACTGAATTGTTGTTCTGTTCATTGTAAAGATAAATATATATTGCAGTGATTCCAAATAGTTTGGGAAACGAGAAGCCGGTTTTTTATTAGTATAATGTGATCAACATGCCACCAGAATGACATTAACTATTCAAGTTGATGTTTTTCTGGCATGGTCCAGTAGCTTGCACCATTCGATTTACTCAAGTTGTAGATGCATGCTTGTAAGCATCTGTTTCCATCAATTTTACCAGCAGGTTTGCAAGGTTCTGCACACAACTCTTGATCCGGAGCCTGCTAGAGCAAACGGGATAAAGCTATAGGAGAGCCTCCACATGTTCTCTAAAGCATCTGTTCCCCGAACCGCAGAAAATGCTGACGAAAACCGGGACTGGGGAGGGACAAGTTCTAGGTGCTTTTGGAAGTCAACATCAACTTGTGGAGCAGGAAGTGTTATGAAAGAAGCCACTACTTCAGCGGACCAAAGAAGGAGCAGGTGTCACAGCAAGCACCAACAACAAGAGGTGAGCTTAATATTTATTTATAAGCATGTTGAATTCAGTACACTTTTTTCAGCATTTTCATGGGTGGATCTATAGAATCAGTATAGGTGCTTGAGCATACCATCCAGCACATGCATCACTCAGATAATCGAACAAGACACATTATAGAATTTTGAAGTGTTATTTTTGTTGTTTATTGCTAGAACTTAATGGTAACACTGAATATTTAGGTGGGGAGGCAATGGTGTTGTGGCTGCCGGCAAGGTGATAGTTATGACGTTGGTTACGGAAGTGCGCTAGCTAGGTGGACTGGCATGGTGCGCTAGCTAGATCATCGTGGTTAGTTGTAAGCATTTGACGTTTAGCGACTGGCTTTTACTTGCCCAATTTCATATTAATTACTTCAATTTTGGACGGCCATCAGGTCACAGTTCCCATTCAAATTTGTAATGTAAATTAAACCTCATTCGTAATAGGAAATGGTGTTGCTGAGCTAGCTAGATCATCGTGGTAGTTGCTAAGCATTTGACGTTTAGCGACTGGCTTTTACTTGCCCAATTTCATTACTTCAATTTTGGAGGGCCATCAGGTCACAGTTCCCATTCAAATTCGTAATGTAAATTAAACCTCACTGATCATTTATTTTGGCAATTTAGCTCACCCTCTAGGTAGGGAATATATCATGTGATGTACACCCACTAGGTAGGGAATAGAGATTGCCCTATGGACCAACTATGGACTGCGGTGATAAGTTAAGCACACCATTGTGTTTAGAAACCTATGATGTTATAGAGTATAGACATAGTTTTTTGAGATTTCCCTATGGACCACCTATGGACTCTGGTGATAAGTTAAACACACCATTGTGTTTACAAACTTATGATGTTATAGAGTATAGATATAGGTATTTTAAAACGATATAAGTTTAGCGATTACATATAAATGATCAACGTTCAAAAAAGCGGTGCTTAAGCGTCGCTTAGGCGTCTAAGCGAGCGTAGCGGAGCCCTTCCGCTCAGCTTTCGGCCTGAGCGAGAGGAAAAGCGATGGCACAGAGAGAGAGATAAGAAACGGAGCCAGACTCCTCCCTCCCCGGCTCGTCCTCGTGCGCCGGCCGCCTGCTGGAGCTCCTCCATCCACCCCTCATCCTCGCCCCTCTCCTCCATCCGCGAGCTCGTCCTGGTCGCCAGAGCTAGCCAGCTAGGTCGTCATCTGTCCGCCGGCTCAAGCTCTTCGTCGCTGAGGACGGCGCTGCCGTGTGGGAGGTCAACGTGGCTGCCTGCCGCGCAAGGAGGAGAGCCGGCGGCAGGTCCTGGTCGGGGAAGACGGCGACGGGGAGCAAGGGGAGGCGGCGGGGACGGGAGCCGGCGGCGGTGGGCGCTGCTGTGAGGAGGGCGAGAGGGAGAGCAAGAGACGAGGATAAGGTGAGAGGCGGCTGGGGAGGGAGAAGAGGATGTTGCGTTGGCTGGGACGTGTCTTGGGGTTAGGGTTTGGCTGTTGGCCTGCTGGGGCGTGAGTGTTGAGTTGGCATGGCTGGGCCGGATGGTGGCCGGCCCACTTTGGGCCTTTTTCTGTCTAGAATTGCTGATATATCCTAGAATTGCCTCTATTTTTTCCTGTCTGTACCGTTCCGTACAGAACGCTTAAGCAGCGCTTAAGCTCGCTTAAGCAGTGATTCCTCTGAGCGGTGCCTCACCGCTCGCTTAGCGCTTAACGCTTTTTTGAACCTTGTAAATGATGAGTGCATATTTATCCATTTTTATATGCCTTGTTGCTAGATTCTAAAATATTGCTTACTGCATAAAAATTATGGTCAATTTTATGCGTACTGTTTGGGTCATTAATAGAAAACAGGGGTTAAAGTTTTGCCAAAAGGAAAGAAAATTAATCTTGTTAGAGTTTGGTTGTATCCTCCCCCACAACATGGCCTACCGTGGAGAAGAATACACCAACCATTTTGACATTAGGCCTGGATTATTTCGGTAGTTTTGTTTATATCTCGTTTACCTTAGATGCTAGTAATCACCTCCATTTCTTTATTTCTCTTGGTGTATGACTCCCCAACAATTAACTTGAAGCTTCCAAGAGCGGGAATTTTAGCTACCGCTGTTTCAATTCCTATATGACTTAACAAATTGCCATGAATAACAATCATTGTGTCGATCTTAAAGTGCTGCCAGCATAGGAGTGGTCGGTAATGATAAATACATCATCATAGAGACCAAAGGCCTTCATCGCCCACGCAACCCAACGACGTTCATCGCCTTTTCCTAGCAAGGTGCTACATCTTGCGTGTTCCGCCTTTTCCTAGCGGGGTGCTACGTCTTGCGTGTTTCTCCTTCTATGCCCCTTTCTCTTGGCCTTCTTTGTCCGCTTGGCGAGCCATAACATTTTTACCTCTTCCCCATCCACTTCTGCTTCTTCATGCTTCGGGTGGGTAATCTTGCCTCGTATATAGGTTACTCGGGATCTGGCCTCAATGTCGCATCGTGTACTCCCTTGTTGGGCTCCCTGGCCTGGGCGACAGGTAGCGCCATGCTCGCAGGTGCTATGTATCCTACGCGTCAGACGTGGTGGTGCCGACTGTCCATGCGGCTATGGTGGTGCTTGTGCGTAGGGTGACGGATGATGACTTCGGGTGTTGGGCCTGAGTAATGTCCATTCTAAACCTTTAATCGTAGAGTGCAGTGAAATCTAGCCTTGGACTTTACATCCCTACATTCAACTTACTAAATCTCATTCTATCCCGACTCCATCATGTGTTCCTTTGCTGAGGCCCTGGCCTTGGTGACAGGTAGCGCCGTGCTCGCTGGTGCTTTATGTCATGCGCGTCAGACGCGGTGGTGCCGACTGCCCATGCGGCTATGGTGTTGCTCATGCGTATGGTGACAGATGATAGATGATTCCCTTGGGTGCTCGGGCGTGAGTAAAATCCCTTCTATGGTGCTGGGGCCTTCTTTCTCGCAATATTTTTGTCACTCCCCGACATTGTTTTCACCACTTCTAGATGGAGTGGCAATAATAAATAATCATAGAAGCCACATACATCACCCAATAGCCTTCACCGCCTTTTCCTACTAGGTGCTACACCTCGCGTGTTTCTCCTTCTGCCTCTCCATCCTGGCCTTCTTTATCGTAATCCCCTTAATGCTTGCCGAGCCACAACATTTTGACCACTTTTCCATCCTATGCGTACTGTTTGGGTCATTAATAGAAAGCAGGGGTTAAAGTTTTGCCAAAAGGAAAAGAAAATTAATCTTGTTAGAGTTTGGTTGTATCCCACCCACAACATGGCCAACTGTGGAGAATAAGAATACACTAACCATTTTGACATTAGGCCTAGCTCATTTCAGTAGTTTTGTTTATATCTCATTTACCTTAGATGTTCTAGTCATCACCTCCATTCCTTTATTTCTCTTGGTGTATGACACTTAACTTGAAGCTTCCAAGAGCGGGAATTTCAGCTACCATTGTTTCGATTCCTATATGACCTTAACAAATTGCCATGAATAACAATCATTATGTCGATCTTAAAGTGTTGCCTGCATAGGAGTGGTCGGTATTGATAGAACATCCCCAAAGGCCTTCATCGCCACGCAACCCAACGGCGTTCATCGCCTTTTCCTAGAGAGGTGTTACATCTTGCGTGTTCTGCCTTTTCTTAGCGGGGTGCTACGTCTTGCGTGTTTCTCCTTCTATGCCCATTTCTCTTGGCCTTCTTTGTTCGCTTGGCGGGCCATAACATTTTTACCTCTTCCCCATCCACTTCTGCTTCTTCTTGCTTCGGGTGGGTAATCTTGGTGCTACGTCTTGCGTGTTTCTCTTTCTATGCCCCTTTCTCTTTGCCTTCTTTGTTCGGTTGGCGAGCCATAACATATTACCTCTTCCCCATCCACTTATGCTTCTTCATGCTTCAGGTGGGTAATCTTGCCCCGTATATAGGTTACTCGGTATCTGGCCTTAATGTCGCATCGTGTACTCCCTTGTTGGGCTCCCTGGCCTGGGCGTCAGACATGGTGGTGCTTGTGTGTGGGGTGACGGACTGAGTAATGTCCATTCTAAACCTTTAATCATAGAGTGCAGTGAAATCTAGCCCTGGACTTTACATCCCTATATTAAACTTATTAAATGTCATTATATCCCGACTCCATCGTGTTCCTTTGCTAGTTTCCTGGCCTTGGTGTCAGGTAGCGCCTTGCTCGCAGGTGCTTTATGTCCTGCGCGTCAAACGCGGTGGTGCTGACTGCCCATGCGGCTATGGTGTAGCTCATGCCTAGGGTGACAGATGATTCCCTCGGGCGCTGGGGCGTGAGTAAAATCCACTCGATGACTTATATGTCATATTCATCTTGGGCTTCTTTGTCGCAATTTTCTTATCGCTCCCGACATTGTTTTCACCACTTCCACATGGAGTGGCAATAATAAATCATCATAGAAGCCACATACATCACCCAATAGCCTTCACCCCCTTTTCCTACTAGGGGTGCTACACCTGGCGTGTTTCTCCTTTTGCCCCTCTCTCTTGGTCTTCTTTGTTGTAATCATTTGTTCCTTTCCCATCCACCCTATGCTTTAGCTGTTTTTTTTCTCTGGCTAAAGGTTGCTTGGTATCCAGCCTTGATCTCGCATCATTTGTTCCTTTGTTTTTTTTTCCTGGCCTTGGCGACAGGTAGCGTCGTGCTCGCAGGTGCTCTATGTTTTGTGCGTCAGACGAGGTGGCGCCGACCCGTACGGCTGTAAGGTGAAAGATGATGCTTTCGGGTGTTGGGCCCCGAGTAAAGTCCATTTCGAAACTTTAAGTGCAGCGATATCTAACCCTAAACATTAAATCACTGCACTGACCATTAATGCTTGTCGAGCCACAACATTTTTACCCCTTTCCCATCCACTCTTTGCTTTAGCTGTTTTTTGTTTGCCCTGGGCTGCTTAGTATTCGGCCTTGGCGACAGTTAGCGCCATGCTCGTAGGTGCTCTATGTACTGCGCGTCAAACGCTGTGGTGCCGACTTCCCGTACGGCTATGGTGGTGCATGTGCGTAAGGTGACAGATGATGCCTTCGGGTGTTGGGTCCCGAGTAAAGTCCATTTTGAACCTTTAACTCGCAAAGTGCATCGATATCTAACCCTGAATATTAAATCACTACACTGAACTTATTAATCTCAGTCTATCCGGACTCCCGGCCTATGTAAGAAAAAAAAATACATCTCAAACAAGATAATCAACTACTTTCATCGACTTACATGTCATAATAATCTTGACCTTCTTTGTCGCAATCCCCTTGCCGATCGACGAACCGGTGTCGTCATTGCTTTCACCCTACATGCACTCTCTGCTTCTTCTTTCCCTGGCTACGATTACCCGGTATCTCGCCTTCCCTGATGTGCATCTGTTGGCAATAGGCAACATCGTGCTCGCAGGAGCTCTACGTCCCGTGCGGCTATTGAGGTGATTGTGCGTAGGGTGACAGATGATGCCTTCACGTATTGGGGCCTTGGGTAAATTCCATTATGAACGTTAACTTGCAGAGGGCAGCGAAATCAAACCTTGAACTTTAAATTCCTACACTAGACTTTCTGATTCCGTTATGTCTCAATTCTCGACGTGTTTTCGGGGAAGAAAAAAATGCATCCAAAATAGGATAATCTAGTACTCTCATTTATATACAGGGTGAGCCTGTAAAAATTGATCTTGGCCTTTTTTTTCTAGTCCCCTTGCCGCTCGGCAAGCCACTTTCTACATCGTTTCACCGCCTCCATCTCCAATTCTTCATGGCCCTACTAGGCGTTTTTGCCTTGGCTATGGCTTGTTTGGTATCGACCTGCTTCTTCATGGTCCGGTTGGGCCTTCTTGCCCCAACTACTGGTTGCTCAGTATTCGGCATAGATATCGCCTCACGCGTTCGTGTTCACAAAATTTCTAAAAGAGGCATTGAATTTGACACGGACAAAGTTGATTCAATTTAAAATATGCCCCATCCTAGGGACATCAAAAGGTATACGTAATTTTCTTGGTCACGCTGGTTTCTATAAAAGATTTATTAAAGACTTTTCTAAGACTTCGAGACCTCTTACCAGTTTCCTTCAAAAATATATTCCTTTTGTTTTTTATGATGATTGTAAAGAAGCATTTGAAGTTCTTAGAAAGCTTTAATAACTGCACATGTTGTTCAACCACCTGATTGGAATTTTCCTTTTCGAATTACGTGTGATGCTAGTGATTTTGCTCTAGGAAATGTTTTAGGACAAATAGTAGATAAGAAATTGAATGTTATTCATTATGATAGTAAAACCTTATATAGTGCTCAAAGAAATTATACTACCACTGAGAAAGAGTTTTTAGCTGTCGTTTTCGCTTGTGATAAATTTAGACAGTATATTGTTGATTCTAAATTCACTATTCATACTGATCATGCTGCTACTAAATATCTTATGGAAAAGAAAGATGATAAGCCTAGGATTATTAGATGGGTACTATTGTTACAAGAGTTTGATTTGGATATTGTTGATAGGAAAGGAGCTGATAATCCTGTTGATGATAATTTATCTAGAATGGAAAACATTCTTGGTGATCTTATTCCTATTATTGATAGTTTCCTGATGAACAACTTGGTTCTATTAAAGTTAACTCACGTGAGAATCCATGGTATGTTGATTATGCTAACTTTATTGTTTCTAAGTTTTTGCCTCCAAGTTTTACTTATCAACAGAGGAAGAAATTATTTTATGATTTGAGGCATTACTTTTGGGATGACCCACATTTATATAAAGAAGGTCTGTATATGAAACTTTGAGAAGATGCATACCTGAGCACGAGCAAGAAGATATATTGAGGAAATGACATAGTAGTCCTTATGGAGGGCATCATGCTGGTGAAAGAACTGCACACAAGGTTTTACAATCAGGTTTATACTGGCCTACTCTCTTTAAAGATGCCAATAAATTTATTTCTACTTGTGATGAATGTCAAAGGGTTGGTAATATTAGTATATATAATGAAATTCCTATAACTATTCACTTGTTATTGAACCTTTTGATTGTTGGAGATTTGACTTTTTGGGTCCTTTTCCTTCCTCACATGGCTACACTCATATTCTTGTCGTGGTTGATTATGTTACTAAATGGATAGAAGCTATTCCAACTAAAAGTGCTGATCATAAAACCTTTATGAAATGCTTAAAGCCATAATATTTCCTAGATTTGGTGTGCCTACATATCTTATGATTGATGTAGGTTCTCATTTCATTCATGGTGCTTTTAAAAAATATATTTTTAAATATGATGTTAACTATAGAATTTCTTCACCTTATCATCCTCAAACTAGCTAGTGGCCAAGTAGAACTAACAAATAGGCAGGCCAAATTACTTTTGCAAAAGACTATTAACAAACCTAGAAAGAATTGGTCTAAGAAACTTAGTGATACTTATAAACATCCCATTGACATGTCTTGTTATAAAATGGTTTATGGGAAAGTTTGTCACTTGCCCCTTGAGCTAGAACACAAAGCTTATTGGGTTGTTAGAGAACTTAATTGTGATTTCAAATCAGCTGGTGAGAAAAGATTGTTAGATACGAGCTCTTTAGATGGATGAAGAAGTGAAGCTTATGAAAATGCCAAGTTATTTAAGGAAAAGGTTAAAATATGGCATATGACAAAGGATTCCTTAAGAGGGAATTTTACATAGGTGATAAAGTATTATTGTATACGTCTCGTCTCAGATTTTATGCAGGAAAATTACTCTCTAAATGGGAGGATTTATTGTGAAAGAAGTTTACCGGTCCGGTGCTATCAAGATTAATAATTTCCAAGGCAGCAATCCATAAGTTGTGAATGGCCAATGACTCAAGCATTATTTATCTGGTGATCCATACAACATGGAAGCTGATATTTTTTGGGTGCTCACTCTAGAAGATCATATTAGAGCTAATACCTGAGTAGAGTAGAGTCAGAATTGAAATAGGTGTCAGTTTTGTTAAGATAACCTTCGCGAAACACCTTAAAAAATTATATTTGTTGTTTTTGGAAAATTAGAAAAATTTAGGCACGAAAAAGAGTCGGAGCCGGGGGTGGAGGCCACCGGTGGCCCCAGGTGCATGCTCCTTCTTGGGAGCGCCTGGTGGTCCCCTGGGGGCCCCGCTGCCCGACTTGACTTCGCTTCGACTTTTTTTTCTTCCTCTCGTTCCGTAACTTTTTGCTCTATAATCTTCTGGATCGTCGCGGGATCGTATCTTGTGTTTTCGACGAGTTTTGTTTTCGAGATGTTTCTGCCAGGGACCCGAGACTTTTTATATCAAGATGTCCTCCTTCGGTTCAAGTATGGAGGATTATGCTGACCGTCGCCTTCGCCAGATTCAAGAAGACATCAATCAAGGAACTTTCACGGTGTGGGCTACGGAGGAAGAGATAGTTGCGAGAAAATAAGATATGGATCCCCACATAAGAAAGGGGATCAACAGAGTTGCGCCACGCAAACCTGGAGGATCATCGTCAAGGAAAATCACCTTTGTGGGATCAATTAACCCTCAGCGTAGTTACTCTCATGATGTGCATGGAACCATTCTTCAAGGCCGAGACCCATACATATCACCTATGATAGCTGATGCACATAGGGACACCGACCAATTCTGCGAGCAATATCGAGTTCTCAAGGCTGAGATGGCAATACTGGGTAACAGGCTCATAATCAAAGACTTCCTGACTCCTATTGAAGCCACCGAAGCACCACCAAAGGACCGAGCTTAATCACTATGGGTAACAGGCACTCCCTTGGCTTGTTCCAAGCTTGGGGGAGTTTCCCCTGTATGTTTATCTTTGCTTTTACTTTTAGAGTCGTGTGTCTTATCATGATTAGAAAATTTATCATATAGCATGGTTGTTTGTAAGTTGGACTATCACTCCTTTATAAGTGAAGCTTTGTATCTATTGGTCTGAGTTTGCCTATGATGAAATATTGATATGAAGTCTTCTTCTTACTTAGTTGCACTATATGTTCTATTCATGGCAATTGTTCTCGCATGCTTGTTTTGTGAAAAGTAGTGATCTCATTTTAGGTGTAGTAGCCAAAATTTATTGAGTATTGGCAAACATAGCATCGGTCATAGCAACAACACTTAGAGACTTAGAACAAAGAAGAGAGATTTTACATGCATATATAATACCCCATAAGTATTTTATGCCTGCAAAACCTTCATGATTATGTTCCTCTTATTGATGTGTTATGTTGACAAGGAAGACAGTTACAATACTTCATGTTTCATATCATTGCATGGTTTCATATCTGTTTGCATCTCTCAACATTGTGTGTTTGGTACAAGCCTTTGCTAGCCAAAAGGCATGTACTGAGTATGATCACTACTCGTGCATCCAAACTTGAACTAAAAACCTTCCAAGAGTGTCCACTATATCTTCCTATATGTGGTATTTCGTTGCCACTCCAAGTAAATTTCTTGTGTGCTACCTTTAAAACCATAAAAAATTAAACATGTTTTGTTTCCTGTTTTAGATCATGAGGAAGTAGTTTAAAGTTTATCATGTCCTATGTCAAGCAAGGTTCTTCTCCCTTATTTAACCCGATGAGTATGGAATTTGTGCTCCTCTAAAATTACCAGGAGTTGGCGACAAATAATATAATAAAAGGCATTTCACCATGGATTGATGGGTGCTGGTGGATATAGCCCTGATTTGAGAAAGGCAAGGTGAGGGTGCCAACCTTAAGAAAAAGTGCTAGTGGAAACCTCTCTCAAAAGGTATAAACACATTGCTTGATGTGGGTTATGATAATTTTTTCATTACCATTCATTGACATAAACATACATATCTCGCAAAACTATATTTTCAATACCTCTTTTAATTAAATAAAAAGCTCTAGCACATGAGTAATCTCTGCTTCCCTATGCGAAGGGCCTTTCTTTACTAATAGAATCGAGTCAGTTTCACCTATTCTCTAATCTCTCTACTAGCAAACTTATGATGTTGAACTGAGATGCAGTCTTTATATGTCCATGATGATGTTTAACGATGTTTTACTGCAGTCGGCATTACCATCATGGTAAACAAGTTGAAAGTGGAGCTTCGCTAAAGTCAGTTGTTTTCATATCCTTTATAAGAACATAATCCCTGGAAGTTTTCTATTCATCAAAAGACTTTGAGATAATTGAAGCATGTGTTATTTGCTTGATACCTCTGACATAGACTCTTACAGAAAGATAAGATTGATATGATAGTTCTTCTCTGACCCAGAACACAGTTTGCCATAGCTCAATAAATTTTCACTGACTATACCTTTATATGATTGAATTGTTAGTTCCCTTTGAGAATAATTATGGGAAAGATTGTTGTGTAGAATTGCTAGTGTTTATTAAGTAATTGTTGATGCTTCATGTTCGTATTATTTATTTTTATCGACACCTCACATCATAAAACCTATGGCCATGATCTTTTAGTTCAGTTTTCGCTTGGGCACAAGCGGAGTGTAAACTCGGGGGAGTTGATACGTCCATTTTGCATCACTATTTTATATGTTAATTTTCCCTTATTCATTGATATTTTCAATATTAGGGCACTATACCTACGTTATTTTGTTGTTTGCTATGTGTTTTACAGTTACCCGGAATTATTTATCGGAGTCAGAATTTAGCTGGAAAACGCACCTGTCAGAGAGGGTATCTTCGGGA
This sequence comes from Alopecurus myosuroides, assembly GCA_028641055.1. Taxonomy (NCBI): domain Eukaryota; kingdom Viridiplantae; phylum Streptophyta; class Magnoliopsida; order Poales; family Poaceae; genus Alopecurus; species Alopecurus myosuroides. Next base: position 340,029,468 of record CM054062.1, read on the forward strand.
CGTCAAAAGAATCGAGAAAAATCAGAAATCAGAGTTTCGTAAGAAATCACCGGGGGAGCCCGAAGAGCTGCCAGAGGGGAGCCAAGGGGCAGCCAAGTGACCCCTAGGCGCGGACCACCCTTGGACACACCTGGTGGGCCTCTGGCCCCTGCAGCTATCCTTCGGGGTACTTACCCCCATGACCTAATTTCATCGAAGAGCCACTTCGTAGAATTTCTCCGCCCCCTCTTAGCGAAGGAAATGATAAAGAGAAGAAACACCTTCCTGGCGGGGAGATTCCCTCCCGGAGGGGGAAATCGTCACCACCGTCATCGTCATCGCACCGGGCATCATCAAGATCAACATCGTCATCATCATCAGCACCATCATCCTAACCATCCACCTTCATCCCAATGTAACAATTAGGGTTCTCTATTTCTGTATTCAATTAGATCTCTCTACTGGTGTGAATTACCCTTTCATAGTTGATGCTTGTGAGAATTATTGGTGTTTGCACTTTATGACCAGATTGTTATTCATCCATATATCACCTCTGATTATGATCCATATGATGTGTTGTGAGTATATCATGTAGTTCTTGGGGACATGGTAAAAGTCTAGTTTTTAGTAGTCATGTTCCGTTGAGTAATATTTATCAGTTTGATATTTAAGTTATATTGTTATTTCTATAGTGGTGTTATGTAAACGTTGACTACATAACACTTCACCTTTATGGGCCTAGAGGAATGCATTGTGTGCTGGATTGCTTATGGTGGGTTGCGAGAGTGACAGAAACCTAAACTCTAGTCCACAATACCTCACATAAGGGAATAGTAGATATCACGAATTTATTGCTACGGATTTATATCTTAATTACTTTCTTGTATTTGCAGAAGCTTGCAAGTAGTGTAATTGTAACTGTGCATTAGTATTGGATAGGATCGTGCACTAGCATAGGTCTACCCACATAACACTTACCAAAACGATAAAGATTAATCAACAGACTGTGATGAAAATAACACGACAAAACCTCCCGTGTGTCCTCATGAACATTTTAGCCATTATAAGAAACACCACCGGCTTGTCCTTTGTGCTAAAAAGGATTGGGCCACTTGCAGCAAAAAATTACTTTCATTTACTTGTTATTGCTTCATTTATCATTACAAAAATCCCTAAATATTTACCTTTCGGTGTTTACAATGAAACCTTATTCGAAACTATTTATCAATACCTTCTACTCCTTGTTGCGTTCGACACCCTTACTTATTGACAAAGATACGATAGATCCCCTACACTTGTGGGTCATTAAAACCCAAGATATATCTTTGCAGTTTCATGTCAAGCATACTCATACATGGTGGCCTTACCGACCTCACTTTTGAGGAATTTTGATCCTATTTGAATTTATTTGGGTTTTAGGCCTCTATGTTTCTATTTTATGGGAAACATTTGAAATTGGCTTTTCAAATTTGCATCTTGTAATTGTCAACTGTATACCATCCAATGGTGCTACAAATCTCAACCGAAGCCTCTCCCTACCTTTAAAACATGCACATCTTGCCACACATGTGTCCATATACACTAAACATGGCAAACTAGAGGAAGTGGGCCGGAGACTCCGACCTACGAGGCTGGATATTCCGGTCAGGATGGAATCTTATGGTAAATGGAGGCAGAGACTCTGGATGGTCCAGAGACTCCGACCACTTTGGCCCAGTGACTCCGACATGTAGCAGTTTCTGAAAAATATTTAGGAGATTTGGGTGGAGGGAAAAAAAGGTATTCTTTAGTCCCCCGCAGACCCCCTTCACCCCACCACCACTGTCGTCTCCTCCCAGATCGCCGCCAGGGATGCATTTCCGCCCCTTGATATCCCGTGTCGTCGGCCCTTCACCTCCTCCACCGCTGGGGTCCTTCCTCCCCATTTTGTGGACCTTCACCATGAAAGAACAAGGTTAAAATCCCTCCCCAGCTATCTAGGACCGCCCTAGTGTCGATTTGGACTGGAAACCCAAATTAATTTTGGTGAAATTTATTTATGCTGACATATTTGATCAATTAGACACTTTTTGCAATTTCTTAGTCACGATTTTTTCCTAGATTTGTGAGATTTTCGTGGTCAAGTCATATTGGCCCGGAGACTCCGGTCCTCAAGTTAAAAACTCCAGCCATGGGCGGATACTCCATCCCCTGGCCCCAGCGACTCCGGTCTTGATAACTATTTTGACTTACAGATTGCTCCAAGTGTCTATCCTTTGCATTCATGGACATATGTACTCAAACCCATGTTATTTCTACTATTCTATATTCATAGGGAACACAAGGTACAAGGCCTCCCTGTACAATCCTAATGACCTCGAGGAAGGAAAAGAGGCAATAAAATACCTTGGATTATGATGAATCCAATGATCGTCATGTTCATCCCTCAGTTGTGAGGTAGATAGAGAAGGATAAGAAAAGAGCAGCCGCTGATCAAGCAAGGTTCATTCAAGAACAAAATGATAGAGTTGAGATGTTTGGTAACATGGAAACCTTTAATGGTTTGTCCAAGGAAGACTTCCATGAGCTAAGGAAGAGGCCTCTCTATGACTTTCCTCGAGACTCAGATGATGGTGACTATTGGAGGCATGAAATGGAGCTTATTCAAGAGGAGATCTACAACAAGGTGATAGGAAATCCAGTGTGTCCCTAGCAGCTCCTCAACCTTGAGTACTTGGGGAGGAAGAAGTTTGGATTGGAGAATCTCATGATTGAACAAGAAAATTATGATATTCCTATGGTACAACCGTTCTTTGCTACAGTGGTCTGCGAGTCAGATGAAGATCTTACCCTCTAGTGGATGACAGGGCCTACCATTCTCAAGGACAACTTTAGAGAGTTTGCTAGACTACTTCAGTATGAATTTGGAGGGGCCAACGTTCCCGTTGGAAAGAGGATGCATATGGTTGTGGTGAATCCAAAAAAGGAAAGCTTGCCCCTCTATATGGCACAGATGGTCTCATTGGCAAGACTAAGTGGTTAAAGCCCCTCTATAACAGTCTCCTTCGCATCTTTCGAGAGGGTATTTCCCCTCATGCGGGTAATTTGGATGACATCCGTGGTGGGCTAGTGAACCTCATGTACCATTCCCACCTAACTTTTCTTGCTGGATCTGACTGTGAGAACGGTGAGATTGATGTGATGGATTTCATCCACTATGAGATGTACAATGCCATTCTGGAGAAGAAGAAGAACCATGTCGATGCTCCTTATGTGATGAAGCTCATCCTTCTCAAAGTTGAAGGTTTGGACACTCGCAACTTCACTTTTTTTTGAAAAGGGAGCACGAGCCCCGGCCTCTGCATCGGAGTGATGCACACGACCTTTATTTAAACGAATAAATAGTTAAAGTATTACAACTCTCAAACAGCCACCAAACAAACGTATTATAGCAGCAAAAGCGACAATTCTCTCACTAAGAATCACAAAGCCTATTATCATGCCGCCACCCATTGGAGAAGAGGATGGCTCGAAACCGGTTGCAACCAGCCTCCATAAAATGGCGCTGGTCCTGCTGCAGAAGGAGAGACCATGAAGTAATCCAATAGATAGCCTTATGGACAACCTGCAAGAAATGAGTATGTGTTAATGTGTTAAAAATACATCATGGTGACAATTCCATACCGCCCATAAAAAGGCGCAAACACCAATCCGAATACGATGTTTATCATGTCGGGTATGCCATGTAACCAATCACCAAACATATGATCCATGATAATAGGAAGGGAAATACTGAAAGTAAAATGAAGCAATCTCCATATCTTAATTATAAAGAGACATGTAATGAAAAGATGTTCCACCGTTTCGTCATGATGGCAAAAAACACATTTATTGGAACCATGTCAATTACGCTTAAAAAGATTATCCTTAGTGAGAATTACACGTCTATTAAGTATCCACATAAAAATCTTAATCTTTAGGGGGATTTTCATCTTCCATAAATACTTATGTTCGAAATGTGGGTGATCATTCATCTAGTCAAGAACATGGATCTAACGGAAAAGGATCTATTCTTAGTGAGACACCGAGAAAATGAGTCTTCCTCATCAGAAAGAGAGATAGCCATAAGCTTTTGAACAAGTTGGAACCAATCTGTCTAATTATTCCCTTGTAAGTTTCGTCTAAATTGAATGTTAATTGGAGGTGCATTGGATAGCACAGTTGCCACAAGCACATTTTTATTTCTAGCAATGTTATACAAACCAGGGTATTGATGCGCCAAAGCCTTCTCCCCCAGCCACACATCTTCCCAAAACCTAGTCTGTTTTTCGTTGCCCACCACAAACATACCCCTAGCAAAGAAATCTTGCTTCACTCACAAGATCCCCCGCCAAAAGGGATAATTTGTTGGTTTTGGTTTTACTTGCGCTAAAGTTTTGTCCTCCAAATATTTATTTGTCAATAATTCTTTCCAAACCCCGTCTTTTCTTAGAATTTTGTAAAGCCATTTTCTTAACAAACATTTATTCTTAATATCTAAAAGTTCGATACCAAACCCCCCTTGATATTTTGGCCTACAAATAACACTCCACTTTGTTAACCTATATTTTTTTCTTTTGCTGATCGCTTTGCCAAAAGAACCTACTACTGAAAAATCTAACCTCTTTCTAACTCCCACTGGAATTTGAAAAAAGGACAAGAGAAACATCGGTAAACTAGTAAGCACCGAATTAATGAGAACCAATCTGTCACCATATGACAAAAGTTTCCCAGCCCAAGAAGCCAATTTCTTCTCAAAGCGATCTTCAACCAATTTCCACTCTTTTAACTCGCAATTTCACTTAACACAAGCCAAAGAAGCTTCACATTCTTTATCATGATGACTACTCCAGCGACTCTCGCCCGAGTGTTTCTAGGGACAATGGCTCTCGTGCTCCATTAACATAATAAACTCAACTGGTTTCATCATACTCTGCTTTGCATGCAAACTGGTGTTCACAAGGAGAACTACGATGCCTATATTAAGCGCAAGCGCATACTTCACAATCAAGGGGTGCTTCTGAAAGAGATAGAAGAACTGAAGGGCAAACAGCAGAGACAAAGGGTTGATGGACATTCCTCTAGTGACACTCAAATGTGTGACAAGACCATTCCTTATGAGAAGTGGCAATGTGGTGCAGTAGATTGGAGTGCTTTCAGTGAGTTTACCTCTCAGCCATCCACCTCTAATGTGTACAAGGGCAAGCAGACTGCTGATAATGATGAGGAGTCAGAGTATGACGAAGATGAGGACAACGAGAAGAGAATCCGACTGATTCATGGGATCTGTAGCATCGTTCTTTTCCTTTTTTGGCATCTTGATTCCAACGGGGGAGAAGTAATTATATTAGGATATCACCCGGGATTTGCAACGGTCGGGCATAATCTTATGATTTCATTTGCTTCTTATCAAGCTTGTGCCCCTTTATTTTTAGATTTGAACTATTTGGTTTGTTTCCTTGTTGAACTCATGTTATGTGTGTGATACGACATGAAGTGCCTCAGGTATCTATGTTTAAATTAAAGACTACATGTTGATCTACATATCTTTTCTTTAGGCTTTATCATAATATGCATTGTGTCTTATCTATTAAGCAAGTACCTATGTTTAGAGCTCATATTGTTAACTCTTGCATATAGTATTGGTTTCTAAAATATACGGGGAGTGTCGATCCTAGGTGTAGCCCTTTGTATTAAAAACAAGACTCTAAAATAGTGCTCACATCTAGGGGAGACCGTCTATATTTCACTTATCATACTTGCTTTTTTCAAATAATACAACATCATTATGAAAATCCTTATGTTGTCATGAAACACCAAAAATGCGGAGATTGAAAGGACATTTCTATCCCTAATTAGTTTTGTGTGTTTGTTAACAACATACGTATCTTGTAACGGTGTGCTAAGTATTTCAAGGTATATCAAAGATAGTACAAGGATTAGCACAGGGCGGTGACAAGACACTTAAAAAGCATAAAAGATCGAATATCAAGACATTAATTGAATATTCATGGGTATAGTAATATTTTAGGTGGATGCTCAATGGATGATCTCGGGAAATCAATTAACCACTATAAGATCCATATACACATTCCAATGAAACCATTGAAATAAAGACATAATTCCTATATTTAGAGTTTGGAGGATATGGGAAGCAACCCAAAGACTCCTGGGTACCAATACTAGACTCAGGTGTGAAAATGTCGGAGTACCCGGACTCGGGTCTATTGGAGACTCTGGTATGTAATAATCCTGGATTTGGTGAAAGTTGCTACACCTTGGCGTTTTCCTCTGGATACCCCTTGGGAGTATGGCAATACTAAGCTCGAATACTTTTGGAAGTCTCCGGCCTGGCTAGAATCTTTCGGACAACATTTGGTCCGAAGACTCTGTGGCGGGATGAAGACTCCGGTCTTCCAGGCCATAGATTCCGGTGTTAGTTTCCTGCAACGGCTAGATTCCTGGTGAGACTATAAAAAACCCTTCTCTTACCTTGGGAAGGGTACCACGACCATAAATATCTCACCACCATTGTGCAAGAGCTTAAACTCCATAGATCTCTCTCTTAGCCACGCAAACACTTTTCACTTTGGGGATTTCAGAGAGAAGACCTAGATCTACATTCCTATTGAACCGATTTGATTTCCCTCTTGATTCCATTGAGAAACTTGCTACTCCTTAGGTTTATTGTAACCCTAGGAGGTTGTGGTCCTTCGAGGCTTTGGTAGCCACAAAGACATTGTTGGGAGCCACCAATTGAGTTGTGGTGTGTGCCCCGGCCTTGAAGCATCGAGTTTGGGTAGTTCGGTGGATTTGGTGAGCACCCTCCAAGTTGTGGAGTGCGACTCATCCTTGTGAATGTTCTAGTTGTCTACCTCAGCGGCTACATAGTGATTCTTACCTCTCCATATTGGTGGTAGTACACGGAGAAGATGCGGTGTGCCATTTGACGGCTATTCGGTGTTCCATTTTGGTGGACCGTATCTCTCTAACGGAGACTAGATTCCATTGGGAAGTGAACTTCGGGATAAATCTTCGTGTCATCATGTTAGGTTCTTATCTTACCTTTACTTACTGTTACTAGTTTAATTGTCTACATATCTATTGCTAGTAGTATGTTCACCTAGTTGCATAATCTAGACAATCTATATTTCAGCAATATCCATTTAAAAAAAAATGTATAGTTAAGCTATTAACGTCCCCCCTCTAGTTAACCCTCTCGATCTTTCACCAGGTTTATGAACTTCAAATTCATAGAAACATTTTCCCTCTGGTGATATTGCAAGCTACTCCTATTTGCTACTTGGGTTTGTGCAACAAAGTGGCAGGCCCATGAGACACATTTTCGCCACACTCATATCTACTGGTAGTAGTATTTGCTCATCACATAGGATTGTTCATCTAGTTGCATAATTTAAACAATCTATATTTGAGCAATATCCATCTAAAATAAAATGAAGCAAAAAATGTTGTTACCTTATTCAACCCCCCCCCCCCACACACACACAAGTTAAACCTCTCGATCTTTCGTCGGGTTCAAGAATTTCAAATTCATAGAAATATTTTCCCTTTGGTGATATTGCAAGCTACTCCTATTTGCTGCTTGAGTTTGTGCAAGAAAGTGATAGGCCCATGAGACACGCTTCCCCTCACAAAGGGTGTGTTTGGTAGGCTACAGCCCCAGCGCCAAATATGTGAACACTAAAAACAAGAGCATATTTTCCCTTTTTGCACCTTGCACGATGCTTGGTTACATACGATGCCTCATGTTGAGGTCAGCACACAGGCTTCTGAAAGCAATGATTAGGTAGGCATAGGAACGACTGAATCAACTGTTTCCCTAGGATCAGGTCAGGTTGGAGAGGACAGGGGAGATTTACACACCCACCAACTAACATGCAGCATGCCAAACGAGGCTCCTGATTCGTATTTTGTGGGGACTCTCCTTTCCCCTCTCCTGTCTACTGTAGTTTTGAGAGTCGACCTCCGAGTACCGGGTCGCTCCGATGCTCTGCCCGCCGACGAGCTCGGCTGGTGGTGGCTAGGAGGTGATGACGGATCTGCTGTACATAGTAGGCGTAGATGTAGTTGTAGCCTCTGCTTTCCTGCTGGTCTTCGGCTTTATGCCGTCGTTTGGTGTTATGCCGGGAGGTTGGTGCGGGATTTCTCTGGCCAGATCCGACACCGGCTGGTGGTTCTCTTTCTTACTGCGGTGCTCCTGAGGGTGGAGCCGGAGGCGGTGGGAGGGGAGCTTCGAGCGACTCCGTTAATAAGACCTGTTTGGGCGGCGACTCGGCGGTCGGCATGTGCAGGTTTCTTCTTCCTCATCTTTCGCCACGACGACGATGGGAGGTGGCGGAAGTCCGATGCTGTGTGTGCGGTTGCTAGGAAGCTGTGGGGGTGTGGTGGAGACTTCAAGCGACGGTGCGGTGTGCCGGCGCCATATCTGGCCGAGGGAGGCACTCCACGTCTGTTCAAGCTGCAGCTCAGAGCTAATCTCATGGAGGTCGTTTGCCTCCATGAATCGTAGGCCTAGAAGATGGCCAATACAACCTCCGCTGCGGAGGCATTCTCATGGAGCGACGCCGGCGTTCATCGCTTCCTCTGCCCCAAGTGGTGTAGTCCCCGGTGGCAGAGTAGGTGGCCGTAGTTGGAGCTTCATCCATGGCAGTGGAAGGAAAGGACCGGATTGCTTTTCTTTCTTCAGTTTTGGGGTCCTCTGTGCTAGATTCCAGGACCTGGTTGTAATTTCGATTCCTTCGGGGTCCTGTATGCAAAACTTTATAACTGCCCAGTATTAATGCAGCTTCTTTGGGGTCCTTCGAGGCCCCTCTCTTTGTTCAAAAAAAAAAAATTGTATTTTGTAAAGGCTCCACTCGACCGAGCTCTCTGGACCTGCACCCTTCCTCGTTGGGCCTGGCCCGGGGTCTCCTGGCTAGCAAACAGACCCAAGATGGATCAACATTGTTGTAAACGTGTTAGTAAAAAATGTTGAACAGTGACATGATAGGCAAGTACCTATCTACCCGTCCATCAAAGGGCAGCCCAAAATACAACAAGATGACTAAATAAACTAAATGGAAAGAAGTTTAAAGACGAAACAAAAGTACATGAACACGATGTCCATCAGAGAGTAAAATATTAAGCTTGAGAAGCAGCATCATTAGTTTGTATTGCCTCGTTCCTTGTGAAGGAATGGAAAAAAAGAGGCCTGACTGCATATTTTTTCCTGTGTTTACCGTAGGAGTCTGATTGCAAAGGGAAAATTCCTTCAGCAAAAGTACAAATTCCTACAGGAAAACAATTCCTTTACTTTTCCTACAAAAATCTTATGAATCAAAGGGGGCCTAAAGAGGATAAAAAAAAGGTACATGAACACATGTCCACCAGAGAGTAAAATATTAAGCTTGAGAACCTGCAAAAGATAAGCATGCGGTACTACTTGCACACAACATAGGGATCTGAATTCTATTATTTCTGATTTCGAAAGCACACGCTAGCTAGCCGTCAAGCCGCAACTAATCGACAAAATAAAATTCAGTAATCAACGATCCACAAGTGTACCCGTGCGCAACCAGCCCCACCCGTTGCACAGAGTAGGAATGCAAGAATGATTGAGATACCTGAGCTGAGCTAGCTGGTGGGCCAATTGGATCCCATCAGCTGCTACAACACCCCATGTGAGTATGTGCGAGATCAAGAAATCACTGGTGGCATGCGATTGATTGAGCAAGTACAAGATAGACGAGTTGCATCATGCATATATATGCTGGTGTGAACCAACCACCTGGCTGCAGATGCTATGCGTTTTATATGTACTAGCTAGCTAGGCTGGTTGTTGCATGATGATGTACTTGTAGTAGTGCAGTAGGGTTTATAGTATAGTATTTATGTTTCTGCATTGCTCATGTCAAACTCATGGTTTCTTTTAATCAAGTGCTCTGTCGATCAAATCATAGAGGAGAGTAGAGATTGTTTGAGACTTTGGTTGCAGTGGGAATTTAGTATGCGCAGATTCGACAGAAAACAATTCAGGGAAATCTTGCAGGTCTGATATGCTGCCCTACCATTGGATCTCCATTATTGTTTTCTGTTTCGGTAGATGATAGTCAGCACGCAGCAGCATCGAACACTGAAACCCAATGAAATTGAATGTATTGAATTCAGTTCAGTTATCCAGAATTCTAGACATCGAATGAAGAGCTCGATTTTTCGGCGATGAAAACAAGATGCAGGGGAGCGGGATGGCAGCTTGCTGGAATTGGCAGCAGCGGCTCATCAAGATGCCGCGAGACTGGATGTTTGATCATCGATGGATCACGCCGGCATTTTCTTCGGGGAGTTCAGAGGTCGAGGAATCCGGTCTGACGGAGCACGGCGTTGCGGACGCGGCAGAGGTCGCGGCCCTTGAGCGTCCGCCCGGCGCCCTCCAGCACTGACGACGACCGCGCGTGCCGGCGCGCCGCCATCACGTGCGGCGGCACCATCTCCTCTTGGCCGCCGTTTTCTTCGTCTTCGGACTCCTCGGCCTTCTTGACGTTCTCCTCTGCGCGGCGCCCGGCGGCCTTCCCCGGCCACACCGGCACCCTCACTGGCGCCGACTGCCTCGGTGCCGCGGCGCCTTGTCCCGGCGCCGCCGCCCTCATAGGCACGGCCACCCCCGCGTGCACCTGCTGTTCACCGCCGCCCTCGGCCAGGAGCGACGACAGCCCGAAGCTGTGCGGCACGGCGTGCGCAGCACGACGCCGCGCGTTGGCGCGCCGCGGTGCCGGGGTCTCGAGTGCCGGCGCGGACGACCACCCGCCCACGTCTCCGCCGGCCGGCCACACCACGTCGCGCTCGTCCAGCTCGAAGCACCCTGCCGCCGCATCCTCCGGGCCGGCCTCCGGCAGCTTCAGCAAGCCGAGGAAGCGGAGCGAGCCCGCGCCGGTGGAGCGCGGCATCTCCATCAATCAGCCACTCGCCGGCCGGTACCCTCCTCTCGCTCACTTCACGGCGGCCCAAGTGCGTGTGTTCGGTTTGGCCGCTAGTTTTGCCACTCTTGGCTTTGGTCTGGCTTTGCTTAAATAAATGATGGAAATGGCTGGGAAGGAGAGCGTGGGCAAAAGCCAAAAGGGAAGGAGAGCGACGGTGCTGCTCATCGCCGAGATGGGTCCCACTTGGAGAAAGGACATGGAATCTCCAGGTAGATGCAGTTTGGATTCCTCCGTGGATTTCGATCTAGACTATTAACTAAGGCTTTACGCCTGGTGCCGACGGAAGGCTCTCAGCGATTTGAGCATCTCGTTGTCTATGTGTTGTGGGTCCGTTTGGAATCCTTCTCTCGATTAATTGCGCCGCAGATGTCACGCGGTAGACTCGGTCTCTTCCTTTCTTTTCTAGCGACACGCGCCAGCCTGCCGTACCCTCATCCCCTTCCTCTCTCTCTCCGCTTCTTCATTTTCCACCTCAACGGGAGTGGGTGTCCAGGGCCTCGCCAAGAATATCCGTGACGAAAAGCGCCATGAGATATTCGTTGACGTTGTACGCCCGAGGATCCGGTCTCTGGTCGTACGTCAGCAGAGATGAGAGGCGAGTTTGCGGGGTGTAAGGGATCTGAATAACTTGCCGCCTGCTTCAGATCTATGGGTGTGGAGGGTCAGGGAAGCAGAGGAAACCCGTAGCAGGGCCATGGCGGCTGGACTGGAGAGACGCACGGACGGAGGGCATCCTGGTGGTGGCAGCCCACATGCACCTCGATGCCATCACATGGGTAGGGAGCAGCAGCGCTGCACTACGAGCTGCACCAATTGGATTATACCGGCTGCCATGTCCTGCCCCCTTTCAGCAACGAGGTGAGCTATCTCTACTTTAAGATGCTGGGACGAGGTGGTTGTGTTTAGATTTTACACTTCCGTACTATGTGGTTTTAATTTCTAGAAAATGTGTGACCAAGATTGTATCTAATTTGGCATGCTCGTGTGTGGATGCATAAACCTAGGGTGTGCGTGAGTTTGAGTTTTGTCAGACTCGTGGTAAACCAATTGATGGTCATGGAGGGCTATTCTCTAGGAAAAAAAATATTCATGTGATAAATCAAATGCTTACTGCCATTTCCCTAAATTATTTTTGCGTATGTTTACTTCTTGACCGTCTTTTCCAAGATCACCTATTTCTCTGCTTTTAAATTTCAGACCTGTTCATGTGTCAATTGAATTGATATTATGACCTGTTTGTGAAATTTAGATGCTAGTGCCTGGGACATGTTTCAGTGTTCAGTATTATGATGATTTCAAACATGATTAATTTTCAAAGTTCTTTCTTGCCTTATGTTTTGAGGATAGACTATTCCTTTTAATCTTTGCACATTTGTCGACACAAACATTTCTATGGCACTTATGTTACCACTTACCAGCGAGCTAACATGTGATGAGGTTGCTGAACAACAGATATAGTGAAGGGGATATGGAGGACCAAACCTAGACCTAAAACAAGGAGGTTTTTATAATGGGGACATCCAAATAAAATCTACTGAGCTGATTTTGATTGTATCTTCCAAGCACACTGAATGTTTTCCTAGGCTCTACCATGCCATAATGTTTGTAACGAATAGTTTTGATTGAGCACATAGGCTGATTTCAGTGGGGTTTGATGGTTGCTTTTTTTGTTCTTCTTCACAAATTGCTTACAAGTTCGAATTCAGACCATTGAAGTATTTTCTTAATGTAACTAAAAAGGAAGAGTATACAATGAGATCAAGGAACTGATCATGTGTTCTTTCCAGTGATCTCACAACAACCTAGGATAAATTATGGAGAACTATGAATGATCACATTAATAATAGATATATATATTCCTAGATGCTTTGTTCACCTGGACCGTTTAGAAATGGACACGCCTAACTTCAGAATGATATTTCAGGGGCAACTTTGATTTATTCTTAGTACATCCTGATATATGTGTTCTCCTTTTAACTAATGCTTGATTGTTACGGATCGTTATGAGTTCAAAATTTCAGATGCTGGATTTTACGTATGGTGTCGTTATCAGCCTCTGTGGATGCCTACCAACTCCTGATATTACTTTCTATTTCTTGTGAGACAAGGTCAGCTCCTACTGTAATGGTCATTGCATGTTCCCTAATTTGGCATTGATAATTATATATTGCTTCCATTGAGAGCAAAATAATGGTACTACTGTTGCTCTTGAAATAGAAGATAGACTACATGGGATACTTTATCTTTCAATCTCTACACTTCATAGCAATCTTCTCTTTTCCAGGAGCATTGTCCTTCTACTTCACATGGAAACTGATGGATAAGAACAAATATGTAGAAGTAAGCCAGATTGGTGATTTGTGACTCTATAATCGTTTTTAAGAGTTATTTGTGCATTTTAGATAGTTAAAAGGTTCCTAATTACTTTCTGTTGAACTGCTCTTTGTTTAATTAGCCTGCCTAGGTTTGGGATGGAGTTAATTAAAACCTTACTTTCATACGCACGGTTGATGAAAATCTTATAAACCAATGGTTTCAATTACTGGATATAGCTTGCAGTTTTGTCTTTAGGCGATTTTACTAAACCTATTCGGATGTTTAATCCATCCGGAATTTACTCGGTCAAATCCGTTTATGTTGTTCATAGAAGTCGTGGGGTTAAGCAGGTGCATTCCCCTATTTTATGGAATATTACTATACCCCCAAGAATCCATAGTTATTCACTAAAAATAGGCTTTTAACGCGTGACAATCTGTCTAAGCGCAGGCATGTGTCTGATGCTTTTGTGTTTGCTTTTGTGTTTTCTGCTCAAACCCTGAAACTTCCAAGCATCTTTTATGTTCTCGCATTGTTGCTTCTTTGATCTGCAAAGCGATCTCTTAGATTATTGGTTTTGAAATTGGCGGTGATTTTGAGACTATCGTCTGGTTTTGGATTGCTCAAATAAACATGGACTTACCGTAACAGGATGTGTTTTCAGGGTCATTCATGGAAAAACATTCTGGTCGTGTGGGACAGAATTATCTCGACCACACGACAATGGAAAATTCTCTGCAAAACTGCTCTGGAACCAGCATCGGTGATTTACGTCAGAATCATGGAATGAAAGCTCGAGGAGCTTCCGCGGATAGCATGGTGCTGATTCCTCGCCCTGGGACCTGGACGGCGGAAGAACTTCATCATCAGCTTCTTACCACCAATTGGTTCCTTCCGTCGTCAGCTCCCAGTGCGCTCGTCATCTCGGGGGTGAAGAGCGAGACTCCTGACATATAATTTTGTTCCCCTCGTGATGTACTACTCCCCAGATAAAAAAGGCCCCCCTCTAGCCTGTTGTTTAGTTGAGGGCTTGTCATAAGGATTTATTCTGAAAACCCTCTCTGATGTGCAGCTCCAGCAAAACCTGAACATGCATGAGCATTGGACCGGAGAGGGGTTGACCCCTATCTTTCGAAAATTAATTAGCTTGCCATTTTATATAATTTGGTTTTCTCACTTTAATCCACTTTGCATCTCCAACCGAGGTCTATTACTTTGTTTTTGGTACCTCCTGTATGAACTGCCCTGTCCACCATTTTTCCAGTGTAACAACGGCTTTTCACAAATCAAAGCACCCTTAATTGTACTGCAACGGGCATGTCTGTCTAGTCTGGTAGTAAATGCTGATGAGATCTCTATTTTGGTGTAGCAGAGCACTTTGATCCGATCGCCAAGGTAATTTATGGCAAACATGTGGCGCATGATTTCATAGTCGAAATATACGTGGAGCAAGAACCAAATTTTTTTTTTTATAAAGGGAAGTATATTAATATCGCGAAGATACAAATTACACCCGGCCTCTGCAACAACGCAATGGATGCACACAGCCGAAAAGCAATAAAAAGAAGAAATAAAAAGAAGAAAAGTCCCGCTACAGAGTTACAGTCCTCGCGGTATCCGCACAACCACCACCTAAATAACACCTGACGTCCATCTCTTCTAAAACACCGTCTCCAAAAAGAACGGTGTCAGGCACAACCAATTAAGGCCAGACCTTGAGTTTTCACCCTGAAGATAATCCTCACTCTCAAAACAACGGCTCCAAGAAGACCAATGCCAGGCACAACCAGTTAAGGTCAGACCTTGGGTTTTCACCCTGAAAGGTAGGACTTTGGACTTCACGCATATTGTCTCCCCCTCTGACATACAGCTGCCACGAATCTTGTAACTCCAAGCCAGTTCTCCATCGATGCAAAGACTCCGAACACCGTTGCTAGTCCTCCAATCTTGCCTTCATTGACTGAGCATTGCGACCGAATTCCACCGATCCAGCAATCTCCAGGCGTTGCCCATGAGAGTTCGCCGGCGGAGCCTTTCGATCGATAACCCGGCTTGATCAAAGAGGACCTACATCATGATCTTCATCTTCGCGTGATGGGAAACCCTAGGACCACCGCCATTATTCTGAAGCCTCGTAGACCCCGACGCCGCGAGACCACTTCTGGCAGGAACGGCAGCACGAACCCTCCAACGGAACGGCAGAGCAAGATACAAGTCGGAGCTAGCACCCCAACCGCCTCATTCTCGCCACGCCGCCGGGAGGCCCTCCGCGGCCGGCCCCAAGAACGCCGCCGTCTATGGCGAAGCGCCCGCCGTTCCGGTGGGGTCAGGAAGCCACGCGCCAGTGTTGGAACGGCTCACGCTGTCATATCCCGGGGGCGCCAACGGCGTCACCATGGAGGCCAGCACCACCGGCGAACCCGACAGGTCGTGAGCCATCCGACCAGCCCTTGCGCTCCTTCCCCGAGTCGCGGTCGACGTCACGCTCGCCACTTTGGATCCGCGATCCGAAGCCAGCCCCGCCGCCACCTTCCGCCTCCCTGCCCCACGCCCGGATCAATCACCGCTGCCCTCCCACAACGGCAACCACCGGTGCGCCCACCATGCCCTTCGCCTTTGACGAGCAGGGCGCCGCCACCGCCGCCTGCTCCGGCGACGGCAGCGGCCGAAGGAGATCGCGATCTGGGGGCTTTTTTTTCTAGGGTTTCCGCCTCCAGGGCCGCTCGGGAGGGAGCGACCCGAGAGGTCTTTTCCGTGCGTCCGTATGTTAGGAAGTTATTTCTAAATTACAATGTCATATACAATGTCATATACATGTATTTAAATTAATTATTTTGTGCATGGTTTTACTCTAAATATAAAGTTATTTCTGAAGTTGACTAAACGCGGTTTTCAGTCTGCGGAAAACGTGTTTTATTGGATTCGACCGAACATAAATCGTATGCCCGAGCGGTAAAACAGAATATACATGATCTTTACAGCATTTCAACACATATGTATTATTTGACATAAAAATATGAAACCAATATAAAATAAGATAATAATGGTTCAACACGTACTAAAATGTACAATACAAACGTATTCCAAAGTACAAAAATGGTTGAAATTACAATAAAATCAATTAAACAAAAATTCAATTCAAAAATAGTGCTGGATGCAAATAATAATTTAAATCACCCATGAATGAAATCAAATGAATAGAAAATAAACATGCACACAAACTCGGTTATACTATCCTCGCCAATGCGAAGTTACTCATTGGCATAGTCAGCCGGAACACCATAGGCAATCACTCTCAACGCCGCAGAGATTTTTGATAAGGGCTAAACCCCAGTAAACCCGTGACGTTTCTCTAACTGGCAAAATAGCGACAATTTGCCTGGCAAGCTTCCGCTATCTTCACAAACATAGATCGGCGCATTACGTACCTTCTTTGGAAGATGTGAGCCGGATAGGTAGGCACCTTGGCGAAGTAGTCCCGCATAAGAAACTCGTTGGCGTAGACGTGGTTCCGTGGAATGCAAAGGCGACCTACAGTGGAACCGCGCCACTTCTTCTTCATCCGGTCCTCTAGTTCCTTCACGGCGAGGACCAACATCACCATTTTCTTCTGGTGATTGGTGAGCTGCGTCAATCGTCCAACGAGGACGAGTCTTTGAGAAAAAACTGCTCGCACGGGCTCAACTCCATCTAAAATGCAAACAGAAACCCTATTAAGCTACGACTACAAGCTCAGTTAGCTAATCGTGTGGAACAACACTCACCAACGGAATTGGGGCAGCGACGGCGGGGAGAAAGGGATGTCGGGCGGCGGCTCTCGATTCCGCGCGGGGTAGTAGAGCTCGGCGGCAGCCGCAACGACTAGATTAGGGAATGGGAGGGAACTTGTGTGGTGCTGAAATGTCCCTCTCGCCAACCGTTTTCCCCTATTCAGGTCATCGACAGGTCGGCCGCAGAAACAGTGTTTCCTCCATTCGAGGAGGGAAATTTTCAGCAACCCCGAAAGTTTATAGAGATTTGGGTCCTTTGTGGGTTCTCATTGTGGCGCTTTTTACGTCGAAAAACTAGAAGTGACGGTTATTTTTCATTTGCACCGCTTTTATGGGTTCTGATAGAGTTTCTCTAATACTCCTCACTCCTCACATGGTGTGAGGCGAATCATTGGATGACGTGTCCATCAATTCAATATTGAAAAAAATCATCTTAGTTATCTGTCATAATCTACACCAAAACAGTAATGCTACAATAATCACATAATATACATAGCTAGTCACCTCACGACGAAGTGTGACATTCCGTTATCCAAGGGAAAACCACCAAACACCTTGTGGGCGGACCATACCGGGGTGTAACTCGAGGTCGTGGAGGGGGCCTACATATGGACGGGGACAAGTGAAGATTAGATTAATCGAAAAAGAATTACCTTCGGGTACTTTGCAAACACTCTACGGGTGTGGAAGGGGTCGTTGGCAAATCGGGTGTGATCGGAGGAAAGCTGGCGACTGGTTGCTGAATCGGGCGTGGTGGCCACGAACGAGCCGAGGCGGCACTACTTCCCTCGACGGAACGACTCAATTGGGTTGGTCGCCTCGGTTTGGCCTGGACCTTGATTTAGCCGAGTGCCACGAGCATGGACTTGGAGGACGATGGTGGGTTACCATTTGGCCATTCCGAGCCCTTCACGGCATTGCCCGGAGCAGCATGCCAAATCCATGGATGTGGCTCGAAAAGGATCGCAGGAAAGTAAAAGAGGCACATCAAGCTCCGAAAAGGGGTCGGAATGCAATAGGGGACGCCAGGGCGGCTTGACTCGACAACGCCAGGCGGCTGCGGGAAGGCCTGGCCTCATGCCATGATTTCTTCGCTTTGCTGGAAACGTTTAAAATCGAGCCACGTAGTGGAAATATAAGGTACACGGATATTTAGAGTTTACTCTGTATAATTATAAATATTTTCCCAACTTAAAAGATCTAAGATGCATAATTCTTCATCTAAAACCATAAAATTGTGGTTAGTTTTCTATTTATTAAGTTTTGCATGATACTTTAGATATGGATCATGATAGCCAAGAAACACTTTGTTGTTTAGGGTCTCTAAATGTGCTACCCAAAAAATATATTAAATGTGCTACTAGACAAAAATATTGAATGTAAGGAGAAATAAAGAGAGAAGATGAGAAGAACCACTAACCTAATAGCCAATCTTATAACCACCACTATTGTATGAGATGGCTATAAGGCTAACTTCTGATGTTATGGAGGTTTTATATAGTTGTAGAATTGTTGGTTTCCTGTATCGACATATCCCCCGGATGAAATGTTGAGGGTTTGAGAATAGGAGACGGTTGAGCGTTGGTGGACTCGACGGTTAACAAGGGCACGATTTACCCAGGTTCGAGACCCTCAAAGAGGTAAACTCTTACTCCTGCTTGTGTGGATTATATCGATGGTGGCTTACAATGGAAGGTGTCCGAGTCGCGAGAGATAGATCGGATATCGAGCGAGCCAAAGATATGATGGACTAGAAATTCGATACCCTATCCCGTGGTCCTCACATCCTTTATATAGGAGGTTGGGTCTCAAATCTGTCCCCGGGTAGATTACAGAAAACATCGCTACGTGGTTGTGCCCTCAATCCTTGGGTCGCAAGGACTGGGCCTCCCGGATGGATAGGGTGGCTCCTCACGATCGAATTTCGTGCCTGGTTTAGACTGGGTATGCTTGCCTGGAAGACTTGAGAAGTATCCGTACGTCAATATCCCCTGAGTGCTTATTTGACTCCGAGGAGTCGAGTAAGCACTCAACTTCATGTTTGGTATCTTGCGACCTTGAAGCCAAAAACTTCTATTAAGGATGTGCAAATCTTAATTGACGTGGAGTCGTATGCAGAGTCGTGGGATTCGTCGTATATAGCAGTTTGCATAGGGTTGTGTTTCGGTTGCTTGGTTCATCCAACGGATCGAGACCAATTAATTGCACTTGGGCAAAAACAGTACCGACCTACACAAGTTCGAGTCTCTGGCTTGGACCTGGGTTGGTGATCACTGCCACCCGATCTGCGGAGGACTTATCGAGTCGAGTTTAACCTTTAATTGGGTACCTAGCGCGTCCGCCATGATTTTTCATCATTGCGTAGGGAGATCTCTTTCATTGCGTATGGAATCTTCCCATTTCGCCCATCTGTTGTCTATTTTCATTAACTCGCCAATGGTTTTGGGTGCGCTACGCCCCAGTTCTTCCCTCAAGGCCGTTCTTCGGACGTCTCTTGAAAATGCTTCGGGTTTTGCCTCTTCTGATATGTATTCTACCGTGTTTCTGAGGGTTGTCCACATCTGGATGTACTCGCAAGTTGGTTTGTCTCTCTTCTGCTTGCAGGCTCGCAGCTACTCGACGGACGTGGGCCTCATGCATGTTGCTTGAAAGTTCTTTTCAAAGTCACGAGTAAGATCGTCCTAGGATCTGTAGCACATGTGAGGTTTGTTTTCGAGCCAGGTTCGGGCGGAGCTAGTGAGGTGCAGGTTGAGGTATTGCATGGTTGTCGCCTTATTGCCTCGTGGCAGTTGACGACAGTCAAATAGTCTGACAACGAGGTTTTGGGTTCGTTGGAGCTGTCATACTTCGGTACTTCTAAGGTAAGCTTGAACTTCTTCGGCACTCTTGCTTCGTGAATTTCACGACTGAAGCAAAGTGCGCCGCAGGCCTCTTCTCCGTCCGACTTGGATGTCGAGTTAGTTCGGCTTCCGAGCGCACGGGCTCGGTTGACTTTGTGTTGGGCGATCTCGTTTCGAGCGTCAAATGTTCCGCGACTGTGATCATCATCGTACCGTGGCTCTCGATTGTGGTGTCGCGGTTCCTCGCTGCATCGTCGTGGCTCCTCACTGCGTCGTCGGGAGTGATCGCCGCTGTGTCGCGAGCTTTCACCGCGGCGTCGCGGGTCCCTTCTCCGATGGCGTCGCAGGGATTCTTCCTCCCTCCTTCTTGGTGATACGTTCTCGCGGCAGCGAGAGGATCTCTCTCCCTTGTCGTGTGACGGAGTCCTGCGCAGCAGTTTTCTATTTTGTCGGGAGCGATGCTCCTATCGTGCCAAGTCCTCTGATCACTTCACGATGTTGCTCCGCACAGGGATCGCCATCTGGCGGCTGGGTGATCCGCAGGTATGTCCTGGTTGCGAGGACCGCGGTCGCGGGAGTCCTGGGTATCACGTTACCTTGCTCATCGACTATCATGAAAGAGGATTCGAAACTTCTCGTAGTCTTGCTGAGCGATTCTTGGTCTATATTGGCGGTCTTGGAGACGCACTTTCTGTTCTGGTTTGGCGGTGGCCCCGTTGAGCCACCGTTTATGGCCGATAGCTCAGCTCTTCGTTGACTCGAAGCATCTGCAAGGCGTTTACGTTCTTTGAGTGCTCGATTTTTCCATATCATTTCCTGGTTTTTCTTGTACATGAAGTAGTGATAGGCTGTCGATTCTTCTTGGGTGGCGTTTGGCTCCAGTGTCGTATGATTTTCCACCACTTGCTTGGCTTTCTTCCATGCTTCTGGCGAAATGTGGATCGTTCGCCGCTCTGAGCTTTCAGTTGGATCAGCCATGTAGACATGAGCTAGCTAAGGTTCTCGAGTCTCTAGGATGAATTGATCGTCGACTTCAAGATCATCAAACTCTTCAGCTTCTATCGTGTGGAAGTCGAGGTCGTTGAGGTAGACCGTTGTGAGGCTCGACTCTGAGTTGTAGCCGGAGTCGGCGGATGGTGACGTGGGAGTCACAACGCTTTGGATTGACGAAGACTCAGATTCCGCGGTCGATGGTGAACCGGAGAAGCGCAGTATTACCTCCTTGTTGGAGCGGAAGCAGAAGTCGCCGAACGTCAGCTTGATGCCCCCTGAAGATCGTTGAACCCCGGGAAGAAGGTCGGCGAGTGACGCGTGTAGTTGAAGGATCCGAAGCATATCGAATCCGACGGAGTCGAAGATCTAGAACTTGGATTTGAACTTGATGCAGATAAGACCGGCGAGGCCATAGATCCAGAACTTTCCGTTCCCACGGATGACGCCAAATGTCGGTTTTCTGTATCAACATATCCCTCGGATGACATGCTGGGGCTTTGAGAATAGGAGACGATTGAGCATTGGTGGACTTGACAATTCGTAGGAGCACGGTTTACCCAGGTTCGGGACCCTCGAAGATGTAAACCCTTACTACTGCTTGTCTGGATTATATCAATGGTGGCTTACAATGGCGGGTGTCCTTGTCGAGAGAGATAGATTGGATCTTGAGCGAGCCAAAACTATGCTTCTCAGCCTTTATATAAGATGCTGGGTCTCAAATCCGTCCCGGGTAGATTACAGAAACCCTATCTACGTCGGTTGTGCCCTCAATCTGTGGCTCGCTTGTCTTGCGAGTAGGGTTTGACCGATCCTCCCAGATGGATAGCGTGGCTCGTCACGATGGGCTTCCGTGCTTTGTTTAGACCGGGTAGTCCAGTGTGGAGGACTTGTAAAGTATCCCTAAGTCAGTTATTGAATTTGCTCTTACTTTCCCAAATGGAGGTAGCACAAGTCTACCTTGATTGATACATGAAGCAAGCAGTACAAAGCACTGCTTTGGTACTACTAGATGACCCGTTGCGCCACTGGCGCAAATAACGAATTCCTGCCGAATTTTCTTTACATAAGAAAAAGGATTATAACTTAATTCATAGATCACCGTCTTATAAAATTGAAAATTATATTGTTTTAATTAACTATAGGTGGGGCACATGATTTGGGGTTAAAATTTGTGCGGAGTGGTAACAGACTCGGTGTGCATTTAATATTTTCACTGTTAAAAAATCGGTCGATACGACGATTAATTTTTCGATTTATCGTAAATCGTGGGATGACCAATAAGATTACAGCATATCAGTCCAATTTATCACTAAAGTTTGGGTTTGACGGTCGATTTTTCTGCCGATTTAACTTGAATTTTTTCACTTATTAAGTAGGACATCCCGATTTATTGGTTGATAGTCTTATAAAATCATAAATTAGCTCGAAATTTACCATTTATGCTTACTCAAAGGAAATTAATCAACATAACACTACTGTTACTCCAATAATGTTTATTCATAGTGTATTTTACAATTTTTAGTGCCAAAACTTGGGATTTACAAAATATCAGCCGATAAATAGGCGACAGATAAAATCGATTAAACGGCCGATAAGCGATTAATCACTAATTTGAGGCCAACTAAAATGTAAAATATAAGCGATATTTTGAACATTGAATATTTTTTGATGTTATGCCCTCTGTTGTAATTTATTCAAAGAGTACAAATTAAGAAGTTATAATCTATCCAAAGAGTAGAAGCTCCAAAGTACCCTTTACTTTCATAGCCCGAGTTCTTTTCAGTTTTGGCTTGTGCATAAGCCACTTCGGTTCGATCTGTCCCGAGAAACAACAACGTAAATAAGTCACTTCGGTTTGAGCTTCCTAGACCCCGCCCATATACCATTGCGCCGATCGGTGCAAATAACAGATTTATGTCGAAATTTGTTGATGCAAGAGAAGACTATTAGCTCTATGTAAGTGCACTTTCTATTTTGTTGTTGTAATCCGTCGTTAAAGGGCACATGTTGAGTTCGAAAAGTAGGAACATAAAATAATTGAGAAAGTATCGAAAGAAACTTTGTTTTGGAATTATCGATGTTTACTATTTCTCTTGTCCAACTTTTTTTTGCTCTTGTCCAACTAAGATAATATCTGAGATCCGTTTCACACAAAATAGGAGATCAATCCATTAGTCAATCAATAAGATTTAGGGTACAGAACGGACCCATTAGATTCTAACTTATGTCTCGAACCAAACACACCCATTTAGCCACATTGCAGGAAATGTTCAGGATATAGCTTACCTTTAACTTATCGGTCAGACTAAGATAAGAGATAAATCGGCTTATCGGCCAATAAATCGATTTTATCGGTCGAATATTAATCGGTCAGTTTTCTTGTAAATTCAAAGAACTGCATCGTGGCATATGGTATACTATTTGTTCTTATTGTTAACGTTTCATCTCGTTTGGAAAAGGAGAACGGGAACAAATCGCATAAGAAACTCAGTTTTAATGCACACTATAGTTATAATGCACACTATTTCAGTTGATCATACACGCATATTAACCCGAAAATGCTAAAGCTCCTTCTACAAAAACAAGTGTTCCTAATTAACATAAGAATGGTTAGAACGTTCCTCGAAACATTTGTTTTCATAATAGAAGAATCGGTTTGCACACATAATTTATCTTCTTTTTTTGTGTTCTTCTTTTAAGTTACAATTCATATTTAATTTTGCGAGAAGGAAAACTAACATAAAACACCATATTGAAATGAATGATTCGAAGTGGGTCATGTATTCATTCCTCAAAACGTTCTGACCATGCGTGTACCATCAAACAGAATTTCCCATTTAAAAGCATCCCAACAAATATCAAGCATGTCTATATAGACAAACAGGGAGACCAAGAGCACAGGAGAAACATGTAAATAACATAATAATAAAGACTAACAAAACGAGAGCATAGCTGAAAAATAGGATCTGGAATATGTACTGCAGATAGAGACGGAGAGTGTAGATAGATAAAGTGCAACACATCATCTAATCAAAAGAGATGCGCAAGGCAGATGTAACATTGTTCCGAACCTCGATAACCCAAGTGGTACCATAAATCATTTAGAGAAATATGGCATTAGCAAAGTGATCAGATAACCTTGGACTCGGGATATTTAGCAGCCTCGTTGACATAAATGACGAAACAAAACAATTGCAATGACCTCACAAAATGTATTCAGAAGATCAGTTAAAGAACGACAAATGATGTTCTTAATCAGAAGAGAACTTCATACACACAGCCACATGCAGATTAAAAAGGACAAGTTCGTGGACTTAAATACTTATGATATCATAGGAAGTAGTTTAACTGCATACAGGCTGAGCTCCTTGGTACCATCGCATGTCCAAACTAACGGATGACCAAATCAGCTGACGCCCGGTAACGGGCAAGGGAACTTGAGAATCCAATGACGGCACAAGAGAATTGGAAGATCATCGGGTTGGTTATTATGAAGCACATTCAGAACTGGGACGCAAATTTCTTGCTGAGCAACTCGTCCCATCATGATAAACTCAGCATCTTCGGTCTCGTCAAAACAAATGAGATAGACACAAAAAAAAAACGTGGCCAAAGGGGGAATGATCCCTCCCTTGACTTTACGTTGTTAGGTAGATGAGACTCCCGGTTTATTCGAGCGCGCGCAGCCGAAGCTGGGACTCGAACCCGGGTGGCTTGGCGCGCACTCGCAGCCTCTAGCCACTGAGCTAGTACTCAGTTCATGAGATAGACACAGTACCTACATCATACATGCATGAGCAGATGGGTACAGATATTAAAATGTTTTGGCCAAGTACATAGAAATACAGAAAATAAGCCAATGAATCTACACAGCAAACACAAACATGCAAGAAAGTATAAGCTTAAGGCAGACACACAGGAACAACATGGAAATTGGGAAGCTGGTCCACCAACAACGTTAATCTTGTAACTAAATCATAGAAAGAGCTTGATTTTTTAGCTATAATTCATATATTGTGTATTTAACCAGTCATGGTAAAAATAAATTATATTGAAATTGAGTTCTGCATCCATTTCTGACTATTCCATTCTAGGACCCAAACTACTAAGAAACTTAAAATGAGTTCTATAGACACAATGGACACTCATCTTGCGTCCTACCGGTAGGTTTCATAGGTCCTTACTGTATTTATTGTGGACGCTTGTCTTCCGATGCATTCCAACCAGCACTTTCTTTCTTTCCGATGTAGCAGCCATTAGAGTACCAAACGAAATGAAGGCATGCTTGTTTTTTCAATAACAAAGGTTCATAAATATGTAGTCCTGATAGCCTATACGACAAATAGATGGGCAATGAAAAATGAATTCAGTAGTTGGGGTTTAACTCTTTATCTTGGCAATTATCGGGACAAAAAGAGGCAGCGAGCATGTGAGCGAGAAAAAAGAGATGCTTTCAAACATGTGAGCGACAAAAAGATGTAATTGATACCTTGAGAACTTGGACAGACAAATATGAACATAAACCAAGATCTAGAGGTGGATCAGAGGAAGCAAAGGTGACATATTCAGGAAAAGAAGGAAAAGCAGAAAAAGCAGAAGCGACTGTAGAACAAATTCTCAATAAACAACAATAGAACATGGGAACTGTAATTATCATGTATTAACACCAACCATACTTGAGAGTGCTATGCATAACAACATGGTGCATCACTGCTTTGAAAAGATAAAACAACAAATCCCATGTCCCCTATACCAAACAACCTGGTCCACAACCGATCAAGAAGTCACCGTAAACATGACAATTTTTTTATTATAGTACGAAAGTTGATTTGCTATGCTCTTATGTATATTTGCAAAAAGGAACCATGAAAGGAAAACCTAGAGTTGAGACCGAATACGTAACATGTCGCTATGATAGATGAACAACTAAAGATTTATTATGTTATAAAAAGAAGAAGGCCGGTGTTTGTTTCGGTCTAGATAAATGAAAAGCATGCGAAGTGTTATGGCTTGTACAAGACGAGCCATACAACTCAAATTGAATAAAATTTTGGATTACCATGTATTGGCCCAGTTAAGTATTTCCCAACAATATTGCCTACAGTTTAAGCAATTATTGGTCCAGTTAAATATTGGAATACCATTTAAAGCATTCTTAAGAGACTTGACAAATACTAAAGACCATAACAATATCCTGCACAAGACACATGGAATAAAAGAATAACAAAACGAATCAAAGATCATATGTCATGTCAAAATATGCAAGTAGAAAGTGCATCATAAATAAGAAGCAACTACATGGAAGGGGAACGGATCAGGCATGTACCTATCCTGAATGTAGGAAATGTTGCTTATAACCATATCAAACTTGATAATTGACCATTCCACATAGTCCCCTCCCACAAAAGCAACTATCCGACGCCGGGGAAGAGAACCTCCACCTTATTGATCCTATTGTCAAGACAACAGTCCAGCTTTGTCCATGGAAGACAAATTTCAGTCAATTACCAATTTTGAAAAATACATGCTGGAACAGCTGCAGCATGAAAACATCCACGTTTGGAGGCTATAGAGAAGTCGACAGTGTATGTACTACCTGTGACAACCTTCAGAATTGAGACCATGACCTTGGTACCGGAATCCCGATGTATGCCCATCCGTACTGCATGGCCAGGGTTCCAAGAGTGATAACAACGCAGTCCGCCATCCGCGACATCATTAGCTGCAAGTTATCCTGCACTATCCAATCAACATTCAGAACATTTTCATTTAAAAAAAAAATTTAAATAAAGCAACATGTTGATGGTAATCAAAGCTCCACAACTGATCTGAGATAAGTGTATTGCAGAAAGCTCCTGCAACAATGGTTAGGCAGAAGAAACCAGCTTACAAAACCTGAAACATTTCTGATACAAGGCTATGCATCTGGACAAATCCAAATGTTTACAAAAGGCTCCCAAGAATTCAGCTTAAATCAACAAAGGTAACCAGTAAGCAACTGCAAAATTACAAAAGAAGAATGTACAGGCACGGAGAGCCTTGCCTTCAAATTCCATTGTATAATTATTATTGGTTCTTCTCCTTGCACTCTAGCTCGTCCATATAGGCCTTCTTCATATCTTATTGCATCATTGGTGCTGCAAACATAGAAAAGGGCATTGTGAATTACATGAATCTGTTATCTGGCATGCCAGTGTTAGTCTACTCAAATAGCAAACATACAACTTCCGATCAAGTGGAACAATATTCTCTGGCCTCCGCACATAACTGCTTTCAATCAATGATTGTAATACAGGAAGAGACCGAATGTGGTTTATAGATTTCCGGCAAATTCATTTAACACTAAATATGTTCCAACACCAGATTTCTCATATTATTTAATAGTGTCCCATGGTTTTACAATTTGTTCATGCGGGTTTTACAATCCGTTCATGCGCCATTCTTAAGAACGTCACCGACTACTTCCCGGCAGGAATGTGGTCAGAATTAATAGCATCTTTTAAAGATTTCCGGCAAATTCACTAATCACCAAACATGTTCCAGCACCATATTTCTCACATTTTTTTTTAGTATCGTTCAATGGTTTTACAGTCTGTGCATGCACCATTATTAAGAACATCGCCGGCTACTTCCTGGCAGGGGTTAGTACTTTGGATTGTAAATCAAAACCTATAGAGTACTTTGGATTGTCTCTATAAGCTTCAGGATATGACCTCAGAAGAAATGAGTACGTTTCAAATTAAATTTCAACTTTGGAAGCAACGTCTTGCAAAATTTGAGTTCCACTGCAAAATCATTAGAAAAAGAAATTGCTACATGAATTGGTACTTTAGAATAAGGTGCATCCAGTTTATAGCAAATAAGATAGTGTCATTTTCATATAGAAGGAATCGCCTAGCTAAACCAGAGCTAGAGGGAATTAACTCACTATGGATGGAGGCTGTTCATATGGATGTGGTGCATCTGAATTTGGCTTGTCTAGACAAAAGCATGAACCAACCTCCAGATCTGGGCAATATCATTACTTATTGGAAAGCTAGTTTTACCTCCACATCTGGGCAGAAGAGTTTCATCATGACCTATACAAAATGAAATGGAGGCATTAAGTCGCTGGCGACCTCAAGGTTTGTTTTGGTAAAGGTCATGATGAAATTGGGCAATTGTATGCATTCTGATGTGTAATTAATTTAGAAAATGAATTAATAAACATGATAATAGAGAACGATCAACAAGTAATATTTCCTCGGAAGATAAAAATACAGTTTGAATTTCCAGTATCTTCAGTTTTCCCGTCCACCAAGCGAACTGATGGCTCGCTAGCCTCTCATTAAGAGTAAGCGGCCAGAACCAGAACATTCTAATGAAACAGAAATCTTAAACGGAACAGGGGTAATAGGAAAAGCTATAGCGAGTTCCCAACAAATTGCATACAAGTTAAATTGATCCTAGTAGGTGATCAAATTCACAGCCAGCCAAGGTGGCCAAATCTCCCAGATTTATGAACTTGCAAGTATAAAGTACATTTTCAATGCAATTGTAGACACAAAACAAGCAGGGTAATACACCATCGCGCCAATTTCCATAGAAATTCACCATGGCCAATAACAGTAAAGAGCCCCTTCTTTCACAGAGAAGATCAATGGCAATTGACTGGGCTTATAACATCATAAGTTTATCAGAAAGGAGTACACAAATGTATTTGGGAGAAACAAATACGATCAGTAACCTCGTATAATATCTCAAATTACAGTATATCCAAACAAAATTTAAGAGATTGATGCACTTACATCGCCTTCCGCGATAATCATCAGCGCTCCATCTAGAAGCACACCTGGATTTCCAAGAAAAGAGACAAATCAAAAGAAAAGAAATGTAAATGATTAGTAGATCGGTGCAACTCGAGGAAGGAGGTGGCAGGGGAACCAAGCCATTGACGAGCTAGATCGATCTCTCCGAATTGGTTTCTTCAAGTTATTAAGACCATCACAGCCTGTCAAATTGAAAGTGGCCCAGGAAGAAGCTCTGCAAGAGAAAAATATATTTGGTTTCTTCAAGTTATTAAGATAGTAAAAACTCATGCTTTGGAAACTCTAGAATTATATTACAAATATGTACATTAGAGAAAGAAATATGAAGACATAAAAATTAGTGCAGCAAGAGTGCATGTACGATGTTAAGAAGATCCACATGAACCAAATTTTGTAGTTAACTAATATCAGTATGCTGATATTGCAAAAGGTAATAAAAACCTTTCAAATTTGGTTGTCGTAAATGAAAAAAATAGGTATTGCACTATTTAAAAAACAAATGTGGGCTCCCTATAATCTTATAGCCACACTAATTTTTTAGAAACATAAGAAAATTAATAGCCATCTTGATGCTACAAAAAAAGGATGCACGTGTATGGAATAGAGAAAAAAGTAAGGGGCTGTGGTAATGTATATTCTCAGAAGCTGTACTATCCTTCCATTTACTTAAAACATGAACGAATAAAAAGCTATTAGTGATTTATTATTACTATCTTATGGTAAATTGGACCTCCTTGCGAGTAGGCGCAATGGTTCATGTACATTTACATCAGATAGTGATAAATGGTTAACAGATTCTCATGTCATGAACGAATAAAAAGCTATTAGTGATTTATTATTACTATCTTATGGTAAATTGGACCTCCTTGCGGGAACTCGGACCTCCTTGCGAGTAGGCGCAATGGGTCATGTGCATTTACATCAGATAGTGATAAATGGTTAACAGATTCTCATATCATTAGCAGCTAGTACCAAATTTACATAGAAACTACTATGTGTTAGCGGGATTACTAAAACCAAACCACAGATTTGGAAACTCGCCTAGGGTTATATAATATGATAAATGGGCTGGTGTTGGCAGATGCATGTGCAGCTACAGCAAGGACCCCTATGTGCATATGTTTGTGAGTTGTCGGTTAGCCCAGTAGTAGTTGATGCTTTTCATCTCTGTGAGGCCAAACAAATCAAAACATGTTGTTTACTTTCCCAGCTCGTTTGTTTGTTTCTAATTAATCTATAGCTGAAGTTTGAAATTCTAGGTAGAACCGGAAGTTTTCACAAGATGGAAGGAAGTATGGGAATTTACCTGACAGCAAATAGCTTCCTGCCGTCAACAAAGAGGCTCAAACCAGTTATAAGTAAAAAAGTTCTTTTGGGCTGACCTGATTATACAAAGCCCATATTAGTCAAACTCGTATTGAACTCAATCATTGCAGCAGAAGAGAGCTCTACTCAATTTTACAACATCTTCTATACCTCAAAATATATAACGAAATGTCCACACATTGTCATGTATATCCCTGGCTTGAATTTGTTGACACAGATGCTGCAAAGATAAGTCATACAGCCCCAGAGTAACGAATTAAACTGGTACCATGAGAAATGGTAAACGAGTTTTATCGTGGAACAGCTTGGAAACGGCGAAAATGGCTTACCAGGGCTGAGACTATCTTCTTCGCGGCACGGCGAGGAACGGAGAAGCCTCCATGTGTGCCTGTGTCACTTGCGGTGAGCGTCTTACAGAAGAACTCCATCTGGGCCTCACTTGTCTTAGCGCGAGGTCTGATAGCTGCAATGCCTCTTTCGCATACTGATAAACAGGAGACTAAAACCAAGTTAGAGATCAGGGCATGGGGACATACAGAGAAGTTTCGGGAGAAACCCACAAAATCTTAGATTCTTACTGTATTTACGGGCTGAAGAATCATCTATGCATATCATACACCTCATCAGTATCTAGGTCCGCCTAGAAAATCAAGAAGAAACATGTTTTAGAACTTGTGATCGCAAGGGTGCCGTTCGAACAATATAGGATGCGAGCTGTAGACTACTTGCAAGGTCACACTGTGTAGAAGGCATATCAACTTCGAGGGAAGGTTGGGGTAGTTTGGTATGTGTGCTTCCACATCCTTTTGCATAGAAGTTGCAACCTGAATCAGACACATGCTAAGTCCAAGAAATTCCCCTCTGTATTTGAAGATCAATCGGTAATTCTTAAATAAAGATGAATCACAACAAGTTATCCAAGTAAAAAAGAAAACCGCCTGATTTCTGTACACATACACAGTCATGCTACTCATCTTATGCATTGCTAACTTTCCATTGAAAAATAAGAAATATCTCAGGAACGAGCATTCTAGGAAGCAATGGGTCCTGAGCTTCATCATCAAGCAATGGTCTCAGACTCTTAGTTTCAAGGAGCGGAGAGGAGGGTAGCAAGAGAGAGAGGGTACCAGAGCTGCAGGGGAAGAGAGGCGGCGAACGGTTCTGGCGAGGTAGGCATTGCGCCTCCGGTTAAGACTCCTGCACCACGCATCGGTCCCCAATCCCCGCCTCTGCCTTCAGGCTGTCGGCGGCGGACGCGATCTGATCTCCGGCGGCTGGTTCATCAAGCAGCAGCAGCAGGTGGACGCAAATCGCAAGCCGTGGGGGGTGGAGGACCAGCCGGGGTCGGGGGCGGAGGAGGATCGTGGCGGCCTTCTTCTCGCCGCGCCTGATGGTGAACCATGGTGACGGAGAAGGCTTGTGGAAGGGGCGACCTCCGGTGTCGACTCGGGTCACGACGGACGAGTACGTCGAGGAGGCGGCGGCGGTCCTCACCTCATCCTCAGCCGGCGGCGATGCGTTCCTCTCACTGAGTTCCACGGGTGGGGCGAGATCCCGTGGCTCGTCGCCCCGCTCTGCGCCGTCAACCGCCGGGGGGAGCCGCACAAATCGCTGCCTACTTCGGCCGCAGGGGTGCGTCATGGGACGGACGAGAGGAAGGAGAGTCACGCGGGGCGAGCTCCTAGGGCTCGTTGCCCTGCTCTGCGCCGCCAACCGTCGGGGAGAGCCGCACAAACCCCTGCCTCATCCGGCCACAGAGGTGCGACACGGTACATACGGTAGGAAAGGACAGACAGGGGATGGGTGGCGGCGGGCATGGTCGCGAGTTGGAGGAGAAAAGTCGCAGGAGGGGATCAGGGGAGGAGCCTGCCATGAGATCTCGATCTGGATCGGGGAGGAGAGACGAGCACGGGATGGCCTAGACTGGGGGAAGGACTGGGGGAAGAGGCGTGGGTGGGGATTGGGGGGACGCGCGCGCGATGGCGATGACACCGGTAGGTCCCGCAGCTCACCTACGTCCAATAGGAGGCTTACACATGGCGCCTCCAGGTGAGCTGCGCGCGAAGGGAACGCTTCGTGGACGATCGGCAGAGAGGAACTACCCTCCCACCCTTTATAGAAGTAATTGTGGTAGTTTCACGACGTTGACTCAATGGCTGGTTCTGAGGTTTTGTTGTCTGCGTTTAAGAAGAAGATAGATTAAGCCGGAGGTTATGGTCTACTGTGGTGGCTACGGGCATGTCGGGGAAATTGTTTGGATGGCGACGGTACGGTAGCCCGTAGGACGTTCGAAACAACCCATAGTCTCGTCGATGCATTGCATCTGGAATTAATTATTTGCACTTTCCGGCATTTCTATTTCTTACTGTACTAGAGTTTTTTTTTCTTAACTTTCAGAATTCAGTCAATGCACGTGTAGCGTGGCCGTGCACTCGACACATGGAAAACGCATGCGTAAATATATATACGTGTCCTCAAAGTCTCCGTAAGAAATATCTTGACGAAATTAATTAGGATGAAGACCTTTTGTTGAGACGTGTGAGTAGGCAGTGAATTTGCGTTTGCCAGGCTGGGCAGTAGAGTTTTTTTTGCTGCCAAAAATAGCCTTTAGACTGAATTAATGTTTCATCTCGTCCTCTTTGTAAAACTATTTTCAAATCTGGCCTACCGGTTCGACGTCAATACGAATGGAGCCGACGTCGTGCAATTCGTCGTCAACATCGCTTGGTATTTAGACAAGTCGATATAGGTCGGCTCCCGACCCACGTCGGCTTCAATGCAAATGGCGTTGACCTATATTTTTTGCTATTTTTGCACTCGCCACCGTAGCTCAATCCTCGTGGACGCCGAACTAAGTGCAAAATTTAAAAATAGTTTTGAAAAGAAGTCAGATACGGTTATTAGTTTCGTCCGTGTGCTATTTTTGGGGAAGAAAAGGCAGCAGAGGTGATTAAAAAGCGAAACGATCTGCTGCTGACGGTGTCGACTGACCCGATCACATGTTAGAGTGAAACCGGAGGACGCACGGACGGCTGTGTGCCGACATCAGCGGCTGGCAGGCAGGCTCCATGCCTAGGGATGGCAACGGGTCGGCTCTCCACCGGGGAGTGCCTTCTCATCCTCATCCCTATTTAGCAATCGGGGAGACTTTTTTCCCATCCCCATCACCATCGGGGTCGGGGCGGGTATCGGGTTACCCACTAAGAAGCTAAATTCAAATAATTTTGTCATATTTTGTGAATTTACACTTTTAACACACAAAAATATACAACTTGTTCGACACGCACACGGTTAAAATTACGAAAGATTAGATAGTATGTTACGTATTATTAAAACACACTATGCTAGACATAATATTACTACTTTTTTCATATAAATTGTATCAATTTATATAAAATAAGAATAGATAACGGGTATAGAGGGAAACGGGGATGGGAAGACCTATGAATCCTCATCCCCACTTTAGATGGCGGGGATCAATTTTTCCCACACCCGTTCCCTAAGGGTGCGTTCGGTTCCAGAACCAGGTGGAACGGAATGGAACCGTTCCGCACCCGGAGCCAATTCATGTGTTCGGTTGACGAAGAGAATGGAATGAGGTGGTTCCTCAAAAGGGAATATTCCCCCTATATTCGGAACCCACCCGTCCGGCTGAATCGGCCGGACCGAGTGGAATGCGTTCGCTGACCATATCTCTCTCTCGCTAACCCCTTTCTCTCCCGCTAACCTCTCCCCTCCTCTCTCTCCTCGACCAGCCCGAGGAACGGCGACCAGCAGGCGCGGCGGCCAGCCAGCCCGCACGAGGCGGCGCGGCGACCAGCACGCGCGGCGACCAGCCAGCCCGCACCAGGCGGCGCGGCGGCCGACGGCGCGTCGCCAGCCATGCGCGGCCAGGGCCATGCGCGCCAGGCGCGTCGCGGGGGCGGTCGACGGTGCGCCGCCAGGGCCATGCACGGCCAGGCACGGCGGCGGCCAGGGCCATGCGCGCCAGGCGCGGCACGGGGGAGGCCATCAGGCGCAGCGCAGGGGCGGCCATGCGCGGCCAGGGCCAGGCGCGGAGCGGGGGCGGTCGACGGTGCGCCGCCAGGGCCATGCGCGGCCAGGCACGGCGGCGGCCAGGGCCATGCGCGCCAGGCGCGGCGCGGGGGCGGACATCAGGCGCGGCGCGGGGCGGACATGCGCGGCCAGGCACGGCGCGCCGACAGAGCCATGCGCGGCCAGGCACGGCGGCCTGGTCCAAGCTAGGCGCGGGGCTGCCATGGCCATGCGTGGGATCCAGGCGCGGTAGCCTCGGCCAGGCCATGCGCGTCGTCAAGAACATGCGCATTCCACTCCACAATTTCCAAATTTTAGTGATTAATTAAATGGCAAGATTAAATTAGGGTCTAATTAATTGCATGTTTAAGATTAATTTGATTCCATTCCATTCCTCCGTTTTCCTAGCCAACCGAACACTCTAATGGCATGGTTCTATTCTGATGGAACGGAACGGAATGGAATAGAACCGTTCCATTCCATTCCACTCCATTCAAAAAACGAACACACCCTAATAGGTGAATTCCCCACGGGTTTGCGGGGAACGGGTCCCCATTGACATCCCGATCATGCCGTGAATGATTGGAGAAGCGGGGATGCCCGGACATTATTGTGACCGAACAAAGTACCTACTGGTGACGGACGCGACCGCGGGTCCCGGCCGGAGCGGCCCACGCCGCCGTGCTCCCAACGTACGCACTGTGCGCGACGCTGTAGGTGTGGGGATCTGGTCGGCGGCCGCCCACCGTGCCTCTAGACGCACACAGAGCGTCAGCGGCGGGCATACGGGACAGTCACGTCCACCCCATTGTCTTGGCCGGCTACAGCTACAGAAGTAGAGAACGTCCGTGAGGCGAGGTCACTGCATCGATTCGATCCCAGCTGGGACCTGTCCCGATGTCATGTCAATCCATCCGGCCCTACGCAGCATGCATGGCTACTTGAGCATTGCAGCGAGTGAAAGGTAAAAAATTCTTCCAAGAAATAACATCTGTCATTCTGTCTGAGCATTAACCACGTACTGTATTTGTTTCTGAAGTGTTATCAGCGATGATGGTGTATCGTATCAGTGCGGGGCAATTTTAACAAGTTTAACCCTTTTGCCAAACTTTAACTAAATGAACCATATTTAATTTTTTAGTCAAATCTAGCAACATTTTGGCGGTATAGTTAGTCATGATACCGTCACTGCCATTTTAACGGTAACACGACTAAGCCTACCGCCCTGACGGTAACACGTACAAGTCTACCGCCGAATGCTCTGGCGGTACCATGTACAGGTCTACCGCCAGAAGGTATTGAGGTAGGCAAATGGGCTAGATACGACAATTTTTCTGAGAATAGTTCATTTGTAGCTGAAGTTTGAGAGGAAGGCCAGGCTCGTCAAAATTGCCTCAGTGCGGCTGCAGGAGTGAGAGGAAACGATGCATGTGCAAACCTGCCCGACATGAAAAGACAGAAACTACCCTACAATACTGACTGACTGAGTGGCTGCGACGAGCTGCAGTAAGCCCCTTCCAGATTTGTGCACGCACGGCACGGCCCTATCCGTTCGCTGCCACTAGAATCTAGAGGAGCTCGCTGCTGCGTGGAGAAACACGCGGCCACCAGGCTTGCTGAAAGCCTGAAACTGGAGAGGACGTAGGGAGTGGCGAGTCATTTGGTTAGGGTCTTTGTAAGACTTTCCATCACGATGTTAACAGCAGCTAGCCTCGTCTGCTACTCTGCATCGACTGGTGCAGGCACGGCATCCGGTACAAATCACTGCTTTGACGACGGATACGGCCGGTGGAAACTAGAAATGACGAAGGCGACTGCTCCTGGGCTAGCTTCCATTGTCTGTGGTTTAAAAGACGACAAATAATTAAGCACGAGGCTGTGCCGCTGTGGTCTACCGTCGTGACAACATGTAGACCACAGCAAATTTGGTCCCGTAGTAGATGGTGACAGTGGCCTGCGGAAGGTTCCAAACGACCTTTATTCCCTCCGTGCAATGCAATGTATCTGGAATTAATTACTTACGCACGCTCACCGGCATTTTTCTTCCCTCTAATTTTTTTACTTCTAGTCTATTATATTATATTATACTATAAAAGCAATATACGAGGGTTCTAACGGAGACACCACGTTAAGCCACATCATCTAAATTATTTCGGACTATTAGATGAATAACATGTGGCTATGATTTAATGAGAGGCTGAGAGTTACGTAACACATTGGACGTGACGGGTCAATATACGTGTGTCAAGTTAAAATAAGCTGTGTAATTAACTCATAGTCATCCGGTATGCATCCAAATTATAAAAAAACGGAAGGAAAAAAATTAGACCGTTCGATCCGATCCTAGGCCGGCCGGACTAAAAGCAATATACGAGGGTTCTAACGGAGACACCACGTTAAGCCACATCATCTAAATTATTTCGGACTATTAGATAAATAATATGTGGCTATGATTTAATGAGAGGCTGAGAGTTACGTTGACGGGTCAATATACGTGTGTCAAGTTAAAATAAGCTGTGTAATTAACTCATAGTCATCATAATCATACGGTATGCATCCAAATTATAAAAAAATGGAAGGAAAAAAATTAGACTGTTCGATCCGATCCTAGGCCGGCCGGCCGGCCGTCTCTGGAGAATAACCAGATCAGCTCTTTCCGCCGCGGGCAACGATCGGACAGAGTCCGGTGCACTATGGGACTTTCCGATCCCGGCCGATGTTGGCGTATGGTGATCTGAGCATCATCTATCCACTATCCAGAATTCAAAAGCACCCACGAAGCAGTACACGCGATCTGATCATCTCAAGGTTTGCATCTCCGCATGATGTGCTGCTGCTCATGAGTCATGACTCGGCTGAGATGGTGCAATAGCTGATCAATTTTTTCCTCAAGTGGTTAATCAACTCCATCACATGCCATGGTCGGGAGGCTTGAGGCGATTCATGAGCAGTCTTCGATCGTAGCCTTAGACCCATTGCCCCCTGACCTCAGCCATAGCAGCTCCATCAGCAGCCAGTCCACCGAGAGCACTTTGGCAACGAAAATAGAGACCAAGTCATATACAGTTATACACGTACGATGGCAAACATCAGGATGAAGGGCGTCGCCGGACACTAACAGGCCACGGCACTGGGAGCAGGTACAACACGCGTTCCTGAGTTAGCAGTTCGGCGCCAGCGGTCCGCCACAGTTATTCCATATGAGAGAGCATCCAGTGGCGTGGACATCGACCAACCCGAAACACCGGGGAATTACTATTTTGGAACAACCGTGTGAACTCTCTCATGGGCCGGATACGGTTATGGAAATTGTGATATTTTTAAACATCACATGCCACATATTTATTGGTTATTAATTTGTATACGTGCCTGCAAGATGATGCTCACTTAAACAAAGGCAAGCTATTGTGGTTTGGTTTAGGGCAGAAATTTTCTCACATCATCGACACTCTACACTAGAGTAACAAAACGGTGAGACCCCTGAGCTACCTAATGCTGCTTATTTCTTCTTGTGGGTGATATTTTAGCACTTCGTGTTAATCTAATAGTAACGAAAAACTTAAAGTTCCCGCATCTTGATAAATTGATGGTATAGGCGTTGTCCATACAAAGTTACAACTAACAGATTAGGGTGCCTTGAGATTACTAAGCAAACAAAACCCGTGTGTTTTATTTCCAGTTGATTGATTGGTTTTGGAATTGTATTCGAAATCTTGATGGATTCCCAAATTGATGAGAAAAGGTTAAACCTCAAAAATGTTCATGAGGTTCTTATTAACCGAGAAAGATTTTTAAATGATCTTTAAAAAATATATAGTGCTGATTCAAGGATCTGAAACTTGATAAAACAGATCATGATCAATTTTAAGAAGTGTAGAAGTCAACTTCCAAAATCATATATCTAGACATCAACATTCATTGGAATATTCACACGATAAACGGATAAATTTCCAGAAACCTACATGTTCGCATAAATAATATTCAATCAAAGTTCCAAATATAATTTAGAAATTTAAAAGTACAAGGGTGGGTTAAAAACATTTTACCTAAGTTAAAAATAAATAAATAACACGACGAGGGGTTTCCACAAGTTTATAAACACTTCTAAAGAAAGAATCTATCTTAAAAAAACGAACTTCAATTGTACACTTAAAACAAAACCGGAAATTGACTAAATTAAAACTTAAAGTTCTCGCATCTTGATACATTGATGGTACAGGAATTATCTGTACAAAGTTATAACTAAGAAATTAGGGTACCTTGAGATGACTAGACAAACAAAACCCCCATGTTTAATTTGTTGTTTATTGATCTGTTGGAATTGTATTTGCAATCTTGATGATTCTCAAAAGTTATGAGAAAAGGTTAAACCTCAAAAATATTCATGAGGTCCTTATAGACCTAGAATGATCTTTAAAATCGATTTAAACACCAGCTTAAAAACCATAATGGGCGGCTTAAAAAATAATGAAATTTGATAAAACACATCATGGTCGATTTTAAGAAATGTACAAGCCAAATTTTGAAACCATATATCTAGACATCAATATTTACTAGAATATTCACTTGATAAAAATGACGAATATCTAGAAACTTACATGGTGTCATAAATAATACCCAATCAAAGTTCCAAATATTATTTAGAAATTTAAAAGTACAAGGACTGGTTCCAAAAATATATTACTCCAAGTTAAAAATTAATAAATAACGAACACAAAGACGAGCTTCCACAAGTTTACGACATCTTCTAAACAAATCGTTTATCTTCCAAAAAAATCAAAATTAATACAAAACTAGAAATGAACTAAAATAAATTTAACCGTGACTTGAAAAAATCCCCGATTTGTAGGAAATATGGATTTGGGAGAAGCTCATGCGGATGCATGGGTTGATGAATATTATAGTAATTTCTAGGGTAAAAATAGAGACTTATAAGGTCCTAATTACAAAAAAAATCTGAAAATGTTTTCCCCAATTGTCCGTACATCTAATTTCTTAAGAAGTTGCTAATAAGTAGAAACAACTAAAATGCATGCCAACATAAAAGATGCTCGATAAAACCAGAAGTCACATCAAGTCCCCTGGAAGTAAAATCCTTTAGATTTTCCCTTTTCTTATTGAAGCTATTTTTGGTACAAAAACATAAAAATTCTTCCATGACTCTGAAACTGCATAAAATCAAATGTAAAAACAATACCTACACTGAATGTTTAAAACCTCAAGAGATTCACACATGAAAGATTGTTACCGTAACTATGATCGTCAATAGAAGAATTTTTAGTGACACTCTACTCAAAAGGTAGTCGGCCAAATTTATCGTCCATCCTTAAACTATTGAGAAGAAAAATCATCACGGATAAATAAGAAATAAGATAGATTGATTTGCTCCACCAAAAAAACCTGCATGGTCACACGAGCACATTAATTGAAAGAGGCAACCTTATTTGTACGACACCGTCAACCGTTATGAATACGTAGTTAAGAATGCATGGTACTAATAATCTTGTCATTATTATAAATGTAACACGCACTAGATAACTACTGGTATAAAAAACCTATACCGCATCTAATAAGTTGATCCAAGGTTATCTTGACTCCCGTTAAATTAGCGGAGGATTAAGATGAGAGGAGGAGACATGGATTGTTATGCTGAACTATTAACGTGGTGTCTCTCTTAATTGAGCTACAAAGTATGAATATTCCACACTTAAGTGAGAAAGTAAAAAAAAACTTTTAAATTTTAATCATGAGAAAATAAAATGTTGTACTATCTATTTAACTTAGATTAATTGGCCGATCCAAATGGACACATGCAAAATACATTTGGAAAATGTTGGAGAAAATACCAATAGATTACTATCTATTTAGGTGGAAGATATATTTGTAATACCCAATATAGAATGATGAGAATATCTGTGAAAATATTTTCTTGCACATTAAATTAATAGTTTATCTTCTTTAATTTATTTTTGGAGTCACTTTTGAAAGCTAAAGTTGATGCCCTCGCATTTGCGAGGGCCGCCTTGCTAGTTTCATGTAACAACGCATGTGTTCGGTTTAATGTGCTGAAATCTCGAACATGTAGCTTACAAAATCTGAAAATTCTAGATTTCAGTGACTATGGAGTTCTAGTGGGACTAAATTTTTGTCTCACGTTATTAGTTGGGAGAGGTGGAGTAGGGATATAAACGGCTGATAAATGGCTCCACAAAGGACCCGTTTATCTGGATCCGTAGCTCATTTTCGTGGAACTAAGAAACTTTAATTGAACCGTTAGAAGAATAAGTGGGCTTAAATGGGATCCAGTCCGTGTCTTTGTTGTTGAACATATTGTATCCGTTATCTCCTGTAGCCCCATCTCTCCTAGTATCTAGGCTAGACCGAGTCGTATGGCACTCATGCATCTGCGCATGCCCCTGAGTGGCCACGACCGTTAGGGCTCTCTCTCTCGACTACTTATAGCTCATGTACTGCTGCCTGTCATTTATCAATACAATACAGAGAGTTTGCCTAAACAACTTGGTATCAGAACCGATTTTTCTTCGGCCATGGCAGGCACCGCGGCCTCGATCGCCGCCGCCGGCACAGCACCGGCCCTATCCGAGGACGCCCTCGGCTCGTCTGCCTCATCCTCTGTCACGGCCACACCGGCCGCGCCTTTCTTCAGCGCCGATCGCCCATCTACAGCGCCTCGACGATCATCGGCACCACGTCCGCGGTATCCGTGGCCCACCTCGGCGCCCTTCCGTCCACCATCGTCAACACGACGCCGGTAACCTCTGCTGTCGCCCTCAGC
Organism: Alopecurus myosuroides; assembly: GCA_028641055.1. Classification (NCBI taxonomy): domain Eukaryota; kingdom Viridiplantae; phylum Streptophyta; class Magnoliopsida; order Poales; family Poaceae; genus Alopecurus; species Alopecurus myosuroides. Next base: position 340,070,325 of record CM054062.1, read on the forward strand.
ACCTTTTCTTTTGGATCTTATCCCTCTTCAATGGCTTTGCCAGCTTTTCCTCGATCCGGTTCCCACGCCCCGCCAATCACTCTCTTCCATCCACATCCCAAACACCCACCCCATCCATCTTCGATGTACACATCGAGGATCGGATCAAATTCACTGTAGATTCTACGGGCAGGAACTTCTCCAAGTGGCGGCTCATCATGTTACTCCTCCTCAACCAGTACAATGCCCGCAGTCACATCCAGGATCCCACTCCTCACTTCGATGATGACTACTGGTACAAGGTGGACATTCAGATCATCCCATGGATGTGCGGATCTCTCGCCGACGATCTGCTCAACGCGGTCATGTCCATTGACTGCACCGTGTTCACCGCATGGACCAGGCTCCACGAGTTCTTCCTCGACATACAATCCTCGCGCGCCATGTACCTCGGTAAGGCGTACCGCAACACCCCGCACGGGGACATGTCCATCTCGGCCTACTGCGACAAACTCAAATCACTCGCCGACGCCCTCGCCGACGTCAACACGCCGGTCGACGATCAAGATCTGACTCTGCAGATGCTCTCTGGCCTCGGCAAGAAATTTGCGCTCCACGCGGCGATCATCGAGAACATCCGCCCCCTTCCGTCCTTCGTCGAGGCCCGTTCCAAGCTACAGCTCGCCGAGATCGCCATCGACGAGCAGGCCAAGACGGACAGCGCTCAGGCCCTCGCTGTCCATGGTGACCGCGGTGATCGCGGCACCCCACACGGCGGCCACCCCCCGCCTCCCTCTGGTGGCCAGTCTTCAGGCGGTCGCGGCGCACCGCAAGGCGGTCACCAGGCGGGCGCATATCAGCAACAAGGCGGGCGCGGTCAGTACCAGCCTCCCCAGGGCGGGGGGCACCAGTACGGTGGCCGGGGCCAACGCGGACGCGGGCGCGGGCGCGGTCGCGGCCGTGGCGGTCAAGGAGGACGCGGTGGTAAGCAGCAGCAACACTCCGGCGGCGCCCAGCAACCATGGCTGGGCTACTTTGCCCCCATGGGCGCCCCCTTTCCTCAGCTAAACCACTGCGCGCCGTGGGTTCCACCAAACGCCGGCAGCGTGCTCGGCGCCCACCCCAGCAACCCGGCCCGTGCGTACCAGGTGCAGTACGCCGGCCCTCCCCCTGCTGCATACGGAGCGCCTCCATCGTGGGATCACAACGCGCTCTTCCACTCCACGCCAAGCCAGCAACCTGCTCCCTACCAGCCAGCCATGTACCAGCCGGAGTGGCACATGGACTCTGGCGCGTCTTCACACGTCACCGGCAACCCAGGTAACCTGACCCCCTCTCGCTCCTCCTTAGACATTGATTCCAAATACATCGTTGTTGGCAATGGATCCAAACTACCCGTTCTTGCATCTGGTTCCACTAATCTTTCACCAACTCCTTTTCAATTGCACAATGTCTTATATTCTCCTTCTCTCACACATAGCCTAATTTCCACCAGACAATTTCTCGTGATAATTCTGTTTCGGTTGAATTTGACCCGTTTGGTTTTTCCGTGAAGGACCTTACTACTCGGAGCCTACTTCACAGATCGAATAGCTCCGGAGAGCTCTATCCGTTCTATGGCACACCCTCTTCATCCACCACGGCGCTCTCCATCTCCACCGGCGATATCTGGCACCGTAGACTAGGCCACCCTAGCAAATTTAGTTCCAACTTTTATTCCTCTCTTGCACCTTGTAATAAAGCAACACGACTGTCTCCCTTGTGTGAGGCATGTCAACTAGGTAGACAACCTCGTTTGTCTTTTCCCAATTCTAGCTCTTTTACTACCGCCCCTTTTGAGCTCATTCACTGTGATTTGTGTACCTCACCCGTTGTTAGTTGCTCCGGCAATAAATACTATTTAATCGTTCTTGATGATTACTCTCACTTCTCCTGGTCTTTTCCTCTCCGCGAAAAATCAGACACATGCATTACTCTTCAACGTTTCTTTCATTTTGTGCTCACACAATTTAATGTCACTATCAAATGCATGCAATGTGATAACGGTGGCGAATTCCTCAACACCTCACTCCGCGATTTCTTCTCTCTACGCGGTGTTCTATTTCGCCTATCCTGTCCCCACACCTCACCTCAAAACGGCAAGGCTGAACGCATGCTCCGTACCACTAATGACATAGTTCGAACACTCCTTCTCCAAGCCAATCTACCACCCGAATTTTGGGTGGAAGCTCTACACACCGCCACTCACCTACTTAATATTCGTCCTTCACGTGCCATACTCAATAACACCCCTCATTTTCTTCTACACGGTGTTCATCCCACCTATGACCACCTTCGCGTGTTCGGATGCTTGTGTTATCCCAATCTATATGCCACATCCGCCCACAAACTAATTCCACGCTCCACCCGCTGCATATTTCTTGGCTACCCTCGAGAACATAAGGGCTACCGCTGCCTAGACCTAAATACCCGTCGCGTCATCATCTCTTGGCATGTACAATTTGACGAAACCCAATTTCCATATCACCCAGCAAGCCACACAGATTCCGTGCCCGCAGAAAATCCCCCCAGGCGCACCAGATCCGTACACCCACCTGATTCCCACCCAGCCAACCCGCAGAGCCCACGTAGCGAACCGCACGGATCCCCTCACGATTCTCCTCGGTCACCCAGCCCGCACATGCACTCCGGCCCCATGCAATCTTCCCCGCCTGCCGCGTCAATGATTGCTCATCAACCCGACATTCTCTCGCCTGCCGCGCCCAGCAGCAGCGGATCTGCTTCGTGCTCCACCCCACCTAACCCCGGGTCCACACGGTTTTCCCCTGCGCCCAATTCCGTCACGCCACCTGTCCCCAAACACACGGTACCGATTCCTCCTCCTACTAACCCCCATAAAATGCAAACTTGTGCTAAATCGGGTTTCGCAATGCCTAAAATAAATTTCGATATATCTGCTACCACATCCTCTTCCACTGTTTCTCCTATAGCTGCCACATACCGCTCCACACTTAAAAATCCCCATTGGCACAACGCTATGTTTGAGGAATTTGATGCTCTAATTAGGAATGAGACTTGGTCCTTGGTTCCTTTCCCTGCAGGTGTGAACGTCGTCACAGGGAAATGGATATATCGCCACAAATTTAACCCCGATGGTTCTCTCTCTCGGTACAAGGCCCGGTGGGTGGTTTGTGGATTCACCCAAAAACCCGGCGTCGACTACACTGAAACTTTCAGTCCTGTGGTAAAACCTTCCACTATTCGTGTTGTTCTAAGCATTGCCACCGCCAATTCTTAGCCTATCCACCAATTATATGTCAAAAATGCATTTCTTCATGGTGACCTCAAAGAAACCGTCTATTGCCAACAACCTTCCGGATTTGTTGATCCTCATCATCCTCACCACGTTTGCCTTTTGCGCAAATCTCTCTATGGCCTTAAGCAAGCCCCACGGACATGGTTTCATCGGTTCACCACATTCATTTTATCTCTTGGCTTCATTGTCTCCAAGTGCGACACGTCCCTTTTTATTCTTCACAATGGAGCCTCCACCGCATATTTACTCCTATACGTTGACGACATAATACTCAAAGCAAACACCACTACTCTTCTGTCATCCATCATTGCCTCCCTCAAAGCCGAGTTCGCCATGAGCGATCTTGGTGACATACACCATTTTCTTGGAGTCAATGTGCACCGTACCACTTCCGGTCTTTTTCTTTCACAACAACAGTACACCCTTGAGCTCCTCGATCGTGCCTCGATGCTCAACTGCAACCCTATCGCTACACCCATCGACACCCATGCAAAATTATCCGCATCTGATGGCAATCCCACTCCTGATCCATCCTTGTACCGCAGCCTGGCAGGTGCCTTGCAGTACCTGACATTGACACGGCCTGACATTGCCTATGCTGTCCAGCAAGCATGTCTATTCATGCATGATCCGCGAGACTCCCACTTCCAGCTGATCAAGCGAATTCTGCGGTATCTCAAGGGCACCTCGCACCTTGGTCTCCAGCTGCACAAGAATTCGTCTCGGGAGCTTATTGCGTATTCTGACGCCGACTGGGCCGGGTGTCCTGACACCCGCAAGTCGACATCAGGTTTCTGCGTCTTCCTCGGAAACAACCTGGTGTCCTGGTCCTCGAAGTGGCAACACACTGTCTCCCGCTCCAGCTCGGAGGCAGAGTATCGAGCTGTCGCCAACGTTGTCGCCGAGTCGTGTTGGCTCCGTCAGCTCCTTCTCGAACTGCACCAACCGACGCCGCGCGCCACTGTCGTCTACTGCGACAACGTGAGTGTCGTCTATCTATCGAGCAATCCAGTACAACATCAAAGGACAAAGCACGTGGAAATCGATCTACACTTCGTTCGCGACAGGGTTGCTCTCGGCGAGGCCCGAGTACTTCATGTGCCAACTAGCTCGCAGTTTGCAGATATTTTTACAAAGGGGTTACCAACCAGTGTGTTTCAAGAATTTAGAGATAGTCTGAATATCCTTGCAGGAGTAGTTCTGACTACGGGGGGGGGGGGTGCTGTTGAACACATTGTATCCGTTATCTCCTGTAACCCCATATCTCCTAGTATCTAGGCTAGACCGAGTCGTATGGCACTCATGCATCTGCGCATGCCCCTGAGTGGCCACGGCCGTTAGGGCTCTCTCTCTCTCTCTCTCGACTACTTATAGCTCATGTACTGCTGCCTGTCATTTATCAATACAATACAGAGAGTTTGCCTAAACAACTTTTGTTTCCCTTTTGTCCCCTGCATGGGTGTTGTGGCATGTTGGCTTGTATTTTCCTTTCGAACTCATGTTTTTTATGTTTTTTTTTGAACAAGAGTAGGTCCCTAAGGACCCGTTTGCTGCTTTCATTAACGATCAGGGTGGTGAGTACAAGAAAAGACTGGCCGTTTTACAATGCTTGCACAATGGACCAGCAAAGTCGAAGATAAGGCCAGCTTTGTTACAAACAAGACCCTAGGGCAAAGAAATAAAAAGCAATCCGATCCCTGGTCATCTTCACCACCAGTCGCCGGCGACCTCAAGACTCGGGCGTCGAGGTACGAGAGCTGCTCGCTCGAATGCTCTCCAGAACCAGCGAGAAGCAAGCACCACCGGCTGCCATGAAGAAAGCGGGGACGAACCACTTGCCTTCGACGCAGCATCGAGCTCCGATGATCTGCTTGGAAGACCTCTGTCACATCGGAGGAAATATCTGGGCCGCCATGCCGGCCGAGAGCGGCGGAGTCCATCTTGGACTCAGCTTGGTACGCGCATAGATGCAGCTTGAAGAGTCGACGCCGCCCTGCAAAAGAAGAAGCAGAGGCACAGCTACCCTTCCTCCTCGAGCCTCCATGGCCGAACAGAGGAGCGGAACTCGCCCCAATCAACACCTTCACAGCACAGCGATGATGGACGCCAAGATTTGGAGTCCAACCTTCGAGCTTATGAGGGGAAAAGGCAGCACCACCAATCCTGTCTCTCGTCTCCACCCGCTGGAGCTCCAGAGAACAAAGAGAGGTGAAGAAGAGCTCGCTCACTCGGCTCGGACGAGGAGGAGAGCACCACCTTGACGACACAAGGCCGAAACAACCATGAAACCAACAAGCTAAGCGAAGACAAAATCTAAACCTACACCTACTCTTTACGGGCCGCGCGATGCAGCCCTCTCGACTCCGGCCGGCAGCGCCGCCGAAGAACGAGCAGGTGCTCGCCGGGAACACACGAGAGACTCTCAACGAGAAGCGCCTAGAGAGCTAGAGCGGTGGGAGAGAAAAGAGTATGTGTTTTTTATGTCAATCGTTTGTACTGAGCTCCGCTCATCTTGTCTGAACTGGTGGTGGCGGCTTCTTTCCTAAATCAGGACAATAAAACTTTGACTTTTCTCTAAAAGGAACCCAGTTTTCATACTTGGGTGGAGAGCAGCTTATGGGTGACTTCTTTTGGGCTTATGCTTATGCATAAGCCTGCTTATGCGTTTCGGTGAGGAGAAACTGCGGTGGGTAGGAGCTCCTAGAAATTGCGTGAAGACTTCTTTTGGGCTTCTCAAGTTTTGACTTATTTTCTGGGTGGAGCTGTGAAATATCGATAACGCCCCTGAATTTGACACATTCCCCAAATGAAGTGATGATATCTTACTATTATGCTGATTTTGAGGAGAAAATAAGACAAAAATAAATTAAAAAATTGTCTGATGAAATATGATAATAAAATAATTAGATAGTGCTACATCTAATCTCTACTATATTAAAGCTGGGTCGGTGGTGATTGTCGTACGTCCCACCTGTTCCCTCGCGAAGGAAAACCAGAACCGTAAAATTGGAGAGAAAAAGTCAGAAAACTGCCCCTGCACACGACCCCGTCCACGACCTAATCCCAAAATCACCCAATGAGCCAATCGCCTCCCCAACTTGTGTAGCGCCGCAGCTTGCAATCCTCCGCTCAGGCGCGCGGCTTCCCCATCGCCCGCCGCCGCACTCCCTTTCACCAGCGCCCTCTCTCCCATCCCCAGGAACCCTCTTACCCTTCCTATGCGTTCCTCCCCGTCCCTGGTGTTCTTCACTGCCCCACCTTCCTACATGGCAACCACCATGGTCTGTGCGTGTGGAATTCCGTCCACTCTCTCGACTCCGGCGACATGACCAGATGTCGCCGCCTCTTTGACAGCAGAACTGGTGCCGATGATGCTGACACCAGAGAGGCTACCTCGGCAACTACGTCACGGGGCTCAGCATGGAGGCCCTCAAGATCAGATCCTGAAGAAGTGAGAAGTCTGTTATTTTGCTTTCCCATCCGCATCCATGTACGTAGGCGCTCGAATTGATTTCACCCCAGTTTGTTAACTGTTTAATTCAGTTGATTCTTTGCGTGTCCAGGCTTCCAGAGAATTGATTGCTCCTGCAAAGCCATCTCTTCGAAGAACTCACTGCAATTAGTCACCACAGAACCAACTGCTCGATGTTATTCTCCGTCAACCTTTTCTCACAAAGTTATCTCCTAAAGATTTATTTTGCAATGTTGAGTATACTTCATAAATCATGGTGATCTTGTTTCTTCATGTTCTTTTATAAAAAATAGATCGATGATTGTTTGTTGTGGCTATTTGATGCAATCCATAAAAATATTTTGTTCCTACATGTAATTTTTCCGATTCATAGTACGTTTCCGTTTCTCGTCACTATACTGTCCCACGGTTGCTGGATGCAATTTGTTCTTGTTATAATTGTTTTTTTGAAGTTCTGTACTGTGTGGTTATTGGGAAAAAATTACGGTTATGTTCCATCATGTTTTTTTTGAATTTATTGCCTTCAAAATGTACAGATTCAAGATGCCTCCTGACTGATGAAACAAGCACGACACCTCCCACTCCCCAGCATGAAATGCGTCCTGGCCTGGGATGAGTTACTTCCATGAAACTATATGGAAGGGTCTACCAAAATTCGTGCATACTATTGGCACTTCTCCGAAATATGTTCAGATTCGTCGGCGTCTTCCTAACAACGCTCCTCTCATTCAGTTCTCCTCCTGGATGGGTGGTGACCGGTATGGTACTTCCTCCTATCCCACTTTATGAACCAGTAATTTTGAAGAAAAGGAATGATGATTATGTGAAGTGTTTTTGTCACACATAACAAACTTCTTAGTGCACATGTGAAAAAAGATTGATTCGTGTCTCTAAATAAAAATGGTGTATGTTGTGCCAGAACTTAGTAGGTTATCCATTCTCCATAAGCTAACAAACTTCGTCTATTTTCTTCTAAACTACTCCCTCCGATCTGAATAAATTGTCGCACGTTGTAGGTAGAAAATATACATACTTTTATTGGACCGGAGGGAGTACTTGATTGAAGCCTGCCGTGTCCGTCGTCTTGGCATTGCACCGGCAGCGACGCCTCTCCCACACAGGATCTGCCAGCATCAAGGTTCATAGTGTTCATTATGGTCTCATCAACGACAACGGGGACGTCTCGCGCGCCAAGCCACCATCGCTCCTCTACATCAAACTGCCCCTATGTCGCAGCCGCATTCGCTGCATCATTGTGTCTACGGCAACACATCTTCTCCAAGTCAGCAGCCCGTCCCCACTTCTGCTTCAGAAGTCAATGCCTCCTCCACAGCAAATCAGCCATCATTGCACCCCGCCGCTCCACAACCTTGAGCTGGAGCATTCCTTCCCTTGCGCGCTTAATTACATCTTGGTGACTGACCGAGGGTCGAGACTACTCCGTCTTCCAGTCCTCCACTTGGTTCTATGACGGCAATCCCCAGAGGAGTTTTGGCAAGGTAGGCCTCTGGAAACGGCAAATGGATGTGTCTCCTGGGGGTGAGTCATGCATGGAGCTGTGGCATGTGGCATCGATTCATGTATGCATCGCTTTTATATCTCTATTTATTTGTATTATTTTTTTTGTTGCTGATTAAATGATTTAATCTGAGTTTCAAGTTCATGACATTCACCCACTCATACATGCATATCCTCACAAGTAGTACTTATTTGTTTGGTTGTGCTGTCACTAAGAAAAAATTCTGAAATGGCAAGTGGTAACTAACATGGATACATATGCTTTGATTTATCTGATTCTGGCAAGGAGCTGCAGGTGGAGTGCAACATCAAGGAACATGATTTGTTTCCAAGCAGTCATTGGACCTGTGGTGGTACAAGATGGATGTGCCCGATGTTGGTGTTTTAGAACTAGATCATACTCTATATTATCATGTTTTTTTTAATTGTATATTGTATTGTAGTCTGTCACATTTGTCACAATGAATTCGAATTGGATGCAAACATGTTAGCGTGCCTCTTAAAAAACTAGATGTGCATCCCAGGTTTTATAAGTGGTTAGTCCAAACTCTGAATTGTTTGGAGAAATACACCTACACATGAGTGTTACCAACCCATATAAAACGCAAATGACACACATCGAGTAAGTGTTAATTTATCATGTCACATTGGAGCTATATGGACCGATGTAAACGACCAAATAAGTGAACCGAGATATAAGAGGTAGACATAAAGCAATTTTTATCTTGTTGGTACGGTATGACGTATGAGAAATAAGATTTGTGTTAAGAAAATATTCATGCAGTGGAGGAATGGATTGAGAGAGAAAAATACAACTACATTGACATTGTTATGGTGTTTCGTGGCAACGCACGGGCATTCAACTAGTTTGTGCTAATTGCTAACATGAACAAGAAAGAATTGTCATATACTTGTCCCTAACAATTCTTCCATATAGAATACCGAATAGATCACAGACAAGAAATAATTGCTGCGATTCACTGTTCCCATTCTCATGCTTGCTAGAACTGACAAATAAAAAATAGATCACAGTCCGTGCTTGGGACAACCGACGGATCCAAATAAATTACAGTGAATCGAGTGGATGGGCAGCTGCCGTGCACATGCAGAAGGGTGGTCAGGCCTCGTACGTACGCCTTGTCCAGCCTGCAAGATCCAAGCAAATAGGGGCGGCGGCGGAGCTTCAGTTCTGGCAAGAGTCCAACGGTTGGGATTGACAAGGTGGCGGCGCTTGGGATCGTCCTGGTCGAAGGCGGGCTGTATATAGAGCTGAGGGCGAGCTCGTGCGCGAGGGCAACGCCGGACAGTCGGGCAAAGTATCAGGGGATTTGTTGCCGGCGGCGGCGTTGGAAAACCTTGCAGCACGCAGCGCAGGGGTCAGCTTGGGTCCTGGTGTGCGAGGCGGGCATTTTTTTTCCTTTCTTTTCTTCTCTCGAATCGTTCGCTTGCGGTGGCAATATTCCGTAAATAAAAGCAAACCTAGTGGCAAACCTCTATACCCCTTCGTTCATTTGCGGGAAGCTACCCAGAAACACCTCAGAACCAGTTTCTGGATTTACACACAATTTGGGCTTCACGGTGGGAAGAAGCCGGGCAGAATCTGGAGACTTCTTTTGGGCTTGTGAGGTTTGCCACCTATAAGCAGCTCTAGAAGCCCAAAAGAAGTCACCCTATAAGGCCCAGCAGGAGTTCACATGCACTCTTCCTGCTCCACTGCCCGCCTCGCCAAACGCGTTGTGGGAGTCCGAGCGGGAGTTCGAGCTAGTTTTGGTGAAAAGCTCTTATTTTACACCAGTCGTCCCCCGTCGCTTCTACCCGCCCCAGCAAGAGACGACTTCGATTTCGGCTAAGCCGACTCCGACCCCAGCTTCGTAGCACCCCGTCTCCTTCGACGACAACAACACCACGCGTATCCCCGTCGCTTCTACCCGCCCCAGCAAGGGACGGTCTCCATCCACGCGTATGTGTTGCTTCTCAGTATGCCGTTCATATATAGATATTCAATTCTGTCTAGTCTGACATGTATATATGGACAAGAATGCTAGTGCTTTCATGATGATAAACTCAGCTAAAAATTGGCTAATAACCTAAAAGTGTACACATGCAAAGTGTGTACTACTTGACGAGGCGTGCAGAACGCACGCATGCGTATACGTAGCACACCGTCCAGCCAGCCAACACCATTTGTGTTTGGTCTCTTCTTTCCTAGGACAGGCAGAGACAAGTGGCGACAATGTGACATGGCAAATGGAAACGATCTGCTTCTGATGGTGTCCGACGATCGATCACGTTGGTAAAGTGAAACCGGCCGGCGCTGGCTGCGCGACTCCATGCGGTGAATGATTGGGGGAGCTGGGATGACGGTGCGTTGTTGTGATGCGACCGCGGCGGCCCACGCAGCCATGCTCCCGGCCGGCCACCTGACCTCACAACAACGCACCGTGCCACCATACTGTATTGACAGTGGGTGCTAGCCGGCGGCTGTGCGTGCGTCGTGATGCCGATTGGTCGCGCCCTACCCCCAACACGAGCACCGCATTTCCCGAGGAGTAAAAGTGTAAGAACTTGTGAGCAAGCATCGCACCAGTTCTGTGGGCTGGAGTGCGTCAGAGGAAAATGATGCGTGGGTGATTGGGTGGCACTGAGTGAGCAAGAGGTAGCCTGTACAAATTTGTGCACACGGTCCTACGTCATTCCGCCAGCCCACAGAACTGGCTTTTCGTGGCGCTCTACTCTAGTGGTACCGGTAGAGTAGACCATACCGGGAGAGTTGTTTGTTCTTGCTTAAGATTTCGGCAGGAAGGAGCATTATTACCAATGACACGCCCGCCCTAGCTACTGTTAGGCTCGTCCCATGTTAGACCTCTCACTCAAGGTGTCTATGCCACTACTAAGGGCATCTCCAGTCGTCCCCCAGCCCCCACCCCCCCCCCCCTCCAAGCGGCGCTTTTTGGTCAAAAAGCGTCGTTTTAGCGTCGAATTCCACCAGTCAGCCCCCAGGAGCTGAAAAAGCACCGTTTTTGCGCCGGCGCACCCAAGCCAAACCCAGCCCCTTGGGTTTGGCCGGGGGGGCAAAATGCGCCGCTTTACATGTAAAAAGGAATCTTTCTCCTACTTTTGCCCCACTTTGCATGTAAAGATGGCTCTCTCTCCTACTTTTGCCCCAATTTGCATGCAAAAGTCCCCCATTCTGGCTGCTTGGGTGGGCTACGGCTGGGAAACACGCCCCCCCAGTTTCTAGAATAGCGCCGTTTCGCGCCGCGGCGCAGAAAAAAGGGGGGTTTTTTGCGTCATGGGGGGATGCAACGACTGGAGATGCCCTAAAACAGAGATCCGTGAGTAGGGAGACCCCACGCCAACACAAGGGTGAAAATTCAGGTCGGGCTTTGCCCTACGGGTGAAAAATCGAAAAACAATATATATTAGAAGACGGTCGTGTGGGTGTGTCCGGCCAGGGCCAGCCTTGGTTGCTTCTTCAGCGGTGGTGAAGCTAGAGAAATAACCATTGGGTTCAGCTCTTGGTATTGTAGTGTAATCTTCAACTAATTTTCAATATCACAGAGGTTTAGCAAAGTTTTGATCGATTTAGTTGGGTTCAGCTGAACCTAACAGTTCTATACCAGCTCCGGCACTTTTCTTGAGAGTTGTCGCGTCAAACTATCTCGATAGCATCGGTTGAAAAAGGACAAGTAAAGTTTCCGGTTGTTTCCGTGGAAAAAATAAATGAAAGCAAAATGTGGCAAAGAAGCACATTTGGAGAAAACAAAACAGAAGCGGAATATTCTATAAAACAGGAAATGATAAATGAAAGAATGCATAACGCAGATTTCGATAGAAACGCGAACAAAACGAAATTTACGTAAAAGTAAATAAGGAAAGTTTATGTATACACAACATAGATATTGATCGCTGCATGCGCAAAACAAGGACTGGCTGCATGGAAACGACATATGTTTCCTTCGGTTTCTATTTCATTTTCAACGTCGTTTTCTTTTTCATGCGACTTCCCTGGAAGCTAGGTCCCATTAGCAAAGGATTAGAGAACAGAGTTAAAAAAAGAACAGAAGTTGAAAATCACCAGCTAGACCACGATGTTTCGCAACAGAAATCACCAGCTACACCGGTTCTCTACGTAAAAAAGACTACAAAGTGGTTAAGGTATAAAAACGGACTACGCGGGCCGATGCAGGTGCTCAAGCGACCATCTCTTTTACATACGATGTGTTGAATATATTAGCAATTTAGCATAAATATATTAGCAATTTAGCATATGGTTTAATCCGAAATAACATCAAATATATTACGACATTAGCAAATAAAGTAAGCATGCAAATATCCAGTACAATAGATGAACATACCCAATCTACGGTACAATCTACAACAAAAACTAGAAACGGGGATTGTAGTTTTTGAGAGTTGTCGCGTCAAACTAGACAAATAGATTGATTAGGGTTTGCGTGAGGGGTAACAGCCCTCACGTCTCATTACTATTTATAAGAGACCAGAATACATGTACAACACGTATGGACAGATATACAGGTATACATTAACACGCCCCCTCAATCTAAACCTCTAACTAGGTTAAGATTGTTCATAAACCTGTCTAGCATCTGTCTAGTGGCTGGTTTAGTGAACACATCAGCCAGCTGATCATTAGTAGAAATAAATCTGACATCCAGTAGACCCGCTGCTACTCGTTCACGCACAAAGTGGAAGTCTATCTCAATGTGTTTTGTCCGAGCATGAAAGACTGGATTTGCCGTCAGATAAGTAGCCCCAAGATTATCACACCATAATATGGGTGGACGCTGCTGAGTTACACCAAGCTCCGTAAGAAGAGAATCGACCCATATTGCTTCAGCAGCCTCATTAGCCAAGGATTTATACTCAGCCTCGGTACTAGATCTCGACACTGTGGGTTGTTTCTTCGAACTCCAAGAAATAAGGTTTGGTCCAACAAATACAGCAAAACCACTAGTGGAGCGACGATCATCGGGCAGCCAGCCCAATCTGCATCAGTGAAAATGCTAATGCATGAAGATGAGGACCTTCGAAACTGCAAGCCCACCTCGAGAGTCCCCTTAACATATCGCAAAATGCGCTTAACTGCTTCCCAATGAGTCTCCGTGGGCTGAGATAAAAACTGGCACACCTTATTCACCGCGAATGAAATATCTGGGCGAGTAAGAGTCAGGTACTGTAAGACTCCAACAACACTACGGTACCGGAATGCATCATCGGTACTAAGTACAGCCCCTGTGTTACGCGCCAGCCTCTCTGTAGTGTCCAGAGGAGTGAGAGTAGGATTACAATTCTCCATATTGACTTTGTGCAGAAGATCTAGCGCATACTTGCGTTGAGTCAATGTCATGCCCCCTGAATTGTAAGACGCTTCCAAACCAAGAAAATAATCCAGCATACCCATATCCTTAATAGGAAATGCAGCAGACAAGGCATGTACTAAGCGATCAACAGCTGCGGAAGTGGAGCCAGCAATGACTATGTCATCGACATAAACAAGCACATAAATCTGAATGCCATCCCGAGAGAAAATGAACAAAGATGTATCGGCCTTCGAAGCAGTGAAACCAAGCTGAGAAAGAAGGTGACTCAAACGGGCATACCAGGCACGCGGGGACTGCTTCAGACCATAGATAGATCGCTGGAGCTTGCAGACATGTGAGGGATATCTGACATCCTCAAAACCGGGTGGCTGCTGCATATAAACATCCTCGGTCAGAAAACCATGAAGAAAAGTGTTGCTAACATCCACTTGCCGAAGACTCCAATCACGAGAGACTGCAAGCGAGAGCACAAGACGAACAGTCGCAGGTTTCACAACCGGACTGAAAGTATCACCATAGTCGATCCCATGCTGCTGAGTGAAACCGCGTGCCACCAGACGCGCTTTGTGTTTATCAATGCTGCCATCAGGACGGTGCTTGGTTTTGAAGATCCATTTACTGCCAACGATATTGACGCCGGGGGGTCTCGGAACCAGTGTCCATGTCCCTGTCTGTGTGAGGGCAGCAAACTCGTCTGCCATAGCCGCACTCCAGGCGGGCTCCCATGTCCCTGTCTGTGTGAGGGCAGCAAACTCGTCTGCCATAGCCGCACTCCAGGCGGGCTCCTGCAATGCTTCCCGGTGTGAGACGGGTGCAGCAAAGAAAGCCCGTCGATGTGGATCATAACGGACGGTCCCATCCTTATAGTCCTTCTCCTTCCGGGTGTTGTCGCGTGCTCGGGTCACCATCGAATGTGGAGCAGCCGGGGGTACCGCGGCCGAAGTATCGGCTGGTGGCGGCACGGGCTGCTCCCGATGGGCTGGCGAAGGAGGCGTCGGCGAGTCCTGACCAGCCGCAGCTGGGCCAACCCCGGGCGAAGATGGGCCGGTCGTAGTGGCGGTACGAGCCGCACTGGGCGATGGCGCCTGGCCAGCGTTAGCTAGGCCGACCTCAGGCGAAGGTGGGCCGGGTGCGTGTGCGGGAGACACTGCACGGGGCGACGGGCCGTGCATGGCCGCGCCATGCACGTCGATCGGCGGAGTGTCGCGTGCCTCGTCGATCAGCGACGCAGGTGCCGTATTTACCTGGGAAAAAGAAACATCTGACACAGGAGTGTTAGTGGATAAAAATGTCAGGTCATAATTTCGCATTGGTGTACTCGTAACCGGTTCATCGGATGGAAAAGTGATGGATTGTTCTAGAGTGGACACGTCGACAGAAACTCTGGGTGTGGCAAACAGAAACACCGTCTCATCATAGACTACATCACGGGAAATATAAATACGCCCCGTGGATCTGTCCAAGCACTTATACCCCTTATGCATCGCACTATATCCGAGAAAGACGCACATCTTAGAGCGGAAATCTAATTTGTGTGAGTTATATTTGCGAAGACTGGGCCAACATGCGCACCCAAAGATGCGTAGAGAGGAATAGTTTGGCTGAACCTGGAGAAGGCGAAAAATAGGGGTCTCATTTTTAAGAACAGGTGTAGGCATCCGGTTGATAAGATAATATGCTGTAAGAAAGGCTTCATCCCAATAATGGAGAGGAAGTGACGAATGGGCGAGCAAGGCAAGACCTGTTTCAACCAGGTGACGGTGTTTACGCTCAGCGATACCGTTCTGTTGAGAGGTGTGTGGACATGACACACGATGTGAGATCCCCGTGCGCTGAAAATACTGATGGAGACGATGATATTCGCCACCCCAGTCAGACTGGACAGCCTTTATTTTGGCATTGAGAAGTCGCTCGACATGTGCCTGGAAAGCATAAAAAATCTACTCAACATCAGACTTGTTCTTGAGGAGATAAATCCAGCAAAAACGAGAATGGTCATCAACAAAGCTAACATAGTATTTGTATCCCCCCGAAGAAGCACGTGCAGGACCCCAGACATCAGTATGTATTAACTCAAGAGGCATAATAGTAACATGAGATGACAAAGAATAGGGTAACTAATGACTTTTAGCACGCTGACATGCATCACACACGAGAGATAAAGTATCTGACGATGAAAAAGAAATCTCATTTGTTCGAACAATAGATTGCACTACATTATTTGATGGATGACCTAGACGTTGATGCCGTTGTGATGGAGTGACCTTGATACTAGCCGAGGCGTGATGGGCGGAGGTGGATGACTCTTTGCCGAAGGGAATAGGATAGAGCCCTCCACAATTTCTACTTTGAAGGACGATTCTCCCCGTGGCTTTGTCCTCAACAAAGAAAGCATGACGGTGAAATTCAACAAACACGTCATTATCAGAAACAAGACGAAAAACGGAAAGGAGATGTTTGCTAATATGGGGAACATGAAGAACATTGTTGAGATGAAGTGATGAACCGGCTAGTTTCGAATAACCAATATGCGAAATCGACAAACCTGAGCCATTAGCCACTTGCACTTGATCCTTGCCACCATATCGCTCATAGAACTGAAGGCGTTCGAGTTCACTCGTCAGGTGATCCGTGGCGCCGGTGTCCAGATGCCAGTGAGAGTTGTCTCCACCACTGGTCGAGGCAGAGTTGCCGGAGCGCTGATTGTTAGAACGGTTGTCCTCCGCTGCACGTCGACAATCGGCAACAAGATGTCCCCAATAGCCGCAATAGCCACAGCGTGGGCGCCAGCGTGCGCGTCCTCCTCCATTGCGGCCACCACCGCCAGTACGACCGCCGCCACCACCGTTGCGGCCGCCGCCGCCGTTACGGTTGTCGCCGCCGTAACCGTTGCCGCTACGGTTGTCGCCACCGTAGTTGTTGGTACGGTTGTCGCCACCGTAGCCGTTGCCGCTACGGTTGTCGCTGCCACCTCCGTAGATGTTGCCGCCTCCATAGGCGGTACTGCCCCCGTAGGGGTTGCCGCCCCCTCCTCCATAGGAGTTGCCGCTACCTGGGCCTCCGCCGCCGCCTTGACGATAGCCGATGTTGCCGCCCGGAGCATGAGGAGCATGGCGCGAGACGACGTTGGCGGATGAAGACCACCCTTCGGCTTGAGCTTGCTGCGCCTGAAGGGCCTCGAAGGAGAGGATGTGTGCGTAGAAGTCGGTGTAGCGCACGGACTGGTTTCCAACAGTGAGCGATGTCGCGATGGAGTTGAACGCGGAGCCAAGTCCGGTGATGATGTAGTCGACGAGTTCGTCGTTGGAGATGGGTGATCCGGCGGCGGCCATGGTGTCGGCGAGGGACTTCATCATGTGCATATACTCCGTCGCGGGCTTGTCCTCCTTCCGCAGGGTTTGAAGTTCACGTCGGATGTGCCGAACGTTCGCGCGGCTGTGGGCGCCGAACATGGCATGAACATATGTCCACGCCTCGGTTGCGGTCTTACAGCCGATGAGTTGACACGCGATGGTTGGCTCCATGGCACCGAGAAGAAAGCCGAGGACCTTCTGGTCCTGGGTCCACCACTGGTGGTAGGCGGCGTTGGGAGTGGTCACCGCCTCGCTGCCTTGCCCGGAGGTGATCTCCTTCGCTGGTACAGCCGTGGTCGCGTCGAGGTGTCCGTGGAGACTGGCGCCAGAGAGGTTGGGCAGGAGCAGGCCCTTCCACAGCATGAAATTGCCGTGGTCGAGGCGTACGGGAGCGGAGAGGGCGATGGCCGCGGGAGATGCCGTGGGGATGGACGCTGCCGGAGTAGAGACAAGGGCGCTGGCGGTCTGCGTCGTGAGGGCGGACGACGTCATCGCTCAGGCCGCGATGGGGGGTCTGGCGGCGGAGCGGCGATTGGATCGCGCGGACGCGGAGTAGGGCTCGCGGCGGCGCGTGGCTGTGATACCAAGACAAATAGATTGATTAGGGTTTGCATGAGGGGTAACAGCCCTCACGTCTCGTTACTATTTATAAGAGACCAGAATACATGTACAACACGTATGGACAGATATACAGGTATACGTTAACAAAATTGTCTCGGTAGCATCGGTTGAAAAAGGACAAGTAAAGTTTCCGGTTGTTTCCGTGGAAAAAATAAATGAAAGCAAAATGTGGCAAAGAAGCACATTTGAAGAAAACAAAACAGAAGCGGAATATTCTATAAAACAGGAAATGATAAATGAAACAATGCATAACGTAGATTTCGTTAGAAACGCGAACAAAACGAAATTTACGTATAAATAAATAAGGAAAGTTTATGTATACACAACATAGATATTGATCGCTGCATGCGCAAAACAAGGACTGGCTGCATGGAAACGACCAATATGTTTCATTCGGTTTCTATTTCATTTTCAACGTCGTTTTCTTTTTCATGCGACTTCCCTTGAAGCTAGGTCCCATTAGCAAAGGATTATAGAACAGAGTTATAAAAAAAAACAGAAGTTGAAAACTAGAAGTACTAACTAAGCTGGTAGACCACGATACGTACGGTGCAGCAGCCGGGGCACCGGCAGCGATGTTGTACATGTTGTCACACATGTCGTTGATGAAGAGGTTGCTGAGGTCGGGGAAGTAATCGTCATTGGGGGAGTAGTCGCCGTCAACAGTCGCGCGAGTGCGCTCCTCAAAAACCTTATCGTCCATCTCCCGTACAGGATCAGAAGAAACGGGGTTCCGGAGGCCTGCTGTCCCTTCTCGTGGTGCACGCCGGAAGGAGGGATGGAGAATGTTTGATTGGCGGCGCAATACTTTGGAACGGTGCGAAATCATAAGACTAAGGGCATCTCCAGCCGTCCCCCCCCCCCAGGTTTCAGTTCGACGCTTTTTAGCGATAACGCCGCCCCACACCAAAACCTGGGGGGCGATTTTACCAGTCGTTCGGCGACCCAGAAAACAGAACGGCGATAATATTTGAAAGTTCCTCTTCCCGCCCCAAAATAGAGCCCGAGTTCGGCGATCACTGCAGCCATAGTTTAGGCAATCATATTACAAAAAACGCCACAGGTGGGCGATCAAATAGTCTAGATCGAATCACAGTCGGGCGTGGGCATAGGTGGGCGATCAGGCAGAGGCGTCGACCGGTGTCGGAGCAGGCGCCGAACTCGGCGCAGCAGCATCCAGGTCGATGACGGGAGATTCATCGTCCAGGTCGACGACGGGCGCGGCATCCTTGTCGACGACGGGCGCGGAGTCCTCCAGGTCGACGACGGGCTCGACATGCTTGTCGACGAAGGGCACTGCATACTCCAGGTCGATATGTGTGCTCGTCGGCGCGATGGCGTAGCTCGTGCCACCAGACGACGTAGTCGGGGCCGGAGCCGGGCTGATGTCGCTCAGGATGAGGGTGCACTGCGCCAGGATCCAAGCTCTCACCTCGGGGGGTCATCGCGGCCGGGTCGCCCCCCGTGAGGAAGGCGAGGTTGTTGTTCCTCCTCTTCGCCGCGGTGCCAGTCCTGAGGAGGTTGATCTTGACCTGGGAGTTTGCCATGAGCGCCGCACATCTCTGCTTGGCGATCTCCTCCCTCTTGCCGGCCTGGGCCTTGGCGTCGGCGATGCAGGTCTTGATGGACGACTGGAGCTTTGCCGCTGCCGACACGTCGTCCCTTGCCAACTTGGCTTTCTTGTGGCCCATCGGCGGACGTCCTCCCGACGCACATGTAGCCACCGCGTCGGGGACGTACTCCTTGCCCTTGCCGATCGACCGCCGCACCTCCGCCAACTTCTCGCACCCCTTGATGACGAAGAAGACGTGGAGGAACTTGAAGTCGGAGCCCTCGTCGTTCTTGTACGCCTCAAACATCCGGACGAGCTCCATCTCACGGTTGGCGCCGCTCTGTGGCCTCATCGCAATCTCCTCCTGGATGCCGTGCCACTTGTTGCAGGAGGTATGGATGTTCACCCAATGGTTCGCCATGGCCTTCTGGCCGCGGTCGGTGACGCATGAGACGAAGTAGGGGTCGATCATCCAGCGCTCGTCGTACGCAGTCTTCACCCGCTTCCAGTAGTTGTCGACGTGCTGGTTGGCACCGACGATCGGGTCCATGCTGATCGTCTTCCACGCCTCGGCGAGGAGGACATCCTCCTTGTGCGCCCACTTAATGCCTTGGGTTCCTTGCGGGGACGGCCAGGACAACGGCGCTTTCGGCCATCCCCGGCCGGATCTGCCCCCTCTGGTGCTACCGGCGTCTCGTCGATCTCGTCATCGCCGCCATGCGCCTGCGTGCCGGCAGAGCATCCTTCGTCGTAGTCACCGCCTCCATGCGCAAAAAACTCCCGGCTGTGATCGAGGAAGCCCGGGCTCGCCGTCGCCGCCATCGAGCCGGCCACGATGATCTCGTCCATGTAGCTGATGTCCTGGGTCTGCAGCCCGGCCATAATCGCACGGCGGTGGGACGGGGAAGCTGCGTAGCCCGGCGAGGCGCCATACATCATCGGCGGATGGTAGGGGAAGGTGAGGTTGGGGTTGAAACCGCCCAGGCGGTCACCTTCGACAAACCACGCAGGTGTCAGTTGCGGTGACGGACGTGGTGACGGCGATGGCGACTTCTTCCATCCGGCGAAGATGGGGCCGAAGCCGGTCTTCCGCTTGGCAAGCGGCGCCGTGGATGCGACCGGAGTAGGCGACTCATCCAGCGTCTCCTCATCCTCCTCCTCCTCTTCCTCGGTGGCGGCCTGCTCCTCCGCCTGTAGCTGCGCCATCAACTGCCTCTGCCGCTGCGCCGCCTCCCTCCCCCGGCGCTTGACGTTGGCCGTTGCCAGGCGCGTCTTCTCGGCGATCCAGTCCTTGATGGTCATGCCGGGCGGCTTCTCCTTCGGCGCTCTCGCCTTGCGCGGTTTCTTGCCGAGCTCGGAGGTCGCGGGAATGGCTACGGCGACGGCAGCGAAGCGGGGTCCTGTGAATCGGGCGGGAGCCATGGCGTCTAGATCTCAGGGTGGGGGGCAAATGGCGGGAATGAAGTGGGGGATAGGTACATGTGGGGGGGGAGTGGAGGGAACCGCCGAATAAATGGAGGGAAATCGTCTTCCTGCGCCGACAGCTCTGGCCCACGCACGCATTTCGCCCCCCAAGCCGAACCCAGCGTGCTGGGTTTGGGCTGGGTTCGGCGGCGCGAAACGGCGGAAAACGGCGCTAAACCGAATCCGGGGGGGGGGGGGGCGACTGGTGAGTTTTCGGCGCTTTCGGCGCGAAAAAGGCCGCTTGGGGGGCTCTGGGGGGGCGGCTGGAGATGCCCTAAGTAGCGGCTTATATTGTTGCCTGGGAGAGACGTGTGAGTAACTCCACGTCCGAGTCGGTTCGGTTCGACAATCCAAAAGAAGTTGAAACGGTTAAGGCATTAACGCGTTCGTTAATTACCGAATTAATGATCCATTAAGTTTTTCTAGCTAGCAAAATAAACGCCCTCGGCTCGGCACGGGGCGTGGCGTGGCGAGGCGGGCGGCGGAGAAGGTGGTTGCGCGCGTGTGGCACGCCCATCCTCTTGCCTTACCAATTCATACATGGGGTAGAATGTCTCACCTTATAAGATTGTGTCATCCTCTCCAATCTAGCAATGTGTTACTCTCTCCGTCCGAAATTAAGTGTCATAAAGTTTGACAAAAATGGATGTATCTAGATTAGATACATCCATTTTTGTCAAACTTTATGACACTTAATTTCGGACGGAGAGAGTACTGAATTTTAGTCTCACTCTCCACTTGTAATATTCATGAATGTGCCTTGACAATTTCAAAATTTAGTTGGACTTAGTTGAGCTTTGGGACCGAGCCCAATATAAAAAATTTGAGGCTGGGCCCAATATAACTTCAACACTATGTACCTGGTTTAGATCTTGGTGGGCAGCTAAACACGTCTTTAAGGTGTCTGTGAGACGTTCGGTCACCATGCATGTTTCCATCACGATGCTAAGGACATCTCCAGCGGGGCTGCTCAAATGCGGACCAATTTGGTCCGCATTTTGTCTGTTTGAGCAGCCGTCCGCTGTCCTCGGACACGGCCCGGACCAGGTGCCCCCAGTGGGGCTGCTCATACCAAAACGGACATTTCATAGATTTAGTAGGGCCCATAGGGGCCCATAGATTTACAACCTAAAAAAAAATAAAAAAACAGAAAAAAAAACGTCTATCTAGGGCTAGACGGCCACTGTCCAGTGGCTTGGCGGCGGCCGGAGTTGCCCCGGAGCTCCTAGTCATCTAGGATGACGTACTCCGGAGTGTCGGGGGCGAGGTGGGGTGGGAGCGGGGCGGTCCTCGCCCCCTGCGGCGTGGGGGGCTGGGTGGCCGGCTGGGGCAGCGGCAGCGCCGGTGGTGGCGCATGCCACTCCCACTGCATGCCCACAAGGGGCTGGAACCAGGCCGGCACCGGCGCGCGCTCGTCACGCCCGTCGTCGTCTACCTCCTCGCCGTAGGGGTAGACGTCCACCTCCTGGGCGTGGATGGCCACCACGGCCTCGTCCACAGCCCGCGCGCCGGCTGCGCGGGCCTCCGCCTGCTCCGCCGCCTGCTGGGCGGCCACCGCCGCGAGGGCGTCCGCCAGCGCGCGCTCCTCCGCCGCGGCCGCTGCCTCCGCCTCCCTCCTGGAGGCCTCGATGGCAATGGCCAGCTGGAGCTCCTCGTCGGGCTCGGGCTGGGCCATGGCGACGTCCTCGTCGTCCTCCTCCTCGTACCATTGGGGGGGGCCTCCTCTGGTTCGTCCTTGACGACCGGGGCGCGGCCGCCAATGCGGAGGGGGCGGAGGGGGGGCGGTGCCACGCCTCGCCGGGCGTGGAGGTGACGGCGGCGGGAACTGCGGCGCCCCGCGGGCCTGGCGCGCACCGAAGTACGACCTGCGGCGCAGGTCGTGCTCGTCGGTGAACCAGGTGTCCCAGTGGGGACTGTCCACCGCGAAGGCCGGGTGGCCGCGCAGGTCCGGCGGCAGCTCGTCGCGCCGGCGGTGGATCTCCACCTCCCGCGCCGCGCCAGACCGCGGGACCGGCGGCACAGGGATCCTGTCCCTGTTCAGATGCCACCCGTCGGGGAGGTGGACATCTGGCCATGTCACTGGGATCGCACGATCCCAGTACCATTGGCACCGCGCCTTATTGAGGTACGGCCGGTCTCGAACCCTCGCGGGCACCAGGCGGAATGGGACCGCTGGGCCCTGAGAAGAAGGAGGGGGAGAGGCCGGCGGCGTGCGCACCTGCTCGGCTTGGGCGCGCTGGGAGCGGGTGAGGGGTGGCGGAGGTGGGAGCGGGGGAGAAGGCGAGGGCGCGCGGCGGCGGCGTGAGCCGCCGGCCTCGTGGTCGTTCTTGCCGCGCCCCCAGTTGAGCCAGTTGCGTCCCATGGCCGGCGGCGAGGAAGCCGAGGGCGGAAGAGGAGGTGGTGACTGCGAGGGCAGTGATGGTGTGGGGACTGCGAGGAGGCGGTGGTGCGCGTGGGGGAGGACGCGTGGCCGGGCCGTCGCCGCGGTCACTGGCCGGCGGGCCACCCCCTTTGACCGAAAAGGCGCGCGGCCGGGCGGGCGCGTCCGTTTCGCGTCCGCGGACTGCTCAAATCTGACCCAAATTTGGTCGGGGTTTGAGCATCCGCGGACTGAAAAGGGACCAGACGGTGGGTTGAGCAGCCCCGCTGGGGCCTGGTTTTGTCCGGGCCTGCTCAAATCCGGCCAGTCCGGGCCAAATGAGCAGCCCCGCTGGAGATGTCCTAACAGCCTCATTCGCTACCATGTATCGACGGCTACGTGTAGGGGACGGCATACAGTACAGATCCAAATCACTGCTGGACGATGGATGTACCGGTGGAAACAAGAATGACGATGGCGACTGTCCCTGAGCTAGCTTTTCTTGTCTGTGGTTTAAAAGACGACAATCAAGCACGCGGCTGTTGTCTACCTTGCTGACTACAAGTAGACCAGAGAAAATTTGGTCTCGTACGTACGTACGTAGATGGTGACAGTGGCCTGCGGAAGCTTCCAAACTACCTTAACTCCCACTCGATGCAATGCAATGTATCTGGAACCAATTATATACACTCTCCGGCATTTTCTTCCCTCTGATATTTTACTTTCACGTGTACTACGTGCCGAGGGTGACGGTCCACTCGAGCGTATATGTAGGTAGCACGCCTGCCAGCAAATACCATTTTGTGTTTGCTCGCTCTCTTGGTTGCTTGGACATGCAGAAGGCCACCTGTGACAATGTGACGTGGCAAAGTGAAACGATCTGCGCTGCTGACGGTGTACGACGGTCGCGTTGGTAAAGTGACGCCGGGCGGCCGGCTCCATGCCGTGAATGATGGATCCATACTCCCGTGCAATTCTGCCCGACATGAAAAAGATAGACAACGACCTTACGGCCCTGAGGTAGCCTGTACAGATTTGCGCACGCACGGCACGGTCCGACGTCATTCTGCCACTTCCCTGGCGCTGTACCGTACCGTACCGTACTAGTGCCGGTAGAGTAGAGCATACCACACGGCACACGCTGATCAGGGGAGTTGTTTGTACTACGACTATGTTTGTTGCTGCTGAAAGGGATCGGAAGCAGGGGTCGAGCCTGGTCGGTCGACCCGGCTCAGTTTGGGCGAAAAAAATAATCGCACCAGATAAAAGAAAAGTCTCTCGCGCTTCGCCTCAGCCCAGGCCGCCCCGCTGATCTCGAGCGCCGACGCGCCCTCGCCGGCGACCGCTGCGCCCTGGTCCCCGACAACACCACGCCCTCGCCGGTCACCGCCCTGTCCCGTCCATGCCGCCAGTCTTTGCCCCGCCAGCGCCGCCAGTCCCTGCTCCGTCAGCGCCGCTCTCTTCTCTGTAAGATCCCACATTGACATCCATCTTACTTCCTATCTAGCTCTACCTTTCTGATCCGCCGGGCTCGTTTCCCCGCATCGTCTCCTGCGCCGCCGTATCCGCCCGTCCTCGTCATTCTGCACCCCTGCCCGACGGACCTCGTTTCCAGCAGATCGAAGCGGCCCCGCCATTGCTGTCCTCGACAGCTGCCGGCAACTGTCGCCGTCGAAGCAACTGCTCCCTCCCGCCGCATCTCCACACGGTCGGCTGATCGGGCATGCCTCGTCCTACCCCGTTCCCGCTAGACTCCAGATGTGGCAGATCGAAACACTCTCCGCTAGACGCCGGATTCCGGTGATGCGTGTGTGGTCAACGACCCCCTACAGGCTACAACATGCGTGAAGAACTTGGCCATCGGCAACATTTTCTATTCATTCAATTTATTGTTTCCTAATTAGCTCCTCTTTCTATGTAATCGGCTCTGCTTTTTATGAAGTACAGCAACGACCAACGAGCACTGAGCGATAATTATGGAACATTTGAGATTCCAGAAAGCTCATCTCCCGGCGGTCGGCTCGTTCTGAATTTCGGACGGATCTTTCCTTTTTTTTTTCGATAAAGGGCTTTATTAATTAAAAGTTAAGCATTACGTCCGGCCTCTGCATCGTGAAATGCACACAGCCGAAATCCGAAACTGAAAAAAGACATAACGACAACACTACAAACAAATATAGACTGCCGATGCTATGGAGCCGCTATCCGTAGATCAAGTGGCCATCCATGTGGGATAAAAATATCCCTCGCCACCTGCTCCAGTCGTGCACATGCCTCCATAAAAAGGCCTCGTAACTCCCCCCGCTGTAATGTGGACCACGAACGGAGAATACATGTGCTCTGAATAGAACCTGCATACAAGAAAAAAAATTATCATTGAAAATCTTGTCATTTCTACATAGCCAGAGCGACCAAATAACGGCAAGCGCTCCTACCCTAATAATAGTCTTAAAACGTTTATCAACTGCATTTAACTAGTTGCCGAATATGTTCGCAACGGAAGTGGGTTGATAAAAATTCGAAACCATTTGGATAGCGGACCATATAGAACGCATCTTTCCTATGTTAAATACACTTAGTTTTTGCCTAATTTTTTTAAACCTTATTTGTTCGACCCGCCTCAGTTTAATTCCTGGCTCGCTGGTCGGAAGCATAATCAAGCAACGAGCATTTCTTTCATTCGTTAGAATACGAATATGATAAGGCTAGGATCTCCATCCCAGAATATAAGGCGCGCTATTCTTTTTCTTGGTCACCAATATATAATAAATTATATGGATTTAGAATGTATAACTGGTACCGTTGGATTCGTCTTGTAAAAATCTTTCATTTCATATATTTTTATACAAAAAAAGAAAGGAGTAACAAATTATGGTCAAAGTTGGACATAGTTGACCAGCGAAATCAAGGAAATCCTCGTCGTCCATGTCTCCCAAAGTTTTGTCCTGGTTTCCTTGTCGTAGCTACAACTAGCCCAATGGGTTGTGGGGGCCCTTTTTCCTGGTCGCCTTTATCTCCGGTGGGCGCATTTGGTAGTCTGCTGAAGGTTAGCCAAGTTCGGTAGCTGCACATTTGGGTTCGTGTTTGGTTGCATGCAGCCCAAATTTGCGTCAGAACGTACTTTAAAGCATTGTCGGGCCATGTCCGGTGCGAACCTCAAAATCAGCCATTTTCATGAAGTATGGCTCGTTCTCAGCTCGCCGATGCAAAATCCCCATCCCCTTGAGCCAAGCTCGTGCGAGCATGGAGATGGCGGGAGCTCATGTGCTGCATCGAAAAGGGGGGCGGGAGAATTTTGGTCACCTCCCGCCGAAACCCTCACCTATTTCTACTCTCCACTTTCACCAAGCCCGCCATTCCCCCCCCCCCCCTCGAGTTTTGAGCTCACTTCACGAGCAGTTAAGCAACAATGAAGCATTCAACTTCGGCCGGCGGCAGCGGTGGACGCGGCGACAACATGTGTTCAACATATCCATATGTCCTTTTCTTCGCTCAGCACCACCCATGGATGTAAGTGATCAAACCTTCGGCCTAATCATCTGCCGCCGATCGTGCTCCTCCCAAGCGCCAGTATGGGCCATCTGGTCCTATTCGGATGCCTCCCTGTCACTCTCAACTCCTCGTATTGCGACTTCTTGGTGGCCATCGTGCTCCCCACCATCTCCTCCACCTAGTCCGCACACCTCCACGCTCACTTCACGGCATACCCCGACGCCGCCACCTTGACTTCCACCCGGCGTCATTAGACTTGGAAGTTTGTTGATAACTCTCGAGTTGCCCTAAAATTTGGCTCGGAACTTCCCAGGGCCCGTATGTTCCGGCCCTCCAAGAGCAACATAGGGTTGTTACAATGTAGCCACCAGTTGCCAACACTCTGTATAAGCCCTAGACTTCCGACCACACAAAACACGGTCTATAATGGCTCAATTTTTTTTTGGGAGGGGGGGCTCATATAAATACACTCTCTCCTCCACTGTTGCAAAGCTCAAATAGCCAAGATTTCCCACCCGAGTGCTCCAATATTTCTTGTACTTTAGGGATTGGTAGAGAAGATCTGGATCTACCATTTCACCAAATGAATTTGTTCCCCCTTCAATCCATTATGGATCTGGTTACATTTTGTTACTTGGGCGCTCTAAATAGAATAGTTTGTTTTCAAGCTTGATCGTGTAAAGCTTTGGAATATTCCCGGAGCCTTGAATTGAGTTGTTAAGATTTACATACCTTGTTTATAAGGGTTCAGTCACCGCCTTTACGAGCACCGCTTAGTGGATCGTGGCACCTTGCATTGTGCAAGAGAACGAGAAGAATAAGGTGAGGATTTATAGCAGCGGTGACTAGTGTGCTCCCGCGTCTTAGGGTGAGACCTTTGAGGTTCTTGGTGTGCATTGTGGAACCACAACTCAACGTGAGATGTTTGTAGCGTTCAGTGAGCATTAGGCCGCCGCACTTCACCAATGGAAACTTGTTGTCTCCACGTGCCTCAGTTATCTCTTACATGAGTGCCGCTACTTATGTATATACTTTGTGATAGTTTTTCCTGCTTGAAATTATATATATCTTGCTATCATATAATTGTTTATCTTGTTTAGTATAAGTTCCTAGTGCATATAGTCGAACCTAGCATGTTTAGGTTTCAAGATTTGAAATTTAAACATTAGTTTATGTCTGTATTTATTCAAGGCAAAATCGTAATTTCGTTTTCCGCATTTGAGCATTAGAGCAGCCAATGTAGCTGAAGATATCTGGTGCTACCACCCCTTTGCTACCAACCAAAATAAAAATGGAATTTAAGTGTTTTAAAAAATCGTGTATGGTCACAAGATTTGTTTATACAACCTGTAAAAAATGTATACCCAAATTCGGAATAAATATTGAGAAACAAATAAGACAAAAACAGACCTAAATAGTGTCACTAGTGTCAAAAAAGGCAAAAGAAAAAAATGCCACTATTCATGTCCGTTTTGTCTTTTTTTTTAATTATTTCTCATTGTTCATTTCAAATTTGGATTTCAATTTTTTAGAGGTTGTACAAACATTTCATGTGAACATCCACCATTTTTCATAGAATTCTTTGAAACATTTATATTTGATTTTTAGCACCCAAAGACATGATAGCACCTGATATCTTCTCCAGCGTGCTGATGCCAAACTGTAGCAGGCAGACCAGAGTGGTAGATGAGATGATGACAATTCTCGAGCAAGGTATCAGTGGGAGAAACAATTCTTGAAGTGCAGGTTCACGCAGGTGTTAAGCATGTTGATCGAAGCCAGGTAGGGAAGAAAAGTCTTGATCTTGGATGTGTGACCTGCATAGCCCAAGCATTGCTCGGTGACTGATCCAAGAGTTGAATTGGACGTCGTCGCCCCATGGCAGCATTCATCCATCCTCGACATCGGAGAGATTGGACAGAGCTAATGACACGGCGAAACCCACCACATTATCTCGTTGTCAGTTTGTTAGGGCATCTCCAGTCGTTGCGCCCTCCCAAGACGTAAAAACCCGGCCTTTTTTCCCGCCGCGGCTCCCAGCCGTGAAACCTAGGCCGCCGCCCCCCCCCCCCCGACCCCCCCAGCCGGCGATTCGGCCAATTTGGACAGGTAGAGATTTGGCACACAAATAATTGAACTTTGCCACCAAATAAATAGAGTTTTGCCACACAAATAAATAGTTCAACAATTTAAAGAAAATAAATAAATTACACTAGTCATCGTCCTCAACATTGCCATTCCCCTTTCGCGCCCACAAATGCTGCACCAGGTCATTCTGCAGAGCATGGCGTGTTCCAGCGTGTCGAATCTCATGTCGCTTGGTGAGGAAGTCTGTCCATGATGCCGGCACCTGGTGATCAACATCTGCAAGAGGGCCCTGCCGGTAGTATGGTGTGCTTGCCTCACTGTCAGGCACCGGATCATCCCGCTCACTCTCAATGATCATGTTGTGCAAGATCATACAACACTGCATCACCTCCCACATGTTGGACTTCGACCAAGTCATAGCTGGGTACCGAACAACAGCGAATCGAGACTGCAGCGCACCAAATGCCCGCTCAACATCCTTCCTGCAAGCCTCCTAGCACTTAGAAAACCAAGCTTTTGCGCTTCCTGGGATAGGGTTGGAGATGCTCTTCACAAATGTTGCCCACTTCGGATAGATGCCATCTGCAAGATAGTACTCCTTTGTATACTGGTGTCCATTGATCTCATAGTTCACGGGGGGGCATGGCCTTCGACAAGCTCGGCAAAGACATTCGAGCACTGCAAGACATTGATGTCGTTGTGACTTCCAGGCATACCAAAGAATGAATGCGAAATCCATATATCGTACGAAGCCACGGCCACGAGAACCACCGAGCACTCTCCTTCCTTTCCCTTGTACATCCCCTGCCAGTCAAATGGACAGTTCTTCCATGCCCAGTGCATACAGTCGATACTGCCAAGCATCCCAGGAAACCTTCTTGCTTCATTCTCTGCGAGGAGACGAGCAGTGTCTTGCGCATTGGGTGATCGCAGGTATATTGGGCCAAAAACTGCAACCACTGCCCGGCAGAACTTGTTCAAACACTCGAGGCTCGTGGACTCGCTCATGCGCAGGTAGTCATCTTGTGCATCTGCGGGAGCACCGTATGCAAGCAACCTCATGGCCATCGTGCACTTCTGGATAGACGTAAAGCATACCGTGCCGGTGCAGTCCTTCTTCAACTTGAAGTAGACGTCGAACTCCCGGATGGCATGCATGATCTTGAGGAAGAGCGTGCGTTTCATCCTGAAACGACGCCGGAACACCTTCTCGTCGTTGGTGGGATCCTCGGCGAAGTAGTCGGAGTAGAGGATGCAGCAGCCCTCGTACCGCTGCCTCGGTTTGCTCTTGCGGCGACCGGGCTTCGATCCAGTGCGGCGCGGCTCGGCGTCCCGGGCCAGCAATCCGACCAGGCAGCTCAGGACGAGCAGGTGTTCCTCATCATCGATGGCGGCCTGGTCTTCCTCGTCGAAAAGCTCGGTGATGCGGGGAGTATACCTACTCCTATCATTGCGCCACCACCGCCATCTATGTTGACAGTTGGAGCTTTTAGATTTGCAATCCCTCCGCTAGATGAGGTGAAACCCAACTTCAGAACACCACCGTTGATGTTGCAGTTTGGTCCACGGCGTGAGGCCAAACATTGTTAGTGTTGGGTGTGCAGCGTGTTGCATACAGGATGACCAACGATTAGATGACATTCGTCTAAGTATGTACACGTTTTATTAGAGGCCTGCATGCCTTATTGTTTGGCCGAGCCTTCTAATAGGCCGGTTTGTATCGCGTGTGTTAGGTTCGAGTCAGTTGTGTGTTCGGTTTGGGCCTGTCCAACCGAGCCCTTTGTGGCCTCCTATATAACGGAGTGGCGCCTAGGGTTTTAGGGTAGACAAGAATTTGAGATTAAAGTTATCAAGAGGCTCCTCCCATGATGGGTCGCCGTTTGCGAGTTTATACTGGTTTTGCTTGCTGATCTTGTTGATCTGTCTACAATTGCGTGCGTGGGATTGATTCTTTATCTGTCCAACGTTGCTGTTCTTCGATCGCCGTGAAAGATTGGGCCAAAACCCCTCTCGGATCACGTTGATCCGTATCATCTTGGTATCAGATTTGTCGGGTTCATCACGGCGAGTTTGAGATCAATCTGTTTTCTTTTGCTGGAGATTTTGCTACCGGAAGTAATCTGCCAAACACACCGGTGATTAGTTGTCTTCCTTTGTTGCGGATCGTGAAGGAGTCAGAATCACCGTCGCCGCCCCGTATTTCTGCTCTACCGATGTGAGATTCCTTGGCCTAATCCAACACAAGTTGCAACTCACGTTTGGGGTTCCTTGGGGATACGTGAGTACTACTTCAACTCATTTTGGCTGGACAGATTTTTACCATTGCGTGATTATACATATAGAGATTATACATATAGAGGCAGCTACACACGTGAGATTATCACGATTACTTTTCTCTCTACGAGAAAAATTGCCGCGGCCGGGAGCGCTTTTCTGGTCGGACAGCCATCGACGACGTCTGCTCTTCTACAAGCTGCTCTTTGTGTCAAGGACGTCCAGAGACCTAACGTGACTCACAACGTTGACTTTTACGTGGCGATTTGTTGATTTTGCTGAAGATGGTGAACTCTCTAATTGGTGAAAATTCTGTTGCCGTTGCTACTAGTGAACCTAAGCGGAAGGAGATTTCTCTTCCTGTTTATGCTGATGATCTTGCTCCCAATGTCCGTGATGGATTTGACAAAACTTGCGTATATATCAAGGACTGTACGGATGCTTTGGAGGAGAGATTGAATAGCAAATTTGATGCCCTGAATACTCGCCTTGATGCGCTGACGGATAACCTTCGCAACGCGTCGACGCAAGCGCAGCCCGATGTGCTACCACGGCGAGATGGTCAGGCCGATGGCCGTCTTCTCCGTCCCATGGCACGGGCACATGGAGGTGTTGATGCTGATTTGGAGGAAGATGCTGGTTATGCACCCCAACAACGTACTTTTGATACTCGTCATGCGGCCGCTGTTCGTGTTGGTCAGGCTGCACGTGTTCCCCTGGATGATGGTATTGGACGTGTTAAAATTTCCATACCGCCTTTTTCCGGAGCGGGCAGTCCCGAGGATTATTTGGAGTGGGAGACGCGCGTGAATCATATTTTTGCAGCTCACCATTACACCGAGGAGAAAAAACTTCAACTTGCAGCTATTGAGTTCTCCGGTTATGTATTGATTTGGTGGAGCCAAATTTTGCGTATGCCCAACCGACCGATGTCATGGAGAGGTATGAAAGAACTCATGCGGCGTCGTTTTGTTCCTGAGCATTATAAGCGCGAGATGTACAATAAATTGCAGCAGCTTACTCAAGGTATTAAATCTGTGGATGAGTATTATAAAGAGATGGAGTTGTTGATGATACGTACAGGAACAACGGAAGACCCGGAGGCCACGATGTCTCGGTTCTTTAATGGTCTGAATATTGAGGTGCAAGATCGTGTGGAGATGGTCATCTACTATAATCTTCAGGATCTTGTGCACCAAGCTGAGCGTGCGGAGCAACAACTCAAACGGCGTCAAGCTACAGCCCCTACACATACATGGCGTCATTCTAATGGCGGGGCTGCCGGTTCTAGCGCTAAGCCGGCACCTTCTATACGCTCCAATAATATTTCTCTTGAGGCGCCAAAATCTGGAGTGTCCAAAGCTGCAGCTAGTACGCAGTCCACCGCACACATTGAGTGTTTTACTTGTGGCGGTCGAGGACACATGAGGCGTGATTGCCCTAATGCAAAAAGGGTTATGCCCACACAAGATGGCTATGTTTCTGCAAGTGACGAGGAAAAATCAGCAGGGTCGTCTAGTGATGAGGTTGAGACGACTGACGAAGTGAATGTGGATGGGTATGAACTTGCTGCAAAGTGTAAAAATCTGATGGCGCAACGTGTACCGGAAGATCGCATAGATGGACAAGGGCAGCGCTGGGATATTTTTCAGACCCAATGCACAGTCAAGGATTTCGCGTGCAAGCTGATTATTGATAGTGGCAGTTACACCAATATTATTAGCAAGAGCTTGGTGGATTCTCTTTCATTGCCTACATGGAAGCACCCGCAGCCACATTGCATTGAGTGGTTGTATAATTCAGGCAAGCTGAAGGTCACACATAAGGCGCGCGTGAAATTTTCTGTAGGTACGTATGAGGACACGGTGGTCTGTGATGTGTTGCCTATGGATGCATGTCACGTGCTACTAGGCCGACCGTGGCAGTTTGATCGGCGTTCCACACATGAGGGGCGTTCTAATGTATATTCCTTGTGGCATAAAGGGAAACGTCATATTCTGCAGCCAATGGTTGACAAGAATATCAAGGTGGACGTCGTTGCTATGAGGAAGAAGATTCCAAGTGTCAAGCTGAAACCGAGGACGGTTTCTCTTCAAGTAGATGATACGGATCAACGTGATCCGAGAGGGGTTTTGGCCCAATCTTTCACGGCGATCGAAGAACAGCAACGTTGGACAGATAAAGAATCAATCCCACGCACGCAATTGTAGACAGATCAACAAGATCAGCAAGCAAAACCAGTATAAACTCGCAAACGGCGACCCATCATGGGAGGAGCCTCTTGATAACTTTAATCTCAAATTCTTGTCTACCCTAAAACCCTAGGCGCCACTCCGTTATATAGGAGGCCACAAAGGGCTCGGTTGGACAGGCCCAAACCGAACACACAACTGACTCGAACCTAACACACGCGATACAAACCGGCCTATTAGAAGGCTCGGCCAAACAATAAGGCATGCAGGCCTCTAATAAAACGTGTACATACTTAGACGAATGTCATCTAATCGTTGGTCATCCTGTATGCAACACGCTGCACACCCAACACTAACAATGTTTGGCCTCACGCCGTGGACCAAACTGCAACATCAACGGTGGTGTTCTGAAGTTGGGTTTCACCTCATCTAGCGGAGGGATTGCAAATCTAAAAGCTCCAACTGTCAACATAGATGGCGGTGGTGGCGCAATGATAGGAGTAGGTATACTCCCCGCATCACTCGGCGAGCATCTCCTCGGCGTCGGAGTCCATGGCTCGGACAGAGCGTCGAACACCTTGCGGGTGGTGGACGCGGTTAACCGGGGCGCAACCTCCTCCGCAGCGGAGACGCGAGCAAACGGCGGCGACGATGTGGTGGAGCAGCCGGCGGTGGTTTGCCTCGTCGCACGTGTGTGATGGTGGCCGACGGCGGCGACGTGGGGTGTGGCCGACGGGGTGGCGACGGCGAGGCGAGCGAGAGGGAAAGCCGAGTCGAAGTGGGGAAAGTGGGGCAAATAGCGCTCCCTCGCCGACAGCGCTGGCCCACGCACGCTTTTCCTTCCGCCGCGCCCCCCCCCCTCCCCCACCCCACCCAGGCCGAACCCAATGGGCTGGGTTCCGCCTGGGGGCGACGGCGCTAATTTCCGCCGAAACGGCGCTTTTTCGGGTTGGGGGTGACTGGTGAAAAAACGGCGGTTTTCGAGCAAAACGGCGCTTTTTTACGTCCTGTGGACGCTGGGGGACGACTGGAGATGCCCTTAGTATCTAGGAGTACCTACGAAATTGTGTAGTGTTTATCATCAAAATGTTGTTGTGATTGTCGAGGGTGTGTAGTTTTCGGCGGTTTTTCTTGATTATGCATGTGTTGTATGTTTTTTAATCCGGTTTCCCTAATAACTACATCAATTTTTCTTCTTAATGCGGGAGCGCTCCCGAGCTCTCTGAGAAGGTTCGTCAAGAAAAAATGATTCTCAGATTATCCAATGGCAGTCATCATCATCAAATGTTCCAGTTTATAGTGTACTACCCTGAACCTTCTATCAACATCAGTGGGCAAGTCCACATCACCGGTCAGGCGGCAGTCGGCTGTCAGAGAGTTCGTGTTCGATTTTGCAGCAAATTTTACCCACTTTCTTGGATTGCAAGTCACTACGCTATCAAATCAAGATTCAACAAACACAATCGCGGAGCATAGTGCAGAGCAGTGTTAACAAATCGCAACCAGGTGTTTGACCATGGACTCCGGTTCCAGCTCCGGCCCGCGCATCGTCCTCCTCCCGAGCGCCGGCATGGGCCACCTGGCCCCCTTCGGCCGCCTCGCCGCTGCCCTCTCCTCCCACGCCTGCGACGTCTCCCTCGTCACCTTCCTCCCCACCGTCTCCTCCGCCGAGTCCGCGCACCTCCACTCCCTCTTCGCCGCGCTCCCCGCCGTACGCCGCCTCGACCTCCGCCTCCCGTCGCACTCGCTCGCCGACCTCTCCGGCGCCGATCCATTCTACGCGCACTACGAGAACTCCCGCCACGCCGCGCCGCTCCTCCTGCCCGCACTCCTAGCCTCCGCGCGCGCCGACGCCCTCGTCGCCGACATCTCGCTGGCCTCCGTCGCGATCCCCATGGCCAAGAAGCTCAGCCTCCCGTGCTACGTCTTATTCACCGCGTCCGCCACCATGTTCTCCTTCTACGCCTATTTCCCCGCCTACCTCGACGGCGGCGGCACGGGCGACGCCGACGTTCCCGGCGTGGGCCGCGTCCCCAGGTCCTCCTTCCCGCAGGCGCTGCACGACCGCGCCAACCTCTTCACGCAGCAGTTCCTCGCCAACGGACGGAGCCTCCCCGACGCCGACGGCCTCCTCGTCAACACCTTCGACGCCCTGGAGCCGGAGGCCGTGGCGGCGCTGCGGAGTGGCTCGGTTGTCCCTGGGTTCCCGCCGGTGTTCACCGTCGGACCGCTCAGCCCGGTCAGCTTTCCTTCTGGAAGAGCGTCCGGTGATAATAACAGCTGCATGGCGTGGCTTGACGCGCAGCCAGAGCGGTCTGTGCTGTACGTGAGCTTCGGCAGCCGGAAGGCGCTGGCCCGGGAGCAGCTCGGCGAGCTCGCCGGCGGCCTGGAGGCGAGCGGCCACCGGTTCCTATAGGTGGTGAAGGGTGCCGTCGTGGACAGAGACGACGATGCCGATCTCCACGATCTCCTTGGCGACGGCTTCCTCCAGCGCGTGAGGGGCCGTGCTCTGGTGACCAAGGCGTGGGTGGACCAGGAGGAGGTCCTGAAGCACCCGGCGCTGGGGCTTTTCGTCAGCCACTGCGGGTGGAACTCGCTGACGGAGGCGGTGGCGAGCGGGGTACCGGTGCTGGCGTGGCCGAGGTTCGCCGACCAGAGGGTGAACGCCGGCGTGGTGGCGCGTGTTGAAATAAACCCAGTGCAGTGTTAGGTGTCAGTAGAGTTTCAGTTTCGTCAGTTAGGACTTGGTCGTTTTTCAGTTAGCGTTTGTTAGGATCAGGAGCGAGTCCTGCGCGTGCACGGTTTGCTCGTGGGATGGCACGAGCACCACGGATCGTGGATGCGTTTTACCCGTTGTAATTCGTTAATAAAAGGAGAAGAAGCAATACAGAAAAGTCACACGTTTTACGTGACGCCAAAATCCCTCTCGCCATTGTTGCTCTCTGAGCTCTCTCTGCATCCTACTATTTACCTAACGGTGATTGTAGGCAACAATTGGTATCAGAGCAAGACGGTCTTGCGACCATGACCGGCGGGAGCAAGGACAAGTCGCCCGCCAAGCAAAGCTCCGCCTCCAAGTCGAAGACTCCACCGCCCGCATCGCGACGGCGCTCGCAAAGCCGGGGTCGGAGTCTGATCCGCGACGGATCAGGAGGGGGCGGTGGCCAGGTCGTTGTGCGGGAGGTGGTGCGCGAGTCCGGCGGCGGCAGCGGCACCAGTCTCTCCTTCCCCATGTTGAAGCGCGGCGACTACACCAACTGGGCGTTGGTCATGGAGGTCAACCTCCAAGCCGCATCGCTGTGGGACGCGATCGAAGACGACGACGTCCCGCGCCGCGAGGACAAGCAGGCGCTGGCGGCGCTGCTGCGCTCCACCCCTGCTGAGATGCATTGCATGCTCATCGGCAAAGGGAGTGCGAAGGCGGCGTGGGAGGCAATCCGGGTGCAGCACCAGGGCAACGACCGTGTGCGCGACACGCGCGTGCGACGCCTGCGCACCGACTTCGAGACGATCAGCTTCAAGGACGGCGAGCGGATTGACGACTTCGGGATGCGCATCTCGAACCTCGCCTCCACTCTCCGGTCATTAGGCGATCCGTGTGAAGAGGAGAGGGTGGTGAGGAAATTCCTCTCCGTGGTGCCCTCGCGTTTTGTCCAGATTGCGTTCTCCATGGAAACCATGATGGATCCAGCCACGCTCACCGTCGAGGAGGTCGTCGGACATCTCCGTGCCGTCGAGGAGCGACTGGATGGAGATCAGGGGAACTCTGGCGGTCAACTCCTGCTGACAGAGAAGCAGTGGGAGGAGAGGAAGAAGCAGAATCGGGGCGGTGGCTCCGGCGGGAACGGCAACGACAACCGCGGCGGTGGACGTAAAGGTGGGCAAGCCCCGCAGAAATCCACGACGCCGCCCGCCACCGGCAACACCACCGAACGAGAAAAATGCCGCTACTGTGGCATAAAGGGGCATTGGGCTCGCGAATGCCGCAAGCGGATCAAGGACGAGGCAACGGCGGCGGCCAAAGCCAACCTCACACAGGCTGAGGAGGATGATCCAGCCCTGCACATGCTCACCATTGATGAGGAAACTCATCAGGCACCAGTGGAGCACGTCGTCGCGCACGGCATGGTGGCGCTAACCTGCGCCTCGACGGGGACGGACACGGTGGAGCAAGTGTTCCTCAACGAGGAACGCGCACGCGTTCAGTTCAAGCGCTCTCCGAGCGACACGGACGCAGCGTGGTACCTCGACACCGGGGCGTCCAACCATATGACCGGGGACGTGGCCGTCTTCTCCGAGCTGAACAAGGGCGTCTCCGGGAAGGTGCGCTTCGGTGACAATTCAGCGGTCGACATCCACGGCCGCGGCACCGTCCTGTTCTCCATCGACAACGACAGGCACTGCGTTCTGAGGAACGTGTACTGGATTCCCCGGCTGAAGTCGAACATTGTCAGTATAGGACAACTCGACGAGATCGGCTACCCTACGCACGTCGAGCACGGCTTCATGACGATCCACGACACCGAGCGGAACTTGATCGCCAAGGTAGCTCGATTGGGAAATCGGCTGTACTCCGCTAATCTCCGCATTGTGCAACCTGTGTGTCTGTCAGCTCAGGTTCAGGATCAAGCGTGGCGCTGGCACGCACGCTTCGTCCATCAAGGTTTTGAAGGACTGGAGAAGCTCTCCAAGATGGACATGGTGCGCGGGCTCCCTGAGATAGCTCACGCCGAACAATTGTGTGAGGCCTGTCTCGCTGGGAA
Source organism: Alopecurus myosuroides (assembly GCA_028641055.1). Classification (NCBI taxonomy): domain Eukaryota; kingdom Viridiplantae; phylum Streptophyta; class Magnoliopsida; order Poales; family Poaceae; genus Alopecurus; species Alopecurus myosuroides. The sequence goes on from CM054062.1 coordinate 340,108,113, forward strand.
GCAGCGGCGAGCACCATTCCCTGCAGTCGCCAAGTACCGAGGGAAGGAGCCATTGGAATTGGTTCATGGCGACCTCTGCGGGCCAATCACTCCAGCAACTCACGGCGGCAAGCGATACTTCCTCCTCCTCGTCGACGACTTCAGCCGTTATATGTGGCTAACGCTGCTCAAGACGAAGGACGAGGCGGCGACCGCAATCCGCAGGTTCAAGGCCGAGGCGGAGCTGGAATCACGGCGACCACTGCGCGTCCTTCGCACTGATCGCGGTGGGGAGTTCACGGCAAGCGAATTCGCGGAGTGGTGCGCGGATCGTGGACTCAAGCGCCATCTCACTGCCCCGTATTCTCCGCAACAGAATGGGGTGGTTGAGAGGCGAAATCAGACGGTCGTCGGCGCCGTCAGGTGTATGCTCAAGGCGATGAGCATGCCGTCCCAGTTCTGGGGAGAAGCAGCACACACGGCCGTTCACGTACTGAACCGGTCGTACACCAGGAGCCTAGAAGCGAGGACACCGCATGAAGCATGGCACGGTGTCAAGCCGAGTGTGCACTACCTTCGTGTGTTCGGGTGCAGGGCGTACGCGAAGGAGACGAAGCCGCACCTGAGGAAGCTGGACGACCGCAGCAAGCCCATGATCATGCTGGGGTACGAGTCCGGTGGCAAGGCCTATCGCCTCTTCGATCCAGCAAGCCAGCGAGTGCACGTGTCTCGTGACGTCGTCTTCGACGAAGGAAGATGCTGGGATTGGGGGGAGACGGCGAGCAGCACTCTCATCATCGACAATTGGGTGATGCCGCAGCCGCAGTTCTCCACGGCAGAGAAGACAGCGGAAAACGCTGCCGTGGCAGAGAAATCTGTGGGAAACACTGCCGCGGCAGGTGCTGCACTGACGCCTTCGACACTGAATTCAGAAAATTCAGTTGCTGCCTCCCCGATTCCCTCGACACCGGATGCTTCTCTGGGCGAAACGGAATCCCAATTCGTGTCGCCCCCGGCTCAGATGGACCCAGAGCTGGATGCAGATGATGATCCAGACGTGGAGCACCGGTACCGGCGCGTACTGGACCTGTACTCTCCAGATGGAGGGAATCCTGGAAGGGCTGAACGTCTGCTTCTCACGCCCTCTGGTGAACCTGCCACCCTCGCTGAAGCGGAGAGAGACGAAGCATGGCGGCTGGCGATGACTGATGAGCTTGCATCAATTGAGGAAAATAACACCTGGTCGCTATCGGATCTGCCACCAGGACACAGACCGATCGGGCTCAAGTGGGTGTATAAGCTCAAACGCGACGCCGATGGGAACATCCTCAAGCACAAGGCCAGGCTCGTCGCAAAGGGATATGTTCAACGGCCAGGCATCGACTTCGATGAAGTTTTTGCGCCTGTTGCCCGATTGGACTCTGTGAGGCTGCTCCTCGCTGTTGCTGCACAATTCAAGTGGCAAGTTCACCACATGGATGTGAAGACGGCGTTTCTCAATGGTGAGCTCGGAGAGGAGGTGTACGTCAGTCAGCCTCCAGGGTTCATCGATGGAGAGAACTCTAGCAAGGTGATGCGCCTCCACAAGGCACTATATGGGCTGCGCCAGGCCCCACGGGCATGGAATACCAAACTGAATGTCGTACTGGTGTCTCTCGGCTTCACACAGAGTTTGTCAGAACACGCCGTGTACACGCGCGGAAAGGCAGATTCAAGGTTGCTCTTGGGCGTCTACGTGGATGATCTAATCATCACGGGAGCCTGCATCGAAGCAATCACTCTGTTCAAGGAGGAGATGCACCAGCGCTTCCAGATGAGTGACTTGGGCTTGCTCACTCTGTATCTCGGCATCGAGGTGAGCCAGGCGCCCGGCGTGATCACTCTGAAGCAGAGCGCGTTCGCCACCAAGCTGCTAGAGAAGGCTGGCATGGAGGGCTGCAATCGTGTGCACGTCCCAATGGAGCCTCGACTGAAATTGTCAAGGGAGAGCTCCAATCCGAAGGCCGACATCACGCTCTACCGCAGCATAGTGGGCAGCCTTCGCTACCTGGTTCATACCAGGCCTGACATCAGCTTCGCCGTCGGCATGGTGAGCCGGTTCATGCAGGCACCCACCACAGAGCACATGAGTGCTGTGAAGCATTTGCTCCGCTACATCGCTGGCACCATCAACCATGGCTGTGTCTACAAGTCAGTACCGAACAAGGCGAGTCTGGTGGGTTACAGTGACGCGGACATGGCAGGCGACATCGACGACAGGAAGAGCACCTCAGGTACACTGTTCTTCTATGGAAACTGTCCGATCTCTTGGCAGTGCCAGAAGCAGAGAGTGGTTTCGCTCTCATCCTGCGAATCGGAGTACATCGCCGCGGCCACCACGGCGTGCCAGGGCGTCTGGCTTGGGCGCTTACTTGGGGATCTTCTGGGATGTGATCCGCTCGTCGCCAAGCTACTCGTGGACAACAAGTCCGCGATCCAACTATGCAAGAATCCTGTGTTTCACGACAGAAGCAAACACATCGAGGTGCGCTACCATTTCATTCGGGGTCGCATCGAAGATGGCACAGTGACTGTCGATTTTGTTGGGACTGAAGAACAACTCGCGGATACTCTGACCAAGGCGCTTGGGCGTATACGGTTTCAGCTGCTCCGTGAGAAGATCAAGGTCGTTGAAGTTTAGTGATCACCGCATCTGGTTTAGGGGGAGATTGTTGAAATAAACCCAGTGCAGTGTTAGGTGTCAGTAGAGTTTCAGTTTCGTCAGTTAGGACTTGGTCGTTTTTCAGTTAGCGTTTGTTAGGATCAGGAGCGAGTCCTGCGCGTGCACGGTTTGCTCGTGGGATGGCACGAGCACCACGGATCGTGGATGCGTTTTACCCGTTGTAATTCGTTAATAAAAGGAGAAGAAGCAATACAGAAAAGTCACACGTTTTACGTGACGCCAAAATCCCTCTCGCCATTGTTGCTCTCTGAGCTCTCTCTGCATCCTACTATTTACCTAACGGTGATTGTAGGCAACAGCGCGTGCCGGCGCCGGTGCTTGGGTGGAGAATTGGAGCTGGGAAGGGGAGGAGGGGGTGGTGAAGCGGGAGGAGATCGCGGAAACGGTGAGGTCGGTGATGGCGGACGAGACGTTAAGGAAGACAGCGGCGGACGTGCGCGATTCCGCGGCGAGGGCCGTGGAAGGTGGCGGGAGCAGCTACCGGAGCTTGGCCGAGCTCGTGGGACGCTGCCGACATGGTGGCAGTGGGGCGAGTAGGTGAAGTGTATAAGGACCAAGGTTTTGGTTCCCGGTAGGAAAAATTTCCCGAGGGGGGTCGGGATTGCCGGTTACCGCGGTTACCGGAAAATCCCGACCGGTTACCGGACGAATTTCTAAATCAAAATTTGAAAATTCAAAAAAATTGATTTCCAATATAACCTTTTACTGAGGGGTTTTGCTAAAATTCAAAAATTTTAAAAAAATTGGGATTTTTTGACCGGGACGAGCATTTCCCGGGGGTGGTCGGGATCTCCGGTTACCGTGCGGTTACCGGATTTCCCGACCGGTAACCAAAACCATGATAAGGACAACCCATAGTGCGTACTCTTTATTTTCCATCCCATTATGAAGAGATTGTTTCAACTTTCAATGTGAAATTGAATAACTCATAAAAAAATATCAGTAAATGCTGAAGAGATGGCAATATTTCTTTCAACGGATTTGCTAAACCTCGGTCAACTGAGATTTCGTTAAGTCTCGGTCGACATCGTCAGCCGTCCGTTTCTGCGCTGTGATTCGTGCTCCCGACCGTTTCTATTTTTTGCTGGGGCACCTTATCCCGTGTCTTATTCGTGTGGCTGTGAACTGCCGAGTTCCGACCGCTTCGTCGTTTCATTTGAGAAGAGAAGGGGACAGGTGCCAGAGGGGGGAAGCTAGCGAGGCGAGCTCTATGGCGGGAGGTGGGTTCTGTCTCTTGCTTCGCCGGAGGCGACTCCCCCTAGTTCCGAAACTCCGCCTTCTCAAGGTGATGTGTGTTCTGCTTCTGGAACTTTTCCCCAGTTCTGTTCGATGGTTAGGTTGCCGAATCGATCGAGTTTCTTCTGTTTGTGCGTTTTGGATTCAAGCTAGGGTTTGAGGTAGGACGTTTACTAGCGTGGGGGGTCTCAAATACACGGAATCGATTCCACTATTAGTAGCAGTTCATCAGAGAGATTTCATGTGATTTGATCCAGTTTCGACCTCTTCTGTTCGGTGAGAATCAGTGGTTCTAGGTATGTGTATATTTTTGTGCGAAGGATATAGCAAGATCTGCGCTATGTGTGAAGGTTTGATGCATCTGTAGCCTGTTATTCTGTTTTGTTTTGTGGTTCTACAGTTGGCGAACTGAAATTTCTGTCAGTGTGTCTGAATTCTCTGGAGTTTCTAGCTTACTATGCTTTCCATATATGCTTGTAGCTAGCTGGATAGTAGTACTCGCCCTGCAGCGCGTTGTGCAAATGCTGAAGCTCCTGCATAGAGCCATCGAACTTCCCCCAAAATTAACATACAGGGACGAGCTAGTACTCGTTTGTAGATTCATTGGTAATAGACAATTCAATAGTATGAGCTATGTTTCTGGTACAACACAATGTTCACTACGTAAATGCAATGAACCAACCAACTGGTCCGGAGGCCAAAATGAGGTTGTCATCGCGTTTTCACCGGTAGCTTTTGGACTGAATTGAAGACACTGAGATGCAGTTCAGTAGTTCGGTTCCACCATGAAGTCCGGCTCTATTGTTTTCTTGAGCACCTTAACTTTCTACAGTTGGCGAACTGAAATTTCTGTCAGTGTGTCTGAATTCTCTGGAGTTTTCTAGCTTACTATGCTTTGCCTATATGCTTGTAGCTAGCTGGATAGTAGTACTAAGTTTTGTTGATGCCCCAACAAACTTAGTACTCATGTTTTGTCTGAATTCTCTGGAGTTTTTTTTGCTTGCTTCAAATGAGGAAGCTGAGGTCTAAAATAGTGAGGTTCTTTCCTGCAAATCATGTTTTTTGTCTGGTGCAGTAATTAAATGCATATAGTTCTATCTTGCTTGTTTCAAGGTCACACCAACATTTTTTTGTGATTAGCCATAGTTGATTCAAGATTTTTAAAAGCCATCGAGTAAACATTGATTCATGGTTGTTTGTAGATGGTTTTAATAAGGCAAAAGAATGGTTGCTCATAGGGATTTGTTGTTGTTGTTGTTTTATGTTTTTTTCAGGTAGGACATGGAGAAGACTAATCCTCAGTATGACAGCAATCAAAGAGGTCATTCTTGTTGTTTTATTTTATTTTTTTGTTTGTTCATATGTTTAATTTTTGTTTTGTTCTAACATCTACTTGTTTTTATAGGATGGTTCTGAATCAGAAGATGACATACTTTTACTTGAGGCAGTTAATACAATGCACAACACAATTGTGAGTTCAGGCTTCTCTTTTCCTGTATTTTTCCTTCTTCTTTTTTCTGATAGCATGGAGTACACATGTATTTGTGCAGTTGGGGAACCAACAATTGGAAGAAGGCCTTTTCACGTTTTTTAGTGTTTGCACTAATGAAAATTGAAAAGATACGAAACATCAAAAAATTGTACTCTATTTTTTTTGCGCTAGCATGCTGTTTCTTAAATAATACATAGTACAGTGCTTGTTCATTTGCTCCGGTTGTGGAGTTCGACATATATTTAATGGCAGTTCACGTCTAATTTTAAATTTCAGGTTAGAAGGAGCTTAAAGCGCACTCGTGGAGTAAGCAAATTGCCGAAAATGAAGAAGATGGTGAGTTGCGCATCACTACGGAATCCTATAATTTTGATGGTCCTTTTTTAGGTTCAATTTTATGAAACAGCCACCATGCAAGTTCGTCCTCTGTTGGTTTCTAAGTTTTACATTTTTTATTTTTTTCAGAAAATAACACGTGATCGTAGACAAGGCAGACAAGTTGTTGATAAAGAAATTTCTGTACCAAAAAGTAGATACAATGTAAGTTACCTTGTTGAAGACATGAAGTGTTTTGATGATGAAAAAGAAATTTCTTGAGGGAGATAGATTTTAGGGATCTACTGCATCTGGACGGCGGTTTTGGACTTGGTCTTTTGTTCAGTGGTTGGCTGACCACGTGGATGTTCAAAATGAAGATGTGGCTTTTGGCAAAAAGCTCATTGAGTTGAACATTGAGTCGTTTGGTCATGTACTTGGGATCCCAACCAAAGGCGAACCCGTACCTCCTGAAACCAAGACAACAACAACTGAGTTCCTGCTGTTATTTGGATTAACAGAAATGCCCTCCATCAAGTTTTTCGGCGATAAGATACTGAAGAAGCAATGCGAGAACAAGGATGAGTTTTTAAGGTGCTTTATGACAGTAGCTCTTGCATGTTTTTTCTGTCCAACCTCAAGCACGAAGCCTAGCTCAGCTTATCTTGGTGCTCTAATTGATGTTGACAAGATCAAGACATTCAATTGGGGCAAGTTTGTTCAGGAGTCAAATTTCGTCTACATAAAGAAGTATCAGGAATCATCATCTACCTTGGCAGTTTGCAACTACTACTTTGCGGTTAGTAACAAAGCAATGTTCTGTTATTGTTTCAACATAACCATGGTGTTTTTTATTTATTTTATTCATTTGTTTCACTATAATTCCCAGGTTCGATACTTGGATTTCTTAGACTATGGTACAATTAAAATACAAACAACTATACCAAGAATATCTGTTTGGAAGGGTGACATGATTAAGCACTATATCAGTCAAGATATGGATGAAGACAACTTGTACGAAAGATGCGTGTAAGATTTTGTGTTTTTTAATAAAGATCAATAATTGAACAACCCTTTCTGCATGATTTTTAAAAATGCCCCACTTGCTTGTTTTTTTATAGATCAAGCACATAACTGAAACATGTTATGCCCAAGTGACATCAAAAATTTCACCCAAAAGAAATTTCTGTCTTGATCATATGAGGCAGTGCATTGATTCATTTCAGAATTGTGCTTTCAATGATAAGGTTTGGTTTTATTTTTTATCCATAACTCATGCATATTTTATTTTTAGTCAATACTTTCTATGTGTTCTGTTCAGCAATATATCTCTGTGCTCACACGAACATACGACTCTGAGCAGGTAAAACAGCAAATATGCTTGATTTTCGAAGAGTACACTAACGATGAAACATTCAGAAACTGTTCGAAGGCACAGGGACTTGTATTAAATGTGCTTGAATGCTTGATTGAAAATAAATGTATTTCAAGCAGTTCACAAACTACAGAAAAAATAATCTGCTCACATGAGGATGAAAGCAAGTCAAATGGAATTGCGAATGGGTCTGACAGCACCATAAAAGTAACATCAAATGACGACAGTAATAACATAGACGGAAAGAAAGGTAATTCTTTCACCTTATTCTTGCATTTTTTACATATATATTTTTCTGTCCTTTTTTATATACAAAATGCTCAAATTTGAATTTCTTTCTGCTAGTTCATCTAGTTGTTTCATTTTTTTCTGCTTACACAGATGATGAACTACTTCACAAGGAGGATGCAAATATGAATTTTCCTAGTCAAAATTCTGAGACTACTTCACCTAGCATTTAGCAGCCAGAGGAAGCTACAAACCTCGGCGAGAAATTACAAGGGAAGGCTAAAGTGACATCTGAAGATACTGAAAAAATTACAGATACAGATGAGGTTGATTTTCTTGCTTACCTTTTCCCAAATCTCCAATATATATGAGATTGTTGCATACTTCGATGAAACATTTTTTTTCCTGATTTTTTGTGTAGTATATTCTATCTAAAACAAGTCATGCACCAATAAATGTCGCAGATTATGGCAAGAATAGGTCAGCCAGTCGACAGAGATGCAAATATGAAGAACTCAATTTCTACGGCTACATCAATTTCTCTTCAGACGACCGAAGTGGATACTAGACTTCAACATGTCAGTACTGCATTGTGCATGCTTAATATAAAAGAAAAGAGCAAACAACCAGAATTTGAGTGTCTCAACGAAAGCAAGGTAAATTACAAAAAACATCAGTTCTTTAATCTTAAACATCTCTTTTTACAATGTCTTGGGTTTAATTTTTATAATCTTTATTGGTATGTGGTTTTCCAATTTTTGCGTCCATTACTTTTTCTCTCAACTTTTTATTTTGTTCTAGGGCCAAATGAATCGAATGGAAGAAGACATGCAAGCTTCAGGCGCAAATAGTGCTAGTTTAAATCATATGTTGAATGAAGATCCAGATATTCCTGAGGGACAATGCGATGCACAAACTTCCAGAGGTTGTTCTCCTTTCATGATTCTTTTTCTATTTTTACACTTTTGTTTTGTGTGCACATGTATAGCCGAAACAAGGACTTTTCCTTTTTTCTGTTTGTCTGATCTTTAATTTCTGCAATTCAATCTAATGTAGACACGGAAATTACCAAGAGGCACGAACCAAACTCTGATACACAAAATACCACCCCCAGAAGAACTCATGCTATGTTCAATGCCAACGAAAACTTGGGTGAGCTAATCACACACTGTAAATTTTGTCTACATAATGTTTCCCCCTTTTTGTTTTATTCTATTAATACAGATAAGCTTATTTTTTTCGTCCACCGCCATTTATTTTTTAAAGGCAAAGTATCCTCAGATTATTCCATCTACGCAAGCATAAGTTCTATACAATGTGGTCAGAGACAACATGGGAGTGAAAGTGAGTTAATTCCACGCATTAATCTGCAGAACATGTTTGCCGCTTGTGCAAACAATTCGGAATTGAGTTCACAGTCAAGAGAACGAAGCAACACATCAAACTCAACATATGAAAAACTTGAAGACATGAGAATAGATGATTATGAGGTACCCATTTTGTTCACAACCTTTTTTATTTCTGTTTTGAAACCAAACTGGTTGCACCACTTGTTGTGTTATAACTTTTCAAGTACATATTCTACTTAATTACATTTAATGTTTGATTTTCCCTGTATATTCTGGGGACAACTGTACGTTCTATAGTCGTGGATACCAAACACAAAGCTTAGACATGGCCATTCTATGCTTGATTTATATTCTAGCTTTCGTACAAACATGCAATAGATTTCTGTACCCAATGTGATTTTCCTGCGCATTTTTTATCAAGAGTATTTTTCTGCAAGTTCCTGCTGTTTTTTTTAACTCAAGCTAGTTGGACTTTTTATCAACACAAACCTGCAACTTTACTTGCCATTTTTAACCTCAAAGCTAGTTCCGCCTTTCTCTTGAGACTTATGCAACTTACTTTCATTCGGTTGTTACGTTTTTTTATGAAACTAGTTGCACTTTCTCCTGTTTTTTTTGGGAAAATGGGCAAATTGCTTTGGCATCCATTTTTTTGAAAGAAAGTTGCACCTTTTATCTTGAGATTTATGACACTTACTTTCATTCGGTTGTCATGATTTTCTGAAACTAGTCGCACGTTTTCCTGTCTTTTTTGGAAAATGGGCACATTGCTTTGGCATCCATTCTTTTCCAAAGGAAGTTGCACCTTTTATCTTGATATTTATGCAACTTCAATTTGGTTTGTTTTCACTGAATCTAGTTGCATCTTATTTTTTGTCCCTGTGAAAATGTGCAATTTTTTTGCGGCACTTTTGTTTTTGCAAAACAGAATTGCAACTTTTCTTTTTAGAATTTTTAAAACTTAACGTTTGGTTTTTATTTAAGGTAGTTGCAATGTTTTTCTCTGCGGGGGATGTGAAATTTGTTTTTGCCATTTCATACTTTGTCCAAAAGCAAGTTGCAGTTTATCTGTTGAAAATCATGCAACTTCATTCGGGGATTTTTTCATTGAAGCTAGTTGCAAATTTTTCAGCGAGAAGTATGCAACTTTCTCTGGACTGTGCAACTTGTGTTTTGGTAAGTTATTGTACGAAAACAAGTTGCACTTTTCTCCTTGAGAATTGTGCAACTGTATTTTTTAAGTTTTTGTACTGAACATAGTTGCATCTTTTTCCCTGACAAATGTACAACTTAAAACAAGTTGCACTTTTCTCCTTGAGAATTGTGCAACTGCATTTTTTAAGTTTTTGTACTGAACATAGTTGCAACTTTTTCCCTGACAAATGTACAACTTAAAACAAGTTGCACTTTTCTCCTTGAGAATTGTGCAACTGCATTTTTTAAGTTTTCGTAATGAACATAGTTGCATCTTTTTCCCTGACAAATGTACAACTTAAAACAAGTTGCACTTTTCTACTTGAGAATTGTGCAACTGCATTTTTTTAAAGTTTTTGTACTGAACATAGTTGCATCTTTTTCCCTGACAAATGTACAACTTGCCCCCGGACCTTTTTTCCCCATACCTAGTTGCATTTTTCCTTTTGAGAAGTCTGCAACTTACTCCGGACTTCACCACCCCGCCCCCCCCTCCCCCCGCCGCCCCAAAAGCTAGTTCAATTTTTTTCTGGAGAATTCATTAAAAACTCAATGATTGATTTTTACTTGCGTCTTTTCTATTTTGAAAATTGTGCAAGTTGTGTTTGGTAAATTATTTGTACAAAAGCAAGTTGCACTTTTCTCTTTGAGAATTATGCAACTACATTTTCTTTTTGAGTGTTTTGTACTGAACCTAGTTGCAAATTTTTCTTAACAAATGTGCAACTAGCAACAGACTGTTTTTCACACCAAACCTAGTTGCATCCTTTCTCTAGAGAAATCTGAAAACTCATAAATTTTTCTCTTAATAAATAAAGTTTGCACATTTTATCTTGGAAAATCTGCAACCTGCTCCCGCAATTTTCATCACTTTTACAAAAGCAAGTTGCACTTTTATGTTTCAGAATTATGCAAATTCATTCATTTTTTTCGCTGGACCTAGTTGCATCTTTTTAAATGAGAAATGTGCATCTTTGCTCCAGATTTTTTGATCCAAACATAGTCGCTCATTTATACTCTACACAGTTCTGGAAATTCACTGAGTTTGGTTTTTTACTGAAACTAGTTGAACACTCCATTCCTGAGATTTTTGGGGGGAACATGCTCTGTAGTATATTTGTAAACTCTGAAAATTCATTTTGTTCTTTTTATATTTTGGAGATAGTTGCACTGAAGATTTCTGCTTTTTTATTTTTTTGTAGATTGATGACGGTGTCCCTTCAATACCTTTCATGGAGAGTTTTCTTGCAAGCCCAAGAAACCAGGTAAACAAGCTTGCAGACTAAGCACAAAGGGACTAATTTACATCTAAATAATATATACATGAATGAATAGTTTGTTTTCATTACTAGGTCTTAATAAACATTAGGATCACGGAGATAACTGAAAAATAAGCTGAGCTATTTGAAGCTTCTAAGTTGCAAAAATCTTCTGCTAGGGACGTTGATTCTGAACAAAGAGAAAATTCTGTTGGTAATCCAGATTCATCACAAAGGGAGAACATGTTGTGCATCCCAGATTCACAACAACGCTTGAACTCTAATGGATCTCTAGCTTCACCGATAAGACGAACAGGAAAACAAGTCATAGACATTGTATGTGTTGTTTTTTTCTATTTCACAATGTCCCATTATTACTTCTATTCATTTTTCTACTGTCTAGTTTATTGGCTTGGGATTTTTGCGTGAATTTGATAATGGTTATAATTGCAACATAGCTCACAGGAATCTCCAGAGGTTTTGATTCTAAGAGAAAACGTAGCAAGTCCTCCTTCCAGCTACTACAACAATGAATAAACTGTGCGCATCGGGAACAACCAGCTGACACCAATCCGAACAAACACAACTGAAGCAGTAGATAGGATTTATAATGAGACAAATTTGACAGCTGGGGTGAGCTATGGTACAAGTGTTTCAGGGAGTTCCTATACAACACCATTTCCACCAAGACGTATGGTGGCACCAAGCAAATATGTCTCATCGCCATATGACATTGTTGTGAGCAGCTTGGCGCCAACAGCTGAACAAACAAAATACTTTGATGCTATTGTTCGCCTCGCAAACACAGCGGAACGCAAATAGTAAGTATATTTCTGCCCTGCTTTCCTAACTAACTTTTCTTATCAATTATTTTTCTCTCTCACTTTATTGTGGCTTGGATTGTCATTTTACAACACTTCCACTTTTTTTTAAAACAGCAAGATGGCTATTGAGTTTGACAGCATGAAGGTCACTTTTGATACATTTGGAAATTCGGTGAAGCGAAAGGGCGAGGTTGAAGCATGGGTGATTAACATGTATTGCCGCAAGCTATTTCGAGATAGACACCCCAAAGACTCAAATACACACACATTCTTTCACACTTCAAGTGTAAGGATGTCTGTTAATTTTCGATGACACTTATGCTAGGTTACTTCTTCATTTTTGAATTATTTTCTGCTGTCTGATTGCAAATTCTATATAGGAATACTTTCTGGAAACTTGGAAAAATGAAGAAAATAGGCTATATAAGAGGCCGCTAGCCATCAAAACTTTTCTGGGAGCCAACAAAGCTAAAAAACTGCATTTGACTGAATTAGTATGTATAGTTTTTCACTTACGTACTCACTAGTTTCTGTTGTTTGTGACATTTCACATCCTAGGATTAAATAATAATTATGCTGCATCTTTTTCCTTTGATCATAACAGCTTCACTTCCCGTCTTTGTATAACCTCCATTGGTTCCTATTTACCGTCGATATCAGAGATAAAAAGTTCTTTTTCCTCGACTCGTTGTTTGCCAAAGACTCAGCTTTGCACAGGACAATTGACAACATGATGGTATTTTTTCTGACAGTGTTACTACAATTTCATACTTCATGAATTCATTTGTATGGAACTTTTAATTTTGATCCAAGCGATATATAGACAACTATTTTACTTCTGTCTTTGTAGATTAAAAATTTCAAAGATATATGGAATGAATGTGCTGACAAGAATATTGATTTCTCAAAGTTTGATATCATCTACCCAAAAGTGCCACAACAAGTTAATGGGTAATTTTTTGAATCCTTCTATTCCCAACTCTTTTTCCAAAACCACGCAACTTTTGACTTATGACTTGTCTTTTTTTATACAAAAACAGACACGATTGTGGAATCTATGCAATCAAGAATATTGAACTTTTTTCACCGAGGAGTCCACTGATGGGAGCATACTCGGCACAAGATATCCCAAACTTCCGCATCCAAATAGGAAATGATCTAATGTTCTGCAAGTATAACACCCTCGATGAAATGAAGAATTTGGTTAGAGCATTTCAAGCTACTGTATGATTCATATTCAATCTCACCTTTTAATTTATTTTACGTGTTTTCTATCACTTCTATTTTTTCTATAAATGCAAGTGCCACCTACAATTTTAATCAATTAAGTAGTTGCTACTCAAATTCACTAATTTCTTTTCAACTTTTTTTCTCAGGTTCATGGGAGATACGCGAAGCAGATGTGAAGAAAGAAACAGCCAACTTACTTTGTTTCGATCTCTGTACCAAAAAAAGCAGTGACAGTGAATTAGCAGGCGTTCGAGATCAGCTACTTCTTATTTTGTTTTTGTGCTGAATTCTTGCCGTGTTAATACAATGGAAAGTTCTAGTACCTTTTTGTAGGAAGCAAATGTTCATGTCTACTGATTTAACAAGTTAAAGTTTCATACTGAGTTTGTTCGCAGCAAGACAGCAATCTGAGCTGGCATGTGCAATACCTGCTAGCATTTCATATATACAACATGGTTGTACCATTTTGACCTTTTAGTCAAAAACCTGCAACTAGCTTCAGCACACAAAATCAGAGGGAGTTGCATGTTTTCTCTATAGTAATGTGCAACTACCTACGATATTTTTATGTTGTTAAGCGACTTGCACTGGTTTTTTAAGTTTTTGATTCAATGTACAACTTGTGTCACCTATTTTTTTTGTTGGAACTAGTTGCACCTTCTCTCCTTAGAAATGTGCATTTAGCTGTTGCGTTTTCTACAATTTCGAAATTGAGTTGCACTTTTAATTATAAGAAATACGCAACTACCTACGATCATTTATGTGTCCTGCAACCCAAGTTGCACGTTTCTGTTGAGAAACATGCAACTATCTTTGCATTTTACTTTCCTCCCGAACCAAGTTGCACTTTTTCTGTTCAAATACATGGAAACAATCTTGAGCTTGGTTTTTATTTACAAACGACACTTGCCCATTTTTTAAGGAGAAATGTGCAATTTCCTTTCGCTTCAACTTCAATACAATCTAGTGGAAGTATGGTATTCTCATTGAAAAAAAACTTTTGTTTGCAACATTTTTATATAGATCAAGTACAAAAATGCAGAATAACATGTTTACAGTCAAACTAGCTAGGAAGCAAACAAGCCTCAATAAACAACAGGTACTGCATATAACTTCCTCTTTAAATTTTGTCTTCATACAAACCATATTACATAATAGATGATCTTCGCACTAATACAACTACCTCTTATGTTGTTTTCAGGACTATACAAAATAGAGATTGCAATTGTCATTGTCTTTACGATATCAAATGACAGCAAAACCAAAGGACAACCCTTTTTATATCCAGCAAGAAAACATGTAGGTTCTCTCATTTTTCAGAACTTCTTCTTGGAATGCTCTTCTTTTTTGGGTTATCACTCTTTTTCTCATGCTTCATTTTGCAACCCCTCCTTGATTGTCACCTGAATTTTTTTAAATTGTTACGCAATGACAAGAAACTGAAGTCAGATCAAAAGTGCAAATATAGTACCTCAATAAAAAATTTGAAGACAATGCATACCCTTATCTTTCTTTTTTGCCTTCTTTTTCTTATGAAACATGGATGGATCCAAGTGCAGATTAGTGCATGTCTGTATGTTATGCTCATTGGAACCACAGTGGCTGCATGTTATCAAGTTCCTTGCGAACCCCTGCTCTGCAAATGTCTTGAACCTGCCATCCACTTTTTTCTTGCTTGCAACAGATGGTCTGCCCTTAGATTTCACAATGTTAGGATCATTTAGGTGGCCATATTCAGTTTGCACATTAGGAACCATAAGGCTTACTGTCTCATCGACAATTGTCTCTTTACTTTTCTCCTCAGCTGCTGTCATCTCATCAAGCCTTTCTGCAATTCTCTTAACCCCATGAGTCACAAACATATACTTCTCATTGCTTTTAGCCCCATCTGATGCTACATTCAGACAAACTTTGGACAATACAATGTACCTCAGCTGGCCACATTCCGCTGTCAAATCCAATGGCACATCGTATCGCAAATCTCTGAGATCCTTCTTATCCCTTGGTTTCCATCGATCTATAAAATATTTATCGGGAATTTCTGCAATGTTTAGATGGACAAGAACCCTTAAAACATGTGAACATAGGATACCATCGTTGTTGAACTTTGCGCAAATGCAGCTGAAATCTTGTCTTTGTATGTCGACAAGAACTACATATCGTCTTATCTTGTAATCTCTTGAAGCAGCCAAGCTAGTTTTATATACTTCATATCTAAGATTTCTTTCAATCTCTTGCAAATGTAACTTAGACACAAACTTCAGTTGCTTCTGGAACCTATAGAATATCTTCCTGTTATATATTTTCCCAGCTTGAACCTCCATATCATTTCCACACCAATATGTTGGGTTGGTTGTTCTAGTGATCGAATCATGTTCTTTCTCATTTTCTTCTATAGTCTCTACTATCTTCTCAGATTCACAAAGGAAACTGCTAATAATGAATGTAGACCCAACATTTTCCTTAAAAATGGCATTTGTGCCCTCACTTCTTGATGTAGAGTGAATGAAGGGAAAGAAGTCGTTTTTGAAGTAAACAGGAACGAACTTCTCCCTAAATTTCCACATTGCCATGAAATACTTTAGCTTGCTTACTTCATATTTCTCTAGCATTTCTCTCCATGACGATTCAAACTCAGCCACAGTCAAGGAAAAATGTATGGTATCTTTGAATTCATTGTGTAAGTTGGGAATCTTTGCAAAACTTCTTCCATGTGTTTCTTCTGCTTTCTTCACAACATGGAATAGGCAGTTCCTATGTACTGAATCCTTAAAGATAGCAGGGATAGCTATACTCATAGATACATCTTGGTCCGTGATGATTGTTTTTGGAGCCTTCCCGGACATACAGTGCAAAAAAGTA
The DNA here is from genome assembly GCA_028641055.1 of Alopecurus myosuroides. Classification (NCBI taxonomy): domain Eukaryota; kingdom Viridiplantae; phylum Streptophyta; class Magnoliopsida; order Poales; family Poaceae; genus Alopecurus; species Alopecurus myosuroides. Next base: position 340,124,178 of record CM054062.1, read on the forward strand.
TTAAACAGCCATTTGAAAGTATCCACTGTTTCATTCTGAAGGATAGCACATCCAAAAAGACAATTGTCGCCATGCCCTGTCACCCCAACAAATGGACCAAAGGGCATGTTGTATCTGTTTGTCTTAAATGTGGTGTCAAAGCTGATACAATGGCCATACATCTCATACATTCTTCTGCTTGATGCATCGGACCAAAAAATATTTTCAACAGTGTTACACTTGTCCACCTTGAATGTGTAATAGAACCTTGGGTCTTCTGCTTGCTTTTTCTTGAAATATTACAGTGCTTGCATCATGTCATTCAACTGACTCTCTTTTCTGATTGATGTTATAAAATTGCTCACAAACTTCTTAGTATATGGCACAGCCTTCAAACATCCACCTCTCAAGTAAGAAAGTATTGCTAAAACTTTCCTAGTTGGCAGCTTAACTGAGTTGAAAGTTCGAATAAACAATTTTTCCTCATCTATCATTTGCTTGTGCGACCTCAAAAACCTTGATTCTTCATGCGGGGACAAATCATGATTGTGCTCCATGTGTAGACTTGTGACAATCCATTTTCTCTCTCTCGGGGTGACAATCATTTCTGCGTGGCAATTTGTAATTTCTATCTTGTTTCTCCTTCTTCTCTTTGGAGGCTGAACAGACTGCTGCAAAGGCTCTGTTTCTCCTTTCTCCTGCAACTTCTTCCCCTTATTATCCTGCCTTTTGAGTTCTCTTTTGTTCCTTCTATCCTCAATGACTTCTTCATAGACAATTTTGCCTGCACGGTTGCATTTGAACGTGTATCTTGTCACTACATTATTTTTGTTAGCATCCCTGCAGTGATAATTGCCTGCCCTCTTTGCTGAAAATACACAGATTTCAGAGTATGTATTATAGAACTGAAACGCAGCCTCATGTGTTTCAAACACTTGACCAACATGAGGCACATGATGGCTGCGGACCTCCTGACTAGAAGTTTGAGCAGCAATCACAATGTCATTCTCAATAAAAATCTCGATATCTTCCTGAGACAGTCCAACATCATCAGTCTGCAAGGTTTCTGCTTCTGCTTCTCCAACAAGTTCTGCTTGACCAGAGATGCTACCAACAACTTCTGCTTGAACATCATTAGCTTGCAAGATTTCTTCATCTGAATTATCCTGCCCCACAACTTCCTCCTCAGCACAAGTTTTCTCACATTCTTTACCTGACCATGGATCATTAATCCATGTATCATTGTATTTATTATATCCACTGTCATCATCACTTTCTCAATCTTGGTCCCAGTGCAACTTAGTGGCATTTTTATCTGTGTTCTCCTCTGAAGCAACACCATGTGCACCATCACTATCCTCTTCATTGTTATGCACATACTCACTCCTGCCCGTGATCATAAACATTTTGTTCTGCATTTTACATTAAAAACAACAGTGTCTTATGCATAACAGAGAGTTAAATGTAGAATACACGAAGGAAAAATATAACAACTGGCTTTTTGGTTATGTTTTTGTTTGTTACCTCAGCACCCATTGGTCCAGTAAGCAAGTCCATAAAGTCACCACTCTGAAACTATAAATAAAGATAAAAGTATGTACTTATTTTTTTTACGGAAGACAAAAAGCAATTTGATTCTGTTGTTGTATGTGGCTTTTTATATTTTCCAAAAAACTAACCTGCAGAGCAATCATAGCATCCATGCCTCGCATCATCTGTGTAAATGACATTGGAGTCTCTTGGGAAGGATTTAGCTGAAATACAGAAAGTTCATGATGTTCCAGTTTTGTTTGTAGCTAACAAATTTTATCTTTATTTATGCAGTTCTTCCTTCCAATAGAGAAGCTAAATACAAAGATACAATGTCTAGTTGTACTGAACAAACATTTTTAAAGAACAGGTATACCTGCTGCATCTGGTGTCCCACATGAGTAGAATTCTGAAAAGCCTACAATTTTGGTGCAAATGATAAAGATGAGCTTTAATTTCAACTCAAAATTACTACAAAATGGACTTAACATTCCAATATATAGTTACTTACCATCTTATGTGCACTGAAATTATTAATTCCATTTGACGAAACACCCCCAAACATGTTGACACTCGAGTTATTTGCTTCTCCATAGGAAGTGCTGATTTGATTATTTGGATTCTGTTTTTAGAGCAATAAAATATGTATGTTAAATTATATAGAAATTGAGAAACATAAATATAACTTCCTGCTAATATTACTGCCGACTAAACGAAAAATGCCAAATCAGCTAGCTACACATAGAACGTGCATGCATATTTTTGGTAGCTACTGTAGTGCAGGGGAGCATCAAGGAGGAGGTCAAGGTCAACGAAGGTCAATAATTTCTTCGTGTTTCCACCGTTTTGGCTAACCTCTTTTTGTCAGGGGGTGCATAAGAGAGTGAGAGAGCATAGTCCAGAATAGGGATTTTGTTTTCCAGCATATACAACATCAGTGTCAAGACTTGAGTTACTTTTACTATTTGAATTAAAATGCTAGACTTCTGCATTATATTTAGATGAAATTGAATACCACTTGTACAAGTTATTCACATTTTTGCTTCTGGTTGAGAAAACCCAATACATGTGAGTAATCTAATGCTGACATGAACTCATCCTGCAGGCCAATGCTCTGTCCTTGCAAATTTCCAGACAAGTAAGACAAATCCAGCAATTTCTGTTCACTCATGCATTCAGTAAGGCAAACAACATCTGGTACGTTCTCTGTTTCTTCCTAAAGTTTTCAGAAATTGATTACCTGATGGTTCTGTGGAAGAAAGCCACCATAAGAACCTAAATTCGCAGCAACTCCTCATCATGTCTTCTTTCCTGTGGTTTTTACAAGAACAATTCAGATTACTCATGTGGTTGTGAAAGGAGATCTACAGAAACACAAGGAGAAGAGCTTTGAATAAATCCACCAGAATAACTCTGAAGAAAAACGAGCAGATACCTACCAAGGTAAGCTGCATACGGATCCCCCATGGCAGATTTTGTTCTTGATGTCAGAGAACATCGACTAATGGCGGCCTGCACATGTGATTTCAGAGAGGACGATGGGAGGAGAAGGAAGGAGCAGCTGGCAGCAGCTGCGATCGATGTCTGGTTCCTTTTCTTTCTTGCGCAAGGAGGTACCTCTTTCTGGAAGCAGCTGGAATCGCTGGCTCAGAACTAAGGCCCAGAGACACAGGAAAGCCCACAGAAAAAAGGCCACAGCAGAAATAAGGCCAGAAGAGGGACACGACAGACACAACGCAAAAAGACAAAAACGACAGAAACACAAAGAGCAGCGCGCGTAGACCCCTTCCACGTCATCGACTGAGACTTTAGAATTTCTCAGTCGACTTTGACGCAGGCAATCCCTTCTTTCAAATAGGTTGGATGGTGTAGGTTAAATTGGACCGTTGCGGGTGCTAGTTTTTCTAACGGTGATCTTTTTTCTCTAGCCTCGGCCCTATCATGTTTGCTTCTCCTATATCAATATAAGAGGCAAAAGTCGGAAATGCAGAACCACTCATGCATTGGTCCCCTAACTATCTACACCATCCATTTGTTCTCCCACCTCACAATCTTAATTTGCACAATACATCTTATATTTTTATCTTTTATCAAGTACGTGTTTCCCGTTATTCTTATGACTTTACTTTTTTCCCAGTATTTTCCACAAATAATTCCAACCAGATTATACCTTCAAAAATTTCACAGAACATTCTTTTGCAAGAATATTAAACCATATTAAATATTTTCAATATTCAACAAGTTTGAATTCAATATTTTCACCGAATTATTTATCCATGAGTATTAACAAAAATGCATATAACTTTTATAGATTTTTCATGTAAACATTTTCACAGAAATATTCAACATCTTCAAAAGAATATTTTTTCCAGGAAACTAAACTATATTGCATATAATTTTTATCTTTGAAAGAATAATCAAGAAAAATTATATAAGTTTTATACAAGAATTTTATATAAGATTTTCACAGGAATTCCAACAAGTCTTATACATGTTTTTTTTCATATTCGTAGTTCGTCCAACATTCATCATCGACATATTGCATCAAAATTCATAAAAATTGCAGACAAATTTACAACAAATTTACAAAAGTACATACTTGCAGAAGAACTGATTCATATGAATCACACATGATTCATACTATAATTAGAGAAGATTTTGCAGAGGTACAAATCCATACATGTATAATACACAAGATCTATACAAGATTCATACCTAATCCACTCAAAAGTTAATAAAAAAAGTGTTGGAGCCTCGAATTTTGACCAAAAAAAGTCACACAGATTTGACAGCATCCAACTTTGCGTTTGCAAACATAAAAATAAAGAGAATTTTGAGAAGAGGGCTAGATTCGAGCCCGGTGGAGCCCAAGATCTGTGCCCACACTGCTGGTGTGGCAGCTCGGAGAGGACGAGCTCGGGCTTCAGCAGCAGCAGAGCCCTAGCGACGTCGGCCCCATCAAGCTCGGGCAAGACCCGTCTCCTCCCACCCTCCGAGGCGACGGCGACGACCTGTCTCCTCCTGGCTCTAGCGCAGCCATCTCTTTCCACCAATGAGGCGGATGTCAAGGTCAACAGGGAGAAGGTGGGCATGTGTGCCTCGGTTTGTGGTGGAGCAGCTCCCAACGACGTGCTCGAGGTCGAATTAACGACCGGTGGTAGGAGAAAGGGTGGAGTAGGGAAGGGTTCGGGCCAGAGGCAGGAGGTCTGGGCCGGAGGCAGGAGATCTTGAGCAGTGGGCATGCTTGGGACGGTGGAGCTCCTTCACTCCTCTCCAGGACCTCGCGGGGGCGCTGCCTGGTGAAGCTCGAGGAAGAGAAGGGGCGTCGGGGGCTGGATCTCCGCTCCGTCGGCCGGATTCGGCGGGGCACCATGGGAGCCGCTGGCGGCTGTCGGGGGAGATGAGGAGTTAGGGTTTGTGGTAGGGAGTGGGGATGGGGGCGCACATGCGGGTGCATGACTGGGATGGCTTCAGGGTTTAGGTCGGGTCAGCTGCCTGCATGCCTCCTTATAATTGGACGGAGTGGGTGTTAATTGAACAGTTTTTCAAGGGTGCAAATGTAAATAAGCCGAACATTTTGACTGGATGGACTTTTACCGCATCCAACAGCTGTGATTGTAGGGGGGACCAGTATAGTAGTGGGAAATCCCTACTCGGCAAAAGTGAGCTAGACCCTTGTGGGCGTTAGTTTTCTGGCGGTGATCTTTTTTCTTTGGCCTCGGATATCAGCTTTGTAATCTTATGAACTCAGCTACTATACTCTTCGAGAATGAAATATTGTAAGAGGGATGCCATGGAGTATAATGAAAAGCAGTACTAGGATGGTATAGAGCCATAGTTTTCACTTGGGTATCGACCCGAATACAACAGTAAATTTAATTCTGGAAAGTCGATATACAGGGCAGTACATACAGACATCTCAACTGGATGACAATCAAATCTCAGTCCATCTACTATGAGGTTGTACATAATGCATGGATATGTTTTACAATACAAAATGGGGTATGGCGCCTATAATTGGGACGGCAATACCGTACTGTACACAAGAGATCACATCAGAGCTGTCAAGAGGATACATATAAATTAAATGTGGGGGGCTTAATTGACAAGAATACATCATGATATACATTGCTCTACCCAGTCGCACATAAAAAAAGGACTGTCAGCCGGTGATGATGACTGCAAAGATGGTGTACATGTACGGTACGAGTTGTTACCGAGTTGGAGTTGTATTCACCCTTGCCAACCTAGTTAGGTCAGAACCGCATTTATATACCTTGTGTAAGCCACCGTTCGAGATAAGCCACATATTGTAAATCCCGACGTGTTTGTAACCTCACCCGAAATAGTGAAATATTGTTGGTGACGTCCGTGGTTTTTTCTCTTACTTGTTGGAAGTGTTTTCTACGTTAAAATCTCGTGTCCCCGTGGGTTCAATATTATTTAACTTTATTGTTGTTTTACTATTGTGTGTAATACGTACTCCCTCTATTTCTTTTTACTTCACGTATTAGGTTTGTCCAAAGTTAAACTTGATAAAGTTTGATTGAAGAAATATCAACATTCATAATATCAAATCAATATTATTCTATCGATTTGGTATTAGAAATGTTGATAATTTGGTCTATAAACTTGGTCAAACTGTGCAGCGTTTAACTTGAAACAATTCTAGTACGCGGAGTAAAAATAAACGGAGAGAGTACCAAATACACATGCCAGTGAGTTGTGTTTATACAAAGACAAGCACCAGCGGCAGCGTGAGATCGAAGCATACATACATTGAAACTATATCCACGATGTTTACTTTAATAAATAATCCCTCCGTTCTAAAATAGGTGACTTCCATTTATCAAACATGCATGTATATAGGCTGTTAAAAGATAGTCTTCTATTATTATTATTTCTAGTTAACTTGTAATTCAAGTATGGTACTCCCTCTAGAAAAGGCTTACATTTTGGAACGGAGGTAGTAGGTTTAAATTGTAGCTTGCAGATAGAACTTGCCTTGCAAGTCAGGATGTCATTGGGGCCCCCCGCAAACCCGATCGGTACCCGCATCAAATAGGAAGGGTGAGGTCTAAAAAAACACGAGTCTTATTAGCAGGAAAATATCAGACCCATCGGGTCTAGCGGAGACGGACATGGAGGTGCCAAACACGTACCTTTTACACCCACCTGTCAGTGTGTAAACACAAACCCCAGGTACCATTTTAAATATTTAACTTAATTTATTTATTAGTAATCTGTCCGGAAAAATATGTGCCAAAATCTGCTTAAAATCAGCCTAGGGACAACCCAGTAGAAACATAAAATTAACCTAGATTTTTCTTAGACATACATGTTAAATAGGGATGACACGCCTTACACACGGGTCAACGTGTGCAGCCGTGCCAGGTCGGCGTCAGCCGACCCGTTGGCTAGGTCTAGATGGGGACTCCTATTTGCCGCCCGCAGGCGGCACTTCGCTCCCACCGCCTGCGAGACGGGGGAAATGGGTCGGCCCAGCTAGCTTTCCCCCTTTTTCAGTAAAAGAAGATTTAAAAAAATGAATAAAACAAATGTAAACATGAAAAAATTAGACAAAAATTTAAATAAAAATAAATTTGAACAAAATATTGAAGAAAAACAGAAAATGGATCAGACCCCCAAAATGGCCCGGCCCATCGGTCTCGCCCTTCAGCGGCGTAGGCATATGATATGGAAGACTATACCTCTTCGCCTCGCTCCTGGCGATCCTAAGGCGACTAGGGTTTTGACCTGAAACCGGTGATCACGGCGGCGGAAGGGAACACGGCGGTTGAAAACGCAATTGATCCCGCTCTCCTCCTTAACTCTCTCGGCCTTGCTGAACGAGGGAGAGATTTTTGGCAGAAAAGTTGTGGTGTTTGTGTGTTCAGGAGAGGTTGGAAACCCTAGAACCATGGCGGCAAAATTTCCGAAGGAGCGGGGGTCTTCGATCCCCAAACCACCAACGGGTCTAAAGGAGTTGATGAAGAGATTGGTGTTGAAGGATGAAGAACTGGATGATGTGATACTCCCGCAGGAGGAATTTGTAACCATGCGTGAAGAAGCACGATGGATGGCGGTGGTCAAGGTCCATACCACAAAACACTTCGGCAATCAGCCGTTTTTCAGAAGATGGACATCGCGTGAGGTTTTGCGAAGAAGTGGACAATTAGGCCGGTGGAAGATAACTTGTTCATACTACAAGTTTCATGCTTGGGGGAATGGAACAGGGCTTTACTGGAGGGGCCATGGATTTTCAGACAACAAGGGGTTATGGTGGAACCCTACGATGGTGTTGCCGATCCAAAGCCGGTGGTGTTAGACCGGCTCCATGCATGGATCCAGATCAGAGGTGTACCACCTGTGTTTCGCAAGGATAGCATTGTAAGGGACATGGCGACACGCATTGGAGAGGTAAAAAGTGTCGATATGTTTGCACTTGGTACAAGTGCTACAAGCTTTGTGCGTGTCCGTGTGAAGCTAGACGTTAATAAACCTGTGCTAAGGGTGGTGGGATTACATCCAGAAGGCTAGGAGAGGGTGTCTTTCCAAGTTCTATATGAGAAACTGCCGAGGTTTTGTGAGGTCTGTGGCTTATTTGGGCACACTGACCTAGAATGCGTCGATGGGGTTCATGATAGAAGCATGAATAAGTATGGGACCTGGATGATAGCTCCTGTGGAAGATTGGCACCCGCAGTCATCGGGGGTATGAACGAGGATGCAACCAGGGGAGGGAAGCCGCGGGGGGGGCGTGGAGGTGGAAGGGGCAGTGTAGAATCACGCAAGTGCACCCCAGATGAGAGGTGCCCACAAAATCTGAACAAGAATGGCAAGGCGGGGGACCAACAACTGCTGATCAAAGACTCGCAGGAGGTCAGCGAGGAACATCAGACGGCAAGGAGGAACCTCGGTGCATCCCTAGAGAAAGAGGGTGCTGAACAGAAAGCTTCTCCTGTCAAGGCACCGAGTCCGAAGAAGCAAAGAAAGGATGGAACAGGTGATCAAGGGGAGGACTCCAGGATGGAGATCCGCCAGATGCAATGAGTGCTTTGAGTTACAACTGTCGTGGTTTGGGGAGCGACGCGACAATTAGAGAGATAGCGGACCTCGCTCGCCATTTTAAACCTATTGTTCTTTGTGTTTTGGAGACGCAACTTCACAAGGAACGGGTGGAGAGACTAGCTAGAAGGCTAGGTTATGATAAAAGTTTTGTTGTAAGTAGGTTGGGACGTAGTGGAGGCATTGCTATCTTTTGGAATAATAATACAAAGTTGGATATTTTGCCGTATTCCCAATATCACCTAGATATGGTAATTACGGAGGGAGATGATACACCATGGCGAATCACTTGCGCCTATGGTGCTGCTAGAGTTGCGGACAGGTTTAGGATGATATGCACAAATTCATAAAGTCGGCATCACCGTTGCCCTGGATGTGCATTGGTGGTTTTAACGAAGTGTTACATCAACATGAACATGTTGGAGTCAATGACCGCAACCTTGGCCAGATTGCGGGTTTCAGAGGGCAGTGGATGTTTGCGAACTCGTGGACTTGGGATACGAGGGAAACAACTGGACTTTTGAGCACAGAGTGGTGGGGGGTTCGTTTTGTCGCGTACGCCTTGACAGGGCTTTTGCGACTGCCACGTGGTGCGACCGGTTCCCGTCAGCCAATGTTCGTCACTTGACAGGGGCATCGTCAGACCACAGCCCGATATTGTTGACTTGGAGAGAAAATGCTAGGCAAAGGAGAGCTAGGGAGGAGCGAATTTTTCGTTATGAAATCATATGAGAATCCCATGAGGATTTCAAACCTCATCTGAAAGATATCTGGGCAGAAGAGGGGAAAGCAACAACGATGACACAACTACAAGAAAAACTGCACGGTGTGACCAACTCTCTAGACAGTTGGGGAAGGAATTCGTTTAGGGGCGTCAAACGTGAAATTAGCAAGCTCAATGAGAGACTGTCGCAACTTAGAGCGGATGAGAGGCGTCAGGCTCCGTCATATGAGGAAACGAAGACTTGCGAAACGTTGGTGGACTTATATGCACGTGAAGAAGTAATGTGGCGACAACGGTCGATAATCCAATGGCTAGCCGAAGGAGATAAAAATACTCGGTTCTTTCATTCGAGGGCAAGTCAGCGAAAAAGACAGAACAAAATCAGCAAATTAACTCGCCCAGATGGTACCTATACAGAGGATGATAGGGAGATGGCCGAGCTAACAAGTGCTTTCTATGAAACACTATATATCTCGGAAGGCACGACAAACATGTAGGAGGTGATCGATGTGATTCTTGTCAAGGTGGCAGAAGAGATGAACGTGGCGCTAATAAAATCTTTCAAGGAGAAGGAGGTTAAGACAACACTTTTTCAAATGTTTCCTACCAAGGCTCCCGGTCCCGATGGCAGGGACGGAGCTGCCTCATTGGCATTGGGGTCAGCTGACCCCAACGAAAAACTGCAAAACCTTCACTAATTACTACTAACTCATGATTATCTATAGAGGCTGACCCCAGTGTCATAGAGAAGATATACATATGACCCCATCGACACTTTTTTCTAGCTTCGTCCCTGCCCGATGGTCTACCCGCCCATTTTTTTCAAACTCATTGGGAACTATGTGGCAAGGAAGTAACATTGGCGGTGTTGAGGGTTCTGAAAGGATAAGACAACTTAGAGGAAATTAATGAAAATTTTGTTGTACTCATTCCCAAGGTGGCTAGCCCGGAGGAGCTGAGCCAGTTTAGGCCAATAATTCTATGCAACGTGATCTATAAAATCGCATCCAAGGTACTTGCTAACAGACTGAAGGTGTGCCTACCGGAGATCATCTCGGAGGAGCAATCAACGTTTGTCCCGGGTAGATTAATAACTGACAACATAATCACAGCATATGAGTGCATTCATTTTATGAAAAGGAACCGGGCGAAGAAGAACCGTTTCTGTGCACTCAAACTAGACATGAGAAAGGCATATGACCGGCTAGAGTGGGGGTACCTTCATGCCGTCATGCTCAAGCTAGGTTTTCATCAAAGGTGGGTGAATATGGTGATGCGTCTAGTTACTTCGGTGTCCTTCCAAGTTCTATTTAATGGAGGTAAGCTAAGAAAATTCAACCCAACGCGTGGAGTCAGACAGAATGACCCAATCTCTCCATATCTGTTCTTGTTAGCGGAAGAGGGCTTCTCAAGCCTCTTCAAACACCACAGTTATTCATCGGAACTCCAAGGTCTCAAGGTGGCAACGTCGGCTCTGGCGGTTAGTCATCTCTTGTTTGCGGATGATAGCCTGTTGCTTTTCAAGGCAGATACAGAAAGTGCGGGGAAAGTCCAGGAAATATTGGACAAATATTGTTTGGCATCGGGACAAATCTTCAATTTTCTTTAGCAAGAGATGCCTGAGCGCCATTAAAGAGGGAGTAAAGGAAGCCCTCGAGGTGCATAATGAAACCCTATGTGAGAAGTACCTAGGGATGCCTGCTGATGTGGGGAGAAAAAGAGGGAGTGCTTTCAAACATATCAAGGACCGTATATGGAGTAAGATACAGGGATGGATGGAACGTCTGCGATCGCCAGGTGGCAAGGATGTTCTCATCAAATCCGTGGCACAGGCGATACCGATTTATTCCATGTCCTGCTTTCGATTACCAGATGGTCTTTGCACCCACATAAACGCAATGATGCGCAAGTTTTGGTGGGGAAGCAAGAATAGGGAGAGAAAGACATGTTGGGTTGCATGGCGAGATATGTGCAAACCAAAATACATGGAGGGTCTAGGGTTCAGAGACATCTCTCTTTTTAACCTGGCACTCCTTGTGCGACAAGGCTGGAGAATTTTGCAAGACCCAAACACGCTGAGTGCTAAGGTTTTGAAGGCGGTTTATTTTCCTGAGACGAACCTGCTACATGCACGTCTTAGCCCGGCGCCCTCGCAGGTATGGCGTGCTATACATGAGGGATTACAAGTGTTAAAGCAGAGGCTGATCAAGAGGATTGGCACGGGAGAAGCTACGGATCCGTGGAATGATCAATGGATCTCTAGGGATGGTATGCTATGGGCCTACGGCCAATGGCATGTCTAACGGAAACACCACCGGATACGGTGGCTGGTTTTATCGAGCCAACCTCAGCTACGTGGAGGGAGGACAAGCTACGACAATGTCTCCTTCCTATGGATGTGGACTTAATCCTGCAAATACCTCTTAGCCACCGCAAGAAACCCGATTTCTGGGCGTGGCACTATGATCGCAGGGGTCTTTTCTCAGTGAGATCTGCATATAAGATGCTAGTAAATACAGGGAGAAGCAGGAAGCGTGGTTGGAGGAGAGGGCAGGGAGCTCGAATGGGAAAGTAGTGGAAAAAGAATGGACGTCACTCTAGCGCATGCAGGTTCCCTACAAGGTGCGAGTGTTCCTTTGGCATTTGGCACGGATGTCTCTACCGACGAACGACGTGAGATACAACATACATATGACAGATGATGGCCACTGTAAGCTATTCGGGTGTGCAGATTCATGGAGGCACGCGTTACTGGACTGCACGATGGCGCGTTGTGTTTGGGCGCTGATGGATCCAGGGATTACCGAACATCTCAGCTGTTCAACGGAGGGAGATGCAAGGAAATGGTTGGCAACAATGACAGGAACCTTGAGTAGTGTTGATCAAACAAGGGTTTTTGTGACTATGTGGGCTACATGGCATGCGAGACGGAAGGCAATACACGAAGAGCAATACCAGAGTCCCCTCTCGACTTTCATGTTCGTTGAGAGGTTTCTAGGAGATCCGAAACAGGCGAAAGACAAGGTGGTTGGGCAGCGTGTCTCGGTCCCCGTCAGGAGGTTAGCAAACTGGATACCACTACCGCAAGGCATGATCAAGATTAATGTCGACGCGGCGGTGGGAAAGAATGACGGAAGGGGTATAGCAGCTGTTGTAGCTCGATCGGCAGCAGGAGAGTTCATGGGAGCTTATGTGATCATATACCCAGAGAAGACAGAACCAAAGACGTTGGAAGCATTGGCAGTCCATGAAGCCATCGCTCTAGCATCGGATATCAACGTGAGACAAATTCTGGTGGCAAGTGACTGCAGCGCGGTCATCCGAAGCTTGGAGGAAGGAACCATGAGAGCTTACTCGTGCGGGGTGCGAGAAATCATGGAGGCAAAGGAAGATTTTGATTTAGTTCTGTTTAAACACGAGCCTCGTCTTCATAACAAAGAGGCTCACAACCTAGCTAGAAGTTGCATTTTAGATGACCCAGGCCGTCGTGTCTGGCTAGTTAATCCGCCGGAAGGCTGTTGTATCCTTACACACATTGAGTTCTAAATAAAGGTAGTCTTTTACCCCTCAAAAAAAAAAACTTGTACCAGATCTGAAATGGGCTAAATTTGTGGGACCCCGAATCACAAGCCCAGCCCACTCTCCTTTCGTCTTCGCCAAATGGAGACGAGGCCAAGGCCGGCCGGACCGCCTCGTGCTGTGCCTGCGGCGGCGGCGCAACGAGTCTCAAGAAGTACGGCGCCCGTCCATGGAGGAGGGCCCCACCGGCATCAGCAATGCCAGCACGGCGGTGGCCAACAACAGTAGCGAGTTTCACTTTTTCCTGTCCTGCAACATCAGCCTCCTTCTCACCCCCAGCGTCCTCATGGTGACAATTCCCCGAAGTCCCGAACCTCCCTTTTCCCTTTCCCGTTTATTTTTTCTATCACAGAAACCTAAGGACGAGCGAGGTGGGATAGAGCGGATCTTGAACAAGTTTCAGATCTCATGTGGATTGGCTGGACCATCTTGCCTTCAGTGCAGCGGATACAGTTGAGGAGGACAGAGCCTATGAGAGGCTGGAAAGATTTGTTCCCTGTCCTAGTTGATGAACCAGTTTCAAGCACAGAGTCGTCTTCTAGGCCATCTAAAATTGGTATGTCTCCTCCTCTCTCCATTCTCCATGTTACGATTTTCCTGTATTCTATTCTATCATGAGAAAATCATCTCTTCCATCTGGCAAAAACGAATGCTACATATCATTTGAAAGTTGTATTGAGTGCCTTCATTCTGGGTGAAAGCATGCCTTTTCATACAGTATATTCAGTTAGCTCTTCAGTTGATCCAGTTTAACTTACCGTGCAACTAAATATAATGATGCTTCCATACAATGACAGAGTATCTTTGCGTGTCTGCTCTGCTAAATGCTCTTAGATATAGGTGGAATTGTGCTCTTGGAAATGTTGAATAACCTAATATTGACTTTTAACAAAATTTCCTGTGTACACATCGGCACACATCTGTTAGTGATGGTGATCATTTGTGTGTATCACTGATGGTGTGTGATGATTTGAGTCTGTAAACAGGCATTAAAGAAATGGTTTTCTGCCCGTCTAGGGTTCCAGTGGTACCAACGCACGATAGTACCCCTAACTAGCTCAAAACATTCTGAAAAAAAATGATACAGTATAGAAGAGAAGTGTTTACAATACCAGAGATATACGGCCCACATATAGAGAAACAGAAAAGGGAAAATCCAGCTGACACACAGCTAATCACCATCGTCAAAAATTAAAAATGGCTAAACAGGAAAAGAAGCAGAAATATCTGCGGGTGCAGCAGAGTCATCGGTCCTGATGTCCATGCCGAGGTGGGTGAGCAACGCCCAGAGAAGCGTGATCAGTTCACCGCCCCGAGCAACAGCCTCCGCGTGCCCATCCATGTTGCTCGACGGAGCAACATACAGGATCATCTCCGACCAAAAACCTGCGAGGGCCTTCCACACCGTCTCCTCTGCTTCGACCAACTCTGCCAATTGCATTCCTAGCATCGCACCATTCCTGAGGACCTTGTGCTTGGATCTTGAAAGCAGCAGCTCGGGCAACTGCTGACACTTGCCTTCAGGTGTTGTCCCTGAAATACAGCCAGCGAGGCGCCCGGCATCCTTCTTTACGCCGTTGTACAAGCTCTTGCACCACTCATTGTCATCAGGAAGTAGCTCGGGATGGTGGGCCACCAGGTATGCACAATAACATGAGAGGTGAACAGCAGCAACCTTATCATGTGAGGGAATCCGTTGTGATCGAGAGCTCATTTCGAAGATGCTTGTGGCGATGTGACACACTAGCATGGTAACGGCAATACCATCGGCGCCATTGAATGTCGAAAGGAGCTGGTCGCCGACTTTTAGCTGCAGAATCCTAGGCAAATAAGTCGCGCCATTATTGTTTCGGCTTCTCTCGTAGCTTCTTAGTTCCTTGACAATAGCAGTCTTAACCGCTGTGGGTACTTTTTTGTTTTGGTCGGGTAGAGACAGGAGACGCCGTAGAAGAGCCACTGCAGTTGTTTTCTGCGTGTTGAGCACCAAGACTGAGCACTGGTTCATTTTATCCTCCCAGTGCCTGAACAGTTTGCATCTATGTCCTACCACATAGCCAACAGATCTTTTCATGGTCCAAGATTGCTGCCAAGAAGCATGCCTTACACGGGAGCATAGTAGGACTACTTTTGTCCAATTTGACAAGATATAAGAAGCAATCTCGGTCACCTCCGTGAGAATGACTAGTGTAGACAGTAAAAACACCGGCACAATGTCAGAGTATAGATGTCCAACTCCAAAATATCGACCTGCCCAGTCGGAAATATGTGCCGGACCTTCATTACTGCACACCCATGTACAGTAACTGCTCTGTATTCGTGTTGGAAAGTAGTGCCAGATAGCAGCATGTAATGAAGGTATTAAGAATAATTATCAGCGAAACAAACATACTGAAGATGGGCAGCCAACTCTTTGAATATGCGACCGGAAGGGATGAATAATATAAGTCGTGAACAAAAGAAAGCTCACATTCAATCACCCCAAGTAGCCTCTCATCATCGTTGCTGTCGAGCAACATATGCCACAAGAAGTTACGAACCTGCTGAAAGCCATACTCAGCAACTGTGTATGTTGCAAATCGACACCTTAACAGCTTGAACAACGCGAACGACAAGCAAACATCTTTGAGACGGCTATCATTCAACTGCCACACTTTGTCAAGTGTCACTAACCCATTGTTGTTGGTGGTGGTGGTGTTTATCCTTGCAGTATCCTCTGTCGGACATCCGTTCAAAGATGTAACCACGAGTCTGCTTCCTCACCAGGACAGTGTCCTCTCCCGCAACTATAAGCGGAGGAGGTATAATAGTAGGCTCACTTGACACCTCGCCATCCTGTAATTGCCCCATGTATCCAACGATAAACCGAGGGCTGCGTCCAAGCATCAATGATTGTCTGGCCTCATGCCATGCATAATACTTGAAAAGTAATTTCGCAAAGACAAGGGTAAAGAGCGGAAGAACCATCCATTGTCCTCCATTAAGTATTCTACTAGGACCAAATTTATGCTCATAGTTTGCATGGTGTCCTCCTACCAGCTGATAGGTCGCGAGATAGGATGTCCATATTGCTTGCACAAGTAGTGCTACAGGAGGACCGGCATTTAGACCTTCTCTATCAGCAGTGGCCACTATTCCGGTGGTACTGATACCAACAATGTGAACAAGACCAGTCCATATTAAGAGAAGGGAGATGTGCTGCCTTGGATCACACTCCGCTGTTATTGTTCCTTTGGTCACTTCAGGAATGTTGATAGTGATCTCGCTATTAACACCGGAGACGACGTATGAGGCGATGGGCATGAACAAGGAGGTGGCACCCAGGAAGATGAAGCGAGTCAGACGATGGTAGCGATAGCGACGGCCATAGACGGCTATGCTGACGATGATTCCCATCAAGATGGTGTCCACCGCCATGAGAGCATTGACTCGTAATAACTTGCCTTGGGCCTTTGAAAAAAACTGCAATAAATGAGGACTGCTGCACTCCTGGATGCCAAACATGAACATCAGTACAAGGAAAAGATATTACTCTAGAGCTTTAGTGGGCGAGTTAGAAAACCTAGGTTGGCTAAATTGAGGGCGGGGCGTGCCCAGATTCTCTCCGGGTTGAAAATGGCTACCTTAACATGTACAAACACTTAATAGACTAACTGGTCTGCGTGCAGGGCAGACTTTGTTGACGTCTGGAGTTCAATATCCAAACATTGTACCATATACTGTGATGGTGTGGGCTTGTCTATTAATTCTGCAAGCAATTACCTTATAAGGTTCTCTTCCTCTCAGGACATTACCAACGGATTATGCAGGCAACTGTTAACAGAGACGCACAAGAAAAAGGAGAGGAAACATTGTAGTAACAGCTGAAAGGTAAACACATGGCACAAAGGAAACAACTCCAGCAAAAACAACATTATGATGACTGTAAAGTTGGGTTTACCATGGCCTTCTCTATCTGGAAGCGTCAAGCGTGCCCAGCTGCCTACGGATGCCGGTTTGCGTCGTGTGTGTGTGTGTGTGTGTGTGGGGGGGGGGGGGGGGGGGGGGGGGGAGGGGGGGCGCCGCATCCATGGAGTCTTGTACTGGGACTGGCTAGACTAGTCTTCCTCATCCTGCCGTGCGAGTTGGGGAAGACCGTCAACCTCAGATATTATTCCGTGTTATCTAGTGACGACTCCGTGTGCACCAAACGACCAAGTCAGGCAGCCATGCTACACAGGTCAGTGCTCCTAAGAAATTGACGCAATGTACTCTTTTCTGTGTGTTGTTGTTGACCAGGTTTATAGCAATGCAAATCCGTAATTTTCTGGATTAGTTGCTTCAACCTTATTACATATGAAAAACAGAAACCTTAATTGCAAATATATATCCTCCTACTTCCTGAATACTACTGTACTACATTACACCGAGCCGTTATTACACGCAGATCCAACAAGTGTCCAGCGCCCCCAGAACAGACACAAAATAGGGGGCACCGTTGGAGTTGCCCTTCGGCAGGCAAGTTTTTTTTTTTCCTTTTCTTTTTTACAAGACGAACAACTTCTCAACTCGTTCCGCATATGAGGCCTGGAGATTTTCAAGCGTAAGGAACCATAGAATGGAGCATATATTTCTGGAGCAATGCTAGATACATCCACTTCAGCACCTATTAATATGGATCGGAGGGAGTACATCATATCAATTAAAAATCCATTACTCCCTCCGTTCAACAATAGATGACTTCCACATATCTATATATGGATGTATCTAGACACTAAAATATGTCTAGATACATCCATATCTAGATATGTGGAAGTCATCTATTGTTGAACGGAGGGAGTAGAAGGGTGTACAGAATGTAGCTTTCGCTATTTGGTTTGTGTGTATGGGCAAAGAACAAGGGGACATGCATGTTGAGCTACAGATGAAACACAAGCAATTTCTTCTCAGCGAGAAGCACAACTGCACAAGCACAATGCAGGGTTTCACATCCAGTCTAGTACTCCATGTCACAATAACACTGGTATTGAGCCACATTTAGTACAGCAGAGATTCGAAATCGGGAAAGTCAAATATACAGGGCAGTACATACAAACATCTCAACTGGATGACAATGGAACCTCTGTCTCTTCGATGCATCAACTATTAGGTTGTACATAATGCATGGCCATGTTTTACAATACAAAATGGGTATGACGCCTATAATTGGGACGGTAAATACTTTAATCTACACAAGCTGTGAAAAAATCACATCAGAGCAGTCAAGGGGATGCATAGAAATCAACTGTGGGGGGAGGCTGAATTGACAAGAATACATGATGATATAAGTTGCTCTACCCAGTCACGCATACAACAAAGAAGAGCATCAGCCTGTGATGATGCCTGCCAGGACATCACTCCTTCCTCTTGCAAAGATGGTGTACACTAGCCGTATCGCATCTAGCCAACCATCAAGAGACTCCCATGTATCAGCAACCTGACATGGTCAAGTGAACATGAATAATGAGTTCAAAACATGTGTTCCATGACTTTTCTGCTTGGCTAAGAACCGTAGAGAATTAATGGTTTTCATATGGTAAACATCAGACAATGGAGGGACCAGTAAAGGTGATAAATCTATATCAAGACATCAGATCAAGAGTACAGCTGTAGAAGAGAAGATACATACCAAGTACACAGGCCCTTGAGTTGTGTTTATACAAAGACCAGCACCAGGCGGCAGCGTAAGATCTGAGCATGTAGACACTGAAACTATATCCGCGACGTTTACTTTAATAAATATTTTGCTTTTCTCCACAAGCCCGTTCGATTTGGCAGGAGCGCTTTCAGAGGTGTTGACCTAAATTTGTGATTACATAATCAGTATCGAACAAGATAATCCTAGTAGTGACATGAATACAGGGACACAATTAGGTTGTGTGTTACAAGTAAACACAAATACCTGCTGGAGTTCCTCGTGGTTTAGGATAAACTGTGATCTCTCCCACAGTTTATGTGGTGCAATGGGGTCATCTGCTGGGGGAGCAGTCAGATATCCCACTTTTAAATATGGCAAAGGTAGCTGCAAGATATAGCATAACAAAAACGATGTCACAAACACCATAAATATAAAATTATTATTTTTGACAAGAGATGAACTACACTGCGACTGACCTCTGACATATGCATAACTAGCAAGAAAAATGAAACAAAATATAAAACAAAAGGAAAATGAATATACTGTCGAATGCTCACACATTGAGGCTACACTCACATTTTTTAATTGAAGGCGCATTCGCAACCTTAGGGTGTTTACATTCTAATTTGCTGAATCTTGTTAACAAACTGAGGCATTTCATGATTTGTATGCTTTGCTAATTATACTAGTTTTTCTGCTCTGCTTTGTGCACAGCAAGAAAATCAAGTCAAATGCATTTCAATAACTATACTCCACGTTTAGGATCGCAGATAACTCGCAAAATCAAGGATCCCATACTCCTATTTAAATTGTGTCCTGACACCTGGCTGGCTGGCTAGTAGCAACATTACAGAACGTCTCAGGTTCATCTTATATCTACTGGAACACCAACAGCAGTCAAATACAAGAGATGGATGGCTTAAAGATACACATATGACACAACTGTACAGAGTGTAGAGTAAAACAGAACTGAAAGCCTAGAGCTGCCAACATACCATTGAGCGGACTAACCGTAGAGCACTGCGATAAACCTGCATTGCGCAAAACAACAGCGTTTTAAGTAGGTGTTAATAACGATTATGCATAATTAATCAGGTAATCAACTAATGGAATTTATGTTTATAGATACATCATGATGAAAAGCCCCCACTCTTGCCTATGACAAGAATGGAATTATTTATTTAAGTACCATATAAAAAGCTATGAAATGCTATCAAAGCTCATGTAGACTGTTGAAAAGTGGAAGCATGTACAAATGGTAGACGCACATACAAATTACAGCATATATTTGAATTATAGACCAGCATATACGTTTGTCTTTGAAATGGGATGGCTGAATTGCGTAAAATAGCAATGCAATATCTCAAGCGTTTTGTGAAGGATCAACAAAGAACATGGCAGGCAGCACAGTGGTAACTGAAGAAGTCCACATACCGAATAATTTGGCTTAAGTGCATGAGCAGCTGCGACGTAAATAGCAGACTGACTATACAGGTCACTAGGAGAGTTATCTTGACCCCCAGACCTTGAGGTATCCTCCGCCAAGCCATACTGCAGCATAAAGGAACATAAAGGTGTTGATTATTGTTACCACAGAGTTGAATAAGTTCAACATGTATTCAGATTGAAACACTGCTGTCAACAATGCAGTCACTACCAAATAGAATAAGAAAGCATACCAGCACAGTTCCAAGATTGTAAATAGCCCGGTGGAAGTCAAACTGCAACTGGATGGCAGATCGAAACTGTGCCACAAAATAAAAGAAACTTAGATTCAGCACTTCATTGTACATAATTTTTTTCTGTGATTAAAAACACTGCTCATAAGTAATTTCTCGATAGAATTGGAAAGTGCAACTACCTTACTTATAGCTGTTTTTATGATAGTTTGCTTATCTCGAGCAGGAACAATTGCACTCAATTCCTGCATCGCAAGTTTATACTCTTGGCAATGAGTGAAAAGCATAATGTGCGGATGAACAGTTAGTCATTCTGATATAGAGTGTAAGCTAATGTACCTGTAGTCCAAGACCCCAATTGTTGAGGGCCTGCAATCAAAGAGACAAACAAAGAATAGCTGAAGCATGAAGATTGATGGCAATGAGAGAAACTTAGAGGACTGATGGACAGCAAGAAGTGATTAACAACTTCGTGCAAGATCACGGGATGCGTATGTGAAGATAGCCGTTTAACTTTATAAAAATAGATGCAAACTTTCTACAAATTTGGCACCAAATGAGTAGAATCATTTAAACGGTGTTCTCGAAAGGGTCGTTTGACAGAGGTGTGGTACAGCGGATGTATTCATGTACTAGTGATACAGGTGATAAATTATCCATCACTAGTGAGCCTCTCACAATGTTTTCTGCAGTGAAACCTTATACCTGCAGAAGAGTGGAATAAAGCTCACAAATTATCTATGTACCATATCCATATGTTTGGTGATGGTGTGTGTTTATGTTCTAAAAATTATATGGATTGACTGAGGTGTGGTACAGGTGATAATTATCCATCACTAGTGAGCCTCTCACAATGTTGTCTGCAGTGAAACCTTATACCTGCAGAAGAGTGGAATAAAGCTCACAAATTATCTATGTACCATAATGCATTGGTTTCCAAAGTGAACTTATTTACTACTTGTTTTAACCCCAATACTTCAAATCTAAGAAGAGCATTCCTTATTTTGCTACTCAAATCGGTCAAGAGATTTGGTACTGACCTGGGGACTATTCCAACTTAACTGGACAGCCTTGTCGTAGTTCATTATAGCCTGAAAAATAAAAACTATGAGCACATAGCAACTCATCGAAATTTAGCATTAGTACAAAATAAAATACGCGCAATCAGACCTTTTTTCCATCTTAATGGTTAAAATTCGGGAATGCTACCTATTAGTTAGGACGTAGACCGTTACTCTTAAGAAAGAATGATACACGGCAAAAAAAGAAGAAGGAAATAGTAAGTGACTAAATATTACGTTTTGTTCAAGGCTAAGTTTTGCAACCCAGTTAGCACCAACACATATTAAGACTTGTTTAGCTTGCATGTCAAAATTTTCAAGAGGGCAAGCATCTGACAGAGTAACTATGCAATCCAGATTTTGAAATAAGTACTTTTTTTAGATCGTAAGTATGATTGGCAACTTAAGAAAACAGCATTGTTCATTATCAATTCACAATTCAAACGACACAAAAGCTGGATACTTAATCAGTAGATGAGAATTTGGAATATAGAACTACAGTAATGATCTGAAAGCTTATGCCATTTGGACAACATAATAAAACATTGACTATTATAGAATCAACAATCAAGCAAACTTATTAACACTGTTTATGACCTGCTGCCAGAGTTCTTCAGCCTCTTTGGTACGCCCACGCATTTTTGCCCGATCAGCGATAGCAATAGCCCAGTTGTAATATGCCTAAAAGGATTAAAAAAAAGAAGCATGAGGACTGCAAGATTTCTCAGCGGAGTAGTGATATAGCATGAGGCATAAATGCATAAATGAAATCCAATAGCATCTTGTTGGTTTCTGTATAAAAGTAGCTGTGCATGCCATGGCACCTTGTTACCATTTCTCTTTGGATATAATGAGCGGAATTTCTTAACAATTTCCAGTCAAGTCCAGAAAATCAACTAATAAAAGTAGGCTATTAGAGGGTCAGAGCATCATAGGGGCAAACTTACATCATACAGTGTTGGGCAAAATCGTGTAGCTTCAGCATACTTCTTGCAGGCCTCCTCAAGTAATGAATCTTTCGAAGAATCGGAATCAGGATCCACGTTGTCTGCACTCTCCTGCAATCATACAGAAAAAGTTAAAATGTATAAAAAACTTCTACGCGAGCTTTCTCTCTTGCAATCATCATTTCACTAGCATGCTTAAGCAACAGGTGGAATTAAGCCCTGGAACGATCATCTTTTAAGCAATGCACTTACCTGGAGGACTAGAGCCCAGTTATAATATGCATCAGGGTCTTCTGGATTTCTTTCAATGGCACTTATATATCTGCAAAACATATCTTTAGGAATAATGCAAAGTTTGAGCTAATTAAACTATCACAGGAAGATTGGGTTTATCAGGTGAGATAAACATAAACCTTTTGGCCGCAAAGGTAAGAATGCGTTGCCGAGAGCGACCTTCCTCATCCACTCCAGTGACACTATTTATCAAGTCCATGGCAACGTCATGATGGGATGAGAGCAGGTTGTCCTGGCTGAAGACAAAGGAAAGAGTTGTAATTTATCATGGCTAATTTCAGGAATAATTAAACAATCCAAGGCTATAAATGCTATACTCTGTTATTTCCTTTTTGGCAGAAGATAAATAGACAATGTTAACTATTATGAAGGAAACTTGTATTTCCCATGAAGCCAGGCCCAATATACACGTGTACTGCTGTGGTAAATATGCAGGGAACCTCTTAAACATAGCTAATATATATTTAGAGATACCACAAAAAATTATTTATAGATAATATCTAACCACTAAGAAAGCAATTTCAACCATTGACTGGAGTTGATCCAATGGCTGAGCATGAAGGGATTTGTGTCTACAGTACCCTCTGCGTGGTTCTAGAACAATCCCAAACGCCAAGCCGCCTTGATTTCCCACGCATCTCATCGAACATGATGAATTGCTGCTCCGGCGGTGGCTTGGGCCCATGCAAAGCAGGTTTCCTGTGTGATGGCATATGGCTTGAACTAATTTAGTTACTATAACTGATTCTCCACAGATTGCGCTGATCGGATATGTCACAGCAGAAACATGGCTGGTGAAATATGGGATCCAATTTCTACTCCTTCCTGTTGATTTTGTATGTCCTTCAATATATTATAGAAAGATCAAGTCATTCATATTGACTGGGGGAAAATATACTACATATGAACACAACAAATTAAACTATTCCAGCATCCATAGTATTTTAGATGGGCACTGCTAGACGCCATGCTTAAGGCCATAGTTGCCAGGAACCCGGGTCGTCCGGGTCGAGGAACGCGGTCGCGGATCGCCGCTGCCGGGAACAAGGTTCGACAAGGGGTACACATCTTTGGATCGACAATGTCGGTCGAGTATTTTATTTGCTAGTATTGCGTGGTTATATTTCCTAATAAGGGAGGAAAAATGAGGGCAGAATTACAATCTTTATGCTGAGATAGAACTCGCCAAATAAAATGTTTAAAAATATGGGCCCACAGGTCAGCCTTCCACGCCTGTTTCTTCCCCCGCGAAGCACCTCGTTCGTACTTGCCTTCTCTCTTCCCCACGAAACCTATCCCGTAGCGCTACTCTGTTTCTTCCCCGTGCACAAATCCCTCCAGGTGAACACCCCAGTCCAGTCCGTCCAGTCCTTCATCCAGAGTCCAGACGCGCTGCCCAAATCCCACGGTAAACTTTCTGTACCTCCGACGAACCGGTCTCCCCTAATGAACAACAGGTCACCAGGCGGAGATGGATGAATGGAACAGAGTCACGGCGGCGACGGATCAATGGCAGGAGCCACGGGACGGAGATGGAAACGGCGAGGGCAGACTGCGTCGGCTGGATTCCTGGTATTTACTCCTATCCTCGAAATCTTGGGTACTCGTTTGGGGTCAGCAGCCATCGAATAGGATCGCGACCCAGTCTCGACCCTCCTCGACCCAGCTTCGTTCCCAACCCTCAATCCAGGTCGATCGACCCTGGGCCATGGAACGCTGCATGGACCCCGTTTCCGGCTACTATGCTTAAGGCTTGCAGCGTGACAGCCCTATGCACCCCCACTCTTTCTTCCACCACCCTGTCTTCTCCACCAGTGGCGGCTTCAGCATTACTCCTCTTCCTCACCCAGGCTCGGTTCTCCTACATTGCTTCCTCTCCCCCACCGGCAACCAATGCTTTGCTGCCCCTTTCTCACCACCACTGCTGTCTTATCCTCCAGCTCTGGTGCATCGCCATAACCTATGACCATCCACCGTGTCACTGCCTCCGGCGTTAAGTCAGGCACCGCCGTGGCCAGTCAACCTCTCACTAAGCCTGACTGGGTGATTGTTACCCATCGGGAGCCCCCTGCAAACTCACTGCTAGCCGTCGAGGTCAGCCTCCCACCTCACACTTTCCTCTCCTCCCACATCCCACACAGATCAAACATGGAAATTTTGGTGAGATAAAGCCATGGAACTAGTGATCGAAGGTAGAAACAGAAACACTAGTGTAAGTGCACGAGATTACATGGATTGAACTAACCGGATTGGAAAATGAATTTTCGAATCCAGCCTAAAACATTTAGCAAGTGGATTTGCCAAGCAAAGACCCTCCATTTATGAGACTACCGACTCGTGCGCAATTGTGGGCACAAGCTAAGCAATTCAATGGAGCGGCGACAACCAGGGCTAAGCATTAGCAGCGCAATTCACGTAAATGATATAGATCTAAACGAAGCTCAATAACGAAGCAACCCGACGCCACGGGCGGTGGAGCTAGCTAAGGTCGAAGCATGACATCCCAATCGCTTTCGCCGATCGAGATCCGAATGGCTTATGACGAAGAAGGAGGCGTAGTCGTCACTAACCTTGAGCGGTCGGGGGTGGCAGATCCGGCCCCATTCCCCTCGGCGAACTCGGATCTCCCGGCAGCGGCCTCCGCAGCCTCCCCGAGGAGCTCCCCCATTGTGTAGGGCCGCCAGCCCCCCGCATTCGTCTCCGCGTCCTTGGACGGCGCCGATCTCGCCGGAGCCTCTTCCACCGCCACCTCCTCCGCCGCCGGTGCCGGCGCCTCGGCGTCGGGCGACGCCGATCTCGTCTGAACCTCTTCTACCGCCACCTCCTCCTCCTCTGCCTCCGGCTCTTCCGGGTGCCCCGTGCCGTTGGGTAGCTCCGGCTCCGAGGGGTCGGCGGGCGTCGGCTGCACGGACTCCTCCATGTCTGGCATCTGGGATTGGGGTTCGGGGCGCGAGAGATCTGACCCGAGTCGCTGGTGCTCGCTGTCGCTGTGCGTGACTGGGAACGATCTCGTGGCGTCGAACTCGGGGAGAGGAGAAAGACTGACTGATGACGGAGGAGGACGCGCGAACGGGCCCACCAGTCGGCGTTTCACGCGTTCTGCAATGCGCACGATGAAATTTTTGCGTGGTGCGGATTGTTTTTCGTGATTGACCTTGTGTACGCAAGCTTGAATTTCGTATGAGAATTAGTTAAATCTCAGTCAACTAATCCACCATTTGATCTGTATGCCTAGATTCGTGCGTCTTTTTTTTTATCGTTATTTTTGTTCCCTGGCATTTGTTTGCCCGTGTTGGTGCGGCCTGCAGGTGTCTGCCACCTGTTGTTGGGCTTTTTTACGCAGGCTCTATAGTATCGTAGGCTTAAGTAGTATAGTTTTTTAAATTGTTTCTCTTGTTTTTAGTGCCACTAAAAAAAGGAAGTTACGGAAGGGCAAAATAAGCTCATGTCAGGACGACACGTGGCTAGTTGTACGTGATGAACCGGATGGAGGGAGTGCACGCATTTGTTTTTAGATCCGTTTTTTCAAGATAAAATATCTCATAAATCGTAATTCGAAATTACAAAGCGTTTTCATATTTGAATTCTTCAAAACTAGATTTCATGTTGTTAGGTTCCGAGAAACTTTTTTTTCGGACTTTGTACACCCTGTTGTCTATAGTTTATACTTTCGGTAGCACGCACGTTGTTCTGAAAGTATACAACGCTCTTCTGAAAGTATACATGTTATATGTGAAAGTATAAAAAAAATGGTACTAAAAGTATACAAAAAATGTTCTCGAAAGTATATGCACGGTGTAACTGGGTGTACACGTCCGCTGGGCGTACATCCGTCTGGGTGTACGCCGGCCATTCACTGGGTGTACAACCGTCTGAGTGTACGTCGGCTCTTCACTGGGTGTACAAGCGTCTGGGTGTACAACCACCTGAAACTGGGTGTACAACTGTCTGGGCGTACACCCGTAATGCACGTGTGTGTACGTCAGCACATGCACTTGGGCGTACTTCGTTCACTGCACCTGCGCGTACATCTGTGTGTAACTGGGCGTACATTCGTGTTCATTCTAGTGTAAAAAAAAGTTTCTCGAAACCTATCAACATGGGATCTAGTTTTGAAAATCTCGACGCGGGGATCTCAAATATGAAGATTGTTCGTAATTTCGAAAACGGTTCGCGAGATATTTCATTTTGAAGAAACGGATCTCGAAATAAATGCGTGCCAATCCATCCTCCGTCCGCGCGTGGGAAAGGGTAAACCCACCAGAACTCTCTCATGGCGACACCTGTCACGCATGCGGACACTCTGTAGAGGCTAGGAGGAAGCAGAGCGCGACAAGTGTCGCCTCCATAGCGCGCGCGAGGTGACCTTCCGAAAGAACGGTCTTTTTCTAGTGATTTTATGTTGTTACTCAATAGCATAGAGAACATAATTCCAGGGAATGGGAATGGCTACTCCAGATAGAGATAGTGCATCGCGTGCATGCAGTGCTTGTTGTGAACTGGTTGTTGTCTTTGCAGCTTGGTGTGAGAGCATCTCTAGTCGTTTGTCCCAGCAGGAGGCGTTTTTACCGCCGGATGGGGCTTAGCCGCCGAAATTTTTGGCCCGGGGGGGGCAAAGTTTCCCAGCTGTCAAGACATCGTAGTAGAATTCATAGACGGGGGTGCCATGAGACTACTGATAGAGACGTGGGGGGACGTGGTAGTATGACGAACAATGACACCAAGGATTTACCCAGGTTCGGTACGTCGCAAATAGGCGGCGTTCCTACTCCTGCAATCTCACTAAATCAAGGCTGAAGCCTGAAGTATACAAAGTATAATGTGAGTTAGGTTTAGCCACTCGGCAAGGATCAACCTCTCGGCCAGTTAACTTCTAGCTTATTCTCTCTCTTTCTTATCTCCCATCCGGCTTTATATAATAGCCGGGTTAGGGCTTACAGAAAAGGAAACATAGAAGACTACGGTAAGTTCTAACTTGGAAGGCAAGAATCCGCCTTCTACTCCAAGTCAAACCACGTGGGTCATGGTCCGGGTTCTTCTAGAATCCAGCTTCTGCGCGTCCGCTTACTGGGCCGCCTAATGGACCGCAATCCATTACCATTCAGGCCACCCTGGTAATCCGGCACTTTAGGACACCATCTGATATACCCCTAATTGGTATATATCCGACATTAGCCCCCAAGAAGGATTGAGACTTCAATTCGCCGTCTTTCGTCAAATTCGAATTCTTTTCGAGAAATGTCGGCTTTTCGTCTTGATTCTTCTTTTCCTTCAAATCATGCTTTAACGCGAAACTCGGATTTCGGGAAATCCGGCTTTTTATTCCACGAGCCTTCGTGGAGAAGGAACTTCCTACGTCAGCGATGAAATCGTGCTGACGTCAGGGACGTTTGGGTTTCGAGTGTGAAACCTTGAAATGTATCTCTGACATATTCTCGCGGGAAACGAGGAGATAGCAATAATCATATGTCGATTCTTTTCCCGGATTTGCCGACGAGTGACACGCGTTGATAATCCAACGGTCTAAAGAGCCGTTAGCGCGCATCGTAAAGGATTTTCCGGCTATAAATAGCCCTCTTCGTGCCCTCCGGCAATCCTTCCGCTCTCTTCTCACCTTCTAGCTCAAGCGCCATAGCCTCCGAGCCACAGTCTCAGCGGGTGCAGAGCAGAGCAGAGCCCGTACTGATCCAAGCACCGTTCCCGGACTTTTCGTCGGGAGATCGAGGTCCTCACCGCGCCGCCAAATCATGGATTCACCGCGCGTTTCCCAGAAGCACTCCGTCGCCGCGGACATCGACGACATCATCAACACGATGGAACCGCTACTCGACTTGCCGAACGACGCCACCGTCGACGCGCCGGAGAACATTTCCGGCGGCCAGGTCTGCGAGGATCTACATCTCGCGGACGATAACCTGGCCGCATCTTCCTCTGCGCCGCCTCCGCCTCTCGCCCCCGAAACGGCGGAAGAAAAGTCATCCTCATCTGAGAGGAGCTCGCCGCCGCGGCCGCCGCCGCCGGAGCCGAGGACGAGGGCGAGACTTCCGGCAATTGGAGCCGGTGCAACATTCCTCCCTCCCTTCTTCCGACAATTGAGAAGGAGGGGTTGATTGTGGAAGGAAAATGGCGGCATGAGAAAGAAGAGTCCGAGGCTTCGCCCAGAGCCGGGGAACGAGTCCTTCTCACCTCGCACATTTCTAGAGGTATGGGAATCCCGCCTTCCGCCTTCTTCCTCGAAGTCCTCAGCCATTATAACATCCAGCCTCACAACCTACCACCAAATTCCATTCTTTACCTAGCCGGCTTCCAGGCCCTTTTTGAAGGGTATTTAGGAATAGTGCCTAGACTAGATTTCTGGCAGTATTGCTTTGTAATTAAGCGAAACCCCACAGAGGGTGCTCTTCCAACCTGTGGAACCATATCTTTCACCCTGCGTAGATTCAGGGAAGATTGGTTCCCGAAGATAAAAACACCGGAATCCGTCAAATTCTGGACGGGTTCCTTTTTCTTTCATCAAGACATCCCATTTCCTGGAAAGCAAACCGGCATTCCACTATTTGTCAATGCTGCCGCTACTCCCCAAGATAACTGGGTTGCAGAAGCAGTGAAGACTTTGCCGGATGATTTGATGAAAATCAAACGGCGCATCGCCAAGCTCACCTCCTCAAAATCTCCTCTTACCAGAACCGACACGGTTTTGTGCTGGTTCGGAAGACGCATCCAACCTCTTGCACATCGAACCCGGCTTCTATGCGAATACAAGGGTCCGGAAGACAAAATGAGGGGGACGGATAAGGCATTCTCGAAAAGGGACTTCAAAAAGCGGGTCAATCATTTGGTTGCCACTCGCGACCAGTATGAAGAAAGTCGAGAGATGTACCATGAAGGGAACAAGATTCCAAAGGTATGTTCTTTTCTCTTTGGACAATTTTCTCAGACTTTCGTCTTTCTCCGTTTTCTTAACTTAGTTGGATATTTGGCCTTTTCCATAGTTCGATGATCTCACTGAAAAGGATCTTGCAACTGACGCCGAACTTGACGAACTGCATGCCACGTTTTACGGTGGTCGGAAGCGTAAGAGGACGGCAACCACTGCAGAGGTGGTGGAACTTGACGGGGTTCCCGTCGCTACATCCAGGTGATTCTCTGGGTATTTTGTACATTTGCCTGTTTTTTGTTGCATAAGCTGCTTTGGTTTCTCGGATTTTATTTTTGCCTTCTTTCCCCTTCAGCCTTGCTCCAACTTCTTTGAAATCAAAAAAGCTGAAGAAGCATAAGGCTACTGTCGGCAAGGGAGCGCCATCTCCTGCTGCAGCTCAATCTACAAAGCCGGAGGAATACCCACTGCCGACCAGCCAGCCCATTGCATCCGAGATGGATGCGAGGGAAAGGGCGGAGCCGGATATGGGTGGTCCTTCTCGTACACCTGAGGAGGAATCCATTCCTACTTTCAACCAACAATTCAAGGTAAAGGAAGAACCATTTGACGAACTCGGAAATATTCGTCCATGGGCTACCAAGTTCTTCGCTCCTGCTCCTATGATCTGTCCTTGGCCGCAAGGCGGACTAATTGTAAGGAATAACTTCGTATTTTCACCTCGGCATGTCATCCAGGATGGCTTTCACCACGTTGGGATTCTTTTTGCATAGTATGCAAAAGAGTTCAACGACAACTTGTCGAGTTTGCAGCGGATGAGCCAGGTAATACCTCTAGCCCCCAAGCAATAAGTCAAATGCATGCTTTTGCCTTAATGCTTTTTCGCTTTTATGCTTGTTTTTAACTTTAGCATTTTTTGTCTCTTTTCCGTATTTCAGCAAACTGCTGAGAACATCAACCTGGAAGTTTTCAACAAACTTACCATCAAGAACAAGGAGGTGAGAAACCTTCTCTCTGTTCTTGGTGTTAAGGAGGCAGAACTGGCATCCACTAAGCTGCACCTGAAGGAATCAGCAGGTAAGATATATCTCTGCTTCCCGTTGTGTAATTTTTTCTAAGTATTTTTTCCGAGTTTTCTAACTCGTCTTTTTTACTTGCTTTTCAGCTTCTTTGGCGAAAGCCAAACAAATTGCTGAAGATGCCGACAACGCCGAAAACCTCCGCCGGGAAAACCTGGATCTTCACAAGCTCACTGTGAAGTTGCAGCAGGACCTGGAGGCCATCCAATTGGCCGTTGGCATTGCCGAGTCCATTGCCTCCAACCAAGCAGCCAAGAACAAGGACACAATCCGAGATTTGGAGAATGCCTTGAACCAGCGCTTGGAGGAGGTATTCACATGTTTACATCTTTCTCTGTTTTCTCTAACACTTTTGTGTTTTTCTGAAACAGGAGATAGCCCGCAGCTTACTCGGATTGAGAAAATCCAAACTTTTGGGAAGGTATTCACCGCAATCAAGGTTGCGAGGATGTTGCTGGTCAAAAAATGCCGTCCCTCTAGGAATGAGCAGTTCTCGGAAGTTGAAAAACTTTCGGGAGCCATCGTGGAGGTGGCGGAGTCCAGGGAGTCCACCGTTCTCTCTGCGGCACGCGGTGGTGCGCGCATGGCTCTAGGGCTCATGCGCATGCACTACCCAACTGCCAAATCTTGGCGCGTGGCTTCCGGCATCCCTCAAGGATATAATGAGGCACAGCGGGCCAACATCTTTCAAGGAATCAAAGGTCATGCCACCAAGATTGCCACCATGGTGAACGTCTCCACCTTCTACCCAGAGGAAGTTATTCCGGAAACTCCCGAGGAATCCAGCAGCGAAGACGACTCGGATGCCTGAAGGAAGCTGCCTGGTCCTGGGTAGGAGATAGGAAATAGAAGCATTACTGATCTTACAATGTAAACTCATTGTAATGCTTTCTATTCTTTTGTATAAACAAGTACTCCGCCTATTGAAGTAAAATTAGTTAATCTTTGCAAGTTTTCCGGGGTTTATTCCTTTATCTTCTAAGTTCTCTGGTTTATATGCTTTAACTGTCCTTAGTGTTTGAAATGGCTCGATAGTATTTTAATCTTCATGCCAAGTGACTGGGTATAACCAATCAGTCGAAACTTGGAAACATGGATTATACTAAAGGCATTTTTACTTACTAGCTTCAATGACCCAACATCAAAAGAATCAGATAATACTTAGAGAATAATAAGGAATTTTTTGAATGAAACTCAGGCACGCAGGCACAATCTGGGTTTCCTTAAGCCATTTTAGGCTGAAAATCATTCAGTTTTTTAACACCGAGCACGCAGGCACAATTCGGGTTAACATTGAGTATTTTGAAAGATCATTGGAAAATAGATAAGACGGAATTATGCTTTATACTATAATAAACATGTAAAAAACATAGATGTACGAATTCCGATAACTTTATTTCATGATGTCAAAGATGTTTACATAGAAATTGAACTAAGTATAGAAGCGACGTAACTGCTGGATACTCCATGGTCTTTTGGTCTCCCCTAGTTCATCATCTATCTTTCTCTTTCTTTTGCGATTCGGCTTTTCAGGATCATCTTCCGTGTCTCGAATATCTACAAGATAGTATGATCCATTTTTCATAGCCTTGCTGATGACAAATGGTTCTTCCCAAACTGGGGCCAATTTGTGCTTTCTTTGTTGTACCAACCTTAGCACTAAGTCACCTTCTTTAAAAGAACGATGTCTGATTTTCCGACTATGGTAACGTCGTAAACCTTGCTGATAAATGGCAGATCTTTGAAGCACAAGTTCTCGTTCTTCCTCTAGGAGATCGACGGCATCCTGTCTTGCACTTTCGGCATCCGAGTCATCGAAAGCCTGCACTCTTGGGCTATCATGGATCATGTCCGTTGGGAGGACTGCTTCCGCGCCGTAAACTAGGAAAAACGGGGTTTGCCCTGTTGACTTGTTCGGCGTCGTTCGAATGCTCCAAAGCATAGAGGGTAACTCTTCCACCCATGCTCCAGCTGCTCTATGAAGAG
Source organism: Alopecurus myosuroides (assembly GCA_028641055.1). Taxonomy (NCBI): domain Eukaryota; kingdom Viridiplantae; phylum Streptophyta; class Magnoliopsida; order Poales; family Poaceae; genus Alopecurus; species Alopecurus myosuroides. The sequence goes on from CM054062.1 coordinate 340,156,633, forward strand.
GAGATTCGAGTCTTGGGCGTATTCCTTGCAGGATGGAACTATTCATTCTTTCAACCTGCCCATTGGATTGCGGGTGTGCCACAGATGCAAGATCTAGGCATATTCCCATTTGTCGGCAATATTTTGCCAACTCTCCAATAGAGAAATTTGTCCCGTTGTCGATTATTATGCTGTGTGGAACGCCGTACCTCATGACTATGTCAATGATGAAATTTTAGGCAGTTACACCGTCAAGCTTTTTGATGGGTTTTGCCTCCACCCACTTGGTATACTTATTCACCGCAACGAGTAGATGTGTAAGTCCACCTCTTGCAGTTTTGAATGGTCCCATCATATCTAGCCCCCAGACCGCAAACGACCATGTAATAGGGATAGTTTTGAGTACTTGGGCTGGCATATTCGTCTGCTTGGTGTAATACTGACATCCGGCACATGTATTGACTATGTGTTCGGCGTCTGTCTTGGCTGTTTGCCAAAAAAAACCTACACGAAATGCTTTCTTAACTATGCTTTTTGATTGAGCATGATGTCCGCAATCTTTAGCATGGATTTCTTGCAGAATTTCTCGGCCTTCTTCTGGCGAAATACATCGCGGAAAAATTCCGGTAGTGTTGCGTTTATACATGCAACCATTGATTACCGTGTATCCTTTGCATCGACGTTTTATTTGTCTTTGCAAGACCTCGTCTGCTCCATCCGGGTACTTCTGATCTACTAAGAAGTTTAGATATGGAATTGTCCAATCCAGGTTAACGAGCAAGACTTCGATTGACTCGGAAACTAGAGGATAGTCGACATCTCCACCTTTTATGGATGGTTCATGCAAATGCTAGACAAACACAACTGGTGGTAGGGTTTTCACTCTTTCTGAGCCCATGCGGTATAATGCGTCCGTGTTCCAGTTTTCTTCCCTTTTGACATGAAGTATTTCAAATCCCAGGAAGCAAATTGCAAACTCGTCCACCGTTCTTCGATATTCGGCCATGATGGGGCTTTTAGCGTCCCATGTTTGGTTGAGCTGATGCTATACCAAATCTGAGTTACCATAGCATAAGATGAGTTTGACACCTATTTCTTTTGCAATATGCAAGCCATGAAGCAAAGCTTCGTATTCTGCCACATTATTGCTGGCGTTGAAGTGTATTTGTAATACATACTCCATTGTGTCTCCCTTGGGGGATTTTAGGACAACACCAGCTCCAGCGCCTTCCTTCATCTTGGATCCATCAAAGTGCATAACCCATTATTCTGACTCCGGCATTGGTGTATTTTCCATTGCTTATGTCCAGTCAGCGACGAAACCTGCCAACACCTGGGATTTTATTGCCGTCTGGGGTTGGTACTTAATGTCGAACGCAGCCAACTCGATGCCCTATTTGGCTACTCGGCCTGTTGCGTCCGCATTGTTGATTATATCCCCCAGTGGTGCTTTGCATACCACTTTTATGGAATGTCCTTGGAAGTAATGACGGAGTTTTCGAGATGCGAAAAATACGCCATATGCCAGTTTTTGATAGTGCGGGTATCTTTGCTTGGACTCGAAAAAAACTTCGCTTACATAATACATCGGATGTTCATCTGGTATGGTTTGCTCGTCTTTCCGCCTTTCCACAACTATCACTACGCTGATAACCCTGTTTGTCGCCGTGAGGTACAATAACATGGGTTCTTCGTCTTTTGGTGACGCCAAAATCGGAGCTTTCATCAAGGTTTCTTTTAACTGGGTTAATGCTGCATCCGCCTCTTCTGTCCACACAAATTTGTCGGATTTCTTCAACAATTTGTATAATGGCAGAGTTTTGTCTCCTAGCCGGCTTATAAACCTGCTGACGGCAGCTGCAGAGCCCGTCAATCTTTGTACATCTTTTAAGCATGTAGGCCTTGAGATGTTTAGGATTGCCTTGATCTTTTCCGGCTTTACTTCTATTCCTCTGTGAGAAACGATGAAACCCAGAAGTTTTCCTGAGGGAACCCCGAATACGCACTTTAATGGATTCAACTTCATTTTATAAGTGCGCAAATTTTCGAAGGTTTCTCGCAAATCTTTAAGGAGCGTGTCCTTTTCTTTGGAAACGACGGCAATGTCGTCCACGTAAACGTGAACATTTTTGTCAATCTGACTATGCAAACATCGTTGCATGCAACGCTGGTAAGTTGCACCTGCGTTCTTCAAGCCAAAAGGCATGGTTATGTAGTAGTATGTTCCATATGGGGTTATGAAGGAGGTTTTGATTTGGTCTTCTTCCTTCATACATATTTGATGGTACCCGGAATAAGCGCCCAAAAAGCATAAAAGCTCGGAGCCAGCAGTGGCATCTATTATTTGATCGATTCGCGGTAACGCAAATCTATCTTTTGGGCACAATTTGTTCAGGCCGGTGTAATCTATACACATCCTAAGAACAGTACTATCTTTCTTCGGGACTAATAGTGGGTTTGCAGACCATTCAGTATGTATAACTTCCCGGATAAAATCAGCTGCCAATAGCCGGATAATTTCCTTGCCAATAGCCTTCCGTCTTCTTCCGTCAAATCGACGGAGACCTTGTTTGACGGGTTTAGATCCTGGAATTACCTTGAGTTGGTGGTCAGCAAGTTCCCTAGGTACGCCTGGCATGTCCGCTGGACACCATGCAAAATATCCCAGTTCTCACGGAGGAACTTGATGAGCTCGTTTTCCTATTTGTCGGTCATGCTAGTTCCCACCACGACAAACTTTGTTGGATCTTTGGGATCTGGGATAACCTGTCTTGTATTCTCGAAAGCTTTGAAACTGTCTGCCGGCTTCCGGCTTTCTTTTCCTGCCGGCATTTCTGTTGGCGATACTTCTTTTGCCAGCTCCTTCAATTTTTCCTTTGCTATCACCTTTTCTGCGCAAAGGGCGTTTTATTTTTCCAGCTCGTTTGCCAATTTGAAGTCTCCATTTATGGTGATTACTCCTCCTTTTGGCCCTGGCATATTTAGCTTGTTATAGATATAAAATGATCTTTCCATGAACTTGGCGAAAGCTGAACGTCCGAGTATTGTGTGATACACGCATTCGAACGGCACAACCTCGAAGGATACGTTTTCCTGCCGGAAATGTTCTTTCTCTCCAAAGGTTACGTCTAGAAAAATTTCTCCTAGGGATCGTGCTTGCCTGCCAAAAACGATGCCGTGAAAACGTATGTTGCTATGTTTGATCTGGGTCTCGGAGATTTGCAGATGCTTCAATGTATCCAGGTACATTATGTTGATGTTGGATCCTCCATCCATCAGCACTCTTTTTAGCCTAGTGTTTTGAACAATAGGACTTGCAACTAGAGCTTGTGTGCCGGGTTCTTGGATGTTTCCGGGATGATCAGACTGATCCCAGGTAATTGGTGTGTTTGAGTACTTCAAGAATTTCGGGGTTGGTGGGACAACCGCGTTTATTTCTCGAAGTGTTCTCTTTGCCACCTTTGCCGAGGGAGTTGCTAGGAAAGTCTGGTTGCATTCTCTGTCAACTCTCAGAAACTTAGTCTCGCCTTTTCGTTGTTGTTCTTGGATTTTTTCATCAGTGTCCGATTCACTGTCTTCTTTTTCAGCTTCTGGCTTTTGCTTCGACAATTTCCTTTTGGAATTCTTCCCTTTGCTTCCGGACCCTACACTGCCCTTCATATGCTTGTTGAGCCGGCATTGTGCGTTGGTGTGGTTGGTTTTCCCGAATTGCGAATGGTGGACACAGTTTCCCGACTTAATTCTTTCCCACTCTTATTTTGTGTAGGCGATTGGCTCTGTGCTTCGTCCTTTCCATTTGCTCCCATTTTCTCTTCCAAAGGCTATGTTAACTTCTTTTGGCTTTTGTTGTGCTTCTGGAGTTGCTTTTTTCTCAGGACGAGGGGTCTTTTTGGCTTGAATCAAAGTGTCGATATTTCCACCTCTCGCTCTGATGTAGTCTTCGGCTGCTGCGTGCTCATTTGCGGTTGTAAGCATAGATCTGAGATCTTTATGATTTTTTGAACCGATCATGAACGGTACGAGTCCGGGTTTTAAGCCATTGATGAAAGCATGCATTGCTTGTACGTCTGTTACTCCAGAGCAGCTGTTTTTCATTGCAGTCCACCTTGAGATAAAGTCCACGTATGGCTCATCTTCAAACTGGGTGCAGCGGTTTAGCTGGTTGATGCTATTGGGGCGTTTGTACGTTCCCCAAAAATGTTGAGTAAAAACTCTAGCCATATCATCCCAGCTATTGACAGTTCTTGACGGAAACCCGTTGATCCAATCTCTGACTCCATCCAGTAACATGAGGGGGAGGAATTTTACTGCCTCTAAGTCTGTCCCATTGTCAATCTGGACGGCTGTGTAATAGTCTGAGAGCCAGGTATCCGGGTTTGTGCTACCGGTATATTTTTGATATGTTGGACCAACTTTGGCGAAGCCAGAATGTAGAGTTATTCTTCGGATCCTGTCAGTAAAACACTTAGGTCCGAAGTATAGATCATCTCTTTCCACTCTATCGATGTGTACGGAGTATCTGCCGGCTGAATGGATATAAGGGGATCTACTCCTTTCTTTTCCATTGTTGAGCGAGCGCGATTTTCTGGGATTGTCTCTATTTCCTCCGTTATCATGCCATTTGGGATAAGGTGGAGTTCTACTCCAGTGTCTTTCCTTATTCCTAGGGGGTGTACGGGATCTCTCACGCCTGTGAGGAATGTCATGTCTTCCGGCTTTCTCAGCAAGGCGTCTCGGAGGCGGCATTGCTTTTTCGTCCTTCCGGTTTTGTTCCTCCCGATCTCGGGGGTTAATTCCATCTTTCGGCAGATGTAATCCGGTTCTGGACGCTGCATCCTTATTATCGGGTTTTTTTTGTCCTTTCTTGGATCTCCTTTCTTCTCTTTCGAATTACTTGAATCTCCAGGTTCTTCAGGTCCAGGTGCTCCAGCGGCGCAAGTAGCTGTTTTGCATAGGGATGAGTCGTCATGCAACTTCCTTGATCTTGCTTGTCCTCGCTGTTGATGTTGCAATGCCTTTCCTAAGAAGGCATACACCCCTTGAAGTTTTTCGCCATTGGAGTACATGTCATTGTTGAGGATGGCGAACGCGGCTTCCGCGTTTTCTGCTGCGATTTTGTATATAGGTTCGCCCCTGGTATCTGTGCCGTTTACTTGCTTTTGCCAGAACGGATTTTGAAACCGTTCCTTTGGAGGCAGTACTTACGGTCTTGCGATTCCGGGTAACCGTGTAGTTTTAATTCCAGATCTATTCCTTCTCTCGTACTCCTCGATTTCTTCCTGCTTTAGCTTAATGTCAGCCTGGGTTTTCTGGAGATGTTCTCGAGTTCTGAATACGTGTTGCTATTGCCTTTGGAGAGCTTGTCTCCTGGCTTCCAGCACTTCAGGGGGTTCGTGGGGTCCCACTGGTGTTTGAAGTAGATCCTGTTCGTCCTTTTCTTACATTGGTGGGACAGTGATTTCCTTCGCTTTCTTCTCCGCAGGCTTAAATCCACTTCCTCCTCCTGCTTCCGGGTTTTCGTTGGCTGGATCAGCCAGTTTTTTCTTCCGGAGCTTGTACTGGAGTTTCTTGGAAGCTTTGTGTTTTTTCTTGGAAGAGGGAGGTTTTTTACCAAGTTCGTCCCCTGTCAATTCCTTGACGTCCGGGTATGTTGGAGTGGTTTCCCCTCCTCTCTTTCCTCATCTGGCGGAGGTGTTCTAGGGCTTTCCTGACTTTCGGCATCCGTGTTTTCAGCCGATTTTGCCATTAGTACTTCGTGGAACCCCTCTTGAAAGGATTTGACCTTTCTTTCGAAAGCGTCTTCATCTTCGGAATTGAATTCATCTAATCCGGGTTCTGATTCCAATCTCGCCTCAATGGCGGCTAACACGGAGTCAGTTTCCGAGTTCGTTGTCATATTGACGGATGTCGGATCTTCCACCTGTATTGTGGGGTTGTTGTTTTCTGCCTCTTCCACAGGATTGTTTTCATCCGTGTTTTCGGCGATCTCGGATTGCACCATACAGATAAAGTGCGATTCAGCATAATATTGGCGATCTGAGCAAAATCCGGCGTCATAGTCTTTTTCGACTGGGTATAGGGCGGGTGGGATAAATTCGCTTCCACCACAGAATCCCATTGCCTCTGCAGTTAATCCGATAAAGATGTTTGCAGATCCAATCGGTAAAACGCAGGCACTTACCATATGATTCCGTGCTGGCATGTACGATCTGTTGTCGAGGAAGCGCCCGACGTCGTTGTCGAATTCCAGGCTTCCGATAGTTATGGTACTGCCAATTCCGCCGAGTATCCCTGCTCGAAACATAACGCCTGACGTCGCTGGCCCCACGGTGGGCGCCAACTGTCGAGACATCGTAGTAGAATTCATAGACGGGGGTGCCATGAGACTACTGATAGAGACGTGGGGGCGTGGTAGTATGACGAACAATGACACAAAGGATTTACCCAGGTTCGGTACGTCGCAAATAGGCGGCGTTCCTACTCCTGCAATCTCACTAAATCAAGACTGAAGGCTGAAGTATACAAAGTACAATGTGAGTTAGGTTTAGCCACTCGACAAGGATCAACCTCTCGGCCAGTTAACTTCTAGCTTATTCTCTCTCTTTCTTATCTCCCGTCCGGCTTTATATAATAGCCGGGTTAGGGCTTACAGAAAAGGAAACCTATAAGACTACGGTAAGTTCTAACTTGGAAGGCAAGAATCCGCCTTCTACTCCAAGCCAAACCACGTGGGCCGTGGTCCGGGTTCTTCTAGAATCCGGCTTCTGCGCGTCAGCTTACTGGGCCGCCTAATGGACCGTAATCCATCACCATTCAGACCACCCTGGTAATCCGGCACTTTAGGACACCATCTGATATACCCCTAATTGGTATATATCCGACACCAACCATCCCCCCAGAGTATTTAATTTTTTTTGGATTACAGTGGTTGCTTGTCATTTGAACAAACACGTTGTCCTCGCCGCCGGACATGGCTGCCGAACGCATTTGAGAGCTCGAGGTAGAACAGCGCGGGCGCGTAGGAGGCAGCAGGCCGGCCATGCGCGAGGAGGCAGCACGCCGGCCATGCCACTCGAGGCTGCGCTCACCGCCATGTGAGGCGAGGACGGGGAGCTCCAGGGCGGGGACGGCGCCGTGCGAGGCAAGGACCATGGGCGGACGTGCGAGGCGAGGGCGCCGCCGTGCGAGGCGAGGACGGGGAGCTCCGGGGCCGGCACGGGCGGACGTGCGCCGTGCGAGGTGGCCGAGGCGGACGGAGACGGCGAGAAGCAGCTCCACGGGCGGACCGGGGCGGCGAGCAGCAACTCAATTGGCCGCGGCGAGCAGCAGCTCCATGGGACGGATGGGCCAGCTCCATGGGTGGGCGTCGTGGAGGGCACCTCCTACTCCCCACACCGCATCGTCCGCGGCGGTGACTGCTCCGACCAGCGCGTCGCGCGAGGTGCGCCTAGCCACGCCCCCGGCCACCTTGTCGTCGTTGTCCCGCGCGAGGAGCTCCGCGAGCTGCAGTGGTGCAGCAGCTCCATGCTCCAGAGCGAGAAGCCCATCACGCCCGGACGGTGTCGAGGTGCCCGTACTCGTGCACGCCCGAACGGCGTCGAGGCTCATGCTCATGCACGCCCGAACGGCGTCGAGGCTCGTGCGGCGAGGAGGCAAGGAGGTGTGCCATGTGCGGCGAGGAGGCGTCCCGTGCAGCGTGCTGGAGCGCGGGAGCTCGCCGTGGCCCCGTGTTGCCGCTTCCAGGCGTAGGCCGCGGCGCGAGCTCCGTCCCCGGCGGCCGGTGAACGGCGGTGGCGTGCTCGTGTTTTCTATGTGCGGTTGTCGTGGTAGGTAGAAAGAAAGAGGGAAAAGAGAGGAGAGAGAGGAGGGATGTGGCTGACAGTGGCCCAGAGAGCCCAAAAAATAGCGCCGCAGCCCCCAGGAGACCCCCAGGATTCTGGGTTTGGGGTGGGATTGCCGGATGCTATTTTGGCTAAAACCGGCGCAAAATGACCCGGTGGGGGTGCGGTTGGGCAATATTTTGCCTTTTGTCGTTAAAAAAGTGGCCTGGTGTCGTCCTGGGGGCACGGCTGGAGCTCTGAGCATGTGGCCGTGTTGTGGTATGTGCTCATTTCTTTTTTTCTTGGGTTTGTGCTTTTCGTGTTTGTGCTCTACCGTTGACCTTTGAAAAAGAAAAGCAGAGCGTATATACATGAAGTGTGATTGAGTGCAGATGAGTTGGAAATGATATTTTCCAGTTAAACGTGGATTACAATTGAGAGAAGTGTATTAGACAGTTAGAGTACAGTGTGACTTGTCTTGTATTAGTGACTTACACATAGGTTGTAACTGAGAAGAAAATGTGCAGACCATTTGCTTGCGTCGTGATTCATGTTGGTCCACTGAGACTTCTCGAGATGCACCTGGGTTAAAACTAAGAAAATAACTGGACTGTTGAATTACTCCATGATTCCTCATAGACTAGTGAGTTACACATGGGTTGCAACTGAAATATATGCAATTGCACATGGGTTGCAATTCAAAAATCTCCATTGACACAAAAGTTGTAACTAAGAGTACCCGATTACACATGGGTTGTAACTGAGACTTTACTGATTACATGTTGCACATAGTTGCACCGGTGGAAATTTCCCAGCTGCATATGGGATGCAACTGAGATTTCTTCCAATTGCATATGAGTTGTAACTAAGAGTGTCATATACATATGGGTTGCAACTGAGAGTTTCCTAGTTACATGCAGAGTCAATTGCATATTGCAACCGAGATTTCTCCCATTTGCATATGGGTTGTAATGAAGGGTACGTCGCATGAAAAAAAATTCCTACGCGAGATAAACCCGAATGGCCAAGATCTAATCTAGAAGATGAAAGGCAACGGGGAGAAAGAATCTTCGGAAAACATACTCTCGAAGACTCTAAGCATTACGAGATCGAATCTCGTTGTTGGCGTAGTCGTACTCATGCCGATCTCAAGACCGAGAAGATGTGCACCGTAATCCGGCGGTGCCTCCATGATCGGTCACACGTACAGCTCGATGAATACCTCCGTTCCCTCGATCCAGCGGGGCAGCGGAAGTAGAGGATCCCCCGGAATTCTAGCTGCACGACGACGTGTGATGACTCCCAAGTGCAGGAGATCAATTGTAGTACCTTTCGATAAGTATTTGAGTGTCGAACCCACGAGGAGCTGAAGGTAAACTATCTATTCTCTAAAGCCCTATAACCCTCTTATATGGTTGTTTATGCAAAGCAATAAGTTTGACTAAAAGGAACTAACTAATTAAAAGCAAGTGACGTGGAGTGTGGTTTGTCTAGTAACTAGTGAAGCAAATTTAAAATGCAAGAAATCCTAGAGCAAGTTTCTAAGCAAGTTTCACAAGTAGCAAGCAGCAAATATCTCAAGTATCTCAAGGGAGCAAGTTCTAGCAATAGGTGTTTCGTTCGTGTGGTTGTCACAATTAGTGAAGCACATGTTTTAGTCTTAGTTGTTTCTTCTAGGAAGGAGCCATGAATAGGTATAGTCAAGTAAATGATCTACAACCCCTTATGATGGATCATGTGGCCAAGTAAATGACTGCACAAGATTGATTAAGACATAAAGTCCCACCATAGCCTTACGTTCTAAGGTCCCCTATATATATCCCCCAATAACTTAACTTTGTGGCTCGGTCTCATGTTACTGTCACTCCCAAGTCACCACCACTCCATTATGCTACCGGTGATCAGCTTACATGCATTCCCAACATATGCGTGCACTCATATATTGTACATAAAGACAATCATAGAAGATAACAAACTTGTATGCAACCAATCAACGAACTATTTCACCATTGCCAAGAACAATTCACTACTCAAACATAGACGAGGAGACACAATACATTAAGGGAATATAGTATTGCATCATACATCGTGTTTGCCAAGAGATTACAGTGGAGAGATGGATCTGATCTTGCTGTAGATGTTGATGATGAACACGCCGGAGAGGGGTGGAGCCCTCCGGGGGTGATCCCGGCGGCGTTTCCCCCCTCCGATCTTCTCCGGGGGCAGCCTTCTGTCTCTCTGTTTCGTGGTTTCGTCTCTCGGCGCCGCCTCCTTCTCGAAAAGGCCAGGAGACCCTTTATATAGTTGTTTTTAGGTCACGAGACACTCGGGAGAAGAAAGATCGACGACATCGGAGCCACGGGGGCAAAAAGGGGGCCCCACACGCGGCCAAGGAATCTGGCCGCGTGGAGGGTCCTCTTTTCCACCTGGTTGGCCTTTTGGCCCTCTACTTTGGCCCATGGTCTTCGTCTCGAAAATTCTGGACCGTGCTCTTTGGCCTTGCTCTTTTTGGAGTCCCAAAGCTCCCGGAAAGTCTGAAACACTAAAAAGTACGTTTTCTGGAAAAACAGGGTTAGAACCAAAAGAAGGGGGATTGTTCAGAAAATCCCCCAAATCATTATAAAACATGAATATAAGTTGCTAATATGTAGGAAAAACAAGTAATAACATGCAAAGTTCATGTATGCATTTTACATGCATCAGCGTGGTGTGGTGAAGAATCCCACGTGTCGAGACATCGTAGTAGAGTTCATAGACGGGGGTACCATGAGCCTACAGGAAGAGACGTGGGGGGACGTGGTAGTACGACAACCAGGAACACCAAATTTACCCAGGTTCGGTACGTCGCAACTAGGCGGCGTTCCTACTCCTGCAATCTCACTAAATCAGGTTGAAGCATGAAGTATACAAAGTATAATGTGAGTAGGGTTTCGCTAACTCGGCGAGGATCAACTTCTCGGTGAGTTGGCTTCTAGCTTATTGTCTGTGTCTTTTCTCTCCCGTCCGGCTTTATATAAATAGTCGGGTTAGGGCTTACAGAAAGGAAACCTAGAAGACTACGGAAAGTATCTAACTTGGGAAGCAGGAATCCGCCTTCTACTCCAAGCCGTACCACTTGGGCCGTGGCTCGGGTTCTTCTAGAATCTGGCTTCTGCGCGTCAGTTTACTGGGCCGCTTAATGAACTGTGATCCATTACCAATGAGGGCACCCTGGTAATCCGGCTCTTTAGGACAATGCCGGATATACCCCTAATCGGTATATATCCGACACCACAGTCAGAGTTTCGCCAAGCAAACGACCATGGAATGGAGCAGCGGGTGGAGAGAAGCGAGGAGGGACAAGTGTGTGGAGGAGGGAGAGCCCTCAATCTCCTTTTATAGGGGAGGGGAAGGCAGCTCAAGGGGGGTGCGGCCAGCCATGGTGGTGCCCCCACCTATTCCCTCTTCATGTGAGTGTAACCTCCACTCACACCCACTCATGTTCCCATAATTTCCCACTTAGAAAATCCAAAGGTTTTTCTTTAATAAATAAATAAAATATTTTATTTCTTTATTTTAATATTTGTTAATTCTATAACAAATATTTGCATATAGCACCTCGAATCATTTGTTAATTCTATTAACAACCATTCGGCAAAAAACCCCTTGAACTATTTTAGTTTTACCCGAAACATTTTCGATGGTGTCCAAAATATTCTCCGATATTTTGTATCCTCTCAAATGCGTCATCGAACTTTAAGTGTGTCACCCTACGGTTCGTGAATAATACAGACATGATCGAGACACCTCTCCGATCAAAAATCAACCGTGGGATCTGGAGATCCGTGATGACTCATATATATTCAACGATAAATCTTGTGATCGTGTGAAACATCAACGTCATAAATAAATCCCTTTGTCTCGAAATATTTTACTTGTCCGAGATCCGATCATCGGTATCAACCATACCTTGTTCGATCTCGTTACCGACAAGTACTATTTTTACTCGTTCTGTGATATGACATTCTTGTGACATAGTCACATGCTTGCAAGCGGTGTCAATGTGATATCACCGAGAGAGCCCAGAGTATATCTCTCCGTCATTTTGGATGGACAAATTACACTCTTGATCCATGAGCCTCAACTAACACTTTTCGAATACCTAACGCCACCTTTATAGTCACCCTGTTATGGTGTGATGTTTGATGACATCAAAGCACCCTTCCGGTATTAGTGATCTCATGGTCTAAGGAATATGGTTACTTCGTATGCAAGATATAACAATATAAACTAAATGACTTGATCTAAATAACCTGGTCGTATTGTTATACTTAATTTGGGTCTATGTTCATCACATCATTATCCTAATGACATGACCACGTTATTAATAACATCCAATGTTCATGATCAGGGAACCTTGATCACATGTTAATCACCGAGCTAGTTAAAAGAGAGCCTTTACTAGGAACCATTGTTTGTTTATTAAACACACATGTATCGACGTTTTCGGTTAATACAATTCTAGCATGAGAAATAAACATTTATCATAAACAAGGAATAAGATAATAACCACTTTATTATTGCCTCTCGGGCATACTCCCTTCAGTCTCCCACTTGCACTAGAGTCAATAATCTAGTCTGTAAGCACTTAACACATATGGCGTTCCAGTGTTATTACCATGCTTCGCGTGTGGTAAACTTCATCAAAAAGATCTGACATGTTCATGTCCTATTGTATTTGCATGTCTTTGTGTCTCCACACATCACTCATTCTCTAATGACATGGCTTTGTATATATTTGGTCAACCGGTGAGACCTGAATTCCTCAGCTTAAACTAATGTTACTAACATTGTGAAAATGTAGCTTCATAAGCAATCTTGGAATTCAGCAAGTTCCATAAAGAACTCCTTGACACAAAATACTCCTATTATTTGTTGTCAATACAACGATATAGTTAGCCTGTGTTGTAGTATCCGTCACAATATTTTAATTTTGAAACTCATTCAAATCCAGGGTGGAACTTTCTTCCGGCCTATTGTGCCACCCTTCATCACATATTTTAATTGAGATAAAATTATTTGAATAGATGACAAAACTATTAGTGTAACATATTACAACGAGTAATTTGTCATTATAACATAGGAAAACACATCCTTAGCATTTATAAAAAATACATAAGAATCTCTCTCACTGTTGCCTAATCATCATATGAATTATCCCGCGATAACATTCTATAGCACATGAATCATCTGGTTGTGTACATAGCATGGAACACATGTCTTAGAAATCTCAATTTCAATTATGCTCATCATGTGTCAAAACACTTGAATATTGCTCAATGCTTTTTCATGTGGCAAGAACCTCTTCTTGTAATTTCGATATTGACTTACTTCAATACTTCATCTATGTAATTTGGCTCAACCATATGAGGCTCTTCAATCCATCTCTTATAGATATCGATGCCCAATATCTCCTAAGACTTTCATCAATATTAAAATGTTAGCCGTGTTAATTTAAAATACATATTTTTCAAAATCTATATGTCATCTACATAAAGCATTAAAAATATGTCTTAGCGCTCTCACTTAATTTCTTGTAACTCTATAAGCATTTTTAACGTTCATGATGGAATCAAACTGTTTTGATAACTTTATTAAAGTAAAGATTCCAACTTCGTTATGCTCACTTCAACCATTGAAGTTTGCATACCTTTCCGGCAACCTTTTGAATTTTACAAAACTCTCAGACTGTGTCAAGTACACATCCTCGATCAAACTTCCTAGAGAGGAGAGTTGGTTTTGTTATTCAACTGCTATATCATAATATGTAACTTTTGCTAGAACTATCCGCAAAGACTAACGCATCACTACGAATAAGCCGAACTTTCAAAGGATGTAAATATCCATGTATTTGTTGCTATATAGACCCATTTGTTGTCGTTAGACATCATGCCTATCGACAGGACTACCAAGTCACATATTTGATATTCATACAGGGATACTATCGTAGATATAATGACTCATAGCCAATTTTATGAAGTCAGGGTCCATCATTTGCTTCCTTTATAAGTTCCAGCTCCTTTGTTGCCAAAATAACACTTTACTCTTAAACCACAAGTTGGTCTAAGTACAAAGATTTAGGACTTTTGTGGTTCAGTTCGCAAAATCATTCGAAGTATCTACAAAACATGTAGTGTCTTCTACTTTATCAAAATAGGAAACCCTAGAACAACTTCTAGTGTTGCGCTACTCTTGACATGGTAACGAATATTCTTTAGTCTCGTCGAGTTTGTACTGTCCTCCCACTCACTTGTTTCGCAAGAACTACTTTCTCGAGAAATCAACCCTTTCTGACAAACAACATTTTTCTTTGGTTCGGTGATAGGAGAAATACCCAATGAATTCGTTGGGATAACCTTATAAACATATATGTATCATATTTTGGTTGTAAACATTTTACACATGCTATGCATACCAAAATTTAAGAAAAAAGACAATTTGGGTCACTACCCAAGCCATAACTTATATGGTGTCAATTTCAACGGATCATGATGGCGCTCTTTTTAGTGTAAAAGCGGCTGTCTCGAATGTATAAACTACAAAATTATAATGACATTTATATTTATCTTACCATGTCCAACAAGGTTTGACTTTTTATCTCGAACACTCCATACTTATGTGGGGTATTCGAGAAAGATAAGTTGTATAACAATTCTGCAACTCCTCAGATGTTTTGCTAAACTTGTAACTCAAACTTTATCCTTTATGATCCAATCATAAATACTTGATTATTTTGTTACGATGATCTTTACTTCATACTGACAATACTTTGAACTAATTCAAAAATGTCAAACTCCTTTCTCATTAAATAGATATACTCATATATCTACTCAAATCATCGATGGAATTCCATGAAGAAAAAATTAATCCACCACACACGACTACATAAAAAGGACTATATACATCAATATGTATAATCTCAACTAAATTAGTCGTCTATTCTACTTTGGCCTGTGAACGGAATTCTAGTCATCTTTTTGGAAAAGGTATCACAAGCGTCAATTTATTCAAAACAAAATGACTCTGGAAGTCCATTAACATGGAGTTCCTTCATGTTTTATTTTCCAATATGAACTAAAATGGTGGTGTCATAATTTAAGTGAAATTGTTTTACGTCTTGCAACGTTTAGCATTTAGTCTTATAGATGTTTACTTTACCAACACGATTTATATTAATGCATCCATCAATTATGGAACATGTTCATAGTTTGAAAATCTTATTTGTTCTCACAAAAGACCCGAACAAAATAACAACTTATCATATTCTTAAAATAAATCTTGAATGTTTGGTTCGATACGACAGTGAACATATTAACACTTTATTTATGTTCTTGTCGTGATCGATCCCACATCTACTACTAGTTCCTGTTATGCCCTTGTAATGCTTGCATTGCGTTGCTTTGTATGACAACTCATACCAACCAATTTGGTATCAAAATACACAAAAATACTTTATTAACTAGTAATACATCTATAAGTTGTATATCAAGCATATACTCCTGAGCTGGACCTTTCCAGTTATCTTCTTTCCTTCCATATACCTTTTTGTAATTATATTTTTAATATTTCCTTTCCTTTACAGAAGAATCATTCAACATCAAACAATGCTATTCGCACTAGCACATTTTCCTCGGCGTGTTAGTCATATACTATCACCATTAAGTCATACTTTGAGTTTGATTGTTTTACTAATATCACCGTATTAATAGCATTCTTCCAGATTCTACTCATAGCAATCCTTAAGTAAGGTAAATAATTTTACCCATACTTTTAATCCATACCATCATAACAATAATGTGATGAAGCTACTATAGTTCGAAGGAAGGAATTTATAGGATAATATTAGCGCCCAACTTCTTGGAAGATTCAAACGCATAGCGTCTTCAATCATTGCATATATTCAAATAATATAAGCATACATTGTCACACTAAATTGTACACAGTCATGTGGTCACAAATAAATTTCTAGATATCAATATATCTTTCACTTGATTGTTTCTGAAAACAATTCTTTTCAGTTCCTAAATCATCTTGATCAACAAAACATTTTTTTTAAGATAAATTATTATGGAAGCAAGCATGACATTAGATTCTAAGTAGGAATTATTTGCTCTCTAGATTAATCAATCATTAATCATATGGGGCTAGGTAGGTTCACTAGTAGAAAACGGGCCTCTAGTCCCGGGCCGTAAGGGCCTCTAGTCTCGGGTGGCCATCCGGGACTACTTACCCAGGACTAGAGGCCCCGCCTTTGGTCCCGCCGGCCCTTGAACCAGGACTAGAGGGCAGCCCACGGGGAGCTCCCGGGGCGCTCTCCGGGCAGGACTTTTAGTCCCGGGTGGTATTACCAGCCATGACTCGACTTTTTTCTATTTTTTCTATTTTTTTCTAATTTACGATTTTCCTTTTCATTTAGTCTTTATTATTTCTATCTCTAATCATTCTCCCTTAATCTCAATTATTTTTAACTCTGATCACTCTTCTTTCACTCTGACCTGACACTTCCCAGGAGGTCACTCATCCTCAGACTACTCCACTCTCAGCACGCTTAATTTCTGGGTTCCTTCATTCTCAGCTTCCAAGAATCAAATAATGTTTTACTAACAATAGTATGGTGTCAATCATATTAACCTTTGAGATATAATGTCGCACATCTTTATTTTCTGAATCCAAAAATTATTTAGTTAAACATAAATAAATAAGTAATAATAGTTAATTTAAATAATAATAATTAATTTAAATAATAATTATTAATGAATTTAAATAATAATTAATTTAAATAATAATAATTTACTCCAAATTGTTAGTCATTTCAACATATTATATTATCTTTAGATAGATATTTTTTCTCTTACTCTGAAATTTCATCACATATATATACATCAATTGGTTAATTAAACGCGCTCAGATCGATCATGCATATATATATATATATATATATATATAATTAAATAAAGACATTTAAAATAGATATATATATAATTACACAAGGACACATACATATGTTTTCTAGGATCGAATATATATATAAACATCACACACTAAACAATACATAATATGCATATATAGGCCGTCACGAGGGGCTTCCATCTACACGGACTGCTCATCCTCCGAAACATCCCAAACAGTAGGAGACCGGGGGGCAAGGTGACGCTGCCCGTAGCTGAAGACACTGATGATACGGTACACCTCGTAGGAAAGGTACCCATCGACAGCTGCGTACTCAATGTTGATCTGGTCAAGTCAACACTTCTCCCAATAATTGTGCCTCGAATTAGGGAATTTTTTCTTCATGGCACCGTACTTCTCATCGATCAACGCGGCTGCCATAGCAGCCATTTCAGTCCTCGGATAATCAAGTTGGAACAGGTCCTGGATATCAATATGGCATTGAGATGATATCTCAATACGCCAGGTATTCCACATCTTCACATTTTCATTCCTTATGTCAACGTTAGCAAAACGTATGCCGTTGTTGACAAGGAAATCCATCAGTTCTGGACAATGCTTGTCACTATTGTAACAAAAAAAAGGAACAAATGTTAAACATATAATGTTATATATGCAACAACAAATTGGATCAAATGTTATGCAACAAGTATAAGTACAATGCAACAAAGTATAAGTTTCAATGCAACAAGTATATTATGGTTTCAATTGAACAAAAGTATATTGTTTCAACGAAACAAATTTATTCTTTCCAATGAAACACTGCTATATGAATATATTAATTGCTTTCAATTCCTGTGCAATTTCGGCCATCCAATACATTATTGCTATATATGAATACAAATGGAATTTTCCAATACACATTGCTATATGAATACAAATGAATTTCCAATACACATTGATATATATATATATATATGAATATACACATGGATATATATTGCTTTCTATGCAATTTTAGCCAATATATATATTATTGCTATATGAATACAAAATTACAAACGGAATTTCCAATACACATTGCTATATATGAATACAAATGGATACACACACGTACATGTTGCTATCCTATACAATTTCCGATCCAATCAAAATAAGATCAAGGAGAAACATGGGAAATTAAAGAGAAAGAGAGTGGAGAAGATCGATCGGATTGCTTATCTTGACCATTAGAAGAGGAAGACACGCCTCTTGTGAGCAAGTTGGATGAGAGTCACGTCCTTTTGATCGGCCGTGTACTCAAGATCAAGGCCTAGAAAACCCCCGCCATCCTCCTGAAACCATTTTTTCATGAGGTCAAGATAGGCCGGAACCCTCCTACTCTCGTTGGTGTATGCGACATCAAGTTTCCGACCATGCGTGTCCACGTCCATAATCTCTAGTCCCATGGTGGAGAATGTGGAAGAATTAAGAGAGGAGAGCAAGGAGGGAGAAGAGAGAGGCGCTCGGTACTGTAGCAATTGTGCGTTTCTCTGTTTTTAAGCCTCCCGTGGATCAACTTCCAAAGTGCGCGGGACACAAATGGTTTGGGCATTTAGTCCCGGGTCGTAACACCCCCCCGGGACTAAATGCTCTCCGGCTAGGCGAAAGGTTGTCACGAAGACTTTTAGTCCCGGGCCGTGTTACGACCCGGGACTAAAAGTCTGCGAGGCGACGCGAAGGGTTGCCAGAGGACTTTTAGTCTCGGCTCGTGTTACGACGCGGGAGTAAAATCTTTCGAGCAAGGCGGGTCATTGCCCTTCCCCCCTCTTGTCCCGGTTGGTAGCCTCATGGGGACTAGAGCTAAAAACTGTTGCGCGTTTTTCTACTAGTGGTTATACCAAAATCTACAGTAGGACTCAATTTTAAATTTCACTAATATGCTATCGATCTTAAATGGTTTTACCAGATCATAACAGTTATATATCTCAATTAACAATCTAAGTGTAAGGTAGTTTGTGGATGCCAATGAATACTACAATTTATGCAAATTCTCTTTAATTGGTTGTTCATGATAAAATAATTCCAAGTTAATTCAAAATTACTACGTGAACTCCCACTCAAAAACAACATCCCTCTAGTCGTTTTAGGGATTACACAAACCAAATTCACTACACCAAAACCGATCATCACGTGATATGATGTAGCTTCAAAGGCGAACATCAACATGTTCATCATATCATACATATGACTCATGCTTTACCTTTCGGTAACGTGTTCCGAGGCCATGTCTGTACATGATAGACTCGCCTAGTAGAACCGTAGTATTGTGTGTGTTCCGAGGGCATGTACGTACATGTTAGGCTTGTCAGTACCCGTTGTATGCGAACGTTGAGTCTGTCACACCCGTCATCAATTGGTGTCTTGAAACGACGAACTTTCTTAACGGTGCATACTAAAAAAAACACATTATTATCTTAATATTAAGTGAAAGGGATCATCTTTTAACGCTACCGTCGCGATCTAAGAAAAATAAGATGTATAAAAGGATTAACATCACATGTATGGATAATGTGATATTATATGATCCTTGTTGCACTTGATCTCCATCTTGTGCATCATGGTATGATCTCCATCATTTCACCGGCGTGGCACCAAGGTCCATAGTGCCTCCATCTTGATTGTCCACCAAAATTACAACATATCACATGGATATGATATACATCACACATGGCATAAATAATAAGACAACCATATGGCTCCTGCCGGTATATCAATAATTTACAAAAGAGATCATCTCATACATCAAATTTGTAACGTTAACCATATCATATCACATGCCCTGCAAAAACAAGTTAGACGTCTCTAATTTATTTTTGCATATTTTACGTGGCTTATGGCTTTCGAGGATATACCCGTTCATACCTATGAACATGAACCACAACGTTGATAAACATATTTTAACAACCCTTCGTAGATTAGATCTTAACTATAGTAGAAGAAACATGACACCCGCTGAGCCACTTGTGCAATACAAGTTGCATGTCAGTTGTGGGACAAGTCTCATGTGCGTGGACATGTAAAGTTAGTCCGGCTCGCTTCATCCCACTATGCCACTAAGATCATAAAACACTCAAGGAGGCAATAACAAGATCATCAACGCCCACATACACATATGTTCTACCCATACAAAATATCTACGTATAGATCCGGCTCTGATACCACTGAAGGGTACGTCGCATAGAAAACAAAAAATTACTACGCGAGATAAACTCGAAGGGCCAAGATCTAATCTGGAAGACGAACATGTTACTATGGACAATTGGTCGGGAGTCACATAAATCATCCAAAATAAACGCGCTGACAGATCAGTCGACTGAGAATTACTTAATTCTGAGTCGACTGAGACATAGTCATGCCCAAAATTATAAGTACACTAGTTAAATGCCCGTGCGATGCCACGGGAAAACAATATATTGTGTAAAACCATTTCGGTTGTTGTGTGGCACAATCTAATTGCAAATATGAGCTCTCACATAATGCACGATAGATGTGCCTCCCTCCGCTTTCATCCGGAAATCTAACATGTAAGATACTCTCTCTCCGTCTCAAATTAAGTGTCGCAAAGTTTGACAAAAGTGGATGCATCTAGACATAATTTAGTGTTAGATACATCCACTTTTGTCAAACTTTGTGACACTTGATTTGAGACGGAGGGAGTATATTGCATGGTAGTTTCTTAGTTCTCATGTCCCACGGATATTTGGAGATAC
The DNA here is from genome assembly GCA_028641055.1 of Alopecurus myosuroides. NCBI lineage: Eukaryota > Viridiplantae > Streptophyta > Magnoliopsida > Poales > Poaceae > Alopecurus > Alopecurus myosuroides. The sequence continues at coordinate 340,177,112 of CM054062.1, forward strand.
CTGGTCAACAATATTTGTTTCCAATCGGTCAACGCTTAGAAGCAGAATAATGAAATAAAAAATGGTCGATAATTCTGGAAACATAGGAAAACTGTAGTCCTATGTCTAACACCGTGGGAATGGTGGTGTATACCATCTCATAAACGTAATTCTGGAAACGAAGGAAAAGGTAAATAATTTTCTTCTCTAGATGAACTTGCATAGATAGGAGGTTAGGAGTACAGAGACCAAAAAAACACTGTATACAAAGAAGCAAGTTGATTCAAGGTGGCACAGTTAGAATTAATCACATATAGCTTAGCAAAGGATCACACACAATTTAACAGATTATTAATCTATATAAACCTTCGGCAGTTTTTATGTGCATCCAATCGGAAGTGAAATCACGTTTGAATCAATACCCAAAGCAAAAGATAAGGTAGAGTTAGCTAGATGCCTACTCTGATAATTAGCTAGAGACATATTCAGGGAGAGAGACAGAATAGAAATGCATTTATTTTAGAAGTACACATTTAGCTACGAACAAAAAGAGATAAATTTGTAAAGGCAACGGAATTGAGCTACCTGATCAACGATAACCTATGAACTTACATTTAATAATGTGAACTTGGCATCACTGATAAGGTAAAATACATGAAGACTGGTTGTAGCATGTTCTACAAGAGCAGAAAGACCACCCCAAGGCCACCATCTGATGAAGTCCTCAGTGAGATGGGGCTTCGAGCTGTGTCACAACTTGCGGCCCCATTGACGCCTTACCATATTCAATAGAGGAACTTCTGTCGACCAGGTTTTCTGCTTCTCTGGCTTGCCACCAGTGGCGTAAGGGATAGGTGAGCTTCGGGGATCTGGTGAGCTTCAGGGATCTGCTGCACTGGGACAACCCTGAGAAGAAGGTCATCAGGACAACTCAGGGCAACAACGATTATAGGCTCAAGTTGCCTCGAAACTGGAGCTGGGAGGATGGACTCTCACAAATGTGGACACCCCTCTGAATCTTGATATGTGATTGAATAAACTCTGGACTCAGTTCCTCAGACCAAAAGGATTACTCGAAATTGAGGATAGATGGACATGTGGACATTGTCGTTGTCAATATGCAAGAAGAATCTACAAAAGCCATAAGGAGGCATAGTGCTACCTCAAAGGATTTGCCCGAGTTGCCTGGGGTCGGCTCCACGTCGACCAGCCAGTGCTCGAAGTCACACTCGTAAACAAATAACTTTGTTACATACGATGATTGCTTGCCAGTAACAAACCGTAGGAAAGAGGTTCAAGGACACAGGGATGAGCCGGTATACACCACCATTCCCACGGCGTTGGACATAGGCCTACAACTAATACCAAATGAGTAGATTATATTATATTGACAACTTAACTGATGCTCTACAGCCAACCTACAAAGTGTACATTGTAGTATTTTAAAGCGGATGAACAATTAGATAGAACTGAATAAGATTATTTATTTGTACGGTTACCAAACCCAAAGATTCAGTGATATACGAAGCAACAATATAATTGGATTGATTATTCAGTTTGCCTAATTATAGCGCTAAGACCATAACCGCTCTGAAAATGCCATAGATCGATTGCAAAATTCTAATAAACAAGAACTAAATGTCGTTTAAGCCATGACACTAAAGAAAACTGAAGAAGAGTGGAGAGACAGAGAGCTCACCACATTGACCACTCAATGGCACCCATGGGGGCGGCGGCCACATGCTCGACGATCAGCATGTGTGTGCAGTTACGTAATCTGAAACAAATAGTTTAGGTTGTGTAAGAAACATAACAACAAACATGTAGAGGACACTAACACACAATGCCCAAGATTTTTTTTGCATCCAACAATATATGCATGTTTATCACAACACCCACATGGGAGAATGAAAATTGATGCCAACTAATTACATTTCATTGGTTGTCTTACCTGTAGACTCTAAACGTTGTGCACCTCCATCCATAAGTAGAACAAATTATTGAACCTCCTGAAAGGATGCAGAGATCAGATTGTGAAAACAGTCAAGGAGAGAGAAAAAGGCAGATCGAGCGCTGAAACTAAAAAAATAGGGAGATAAGAAGATGTTCTAGGAGAAAGGAGATGAGTTGGGGAATCATCTGGCATATTAGGTGTCCGTGAAGTGTGTTCTCTGAATGAAAAGCACAGACGTGCGTTCCGTCAAAGCACGACAAGATACTGTCGCCCGCCGTCGTGGTCGGGGACGCGCTGGCGACCACGAACTCCAATGGGCCCATGCCTCTGCTTTATCCCGGTCGCTATCTGCTGAGAGAGAAATAGAGGGGATGCGAGATAGTCAAAGAGAATGGAAGAGAGAGGGGTTGATGCGAACACAACACTTGTGGCGACGACGGTGGATTCTGATCCTCCTCCATCGGGCGCAACCGCTGGTATCTGAGGGAGCAGCGTACCTTATCATGGAGTCTTGGTCCTTGCAGTGCCGATGCCACTCGTAGGTCTCGAAGGGGAAGAAGGAGACCCGGACACACCATGTGGACGAAGATCTCACAGAGACGAAGGCCACCGGCGAGGCGCTAAGAACTGGTCAAGCCGCTGCCAGGGAACCCAATATCTACATCCTCACAGTCAAGAACGGCGCTGCACATGGAGATAAATAAGCCTTCAGAAGGAGACAGGGATGAGAAGCACGGGGTCAATGGCGTCGCCGTCCTCCAATCGAAGCTCGGCCAGCTGCGCAACGTATGGGCATCGATGGATCTTCTAAGCTAGATGGTATGATGCGGAAAAAGTGGATCGGGAGAGTGGTGCAGGGGGAGGAGCTCCTGAAATTTCGTTCCCACTTGTCGACACTTGACACAGGGAATTAGTGGCGGAAGGCAGGATGCGGGAGGCTCGACGACGACAGGATGTCGGTAAACGGTTGAAGGAACCAAATTCTTCTTTTAGATAGTAGAGATTAACATATACTATGTATCTTCGCCGTATCGTCAAAACAAGACGTATAACTTTGTCAAAAACTAAGCAATGAAGCTTGTAGAAAAAACTAGTGGTCAGAGTGTTATGCCATTTTTGAGCAGTAGAAGTGAACATACCTAGAAACATGATAAGAGGGGACTTGACGGATGTGGACGGAGTAGGCGCGTCGGAAGGGCCGCCAGCTAGAGGAGGAGGGAGAAAGTCGACGAACATCTTCCCCTCTGGGCCCGTGCTGCACCAGAAATTCTTGTTGCTATGGATGGTGTGTTGGGAACCCCAAGAGGAGGGTGTGATGAGTGAAGCGGTAAGAATTTTCCTCAGTTAAGAATCAAGGTTATCAATCCAGTAGCAGAAATAGCATCTTCGGACGGTTGATGCCGCTGACGGTGGTGATGGCGCCTCACCAGTGTCAGCAACAACGTGGAACCTGCACACAACACAACCAAAATATTTTGTCCCAACGGTACAGTGAGGTTGTCAATCTCACCGGTCTTGCTGAAAACAAAGATTAGACGTATAGTGTGGAAAATGGTGTATGGTTGCAGTAAATAAAGAAAACAGGTAATTGTAGTGGCTTGTTTAACAGTGTAGAAAAATGGACCGGGGTTCATAGGTTCACTAGTGGTGTCTCTGCATAAAAGATAGCATGCTGGGTGAACAAATTACAACTGGGCAATTAACAAACAGAGGTTGCACCGTAGTGCACATTCATGACATGATGACTATTATGATATTTAGTGCGGGCATTACAACAATATACATAGACCGTAATCCAACTGCATCTATGACTAATAATCCACCCTCAGGTTATCATCCGAACCCCCTTAGGTATTAAGTTGCAAGCAACAAATAATCGCATTAAGCAATGCGTGTAATGTAAGCAATGATTGTGCACTCACGCACTCACACCGCTGTTTTCTCCCTAGTGGCAACAACACATTCTCCCCCGTCACGTTTTTGCCACTCGAGCACAGGCGAAAAGGAGGCATGAACCCAGCTATCGAGCATAAATACTCCCTCTTGGAGTCACTAGCAACTACTTGGCCAGAGCAACCACTAGCAACGGAAAGCATGCAAGATCACAAATAACATATGCAATAAAGACTATAATCAACTTGGCATAAGTTCAATATTCATCGGATCCCAGCAAACACATCACATAGAATTATATAAGAAAAATCTCGATCATGTTATGCAGCTCACGAGATCTAAACATTGAGGCATAGGAGGAGAAGACAACCATCTAGATATTGCTATGGACCCGTAGTCCAAGGATGAACTACTCACGCATCAGTCCGGAGGGAGGCATGGTGATGAAGAGGCCTCCGGTGATGATCTCCTTTCCGGCAGGGTGCCGGGAGACAGCTTCAGAACCCCCCTGATCTAGGGTTGATGACGACGACGGCTGCGGAACTTTTTGGGAATTTTTGATCAGGTCCTTAGGGTTTTCCTTCGGAAGGGAATAAATAGGCGAAATGGCGACATCGGTGGGCCACCAGGGTGGCCTCACCACCCCCAGGCGCGGCCAGGGGGCGCCTGGCTATGGTGAGGGGCCCCTGGTGCCCGTCTTCGACTCCTCTTCGGTCTTCTGGATGCTTTCGGGGAAAATAGGAACTTCGGGATTCGTGGGGTCCAATTTCGAGAATATTTCCAGAATAACTTTTCTGAAATAAAAAACAGCAGAAAACAGGGAACTGTCACTTGGCATCTTGTTAATAGGTTAGTCCCGGAACACATGTAAAAATTCTATAAAGAAGGGAGAAAACATGTAGCAATTGGCATAATATCATCATGGAACATCAGAAATTATAGATACGTTGGAGACGTGTCAGCCCGCAGCTGCTCCTGGGCAGCGCCCGCCTAGCACACGGTAGCATCTGCGTCTTTGACGGCTCCATGTGGCTCTCCACGTCAATCTCCCGCGGCGACGACACAAAGAGTGGCAACGACGGCACCAGCGACACCTTACCTGAGAGATCAAGCACCTCCTCCAAAAAATTGTCACCTTTGAGGCTTTCACCAAGATTACTCCTGCTCGTGCTAGCGACGCTAGGGCTATGGGTGTGAATCGAGGTGGTGACGAGGGGAGAAAGAGAGAGAGGGAGCCGAAGGGTGGAGAGAGGGAGAGTCCGTCGATGGAGCCAGCAAGAGTGCGCTTTGCAGAAAAGGGGATCCTTTCCTCTTAATTTCTCCTCCTCACTAAGACATGGTTGGTGTGGACGAAAAAAAGCAGGGATACGAGGTGGAGGATGCGACTGGCGCGTGACGAGGCGACGGAGCAGGCGATAAGGCGGTAGAGCGATGTGGAAGGGACGGTCGCCGGTCGGTCGTGGAATGGAGAGGAAGAGGATAAGACGCGCGGACTACCTTGTTTGTCGGAAAAAATCGGAGGAGGTTTTTGCAAAATATCGATTATGCCTTCTATTTCGGGGCTGCGTTGTTTATCGGAATAAATGGAAAACGAGGGGATTCAAGAAGATGACTATTTAAAGTTTGGGGGTTTACTGCAAATTTTTTTTACACGAATCTTGATGCAATGATAAGTCGGAGATTTTTTTTTTGATAAACACAGTACAAACGCAAGCAATCACATACACGCGCATACACCCATCTCTATGACGCGCGCGCACACACCCTACCGCTATGAACACCTCCGAGAGACTAAGCTAGCGGGTCTTGAGATTGACGAAGTCACGATGGACGGCTCGCTATCAACGGCAACGTTGCCTTCCACTGAAAGAATATTCTGTTTATATGCGACACCTAGGATTTAAACTTGATAGTCTCGGATATGACCACCCTACTAACCATCCAACCACATGTTGGTTCGCAAGTCAGAGAAAGCTAACCAATTGTGGTATTGCATTTTCCCCAAACCTTGTATTGTTCTCCAACCGAACCTGCTCGTGTAGGGGGCCACACATGTGTCTGAGACACTATCTAAGTGATCGGAATTACAATAACGATTACGTTACTCTCTCTGTTTCAAAATACATGACTTCTATTTGTCTAAATATGTACTCCCTCCGTGTTAAAATGTAAGATGTTTTATCCTTTACTACACAAAACGTATCTAGACATGTTTTAGTGCAATATACATATGAATCTACACACTAAAACATTTTTAAATACGTGTTGTCTAGTAACGCTAAAATATTTTATATTTTGATATGGAGGAAGTATGTATGTAGGAAGTTATAATGAAAGTTAAGTATTTTGGAATAGAATGAGTATATAATATTGATCCATATTTAGGTCATCTCCAGCGGGGCTGCTCAAATGCGGACCAATTTGGTCCGCATTTTGTCTGTTTGAGCAGCCGTCCGGGGCCGTGTCCGCGCGGATTTGGGCCGTGCACCCAGCGGGGCTGCTCATTTGCTGGCCAGGGTTCGAAAAAAAGTACCAAAATGCCCTAGATAATAACAAATAATATCGGCGCATGCAAAAAAGGGCCACGTCAGGCCATGCCGGCCACGTTCAGGCCATGCCGGCCACGGTTCGGGCAAGGTTCAGGCGGCCAGGTGAGGCCATGCCAGCCCAGGGCCAGAATGTACAAAAGCGACGCCGGCCGCGTGTTCAGGCCGTCGCCGGGCACGATCGGGGCGTGGCGCGATCACTCCTGGCCCTGCATGTACCGCTGCTGCTTCTTCTCGAAGTAGGCCTTCTTCCTCGGGGTCAGACAGCTCAGGTCCATGGCCATGATCTGCGCCTCCTGGGCGGCCAGAGCGATCTCGACCTCCTTCCTCTTGTTCTCGGCCTCCATGGCCCTGGTCGAGGCCTCCATGGCCCTGGTCTTGGCGTTCTCCTCCTCGATCTCGAGTTTCTTCGTTTGCACGATGAAGTAGTTCTTCGTGATCTCCTCGCGCTCCCGCCGCTTCTTCTCCTCCCTCTCGTCCTTCTTGTCGCTCACCTTGTCCTTCTGCGAGATGAACCCTTGGAGGGTCTCTTGCAACGCGATGGTCGTGGCGTCGCGCTTGTTGTCCAGCTTGGAGTTGCTCCGGCCCCTTGGTCGTTCAGTTGTCGCGCCTTCGGCCGGCAGGCCCGTGGCCATTGGCGGCACCCCATCCGGCATGACCTGGCCTTTCTTGATGGCGTTGTGGAGCTCCTTCCACTTTTGGTTGTCCTTCATCTTCTTGTAGCAATGGGCGAAGTTGAAGGACTTGCCACCATGCTCGGTCTTGTACAAGGTCAGCGCTTGGAAGACCTGCACACACTCGACGGTTGGACACGGGGGCAATGCATATGAAGGACAGGGACGTGTGGCCACTCACCAGGTCGCCGAGGGTGGCGCCGCTTTGAGGCCGGGCCATGGCGTGCTCGAAGGAGCCGGTGAACTCGCTGCACTCGGACGAGATGAGCCCGAACCTCTTTTGGATGGATAGCTCGCTCCGGGTGGTGACCATGGAGTACGGTGGCAGGACGGCCCGCTCTTGGTAGTTCCGGTGCATCCTCCTCCAATAGGCGTTGCCCTTCATCTCGGCCCCGGTAATGGTGTTCTGCCCCACCTCCATCCATGTGTCGCAAAGGCACTCGTCCTCCGCCTCCGTGAACCCAATGCCCCGCTTCACGGTCCTCTTGGCGGCCTTGGCCTGCTGGGTCAGCTCGTCCATGAACATGGGCATGTCGTCGATGTGGGGCACGTCGTCGACGGGGACCTCCTCTTCCTCGTACAGCTCGTCCCCGGGGTGGACGTACCTCGCCTGGCCGTCCTCGCCTATCATGTTCGACATGAGCCCCTCGACCTCCTCCGTTGTCATCTCCGTGGGCTGCGTCTCCATGTCCTGCATTTCCTCGAACAGGTTGCGGGGCACCGGGCGAACGGACGGCGGGGGGCGCCCAGCGGCTTTGCTCGACGGGGCAGTCGACAAGCAGGACATGGGCGCCGTGTTCAGGTCGATGGAGACCCTGGCCGGCGAGGAGTCCTCCATGTCCACCGAGAAGAAGGGAGGCGGCGTCGGGTCACGGCCTGGCAAGAAGCCGTATGCCGGCGCGGGCGATCCCGTCGTCGGCCGCTCGCTCTGGAGGCTGCTCCGCGGCCGGGCCGCCGATGCATTCGAGCTGCAGGCTTGCGCCGGAGTCGCGTTCATGGTGGGTGCCGGCTGCAGGCCCAGCATGATTATGGCCGCCTGCGCCGCCATCTGGGCGAGCTTTTTCTGCTCGTCCTCCATCGGGTGCGGCGGCGCCTCCTTCGCCCTCCTCCTCCGGTCCGCTCTCTTCGCCGATTGCTCCGCCGTCCGCGCCAGCTCGGCCACGTCCTTCGTCTTCTTCACCTTCGGCTTCTGCGGCGGCAGCGCGGGCCTGGTTCGGGCCGGGACCAGCTGGTCCAGGGTCACGGAGGTGTAGGTGGCGGTGGCGGTGGCGGCGGCGGCTCCTTCTTCGTCGGCCATGGCTAGGGCAGCGGGAGTGGATGAGGGGTGGGAGGGGAAAGGGCAAATGTTCTCAGCTTTTGTGTGGGCCACGACGGGGGGTTCGGGACCATACCTGGCCATGGGCAGCCCGGCCCGGCCGGCCCGACCCGACCCGGCCCGAAAATCCCGGGCCGGGCTGAGCCCGACAGCACCATCGGGCCGGGCTCGGGCCTGGGAATCTAAGCCCGGTGGTCGGGCCGGGCCGGGCTCGGGCCCGTTGAAATCACGTTTTTAGCCGAAGTCGGGCCAGGCTGGTCGGGACTGGACGGGCTTTCTCGGGCTCGGGCCGGGTTCGGGCCCGATTTCTGCAGCCCGACAGTCGGGCCGGGCCGGGCTCGGGCCTGAGTTTTGCCCATCAAAATTTTTTAGGCCCGGCCCGGATTTTGGCCAGGTATATTCGGGACACAAATTGTTGTCCCAACGTGTCCGGAGGCTGCTCAAAACTGGACCAAATTTGGGTCAGATTTGAGCATCCGCGGACAAAAAAACGGACCGCGGTCCGTATGAGCAGCGCCGCTGGGGCCTGGTTTTGGCCCAGGCTGCTCAAATCAGGCCGGTCCGGGCCAAATGAGCAGCCCCGCTGGAGATGTCCTTACGCACTGGTATTTCGCACTTAAGAAAGACACACGCACATGTAGGGAATGGCAACCCACACGCACGGTTATCTATCAACTAAGTAGATGTCATGCCTTGTGTCTGTTCTGGTCTAACACAAGCACGCTAGTGCAGCTGCGTACGGTGCATCTGGAACGCAACAGTGTGACCGACCAAGTACGTACACGCAGCGTCGTCTGGCTCGTCGTAATTTAGGCTGCCGCCGACATGGTCCGCCGCTTGTAGCTGACCATAACTTTTCCCATGGGCCCCGGCATGACCACGTTCCAGTCCGTCTCAGGGAACGCCGACACCATCTCCATGTCAAAGTTCCTCAGCAAGTGGCTCCATATCACCTTCATCTGCATGTACGCGAAAGCCTCGCCGACGCAGGCGTGCCGCCCGCCGCCGAAGGCCGTGTACGAGAAAGCGCCGGCGGCCCCGTCCTCTCCTTTCCCCGGGCCGAACCGGTCTGGCTCGTAACGCTCCGGGTCATTGTAGACGTGCGGAAGACGGTTGTGGATAACAAGTGGACTGGCGACTGTATGCCCCTCCGGGACCATGTACTCGTCTCCCTCCTTCGTCCGCACGGTGAAGCTCCGGCGTGCGTGGCGCAGCAGCGTCATCGCCGGCGGGTGAAGCCGGAGCGTCTCCTTGACGCACCGGTGGAGTGTCTCCATCTCTTCAAGGACCGCATAGTCTACAAGCGCGCCGTACTTCGACACGATCCGCTCCTGCTCCTGGACAGCGGCGCGTAAGTGCCCGGCGTTGTCACGCGCGAGTAGGCGCGCCCCGGTCCACGTGCCTGTGCTGGAGCTGTTGTGCTGCCCCGCGAACAGCGCGGTGACCAGCATCCCGACCACCTCCGTCTCCGTCGTGGCGCGGCCGTCCTTGTACCGGGCGTCGATGAGGCTCTGCAGCATGTCGTCGGTCTTACTCGCTCCTTTGCGGGACCTGACGATGCCGGAGAATATCTCGCCGAGCCTGGCGCGCGCCCTGTCGCGCCTCCGATGCGCCGGGATCGGCAGGTGCGGGAATAGGATGGTGACGAGGCGCATGCCGTCGTTGAGCTCGCGGAGGTGTGTCGCGACCTCGCCCAGCATCTTAGAGCGGACCTCCTCCCCGAACAGGCACCGGCTGACGACGAGCGTCACGAGGCGCTCTAGCTCGTGCTTCAGGTCGACCGTGCCAGCTTCTCCCCACCTCGCAAAGTACTCCTGCGTAATCTCGTACTTGTCAGATGCGTAACTCATTGATTTGCACGTCGCATGCAGCATGACGGAATAGGCGAATGGCGGAATGAGAATGTGATACTAGGTACCTCGACTTCGCGAACCATGGGGCCAGCGTAGGTCCTGAGCTTGGCAGGCTTCATGGCGTCTCCGAAGAAGCGGAACTGCTCGCGCCGAGTGGCCAAGTCCACGTCGAAGGCCACGCCGGGGCCGAAGGTGGGGATGGTGAACTGGGAGACCTCGTCCTGGCTGATCTCCGAGTCCAGCCCTTGGTAGAAATGGCTGGACACGTCCGGCCCGACCAGGAAAGTCACCTTCCGATGCAGCAACCGCAGCGTGAAGACGCTCCCCATCTCGGCGTGGGCGTCGCGGATCACTTGCAGCGGGCCCTTGGCGAGAAGCGCCGGCAGGCTCCCGAGAAACGGGAACCCCGCAGCCACGGGCGGCGGTGGAAGGCATCGTCTTGTCTTTCGGTGTCGTGCTATCTTGGTCGAGATGACTGTGATGAGAATAGGGGCAAAGGCTAGCCAAATGAATGTTTCAAATTCCATGTTCACAATGCAGATCAGAGGTGTGATGTACCTGTAATTAAGGAAATGGTAACAAAGTAACTGATCAGTACTTGAGCCGGCAAAGTAAGAGACTACTTCCTTAATAGATAGACGCATGTATATGTAGAACTTAATTAGAGCTATCTTACGCTTACAGCTAATAGCTGTTCGTGGCCTTCTGCTGAGAGTTGGGTGATGGGTGGCAAGGTGAAGGAAGCACATGCACTGCTGCGAAGACGCATGGAGACGAGAAGCTCGGCAGCGGGTATTTATAGAGGAAATCAGACTGACCGAATCCTACGTTTTTCACCTTTTTCTAACTCTTCATCATTCCTAGCTACTTAGTGGGACAGGGACAGCTTGAAATCATTAACAAGCCGACGTGAAGCCTCCGACGACTCTCTCTCGATCTGACCAATTAAGTTGTAGATCATCGAATGGTCGGGGGGATGCAACCAACAAACCCATGTGTTGGGGCACGCCGCCACCGATTCCTGGTACTCCCTCCGATCCATATTAATAGGTGCTGAAGTGGATGTATTTAGACATGTTTTATTGCTAGATACATCCACTTCACCACCTATTAATATGGATCGGAGGGAGTAATTCATTAGTAGCACACGGTTCACGTGATGTTAAAAGAGACGCTGCGGAGTGCTGCAAAGACCTAAACGGTACGCGTCTTCTGCCCTTAAAAAACAGACCCGCCGCCTCCATACCACAGTCGTTTCCTCTCTCCTCCGATCCGCCTCAGGGATGGAGAACCCGAATATGAGTTGAGTTTTCATAAAAAATTAGGACATTTCAACAGGTTATGTTAGGTTTTTTCGGTGGCGTCTTCTTTGTCACTGGAGATGATATCATCTGAAATAAGTGATCTTTGGCGGAAAATACTAGGATGAACCTGGGTGTAGTTGATTCTGCCCAAGTCAAACACCTTCGGAATGTTCAAAAATTTCGAAAAAAATAGAGTCACTCATACACATGTACCCCCTCCTCTTATATTAATTGTCTCTGACGTAAATAAAATTGGATGTATCTAGACATATTTTAGTGTTAGATACATCAATTTTTGTCTAACTTTGAGACAATTAATTTGGGACGGAAGGAGTATTATGTAATAGTATAAAATTTCGTGGAGAAACGATCTTTCATTTGGTATGTGAAAAAATAACAAATCTATGACGTATATACGCTACTATATAGCACTAATGTAGCAATGTACATTTGTCTTTTTTAGTAGCCAACGCAAATACAATTTCGTCACGAAACTCACTCGCCGCGCGTTCCATTTGCATTACCTATACATCTGATTTTTTACAGATTTTTTGAACTTTCAAAAAGTGGTTTAAATCAACAAATTTTTTTAGCCAGGATCATATGTCGGCCTGTTCATTTTAGCCGCTCGATCTTTAGCACACTATTCAATGACAAGATCTCATTCCCGACGTCTATGGTGGTGTGGAAATATCTAATTTGTCTATATCTGATCCTTCAAATCTTATTTCGTCGGATCAGTTTTAGACATTTCTTTTATCATTTTTGCCGCAAGGAGGATTGTCCTAGTAATATTTGTCCCAACTGCTACGTTCTCGACAATATTGATTCGTACTCTCGGCTCCGAGCGGCGCCAATCAGGCTGTTTGGTTGCTTTTCCCTTGCAATGCAGTATTTTTACTTCTGCAGATGCTGGTTGATTATTTTAATAATTGTTTGCGTGCTCGTGGTCTTGTCATCGCGGTTCAAAATAATTATGGGAGAAAACTCATTGGTGTTTACAGGTTAAAGGTTTGGCCTCTATGTTTTATGTCTGCCTTCAAAAAAGTATAAAATTGTGTCACGAAGAAAAAAGAATTTGAAGATATAAAATATTTGTTAGTTTCTTTTAAACTTTATTTTATAATTGTTATAGCCAGCTCATGTATCTCTACCATGTATTATCTGCTATAATGATATACGATGCTATTGATCGTAAAAAAAACGCTACGAAAATAATATACTAGGGTTAAACTTTTTTAATTTTTTTTGATGGGCCATTATATAGCATACTAATGGAAAATGGGAAAATAAGAAGAAAAGAAAATAAAACAAAATAGCATGAAAATAAAGGGAACGAAGAGAAGCTCATGATCCGTGTGCTAGGCTCTCATGGGTGGAGTCGTGGCCGTCTACACAAAAGGTTTTTTCTTGAGAACTCTCATGCCTTTAACGGTTTAAACATGCACACCATGTTAAACTTTAACGTAGGATAAACCAACAACTACCCGACGCGAAGATTCCGACGACTCTCCCTCTCCGTCCGATTAAGTCGTCCATCCTAGATTGAGAAATGCAACCAACTTATACTTTGCACACTCATCATTCATAGGTTAGTTGCTCCTGGGCAACTACTCGCTCCGTTCCAAAATGTAAGCCTTTTTAGCAACCTAGTTTAGCTTGCTAAAAAAGGCTTACATTTTAGAACAGAGGTAGTAGGTACTATCAGGTAAATTATTTCCGACCAAGTGGTCCCTGATTAAGTCCTCGCGAACTGGCCGGGACAAGTTGAAGAACTACGCAATGTGCAGATGCCGACGACTCTCGATTTGATAAGGTTGTATATGCTGAGATAGATTCATAAGTACAACTCAATAATCATGCACGAGATTCACGTGAATCGTGCAAATAAAGGGAGGAAAAGATCTTGACGATTGAATGGCTATCAATCCAATAAGGACTTTTATCTTTGTGCCCTCTGGTTTCTTAATACTCCCTCCTGTTTAGTCCGCGTATTAGAATTGTCTTAAATCAAATGGTATAATGTTCGACCAACTTTATATAACAAAATATCAGTATTTATACTACCAAGTTCGTATAATATGAAAGCAAATCATATAATATTGATTTCATATTATGAATATTGATATTTTTTCCTATAAACCTGGTTAAAGTTTAGCAAGTTTGACTTTGAAAAAACCTAATACGCAGGCTAAAAAGAAATAGAGAGAGTACTAAATTTTTTAAGTATGCCGCAATTTTTTTTCCTCTTCTTTCAAAATCGGCCTCGTCTTTTGCCCACAAGGAGCCTTTCTGTTGACCCAAACCCTTTGATTGTACCTTACAGACCACTAAAATGCTGACAGGTAGGACCTATCTCTGCAATGGCCTTTTTTCCCACAACTTTGTAGTTATAAAAAAATAGAGACCCAAGACTCCACCTTTGGGGGCCGACAAAAACTTACAAGTGGGACCGCAACCGTTCGGGTTAACCCCCCGATGTGGCCGTTTACGCCTACAAGGATAATTTTGACTAGAACAAAAATTTCCTAACAACGATAACCGAAAACCAGCGAGGATCTATTACTATGAAGATATACAGTGACAGAGAAGGAACGGTGATCATACTCTTGAAGACCGAAAGAGAGGATTACCCCTCCCCCCCCCGGCACAAGGGTTATCGATGAAGACAACGAAGCCGACCTCAAGGTCGAGGAGTGGTTCACGACTAGTGCCCCAAGTGTGACACCTTGTGGGATTACACACATACGGTGTAGACTATGACTCCCGGTCTCCGGCCCTGCGAAGGTTGCAGAAGTAGAGCGATGGACCGAAGACTAATAGCACGACAGAGTGCTTATAGTGGAGAATCCTCAACTCCTAGCACGGATCCAGAGGGAACCACAGTTCGAGAAGAGAAGAGAGAGAGAGAAAATTGGATGGAGAAAAGGTGAGGGATGCCTTCCTTTGCATAGTGGGAAAGGGAGAGCATTTCCCCTTGGCCAAGCCATGTGGGACCAATCCCACATGGCCAATTCGGCCAAGGAAGAGGCAGCCGCACCCCACATGGGCCCCAAGTGGCCCATGTGGGCTCCTTCCTTTTTCTTTATTTTTTCCCGACTTTTCCCCTAATGGGTCAAATCTGCCCGGAAGGCCCATTAGTGAAATAAATGCAATTTTAAATGAAATAAAATGATGTTTAATTATTAATTACACTAATTAATAATAAAAAGATTACATGTTCATTTTGAGTCCCCGAAACACTTTCGGCACTCTCTGATTACTATCGGGCATTTCTCCTTTATTCCGATACAACTTAGGAAATCTCCGATCTCTATCGGATAAATGCCAGAACGATTCCGGATCTCTCTAATATTCTCTTCGATACTAAGATCACTCTTAAACATTGTCTACCCTTAAGTGTGAAACCCTACAGTTTGGGCTACTCCAGACATGGCCAAGACTCCTCTCCGACCAATGACCAATAGCGGGATCTGGACATCCATATTGGCCCCTGTGCATCCATCAAAGTTTTTGCGTCGCTTTGAACCTTCAACATAAGTCCCCATACCTCTTTCCTTAGTGATACTCTGTTAGTCCGAGACTTGATCATCTGATATCTTATACCCTGTTCAGTCTCGTTACCTACATAACAATTCAACTCGTTCCCGTGTCGTTGCATCTCCGTGACTGAGTCACATGTTTGCAAGCTAATTGATGCAACTCCACCAAGTGGGCCCAAGAGTATCTATCCGTCATTAGGATTGGATAGTCCCGCTCTTGATGGCTTGCCTCAAGATATCCATTTCATTACCCAAGAGACACATTTATAATCACCCTGTCACGGTGTGACGTTTGATGCAATCAAAGTAACTTCCAGGATAGCAATTCAGATACCATCTCGCGGTCAAAGGTCATGGTACTATGTTTTCGTTATCATAACTTCGAATTTTTAATGACTTGATCTCGTTATGATAAACATAATGGGTGTGTCCATCATATCATTCTCCAATGACATGACTCCATTATCAATGACATAAATGCCCATGATCAGGAAACCTTGATCATTTGTTGTCCAACAGACTATATAACTAGAGCCTACTGGGGACCTGGTTTTGTTTATATATCACACTTGTATTAATGTTTCCACTTAATACTGTTATAGCATGATACAAAATATTATGAACATATGAGTTATGATAATAAATACTCCTTTATTATTTGCCTCTAGGGCATAACTCCTTCAGTCTCCCACTTGCACTAGAGTACAAATAATCTAGTTTGTATTTGATCTAACACCATTAGCCTCCTGGTGCCTAGACCATGTATTGCTCATGGAAAATGGTTTTTAAGTCAACAAATCTGCCACACTCAAATCTGCCTAGGATCGTCATGGATGAAATATGATGACGATTTGGTGACAAAAATAGAGCGTCAAGTATCAGCATATTTCTTGTAGTTTATCCTAGTTGCTCGTATGATTAGAACTAAGTAATTTAATAGAGTATAACCTAAGTATAATTCCATGCTCATGCACATTCTTTGAAGAAAAGGCAAGACTTCTCTACTCTCACAGCGAATTTTAGTGCATCGCCATTCTATTATCCTCGGTAAGGTGGTAAGAGAAAGGTAGAAATCATAGTTGTACCAAATTTTCTATCACTATCCAAGACCCACCACATGTTCAACACCACCTAAAATACACGTTTTCCTTGCATGGTGCGACCAGGCTGGTGGGTCACCCATGGAGGCTATATGGAGCCTCGGGTGGGGCTCAACGTCTCCATCTTCATCTCGTAGTCTTCGTTATATGAAAATATTTATGTGGCAAAAGTCCCCGCATTATTTGATATCCAGAAGGTTTATGAAAATAAAAATCTGAAAATAGGTGTTGTCAGGTACGTATGATAAATAACATTCTATTTAACAAATTGAGAATGCAATCATTTTTTTTACTAAATTACACTTTCATGCACTATGAAGCAAAGTTCAAATTTGTGCAAGTGAATGTGTGCAAAGTTAAAACATAAGCAAGCTTATGCAAAAAATAAATTTTCCTATTGTTAGTCTAGAAGGAATTTAAGATACATGCATCCATTGACTAAGGAAGCAGGAAGCAGAAAGTCTCTTCGTAGAGGGACACAAATATTATCATGTGTTGAGTTTTTTTTATAAAAACATAATGTGATAACATTTTGAGAGGTGTTGCTCATGTCAACGGTTTATCATAGTGTTCATTTTATTTCCCTACAATAATCTTCTATATTCCTTATGTCTATCTATCTTTGATTTTTCCCCTCGTTTCACTTTGTACTTCTTTTCATTTTGTCATTTTTTACCACCCTTAATATATATAGGAGGTTTGTTCGCTCATATTTTTATATTTTTAATTGCCATTATAAAGGGTGATTATGCCTTTCAAGATCATGTTTCACCACAAAATCTACTTATTCATGAGCCGTAAGCAAAGACAAAATGGGATAATTTGAAAGATTTTGGCCGCACATGAAAGTTTACTTGAGTAGCGGAGACATACCACATAATAGGTTGATGGTGGACCATATAGAAATATAACTTAGCTTCGTCATGTGATATGATATGGAAGCTTCCTAATTGGATTGACAAAACAAACCCAATTAGCATAATCCTACTCACTGAGTTGGTCGGACACCACTATCATCGTGCTAGTCTTGATCTTAGGCAACCATATTCCCCCGATGTCTAATGAGAGTCCGAGTTTTGGTACTAGGACCATACAACATAAGAGGAACGTCGAGCAGAAGGACCCAAGGTCGAAAGATAGAGCACCATCAAATAGGTGGCCGTTCCATGTGACCAACTTTCACTAGTAGAAAACATCCCTTTCGTCCATAGCTCAATTTGGCTCGAGTATCGGATGAAGTTTGGACCGGGACTAGAGGGGGGACTAGTCCTGGTTCAACGGCTACGAGGCTACACCGGACTAGTCCTGGGCCAAAAGGAACCTCTAGTCCTAGCTCGTAATACAACCGGGACTAGAGTGGTCTCGCCCGGCACGATCACGTGCGAGAAACTCTAGTCCTGGGTCGTAACACAGACCGGGACTAGATGTCCTCTATTCGTATATAACCACCCCCTCTCTTTCCCCTCTCCTCAGTTTTTTCATTTTAGACCTTGAGGGGTGTTTGCTACTTTGTTGTTTTACCTATGTACCTAAGGTGCTCGATGAAATGTCCGAGCTAGTCAGCTTCCTTCTCCTTTGTTTTTCACCACTGAGATCGAGTTTATCCCCATTTTCTCTACAGTTTTTCAAGATTTGGCGCAGCCCGTTCTATTGAAGTGTTCCAAGAGGTTAGCACAAAAACGCTTTAATCTTTCATTGATAATTAAGATCATTTAGATCTAGACTAATTTTAGTATCATGATTACGTTTGATATACTTATATAATGCAGATGAGACATTCATGGATGTTCGCTGACCGACGTTCTAAAGAGTACATGCAAGGTGTGCATGATTTTGTCAATATGGCTGAGGCAAATACGCGTAATGGTTTTATGTGTTGTCCGTGTCGTGTCTTTCAGAATGAAAAGAATTACTCCTCCCCAAAAAACCCTTCACGTCCACCTGATGCAGTCCGGGTTCATGTCCGGCTATAATTGTTGGACCAAACGTGGAAATACAGGGGTTATGATGGAAGACAACGAAAAAGAAGAGATTTCTATTTGGGTCCTGTATTTCTACACAATATGTTCCCCTTTGAGAGGTTTATGAGAGTCTTGAAAAAAATATGTTCATAACCTTGCTAGGACAGAAGAAGCATCTCCAAAGTATATGGAACATAGGAGGTCACACTAGTAGGAAATGCCTTATAGACATGAGCTTATCGCGGGCAAAGCAAATTCTAAGTTCGCTAGTGATATTATCGCTGGCCAACCAAATCACATGTTCGCCAGCGCTACCCAGCTTATCGCTGGCGAAGAGGCCATTTTGTTCGCCAGCGGTAAGTGTGGGCCTGGTGGCGCGTGCGATATCAAGTAACGCTGGCGAACGTGCCAGTTTGTTCGTCAACGCTATCTAGCTTATCCCTGGCGAACGGCGGTTTGGTTCGCCGGCGCTATTATTACGCTGGCCAGCAACACGCTTCGCTAGCGCTAAACATACGTTCGCCGGCGGTAAGTTTTGAATTTTTTTTCTCCACATACACACACAGACTTTTTAGTTTTCTAAAATATAAACGAAAATGATAAAATTTTCAAAAAATGCAGTCCTTTGATATGTGGATAGGATGTAGGGTCTAGTTGGTATACAAATTTTGAAATATGAATTTTGACCTTTTATACAAAATTCAAAAATAAAACGTAAACCGGCCTTAACTTTTGCATATGACGTAATGCGTTTAATATATCAAAAAAATCGTGAGCAAATTTCACCTGGTGAGCAAAATTCTTTTTTTTTTGGGAAAGGATGATATGGATGTCATATTTGGATTCCTCTTTTTTTTCTAATCAATTTAGACATATCATTTGTCAAATTCTGAATTACAGATTTGTAGATTTGTAGATATGAATTAATGAATATTAAATGATAAAATTTAAAAAATATTTAAATTTATTTTATTGCTATTTGAATTCAAGATTATTACTACTTATTTATTTTTGTTTATTTAAATAATTTTTCCGATTCAAAAAGTGAAAGCATGTGACATCATGGTCCAATAGTTAACAAGACTGATAGTACTATATAATCAACAAAGAATGCGTTGTTCCTAGGTCCCTCGTAGGGAAGCAACTAAGAAGTTAGTTTTGAAATTTTGATAAAAAATAATGGGGAAAAATTTATTTTAAAATTTAAATATTTTGAATTTACCACTAGCGAACGAAATAAGGTGTTCGCCAGCGGTAGCTAAATAGTGCCGGTGAACAGGATGGTTCACCAACGGTAACCTATAACCACTGGCGTGTTACCGCTGGCGAGCAACTATATTTTGTTCGTCACTAGTAAGCCTTTTCCTACAAGTGTCATTGATTTTTGTGTTGACTTTATTCCTGACATTAAGACGACTGGTCTTCCTAAATCACGACATGAGGGGATATTGAGTGGAAAAGGCACTCTAGGAAGGAAATCAATAATTTATAGGGGCGGACATTGTTTTACTCAAGAACACTACACGGTTCTACAAAATTCCACCTTGGCGGCTCCGTACATCGACGAACACAAGAATATTGTACGCTCCAACAACACGGGGACTCTTGACTCCTGGATTAGACATGAAAACATGAAGAATTTTGGCGGTTGGTTGCAAACATATCTCAACAATAACATCATAGTTGATGATCAGCTGTACTTGTTGTCTAGGGCACCATCTTCGACTCTATGGACTTTCCAAGAGTACGAAATAAATGAGAATACATTTTACACGATCTCCCAAGATAAAATGAGTACCAACCAAAACAGTGGTATCCTCTTTGATGCAACAAACATCAATGGGGCCAAGGAGACATATTATGGTTACATAGAGGATATTTGAAAACTTGACTACGTACCTACTTTTAAGGTCCCATTGTTTCGGTGCAAATGGGTCAAGCTAACAGCAAGCGGATTAAAGATAGACGAGCAGTAGGGAATGACAATAGTGGATCTCAGCAATCTTTCATACTTAGACGAACCATTCATCCTAGCCAATGATGTGACTCGGGTTTTCTATGTGAAGGATATGTCTACCAAACCGAGAAAAAGAAAAGATGAGCAGAAGAATAAATCATACGATGAGGCAAAGCGCCACATAGTTCTTTCCGGGAAAAGAAACATCGTGGGAGTGGAGGACAAGATGGACATGTCAGAAGATAATGATAGGTTTGATGAAATTCCTCCATTCTCAGTGAAGGATGACCCAAGTCTCATGTTAAATGAAGACGCTCCATGGTTACGGTGCAAAAAAAAACACTGGATGGGGATTTTGGTGATGTATTAAAACTTTTATGTAACTGTGTTCTGAAAACTCACAAGAACTTGGAACAAAACGTAAGGTTTCCCTCCATACAGTCGATGAACTGAAGGATTTCTAGACGGAACAAAGCACACGGTTTCCCCTGCATACAGCCCAACGGTGGCCCATGAGTGCCTATGTATCAAATGCACTATTGGATGTATGCAGGGAATCCGAATGATTTTTATTCGATCAATGAACTAATGGATTTTGTAGATACAACAAAACATATGGTTTCCCCTACATACAGCCCGACGGGGGCTCGTGAGTGCACACATATCAAATGCACCGTCATATGTATGCAGGGAATCCGAATGCTTTGTCAACGAAATGAACTACAATGAGTATAGAGTGAGTGCCAAAATTATCCAAGAAGTGGGTTATATATAGGGTCATGTGGCTCAGAATCACTCAAAAGAAACACGCCCTTGATCCAACAGCACACAAGTGCTCAAAAGAAACACGCCCTTGATCCAACAGCACACAAGTGCTCGAAAGAAACACACTCTTGATCCAACGGCTCACAAGCGCTCGAAAGAAACACACGATCTGTGTCCTTCTTCCTTATCGGTGGGATTCCCACCAAAAGCGGGACAAGGGTTTTGCTGGAACCTAAGCCCGGTTAGTCCTGCTTTGTAAAATTTCCCAGGACCTAAGCCCGTTTAGTCCTGGTTTGTAAAATTTACAAGAACCTAAGGACTTTTAGTCCCGGTTGGTAAAATTTTCCGGGACCTAAGACCCTTCAGTCCCGGTTGGTAAATTTTCCGGGAACAAATAAGCCCATTTAGTCGGATTGCTCGAACAGGGACCACGCGCTTTCCACCGCTTACCGCCTTCTTCTTTCCCCCCTCCGTCTTCACGCCATTCTCACTATATATAGGCTTGTCCACCATTGGCATAGCATACATAAACTTATATCTGCAACTTCATCACTCTCCCATTGCTTCCACTGTACCCATTCTAACCTACATGGAGGCGGAAGCGCTTTGGGCCTCAAACTACCCCTGCCTGCCCGGTTACGCCATCCCCGTCGGCTGGAGGCCAAGCGTAGGAGGCGTGTCGGTCCCTCTTGTCCCTCAAGGTGTGGCGCGCCGGGCGGCCATCACGAATCACTACTACCTCGAGCTCACATTGCAGAAGCGGATGGATCCCCGATGGGATCACCACTACCGCCCAACATGGGACACCTTTTTTATCAATCGGCGTGAGAGGGCGCTCGCCAGGTACGAGGGGGACGGCCTGACTCCTCCGAACTTCAACGACGCTGGTCATCGGCTGTGGTGGGGCGGTCGGACTCTCCAGAGTGTCCTGGACTACATCAGGCCGGCGATAATCCCCGCCTGCACTACACTCACTTCCAATCCAGGCGTGCTAGCCCATCGAGGTTTCAGCCCCCAGCACCGTCTGATGATAGTGACAACGACGGCAGCGACCACAACAACAACGAGGACGAGTATTATAGGCCTACGCAGGAGTACGACTAAATCGAAGATCCGCTGTTGTCATTCTGTAATGCTGTTCTATAGCCTCCTGCATCTCGTGCCTAATGTCAGTTTGACCAATTTGCGGTCGTGCAAAATATATTCCCATTTATCTCTCGTACCCTTAGAAAATCAATGTAGTCGAAAATTCAGACACTTTTAATGTTGACAGCTTGAATAGTTTAATAGTTTGAATAGTTAAAATAATTAGTTTAGAAAATATAAAATGTTTTTGGATTAGTTATTCAAATCCAAACACTTTTCATGTTGAAACTTTTGTCATATTCAAAAATATGCAAAAGTTATTCAAATTTTCGTTAAAAAACTATTCAAATTCGATTTGAAAGACTTTGTCAACGAAATAATTCAAATTCAATTTGAAAGACTTTGTGACCGAAATATGTGCGTGGAAGAACACCTCTAGTCTCGATTTTAAAATTATAGTCCCGCCTCATGGCTACAACTGGGACTAGAGGGTACCCTTTGGTCCCGGCTCGTGGCTTAAACCAGGACTAGAGGGACCGGGGTATAAATACCCACGACTTCTCCCGATTCGAGCCACGAACCGGGACAGAGAAGAAGGAGGACGCCGCCGCGTAGATACATGTCGTCAAGCTTCCCAACCGCCGCATGCAGCCGTCGCTCTCCTCCGCGCGCCGCTCGACGCCCTCCTCCGCATCGCCGCCCTAGTACACCTCACCCACGTCACTCATTGTCCGCCGCGCCAATTCGTTGTCGTCCGCACCACCCGAGCCCACAACACCGAAGCCGCCGAGCCCACCGTGCTCGCGCCGCTCGAGCCCGAGGTGAGCGCCGCCTATGCCTAAAGTATCGTTAGTTAGTTATTAGTGTTAGTTAGTGTTAAATTAGTGTTAGGTTAGTTAGCGTTTGAAAGTATTGTTAGGTTTAGGATTAGAAATTAATGTTAGATTTAGTGTTAAGATTAAAATTAGGGTTAAATTAGTTTTTTTATTTACAATTAGTGCTAGACGTAGAATTAGTGTTAGTGTTAGATTTAGAATTAGTGTTATTTTTAGAATTAGTGTTAGTGTTAGGCTTGGAATTGGTGTTAGGATTTTTTTTATTGTTGGTGTTAGAATTACTTTAAGGGTTATAATTTGGTTCTGTTACTTTTTTAGAATTAGAGTTGATTAGAATTATGTTTCTAGTTTGTTGTTCTCGGCGACGATGTCCCTGTTGAACTAGAGGGGTGATGTCTGGGACTGGGCTCCACCGGGATGGCACTGGGAGGTGCTATCTTTTGGTACGCACATCTTGGTGAGGAATCCGGGTGATGTCGTCGACCCGGATCTTCTTTGGTGTCAGTCGCGTGGGCAACGCTCGGTGCAGAGGGAGCCGGCGCTCGAGGAAGTGGTACGTGGGCGTATCAGGGAAGAGGATGAACACGTCCTTCAGTACATGTATTTTTTATATACCCGGTTAGAAATACATGGTCCTTCGTTCGGAGGGTTCCTTGTTGCGTGAGCTATGCCCCTGTGAGGGTTCCATATCTTTGGATGCCTAGAGCCGGTGGCTCAGCAACTCGCGGCTCAGGACCCGATCGGAGTTAGTTTGATAGGTTTATGCACGTGAGATTTATCGGTGTTATATTCGTGATGTATTAGGGTTAAATAAAAATGGACCCGAGCTATGTAGCTGTATTATATTAGTTGAGCAATGGATCACTTTATTCTAGATGTATTACTGCATAATTTTAGATGTATTATTGGATCACTTCTCGTAATGGTATCGTTCTTTCTTTTCTATTAGTTAAGCAGTGGATCACTTCAACAACAGAGAAAATGAAGAGGAAATTTCCGCCCTTCTACGGGAACAACCTGATGTTGGTGACAGTGGAGCAGATGAAGACTCACAATTTTTTAACGAGTTCGGTGAGGGAATGGAGCAGGAACGAAGAGCCGACCCTCAAACGAGCATCGAGAATGACGACGACTCACAAGATGGTGGACATCCACAGTGTGTCGAGATATATTAAGCCTCTGGTGATCACATTGATGCAATAATTGTATATATATGTATTAACAAATGTTTTCTATTTTAGACCTCCACATCGACCCAATCTAAACGAGGCCATGCCAAAGGATTGACCGAAGATACGCATCTCCAAATTGAGGTGGTCGGTCCAGATGGAAACCGTTGCTTCCGAAGGTGAACACAAATAAGTTTGTGCATCAATGCAGAGTTATTGTTAGGGACAACATCCTTGTCAGCGTTCAGGAATGGAATTAGGCAAAGAGCTGGTAGAGGGAGTTACTTTTGTCGACAAGAGCTCAAAAGATGTGCTTTGGAAAAAGCTCATTTCACATTTCACATTTCACCCCACCGGTCTTGCATGATATTGCAAAGAAAAATTCCATAAGGGACTTAGTCAAGTATTTTTCTCTTAATAAGATGGCTGAAAAATTCAATAATTACAAGAACAGATTATACCGTGTGTATGTCAAAGATAATAAAGTTCCAGATTTTACTGGCACGCTAGAGAGGTAGCGAGCTCACTGGGACTCATTCCAGGAGTACAAGAAATGTGAAGTAGCTAAGAAGATGTCAAAAAAGAATAAGATAATTGCAGCGAAAAAGATATATCACCATAATATGGGGGCATGCGGCTATAGAAGTGCCGATCCTAAATAGGATCGAGTTGAGGCTGCCTTGCGCAAAAGGGGATCACTCCGACTACGGAGGACCGGCCCGTGATATGTCATAAACATATCCCTAATTTCTGATGTTCCATGTTGTTTTCATGTTGTTTCCCACATGTTTTCCTTACACTTTATGTCATTTTACACGTTTTCCGAGACTAACCTATTAACAAGATGCCACAGAGTCAGTTCCCTGTTTTCTGCTGTTTTTAGTTTCAGAAAAGTTTTTTCTGGAAATATTCTCGGAATTGGAAAATTCGAAAACCAGAAGTCCTAAAAGTCCCGGAAGCTTCCAGAAGTCCCGAAGAGCCCCGGAGGGGGGGGGAGGGCACAGGGTGGCGCGGGTCCCCCTGGTCGCGCCACCTAGGGGTGTGGGCCCCCTGGCCACCTCCCGGCATCGCCCTTTCCCGCATATATACTCCCCGATGCATAAACCCTGGAGAATCGACCTTTTCCACAAAATACATCCGTAGCTCCATTGCCGCCACCGACAAGTTTCGGGGGACAGATCTCTGTTCTGGCACCCTGTCGGGACGGGGAAGTGCCCCTAGAAGCCATCTCCATCAACTCCACTGCCATCTCCATCGTCGTTGCTGTCTCCTATGATAAGGAGGCAGTAGTTCTCCCCCGGGGCTGAGGGCTCTACCGGTAGCTATGTGTTTCATCTCTCTCTCCATAGTGTGATCTTTATGTGATCATGAGCTTTGTAATCTACTTGAATATGTAGATTCATCTTCATCTGTTATGCTACTCAAGTGGTTTTGTTATCTCCGTAAACACTTTGATCACGGGGTAAAGGTGATAGTGTGTGCACCGTGTGGTTTAGCATGATATTTATATCTTGTGTTGGAAGATGAACCTATGAAATTGTGGCGTTTGTTTAGTACTAATTTATGGCGTTCGTAGTGACATTGGGGTGCCCTAGAGAGGAAATATAGACTTGAGGAGTGTTGTTAAAGCCCTACGCAATGATTAGTGTTCATTATTCGACCGGAGAGTGGTTCGGAGTAGCATAGTGAAGAGATGATATTTATGCATTCATTTATGTGATCATTGTTGAGAGTGTCCTCTAGTGAAAATAGAAGCCCTAGGCCTTATTTCCAAGCATTGAAACACTGTTTTCCGCCTGTTCTGCTACATGTTTGATTGCTGACATTTTTTATTTCAGATTGTTATTATCACTTATAATCATCCATACTACTTGTATTTTACTCTCTCTTCGCCGAACTAGTGCACCTATATACCTGACAAGTATATTGGGTGTGTTGGGGACACAAGAGACTTCTTGTATATTGATTGCAGGGTTGCTTGAGTGGGATATCTTTGACCTCTACCTCCCTGAGTTCGATATACCTCGGGCGATCCACTTAAGGGAAACTTGCTGTTGTTCTACAAACCTCTGCACTTGGAGGCCCAACACTGTCTACAAGAATAGAAGCGTGCGTAGACATCAAGCTCTTTTCTTGCGCCGTTGCCGGGGAGGTAAGGTAAAAGGTACTCACATCCTCGGGTGTGAGTGCTCGAAGTTTTACTTGTTGCTTGTTTTTATTTTCACTAGTTAGGATTAATGGAAAACAACAAAAATATGAGAGAGCTTTATAATATTTATCTTGAATTAGGTAATGAAGTGTTTGAAGAGAAAATTAAAAAACCTATGGAACTTTATTTGCATGCTAATAGCAATGTTATTAGTATGAATGCTTTGAACAGTATTATTTGTAATACTATGGAAAAGTCTAAGCTTGGGGAAGCTAGTTTATATGAAAACGGTCTTTTTAGTTCCCCAATAACGGAGGAGCAAATTTGCTTTGATGATGAGCATATGCCTGTTACATATAGTAGTGATCATGATTGGGAAGAGCACACTATTTTTGATACTGAAAATGATGATATAGAAAGCTCTAAACTTGTGAATGACGTGTGTTTGAAAATCCTTTTGCTACTGATGATTATATGCTTGATACATCTCCTCGTAGTAAAAATGATGATATGTTTATAAATGAACACATTTTGGAGGATAACTGATCTATTGCTTATGATGATATTATTCTTCCTATATATGATGATTACAATGATGAATATGTTATTTTTAGTCCACCTACTATTCAGGATAAAATTAATTATGATTTCAAAATGCCTCCTATGTTGATGATTATGGTGATGAGAATAATAACGATAGCTATTTTGTTGAATTTGCTCCCATTACTATTAATAAAAATTAATATGCTTATGTGGACAGTATTAATTCTTTTATGGACGTGGCTCATGATAAGAATGTTTCATGTGATAGTTATATTGTTAATTTTATTCACGATTCTACTTAAATTTATTATGAGAGAGAGAAACATGGTTTTATGCATCTCAACAATATTAAGTTTCCCCTCTTTATGTTGAAAATTTTGAAGTTGCACTTGTTTTGCTTTCATATGCTTGTTGCTTTGTGCTTTCATGACTTGTTTTTCTACAAGGTTATTTTTCATAGGAAGTGGATTAGAATTAAACTTGTTTAAAAAAAAATCTTGATGCTCTATTTTTCTTAAATCATATTTCTTATGTGAGCATCTTATGAAATTATCATGCCTAGCTGAAAGGCGTTAAAGAAAAGCACTTCTTGGGAGATAACCCATGTTTTTGTTTTTGCATTGTTTTTCTATGTTTTCTTTGAGTGAATGGGATGTATACTTATGTAGAAACTCCTTTGTAACTTTATATTCATGTGTTAGTTGAGCCAATTAAAGCCTCTAGTCGAAAGTTGGAGTTGGTTTTCGGATTTCTGGGCAGAAAACAGAATTCTGCTGTCCACCGTAAAATATCGTATAAAATCCTGGAAGATCAGAATGATCTAAATTTTTTTGTGGTTTTTTCTCAGCTAATTATGCAACTTTTCTTAATTTACGACTTTTTGATTTGAGCAACATAAGATTTTAGGAAAAATCGATCTTTACCTTCTGTTCTGTTTTGACAGATTTCTGCCAATTATTGCATGTGCATCTTAATCTATTTCTTTTGGTGTTCTTTTGAGAAAAAGAGTTTAAAAAAAAGTTGTGACAG
The DNA here is from genome assembly GCA_028641055.1 of Alopecurus myosuroides. Classification (NCBI taxonomy): domain Eukaryota; kingdom Viridiplantae; phylum Streptophyta; class Magnoliopsida; order Poales; family Poaceae; genus Alopecurus; species Alopecurus myosuroides. The sequence continues at coordinate 340,204,767 of CM054062.1, forward strand.
TAGCTAATGTATTTTTGAGTGCTAGGATTGTGTTGAAACTGAACCATGTGAATTTATTATTTCGATTGCACTAACATTGCTAATGAAGATTGTGAGAAGTTTGGTGTGAAGGAAGTTTTCAAGGGTCAAGAGAAGAGGATGATATGATGTGATCAAGAAGAGTTAAAAGATTATCCCCTTCTTCATCAACAAATTATCAGGTCACTTCTAGTGAAACTATATTTTTATTCGGTCACATCTTATGTGCTTTACTTGGAGCGTCTTTTATTTTTGTTTTAAGTTTGTTTGGTTTTCTTTGCTGTAGTAAATAGTTGGATCATACCATACTTGTGTGGGAGAGAGACACACTCCGTTTTCATTGCTTAGAACACTCTAGTTTTCATTCTTATTGTTCTGTGAGTGTTCACTTTTTGCTAGTACTACGTTTAGCCTTTGTTTTCATGCATCTCTTATTTAGAGCTGTTAGTTTTAGTAGAGTTGTGTTATTACTCTTATGTTTGCTTGTTGTAGCATGTAGAGAATTTTTGTTAAAACATATTTTGTATGGTGCTTGTTGGGAAAATAAACTGCTGCTTGATGTAGAAACTATAACAGTACTAGTAGAAGCTTGTATAGACTGTTGCTAGGACTTTTTCATGCCATGCTAAATGTTATTTTAGTTTTAAAGCCTTGCGGTTATTGAGTAGCATGACTAGCCTCAAATAGCTGAGAGTGTTTAATATGTATTGAAAGATTCATGAGTTGTTCTTGTCATAGTAAAGCATCAATATATGGTATTCTCTTTCGAATGATTTATTTGGTTGACTTGGCGCATGCTCACACCATGTTTATGACTACAAACCAGTCACGAATAGCCTCCATGACCACTTAGTTTTTGAACTTGTGATACCGCTTATGCTTTAATTAATGATGTTTATATCGCTATGCATGATTATGGCTCTTATGCTCTCTTGACTTGTCGCTCCCAGTCTTGTGCTAGCCTCCACCTGTACTGAGTATGAGCTCTACTCGTGCATCCAAACTCCTTAAACCAAAGTTTTCCAATTGTGTCCACCATACCTACCTACATGTGGTATTTAACCGCCACTCCAAATTAAATTTCTCATGTGTTATCTTTAAAACCTTCAAAATTATTCCTGCTTTGTGTTCTTGTTTTTGCTCATGAGGACGTAAATAGAGAATCTTTATCTCACTTGTCGATTGGATTTCACACCCTGGACTAGTGGCTTCATCAGCTTATCCAAATGATAGAAGAGCTGGCAGCGGGGTGCCCATCCCCAAATTAATACAAACAAATTATCTTCAGTATTTTTGCCCCTCATTTATCAGTCAAAGCATAATTGTGTAAACAAAAGAGAAAGAGGGATGACCTTCTACACCAGTTGCGTCCTTCACTATGGGAGCCGCTCTTGTGAATCCAGTTGGCTTATGACGTACTGTATTGTCTGTTTACCATTCATTAACACTACCATACACCCCTCCTAAAATATAGACATTCCTCCAGGGTGCCAAACTTTTGATACCTCTGTTTAACAAAATAAAAAGATCTAGCACATGAGTGATCCCTGCTTCCCCTTGTGAAGGGCCTTTCTTTTACTTTTATGTTGAGTCTCCATCTTCTAACTTTATGCACAGTTGAGAGAGCATTTTTGCCATTCTGTGTTCTATGTGCATCTGTCCCATAAACACCAATAATTACTTCATGATGTGATATTATTTGTTCTTAAATTATTTGTTATAGCCTTCCTCATAAACTTTGAAGGTGTCCTGGCATTTATGTTTGCCCCACTCTTAAGGACTAGCGAAATACCACTTTGCCATGCTTTCTCTATACCTGAAACAAACGTTTATCTTTCTTTGCATTATTATCCATGATCCTTTATTTAAGATACTCTTCAAGATGCAAAGTGATTGCTATGCTTTATTGTTAAAGTTCTATTTATCATGTTTGTGTTTGAAGTTCTATGATCTCAGCGTACATATGTTTTTACATTATAATGATCAAGTTTATAATAGTAGCATGTCACCTCATAAATTATTTTGTTTTATCATTTACCTACTCGAGGACGAGTAGGAACTAAGCTTGGGGATGCTTGATACATCATAAATGTATCCCTAATTTCTGATGTTCCATGTTGTTTTCATGTTGTTTCCCACATGTTTTCCTTACACTTTATATCATTTTTACACATTTTCTGGGACTAACCTATTAACAAGATGCCACAGAGCCAGTTCCCTGTTTTCTGCTGTTTTTAGTTTCAGAAAAGTTGTTCTGGAAATATTCTCGGAATTGGAAAATTCGAAAGACAGAAGTCCTAAAAGTCCCGGAAGCTTCCAGAAGTCCCGAAGAGCCCCGGAGGGGGGCCACAGGGTGGCCCACCATGTGGTGGCATGGGTCCCCCTGGTCGCGCCACCTAGGGGTGTGGGCCCCCTGGCCACCTTGTGACGCCCCGAGATCGGGCACTATGCAGAATTCAGCATTCCCGCCAAATCCGCATAATAACCGATTCCAGGTTGCCATTTATGATAACATTACAATAGTTCACGAATAATCCACAATTACAACAGAAACAGATAGATACAAGATGACTCAAACGAGCCAGGGTTACAACTGATACATTACAAAGATCCAAATAACAGCGGAAGAAACAAACGTCCGGCTACGGACAAGATCCAAATTGGACTAAGAGTCCTGAAGATAACCGAAGGCGTCCAATCCCTGCCCAGGCCAAGCCGGAGGGATTCCCAAGCTAACGTCGTCAGACTTCAAACCTGTTGACTGCAATTTGGAATTTGCAGCCACGAAAGAGATTCGTGGGTCAGTACGGTTAAGTACTGGCAAGGGGGATAAAACCCATACTCACAAGAATACCGGCGTAGCCAATCATCACAAGATACAAATACTTTGGGATCAACGGAAAGGAAGGGGGTTATTGCAAATAAGCGACAGCAGGCTGCACTAACCAACTACAGAGATTCTATTACTTCCAACTATCAGAAAGGGGATAAGATCGAGTGATAGTAACCAACTGAAAGATAACTTCAAACAAACCCATCCTGGATCTCGCCCCTTATCCGAAGAAGCAATCCGAGGATAACTCACACAGTTGAGTTAATGATGGTTCATATTATTGTGTCAATAAGCCTATTACTAGTCAAGTTATTAATCATTGGGTGAAAGGTTGTTAATCATTACGTTTAAGTTGTCCTGAGTACTTGTTAGCCAGTACTTTCACCAAGTAATCCATAACCGCGGAAAACACGGCTTCTCGAGAAGATTTATCCTGCAGGGGTGCACCATAGTAACCGTACACGCAAGAATAACCCGCCAGATGGGGAGCTAACCCACCAAGCGAGGTACTCTACACAACCAACCCTTCTTCGCATCAAGCCCAAAGCACCGCGTGCTGTGCGTGCGCGGCTAATCGAGCCCCACGAAGAAAAGGGGACCCTCATAGCACTGGAAGACCACGCCGCCCTAAATGCCGACTACGAAAGTTCCACCCTGGCGCCAAGGGTTCGTACCTGCATATGATGCAGCAAATGGAACACCCGAACTAGTACGGCGATTTGGACGAGATGCGAATCGAGTCAGTTGAGGGGGGCGCCCATACTCGCTTCCCACATGCGGGTAGTGCGCTCATCATGGATCGGTAGACAAGACCCTTTTCCTATTAGGGTCGACACTAGCGGGCCTCAAAACCTCTTAGGGCCTCCCGCCGGTGCCTTATCATCAAATTATTATTTAACAGTAACAGTAGCAGGATTGATTGATTAATATTTCGAGCCCCCGGAACGGTAACAACGATAATAGTACGATAGTAAAAGAAGTAGCCGACAACAGGCTCGAGCAAAAGCAACCCTAAGCAAGATAGTAAGACACGGGCAACAAACAATGGTTATAGGTATGGAGGTGAGGCAATATCAGGGTTAAAGGATTCATGTGATAGGTTCGTAACAGAAACAACTACTACTAAGGCTAGCAGAACAGAACAACGGAAAGTATCGGTAACATGTGATGAAAGGCAGCCATTTGGCAGCAAGTGAGTATACTTGCCTGAGATCCCGCAAGGTAGCAGAACTTGTCGCTGCTCACATCATCTCAACGTCCTATCCGGGAAGAAGCAACGAACTAAAAGAAACACCGGATGCAATAATTACTACTACGGCAAAAGATCCAGCATGATCAAGATATGGATGCATGACAAGTTTAAATATGCATCAAGGTAAACTAGTTGACAATATAAACAGATTTAAATGGACCCATATGCAATTTTGAGTTGCATATGAAAAGCCCATGCATTATGGTTAGATGATTTGTTTTCCAACTAATCAACAGGTGAAGGTGGATTAGCATGATGCATGGATGATGATGATAACAAGATAACAACAAATAACAATAATAGGTGCAAAGGAAAAGGAAGAAAACAAGTTTGGAAATTATTTGGAAAATTTGGTTACTTAAACATGTCTCACAAGCAATTATTGTTTTCATCAAGTTTAATTGTTCAAAACAGATAGCAAAGTTTATATTTGAAAAGAACATCAAATTTTAGTTGGATTACGTGTTTCACATTTTGAAATTGGACTTAGGATTATTTAATTATGAATTAAACAATTTTAAACAATTTTTAATTGCATTAAACAAGACTTAAATGGTTTAGGCAATTTTAGTTATTCAAAACAGAAGACAAAAATTATATTTGAATAGGTTATTCAAAATGGTATGGAAAACATATTTTATTTGCATTATTTGGATTAATAATGAATTAGTTATTGATTTTAGCAAATTGCATTTGAATTGTTCAAATTTGAATTTTAAATGCATTTTGAAATTTCAAAACAGTGAACAAATGAATTACTTGAAAAGAGTATTTGATTTGGATCAGAAAACATATAAAACTTGTATTTATTGGGCTTATAGATTAGAAGATATTAAGGTTTGAAGTTTTAGGATTAATTCTGTTAATTAAAAGGAATTTGTTTTGAAATCAGAAACGTTAGCAATTTTTTTGTTACCGGGCTGCACTTTACACACAGCCACTGCCTCGTGGGGCCTAGCCAGCGTGGCGCGGTGGGAAGATGAGGTGGCGCAGCGGGTGGATGACAGGTGGGGCCCAGCGCGCGCAATGGAAATAAAAGGAAAAGGGGCGCCCCTGGGATTCGATCCCAGGATCTGCACCGCGCGCGAGGGGAACTGGACCAACTGGGCTCTGTTCCGTTCGTGTGTGGATACCGTTCCGAAACAGGAAGAGGTGTGGTTTACGTCAGTTAACATCTTAACTGAACTTTCCTGTCGCCGTTCAGGTACAGCGAGCGGACAGAGGACAGGGCGATCGGCCGTCAGCGATCTCGCTCGCGGTGGCGCTGGGCGGATGGGCGACCGTCGACGACGTGGCTCGAAGGCACACGTTCAGAGCAAGAGGAGGGAGGAAAGGGGAGCCCTAGGGCGAGAGGAACCTCACCTCGGTGAGCTTCGACGGGCAGACAGGGAGGAAATCGCTCGCTGCAGTTGGTGGCGACGGCGGCGGAAGAACTTGATGGCGTCGCCGCCTCGGTCCCCCTCTCGCCTCCGCGCCTTCGGCGAAAATGGTGGTGGATGTGAGCTGGTTCCATTCCCATGGACGGAGGAACCTCGAGGTACCCAGGTCGTCCTCGCGACATGGAGGAAGAGGTGGCTCACGGTGGTGTTCGGTGTGGTGTTTGCAGGGTTCAGAGACAGCAGGCTTTGGAGGGGAAGGAAAGAGAGGAGAGAATGGCGGCGGGGCGGATGGTCTAGGGTTTGCAGGGGCTCGGGAGAGGGATGTTTTAAGGGGGAAGGGCAAGGGTACGGCAGGCCATCCGGTGGGGAAGGAGGGATCGGAGGGTGGTTCTCTGTTCGTACTCATGGTGACGTCTGCTGGAGGAGGACGATAGCGACAGGAAGGGGTACTGGGCCAACTCGGTTAGATGGGCTGGGTTGTGGGAGAAAGAAAAAGGAGTGGTGGGCTGGCTGGTCCTGGGCTGCTCCCTCTCCTGCTTTTTTTTTTCCTTTTGATTTTTTTTTTTTTTGCAAAGGAATGAAAGGAAGAGATAGAAAAGGATTTGGGGATTTTGGGGTGGTTGTTTTTTTTGCATCAAATAATTTTATTATCTTTTCCAAAACAGGAAAAGAAAGCAAGGTTGGCATTATTTTCACAAGGTGGAAACTTTAATTGGATTAAAGTTGTTTAGTTGAAAATTTCCAAAATAGGGTTTGAGGTTTGCATTTTTATAATTAATTTTATTAGGTTGCAAAACAATAAACAAAGCAAAGGTTAGTTAATGATTTCAAAATTGGTATATTAGTTTGATGTTTAAGTGGTTAGTGGAATTTCAAATAATGTTTTGATTTTGGGAATTTTGGAAATAACAAAGTTTTATTTAACAAGTTCAAGCAACAATACCAACATTATTGCATTCAAATTGTTTTGAAAAAAAAAACAGAATGCAATGCTCATGTGATGCATATGATGCAAGCAAAAAGAAAACAAACACTCTCTAATAGGGTAACACCCCAGGTGTTACAGACGACACCACTAACAAGGGATTGCGCCCTCGCAATCCACCTGCTAACCCGGGAGGGGAAAGAAGTTCGACTATCGTTTCTTCGTTCTTCCGGTTGATCTCCTCGACACCACTAACAAGGGATTCTGGCTCGGAGTGACGACGATGTTCTTCCACCAGGAATCTGCCGATGATCGAACCTATTAGGTTAAGGGCTCAGAAAACGTCCACCCACGTAGGATCCTAACACTTTGAAAGATAGACAAGAGGGGAGACTCACAAAACAAATAAGATGGGAGGGGAAATGGAATAGAGATAAGGACAAAACAAGAATCCTATTGAGATGTTTTTCCAAAATAGTTTAGCAGCAAATAGTGTTTGACACTCTAGAAACATCGACCGTTAGCGAGGTTATCCTACAGGCTTTGCGGACCCGTTGCTTCGATAACCATTCGTATCGAAACAATCTCGGGAATCGGAACCAAGGCTCTGATACCATTTGTGACGCCCCGAGATCGGGCACTATGCAGAATTCAGCATTCCCGCCAAATCCGCATAATAACCGATTCCAGGTTGCCATTTATGATAACATTACAATAGTTCACGAATAATCCACAATTACAACAGAAACAGATAGATACAAGATGACTCAAACGAGCCAGGGTTACAACTGATACATTACAAAGATCCAAATAACAGCGGAAGAAACAAACGTCCGGCTACGGACAAGATCCAAATTGGACTAAGAGTCCTGAAGATAACCGAAGGCGTCCAATCCCTGCCCAGGCCAAGCCGGAGGGATTCCCAAGCTAACGTCGTCAGACTTCAAACCTGTTGACTGCAATTTGGAATTTGCAGCCACGAAAGAGATTCGTGGGTCAGTACGGTTAAGTACTGGCAAGGGGGATAAAACCCATACTCACAAGAATACCGGCATAGCCAATCATCACAAGATACAAATACTTTGGGATCAACGGAAAGGAAGGGGGTTATTGCAAATAAGCGACAGCAGGCTGCACTAACCAACTACAGAGATTCTATTACTTCCAACTATCAGAAAGGGGATAAGATCGAGTGATAGTAACCAACTGAAAGATAACTTCAAACAAACCCATCCTGGATCTCGCCCCTTATCCGAAGAAGCAATCCGAGGATAACTCACACAGTTGAGTTAATGATGGTTCATATTATTGTGTCAATAAGCCTATTACTAGTCAAGTTATTAATCATTGGGTGAAAGGTTGTTAATCATTAGGTTTAAGTTGTCCTGAGTACTTGTTAGCCAGTACTTTCACCAAGTAATCCATAACCGCGGAAAACACGGCTTCTCGAGAAGATTTACCCTGCAGGGGTGCACCATAGTAACCGTACACGCAAGAATAACCCGCCAGATGGGGAGCTAACCCACCAAGCGAGGTACTCTACACAACCAACCCTTCTTCGCATCAAGCCCAAAGCACCGCGTGCTGTGCGTGCGCGGCTAATCGAGCCCCACGAAGAAAAGGGGACCCTCATAGCACTGGAAGACCACGCCGCCCTAAATGCCGACTACGAAAGTTCCACCCTGGCGCCAAGGGTTCGTACCTGCATATGATGCAGCAAATGGAACACCCGAACTAGTACGGCGATTTGGACGAGATGCGAATCGAGTCAGTTGAGGGGGGCGCCCATACTCGCTTCCCACATGCGGGTAGTGCGCTCATCATGGATCGGTAGACAAGACCCTTTTCCTATTAGGGTCGACACTAGCGGGCCTCAAAACCTCTTAGGGCCTCCCGCCGGTGCCTTATCATCAAATTATTATTTAACAGTAACAGTAGCAGGATTGATTGATTAATATTTCGAGCCCCCGGAACGGTAACAACGATAATAGTACGATAGTAAAAGAAGTAGCCGACAACAGGCTCGAGCAAAAGCAACCCTAAGCAAGATAGTAAGACACGGGCAACAAACAATGGTTATAGGTATGGAGGTGAGGCAATATCAGGGTTAAAGGATTCATGTGATAGGTTCGTAACAGAAACAACTACTACTAAGGCTAGCAGAACAGAACAACGGAAAGTATCGGTAACATGTGATGAAAGGCAGCCATTTGGCAGCAAGTGAGTATACTTGCCTGAGATCCCGCAAGGTAGCAGAACTTGTCGCTGCTCACATCATCTCAACGTCCTATCCGGGAAGAAGCAACGAACTAAAAGAAACACCGGATGCAATAATTACTACTACGGCAAAAGATCCAGCATGATCAAGATATGGATGCATGACAAGTTTAAATATGCATCAAGGTAAACTAGTTGACAATATAAACAGATTTAAATGGACCCATATGCAATTTTGAGTTGCATATGAAAAGCCCATGCATTATGGTTAGATGATTTGTTTTCCAACTAATCAACAGGTGAAGGTGGATTAGCATGATGCATGGATGATGATGATAACAAGATAACAACAAATAACAATAATAGGTGCAAAGGAAAAGGAAGAAAACAAGTTTGGAAATTATTTGGAAAATTTGGTTACTTAAACATGTCTCACAAGCAATTATTGTTTTCATCAAGTTTAATTGTTCAAAACAGATAGCAAAGTTTATATTTGAAAAGAACATCAAATTTTAGTTGGATTACGTGTTTCACATTTTGAAATTGGACTTAGGATTATTTAATTATGAATTAAACAATTTTAAACAATTTTTAATTGCATTAAACAAGACTTAAATGGTTTAGGCAATTTTAGTTATTCAAAACAGAAGACAAAAATTATATTTGAATAGGTTATTCAAAATGGTATGGAAAACATATTTTATTTGCATTATTTGGATTAATAATGAATTAGTTATTGATTTTAGCAAATTGCATTTGAATTGTTCAAATTTGAATTTTAAATGCATTTTGAAATTTCAAAACAGTGAACAAATGAATTACTTGAAAAGAGTATTTGATTTGGATCAGAAAACATATAAAACTTGTATTTATTGGGCTTATAGATTAGAAGATATTAAGGTTTGAAGTTTTAGGATTAATTCTCTTAATTAAAAGGAATTTGTTTTGAAATCAGAAACGTTAGCAATTTTTTTGTTACCGGGCTGCACTTTACACACAGCCACTGCCTCGTGGGGCCTAGCCAGCGTGGCGCGGTGGGAAGATGAGGTGGCGCAGCGGGTGGATGACAGGTGGGGTCCAGCGCGCGCAATGGAAATAAAAGGAAAAGGGGCGCCCCTGGGATTCGATCCCAGGATCTGCACCGCGCGCGAGGGGAACTGGACCAACTGGGCTCTGTTCCGTTCGTGTGTGGATACCGTTCCGAAACAGGAAGAGGTGTGGTTTACGTCAGTTAACATCTTAACTGAACTTTCCTGTCGCCGTTCAGGTACAGCGAGCGGACAGAGGACAGGGCGATCGGCCGTCAGCGATCTCGCTCGCGGTGGCGCTGGGCGGATGGGCGACCGTCGACGACGTGGCTCGAAGGCACACGTTCAGAGCAAGAGGAGGGAGGAAAGGGGAGCCCTAGGGCGAGAGGAACCTCACCTCGGTGAGCTTCGACGGGCAGACAGGGAGGAAATCGCTCGCTGCAGTTGGTGGCGACGGCGGCGGAAGAACTTGATGGCGTCGCCGCCTCGGTCCCCCTCTCGCCTCCGCGCCTTCGGCGAAAATGGTGGTGGATGTGAGCTGGTTCCATTCCCACGGACGGAGGAACCTCGAGGTACCCAGGTCGTCCTCGCGACATGGAGGAAGAGGTGGCTCACGGTGGTGTTCGGTGTGGTGTTTGCAGGGTTCAGAGACAGCAGGCTTTGGAGGGGAAGGAAAGATAGGAGAGAATGGCGGCGGGGCGGATGGTCTAGGGTTTGCAGGGGCTCGGGAGAGGGATGTTTTAAGGGGGAAGGGCAAGGGTACGGCAGGCCATCCGGTGGGGAAGGAGGGATCGGAGGGTGGTTCTCTGTTCGTACTCATGGTGACGTCTGCTGGAGGAGGACGATAGCGACAGGAAGGGGTACTGGGCCAACTCGGTTAGATGGGCTGGGTTGTGGGAGAAAGAAAAAGGAGTGGTGGGCTGGCTGGTCCTGGGCTGCTCCCTCTCCTGCTTTTTTTTTTCCTTTTGATTTTTTTTTTTTTGCAAAGGAATGAAAGGAAGAGATAGAAAAGGATTTGGGGATTTTGGGGTGGTTGTTTTTTTTGCATCAAATAATTTTATTATCTTTTCCAAAACAGGAAAAGAAAGCAAGGTTGGCATTATTTTCACAAGGTGGAAACTTTAATTGGATTAAAGTTGTTTAGTTGAAAATTTCCAAAATAGGGTTTGAGGTTTGCATTTTTATAATTAATTTTATTAGGTTGCAAAACAATAAACAAAGCAAAGGTTAGTTAATGATTTCAAAATTGGTATATTAGTTTGATGTTTAAGTGGTTAGTGGAATTTCAAATAATGTTTTGATTTTGGGAATTTTGGAAATAACAAAGTTTTATTTAACAAGTTCAAGCAACAATACCAACATTATTGCATTCAAATTGTTTTGAAAAAAAAAACAGAATGCAATGCTCATGTGATGCATATGATGCAAGCAAAAAGAAAACAAACACTCTCTAATAGGGTAACACCCCAGGTGTTACACACCTCCCGGCATCTCCCTTTCGCCCATATATACTCCCCGATGCATAAACCCTGGAGAATCGACCTTTTCAACAAAATACATTCGTAGCTCCGCCGCCGCCGCCGACAAGTTTCGGGGGACAGATCTCTATTCTGGCACCCTGCCGGGACAGGGAAGTGCCCCGAAAGCCATCTCCATAGACTCCACCGCCATCTCCATCGCCATTGTTGTCTCCTCTGATGAGGAGGGAGTAGTTCTCCCCCGGGACTGAGGGCTCTACCGGTATTTATTTGGTTCATCTCTCTCTCCATGGTGTGATCTTTATGTGATCATGAGCTTTGTAATCTAGTTGAATATGTAGATTGATCTTCATCTGTTATGCTACTCAAGTGGTTTTGTTATCTCCGTAAACACTTTGATCACGGGGTAAAGGTGATAGTGTGTGCACCGTGTGGTTTATCATGATATTTATATCTTGTGTTGGAAGATGAACCTATGAAATTGTGGCGTTTGTTTAGTACTAATTTATGGCGCTCGTAGTGACATTGGGGTGCCCTAGAGAGGGAATGTAGACTTAAGGAGTGTTGTTAAAACCCTATGCAATGATTAGTGTTCATTATTCGACCGGAGAGTGGTTCGGAGTAGCATACTGAAGAGATGATATTTATGCATTCATTTATGTGATTATTGTTGAGAGTGTCCTCTAGTTAAAGTAGAAGCCCTAGGCCTTATTTCCAAGCATTGAAACACCGTTTTTCGCCTGTTCTGCTACATGTTTGCTTGCTGACATTTTTATGTCAGATTGTTATTATCACTTATAATCATCCATACTACTTGTATTTTACTCTCTCTTCGCCGAACTAGTGCACCTATATACCTGACAAGTATATCGGGTGTGTTGGGGACACAAGAGACTTCTTGTATCTTGATTGCAGGGTTGCTGGAGAGGGATATCTTTGACCTCTACCTCCCTGAGTTCGTTATACCTTGGGTGATCCACTTAAGGGAAACTTGCTGCTGTTCTACAAACCTCTGCACTTGGAGGCCCAACAATGTCTACAAGAATAGAAGCGTGCGTAGACATCAGCCCCATAGGGCAAGAAATTGGGTACTTGGGCATTGGATAGAATATGACTAGGAAACAGGGGAGTTAAAAACTAATGAAAATAAACCAATTGATGTACCCCAGAAATCAATTATTTAAGCAATCGCCGAGGTTCGAGAGGGAAAGTTTATTCCTGACCGAGAGAACGGCGAGCTGACTAGGGCCCTCGGGAATCTTGAAAAACAAGTACCAACACAAGGCTTAGGAGCTACTGTGACGTGGAAGCAAGGGTTTTCCCTTGAGCGTGAAACTTATAGAAGCCGAGAGAGAGAGAGAGAGAGAGAGAGAGAGCGAGCGAGCGAGAGAGAGAGAGAGAGAGAGAGAGAGAGAGGAAAGAAGAGGATATAGTAGGAGGAGGATGCCCAGTTGGACGACCTAGACAGAAAGCACAATGATTTAATTGCTATGGTAAAGGACCAACATATACAAATAGAGGAATTGCGCGAGCAATTGCCAACTTGTTAGCTACAGCAAGATAGTCAAGTCGTCCCATCTCAGCGGAGAAGCAGCATGGCTTCCACGGGAGTCGGTGCTGAAGAGGAACCGATGGATCTCTATCCCGTGGATGATATTAGTGAGCAGACAAGTTGTGAACTCCATGTGGAAGTGAGGAACTTATCCTTGAAGGTTGCGGACGGCTATGCTTTAACTTGTGAATCTATAGCATGGTGGCATTGCAATGAGATTCTAGTTGGCTATGGTGGTTTCGGCGTGGATCAACTTGTACCGGGATATGAATCCCTGGAGCTTGACATCTCTCGAGGTAATGGTGATAGGACACTAGGAGAAGTCGGGGTGGTATCATTCATTGGCACAAGAAATGCATCATGTTTCCAGGCTCGGCGCCAAGACCACCATTGTCTCCTCCGAGTCGCGATCCACTACCTCCAAGTCCACATGATGACGAGAGAGATGACCACCACTACACGAGTCCATCACGATCTACGCATCCGCATCAGCCGACTCCGCCGCCCCTGCCCACTAATGCTCAGGGCGAAATGGGAAAGCGTATACCTTCGTCGATGGATAAACGACACAGACGACCACAAGAGGAGCCCCTCCCAAGAGTACCGCTGGGTCCTCCCATTAGAATTTATGACCTTAATGACGAGGAGACTGACATTGTCGTGATGATGGACGTGAAAAGACAGCTTGCACCGAAAAATCCCAGAACAAAGCAAGTATTTCCTCCGGAGAGCATACAGTGGGCTAAGGGGTTTCTTCAACAGCCATCACAAATTGAGCTAAATAGGCCAGATGACTATGCATGTTGTATGAGGAATTTTATCTCCCACAAGCCAAGAAGTAGTAGTGGTGCGAAAAAATATGTTTCCCAGCTCGGAGAACTGGCAAAACATGCCATCTCCCCGCTCAAGGTGTTACCCATTGATCTGGCCACGACGGAATTTGCTGCATAAGCTGGTATTTCGCTTTCTCAACCGTTGGGTGGAGATAGCCCCAAGTTGGATGAAGTATAGAAATGGGAATACGGGAAGCTTCTGTTGCCACCATATCAGATCAAGGTTCTCCCAACACAAATGCGAAAACTGCATGACTGGTATTTACAAGTCACCAAGGTAAATCAAAAAATCCTCGTTGTGAAAGTTACACGAGAGAATTTCATTGATGAAGCCGAGATATAACTTTATATTGAAGAACTCTTTATGTTATACGAGCTTGACGCCCTCGACTTGAGTGTCATCGGTACCTATTATCCGTAAGTGATTTAATTCCTTCATTTATTTCTAGAAGTCTCTAGCTCGACTAGTTCATTGTCTGTAGTTATGATCACTACGATATTATGCAGGATAAAGAGTGATGAATGTAACCGAAAATGTATCTTTAACATTGGGTTCATTGACCCAAAACTAATAAATGAAATCTTGCTACGGGACTTCGCCAAGGAAACGGAGGACAACTTGCTAAGGTTCATAGAGAGACAACATTACAAAACGAAGATCTTGTTTCCTTACAACTTCGAGTAAGAGTGTTACTGTCTTATACACATTAATTTTTTCTTACTCAATGTTAAGTGTATTCCTGACGTAGATAAACATGCGCAGCTTCCATTACATTATGTTAATCATTGAAGTTGACTTTGGGAAGTTGAAATCTAAGACTCATTGGCGAAACCCGAAGAGAAGTACAAAAGCATTATAGATGCGCTCCAAATATAATTTCAATCAGTATCCAACTATGTCGGTCTCTTTTCTTCATTTCCTGAGATATCAAATAAGTAATAACTCATTTATTGATTTTCTTACCGGACATGATTTGGAAAATTTTCATCCAGAGGACACCTAGTGATTTTGAAAAGGAACTTACTTTTCATCATATCAAGGTAAGTAGTACATCTAGGTCCGAGCATCTCTTAAATTCTAATTTCAATACACTTATATCATAATTTATTATTATACGATTGAATTCTATTCTCGTAAAGTGCGAGAGGCAGCCAGAGGGGATCAGTTTGTGTGGATATTTCGTGTGCGAGTGGATTCGCTGAGAGGTTAGTGAGCAGAACTCAGCGACATTTCTAGAAGTAAGTGAACAAATACATGCACATTTTTATTTTATTACCATCAATTGTGTTGAGCGTATTTTGTTTATAATGATTGATATTCATACTGATATCCTTCTTTTATAATTGGATCAAATGCGGAGCAATCTGCTACTAAAGGAGCGTTTTGTAGCAATTCAGAAGGAAATTGCCGGATTTTTTGTGGCCCAGAAATTTCTCGATCGGTTAGATGGACTCTAGACCCGCTTAGATCTCCATGTAAATTAATAAACGGGCTTAGTCTCGGTTAGATCGATCTCCATGTATACGAATAGAAGGGTTCTAATACCGGTTGAACTATCATAAAGTATAAATGATATTTTTATTAGATAGAGATTTCTTTTATGAACATTTTGATATTCTATATGTATTTTTTCGGAATTTTTATTAATTAACCATATATTTTTGCATTATTGATAATAATTTTAAAATTTAAAAAGCTTGAGCGAGGAGGCTGCCACGTGGGGACAATTTTGTTCCGGGTCTTTGTACAAATCGGACTAGAGCTCCTCGACCAGAAGCTCAGCCAGAGGCCACGTGGCCTCTGTTTTGTCCTAGGTCGTAAGCTAACCAGTACTTGGGGGAGGGGCTATAGTCCCGATTCTGTAGTCCCGGGTGTGCAGCCGGGACTAGAGCCCCTCACGACCCGGGGCTAATGGTCTTGTTTCTCCGGTGTTTCACATTGGAACCACATGTTGCTACCTCGAGCAACTATTCAAATTATGTGACAAGATCTGGGAGGCGACCCCCCCGCGCGCGCGAAAAGGTACCAATTTGAATGAAACATGAAAGTTCAGCACAAAATAATCCAGTTTTGGAGAAAATCACAATCTAACCATTTGGCATGATGCACTACTCTACGACGCCATGCTGCCATGACGAGCTCTCATTTTTTGGTTCTTTTGGTCCGTTTTCATCGCTCCGTATACTCGCCCGAGTCAACACCATGTGAGTAGGTTCCATGATTTTGGTGTTGTATTTTGTTATGCGACAACAACTCAAGTGTTGTATATTTATTGCACTCAATGCTATATTTTAGGGTTGTACCAAAAAAATTAGAGCAAAATTCATGTCAAGGGATATTGTTGTTACACTATTTTTAACCACAAGTGTGCTAAAAAAGTTTAAGCCCATTACAGGGCAGAAATTGGTGATGCTCTAATAGCATTTGTAGATTTTCGATGGATGGAGCAAGAAATTGTCTTCATTACATGAAGAATAAAAATAAAAATAGCATACCACGGAATTAACATCTTTTGAAACTGCACACAAAAGGCCTCACTTATGAATTTGAGTGGACTAAAACCGAGAATAGCCCGTTTATCCCAGAGGAAATGACTCACAACCACCACATTTGAGGGCAAGTCATCTACTTACCACCACCGTTGGAGATAATGACACTGACCATTGCATATTGGGGCAGATCAGTGCCGCAGAGCCTGATTCGTTGGCTTATTTAAGCCTCTTAATTCGTTTCCTAATAGTTTACCTGACAAAGATGAAAAAAAGGAAAGTCAATGTCCCCTCTCTCACCTTGTATTGAGGGCATTGTATCGAGCACCTCGTGTGTACCGCACAGCCGTTGGTACCCCGTATGTTCTTGTCACGAACATCTCATAGGAAACACACTGAGAAGGGGATTTGGGAGGGAAATCGATGTTAGGGAAGAGCACTGTTCAAAATATCATCTGATATGCCGATTTATCGCTTATCGGGTGGTCACCGATAAGATAAATGAGTATCTATGGAGTTTATCCTTCAGGCCATTTTATCGGTCTTACAACTGATTTATCGGTCGATATGCCGATAAATTGGCCGACATATCGATTTTCCATCACTAGAACATGTGATTAATGGCATCCATCATAGATTTTTTAGTATTATTGAGTACAATATATCTATATATCATAATTTAGAGATTTTATTGCCGATATGATATATTTTTATATCATATTTTAGATGTTTTAGTGTTACAATTTGGGATTTACAAGAAAAATGGCCGATAAATAGTCGACAGATATAATTGATTTATCGGCCGATAAGCCGATATATCTCTTATCATGGTCCGACCGATAAGTTAACGATAAGCGATATCCTGAACATTGGGGAAGAGATAGCAGTAGGGGATTTGACATTATAGACGAATGTTTGGGCGGAATCACTAGAAAAAAGGCCTCCCTTCCGGAAGGTCACCCGCGTTCGTTGTCGTCACGACACTTGTCGCATTTTCCCTTCTCGTGCACTCCCCTCATGACAAGTGCCAGCTTCTCCTTCCTCGTGCCCTCCCCCCACAGGTGCTTGCATGCGCGCCAAGTGTCAACACGAGAGAGTTTTGGTGAGATTTTCCCTTTCCCACGCGCACGGACGGAGAGGGACGGGGCTTACCTGCGCCTCGTTAATGCGCCCATCGACGTGGCATCCATCCGCTAGCTCTCTTTAGGCGGCAGTGTTTCGAGCCAAAAAAAAACCGAGAGAACTGGTGCTAGTCAACTTGTACGAGTGTCATCTTTATCCCATATTCTCCTGTCGGAACCGAGAGAACCAGAGAGAGGATAAGGTCGCCGCGATGGCCTCCGCCGCACCAGTTCCTGCCGGTACCCGTCCACCGCCCCTGTTCGCAAGCCCGGCGAATCCTTTCCGAGGCTCGCTTGATTCTTCTCTGGCCGGACGCGAAGCTTGGCGACAGATCGAGCGACGCAGCCCGGAGCTGGAGGTGGTGAATCCGTTGTGGGCGCAGCTGCTGCGACCGGCGAGAGCACGGAAGCCCGGACTTGGAGAGGGAAATCCCGTGTGGGTGGTGCAGCTGCTGCGACCAGCTCGAGCAGGGAGCCGCGGACATGGAGGCTGCAGATGCTGGCTGGCGCGCCCGTAGCTGAACGCAGCTGGAGGATAGAGACGCGCGTGGAGAAGGCCTCCAATTTGTGGACTCGACTCCACTACCCCCGTTGTGCACAAAGGTAATTTCCGTTCTTACTTTTTTCTGACACAAGAACCTTTGTGTTCCTGCTTGGTTCCTGACACAGATGTAGAGAAAAGGCGCATGTCTGTATGGTTTTGGGACATTGAGTTAAACTGATTGATATGTCCATGTTCAATGCCTACAACTTATAATACAAATTACTTCTTTATAAAAAATAGAATCACTTGCAGCTATGAAATTTCCTGTGATAGATTCGGTACATCACACAAGGCTCCATATTTTTTTATAAGTTTGCTTCTGACAGTGACATATAAATATATACAAAAAATGATTAATATGGCTTTGGCTGATGGAAGAAGGCTTGATTTTGTCCATTTATCATAGTAGAGGTAGAAGTCCTAATCGTCGACTTTGGTTGATGTAAGAAGTCTTGATTTTGTCCTGTCATCGTAGTAGAGCAAGAATTCCCAATCATCGACTTTGGTTGATGGAAAACGTCTTGATTTTGTCCTGTCGTCATAGTAGAGGTAGAGGTCCCCATGCTCGGTTCTTGTGAGAAACTTGGAGATGAGTTGTGTTGTGATAAATTGTTGTACATATGATTTGTTCGAGGACCCTGTGTAGAGATGTAGTTCAATGACAGTGAATTCAAAATAATAAAACTTGACACAGTATTATGATCATACCATCAGTGTATTGTATGATTTCAATCCTCCCAACTCTCTTTGGTTCAGTGGCGGCATCAAGATGGTACTACCAAGCGATTGTTGCATCGAAGCATGTAAGAATGGGTTGTACTGTAATTGATATGAACCCATCTGATATTCTGGTATAAACTCCAAATGGCCCTAAAAAAGAAAGATATAGTCAATAAAAATAATTTATATGTGAAATCCGGTTGAGATAATTATGTACCGTTGTGGTGCTTTGAGGTTGTGTCTGTACAGTAGCATTTTTGCTCTTTTTCTTCTTTGTAGTTGCTTTCTCGAAGCCACTAATGGGTCTTCTTGACCCTCGGACACTCTTTTCCTTGACCTTTTTACCTATTGGTTTGGCGAGCCCCTCGTTGTGCATCGATTTCCAATCCTGTAACTGTGAAACTCAATGTAAGACAAGGCTACACATTAATATGGGTAAATTATCAGGTTTTCATGTACCTTCTGGAGTAGAGGAGTGTTTTGAAATTCTAGTAGCATCGATTTCCAGTCCTGTTACTGTGAAGCTAAATGTAAGCCTTCGCTACAAATTAATTTAGGTAAATTAGCAGTTTGTTTATCACGTACCTTCTAGAGTAGATGAGTTTCCCAAACCTGTGTCAGTTCTAATTCTCAAGCTTTTCTCTACATCTTGTGCTAATTGCTTTGCGCAATTAACGGCCTTATCATATGATTCATCAGACTCAGCAGCACGCGTAGCTATTTTCATAAATATTCTGCACAACTCCTTGTAGTGATTAGACATTTTTGCTCTTGGGTCATCATGTTGGTTGAGGTTGCCCGTTATGTCTAGAACTTTGGCACCAATTGTCCATCTTTTCAAAATATATTGTTTAGGGATATGCTTAATATTATTAATATCAAGTACCTTTAAGCAATGACAGCAAAGAATTCCTGCAAATTCAAACCTTTTGCAGCTGCAATTGATATTTTCTTCTTCTGGATTGAATCTAACAACATGCACACGTTGTGTGCCATGAAAATTAACTTTGTAAACTTTATGCTCTGTGCCAGTATCATCACAAATGAATGTGTCATTTCAGGTTCCGAAGCACTTGTTCCTGAAACATCTTGAAAATTGCAGGAGTATATGTAGTTGCAGCCTGCCTTAAAATATAGCTAGCTTCTGTCTTCATCTTGGGAGTAGTTTGTGTTGCTTTGAAGTCACACCTCCCCTCTTCAAATCTTTTATCCGCAACCAGCCTCTCAAAGTGATGGAAAAAAGTAAGCATGCCATATTTAATACTAATGTATCTCTTCAGTTCATTGTTCATGCTTTCACTTCTTTGGGTAGTGCTCATGTGGGCAGAAAACGTATTTCTGCCATACACTTGTGCCCAGTGCTCCCTTTTCGTGAACCATCTCTGAAGCCATTCATTCTCATGTAGTCCATACTTGTCAAGCATTTCATTCGATGCACTTATAAATTCATCTTCTTCCTCTATGTCATAGATACAATGTTGAAAATCAGCATTGAACTTCTTATATTCTGGAACAGCTCTAGCAAGGTGCTTGCAAGCATTTTGATGCATATGACACACACAAAGCTTATGATGAGAATGAGGTAGGACTATGCTGATTGCCTTGGCCATTGCTGCATCTTCATCAGTTAGAATTGTGTGCGGATGTTTGCCAGACATAGCATTTAGAAAAGTTCTAAAAAGCCAACCAAAACTTTCAGCGGTTTCATCATACAGAAGTGCAGCCCCAAAGACAACAGTTTTCTTGTGATTATTAACCCCAACAATAAAACCAAATGGATGGCCATCATCTAGTTTCCTATATGTGGTGTCAAAGCAAATAACATCACCAAAAATGGCATAGTCTGAGACCATTTTGGAGTCGGCCCAAAAAATATTAGTTATCAAATGTAACATCCCAAGTATGAAAAATAGCCATTAGAATGTTTTCTCTCTGTTATTTTATGTTTTGCATCATGGCATCATGTTGATTGCAATTGTTTTGCTTGTTTTCCTTTTGTTTTCCTCTGTTTTCATTTGTTTTCCAACTGTTTTCATTTGTTTTCCTTTGTTTTCTATTTGAATTTCAAACCAAAATTTAAACCTTTTGTTTCATCCTTGTGATGTTACAATTTCCAAAATGATATTTCAAATCAAAACAATCAATTGTTTCCATTAAAGTTGTGATTCCAAACTGTTGTTTTGTTTCTATAAAAATGCATCCAATAACCAAACCCTTTTCAAATTAAATTACTTTCCAAAACAGCAACTCTGTTGAAAATTATGAAAATTGCAAAACAAATCAATCAATTGTTTCCATCAAACCATAAGGTTCAAACCATTAAAATTATGGCTTTTAATAATTCAATTAATCCAAATGTTATTTCAAATTCAAATCATTCACAAACAGTACCCAATTTCAACTTATGAAAATCAACAAAATAACCCTAATCATTTGTTCTAACTAAACAATAGGGTTCACCCTATTAAAAATATTGTTTTCAATATTAATCACTTAATAAGCAAATTCTTTCAAATATGAATTAAATCACAAATAGTAATTTAAATTTGAACTTTGAAAAACCAAAGTTGGTAAGTGGTTGTTGTTGACCTAGTTAACTCACATAATTTTTCTCTAAAAATTGTCCTAACTCAAAACCCTAGATTCTTCCTATTTCTATTTCTGCAAAAAAAAAACAAAGCAAAAAGAATAAAAAGAGCAAAGGGAGAGAGAGAGCAGCCAGCAGCCCAGCCCAACTAATCCCCTAGGCCCATACCCCTTCCCGAGTCGTCTTCTTCGTACGGACTCCATCCAGAGGGGACACGTCGACAGAGTAGATACAGGGAACGGCTGAGCTCTCCCCCTCCCTCCTATAACTCCAGGACCTCGAACCCTAACCCTTCCCTAACCCTAACTACTCTCTCTTCTCCCTCTCCCCCGCCTCCATCTCTTCTTCCACCTCCATCCCTCTTCTCTCTGTCGCTCCGTGCTCTGAACCTAACGCCACCGAAAAAAAGCACCTCCTGCCGCCGGTGATCGCCGCCCCTAGGGTCCCCCTCCGGCCGCGGCGAGGGCGGGAATGGAAAGCCCCTACCGCGGGCTCCCTCCTCCACCTCACGCCAGGGGCCGGGAGGGCCCGTGGCGCCGCCGCCATCTTCCCCAAGTCGCCGTCGCCCCTCTGCTCGTGCGCTGCTTCGCCTCTGTTATTTCTCCCTTGAGGTGAGCCCACGATCCCCTTCCTCTCGCTCTCTCCTCCTCTCTACTCGAGCACCACACGCACATGCCCACCCGCAGCAGCCCCACACACCAGCGCCTCCGGCGAGCGCCACTGCCGACCGCTGCCGTCGCTGGCTTTCTCTGTCGAGGTACAGGAAGTTCGGGTTCAGTAAATTCAGTTAAGCCCGCGGACCATACCTCTTCCCCCCCGCGCTGCCTTTCCCATCACAACCCGATTAGCACCCTACTGGTTCTGTCCCCAGCGCGCGCAGCAGGAGGTGGGGGGTTCGAGTCCCCCCTCCCACAATTAAAACCAACTTTTATTTTCCATTGTTTTGGTCACAACAACTTCACAGATTCACCAATAGATCCCTGCTAGTTATTTTCTAGATCCCTGAAATTATTTCCAAGTCCCTAATGAATTAAAAATGGCAGATTTGCACCCTATACTTCTAAAATGCATAACTAATTCATCTTAACTCCAATTTTAACTTTTTAAATATGTTTTCTGTCCCAAATTAAATGCTCTATCCAAATATAAAATTTGTTTACTGTTTTGAATATTTTAAATTGGTGAAATATTTAAAAACTTGCTTAATTCACTTAAACTTGCAAAATTCATAACTTGAGCATAAAAATTCCAAATTCCACAAACTAAATATGTTTTCCAATCAACTTTTCATGTACTTTCCAAATATAAATTTTGTTTGCAGTTTTGAATAATTTAAATTGCTGAAAACAACTGTTTCTTGTTTAATGCATTTAAAATTGCCAAAATAATAACTTGCTCATTTTAAATCCAATTTCCACAAATGAAATATGTTTTCCATGCAAAATTAAACCACCTTTTCAAATATAAAATTTGTTTCATGTTTTGAATAACTGAAATTGGTTAAATGATTTAAATCTTGTTTAATTCATTTAATATTGCTAAATTCATAACTTGATCAAATCAAATTCTTTTGGGACATATAAAATATGTTTTCAAACCATAAAAGTATAAACTTTTCAAATATGAATCTCACTTAATGTTTGGAACAAATAAAAATTCAAATAAGTTCATGTTTGAATTAAATTCATTTAATTCTTGCTTAAACTTGTTTGATTCATAAATAATTTATTTGAAATCCTTTTTCAACAAGTGAAACATGTATTCCACCTAAAATTTGGTGTTCTTTCCAAATATGAACTTTGTTATCTATTTTGAACAATTAAAATTGGTGAAAACAACAAATGCTTGTGTGACACCTTTAAGGAACCAAAATTCCATAACTTAATAAATGAAATTTCAAAATGGGTAAACCTTATTTCCATTTGGTTCTATTGTTGTTATTTTGCTGTTTTCCTCATCCATGCATCACGCTAATCCACTTTCACATGTTGCTTAGTTGTAAAACAATTAATTCAACCATAATTCATGGGCTTTCCATATGCAATCCAAATTGCATGTGGGTCCATTTAATCATGTTGTTATCTTGTCAACTAGTTTATTTTGTTGCATCAATTAAATGGTCACGCATCATCCCATGATTGTGCACTATGCCATGTTATTGATTGTTTGTTCTCTGCGTTGTTTGTTTGCTTCTTCTCGGATACACGACGACGTTGAGACCGACGATACTTACGACACCCCTTCTAAGGAGTTAGCTTAGTACCAGGCTACTGGGTTTGCAGGCAAGTATTCACTCACATGAACCATCGTGTTCCTTTCAACATTGGATACCGATACTTTTCCGTTGTCTATTCTGCTAGCCCTATGAATAGTTGCTTCTGTTACGAACCTATCACATGAATCCCTTAACCCTGATATTGCCTCACCTCCATACCTATAACCTTTTGCTTGTTGCCCGTGTCTTACTAGCATGCTTAGGTTGTTTTGCTCGAGTCTGTTACCCGTTACTTTCTGTTACTATTTCTATTATGTTCTGGGGGCTCGATGTTTAATCAATCAATCATGCTAATGTTATTATTAATAATAATTTGACGATAAGGCACCGGCAGGAGGCCCTGTGTGGTTTTGAGGCTTGCTAGTGTCGACCCTAATAGGAAAAGGGTCTTGTCTACTGATCCATGATGAGCGCACTAACCGCATGTGGGAAGCGAGTATGGGTGCCCCCCTCGATTTGATTCGATTCGCATCTCGTCCAAATCGCCTCATTTAGTTCGTGTTTTCCATTTGTCGCATGCATGTTTTTGCGAGCCCAGCGCAGGGTGGAACTTTTGTAGTCGACATATAGGGGGACACGTTCTTAGAGTGCTATGAGGGTCCCCTTTTTTCGGGGCTCGATTAGCCGTGCGCCCAAGGTGCTTTGGGCTTGATGCGGATAAGAGTTGAGTTGTGTTGAGTACCTCGCTTGGTGGGTTGATCCTCCGTCTGGCGGGTTATTCTTACGTGTACGGCCAAATTGGTGCATCCCTGCAGGGATAAATCTTCTCGAGAAGCCGTGTTTTCCGCGGTTATGGACTACTTGGTGAAAGTACTGGCTAACAAGTACTCAGGACAACTTAAACCTAATGATTAACAACCTTACACCCAATGATTAACAACTTGACTAGTAATAGGCTTATTGACACAATAATCTGAACCATCATTATTTCAACTGTGTGAGTTATCCTCGGATTGCTTCTTTGGATAAGGGGCAAGATCCAGGATGGGTTTGTTTGGAGTTAGCTATAGTTGGTTACGATACGCGATCTTATCTCCTTTCTGTTAGCCGGAAGTGGTAGTAACTCTGTAGTTGGTCAGAGCAGCCAGTTGCAGCATCTTTTGTATCCCCTTCCTTCCGTTGCACCCAAAGCATATGTGCTTGGTGTTGACGGGTTACACTTTGGTGAACTGTGAGTCTTGCTTGCCAGTACGTTTATGTACTGACCCCTTTGGGGCTGTGGTTTCCGCAGACTACGATTCCGATGATCCCCATGGTGGCTACTACGTGGAGTATGACGAGACTGCTGACGAGTAGATAGCGGACCCGGGCAGGATCCGAGACTTCGTGGATGGGCTCCGTCTTTTCGTTTCCGGCCTCCTAAGTCTATTTGGTTCTTGTCTGTACTCAGACATGTTGAATGCTTCCGCTGTGATGTAATGATGAATTGTTGGGACATGTGTCCTCTGGATGATTGTATTTGCTATCTCTGCTCTAGTGAGAGATATTTGCAACTTATTTCCATCTTTTGTGTCGTAGAGATCTGTTGTGATATCACTTGTTCCAATGCCGTTGACGTACCATGTGTGTATGTTTTGAAGTACGTCAATGGAAGTATCTGGATTTCTATGGGATGGTTTGCGCAGACGATGAATAGTAAGAGAATGGTTGTCACACGTTTACGTGTTGGCCTGCTCATATTGAGATGCGGGTGCCGGTATGCCCCGTAAGCCATTTATCTACTATTTAACGGACTGTGAGTATCCCCTAGAAGTCCGGGTGCGACAAATGGTATCAGAGCCTGTCTGCCTGTAGGATCCCTTTTTACTGGTCGCAGTTGAGTCTAGAAACTATTTTGTAGCTATATAGGAAAAATGAAACGTGAGAGTAGGAATTCTGTTCTTTTTCTTCTTTCCCCACCCACCCTCCCTTTTCTGGTAAGGAAGTGCAACGTTGTTTTTCCCTTCTCATCTAAACTTTCAAGTTAGGATTTCACGAATCCTGGTTTCTCTAGGATGGTTATATCTACTAGACCATAGGAATGGAGGTGGTTGTGACATGATTTATCATGTTGCCTACTCATGATTGAGAACGGAGGCGTGTAAGCCCCGGAAGCAGATCCTCTATTCCTTAAGCAGTAGATATTGATCCTTTAGAACCCCGGATGGGTTTTCCGTAGTACCTCAGGAGTGTTGTGGTCTCGTTTTTCCCGGTGTTGCTTCGTTATCCTGTTCTTCTCAACATCCTTTTCGTCCGTTGAAATCTTGTTGTTGTTTTCCACTTCAATTCTTCTACCGGCGTCTAATCAAAACTTCCCAAATATCAAGTCTATCTAGCCAGAAAGGTTGTTGTTGTTTCGAAAACTACCAGGCTATGAGAGCTGGCATTCCTATCACCTGGGGTTGTTTCGAGGAAGCATTCCTGAATCACCACATTCCAGATAGTCTATTCTACAAATGAATCAAATTCTATTCAACTATAAACCCTCGATGCAAAACCTCTCCCTTTACTTGAAAATGTCCGGTGGTTTCCAAATTCCCTGACATCTTTCCAGAAGAGTTGCCAGGAATGCCTATCGTTTTGAACTTCCAGAAAAAACTATCCAAGGTGCACGATGTGTTTCACGTGTCACAGCTCAAGAGGATCTTCCCAAGAAGTTTCCGGACCTTTTCTTTTCTCAGTAGGAATCTCGGGGCGCGATTCCTTCAAGGGGGGGCGTTTTGTAACATCCCAAGTATGAAAAATAGCCATTAGAATGTTTGCTCTCTGTTATTTTATGTTTTGCATCATGGCATCATGTTGATTGCAATTGTTTTGCTTGTTTTCCTTTTGTTTTCCTCTGTTTTCATTTGTTTTCCAACTGTTTTCATTTGTTTTCCTTTGTTTTCTATTTGAATTTCAAACCAAAATTTAAACCTTTTGTTTCATCCTCGTGATGTTACAATTTCCAAAATGATATTTCAAATCAAAACAATCAATTGTTTCCATTAAAGTTGTGATTCCAAACTGTTGTTTTGTTTCTATAAAAATGCATCCAATAACCAAACCCTTTTCAAATTCAATTACTTTCCAAAACAGCAACTCTGTTGAAAATTATGAAAATTGCAAAACAAATCAATCAATTGTTTCCATCAAACCATAAGGTTCAAACCATTAAAATTATGGCTTTTAATAATTCAATTAATCCAAATGTTATTTCAAATTCAAATCATTCACAAACAGTACCCAATTTCAACTTATGAAAATCAACAAAATAACCCTAATCATTTGTTCTAACTAAACAATAGGGTTCACCCTATTAAAAATATTGTTTTCAATATTAATCACTTAATAAGCAAATTCTTTCAAATATGAATTAAATCACAAACAGTAATTTAAATTTGAACTTTTGAAAAACCAAAGTTGGTAAGTGGTTGTTGTTGACCTAGTTAACTCACATAATTTTTCTCTAAAAATTGTCCTAACTCAAAACCCTAGATTCTTCCTATTTCTATTTCTGCAAAAAAAAAAACAAAGCAAAAAGAATAAAAAGAGCAAAGGGAGAGAGAGAGCAGCCAGCAGCCCAGCCCAACTAATCCCCTAGGCCCATACCCCTTCCCGAGTCGTCTTCTTCGTACGGACTCCATCCAGAGGGCACACGTCGACAGAGCAGATACAAGGAACGACTGAGCTCTCCCCCTCCCTCCTATAACTCCAGGACCTCGAACCCTAACCCTTCCCTAACCCTAACTACTCTCTCTTCTCCCTCTCCCCCGCCTCCATCTCTTCTTCCACCTCCATCCCTCTTCTCTCTGTCGCTCCATGCTCTGAACCTAACGCCACCGAAAAAAAAGCACCTCCTGCCGCCGGTGATCGCCGCCCCTAGGGTCCCCCTCCGGCCGCGGCGAGGGCGGGAATGGAAAGCCCCCACCGCGGGCTCCCTCCTCCACCTCACGCCAGGGGCCGGGAGGGCCCGTGGCGCCGCCGCCATCTTCCCCAAGTCGCCGTCGCCCCTCTGCTTGTGCGCTGCTTCGCCTCTGTTATTCCTCCCTCGAGGTGAGCCCACGATCCCCTTCTTCTCGCTCTCTCCTCCTCTCTACTCGAGCACCACACGCACATGCCCACCCGCAGCAGCCCCACGCACCAGCGCCTCCGGCGAGCGCCACTGCCGACCGCTGCTGTCGCTGGCTTTCTCTGTCGAGGTACAGGAAGTTCGGGTTCAGTAAATTCAGTTAAGCCCGCGGACCATACCTCTTCCCCCCCGCGCTGCCTTTCCCATCACAACCCGATTAGCACCCTACTGGTTCTGTCCCCAGCGCGCGCAGCAGGAGGTGGGGGGTTCGAGTCCCCCCTCCCACAATTAAAACCAACTTTTATTTTCCATTGTTTTGGTCACAGCAACTTCACAGATTCACCAATAGATCCCTGCTAGTTATTTTCTAGATCCCTGAAATTATTTCCAAGTCCCTAATGAATTAAAAATGGCAGATTTGCACCCTATACTTCTAAAATGCATAACTAATTCATCTTAACTCCAATTTTAACTTTTTAAATATGTTTTCTGTCCCAAATTAAATGCTCTATCCAAATATAAAATTTGTTTACTGTTTTGAATATTTTAAATTGGTGAAATATTTAAAAACTTGCTTAATTCACTTAAACTTGCAAAATTCATAACTTGAGCATAAAAATTCCAAATTCCACAAACTAAATATGTTTTCCAATCAAATTTTCATGTACTTTCCAAATATAAATTTTGTTTGCTGTTTTGAATAATTTAAATTGCTGAAAACAACTGTTTCTTGTTTAATGCATTTAAAATTGCCAAAATAATAACTTGCTCATTTTAAATCCAATTTCCACAAATGAAATATGTTTTCCATGCAAAATTAAACCACCTTTCAAATATAAAATTTGTTTCATGTTTTGAATAATTGAAATTGGTTAAATGATTTAAATCTTGTTTAATTCATTTAATATTGCTAAATTCATAACTTGATCAAATCAAATTCTTTTGGGACATATAAAATATGTTTTCAAACCATAAAAGTATAAACTTTTCAAATATGAATCTCACTTAATGTTTGGAACAAATAAAAATTCAAATAAGTTCATGTTTGAATTAAATTCATTTAATTCTTGCTTAAACTTGTTTAATTCATAAATAATTTATTTGAAATCCTTTTTCAACAAGTGAAACATGTATTCCACCTAAAATTTGGTGTTCTTTCCAAATATGAACTTTGTTATCTATTTTGAACAATTAAAATTGGTGAAAAAAACAAATGCTTGTGTGACACCTTTAAGGAACCAAAATTCCATAACTTAATAAATGAAATTTCAAAATGGGTAAACCTTATTTCCATTTGGTTCTATTGTTGTTATTTTGCTGTTTTCCTCATCCATGCATCATGCTAATCCACTTTCACATGTTGCTTAGTTGTAAAACAATTAATTCAACCATAATTCATGGGCTTTCCATATGCAATCCAAATTGCATGTGGGTCCATTTAATCATGTTGTTATCTTGTCAACTAGTTTATTTTGTTGCATCAATTAAATGGTCATGCATCATCCCATGATTGTGCACTATGCCATGTTATTGATTGTTTGTTCTCTGCGTTGTTTGTTTGCTTCTTCTCGGATACACGACGACGTTGAGACCGACGATACTTACGACACCCCTTCTAAGGAGTTAGCTCAGTACCAGGCTACTGGGTTTGCAGGCAAGTATTCACTCACATGAACCATCGTGTTCCTTTCAACATTGGATACCGATACTTTTCCGTTATCTATTCTGCTATCCCTATGAATAGTTGCTTCTGTTACGAACCTATCACATGAATCCCTTAACCCTGATATTGCCTCACCTCCATACCTATAACCTTTTGCTTGTTGCCCGTGTCTTACTAGCATGCTTAGGTTGTTTTGCTCGAGTCTGTTACCCGTTACATTCTGTTACTATTTCTATTATGTTCTGGGGGCTCGATGTTTAATCAATCAATCATGCTAATGTTATTATTAATAATAATTTGACGATAAGGCACCGGCAGGAGGCCCTGTGTGGTTTTGAGGCCTGCTAGTGTTGACCCTAATAGGAAAAGGGTCTTGTCTACTGATCCATGATGAGCGCACTAACAAGTGGGAAGCGAGTATGGGCGCCCCCCTCGATTTGATTCGATTCACATCTCGTCCAAATCGCCTCATTTAGTTCGTGTTTTCCATTTGCCGCATGCATGTTTTTGCGAGCCCAGCGCAGGGTGGAACTTTTGTAGTCGGCATATAGGGGGACACGTTCTTAGAGTGCTATGAGGGTCCCCTTTCTTCGGGGCTCGATTAGCCGTGCGCCCAAGGTGCTTTGGGCTTGATGCGAAGAAGAGTTGAGTTGTGTTGAGTACCTCGCTTGGTGGGTTGATCCCCCATCTGGCGGGTTATTCTTACGTGTACGGCCAAATTGGTGCACCCCTGCAGGGATAAATCTTCTCGAGAAGCCGTGTTTTCCGCGGTTATGGACTACTTGGTGAAAGTACTGGCTAACAAGTACTCAGGACAACTTAAACCTAATGATTAACAACCTTACACCCAATGATTAACAACTTGACTAGTAATAGGCTTATTGACACAATAATCTGAACCATCATTAATTCAACTGTGTGAGTTATCCTCGGATTGCTTCTTTGGATAAGGGGCGAGGTCCAGGATGGGTTTTGTTTGGTGGTTAGCTATAGTTGGTTACGATACGCGATCTTATCTCTTTTCTGTTAGCCGGAAGTTGTAGTATGTTCTGTAGTTGGTCAGAGCAGCCAGTTGCAGCATCTTTTATATCCCCTTTTCTTCCGTTGAACCCAAAGCATCTGTGCTTGGTGTTGACGGGTTACACTTTGGTGAATTGTGAGTCTTGCTTGCCAGTACGTTTATGTACTGACCCCTTTGGGGCTGTGGTTTCCGCAGACTACGTTTCCGAGGATCACCATGGTGGCTACTACGTGGATTATGACGAGACTGCTGACGAGTAGATAGCGGACCCGGGCAGGATCCGAGACTTCGTGGATGGGCTCCGTTTTTTCGTTTCCGGCCTCTTAGGCCTATTTGGTTCTTGTCTGTACTCAGACATGTTGAATGCTTCCGCTGTGATGTAATGATGAATTGTTGGGACATGTGTCCTCTGGATGATTGTATTTGCTATCTCTGCTCTAGTGAGAGCTATTTGCAACTTATTTCCATCTTTTGTGTCGTAGAGATCTGTTGTGATATCACTTGTTCCAATGCCGTTGACGTACCATGTGTGTATGTTTTGAAGTACGTCAATGGAAGTATCTGGATTTCTATGGGATGGTTTGCGCAGACGATGAATAGTAAGAGAATGGTTGTCACACGTTTACGTGTTGGCCTGCTCATATTGAGATGCGGGTGCCGGTATGCCCCGTAAGCCATTTATCTACTGTTTAACAGACTGTGAGTATCCCCTAGAAGTCCGGGTGCGACAAATGGTATCAGAGCCTGTCTGCCTGTAGGATCCCTTTTTACTGGTCGCAGTTGAGTCTAGAAACTATTTTGTAGCTATATAGGAAAAATGAAACGTGAGAGTAGGAATTCTGTTCTTTTTCTTCTTTCCCCACCCACCCTCCCTTTTCTGGTAAGGAAGTGCAACGTTGTTTTTCCCTTCTCATCTAAACTTTCAAGTTAGGATTTCACGAATCCTGGTTTCTCTAGGATGGTTATATCTACTAGACCATAGGAATGGAGGTGGTTGTGGCATGATTTATCATGTTGCCTACTCATGATTGAGAACGGAGGCGTGTAAGTCCCGGAAGCAGATCCTCTATTCCTTAAGCAGTAGATATTGATCCTTTAGAACCCCGGATAGGTTTTCCGTAGTACCTCAGGAGTGTTGTGGTCTCGTTTTTCCCGGTGTTGCTTCGTTATCCTGTTCTTCTCACCATCCTTTTCGTCCGTTGAAATCTTGTTGTTGTTTTCCACTTCAATTCTTCTACCAGCGTCTAATCAAAACTTCCCAAATATCAAGTCTATCTAGCCAGAAAGGTTGTTGTTGTTTCGAAAACTACCAGGCTATGAGAGCTGGCATTCCTATCACCTGGGGTTGTTTCGAGGAAGCATTCCTGAATCACCACATTCCAGATAGTCTATTCTACAAATGAATCAAATTCTATTCAACTATAAACCCTCGATGCAAAACCTCTCCCTTTACTTGAAAATGTCCGGTGGTTTCCAAATTCCCTGACATCTTTCCAGAAGAGTTGCCAGGAATGCCTATCGTTTTGAACTTCCAGAAAAAACTATCCAAGGTGCACGATGTGTTTCACGTGTCACAGCTCAAGAGGATCTTCCCAAGAAGTTTCCGGACCTTTTCTTTTCTCAGTAGGAATCTCGGGGCGCGATTCCTTCAAGGGGGGGCGTTTTGTAACATCCCAAGTATGAAAAATAGCCATTAGAATGTTTGCTCTCTGTTATTTTATGTTTTGCATCATGACATCATGTTGATTGCAATTGTTTTGCTTGTTTTCCTTTTGTTTTCCTCTGTTTTCATTTGTTTTCCAACTGTTTTCATTTGTTTTCCTTTGTTTTCTATTTGAATTTCAAACCAAAATTCAAACCTTTTGTTTCATCCTTGTGATGTTACAATTTCCAAATGAATGTTTCAAATCAAAACAATCAATTGTTTCCATTAAAGTGTGATTTCAAAACTGTTGTTTTGTTTCTATAAAAATGCATCCAATAACCAAACCCTTTTCAAATTCAATTACTTTCCAAAACAGCAACTCTGTTGAAAATTATGAAAATTGCAAAACAAATCAATCAATTGTTTCCATCAAACCATAAGGTTCAAACCATTAAAATTATGGCTTTTAATAATTCAATTAATCCAAATGTTATTTAAAATTCAAATCATTCACAAACAGTACCCAATTTTAACTTATGAAAATCAACAAAATAACCCTAATCATTTGTTCTAACTAAACAATAGGGTTCACCCTATTAAAAATATTGTTTTCAATATTAATCACTTAATAAGCAAATTCTTTCAAATATGAATTAAATCACAAACAGTAATTTAAATTTGAACTTTTGAAAAACCAAAGTTGGTAAGTGGTTGTTGTTGACCTAGTTAACTCACATAATTTTTCTCTAAAAATTGTCCTAACTCAAAACCCTAGATTCTTCCTATTTCTATTTCTGCAAAAAAAAAACAAAGCAAAAAGAATAAAAAGCAAAGGGAGAGAGAGAGCAGCCAGCAGCCCAGCCCAACTAATCCCCTAGGCCCATACCCCTTCCCGAGTCGTCTTCTTCGTACGGACTCCATCCAGAGGGCACACGTCGACAGAGCAGATACAGGGAACGGCTGAGCTCTCCCCCTCCCTCCTATAACTCCAGGACCTCGAACCCTAACCCTTCCCTAACCCTAACTACTCTCTCTTCTCCCTCTCCCCCGCCTCCATCTCTTCTTCCACCTCCATCCCTCTTCTCTCTGTCGCTCCGTGCTCTGAACCTAACGCCACCGAAAAAAAAGCACCTCCTGCCGCCGGTGATCGCCGCCCCTAGGGTCCCCCTCCGGCCGCGGCGAGGGCGGGAATGGAAAGCCCCCACCGCGGGCTCCCTCCTCCACCTCACGCCAGGGGCCGGGAGGGCCCGTGGCGCCGCCGCCATCTTCCCCAAGTCGTCGTCGCCCCTCTGCTCGTGCGCTGCTTCGCCTCTGTTATTTCTCCCTCGAGGTGAGCCCACGATCCCCTTCCTCTTGCTCTCTCCTCCTCTCTACTCGAGCACCACACGCACATGCCCACCCGCAGCAGCCCCACGCACCAGCGCCTCCGGCGAGCGCCACTGCCGACCGCTGCCGTCGCTGGCTTTCTTTGTCGAGGTACAGGAAGTTCGGGTTCAGTAAATTCAGTTAAGCCCGTGGACCATACCTCTTCCCTCCCCCCCGCGCTGCCTTTCCCATCACAACCCGATTAGCACCCTACTGGTTCTGTCCCCAGCGCGCGCAGCAGGAGGTGGGGGGTTCGAGTCCCCCCTCCCACAATTAAAACCAACTTTTATTTTCCATTGTTTTGGTCACAGCAACTTCACAGATTCACCAATAGATCCCTGCTAGTTATTTTCTAGATCCCTGAAATTATTTCCAAGTCCCTAATGAATTAAAAATGGCAGATTTGCACCCTATACTTCTAAAATGCATAACTAATTCATCTTAACTCCAATTTTAACTTTTTAAATATGTTTTCTGTCCCAAATTAAATGCTCTATCCAAATATAAAATTTGTTTACTGTTTTGAATATTTTAAATTGGTGAAATATTTAAAAACTTGCTTAATTCACTTAAACTTGCAAAATTCATAACTTGAGCATAAAAATTCCAAATTCCACAAACTAAATATGTTTTCCAATCAACTTTTCATGTACATTCCAAATATAAATTTTGTTTGCTGTTTTGAATAATTTAAATTGCTGAAAACAACTGTTTCTTGTTTAATGCATTTAAAATTGCCAAAATAATAACTTGCTCATTTTAAATCCAATTTCCACAAATGAAATATGTTTTCCATGAAAAATTAAACCACCTTTTCAAATATAAAATTTGTTTCATGTTTTGAATAATTGAAATTGGTTAAATGATTTAAATCTTGTTTAATTCATTTAATATTGCTAAATTCATAACTTGATCAAATCAAATTCTTTTGGGACATATAAAATATGTTTTCAAACCATAAAAGTATAAAATTTTCAAATATGAATCTCACTTAATGTTTGGAACAAATAAAAATTCAAATAAGTTCACGTTTGAATTAAATTCATTTAATTCTTGCTTAAACTTGTTTAATTCATAAATAATTTATTTGAAATCCTTTTTTAACAAGTGAAACATGTATTCCACCTAAAATTTGGTGTTCTTTCCAAATATGAACTTTGTTATCTATTTTGAACAATTAAAATTGGTGAAAACAACAAATGCTTGTGTGACACCTTTAAGGAACCAAAATTCCATAACTTAATAAATGAAATTTCAAAATGGGTAAACCTTATTTCCATTTGGTTCTATTGTTGTTATTTTGCTGTTTTCCTCATCCATGCATCACGCTAATCCACTTTCACATGTTGCTTAGTTGTAAAACAATTAATTCAACCATAATTCATGGGCTTTCCATATGCAATCCAAATTGCATGTGGGTCCATTTAATCATGTTGTTATCTTGTCAACTAGTTTATTTTGTTGCATCAATTAAATGGTCATGCATCATCCCATGATTGTGCACTATGCCATGTTATTGATTGTTTGTTCTCTGCGTTGTTTGTTTGCTTCTTCTCGGATACACGACGACGTTGAGACCGACGATACTTACGACACCCCTTCTAAGGAGTTAGCTCAGTACCAGGCTACTGGGTTTGCAGGCAAGTATTCACTCACATGAACCATCGTGTTCCTTTCAACATTGGATACCGATACTTTTCCGTTGTCTATTCTGCTAGCCCTATGAATAGTTGCTTCTGTTACGAACCTATCACGTGAATCCCTTAACCCTGATATTGCCTCACCTCCATACCTATAACCTTTTGCTTGTTGCCCGTGTCTTACTAGCATGCTTAGGTTGTTTTGCTCGAGTCTGTTACCCGTTACTTTCTGTTACTATTTCTATTATGTTCTGGGGGCTCGATGTTTAATCAATCAATCATGCTAATGTTATTATTAATAATAATTTGACGATAAGGCACCGGCAGGAGGCCCTGTGTGGTTTTGAGGCTTGCTAGTGTCGACCCTAATAGGAAAAGGGTCTTGTCTACTGATCCATGATGAGCGCACTAACCGCATGTGGGAAGCGAGTATGGGCGCCCCCCTCGATTTGATTTGATTCGCATCTCGTCCAAATCGCCTCATTTAGTTCGTGTTTTCCATTTGCCGCATGCATGTTTTTGCGAGCCCAGCGCAGGGTGGAACTTTTGTAGTCGGCATATAGGGGGACACGTTCTTAGAGTGCTATGAGGGTCCCCTTTCTTCGGGGCTCGATTGGCCGTGCGCCCAAGGTGCTTTGGGCTTGATGCGGAGAAGAGTTGAGTTGTGTTGAGTACCTCGCTTGGTGGGTTGATCCCCCGTCTGGCGGGTTATTCTTACGTGTACGGCCAAATTGGTGCACCCCTGCAGGGATAAATCTTCTCGAGAAGCCGTGTTTTCCGCGGTTATGGACTACTTGGTGAAAGTACTGGCTAACAAGTACTCAGGACAACTTAAACCTAATGATTAACAACCTTACACCCAATGATTAACAACTTGACTAGTAATAGGCTTATTGACACAATAATCTGAACCATCATTATTTCAACTGTGTGAGTTATCCTCGGATTGCTTCTTTGGATAAGGGGCGAGATCCAGGATGGGTTTGTTTGGAGTTAGCTATAGTTGGTTACGATACGCGATCTTATCTCCTTTCTGTTAGCCGGAAGTGGTAGTAACTCTGTAGTTGGTCAGAGCAACCAGTTGCAGCATCTTTTGTATCCCCTTCCTTCCGTTGCACCCAAAGCATCTGTGCTTGGTGTTGACGGGTTACACTTTGGTGAACTGTGAGTCTTGCTTGCCAGTACGTTTATGTACTGACCCCTTTGGGGCTGTGGTTTCCGCAGACTACGATTCCGATGATCCCCATGGTGGCTACTACGTGGAGTATGACGAGACTGCTGACGAGTAGATAGCGGACCCGAGCAGGATCCGAGACTTCGTGGATGGGCTCCGTCTTTTCGTTTCCGGCCTCCTAGGCCTATTTGGTTCTTGTCTGTACTCAGACATGTTGAATGCTTCCGCTGTGATGTAATGATGAATTGTTGGGACATGTGTCCTCTGGATGATTGTATTTGCTATCTCTGCTCTAGTGAGAGCTATTTGCAACTTATTTCCATCTTTTGTGTCGTAGAGATCTGTTGTGATATCACTTGTTCCAATGCCGTTGACGTACCATGTGTGTATGTTTTGAAGTACGTCAATGGAAGTATCTGGATTTCTATGGGATGGTTTGCGCAGACGATGAATAGTAAGAGAATGGTTGTCACACGTTTACGTGTTGGCCTGCTCATATTGAGATGCGGGTGCCGGTATGCCCCGTAAGCCATTTATCTACTATTTAACGGACTGTGAGTATCCCCTAGAAGTCCGGGTGCGACATCAAATCATCTGCATCTACTTGAATTGAATAGAAAAACTTGGCATCTTCGGCCACCTTCTTCTCCATGTATTCTAATACTCCACCAGTGTCACCTTGTTTGCTTGTAGTGTTCTCTTTTTATACAGACGATTTTTCATATCTTCATGTGTACAACCAAGGTTTTCAATTCCACCTGCTTGTTTGGCCATGAGATCAATAGTTGCTTTATTTGAAATGCCTACCGACTTTGCGACCTCTGCGGATGCTATTTGTGCTTCAGTTACTTTCCTATGAGATCTCAAGTATTGGGTCATGTCCCCTGTAGCAAGACAGTGGTTATGTGTCTCCTCAAACTCATATACATGATAAAGTCCATTCCTAAGACTTATTTTCATGTGCGCATCACAACCACATCGTGATTCGGGCCTACTATATTTGAATGTATCTTCTCATTTATCTTCACGACGGACTCCTGGTAATTGTAGTTAATGTCAGTGCATCTGAAATGGAAATGTTTATACTCAGTAAATGAATTACAACTAGTCCGTACCTTGACGCGAACAAAAGAATGTCCTTTGCTGTATTGTAGAAGTGTTCTTTACATAATGCTTACTGCCTTTTCGGACGCTAAAACCGATATCTTCCGCATAATTGTTATAAAAGGATAAGCTTGCTCTTCAGATAAAAAATCCATGCCAACTTTTGGTACCTTTTTATTAACACGGTTTGCAGTATTACTAGCCGCAATTTCTTGCACTTCCTGTAAAAATTAACATTCACATTAATTCTTGCAGATGTCGTGACAATGTTGGCGATGCTAATTATAGTGTTGCCAAAGTTAATGTCATCGCCTCAATTTGGAGAGAGGCCTGACAGGTTCGTGTAAAATACGGGTGGAAGAGAAAACATAAATAATACTGGTACTTATTCTTACTTTTGTTGTTTCTGATTCACCAGCATCCTCATGGTACCTAGTACCTTGTGGAGAAGACATCAGCGCAGTGATCCTTCGTCTAGCCTGCTAGGTCGTCGACGTGGACAGAGCCGCAAGATGATGCAGAGGTCGTTGGTGGAGAACTCCGTGAGAACTCCAGTTACAGGGCCTTTATGGCGCTGGAGTTGGCGCTGGCCGATTTCTTCTAGGAATTGACAGTTCGTGGAGTTGGGTTCTATATTTTTTCCCGTGTTCTTTTTTGCAATAGCTATAGATCGTGAGATTTGGCGCGCAGAGATGTTTTTGTAGTATCCTATCGCGCCAAGGAGGCTTTTTTCCCTCCCGTTCTCTGTATACAGTTGATTTGTGATGCTAGAATCACGGAAGGGATTTGTATCCCCATCCCAGATTTGTTTTCGTCTGGAAAATACGTGAGAGGCCTGAAAAGAAGGATAACCACCGGATGCATGCCAATGTTGAGGGGCGCACGGATGGGCGCATTAACTGGGCGCATGCAAGCCGGACGGGTGGCACGCATTTATTTCAAGATCCGTTTTTAGAAATAAAATATCTCGAAAACCGTATTTCGAAATTACGAACCGTTTTCATATTTGAGATCCACGCGTCGAGATCTTCAAAACTAGATCCCATGTTGATAGGTTTCTCGAAACTTTTTTTATACACCCCATAATCAACACGGATGTACGCCCAGTTACACACGGTTGTACGCCCACCTGCAATGAACGAAGTATTTCCCAAGTACATGTGCTGACATACACACTTGTGCACCACGGGTGTACGCCCAGACGGTTCCACATCCAGTTACAGGCGGATGTACACCCGGGAGTTTATACACCCACGCGCTTTGTACACCCAGATGGGTGTACACCCAGGCAGATGTGCACACCCACGCGGATGTACACCCAGGTACACCGTGCGTATACTTTTCCGAACAATTTTTTACACTTTCAGTAACATTTTTTTATACTTTCCAGAACAATTTTTTATACTTTTAGTAACATTTTTTTTATACTTTTCAGAACAATTTTTTATACTTTCAGTAACATTATCTTATACTTTTAGAACAACGTTTGTATACTTTTCAGTAGAATTTTTTTTATACTTTCACATACAACTTATATATTTTTAGAAACAACGTTTGTATATACTTTTTAGTAACTACTTTTTTATACTTTTTAGATACAACACGTGTGTACTTTTTAGATGAACGCCGTAGGCCTTTTTTTCGAGGCGAAGCCGAGCGGTAGTACGAGGCAACGCCGAGCCGTAGCACGCACTACGATCAATGCACGTTTCGACCAATGCGCACAACGACATATGTAACCCTTTAAGATTTTTATAAATGGTTATCGAGGCGAAGCCGGGCCGTAAAAAAATAGCGAGGCGAAGCCGAGCATCGCTGCTACATGGTGTACATGGTGTACACACGCGTGTGGTACCGAAAGTACAAAGTATAAACAAGAGGGTGTACAAAGTCCGTTTTTTTTCTTGAAACCTATCAAGATGGGATCTTGTTTTGTACATCTCAACGCGAGGATCCTAAATATGAAAACGGTTTGTAATTTTGAAATACGGTTCTAGAGATATTTTGTTTTGAAAAACGGATATAAAAAAGAAATGCGTGGCATCCTCCGTCCGAGTGGGAAAAGGAAAACAAACCGAAATTCTCTGGGCGTGACACTTGTCACGCATGCGGTGGCTCTCCTTTCCCTCTCAGAAGGTTAGGAGAGGCCGACCTTTTCCTAATCGCACCCTTCAAATGGGGTCTTGCTCAAAGATGAATGATAGGTAGTGTTGTACCCATGTTCTGCCAACGGCAACCCTTCGTACCACATCTTTGGCGACATGTGAACAACACAACGGAAATACATTTAATGGATAAACTCATGTGGGCCTGATTCAACCGTTCGTTCTGCCTGTGGGCTTGTGGGTGGTATGATAAACTCATGTGTAGAGCCGTTTCAGATAAAATAAACAACTCCTTCTAAAGCAGACTCATGAAGATGCAATCATGGTCAGAGACGATTACCTTAGGAAGCCCATGTAATGGATAACCTCCAGCTATGTAGGCATGGGCCACTTGATATGTTGTGAACGGATGAGACAATGGTATGAACACGACTGCAGCTCCGTCATACACATCGCGCATTTTTGTGTGCCTCCAGCATTGTGGCTACAAAGACTACGATGAGTACTACATCGACTACTACTACCACGACCACAACTACATCATGATCAGCTACCCCGACATTCTCATCAAGAGCAACATCTACAACAACTCATCGGCAACAACTGCAGTCAACAACGTCCGCGTCATCACTTGCATCCCCGACATTCCTGCTGTGACCGCGGAAGGGAAGAGAGAATATACCATTAGAGATGCAATTGAATATGATGAAGATGAGGACACGACGGAAGGGCAAGACTTTAAATTCAGTCGCAAGAGTCCGCTCACTGGTAGAAAATAGGCCTATAGTCCCGGTTCGCCAGGGCCAGTAGTCCCGGCCGCGCAACCGGGACTAGCTATGCGCGACTAAAGACCCCCCCCTATAGTCGCGCCGCTTACGAACCGGGACTAAAGGCCCGTCCACGTGGGCGCCAGGATTCCGTCGCGGCGGAGGACCTTTAGTCCCGGTTCTTGTGGCTAACCGGGACTGAAAACCTCCTGCGCAGGTTTAGGGTTTTAGGCCCCCTAAACCTGGTTTCTTTTTAATTTGTTTTGTTTTATTTCTTTTATATTTTATTTTGTGTTTTATTTTAATTTTGATGAAGTTTCAGTACACATATATATATATATTTTACGCTACTATATACATGCATATATATATATATATGAAATTTCAAACAAGAAGAATTCAATATAGGAATATATAATATATATTCAATCTCGGGTGACCATATACAACTTCGAACAAGTTTCTATATACACAATTAAGATAGATGAGCATACACAACTTCAAACAAGTTTCAATCTCGGAGATGCATATAAGCATCATCGTCGGTGGACGCATGGTGTTCTCCTTTGGAATCGACAACATGCCTAAGGAAAAATCCTGCTATTTCCTCTTGAATTGGTCGGAAGCGAGCTTTTGGAGTAAGCGCCCTCCACAAGTTATTGAGACTCCTCCGCGTGTTCTCGTCGTTCTTCCTCTCAGAGATTTCTTTCCGTATGTTCTCACAAACATAGTATCCACATAGACCGGTCCCCGGTGGCTGCTTATCCACACCACGAACCACATTTTTAAATTCTAGCTGATGTTTGAATCCACCGACATGTTCATGTGAGAACCGTCTCCAAACTCTACAGTGCAAATAAAATTAAATGAACAAGGGAGTTATTAGCTACTGCATAT
Source organism: Alopecurus myosuroides (assembly GCA_028641055.1). Classification (NCBI taxonomy): domain Eukaryota; kingdom Viridiplantae; phylum Streptophyta; class Magnoliopsida; order Poales; family Poaceae; genus Alopecurus; species Alopecurus myosuroides. The sequence goes on from CM054062.1 coordinate 340,245,430, forward strand.
TAGGAAATGAACAAAAGAGACCGATCGATATAGAGCGGAAATGATTGAAAATAATTACCTTTGCATCATTTTTCTCATGTCGATCCAAAGATTTGTATCTGAATTCATAGAGTCCATGATAAAAACTGTGGAGCTCTGAAGTTCAATTTTTAGCAGAATCCAGTGGAATCTGCGGACACTTTACATGCGCACAGGCATAACTTATCGATTAGACATACCATGCATGGAGTAAACAAAAGAGAATGAGCACAAGAGAGAAACACTCACCCAAAATGGTAAGGAAATAGAATATGACTTTTGAGTTCATGCTTTTTAAGAAAATTGTACAAGTCTTTCTCCACGTCTTTGGGGTGATGCTCTAACATAGTTCAATTAATGATTTGTGGGTCAATGAACCCAACATCATGGATGAGTCTTATTTTGCATTCCCAAATCTTCAATCTGCATAATAGCGTACGCAACAATATAGTTAGGCGCAACTGGTACAGTGTAGGCAATGAAGAACGAGATGAGGTAGAAATAAATCACTTACAGAATGTAGCAACTCAGGATAGATTTGTCGAGCTCGCGCAGATTGAACAGCTGGAACAATTCACTCATCTCAACTGGTACAGTGTACTTTTTGGTGTGATGCTCCTCTTTAACATCCACATACACAAAGTATCTGTCGGACCATGATATGAAATGTTTGTACCAACGTAGCAGACTTTGCATTAGTGGTGGTAGATCCTTTTCCTGCGTAGGCTCGACGAGAGGCCCTTTCTTCTCATATTGTAATGCTACCTCAGCCATTGGCTCATCGTCCAGGCCTAAAAAGGCACGAAGAGACATACTGGCCTCGGACGCATTTTTCATGGCAGTAGCTACAGTCAATCCCATTGCTGCCACAGCTTCTCTGACCTCGGGGTCCTGTTCCGGACCGGCTTTCACTATGAGCGGGGGGATCGATTGTTTACTCTGCATCCCGAGCTGGTCAACTTGTTTCCCGCTTTTTTTCATTTTTTCTTTCTCCTCCGCCAATGCTTTTGCTTGCGTACGATGTTCATTATCATAGTATTTAGGCAAATTCTTCTCGGCTTGGGACGGTGTCGACAAAAAACCCGTAGCCCACTTGTCTACTATCGGAGGGTATACTTCCTTGGGCTTAGGCTCTTTTCGCGCCTTCTGATGGGCCTTCCATTTCTCAAGGTCAGCCTTCGCGGCCAATTTGGTTTCATCATCACTAAGTTCCCAAGGCCTTGGGGGATAGGCTTCAGTGATGGCTCCGGTACCCGTGTGGTCTTAGGTACATAAGCCTCCGGGTTAATAGTCCAAGAGCAGGTTCCCTTGCTGTCCGCCCGCTTCTGTTTCTTCGCCGGAGGAGGAATGGGGGGCGATGGCTGCTGCTTATCCTCCGGAGGAGGAATGGGGGGCGACGGCTGCTGCTTATCTGCTGGAGGAGGAATGGGGGGCGACGGCTGCTGCTTATCCGCCGGAGATTGTGGATCGGGGGACGGCGTCGAATGGCGTGAAGGAGGCGTAGGTGAACCAGCACCACCACCACCAGCACCTGCACCATCGGAGGGGGGTGGACTTGTTAGCCTTGGTGTCTCGCCTGGAAACACTATGTACTTCTTTTTCCATAGAATGAACTGGCGCTTGACATCTCCAAGTCTTCTCTCCCCTTCGGGTGTAGCTATGTCAATCTCCAGGTCCTCAAACACTTGGACTATGTCTTCCACCGTGACACGAGCATAGCCATATGGAATGGGGTTGTTGTGATGGAGTGCTCCAGGTGTATAGGGTAAAGCACTGCCTGTAGCTACCTTCATGGAAATGTTCCCCACGGGATAATGCAGATCACATTCTTTCATCTCCTTTACATCATCCACGGGGTAGTGAGGCTCCGGTGCACGACTCTCGATCATCGGTGCATTAGCACCTGCAGGCGGGGCCTCCGTGGAAGCCACGCTGCTTCTCCGCTGATGCTGGCTTCCGAGATCCGCTGCATGTTCTTCATGCGGCCCTGCAGCCGCCGCTGTTTCTTTCTCAAGTATTCTCGCCACGGTCTGCTTCAACTCGCTAACTTCCGTTGCAAGCTTCGACAGAAGATCTGCAGCCCGGTCCGTATTTCTCTTATGGATTCTGTAACAGTACGGGTCACCCTCCTGGGAAAACCCTACTTTCTACGGCAATCTGCCTTTGCCTCGTATATGTCCTCCGTGTTCAGGATTCCCGAGGGCATGGTTCAGTTGGTCTCTCTCTCTGTTGAACGTGATCCAGCCCTGTTGAGCTTTGGTCATTGCGTCAACAAGGTTTTTTGTGGGAGCAAACGTTTTCTGCCGATGAACACACGCCCCTGTCTCCGGGTCTAGCGATCCCCCATGCCCGTACCACCACATTTTGGCTCTTTCGTCCCATCCCTCTGTACCTAGAGGGATTCCTCTTGCCCTCAGGCCGTCCTCCATCGCCTGCCACTTAGGCGCCGAAACGCGGTATCCTCCTAGCCCCATAACATGATGGTACTGTTTCTTATCCGCGTTAGCCTTATTTTTTTTCGACATTTCCTTGAAACGCTCCGATTTCTTCTGCGTCACAAATTCTGGCCAATCATCTCTCATTTTCTCATGTTGTCAGTGAAAATCGGAGTCTTGCCCTTGCTGACATATTCACGGAACAATTTTTTCTTGAAGTTCCGGAATGCTTCGGCCATCTTCTGAAAGTCGAACTCTTTGACTAGCCTCCTCCTCTGACGTCCACCCGGAACCTCTTCACCGTATTCATCTTTTTTGTTGTATTCCGGAGGTAGAATGAAATGTACCATAAGCTTTCTGAACATCTCCTTTTTCGTTCTCTTGTGGACATAACTGAAACCAAGACGTGCTTTCTTTGGCTCCTTCCATTCCTGGACGGTGATCGGGACGGTGTCTCTAACAATGACTCCGCATTGGTTGATAAACTTTGTGGTGTGCTGTAGGGGCTTGCCGGTTTCACAGACTGATTCGATGGTATATGTTTCTCCATCTTTCATCGCCTTGGATTTGCCACGCCTTGTCGTACTCGATCCGGCCGAGGGCTAAAATAAGAAAGAGAGTCGCGCGTGTTAGTGCATATGTATTCACATTTCAGTAAGTTTGTATCACGAGAGGCTCAATGTATATATATATATATATATACCTCGCCGGAGGTGGTTGTTCTTTGCAATTGGAGATCGTCGTTTGTCGACGGTTGACCTCCGTCATCAATGTCCATTCCTTCACCTCCTTGATCATCCACAATGTCCGTTGCTTCACCTCCATGATCATCGACAATGTCCGTTCGTTCACGTTCTTGATCATCAAGGTTCAGATAAGAAGAGATTACATCATGTTCTCCGGCTATGATATCTAATAGATAACCTTCAGCCTCCTGTTCCGTCAGGTCTCTATTGTCCGCCATATGTCACTCCTGCAGACATGCATGTAGTAAAAATTAATTAAGTATATAGGAGACTTAGCAAATATTGTCGTAGAAGGAGGGAAAACAGATTGCTAGGGTTTTAGGTGGAAGAACGATGACCACCGGAGGGGGAAAACCATACTTTAGAGGTGTGTACAAGATTAGTTTCTCAAATGACTTGGAGAACCCCATAGCTAGGTTGCATTTGCTTTCCTGGTCATTTTGGTATATTACACTTAATATTCTGAATTTATTGAATTAAAACTTATTTTCATTATTTTAATGAATTTAATAAAAATTCAAATATGGTCTCAGTTTGAACTTTGTCAAACATGATTGAAAATGATATAAACAGATAGCTTACATTTTTGTGAACATTTTGCATATTTTTCCATAATTTTTGGAATTATAAATTAAAAGTTATTTAATTTAGAAGATTTAACTATTTTCTGTAATTCCATATACAGTGGGACCCACGTGTCATGATGACGTCATTAAAAAAAACTCGACAACACGTGGCCAGGTGACGTCATCATGACGTCACCCCTGGCGTCACACGGTGGCCGCGGTGGCAGATTCGGTCGCCGGTGGCGATTCCGGCCACGGGGGAGGGAACGAAGACTACGGGGCTCTCGGGTCTACGGCGAACGTGTCGATTCCGGCCACGGGGGAGGAAACAGAGACGACGGGGAGGAGGCAGGGACGAGGAGCGGCGGGGACGGTCACGGCGGGCACGGCCGAGGAGCAGCGACGGGAACGGACGACGGGGATGACGGGCGCAGGGGCGGCGGGCACCTACCGGAGATGACGGGCGCAGGGCGCAGGCGCGTCCTCTGTGTCTCTGCGGGCGGAATCGGCAACGGCGGCGCGGAGAAGACGACTGCGTGCGGCGCGGAGAAGACGATGCGGTTGGTCCTTAGAAAAATTTCAGGGGCGGGAATATATAGGGCCAGCCTTTAGTCCCGGTTCGTGACAGCAACCGGGACTAAAGGTCCCCCGGGGTACCCTCCGCGGGCCTTTAGTCCCGGTTGGTGTCACGAACCGGGACTAAAGGTCCCCCTAGTCCCGGCTGGTGTCACGAACCGGGACTAAAGGTGCAATTTTCGCGGCGTTTTCGTTCCCGCGCAGAACGAGCCTTTAGTCCCGGTTCGTGACACGAACCGCGACTAAAGGCTGTAATTCAAATACTTTTCCTTTCCCAAACTTAAAAATACAAATAATATATCAGAAAATTCAGAAAAATAAAACTAATTCTTTTTAAAATCTTAAAAATACAAATAATATATCAGAAAATTCAGAAAAATAAAACTAATCATAAAGATTATATAATAATAAAAATTCACACACATCTTGTATATATATATATAGATAAAAAAGGCAGTACATAATGGCTAGAGTGGATCTGAACCTAAACGGAGAGCATAGATGCATGATCTGATATCTGCTAGTCATACTCCTGCCGAGGCCTATAGTACATATACTCGTAGTCGTCGTAGTCGCCGCCGCCGTCGTCGTCACTATCGTCTGACGGTGCTCTGCACTCCCTCGGAGGATCACAACTCCAGGACTGGGCCTGACGGTAGCGCAGGCGGGGGATATCGCCGGCCCTGATGTAGTCCATGACGCTCTGTAGAGTCCGGCCGGACCACCATAGCCGACGACCGGACTCGTGAAAGTTCCCAGGAGGCAGGCCGTCCTCCTCATACCTGGCGAGCGCCCTCTCACGCCGATTGATGAAGAAGGCATCCCAAGTATGATGGTTATCGGGATGCCAACTGGGATTCCTCCGCTGCTCCGGCGTGAGCTCGTGATAGTAGTGGTTCGTGATGGCCGCCCGACGCGCCACACCTTGAGGAAGAGGAGGGACCAGCACTCCTCTGGTGCTCAGCATCCAACCGGCGGGAACGTTGTAGCCGCACGGGCAGGGGTAGTTCGAGGCGGAAAGTGCCTCCGCCTGGATGAATGTTAGAGTGGGTACGGTAGAAGCCATGAGAGAGTGGTGAGTTTGTATGTGTTTATGCCAATGGTGTGGCAATGCATACATATATATAGCGAGAAGAAAACATCCCTTTAGTCCCGGTTGGGGACACCAACCGGGACTAAATGGGTTAGGGTTTCGTTTGGACCAATCAGATAGAATCACACGGATCGTGTGTTTCTTTAAAGCGCTTGTGAGTCGTTGGATCCGGGGTGTGTTTCTTTCGAGCTGTTGTGAGCCGTTCGATCAGGGCTACGGTGTGTTTCTTTCGAGCTGTTGTGAGCCGTTGGATGAGGTGGTTTCTTAACCGTTGGATCAAAACCCTAGCACAACACTTTGTGAGCCAGAGGACCCTATATATAGCCCACCTTCATACACCGTTCAGTTCATCGAGCAAATACAAAACATCCGGATTCGCCATCATACGTCCTGTCGTGCATTTGGTATGCATATTGCACCCAGTAGCCACGGTGGGGCTGTATGATGGCGATACCGATTGTTTTGTTCTACATCCCCCTTTAAGGTTTGATACATCATATATTCAGTTTATCGAGCAAATACAAAACATACGGATTCGCCATCATACGTCCTGCCGTGCATTTGGTATGCATATTGCACCCAGTAGCCACGGTGGGGTTGTATGATGGCGATACCGATTGTTTTGTTCTACATCCCCCTTTAAGGTTTGATACATCATATATTCAGTTTATCGAGCAAATACAAAACATCCGGATTCGCCATCATACGTCCTACCGTGCATTTGGTATGCATATTGCACCGAGTAGCCACGGTAGGGCTGTATGATGGTGATACCGATTGTTTTATTCTACACCCCCCCCTTTAACACATCCATCCATGCTTGGGTCAGTGTTCACTTTGAGCTCGAGTAGTAATGTGCAACTATTTGCTTGGTTGTGTTAGGGTGGCGCGTGGCGCGGGAGTTGTGACGCGTGGCGCGGGAGTTGCGACGCGTGGCGCGGGAGTTGTGACGCGTGGCCAGGAGGGCCCGGTATAAACTGTCGCGCCTCGAGCGCGTCTTCTCCTCTCCACGCACCGTCGTGCTTCCACCATGCCTCCGAGGAGGAACAACACCACCGGCTTCCGCGGCGTCCGAGCACGGCAGAACGGAATGTTCAGCGCAGATATCCGCTGGGGGGACGACCGCATCCCCCTCGGCTCCTTTGCGACGGCGGCGGAGGCCGCCCGCGCCTGGGACGCGGCGGCCTGGCGCCTCAACCGCCCGCGGTCGCTGATGAACTTCAACGACTGCCACACCGTCTAGGAAGCGGAGGCCAGGGCGCCGAAGCCGCAGATCGTCACTGCCGCCGACCACCTCCACCTCCGTCACCGCGCGTTTCAGGGCCTAGTCGACGCCAGGGAAGAACGCGTCGTCCGCGAGTATTACCGGAACAACCCAGGGGAGGAGAGCGCCGACGAGGAGCTCTGGCAGACCCGCGCGGCTGAGCGGGCGGAGCGCCGCCTCGAACGCCACCTCGCGTTAGATGCCGCTCGGGAGGCGAGGACGAGGGCGCTGCAAGAGCTTCGTCGGGCCGACCGCGCCGGCGAAGTCTGGGCCTCCGACGATCCGAGGTGGGGGCCTATCTCGGACATACCATCATGCACCTCCGACAACGACGAGGAGGTCACCGACGAGTTCGCCGACGACGATGACCCGGAGGAGGTCACCGACGAGTTCCCCGACGACGACGACGAGGAGTAGTGTTCGTATGTTCTCTCTTTTTAATAAAAGAATTTGTATTCCGGCGACACTGCGGCGCGCTAGCGCGTCTGTTTTCTGTTTTTAATAAAAGTTATGAAATCAGATATTTTATCTCACAAGGTTTTGAGACATTTAAGTAACCTTCTATTTTCCATGCTTTCCACTCGTTTTCTCAAATATTTTGCAAAGGAGTTTGTCTTAAACACATCAGAGATAATATAATTCACATTATCCATTCAAAAAAGTTTGGTACACAATAAATTATTACACATCAATTCTTCCCTTGTGTCCCCGCTTTCTTACGATTTGGCCGTATCCATGGAGCATCCTCATCATTTAACTTAATGCTTGGGTCGGTGTTGACTTTGAAGGGCGGAATTTCACCAAACATATTATAATCTTCTGACATGTCTGTCTTGTCCTCCACTCCCACGATGTTTCTTTTCCCTGAAAGAACAATGTGGCGCTTTGGATCATCGCATGATGTACTGATTGTTTTCTTATCTTTCCGTTTCCTCGGTTTACTACTCATGTCCTTCAAATAGAAAACCTGAGCGACATCTTTGGCTAGGACGAATGGTTCGTCAAGGTAACCAAGATTGTCGAAATCCACCATTGTCATTCCGTATTGCTCGTCCACCTTTACCCCACCTCCTGTTAGCTTGAACCATTTGCACCGGAACAAAGGGACCTTAAAGGAGGGTCCATAGTCAAGTTCCCATATCTCCTCTATGTAACCATAATATGTGACCTTTTGCCCAATCTCGGTTGCTGCATCAAAGCGGACATCACTGTTTTGGTTGGTGCTCTTTTTATCTTGGGAGATCATGTAAAATGTATTCCCATTAATCTCGTACCCTTGGTAAGTCGTTATAGTCGAAGATGGTGTCTTGCCCAACATGTACAGCTGATCTCCAACATCATTGTCATTCATTAAATGTTTTCGCAACCAACTGCCGAAAGTCTCCATGTGGGCCTTTCTAATCCATGATTCAGGCTTCCCCGGGTTGTCCGAGCGTAAAATATTCTTGTGTTGCTCGAAGTACGGAGCCACCAAGCTCGAATTTTGCAGAAGTGTGTGGTGTGCTTCAGTCATAGAATGACCGTCCATACATATCGTTGATTTCCTTCCGATCGTGCCTTTTCCACTTAGTCTCCCCTCGTGCCGCGATTGAGGAATACCAATCGGCTTAAGGTCAGGAACATAGTCAATGCAGAACTCAATTACCTCCTCATTTCCATAGCCCTTTACGATGCTTCCTTCTGGCCTAGCACGGTTACGAACATATTTCTTTAATACTCCCATAAACCTCTCGAAGGGGAACATATTGTGTAGAAATACAGGACCGAGAATGGAAATCTCTTCGACTAGGTGGACCAGGAGGTGCGTCATGATATTGAAGAAGGATGGTGGAAACACCAACTCGAAACTGACAAGACATTGGACCACATCGTTCTGTAACCGTGGTAGATCTTCTGGACTGATTACCTTCTGAGAGATTGCATTGAGGAATGCACATAGCTTCACAATGGCTACTCGAACATTTTCCGGTAGGAGCCCCCTCAAAGCAATCGGAAGCAATTGCGTCATAATCACGTGGCAGTCGTGAGACTTCAGGTTTTGGAACTTTTTGTCCGCCATGTTTATTATTCCCTTTATATTCGACGAGAAGGCAGACGGGACCTTCATACTGCTCAGGCATTCAAAAAAAAATGAAGTTCTCTTCTTTGGTAAGAGCGTAGCTGGCACGACCTTGAAACCATTCCGGATGCCGGTCATCTGGGTCTTTCAAAAGTTGCTGGTCCTGCCGTGCTTCCTTTGTATCATTTGTCTTCCCATACACGCCCAAGAAGCTTAGCAGGTTCACGCAAATATTCTTCGTAACATGCATCACGTCGATTGTAGAGCGGACATCTAGGACTTTCCAATACTGCAGCTCCCAAAATATCGATTTCTTTTTCCATATGGGTACGTGCCCGTCAACTCCCAGCGGAACTGATTGCCCGCCAGGACCCTTTCCAAAGATGACTTTCAAATCCTTGACCATATCAAATATCTCAGCTCCAGTACGTTCCGCAGGCTTCGGCCGGTGATCTGCCTTGCCGTTGAAATGCTTGCCTTTCTTTCTTACGTTATGATTTCGGAGAAGAAATCGACGATGACCCAGGTACACGTTCTTCCTACAATTATCCAAAAATACACTTTCAGTCTCATGTAAGCAGTGCGTGCATGCTTTGTATCCCTTATTTGACTGTTCCGAAAGGTTACTGAGAGCAGGCCAATCGTTGATGGTTACAAAAAGCAACGCTTGTAGGTTAAATTCCTCTTCTTTAAGCTCATCCCACACAGGTACACCAGGTCTGCCCCACAACTGTAAAAGTTCATCAACTAATGGCCTTAGGTACACATCGATGTCGTTGCCGGGTTGCTTCGGACCTTGGATGAGCACTGGCATCATAATGAACTTCTGCTTCATGCACAACCAAGGAGGAAGGTTGTAGATGCATAGAGTCACGGGCCAGGTGCTATGGCTGGAGCTCTGCTTGCCAAAAGGATTCATGCCATCAGTACTTAGACCAAATCTTATGTTCCTTGCGTCAGCTGCAAAATCTTTGAACTCTCTGTCGATCTTTCTCCATTGCGTTCCATCAGCGGGGTGTCTCAACTCCCCGTCGGACTTACGGTCCTCTTTGTGCCATCGCAACAACTTGGCATGCTCTTTGTTCCTGAACAGGCGTTTCAGCCGAGGTATTATAGGAGCATACCACATCACCTTGGCGGGAACCCTCTTCCTGGGTTTCTCGCCCTCAACATCGTCACCGGGTCATCGCCTCTGATCTTATAACGCAATGCAGTGCATACAGGGCATTCATCCAAATTCTCGTATGCACCGCGGTAGAGGATGCAGTCATTAATGCATGCATGTATCTTCAAAACCTCTAAACCTAGAGGGCAGACAACCTTCTTTGCTTCGTACGTACTGGCGGGCAACTCGTTATTCTTCGGAAACATATTCTTCAACATTTTCAGCAAATTTTCAAATGATGAGTCAGCTACACCTTCCCGTGCCTTCCATTCCAGCAAATCCAGTGTGCAACCCAGCTTTTTCAGACTATTGTCGCATCCTGGGTACAGCGACTTCGTGTGATCCTCTAACATGCGATCCAAATTCTTCCTCTCCTTGTCAGTTTCGCAGCGTCTCCGTGCATCAGCAATGGTCCGACCAAGATCATCAGCGGGCTCATCATGTGCCTCTTCTTCACCTTCACCAAACCCTTCCCCACCTTCAGCATCATCCTCCATGAAAGTATCACCGAAAGCGTCATGATAGTTGAAATCGATATCATCCTCTTCTTCATCTTCTTCCATTCTAACCCCTTTTTCTCCATGCTTGGTCCAACAATTATAGCTTCGCATGAAACTGTGCCGAAGCAGGTGCATGTGAACGACTTTTGAGGAGGAGTGACCCTTCTCATTCTTACATTCAGCACATGGACAGATAATAAAACCTCGTTGCTTGTTCGCATTAGCCACTACGAGGAAATCTTTCAAACTCGTAGTGAACTCGCCGGAGAGTCGGTTACCGTACATCCATTACTGATTCATCTGCATTATTATTATATAAAGTATATAATTAATTAACCATCATGCATTTGTTAAACTAACTAGCTGGAAATAATACAAATCATGAAAGGTTCAAGTTGCTAACCGCGATCGCGGAGGTAAAATAAATGAAAACCCACCATATCATGTGTGTTTCATGCTCTCGGGCATTTCATCAAACACCTTGTGTGCATAGGAGGAACAAAAAGCAAACCCACCACCCCTTGTGAATATTGTGAGTAGAAGTGACACCAAATGTGGCTAAGTGCAGCCACCTGAGCCCTATATATAGGGATGGGCCTTTAGTCCCGGTTCACCTGGACAACTGCGACTAAAGGCCTTGAGGACCTATTAGTCCCGGTTGGCCTGGCCAACCGGGACTAAAGCCACTCCCGTCCGCCAGCTGTGGACCGAGCGCGCTGGGCCCAGACTGTTGGTCGCGGGTCTCCTCCCGAACCGCGACTAGAGACCTCTATAGTCGCGGGTCGATACTTTTGGGGACTAATGGGGACGTATGGAAGGCCTATTTTCTACCAGTGGCTTCACTCCCGTTACAAGTGAGGGTGAATGTTAGAATACAAATACGCGTACGAGTTAGATTAGAACTCTTAGACCTACTTGTATTCCAAATCTCTCTCCTTTGTTTCTACCTCTTTATATACCACTCGATGGTCACCACAATACAACAAAAAAATATTAGGGATTCAATAATTTCCGCAACGAGTATTGTTTGAGTTGGACACTTGGGTCTTGGCCTCCTATATAATATGGGGGACACCACACGTGTAACCTTAGACGTCTTAATAGAATCATGCACGCATTGGTAGCCGGCGGCTTGTCCCGATGCCTAGGGCAGCCAGGTGTTGCAATATCAAAGGGGAAGAACGCCCATTGTCATGTCCCATAGAATAGGCGAGTTCGCCGAACTGCATTAACAATTCTTGCTATCCTCATCATTATTGTGATTGTTTGGTTTTCGGTAGATCAACTCTGCACCTACGACAATAACAATTGGTACCAAAGCGAGGTTGGAGGTTGCGGATTGTTGATCTAGAGGAGAAAATGCAACTCCACAACTGTTAGGATCTCCTCTACTTATCAGAGACGTCTAAATGCTTTACGATTCATGCACAAATTATGAATAAATCTTCAAATATCAATGCATTATCAATAATTTATGGAGTTATATAATTTATATTTTAGGTTCATGTACTAACAAGAATTCTGTACATGCATTGATAAAACAAATTAAAACCACACATTGACATATTATTTTATTTTATGAACACATCAATTAGTAAGAATAATATCGTTCGTTGGATGCAAAATGAACGGTCGTGACAAGCGGGGGGAATCCTCATAGTTGTGAAAAAACTGCTCTCATCTAGAGAATAGAATAGCGACAATTTTCTACGGGAAGGATCGCGTGTCATCGTAGTGCAAGGAATTCGGTGAGTAGCAGCCACGAATGACCTAGCGGCAGGCGCATCAGGTTGCAGACATCTCCAGGAAAAGCAACCGGAAGTAACGGAAATCAGCCACACACACATACCTCATTGTGATCCCTCCAGAATCAAGAAAGCGGTCAAACATCAAGCACTGTGTTGGGTGGCCAAAGATTGATCAGTTAGTCCGCCGATGCGTCGAGATCAGACTATCACTAGTAGAAAAATGGCCTCTGGTTTTGGGCTTTAGTCCTCATTGGATATTGGACCGGGACTAGAGGGGGGGGGGGGCGGCAACTGCTCAGTTGGCGCGATCCCTTTTAGTGTGGGTCGTAATGCGGACCTAGACTAGAGGCATGATTGCAACCGTTCACCTGGCACGAACCCTTTTAGCCCCGGGTCGTAATACGGACCGAGACTAAAGGCTCAAACCGTTCGCCTCCAGCGCGCTTTGGAAGTTGTTTCGATCGATCGATCGGATAAAAAAAACATGGAAACGCTCTGCTATAGTACGTACGGGTGCTCTCTCCTCTTCTTCCTCTTTCTCTCTCCTCTGTTCTTCCCCATCCGCCACCATTAATCTAATCACTCGGTACGGGATGATGCCCACACATGGTAAGACCGTTCTCAGTGCCGTCTACACGAATGAAAGCGCCAAAGTCCGGGTTTTCTTTCCGATTTCGAGCGATGGCTTGAAGAGGATGAAGACAAGTTCATGGGCCTTGATCTCGAGTACATGGCCGGTCAACGAGATGTTGCCGTCATCCATTTGTCACAAGAAACATGGCATTAATTATCTTTCAATGGGCAAGGTAATACAAAACTTGTAGTGAAATAATTTTCCTCGATTATAAATTCATAGGATAGGAAAATTGCATATGATAGCAACATGTCCATTATTTGAATCCTATGTGAAAGAGCAATTCATTGTAGTTAAAGAATTTCCCTTATAGTTGCATATTGGCTATCTTGGGAGAACATGTCATGGTTAATTTAGGGGCTTCTTTTGATTCATAGGATAGGAACATGTCCAATTGAATCCTATGGGAAAGATCAATTCTTACATTATTCTTATTATACTTGTGCCTAATTATACTTGTTATGATTCTTATTATACTTGTGCCGAAATATACTTGTTATTATTCTTAATATACTTGTGTCAAAATATACTTGTTATGGTTCTTATCATATATATTTGTACAAAAATATACTTGTTGCAGCAGTATTTAACATTTCTTCCATTTTGTTGTAGCAGTAGCGACAAGCATTGTCCAATACTCATGGACTTCCTTCAGAGCACATATGTCATGCCCCGAGATCGGGCACTATGCAGATTTCGGCATTTCCACCCAAATCCGCATACTAACCGATTTCAGGTTGCCACTTGTGATAACATTACAACAGTTCACGAATAATCCACAACAACAACAGAGGAGATATATACAAGATGACTCAAACGAGTCAAGGATACAACTGATACAATACAAAGATCCAAATGACAGCGGAAGGAACAATATAGTGTCCGACTACGGACAAGATACAAATTGGACTAAGAGTCCTGAAGATAACCGATGGCGTCCAATCCCTGCCCAGGCCAAGCCGGAGGGATTCCCAAGCTAACGTCGTCAGACTTCAAACCTGTTGACTGCAATGTGGAATATGCAGCCACGAAATGGATTCGTGGGTCAGTACTATTAAGTACTGGCAAGTGAATAACCCATACTCACAAGATACCAGCGTAACCAATCATCACAAGATGCAAATACTTTGGGTACAACGGAAGGAAGGGATTATTGCAAAGAAGCGGCAGCGGGCAGCACTAACAACTAAAGAGACGCGCTACAACTTCCGGCTAATAGAAAGGGATAAGAGAGCGTATCAGAACCAACTACAACTACTCACCAAACAATACCCATCCAGTGTTACCCCCTACTAAGGAAGCAACCCAAGGAAACTCACTCTGTTGATAAAGGTGACATTCATTTTTATGGTGAAAGTAATACTATATTACTAGTCAAGTTATTATCATTAGGTGTAAGTTGTCTGAGTACTTGTTAGCCAGCACTTTCACCAAGTCGTCACATAACCGCGGACAACACGGCTTCTCGAGAAGATTAATCCCTGCAGGGTGTGCTCCAGTACCCGTACACACTCGAGCCACCAACTAAAACTCAGGTGGACTCGGCACGACCCGAACCATCTCTACAGCCTGTCCTAGGAGCCACGGAGCTATAAGGTCCCAGCCACGCAGCCGAATACTCAGCGCAAGTGTGCAAAACTCCCGCAGGACGCAACACCCCGGCAATACAGGCCTCGCCCTATATGTGTGCGTCATAAACATCATCAGTATCAACCATGGGAGCGACCCATTCATGCGTATGAGCCAAATGGAACACCCGAACTAAGTGTGGCTCTTCGGACAAACTGTGGATCAGGTCAAAGTCGAGGGGGGTTCCATACTACCACCCGGATGCGGTGAGCACGCTCATCATGGATCAGAGGACAAGACCATTTTCCTAATTAGGGTCGACACTAGCAGGCTTCAAAACCCTAACCCGGGCCTCTTGCCGGTGCCTTATCATCAAATTATTATTACCCCAAACATTAACATGTTGTTGATTGAATTGAAACCCAACTATCAAACTAGACAGGTGATACGACAAAGGACAACAAGACTCGGGCGCAAACAAACCTAAGCATACTAATACGACACAGGCCAACAAACAACAGGGTTATAGGTGTGAAGGTAAGGCAATATCGTGGCAGCAGGGTAAACATGTGATGGGATCGGAACACAAGCATCGAAAATACTAGGCTAGCATAAAGACAACGGAAAGAATCGGTAACAAGTGAGGAAAGGCAACACAGGTAGCAAGTGAGTATACTTGCCTGAGATCCAGCAAGTAGAGGTACATGCGAAGAACTTGTCGGTGCTCACATCATCTCAACGTCCTATCCGCGAAGAAGCAACGAACTAGAACAAACACCGGATGCAACAATTACTTCTACGGCAAAATATCCAGCACGATCAAGATATGGATGCATGACATGTGAGA
Organism: Alopecurus myosuroides; assembly: GCA_028641055.1. Taxonomy (NCBI): domain Eukaryota; kingdom Viridiplantae; phylum Streptophyta; class Magnoliopsida; order Poales; family Poaceae; genus Alopecurus; species Alopecurus myosuroides. The sequence continues at coordinate 340,260,650 of CM054062.1, forward strand.
TGCAACTTAACCAATTTAAGTGGAACCGGAATCCCAACAATTTAATCATAGGTTTAAGTTGTTTTAGCTAACCATCAAATTAAATGTTGATTAGCATGGATAACATAATATAGGTGAGCTAAACTGAATTAAATGGAATAGGGCACCGATTGAATTAAGTACCCAAACACATTCCATATTTATTAATTAGATGGACATGCATAACACTACTAACTAGGCAAGATGCAAGATGCAAACATGATCATGGCTGGCATATTAATATTCCTTGCATTTTTCTGATAAAAATAGACATAAAGTTTGTTGTATTTGGATAAGTAAAACAAAAGTTATAGGCATTTGGATATTGGGGTGTTATTTGGAAAAGGCAGGGACCTGTTCGTGGTAGAAACAGAGAGTGGGAGGGCTCCAGTGCAAAAACGGAAAGAACAGGGGCCTGGGTGCGAATGTTTCCAGATCTGGATCTGGGACTTTTTGTTACGCAAAGTGTACTGACCCAATGCCGCTGACGGGTGGGTCCAGGGACACGGTGGCGCTGACTGAGCTGGCTGGAGGCTGAGGTGGCCACGGGGGTCGCAGACGAGCGGGGCCCAGCTGTCAGCGCGGAATAAAAGAGAAAAGGGGAGGCTTTGCCTCCCCGAGGACTCGAACCTGGGTCTCCCAGCATGCGGATCGGGGCGCTAGCCAGTGGGCTATGTGAGTGCTTGTGTATTGATCGGTATCTGTTGTTTTAAGAGGTCAAAGCAGGGCGTGGATTACTGACAAAACTGAAACCCAGTTTTCTCTTCACGACGGAGGTGCGACCGGAAAAGGAACCGAAGGCCGGCGACATTTTGCGGATAGCGACGCTCGATGGCGCCGCTCCAGAGCACGAGGAGGGGTAGGGAGAGGTCCCGAGGAGGAGGCTCACCGCGGGCTTCCAGCGTGGTCGTTGGGCGCGTGGACGGAGGAGATGGCAGGCAGACGACGATCACGTACGCGCGGACAGAGAAGCACGGACAGAGGCGGAAGAAGAGCTCGACGGCGTCGTCGCTGCAGCCCGCCTCCGGCCGCGCCGTCTTCAGCAAAAGTGGAGGTGGCACTCCCCCGGTTCCATTCCCGCGAAGAGAGGCCCCTCGAAGATGACCACAGCTACTACCCCGCCACCTTCAAACTCCGGCCATGGCGGTGCTCTTTTCGGGTTCAGAAAAAAAAAGATTCAGAGAGCGAGGAGGAGATCTGAGGGGAGAAGAAAGGATGGCGGCGCAGGGAGGAGAAGGAAGGGCTAGGGTTTGGCTGGCCTCGGGGGTAGATAAGGAGGGGGAAGGGAGCAGGTCAGGAGGCGTGGTGCGGTGGTGGTGGTGGTGGTGCTGCTTTTCCTGGATGTCGACATCCTGTACGGAGGAATAGGAGAAAGAGGTGGGCTGGGGCGCTCGGGGCTGGTTTCGGCCTGGTGGGCTGCTTCGGGTTGGGGTAGTTGGGCCGACCTGGTGGGCTGCTCTCTCTCCCTTTTAAAACCCTTCTTTTTTTTGCAGAAATTGTTCAGGCAATAAGAAAAAGATTTAGACATCAAATAAATTTCAGTAAATTTTAGCAAACAAGATTTGAGTAATTTTCAATTGTTTTGCAAGTTTTAAATGCATGATGATGCAGGATGCCATGATGCGAAAAAAGAAACCAAACAATTTCTAATTGGGGAAAATCCCCGGGTGTTACAGACGACACCACTAACAAGGGATTGCGCCCTCGCAATCCGCTCCAAACCGGTAAGATAGAAGAGATGGTTATACTATCGAGTAGTCGTGCTCCATGTCGGTCTTCTCGACACCACTAACAAGAGGTTCTTGCTCGGATTGATGACGATGTTCTTCCACCAGGAATCTTCCGATGATCGAACCTATTAGGTTAAAGGCTCAGAAAACGTCCACCCACGTAGAATCCTAGAACTTTGAAAGATTGAGAGGAAGAGAGACTCCAAAACAAATAAGATGAGAGGAGAAATAGAATAGAGATAAGGAGAAAACAAGAATCCTATTGAGATATTTCCAAAAACAGGTTTAGCACAAATAGTTTTTGACACTCTAGAAACACGACCGTTAGCGAGGTTATCCTACAGGATTTGCGGACCCGTTGCTTCGATAACCATTCGTATCGAAACAACTTTGGGAATCGGAACCATGCTCTGATACCATTTGGCACGCCCCGAGATAGGGCACTATGCAGATTTCGGCATTTCCATCCAAATCCGCATACTAACCGATTTCAGGTTGCCACTTGTGATACCATTACAACAGTTCACGAATAATCCACAACAACAACAGAGGAGATATATACAAGATGACTCAAACGAGTCAAGGATACAACTGATACAATACAAAGATCCAAATGACAGCGGAAGGAACAACATAGTGTCCGACTACGGACAAGATACAAATTGGACTAAGAGTCCTGAAGATAACCGATGGCGTCCAATCCCTGCCCAGGCCAAGCCGGAGGGATTCCCAAGCTAACGTCGTCAGACTTCAAACCTGTTGACTGCAATGTGGAATAGGCAGCCACGAAATGGATTCGTGGGGCAGTACTATTAAGTACTGGCAAGTGGATAACCCATACTCACAAGATACCAGCGTAACCAATCATCACAAGATACAAATACTTTGGGTACAACGGAAGGAAGGGATTATTGCAAAGAAGCGGCTGCGGGCAGCACTAACAACTAAAGAGACGCGCTACAACTTCCGGCTAATAGAAAGGGATAAGAGAGCGTATCAGAACCAACTACAACTACTCACCAAACAATACCCATCCACTGTTACCCCCTACTAAGGAAGCAACTCAAGGAAACTCACTCTGTTGATTAAGGTGACATTCATTTTTATGGTGAAAGTAATACTATATTACTAGTCAAGTTATTATCATTAGGTGTAAGTTGTCTGAGTACTTGTTAGCCAGCACTTTCACCAAGTCGTCACATAACCGCGGACAACACGGCTTCTCGAGAAGATTAATCCCTGCAGGGTGTGCTCCAGTACCCGTACACACTCGAGCCACCAACTAAAACTCAGGTGGACTCGGCACGACCCGAACCATCTTTACAGCCTGTCCTAGGAACCACGGAGCTATAAGGTCCCAGCCACGCAGCCGAATACTCAGCGCAAGTGTGCAAAACTCCCGCAGGACGCAACACCCCGGCAATACAGGCCTCGCCCTATATGTGTGCGTCATCAACATCATCAGTATCAACCATGGGAGCGACCCATTCATGCGTATGAGCCAAATGGAACACCCGAACTAAGTGTGGCTCTTCGGACAAACTGCGGATCAGGTCAAAGTCGAGGGGGGTTCCATACTACCACCCGGATGCGGTGAGCACGCTCATCATGGATCAGAGGACAAGACCATTTTCCTAATTAGGGTCGACACTAGCAGGCTTCAAAACCCTAACCTGGGCCTCCTGCCGGTGCCTTATCATCAAATTATTATTACCCCAAACATTAACATGTTGTTGATTGAATTGAAACCCAACTATCAAACTAGACAGGTGATACGACAAAGGACAACAAGACTCGGGCACAAACAAACCTAAGCATGCTAATACGACACATGCCAACAAACAACAGGGTTATAGGTGTGGAGGTAAGGCAATATCGTGGCAGCAGGGTAAACATGTGATGTGATCGGAACACAAGCATCGAAAATACTAGGCTAGCATAAAGACAACGGAAAGAATCGGTAACAAGTGAGGAAAGGCAACACAGGTAGCAAGTGAGTATACTTGCCTGAGATCCAGCAAGTAGATGTACATCCGAAGAACTTGTCGGTGCTCACATCATCTCAACGTCCTATCCGCGAAGAAGCAACGAACTAGAACAAACACCGGATGCAACAATTACTTCTACGGCAAAAGATCCAGCATGATCAAGATATGGATGCATGACATGCGAGATGCAACTTAACCAATTTAAGTGGAATCGGAATCCCAACAATTTAATCATAGGTTTAAGTTGTTTTAGCTAACCATCAAATTAAATGTTGATTAGCATGGATAACATAATATAGGTGAGCTAAACCGAATTAAATGGAATAGGGCACCGATTGAATTAAGTACCCAAACACATTCCATATTTATTAATTAGATGGACATGCATAACACTACTAACTAGGCAAGATGCAAGATGCAAACATGATCATGGCTGGCATATTAATATTCCTTGCATTTTTCTGATAAAAATAGACATAAAGTTTGTTGTATTTGGATAAGTAAAACAAAAGTTATAGGCATTTGGATATTGGGGTCTTATTTGGAAAAGGCAGGGACCTGTTCGTGGTAGAAACAGAGAGTGGGAGGGCTCCGGTGCAAAAACGGAAAGAACAGGCGCCTGGGTGCGAATGTTTCCAGATCTAGATCTGGGACTTTTTGTTACGCAAAGTGTACTGACCCAATGCCGCTGACGGGTGGGTCCAGGGACACGGTGGCGCTGACTGGGCTGGCTGGAGGCTGAGGTGGCCACGGGGGTCACTGACGAGCGGGGCCCAGCTGTCAGCGCGGAATAAAAGATAAAAGTGCTTGTGTATCCCAGCATGCGGGTCGGGGCGCTAGCCAGTGGGCTATGTGAGTGCTTGTGTATGGATCGGTATTTGTTGTTTTAAGAGGTCAAAGCAGGGCGTGGATTACTGACGAAACTGAAACCCAGTTTTCTCTTCACGACGGAGGTGCGACCGGAAAAGGAACCGAAGGCCGGCGACATTCTGCGGATAGCGACGCTCGATGGCGCCGCTCCAGAGCACGAGGAGGGGTAGGGAGAGGTCCCGAGGAGGAGGCTCACCGCGGGCTTCCAGCGTGGTCGTTGGGCGCGTGGACGGAGGAGATGGCAGGCAGACGACGATCACGGACGCGCGGACAGAGAAGCACGGACAGAGGAGGAAGAAGAGCTCGACGGCGTCGTTGCTACAGCCCGCCTCCGGCCGCACCGTCTTCAGCAAAAGTGGAGGTGGCACTCCCCCGGTTCCATTCCCGCGAAGAGAGGCCCCTCGAAGATGACCACAACTACTACCCCGCCACCTTCAAACTCCGGCCATGGTGGTGCTCTTTTCGGGTTCAGAAAAAAAAAGATTCAGAGAGCGAGGAGGAGATCTGAGGGGAGAAGAAAGGATGGCGGCGTAGGGAGGAGAAGGAAGGGCTAGGGTTTGGCTGGCCTCGGGGGTAGATAAGGAGGAGGAAGGGAGTAGGTGAGGATGGGTGGTGCGGTGGTGGTGGTGCTGCTTTTCCTGGATGTCGACATCATGTACGGAGGAAGAGGAGAAAGAGGTGGGCTGGGGCACTCGGGGCTGGTTTCGGCCTGGTGGGCTGCTTCGGGTTGGGGTAGTCGGGCCGACCTGCTGGGCTGCTCTCTCTCCCTTTTAAAACCCTTCTTTTTTTTGCAGAAATTGTTCAGGCAATAAGAAAAAGATTTAGACATCAAATAAATTTCAGTAAATTTTAGCAAACAAGATTTGAGTAATTTTCAATTGTTTTGCAAGTTTTAAATGCATGATGATGTAGGATGCCATGATGCGAAAAAAGAAACCAAACAATTTCTAATTGGGGAAAATCCCCGGGTGTTACAACATACATTTTGGTAGCGTTGATATAAGGAATGACAAAATCAAGATGAGGCGCACCTGGGGTATTGAGATATCATCTACCTGCCACATTGATCTCCAGGGCTTGTTCAGGCTTGAGCATCCCAAGACTTCAATGGCTAATATGGCAGACACCATGATCGACAAGGAGTACACTGATATAAAGACAAAATTCCCACAGGATCAGCACAATTTCTAGGAGAAGACCCCACTTGACAGTATCAACATTGAGTATGCAGCAATAGATGCGTACATTTCATATGAGTTGTACCGTAGGATTAGAATCCTCAACTACGGGCAGCATCCCTAGTACCAGTGTACCACCACCGGTGCCCCATGGGTCTCCTGCTTGGGGGTATTCTGATCTGTTTAAGTATGACGCGAGCATGCTTTCTGAAGCATTGTGATGTATGTGCTGAATGTTTAGTATCATGTCATTTGAATTTGTAAGGGCAATTTTAAGAGGTTGTAGAAATAATATTCTATAAACAATAGCCTAACTTGTTGAGATGCCCTTGACCAGTAAAATATATAGCGTGTAACACTGTCTAATTTTACATTTAACAATAAAATATGTGTACTTTCATACCTACTGTTCGAAATTAAATTTTGAGCTCATTTGAAATTTATTTAGAATTATAATACCTATTGAAGTAATTTAACACATAGTAAATTCTATTAATAATTTTAATATGTTTTATTTAGAAAAATTTCTCCAAATGGCAACGACCATAGAGACAAGAGCCCAACTTGTTTACGTGCTTTTAGTTCATAAACATGTGAAATTGAATTTAGAATCACTAGTTATGATTTAAGTAATACTACTTTAATTATTAAATATAATAAATGCTCTTTGATCCAAAATCTACATTTTATAATCAGAGATCAAACATAAAACTCTTTGGGCAAGTGACCATGGTTTGATCATTTGGTGCCCAAGTTTGGCATGTTTCCCCGAGAAACCCTAGTTTCGACACTTTGTCTAGGGTGACCCTGTAATTACGCTCACTTAGTAAAGTCCTATACATGATGGGAAATATGATATGGAAGTCATATTTGAACTTTTCTCATTTTTCTAATCGATTTAGACATATTATTTGTCAATTTTTTATTTAAGAATTTGTAGATATGAATTATTCAATATTAAATAAAAAGGCAAAAAAACTAATTATTATTTAAATTCAAGGTTATTTGAATTCAATATTATGATTACTTATTTATTTTTGTTTAACTAAATAATTGTTTGGATTCAAAATAAAGACGTGTAGTATCATAGTTCAAGGGTTAACATGATTGACATCATACTATTGTTAGTAAAAAAGAATTTGTTTCTTGAAATTTGAGATAGAAGGAACTAAAAAGTTAAATGTGCCGAGAGTGAAGCAGTCTGAGGATGGCTGACCGGCCGGGAAGTGTCACTAGAATGAAAGAAGATTGATTAAAGTTAAAAACAATAGAGACTAAAGGAGAATGATTAGTGTTAAAAATAATTAAGACTAAAGGAAATGAAAAAAATCACAGAATCTTTAGTCCCGGTTCTTGTTACCACCCGGGACTAAAGATCCTCCAGCGTGATGCGGCCACGTGGAGAGCCTTTAGTTCCGGTTCATGGACAACCGGGACAAAATGTGGGGAGGCTCTAGTCCCGATTGGCTAGTCCCAGATTTCCATCTGGGACTTCATTCCGTTAGAGCATCCATAGCGCATTGACGCCTGATGCGGCGCTTGAGCATAAATATACTAGAACAAAATTACTTGCTAAGCGCTCATGATCGCAACGATGAGCGCTTAGCTAGACGCTAACTAACTGCTACAATAGCGTGGCATGCAGACTCATAATGCCCTGCCCAGACGTCCAAGCCGCCCAGCAAAAAATAAAAAAGATTAGCATCGAGCGACATATCTTGCGCCCGGCGGCCAGGATCGCGCGAACAACTGCCGGGTCGACCGGGATTGTTATCCTGGCGTCGAGGCGTTTTTGACCCGGGACTAGAGTCCCGTTCTCTACTAATGCGTGTCCAAGGTGGGTAAGCGATATGCAGCGCTCCAGGTAAGTGTTTGCGTGTGAGCGTGCACACAAGCAATGTGATGGCCGAGTTGATCCTTGATGCCGAAGAGCTGGTGGTGCGCACGAGCTCAAGGCATGCATGAGGTCAAGGACAATTGGCGGGTGTATAAGGCGTAATTTCGGTAGGATATATTTGGCTCTTTCGGACTAGAGAGTTGGACGATCAGACATAATAAAGTGAAGATCGGTGACAACGACTTAGAACCGTGAGGCTTGATGGTATCCGAATTTTGTGGCGTGAAAACACGTGGCGCATGTCCGATGTGGGTGCTGAGACATACGATGACACTAAGATGATTCAAGACTGTGTACACGTGGGAGTCAGGGCGCGGGGTGAACTGATCCTCTACCATGGGAATGTTAAACGTGCAGCAGGAATCTGATTCGAGACGAAGACAGTGGCCGCTCGCTCAAGCATCAAGTGGCACATCACCAGCACGTCCAGCTCCCTAGACTTCTCCTCCAGAACTTCATCCGGCATTGGCAGCCATCTCACCGGTGTAGAAGGCGCCATGCACCGTGCTAGTGTACTGGACGCTTGTTTCCTCCCTGCAAAGAATACATTGCCGACGGGGATGCGAAGCTTCTAGTAGAGGTCAGAGGCTTGCCAACCCTGTCAAAGGTGTAGGACCATGGCCTCGTAGGGGCGAAGAGTGGTCTCGTCTGAACCTCGGGGTAGTGGTGGCAGTGAGAGAGAATAGACGATGCGACATTAAGAAACCATCCTTGGCTCGAGTAGTCATTTTGTGTGGGTTTCGGGGTGGTTCTATCAGTTTAGAATGGGGTGGTAGAGGGTGTGACGTGGCAGAAGGGGAGTGGTGGGTGGAGAATCCGGTGTGGGTTGATTGGCCGGCAGGGATGATGATTGGGCTGAGGAGTGTGTCGGGTGGGCGTTGGGTGGGGTGGAGGTGGCTGAGGTGGGCGTCTGAATTGGGTGGATGCGGTGAGAGGTGCGGAGCCAGGTGGGTACGGGAGAGATCCCTATGCAGATCGCGAGCTGGAATCCGAGGCGGATCCGTTGGGGGATCCCAATGTGGATTGCAGCAAGTGCTTGATGGTGTGGAGTTCGGGGTAGACTGCGGTGGTACGTGAGGGATCTGGTGTGGCTGGGGTTGGTGAGGGTGTTGGTGTGGCAGGCGAATAGGGAAAAAATTGTTCGTTGAAAATAGCATGTCGGGAGACAATAGCCTTGCGGGTTGTGAGGTCTAGGCACCGATAGCCTTTATGCTCGCGGGGATAACCGATGAAAACGCAACGGGAGGATCGTGGGGACAAGTTTGTGTGGAGACGTGGCGTACGCGTTGGGGTAACAGAGACGCCCAAAGGATCGTCGGTGATCATACGTGGGATGGTGAAGGGAATATGCCCGAGAGGCAATAATAAAATGGTTATTATCTTATTCCTTGTTTATGATGAATGTTTATTTCTCATGCTAGAATTGTATTAACCGGAAACGTTGATACATGTGTGCTTAATAAACAAACAATGGTTCCTAGTAAAGCCTCTCTTTTAACTAGCTCGTTGATTAATAGATGATCAAGGTTTCCTGATCATGAACATTGGATGTTATTAATAACGGGGTCATGTCATTAGAAGAATGATGTGATGAACATATACCCAAAGAGAATATAGCAATGCGATCAAGTCATTTAGTTTACATTGTTATATCAAACATACGAAGTAACTTATTCCTTAGACCATGAGATCATGTCAATCGCTGATACCGGAAGAGTGCTTTGATGGCATCAAACGTCACACCGTAACAGGGTGACTATAAAGGTGTCGTTAAGTATTCGGAAAGTATTAGTTGAGGATCATGGATCAAGAGTGGGATTTGTCCATCCAAATGACGGAGAGATATACTCTGGGCCCTCTCGGTGATATCACATCGAAACCGCTTGCAAGCACGTGATATGATCACAAAGGATGTTATATCACGGGAACGAGAAAAGAGTACTTGTCGGTAACGAGATTGAACAAGGTATGGTTGGTACCAATGATCGAATCTCGGACAAGTAAAATATCGCGAGACAAAGGGAATAGTTCACGGCGTTGTTGGTTCACACGATCACGAGAGTCATCGTTGAATATATAGGAGTCATCACAGATCTCCAGATCCCGCTGTTGATTATTGATCGGAGAGGAGTCTCGATCATGTCTATCTTATTCGCGAACCGTAGGGTGACACACTTAAGGTTCGATGACGCGTTTGAGAGGATACGGAATATCGAAGAATATTTTGGGCAGCACCGAAATTGTTTCGGGGAAAATTGAAATAGTTCAAGGGGTTTTTCATCGAATGGTTGTTAATAGAATTAATAAATGATTCAAGGTGATATATGCAAATGTTTGTTAATGGAATTAACAAATATAAATAAAGAAATAAAAATGTTTTATTTATTAATTTATTAAGAGAAAACCTTTGGATTTTCCAAGTGGGAAATAATGGGAAAGTGAGTGGAGTGTCCACTCACATGATGAGGGAAGAGGTGGGGGCACACCCATGGGCTGGCCGCACCCCCCTTGGGCTGCCTCCCCCCTCTCCTATAAAAGGAGGGTGAGAGCTCTCCCTCCTTCACACACTTGGCCACTTCCCTTTCCCTCCACCCACTGCTCCATTTCATGGTCTCCGGCTTGGCGAAGCCCTGACCGTGGGATTCTTCACCACCACCACGTCGTCGTGCTGCTGGAGTTCCGAGGGATCCTCTACTTTCGCGCCCCGCTGGAACAAGGGAACGGAGGTCGTCATCAACCGTACGTGTGACCGATCACGGATGCACCGCCGGATTGCGGTGCCCATCTTCTCGCTATCGGGATCGGTGTGAGTACGACTACGCCAACAACGAGATTTGATCTCGTACCACTTTGAGTCTTTGAGGGTATGTTTCTCCTTAACCCTCTTGTTGCCCGTTGCACTTCGTCTCCTAGATTAGATCTTGGCCTTTCGGGTGTCTCTCGCGTAGGAAAATTTTTGTTTTTTATGCAACGAACCCTTCAGATGGTAGCCTAAAAGGCGAAAATGGGGAGTGTGATATTGGATAGGGCGAGAGGGGCGAATATTGACTAGAGTGGAGGTGGTATGTAGGGCTTCGACCCAAAAGGCCCGGGGGAAGTTGCCTTGGGAGAGGAGAGTGTGGACAACGTCGTTAGTGGTGTGAATCATGCGTTCAGTCTTTCCGTTTTGAGGTGAGGTGTGAGGGCAGGAGAAGCGGAAGGCAATCCCGAGGGTGAAGAAAAGAGAGCGGAGGGCGAAGTTGACAAACTCGCCACCATTGTCGCATTGGAAGCATTGGACTATGGTTTTGAACTATGTTTGCACGAAGGAAATAGAACGTTTGAGGGTGAGGACGGTGTCTGATTTGTTTTTCAGAGGGAAAGTCCACGAATAATGGGAATAGTCATCGAGAACAACAAGGTAATACGTATATCTAGAGAAGCTAGGCACATGCGAGGTCCACAAGTGGCAATGTATTTGTTGAAACGGGGAAGAGGTACATGAGGTGGAGGAAGAGAATGGTAATCGAGTTTGTTTGCCTAACTGACACACCTCGCCGAGGTAGAGGTTTATTACAAATCGGTAAAACATGGGAAAGCTGGGAGGTGATGTCGGGTCCAGGGTGGCCGAGGCGGTGGTGCCAGAGATCGTTGGAGGTGGTGGCTTGGAGAGCTGCAGCCTGAATGGTGCTGCCGTGGAGCGGATAGAGTTTGCCGGTACTATTGCATCGAAGAAGACTAGTCTTGGTTGTAAAATCCTTCATAGAAAAACCGAATGGGTCAAAATCAATTGAACATGAGTTGTCACAGGCGAATTTGCGCACATTGATAAGATTGGTAAGCATGTTGGGAGAGACAAGAATATTTCGAATGTGGAGAGGTTTGTGTGGTGAGGTGACAACGGCAGAGCCGGTGGCCGTGATGGGCAGATGAGATCCATTACAAACAACAATACGCTCATAATTAAGCCGAGAAGAGGAGGAACACAGGGACAAGATACCTAGGTTGTTGGAGATGTGGGAGGTAGCGTCGGTGTTCATGTTCCATTTTGGAGGGGAGAAGCTTGGTGCATCGTTGATCATGGCGTCGTGATCCCAGGAGCACGGCGCGGGCACGAGGTGCTGGTATGAGGGCGACGGGTAGAAGTTCGGGTGACCGGTGATGTAGGCCTGAACGTGACTGCCAGGGCACGGGGCAAGGATGCTGGATGGGTTGGGGGCGAAGTGGGGGCGGTACCCAGGGTTGTAGTACCAGTGCGGGTTGAAGTGCGGGTGGTACTGGGCCTGACCGCGCCCCCAGTTGCCACGGCCGCGGCCGCGCCAACACCCATTGTTATAACCGCCGGTGCCGTGGTCATAGCTTCCTTGGCCGTAGCCTCCTTGCCCGTAGCCGCCGGAGTCGTAGCCGCCCTGCCCATAGCCACCACCGCGCCTGCTGTTGGGGGCACCGTGGCCGCCGTGATGGCCATTGGGGGCACCCCGGTGGCCGTTGGTGTTGTTCTTGGCAGGGGCAGTGCCGCCGGTGGCGTTCGGGACGCGATCACCGTGATCACTCGATCCGTGGCCACCGGATCCTTGGACGAGGAGGGCCTGGGCCGCGGCGTCACTCGCCTTGGACTTTTGCTTGATCTCCACAAGAAGAAGGCGGGATTGGGCATCGGCGAGGGGAGAATGAAGGAGCTCAGCCTAAAGGGCGTAGCCCTCGCCGAGGCCATCGAGGATGAGCTTGGTGAGCTAGGAGTCGGAGATGGGGTCGTCGACATCGCCGAAAGCGTCGGCGATGGCCTTGAGCTTGCTGCAGTAGGTGCCTATGGACATGTCGCCCTGGCGGAGGTCGTGGAATTCGCGGCGGAGGTACATGCTCCGGCCAGCCTTGTTGGCAGTGAAGAAGGCGAGGACGGCGCGCCAGGTTTGGTAGGCAATGTTTTCGGCGGTCAGAACGATTTCCTGGAGATCGTCAGAGAGGGTGGCGATGAACTAGAGGGCGATGGAGAAGTCCGTCTTGCGCCACTCGTCGTCGGCGAGGTGGGGATCGGTTTCTTCTTCGACATGGTGGAAAGAGTTGTAGCGATCCAGAAGGATGAGAATCGTGTTGCGCCACTTGCGGAAAGATTTGTCGGACAAATCAAGTTGAGAGGGGATGTAATTGGAGATGTTGAGGTTGTGGATGGAGATGCCCGGGGGGGGATGAGAGCGAGGGTGATTTCGGCCATGGTGGAGAGATCTCGAAGAGGGGAGGAGGAGGTTCAGAGGAAGAAGAGGACTGGTGCTCTGATACCAAGCTGAATAGACGGAGGTACATTACTTTAAGGTCTTAAGCCGGGAGCCCAGGGAGGCCTCTCAGCGCATCTGCCTTCCCTGCTGTCACTGTGGTGTGGGCCTTTTTTGGTTCCTTATCGTAGGTGGCTGCCGCGTTGCACGCGTGTCGGGCTTCCATTTTTTTTCTGTTCTGCTATTCTTTTCGCGCAGGACCGTCTCTCTCGAAGCCTCCACGAGAATCGCACCGGCGCCGCCCCCGTTGTCGTGCCCCATCCACCACCACACCTGTGTACCTCTCCCCAGATCCAAGCAAAGCTTCTGCGCTCGTGGGAGGAGGTCAACGATACATGGAGGCTCGTGGGGCGACCAAGGAAGGCTTGCCGGAGTGCTCTGCTATTCCCACGGAGAACTGCAGCTCCGGCCGCCGCTGCGCGCACATCTGGTCGTAGCCATACGCCTCGCATATTCTCTTCCCCACACCTCCTTTTCCCTCAAAGTTCCCTTTTCACCTACCCTCTCCTACAGGTCGCCGGATGGATTGGCGCGGCTGACGTGGCTGGAGGCATCTGGGCGGCGTGTCTGTCTGATTCCTGTTCGTTGCAAAGATGGTGCTGAGGATGGCCGGCCCCCTTTCTCGACCTTGAGTGGCGCAGCAGAGGACGACCTGCAATATACCCGCCGGTGTCCCTCAGCGGCTGCGCTTCCGCCCTCCCTCGAGGCCGGTTAATTCTTTCCCGATAGGTACAGACGTACAGTGGAGAGGGAGATCTAAGTGTTGATCAGCTCGGCTTGCCTAACTCAGTAATTCATCCTGTGGTAAGATTCCCTCTTCAGAACCACGACACCTTTCTTACTCCATGCTATATTGTTGATGTTCATTGATGATTTGTGCATTAGGTCATGAAAGAATGTCTGATTGTGTCACAACTTCAGAGTATTATCTCACCAACTACAGATATTATCCGTAGATCAAGGCAATGGTGTGGAGCACTTTACCTTGATTTAGCTTATTCCTTGTTTATGATGAATGTTTATTTCTCATGCTAGAATTGTATTAACCGGAAACGTTGATACATGTGTGCTTAATAAACAAACAATGGTTCCTAGTAAAGCCTCTCTTTTAACTAGCTCGTTGATTAATAGATGATCAAGGTTTCCTGATCATGAACATTGGATGTTATTAATAACGGGGTCATGTCATTAGAAGAATGATGTGATGAACATATACCCAAAGAGAATATAGCAATGCGATCAAGTCATTTAGTTTACATTGTTATATCAAACATACGAAGTAACTTATTCCTTAGACCATGCGATCATGTCAATCGCTGATACCGGAAGAGTGCTTTGATGGCATCAAACGTCACACCATAACAGGGTGACTATAAAGGTGTCGTTAAGTATTCGGAAAGTATTAGTTGAGGATCATGGATCAAGAGTGGGATTTGTCCATCCAAATGACGGAGAGATATACTCTGGGCCCTCTCGGTGATATCACATCGAAACCGCTTGCAAGCACGTGATATGATCACAAAGGATGTTATATCACGGGAACGAGAAAAGAGTACTTGTCGGTAACGAGATTGAACAAGGTATGGTTGATACCAATGATCGAATCTCGGACAAGTAAAATATCGCGAGACAAAGGGAATAGTTCACGGCGTTGTTGGTTCACACGATCACGAGAGTCATCGTTGAATATATAGGAGTCATCACGGATCTCCAGATCCCGCTGTTGATTATTGATCGGAGAGGAGTCTCGATCATGTCTATCTTATTCGCGAACCGTAGGGTGACACACTTAAGGTTCGATGACGCGTTTGAGAGGATACAGAATATCGAAGAATATTTTGGGCAGCACCGAAATTGTTTCGGCGAAAATTGAAATAGTTCAAGGGGTTTTTCATCGAATGGTTGTTAATAGAATTAACAAATGATTCGAGGTGCTATATGCAAATGTTTGTTAATGGAATTAACAAATATAAATAAAGAAATAAAAATGTTTTATTTATTTATTAAAAGAAAACCTTTGGATTTTCCAAGTGGGAAATAATGGGAAAGTGAGTGGAGGTGAGTGGAGTGTCCACTCACATGATGAGGGAAGAGGTGGGGGCACACCCATGGGCTGGCCGCACCCCCCTTGGGCTGCCTCCCCCTCTCCTATAAAAGGAGGGTGAGAGCTCTCCCTCCTTCACACACTCTGCCACTTCCCTTTCCCTCCACCCGCTGCTCCATTTCATGGTCTGCGGCTTGGCGAAGCCCTGACCGTGGGATTCTTCACCACCACCACGTCGTCGTGCTGCTGGAGTTCCGAGGGATCCTCTACTTCCGCGCCCCGCTGGAACGAGGGAACGGAGGTCGTCATCAACCGTACGTGTGACCGATCACGGATGCACCGCCGGATTGCGGTGCCCATCTTCTCGCTATCGGGATCGGTGTGAGTACGACTACGCCAACAACGAGATTTGATCTCGTACCACTTTGAGTCTTCGAGGGTATGTGTTCTCCTTAACCCTCTTGTTGCCCGTTGCACTTCGTCTCCTAGATTAGATCTTGGCCTTTCGGGTGTCTCTCGCGTAGGAAAATTTTTGTTTTCTATGCAACGAACCCTTCAGTGGTATCAGAGCCGGATCTATGCGTAGATGTTTTGTACGGGTAGAACACATATGAGTATGTGGGCGTTGATGATCATGTTATTGCCTCCTTGATTATTTTATGATCTTAGTGGCATAGTAGGATGAAGCTGCCCCAGACTAAGTTTACGTGTACTATGTACGCGAGAGTTGTCTCACTTGTGGCCAAGGGGGTGTCCGTTTCTCCTACTATAGTTAAGATCTAATCTACGAAGGGTTGCTAAAAATATGTTTATCAACGTTGTGGTTGATGTTCATAGGTATGAACGGTTCTATCCTCGAAAGCCCTAAGCCACGTAAAATATGCAAAAATAAATTAGAAGCGTCTAACTAGTTTTTGCTGGGCATGTGATGTGATATGGTCAATATTACAAATTTGATTATGAGATGATCTATTTTGTAAATTATTGATATACCGGAAGGTATCCATATGGTTGTCTTCTTATTGATGGACAATCAAGTTTGGGGTACCGTGGTACTTGGTACCACGCCGGTGGAATGATTGAGATCATACCATAATGCACATGATGGAGATCAAGTGCAAGAAGGACCATACCATATCACGTTATCCTTTCATGTGATGTCTGTGATGTTAATCCTTTTTATGCATCTTGTTTTGCTTAGATAACGATGGTAGCATTATAAGATGATCCCTCTCACTTAATATCAAGATAATAATGTGTTCTTCCTTAAAGTATGCACCGTTAAGAAAGTTCGTCGTTTCGAGACACCACGTGATGATCGGGTGTGACAGACTCAACGTTTGCATACAACGGGTGTTTTCAAGCCTAGCATGTACAGACATGGCCTTGAAACACACGCAATACTACGGTTCTACTTGGCGAGCCTAGCATGTACAGACATGGCCTCGGAACACGTAACCGAAAGGTAAAGCATGAGTCATATGGATGATATGATGAACATGTCGATGTTCCCCTTTGAAACTACATCATCTCACGTGATGATCGGTTTTGGTGTAGTGAATTTGGTTCGTGTAATCACTAAAGACGACTAAGAGGGATGTTGTTTTTGAGTGGGAGTTCATGGTTTAATTTTTGAATTAACTTGAACTTATTTATCATGAACAACAAATCAAAGTGAATTTGCACAAATTGTAGTATTCATTGGCATCCACATAACTACCTTACACTTAGATTGTTAATTGAGATATAACTGTTATGATCTGGTAAATACCATTTAAGATTGGTACCGTATTAGTGAAATTTAAAATTGAGTCCTATTGTAGATTTTTGGTATTTCCTACCTAGCTCCATATGGTTAATGATTGATTAATCTAGAGAGCAAATAATTCCTACTTAGAATCCAGAGTCATGGTTGCTTTCGTATTACTTTATCTTCAAAAGAATGTTTTGTTGATCAAGGTGATTTAGGAACTGAAAAGAGTTGTTTTCATAAACAATCAAGTGAAAGATATATTGATATCTAGAAACTTATTTGTGGCAACATGACTGAGTATAATTTAGCGTGACAATGTTTGCTTATATTATCTGAATATATGCAATGATTGAAGACGCTAGGCGTTTGAATATTCCAAGAAGTTGGGCGCTAAAAATTATCCTCTAAATCCCTTCCTTCGAGCTATAGTAGATTAATCATAAAATTGTTATGATAGGATGGATTAAAAGTATGGCTAAAGTCATTTACCTTACTTGGAGATTGCTAAGAGTGGAATCTAGAAGAATACTATTAATATGGTGATATTAGTAGAACAATCAAACTCAAAGTATGACTCAATGGGTGATAGTATATGACTAACACGCCAAAGAAAATGAGCTAGTACGGCTAGCATTGTTTGATGTTGAATGATTCTTCTGCAAAGGAAAGGGAATATTGAAAATAGAATTGCAAATAGATATATGGCAGAAAAGAAGATAACTGGAAAAGTCCAGCTCAGGAGTATATGCTTGATATACAAGTTATAGATGTATTACTAGTTAACAAAGTATTTTTTTTGGGTATTTTGATACCACATTGGTTGGTATGATTTGTCATACAAAGCAACGCAATGCAAGAAATACAAGGGCCTAAAAGGAACTAGTAATAGATGTGGAATCGATTATGACAAGAACATAAATAAAGTGTTATTGTGTTCATTGTAGTATCGAACCAAACATTCAAGATTTATTTAAGAACTTAATAAGTTTTTATTTTGTTCTAGTCTTTTGTGAGAACAAATGAGATTGTTCAAACGATGACCATATTCCATAATTGATGGATATGTTAATATAAATCATGTTGGTAAAGTAAACATCTATAAGACTAAATGCTAAACGTTGCAAGACGTAAAAGATTTTCACTTAAATTGTAACACCACCATTTTAGTTCATATCGGAAAGGAAAACATGAAGGAACTTCATATTGATGGACTTTCGGAGTCATTTTGTTTTGAATAAATTGACGCTTGTGAGACCTCTTCCAAAAGATGACTAGAATTCCGTTCGTAGGCCAAAGTAGAATGGACGACTAATTTAGTGGAGATTATACATATTGATGTACATAGTCCATTATGTGTAGTCATGTATGGTGGATTAATTTTTCCTTCATAAAATTCTGTCAATGATTTAAGTAGATATGTGAGTATATCTATTTAAAGGGAACAGAGTTTGACTTTTTGAATTGGTTCAAAAGGTTGTTAATATGAAGTTAAAATCAATGTAACAAGATAATCAAGTATTTATGATTGGATCATAAAGGATAAAGTTTGAGTTACAAGTTTAGCAAAACATCTGAGAAGTTGCAGAATTGTTCTACAACTTATACTTCTCGAATACCCCACATTAGATTGGAGTATTCAAAAGACAAAATCAAACCTTGTTAAGGTTAATAAAATTTCCATTATAATTTTGTAGTTTATACATTAAGGACAACCGCTTTTACACTGAAAAGAGCACCATCATGATCCGTTGAAATTGACAACATATAAGATATGGTTTGGGTAATGACCCGAATTGTCATTTTTCTTAAGTTTTGGTATGCATAGCATGTGTAAAATATTTACAACCAAAATAGGATAAATATATGTTTATAAGGTTATCCTAAATAAAACATTGGGTATTTCTCCTATCACCGAACCAAAAGACAAATGTTGTTTGTCATAAAGGGTTGATTTCTCGAGAAAGTAGTTTCTGCGAAACAAGTGAGTGGGAGCACAGTACAAACTCAACGAGATTAGATAATCTTCGTTATCATGTCAAGAGTAGCGCAGCACTGGAAGTTGTTCCGGGGTTTACTATTTTGACTAAGTAGAAGACAC
Source organism: Alopecurus myosuroides (assembly GCA_028641055.1). NCBI lineage: Eukaryota > Viridiplantae > Streptophyta > Magnoliopsida > Poales > Poaceae > Alopecurus > Alopecurus myosuroides. Next base: position 340,279,475 of record CM054062.1, read on the forward strand.
TACAAATGTTGTAGATACTTCAAATGAGTTTGCGAACTGTACCAGAAAAGTCCCAAAACTTTGTACTTATAACAACTTATGGTTTAAGTGTAAAGTGTTGTTTTGACAACAAAAGGACCTGGACCTTATAAAGGAAGCAAATGATGGGCCCTGACTTCGTAAAATTGACTATGAGTCATTATATCCGCCATAGTATCCTTGTATGAATATCAAGTATGTGACTTGGTAGTCTTTTCGATAGGCATGATGCCTAACGATAGCAAAAGGGTCTATATAGCGACAAAGACATGGATTTTACATCTTTTGAAAGTTGTACTTATCGAAAAGTTGTTTTCGACGAAGTTCAAAGAGTTGACTACTACAAGATTTTGATCTTCCGTAGTGATGCTTTAGTCTTTGCGGATAGTTCTAGCAAAAGGTTACATATTATGATATGGCAGTTGAATAACAAAACCAACTCTCCTCTCAAGGAAGTTTGATCAAGGATGTGTCCTTGACACAGTCTGAGAGTTTTGTAAAATTCAAAAGGTTGCTATAAAGGCATGCACACTTCAATGGTTGAAGTGAGCATAGCGAAGTTGAAATCTTTAGCTTAATGAAGTTATCAAAAGACTTTGATTCCATCATGAATGATAAAGATGCTTGTAGAGTTACAAGAAATTAAGTGGGAGCGCTATGACATATTTCCAATACTTTATGTAGATGACATATGGTTGATTGGAAAATATGTATTTTAAATTAACACGGTTAATATTTTCGATTTCATATTGATGAAAGGCTTAGAAGATATTGGGCATCGATATCTATAAGAGATGGATTGAATCGCCTGATATGATTGAAGCCAAATTACATAGATGAAATATTGAAGTAAGTCAATATAGAAATGACAAGGAGTTCTTGTCACATGGAAAATAATTGAGCAAGATTCATGTGTTTTGACACATGATGAGCATCATTGAAATTGAGATTTCTAAGTCATGTTTTCATGCTATGTACACGACCAGATGAGTCCTATGCTATAAAATGTTATAGTAGGATAATTCATATGATGATTAGACAACAGTGGGAGAGATCCTTGTGTCATTTTAGAAATGCTAAGGATATGTTTTCCTATATAGTAATGACAAAATATTAGTTGTAATATGTTACACTAATAGTCTTGTCATTTATTCAAGTAATTTTATCTCAATTAAAATATGTGATGAAGGGTAGCACAATAGGATGGAAGAAAGTTTCATGTTAGATTTGAAAGAGTTTCAAAATTAAGATATTGTGACAAATACTACAACAAAGGCTAAAGTATATCGTTGTGTTAACAACTGATTATAAGCGTATTTTGTGTCAATGAGTTCTTTATTGAACTTGGTGTCTGAAACTATGAAGCTACATTTTCACAATGTTAGTAACATCAGTTTAAGCTGAGGAATTAAGGTATCACCGGAACTTGGTGAGTTTCCAAGAATGCTAACACTATGAAGCTACATTTTCACAATGTTAGTGACATCAGTTTAAGCTGAGGAATTAAGTTTTCACCAATTGACCATATATATACAAAGCCATCTCATTAGAGAATGAGTGATGCGTGTAGACGCAAAGAACATGCAAATACAATAGGACCTGAACAATTCAGATCTGTTTAATGATGTTTACCGCATGTGAAGCATGGTAATAACACTGGTACGCCATATGTGTTAAAGTGCTTACAGACTAGATTATTGACTCTAGTGCAAGTGGGAGACTGAAGGGAATATGCCCGAGAGGCAATAATAAAATGGTTATTATCTTATTCCTTGTTTATGATGAATGTTTATTTCTCATGCTAGAATTGTATTAACCGGAAACGTTGATACATGTGTGCTTAATAAACAAACAATGGTTCCTAGTAAAGCCTCTCTATTAACTAGCTCGTTGATTAATAGATGATCAAGGTTTCCTGATCATGAACATTGGATGTTATTAATAACGGGGTCATGTCATTAGAAGAATGATGTGATGAACATATACCCAAAGAGAATATAGCAATGCGATCAAGTCATTTAGTTTACATTGTTATATCAAACATACGAAGTAACTTATTCCTTAGACCATGAGATCATGTCAATCGCTGATACCGGAAGAGTGCTTTGATGGCATCAAACGTCACACCGTAACAGGGTGACTATAAAGGTGTCGTTAAGTATTCGGAAAGTATTAGTTGAGGATCATGGATCAAGAGTGGGATTTGTCCATCCAAATGACGGAGAGATATACTCTGGGCCCTCTCGGTGATATCACATCGAAACCGCTTGCAAGCACGTGATATGATCACAAAGGATGTTATATCACGGGAACGAGAAAAGAGTACTTGTCGGTAACGAGATTGAACAAGGTATGGTTGATACCAATGATCGAATCTCGGACAAGTAAAATATCGCGAGACAAGGGGAATAGTTCACGGCGTTGTTGGTTCACACGATCACGAGAGTCATCGTTGAATATATAGGAGTCATCACGGATCTCCAGATCCCGCTGTTGATTATTGATCGGAGAGGAGTCTCGATCATGTCTATCTTATTCGCGAACCGTAGGGTGACACACTTAAGGTTCGATGACGCGTTTGAGAGGATACGGAATATCGAAGAATATTTTGGGCAGCACCGAAATTGTTTCGGGGAAAATTGAAATAGTTCAAGGGGTTTTTCATCGAATGGTTGTTAATAGAATTAACAAATGATTCGAGGTTCTGTATGCAAATGTTTGTTAATGGAATTAACAAATATAAATAAAGAAATAAAAATGTTTTATTTATTTATTAAAAGAAAACCTTTGGATTTTCCAAGTGGGAAATAATGGGAAAGTGAGTGGAGTGTCCACTCACATGATGAGGGAAGAGGTGGGGGCACACCCATGGGCTGGCCGCACCCCCCTTGGGCTGCCTCCCCCCTCTCCTATAAAAGGAGGGTGAGAGCTCTCCCTCCTTCACACACTTGGCCACTTCCCTTTCCCTCCACCCGCTGCTCCATTTCATGGTCTCCGGCTTGGCGAAGCCCTGACCGTGGGATTCTTCACCACCACCACGTCGTCGTGCTGCTGGAGTTCCGAGGGATCCTCTACTTTCGCGCCTCGCTGGAACAAGGGAACGGAGGTCGTCATCAACCGTACGTGTGACCGATCACGGATGCACCGCCGGATTGCGGTGCCCATCTTCTCGCTATCGGGATCGGTGTGAGTACGACTACGCCAACAACGAGATTTGATCTCGTACCACTTTGAGTCTTCGAGGGTATATGTTCTCCTTAACCCTCTTGTTGCCCGTTGCACTTCGTCTCCTAGATTAGATCTTGGCCTTTCGGGTGTCTCTCGCGTAGGAAAATTTTTGTTTTCTATGCAACGAACCCTTCAGATGGTAGCCTAAAAGGAGAAAATGGGGAGTGTGATATTGGATAGGGAGAGAGGGGCGAATATTGACTAGAGTGGAGGTGGTATGTAGGGCTTCGTGAACGGACAACGACGTCGCCTAGAGGGGGGGGGTGAATAGGCGATAAAAACTTTTCCGGTTAATGCTTGCTAAATGCGGAAATAAACTAGGTGTTTAAATTAACAAGCATACAACCTAAATATTCTAGGGACAACTAGATGAACCAAAAACTTATGCTAAGCAAGACAAGTAACAAGGTGATAGCAATATATATAACTTCAAGCTCGAAGGCTATCACAATGTAAATTGCATAAGTAAAAAGCTCGGGTATAGAAATAACCGAGGCACACGGAGACGAAGATGTATTCCCGAGTTCCTCCCACAAAGGGGAGTACGTCTCGTTGGAGGGGTGTGAGCTCGCCACGAAGGCCTACTCAACGCCACAAAGGCCTCACCCTATTCTCCGATGAACCCCGCCACCAAGGCCTAGTTCACCTTCCACTATTGGCAACCTTCAAACCCGAGGCACGCATCCACAACTCAATTGGAGGCTCTCGGTGTCACCACAATCTTGGGGCACGCATCCACAACTCAATTGGAGGCTCCCAAGAACACCACAAGTCGTCTAGGGTCCAAGACCCAAGAGTAACAAGCTCACAAACTTTCACTTCCACGAATCCTCGTGGAGAGAGCAAACCGATGCAACCGATGCAAATGGCAAGAGCACAAGTGCTCAAATCCTTCACTCTCAAATTCCAACAAAGCAACAAATGCTTATGGGGGAATAAGAGAGGAAGAACAAAGGAGGAGAAACACCAAGAACTCCAAGATCAAGATCTACTAGGTTTCCCTCACTAAGAAGGAAGATGGATTGGTGGAAATGTAGATCTAGATCTCCTCTCTCTTTTCCCTCAAAGATATGCAAGAATCATGGGAGGAATTGAGAGAGGGGCAAGCTTTCCAAGGTCAACAATGGAGGAGAGAGAGGGGAAAAATTCGTGCTTAGAAGACCTAGCTCTTTGGGGAAGAAAGGGGCCTTTTATAGGTCCCCACGAAAAAGAGCCGTTGCAGGAAAAACTCACACCGGAGACTCCGGTGTGAAGACCGGAGTCTCCGGTCTGAACCGGATATTTTCTCCACCGAAAACGCAACAAGTTTTTTCTTACAAAATCCGTTTTCGAGAAACCAAGGCTTGTCATGAAGATCACGACAAGCACTAAAACCCAAAGGAGAAAAAGGCCAAATAAGAACCAAGAAAGATTATATGAAAAGTATGCAAAGGTTTGAGCTCTCCATAACGATTCGATCGAGTTACTCACTTGAGAGCCCCTCTTGATAGTACGACTATCTATCCTATAACCCGGTCTCCCAAAGACACGAGACCGGTAAAATAGAAAACCTATCAAGATTATACCTTTGCCTTGAGCATTCCACTTGAGCTAGATGATGACGATCTTGACTCTCTCAAGTTGGATCTTCTTTCTTGATTGCGCTTGCTAGCACAAACTCCGCTTGATGAAGACTTGCAAGTTGCTCCCCCATACACCATTATGGGAGAGACTAGCTCCCCCATACACCATTATGGGAGAGACCCTTCGGCAAATCTTCACAAGGCCACAATCTCCAAAAGGGTGGCAAGCATCAAGCATAGGATATCTTCTAGATGCTTCACTTGAGCTTCCACGTCAAGCTAGATGACGAACACCGCTTGACGACGACAAAGACCATGGGCTATAGGAAATATTCCTTTTGGTTCATGCCCATGGAAAGATACCTAACCACACATAGAGATGCGACACACACATATCATGGGTTAGTTCACAAAGATATATTTGACAATTGCTTACCATACCATGAGATACACAATCCCACTTGGTACAACTTGTAGCTTTGTGTGTTGATCGCTTGCTTGATCAACCTTGTATCTTTGCTTAACACTTCTAAATATGATGTCTTGAAGATGATAATGAAAGATCACCTAATCCTTTTCTTCAAGACATACTAGCAATAAGCTCAACTCAAACCATGACCATTCTTCATATAAATCCATGAGAATAACAATGGCCATCAAGGAAGCTAATAGAGTTCAACACATGAACTCCATTATTTCCTATGGACAAGATCTACAAGGATAACTCAATGCAAACATTAGTCCATAAAGGATTGTCATTAATTACCAAAACCACATATGGGGGAACCATGCGCTTTCAATCTCCCCCATTTTGGTAATTGATGACAATCCCTTTTTACGAGGGTTTATATGATGAATAAAGCAAACATGCTAAAATAAGAGCAAGTATGCAATAGCATGGAAAGGCAAATGCTTAAGAACGAAACTAAAGCATAAACCAAATTCCCTTAAACCCTCTAAACTTCTCCCCCATTGGCATCCATTGCCGAAATGGGCAAAAAGATTAGAAGGCCAATATAGTAAGAGCTCCCCCATAGTGTATGCATTCCTCATGATATGAGTGAACTCAAATGCATATATCCAACTATAAATAGATGGAGGGAGATCAAACTATATTGAGGATCCAAAGATTTACAAGAAATGTCAAATTGAAGGATACTTTCACAAAGAAGCAACCAACCAAAGGATCCGAAAAACCGATTGACCAAAATCAATAATTTGATAAGATAAACCAAGTGTTCTAGAAAATCAAGAGGGAACTCCCCAAAGTACATGCACAATGTTAGGTTTGAATTACTATATAATGTGCACAACATGGACTCATCACTCCCTTCTAGATAATTTTGAACACAAACAAGAGCAAGCGAATAGATTGGAAATGAAGCAAAGCAACTTGCAAACAAACAAAAGTTGAGCAATAAAGATCAAAAAGTGACAAATAAAAACTTACTCAACCGAAATAGATGCGTGTGACAAGGAAAAACATTTTTAGGAGACTAATAGGATGATATAATCATCAACATAGTCTTTCAATATATAAGTCACATAGTGCATATCATGTCTTTCCCATACACACAAACCATCAAGTGATAAAACACATAGGTCCACAAGCTTATTAAGATGAAAAAGGAATACCAAAAGAAAAGCAAAGCTTGTGCCTTTTAGGAACCACAAAGGAATATAAAGCAATAAAAAGTGGTCACTAGAGAAATAGAATATCAATTAAAGATGTAACTATTATCGTGTGTATAAGTTTCTAAGTGGACAACAATCACAAAGATATATATATCCACAAAGAAACATGCATACACAAAATAGGTACAAAAGTGAAGAACACGATATCCAAGAGAGGTTCATTAATATACCAATAAGATTTTTGCTTGAAAGCAAAGCACTAAGCTTAGTTTAATCTTAAGGGGATATAGATGAACACACAAAACTCATCAAAGCATCACAAATATCACAAGGGAAAAGTGATAGTTGGAATGCTTCGAGAAAGGTAACGCATATCACAAAAGATTCAAATGGTTTTTGAGAATTCATCAATATTGCATATGAGAGACTTCAAGTAGAAGTTGCTAGATTAATATACTCGGGATTGGTGAATCACGAAAATGACTATAAATATCCCCATAGTATGTAATCATCCCGGCTTACTCATAGTTGCAATTAAGATGCTTTTGATAAGACATTTGCAAGAACCAAATGAAATGCAACAAAGGGAAATCATGCCAAGAAGCAACCTACACAAGGTTGAAAGCTAGAAATGTATGCATGAGATAGATACTCGTTACCGAGACGACATTGGTGATGAAGAGGATGCGAGTTTGATAATCATCGAAGCTTGACTCCTATAATACCATGGTGAGAACACCTTCCTTATGAATGGAGCAAGCAACCAATGTATCTCCATTGTACCTAAAAACAAAATTCAAGTACAAAATGGTACCCAAACTCATTGGGTCCGAAGTAGTTAGAACAAATACAATACATAGGACAAACTCCAAGTAAATATGCGCATATTAATATGAATTTGAATTTCATGCACATCTTAGCCATTTAGGATTTGATGGAGTTTATCCTCTATATTGGATCAACGAAAGTAAGCATGCCAAAAGATATATATAGTAAATATGCATGCACAAAACTTTCAAGAACCAAAACAAGATACAAATTGGACAAAGAACTAATTAAACCAAGAAGCCACTCACAAGAGTGAAAAGAAAGAGAATTGTCCAAAATATATCAAAACCCAAATCAACACATGATTGAGGAAACCAACATAGAGAGGATACCAAAAAAACATAAAAGAGTGAACAAACCCTCTACACTTTTCATGATAGCACACAAAGTATCAAGACGAAAAGTGTTTGTCTTCCAAAGAGACAAGTCATTGGGATAACAAACAAATTTAAAGGCAACAAGTGTTCAAACGCATATAGGATAGTTCTTCCAATAATAGTGCATTATTTATGATCTTGCATTTGAATACAAAATGCACACAATGGAATCATTACTCTCCATATATATTATTAAAACACTAGTCATGTTTAAATAAAACCAATAAGATGCAATACCAATTTAAAGAATGGTGATCTACTTGATGTAGGATAGCTTCCCCAAGAATAGTGCAACCCAAAGAAATATGACTTTGAACACAAGTGCACAAGTATGGGATCATTGCTTTTCCTAACTCAAGAAAGCATAAAACAAATTTTGAGTAGACCAAGGAAGACACAAAGGAGTTTGAACCAAACAAATCCTTGGCAAGAAATAAGGCAAATTTTAGAGCAATGGCCAAAGTAAATATGATCAAGAAACTTTACCACAAATTATTATCGCTTGTCAAAGACAAGATATGTATGGAGATATTACTCGGTGGTAGATGGTTCACAATCATATTCACAAAACATAAGCATGTGGTAAAAGATAGGAATGAGAAAACATGCATAGATAGAGATTCTTGAAGGCTTCAAATAAAAACCGAAAAGCAAGGCAACAAGAAACTCTCTAACAAACAAGATACCAAAGAAGAGAGACATAAGATATTTTAAGTAAATATGGAACTTGTTTGAGAAACATGCCACAAAGGGACAAGATAACTAACAATATCAACTCTAGGTGGCAATACCTCACATGTTCACATTTTCTAGGCTTGTAATATGCACATAGCTTATTACTCCCCCATAATGTGATAATCCATGGAAAACAACAAGAGGCAAAAAATAAATTTAACTAGAGAAAGTTAATGGACATTTAGAAAATGAATTTCTCATGAGAATGACATACCACATAGAGAATAGATAATATTGATATATCAGCACTAAGTGGTATTCCTCATGTACACACATTTTAGGATAGTAAAGTGCAAAGCATATTACTCCCCCAAAATGGGATAGTTCATTAATCTCCCAAAGAGCCAACTAAGATAAGAAATTAAAGCAATGAAGGCTCAACACAAAGAACACAAGTACATGGAGTGCAAACCAACAAACATAACTAGATTACTCAAGATAGGTAAGTAGGAAGCACAACATATACAAACACATGCTAGAAACAAAACTAACATATGCAAGGGAGCAAGTAACTTTCAATGTATATAGAATTAAATACAAGTTACCGCTTGGAGGAACATTGGGTAAGAGATATATATAATCCAAGTGACTTGGCTTGAGGAAATATAATTGATGAAGATCCCTTAATTCTTCATGAAATAGCCAAGTCTCCAATGCCCTCCAACTCCACCTATTGATCAAGTTTGAGCTTGTTGGTCCCCAACCAAGTTGGGTCCTAAGAGGTTAGTCACAATAGGTTTGGCAACCCAAATGGTTCTTTTCTTGACACCACTTGGAGCACCAACATACTTGGCAAACACATTGCCCACATTATCCTTCCTAATAGAATAAACATCATCAACAAGGATAGGGTTGGATAATGTACCATTAGTGCATGAAGAAGCAAAATGTCCCTTCTTGCGACAAAGGTAGCAACATCGACTCTTTTCTCTCTTCTCAATAGGATTCTCAACAAGAGGAGCATTGGCTTGAGTCTTCTTAGGAGGTGGTCGTTGTTCAACTCGTGGTTGAGCATGAGATTGAACAAGAGGCCTCTTCCCTAGTTGCTTCTCACTAAGAGGCTTCTTCTTCAAAGGGCAAGATCTAACATGGTGCCCTTCAATCTTGCACTTGAAGCAAATAATCTTGGCCGGATCTTTGACTTGTTCTTGGCCCTTCTTCTTGTCAATAATGGACTTGTTCTTGAGATTGGAGTTGAATCCAAGTCCACTCTTGTAATTGGGAAGTCTTCGCACTCTCAACATCTTGTCAAGTGTGGAACTCCCTTCATGACACTTTTCCAAGTCTTTCTTCAAAGAAGTGACTTGGGCCTTGAGCTCTTTAATTTCCTCTACATGGTTAGAATCAACACAATAGCTAGAGGAAGTAGATGCTTCATTGTTAGAGCAACAAGGCAAGGAAAGCAATTCATCACAAGATGTAGAAACATTATGGGAGGATGAATTACTAATACGAGCACAAGTCAATATAGCATTATTAGAAGATATTGTGCTAGTATCCACATGAGGCTCACAAGATGTTACCTTTGTAGTGAAAGCCTCAAGAGCTAATTTTAGCTTAGTATGGGATGCTAGAAGATCCTCATGAGAGCTAGATAGCTTTTCATGGCTTTCTTCCAACTTCCCACACTTGCTAGACATCAACTCAAGTTGAGCCCTTAGCTCAACATTCTCCTTCAACAAAGATGCTTCACAAGATGTGGAGTTAGTAGCACAAGCATCATTAGAAATAGAAGAAGATAACTTGGCAAGCTCATTGTTTAACCTAGAGTTTTCCTCAATTAGATTAGCATTGCCAACAACAAATTGAACCTTTTCATTTTTAAGCACTTTATATTTAGCTTTGGTATGGTCACGTGCTTTAGTGAGATAGGCTATTTGTTCATTATAGAGCTCCTCGATAGATTCAAGTTTCTCCTCAAGAGTAACTCGGAGCTCATACTCTTCCTCAAGAGACGTAGTGAGGGATGCCTTTTCATCGGCATCACTTCTTTCAATCTCACCTTTAGTTTCAATTATTTTAGCGCTATAAATAGCAAAAGCCAATATTTCACTAAAAGGAGTGATAGCTTTACTACCTTTAGGGAGATCAAGAAGAACCAACTCACCCTTCTCCATTAAGGAGGCTTCGTCCTCAAACTCTCCATAAAATATACCCTCATCCTCATCATCACAAGATGTAGTGGGTTCCAAAGGTGGAGATACCTTTGAATCCCTAGCCATAAGGCACATATGAGAAATGGATGGCGATGATGAAGATATACTAGAAGAGCCATTAAGGTCCATGTCTTGTTCCACAAAAAAGTGGGATTCCTCTACATTGTTAGCCACACAAGTACTAGAGGAAATGGAAGCATTATTTTCATGAAAACAAGACATAGGAAGCATATCATCATGAGATTTAGTTAAACAACTATTACATGATATGCAAGGACTATCAACACTAGCATGTATGGAATTTTGAGTGCTAGAAGATATTAAGTCCAAAGATAGATCATTGCAATGGGATAGAGATGAAGTATAGTCAATAGCAAATTCACTATCCACAATGCAATTTCTATCACCACTCACCATATCATTACCTTGTGAAAAATCACATGTTTGTGGAGTGGAGAAAGATGAAAACTCATCACGGCCGGAAGTGGATGGAGAACAATCATCCTCAATAATATTGGACACATCATATATATCTTGAAGTTTTGTCCATAGCTCATGAGCGTTCCGAAAAGGCATGATTGATTCAATAACTACATCGCTCAAAAAGGACAAGAGACCATTAGATACAAAAGTATCGAGATAAGAGTTTTCCTTATCCTCTAAAGATAAATCTTGAGAATCCTTAGGAGGGGGAAAATCCATATCTACAATTCTCTTAACATACTTTGGACCCATGTCCGTAAGAAATTTAAGAATGCGAATTTTCCAAACATCAAAGTTTCTACCATAGAATATAAAAGCGGGATCATGTTCTATTTCTCTAAACGACATCGTACTCTCTAGGATGTGAAGCCTAATAAAGAGAGACGAGGCTCTGATACCAATTGAACGGACAACGACGTCGCCTAGAGGGGGGGGGGGTGAATAGGCGATAAAAACTTTTCCGGTTAATGCTTGCTAAATGCGGAAATAAACTAGGTGTTTAAATTAACAAGCATACAACCTAAATATTCTAGGGACAACTAGATGAACCAAAAACTTATGCTAAGCAAGACAAGTAACAAGGTGATAGCAATATATATAACTTCAAGCTCGAAGGCTATCACAATGTAAATTGCATAAGTAAAAAGCTCGGGTATAGAAATAACCGAGGCACACGGAGACGAAGATGTATTCCCGAGTTCCTCCCACAAAGGGGAGTACGTCTCGTTGGAGGGGTGTGAGCTCGCCACGAAGGCCTACTCAACGCCACAAAGGCCTCACCCTATTCTCCGATGAACCCCGCCACCAAGGCCTAGTTCACCTTCCACTATTGGCAACCTTCAAACCCGAGGCACGCATCCACAACTCAATTGGAGGCTCTCGGTGTCACCACAATCTTGGGGCACGCATCCACAACTCAATTGGAGGCTCCCAAGAACACCACAAGTCGTCTAGGGTCCAAGACCCAAGAGTAACAAGCTCACAAACTTTCACTTCCACGAATCCTCGTGGAGAGAGCAAACCGATGCAACCGATGCAAATGGCAAGAGCACAAGTGCTCAAATCCTTCACTCTCAAATTCCAACAAAGCAACAAATGCTTATGGGGGAATAAGAGAGGAAGAACAAAGGAGGAGAAACACCAAGAACTCCAAGATCAAGATCTACTAGGTTTCCCTCACTAAGAAGGAAGATGGATTGGTGGAAATGTAGATCTAGATCTCCTCTCTCTTTTCCCTCAAAGATATGCAAGAATCATGGGAGGAATTGAGAGAGGGGCAAGCTTTCCAAGGTCAACAATGGAGGAGAGAGAGGGGAAAAATTCGTGCTTAGAAGACCTAGCTCTTTGGGGAAGAAAGGGGCCTTTTATAGGTCCCCACGAAAAAGAGCCGTTGCAGGAAAAACTCACACCGGAGACTCCGGTGTGAAGACCGGAGTCTCCGGTCTGAACCGGATATTTTCTCCACCGAAAACGCAACAAGTTTTTTCTTACAAAATCCGTTTTCGAGAAACCAAGGCTTGTCATGAAGATCACGACAAGCACTAAAACCCAAAGGAGAAAAAGGCCAAATAAGAACCAAGAAAGATTATATGAAAAGTATGCAAAGGTTTGAGCTCTCCATAACGATTCGATCGAGTTACTCACTTGAGAGCCCCTCTTGATAGTACGACTATCTATCCTATAACCCGGTCTCCCAAAGACACGAGACCGGTAAAATAGAAAACCTATCAAGATTATACCTTTGCCTTGAGCATTCCACTTGAGCTAGATGATGACGATCTTGACTCTCTCAAGTTGGATCTTCTTTCTTGATTGCGCTTGCTAGCACAAACTCCGCTTGATGAAGACTTGCAAGTTGCTCCCCCATACACCATTATGGGAGAGACTAGCTCCCCCATACACCATTATGGGAGAGACCCTTCGGCAAATCTTCACAAGGCCACAATCTCCAAAAGGGTGGCAAGCATCAAGCATAGGATATCTTCTAGATGCTTCACTTGAGCTTCCACGTCAAGCTAGATGACGAACACCGCTTGACGACGACAAAGACCATGGGCTATAGGAAATATTCCTTTTGGTTCATGCCCATGGAAAGATACCTAACCACACATAGAGATGCGACACACACATATCATGGGTTAGTTCACAAAGATATATTTGACAATTGCTTACCATACCATGAGATACACAATCCCACTTGGTACAACTTGTAGCTTTGTGTGTTGATCGCTTGCTTGATCAACCTTGTATCTTTGCTTAACACTTCTAAATATGATGTCTTGAAGATGATAATGAAAGATCACCTAATCCTTTTCTTCAAGACATACTAGCAATAAGCTCAACTCAAACCATGACCATTCTTCATATAAATCCATGAGAATAACAATGGCCATCAAGGAAGCTAATAGAGTTCAACACATGAACTCCATTATTTCCTATGGACAAGATCTACAAGGATAACTCAATGCAAACATTAGTCCATAAAGGATTGTCATTAATTACCAAAACCACATATGGGGGAACCATGCGCTTTCACTTCGACCCAAAAGGCCCGGGGGAAGTTGCCTTGGGAGAGGAGAGTGTGGACAACGTCGTTAGTGGTGTGAATCATGCGTTCAGTCTTTCCGTTTTGAGGTGAGGTGTGAGGGAAGGAGAAGCGGAAGGCAATCCCGAGGGTGAAGAAAAGAGAGCGGAGGGCGAAGTTGACAAACTCGCCACCATTGTCGCATTGGAAGCATTGGACTATGGTTTTGAACTATGTTTGCACGAAGGAAATAGAACGTTTGAGGGTGAGGACGGTGTCTGATTTGTTTTTCAGAGGGAAAGTCCACGAATAATGGGAATAGTCATCGAGAACAACAAGGTAATACGTATATCTAGAGAAGCTAGGCACATGCGAGGTCCACAAGTCGCAATGTATTTGTTGAAACGGGGAAGAGGTACATGAGGTGGAGGAAGAGAATGGTAATCGAGTTTGTTTGCCTAACTGACACACCTCGCCGAGGTAGAGGTTTATTACAAATCGGTAAAACATGGGAAAGCTGGGAGGTGATGTCGGGTCCAGGGTGGCCGAGGCGGTGGTGCCAGAGATCGTTGGAGGTGGTGGCTTGGAGAGCTGCAGCCTGAATGGTGCTGCCGTGGAGCGGATAGAGTTCGCCGGTACTATTGCATCGAAGAAGACTAGTCTTGGTTGTAAAATCCTTCATAGAAAAACCGAATGGGTCAAAATCAATTGAACATGAGTTGTCACAGGCGAATTTGCGCACATTGATAAGATTGGTAAGCATGTTGGGAGAGACAAGAATATTTCGAATGTGGAGAGGTTTGTGTGGTGAGGTGACAACGGCAGAGCCGGTGGCCGTGATGGGCAGATGAGATCCATTACCAACAACAATACGCTCATAATTAAGCCGAGAAGAGGAGGGACACAGGGACAAGATACCTAGGTTGTTGGAGATGTGGGAGGTAGCGTCGGTGTTCATGTTCCATTTTGGAGGGGAGAAGCTTGGTGCATCGTTGATCATGGCGTCGTGATCCCAGGAGCACGGCGCGGGCACGAGGTGCTGGTATGAGGGCGACGGGTAGAAGTTCGGGTGACCGGTGATGTAGGCCTGAACGTGACTGCCAGGGCACGGGGCAAGGATGCTGGATGGGTTGGGGGCGAAGTGGGGGCGGTACCCAGGGTTGTAGTACCAGTGCGGGTTGAAGTGCGGGTGGTACTGGGCCTGACCGCGCCCCCAGTTGCCACGGCCGCGGCCGCGCCAACACCTATTGTTATAACCGCCGGTGCCGTGGTCATAGCCTCCTTGGCCGTAGCCTCCTTGCCCGTAGCCGCCGGAGTCGTAGCCGCCCTGCCCATAGCCACCGCCGCGCCTGCTGTTGGGGGGCACCGTGGCCGCCGTGATGGCCATTGGGGGCACCCCTGTGGCCGTTGGTGTTGTTGTTGGCAGGGGCAGTGCCGCCGGTGGCGTTCGGGACGCGATCACCGTGATCACTCGATCCGTGGCCACCGGATCCTTGGACGAGGAGGGCCTGGGCCGCGGCGTCACTCGCCTTGGCCTTTTGCTTGATCTCCACAAGAAGAAGGTGGGATTGGGCATCGGCGAGGGGCGACTGAAGGAGCTCGGCCTAAAGGGCGTAGCCCTCGCCGAGGCCATCGAGGATGAGCTTGGTGAGCTAGGAGTCGGAGATGGGGTCGTCGACATCGCCGAAAGCGTCGGCGATGGCCTTGAGCTTGCTGCAGTAGGTGCCTATGGACATGTCGCCCTGGCGGAGGTCGTGGAATTCGCGGCGGAGGTACATGCTCCGGCCAGCCTTGTTGGCAGTGAAGAAGGCGAGTACGGCGCGCCAGGTTTGGTAGGCAATGTTTTCGGCGGTCAGAACGATTTCCTGGAGATCGTTAGAGAGGGTGGCGATGAACCAGAGGGCGATGGAGAAGTCCGTCTTGCGCCACTCGTCGTCGGCGAGGTGGGGATCGGTTTCTTCTTCGACATGGTGGAAAGAGTTGTAGCGATCCAGAAGGATGAGAATCGTGTTGCGCCACTTGCGGAAAGATTTGTCGGACAAATCAAGTTGGGAGGGGATGTAATTGGAGATGTTGAGGTTGTGGATGGAGATGCCCGGGGGGGGGATGAGAGCGAGGGTGATTTCGGCCATGGTGGAGAGATCTCGAAGAGGGGAGGAGGAGGTTCAGAGGAATAAGAGGATTGGTGCTCTGATACCAAGCTGAATAGACGGAGGTACATTACTTTAAGGTCTTAAGCCGGGAGCCCAGGGAGGCCTCTCAGCGCATCTGCCTTCCCTGCTGTCGCTGTGGTGTGGGCCTTTTTTGGTTCCTTATCGTAGGTGGCTGCCGCGTTGCACGCGTGTCGGGCTTCCATTTTTTTTCTGTTCTGCTATTCTTTTCGCGCAGGACCGTCTCTCTCGAAGCCTCCACGAGAATCGCACCGGCGCCGCCCCCGTTGTCGTGCCCCATCCACCACCACACTCGTGTACCTCTCCCCAGATCCAAGCAGAGCTTCTGCGCTCGTGGGAGGAGGTCAACGATACATGGAGGCTCGCGGGGCGACCAAGGAAGGCTTGCCGGAGTGCTCTGCTATTCCCACGGAGAACTGCAGCTCCGGCCGCCGCTGCGCGCACATCTGGTCGTAACCATACGCCTCGCATATTCTCTCCCCCACACCTCCTTTTCCCTCGAAGTTCCCTTTTCACCTACCCTCTCCTACAGGTCGCCGGATGGATTGGCGCGGCTGACGTGGATGGAGGCATCTGGGCGGCGTGTCTGTCTGATTCCTGTTCGTCGCAAAGATGGTGCTGAGGATGGCCGGCCCCCTTTCTCGACCTTGAGTGGCGCAGCAGAGGACGACCTGCAATATACCCGCCGGTGTCCCTCAGCGGTTGCGCTTCCGCCCTCCCTCGAGGCCGGTTAATTCTTTCCCGATAGGTACAGACGTACAGTGGAGAGGGAGATCTAAGTGTTGATCAGCTCGGCTTGCCTAACTCAGTAATTCATCCTGTGGTAAGATTCCCTCTTCAGAACCACGACACCTTTCTTACTCCATGCTATATTGTTGATGTTCATTGACGATTTGTGCATTAGGTCATGAAAGAATGTCTGATTGTGTCACAACTGCAGAGTATTATCTCACCAACTACAGATATTATCCGTAGATCAAGGCAATGGTGTGGAGCACTTAACCTTGATTTAGCTAAACATGTAAGATTGACTAAATGCATTCAGGCAGCCACAAATTTCTCTAATTGTTCTGGGTCAGTTAGTAAGATAAAATAATCTATGTATTTCTGCTCAAGCCATTTTCTTACACATGATTTGCCTATATTACCTATTCAATTTAAAAATATGTTTAGTTATTTGTGTTTAATTGATACTCTGAGAATTATCCAAGAAAAACAATCTGCAATCTTTTCAACCAGGTATCAGTTGTGTCCCAAGTATATTTTGTTGTTGCTCCAGTTATTTTTCATGTCAATTCTAGATTTGTCTGGAAATTGTGAAGTGAGTAAATGTTGTAGGCTGTTGGGAGGCCGATAAACTAGCAGCTTATAAGTTGTGTGCTTGCTGGTGATTTGGTTTGCATCTGGACTGTGTCGGGGCTGCGGCCAATGTGGTTGCTGGCTGCAGTCGCTGTTGGGGTTGTAGAATGAATGTTTGTTTTTTTGTTATTCCTTTTTTGTTGTGTTCCCTTGTATCCTTTTTTGTTTTGTTTCTTTTCATGGTTTGTGGTGCTGCCTGCCTAACTGTTGTTTGTTCTGGCCGTCGTTGTTTGCAGGTCGTACCATGGAGCTGCTAGACAATGTTGGTTTTCTTCAGTTCTTCGGTGATAATTTTGTCCTTCTTGGGTATGAAGTATTTGGATGTTGATGGTGTGCTTTGTCTGGAGTAGATCTGAAGTCTGTATGATGGAATATTATGCATACCAATGTTGATCCCATACTGCTACTCCCCGAAGTTGCTTCTGAGCCTGTTGCTTCCAGGTTTTCTTTGTCTTCAGATATATTTTCAGAAGTGGATGCTCGCAAACAGGAAATTTGGTTAGGAAACCGGTCGACTGTCGAAGGTTACACACCGTCGCAAATGACGACCTCGAGAACTCAGTTTCCATGGCGCCTTCTAAGCGTCGTAGCCGCAATGATCATCGCACTTCGGCGCCCAAGACAATCTGAAAAGTACATACTCCTGAATCACGATTATCTTTCCACAGCCCCTCAACGCTAACCATTTTAGCCTTCCGTGCATCTCCCAGATAAAAGACGAAGAGCCAATGGCTGCAAGAACCGATAGCAGCAATGCAGCATCCCAACTAAAGGCCGAAAAACAGAGTATACAAAGTGCAGCGCCAACCAAGAGCTATTTCCCTACCCGGTGGAACCATACCAGATCAAGCCGGTTGACACAAAACTTCAGCCGACCAAGTCAGTATATGAAAGGTGGGTTGTTATCCAGAATTTGCTCGGCGTTCTTTACTGCAAAATATACTTAATGACGAATAGACGCCCGTTAGTATGTTTTGCGCTCTCTATTTGCTGACAAACATAGCATCAAAAAGCTCATCGGAAACGGCATCTAGCATGTCAAATAAATTCATATAAACTCAGCTTATAATGTTTACAAACAAACCACAATTTAGGCACTGCTTCGCGCAATAAACATGGTCACACGGCGTCTGAATTAATTTGACCAACTGAAAAGCCTACCAAATTTCAACAGTACCAAACTTCATGCAGTTCACATGCAAACCATAGTTATATGTGCATCATTTGTAATCTAATTTGACCAACCGAAAAGCCTACCAAATTTGAGAAGTATCAAACTTCATGCATTGTGGGTTATGACATAATCAGTGAAGTTGGGCATGTAGGTTTCTCAGGAATAACGTTTAATCTTTCGACCCTGTTTGTGCATACCTTTTGGTTTCCTGTGATCTGTATATGTGGGCAATGCCGATTTAGTTATTATTCATGGACTTTGGGCACTGTCACTTGTCCCTTGCGGTATGGTATTGTCCCAGGACATTTACTACTACTACTACCACCTTTGTGATACCTTAATTAAAGCTCATATCTGAACTTTCTCAAATTGTGTTGTGTGACCAGGTACCTAAGGAAGGTGTTTTTCAAAACATAAATACTCTATAGGAGTTAGTAAATATGCCTCACTGGATAGAAGAAAGACCAATGTGGATCGTTACAGGATTTCGATATGTATGGTCATGAATAAACTTAAAAAAATTCAAGTCCACCCCCTCATTGACACTGCTTTCTTGATCGCTGTCTTATGGATTTTGCTGCAGGTATGTGTCAAGTTTTTGAAAGAAAAAGGTTTCAAGCATATTTCGTTTCTAGCCGGCGATGGTGCTCTCGAGTCATATCCTGCTGTGAGATTGCTCTCTTTTTATTTGTTCAGTTTTCTTATTTGATTTCCATCTGTCCATGTGATTGCCCTCTCCTCCCTTTGTATTTGATTACTTCATGTGTTTATTTCAAATTTGGATGGCAAGATGCTGTGGGCTGTACATTTCTGTCCCACCATTTCCTCTCTTTATATCTTAAGATAACTCAAGAGCTAACATTTAGACATAGTTTGTCACTTGCATAGTATTTTATAATTCATAAGGACTTCATTTTCATTTCCTATTTCTTTGTTAATTGTGATAACAATTTCACAAGAAGCTGTATGAGTATACTGTATATGACCGGATGTAAATTACCATAGATGTAAGCCCTGATTCTTCACATGGCAATTAATACTGGAGTTGTTTGCCACTCTAGTGTATTGTCATATTGTCTCAAATAACTTATGAGTTGCGACAGGACACAATATATTTAGACTCTGCTAAGAGATGCATTCTACTAATTCATTTTTTGTCAATTCAGATGGGTATGGCTGATGTTATTGTGGAGCTCGTGAGTAGTGGAACGACTTTGCGTGAGAATAACTTGAAGGAAATTGAGGGTGGAGTAATTTTGGAAAGCCAGGTAAGCTCTCACACACAAGCATGCCAAATTTCCAATTGTTGCCCATCTTAAAGTTCAAACTGGTGCTCGTTTGTCACATCTCCAACAATACACAGGCCGTACTTGTAGCAAGTAGGAAATCTTTGAAAAGACGTGAAGGTGCATTGGAGATATCACATGAGATGCTTGAAAGACTAGAGGCTCATCTCACAGCGTCTGGCAAGAGAATGGTAAATGTTTACACAGTTTGTGTTATATTATGCTGGATTAATTGCCTAACTTAGTATGCTTTTTATCATATAAGGTAATAGCAAATATGAGGGGCAATAGTGCAGAAGAAGTGGCAGAGAGAGTTCTCAGCCAAAAAACATTATGTGGATTACAGGTATCATTGCTACTGTTTTTGGAGAACATTGGAATGGGTAGATGCTAGAATTTGTATCCCTATATTTAATTAAAGTTCTATTTATTATGCTCATACAGTCCAGTATCCATAACTAAATATATATTTTTCTTTACATCTGTAGCACCTCTAATATCTGCATCTTATTAATCCTCTTTAGTCTGTGCCCACTAAGTAAGTGACCCAGATATTTCTTCTTCCGTTTGAACATGATATAATGTGTAAACACTCACATCTCAAACATCCTTTCACTGGGCCAAATTCCAGTTGCAGTTTTGTAGACTTTTGGTTCCTTGAAATTAAACTGACCATGCAATGCAGATTTGTACTAAAAGCTTTGCTCTTGACTGCTAATCCATACTGGAATAATTTTAAATATGGAGATAAAGTACTCTGTTTTGAACCCAAGCTTATGATTTTATTTACTCAATCTTGATGTGCAACAGGGCCCAACTATAAGTCCAGTGTATTGCAATCTTGATGGCAACTTCGCTGTACACTACTATGCTATTAATGTAGTAGTTCTGCAAAAATCGCTTTAGAAGTCTATTCAGCAACTAAGATCCGTAAGCTATTTATCTCTTGGTTCTCTATGGAAACCTTTACCTCTTATTATCAGTTTCCTGTTGGTAACTATTTATACTTTATTCGTAGGATACCAATTTAATGTTATGTTTGAGGTGGATATTTATCATCAACTAAGTAAATTATCTATGTAAAATGGGGGTTTGCCATGGTGGATGCTAAGAGTAAGCTCCATTCAGCAGCTATAAGTGTGCAACTGTTACCAGTTCCAATAACAATGCAGATACTTTTATGCTTTCTTGATGCGAACGACACCATTTTTTCAAGTCCAGGGGGCAACCAATTAATTACTACCGGGACCGTAAATCCTTATGGCCACTACACTAGAAGAATATATTATGATCGGTGAATCCAGATTTTCTATTCAATTGGTGAACAGTACTTTTGAACCAGAAGCACTTAGGAAGAGGTTCAAATCAAATTTTGTGTTTAATTTTGATAAGTCAGACTGTCTGGGATCTAGCCAAGTTTTCTTTCAGTGAGGGAGTGACATTTTGATAAGCCGTACTGTCTAGGATCTAGCTAAAGTTTTCTTTTTCTTCATACTATTATACATGACAGGATATCAAAGTACTGAAGCACTTGTTCAATATGGAGCCTCTATAGCCTCAGATCCTGTTATATGCGTCTTTTGGGATGTCTTATTTCTCTATAGTGTGATGTCTTATATAGAGGAGCAAAAATGAGTGGTTCTTTGTACTCGTTTTTAAGTCATTGCACTCGAACATGATGGTTGTATTCTGATTCAGCTTCATTAAGACAATTTTTTTTTACTAAATTAAAGGATTTAATTCCGTGTCAATGTGTTAATCTGAAGCGACATAATTTTTATTCTCAGTGCAAGTATATCTTATCATATTAAATTGAGTAGCAATGGAAAGAAATGTGGAGTTGCCGATGAAACTCGGTGTTATCCGAGTAGTACAACGCGAATCATGCATAGACTACTGATAACATGTTTTGACCAAGACCAAACTCGTAAGTACAAAACGTACGAATCGCCTAAGTACGAAACGTGCCAGCCGCGCCATGCAAGAACGATGAATCGACGG
Organism: Alopecurus myosuroides; assembly: GCA_028641055.1. Taxonomy (NCBI): domain Eukaryota; kingdom Viridiplantae; phylum Streptophyta; class Magnoliopsida; order Poales; family Poaceae; genus Alopecurus; species Alopecurus myosuroides. Next base: position 340,301,012 of record CM054062.1, read on the forward strand.
CGCAGCAAAGCGCGCTACTCCGTCTAGTATATAGTTACAGGGAGCGATCGTGTGCAATCGTGAGAGCGCACGCACGGGCGCATGCACGGATCCTGACTAAGCCGTCCTAAGATCGGTAGGTGCTAACGGTACACAAGTACAGAGACTAGACTAACGTGACAGAACACTTCAACAAGTGCGACACCAGGTAGTTAAGCTGCAATAAAATTTAAGCTGAAGTTGGTTACCGTAATTCATAGGCAGTTGGGATGGTGAGAAACAACACTTGTAGATGTTTGTAATGATGTCTATAGGTGACATGGATGGGCAGTAACATGCGTCTGGACACTTGCCATGTTCAGCCAAAAAATTTAAATAAAGAAGTTGCAGATAATTCAACCTTAATTAATCTGCAAGTGTGCTCACTTGCGACGTTCAGCCAAAAAAATATATATAAAAATAAGATGCAAATAAGGGCATGTACATTTTTTATATCTTACCGTTGTCGCGTAGGATGATTGCTTCTCTTAACTAGGAGATGATCTCTTACAACAACATGTCTCACGACAAATTAGGTGATATCAGGTAGATACGACTAAAAAATAACCCATTGTGCATTTTATTGATATATTTAGTTTACATGGCGGGTCTAAAATAGGACTATCTATCGACCACCCTACATGCCCTGCTGCCAGTGTACTCACTTGTCATTTGCCATGCTGAACCAACCAAAAAACAAAATAAACAAGTTGCAAATAATGCAGCCGTAACTAATCTGCAAGTGCGACATCGAGACATGTTTCTTCCAGAATAACAATGACCCACTAAGGCTAGGTCCTCCTAGTTTGTAGTGACATGCCGTCCACGTCCTGCCGCCGGCCTCGCACCGTCTCGAGTTAAACAAGGTCGATTGACTGAAGGAGCAACAGAGACTGCATACGTATATATAGTATTGTCGGTTAGTGCTTGCAAGACGGCTCAACAGTAAGAAATGCTAATCAGCTAATAGGTATCAATAATTGGATGACCATGTGTAGTGTTGATTGGTCACGTCTTTCTTGGTGCTTCTTTAGTTGTTGGCCACCTCATGGAGACTTGCTAGAGCCACCGATGAACTGGTAGCGATAATAGTAGCACTCTGGAGTTGGCTAGCTCCCTATAAATAGCCCCGCCCGCTCCAGCATATGGGCTGGGCACCAGTTAAGCAGCCAGCAAGCTCAAATCCATTCTCCTAAAATCCAATCCCTCTAGCTCCTCTTGCTCTATTCGTTTTGAAGAATCGACCAATGACTTCCTCTCTTAAGGCTGGTGCCAACCGGGGCGATAAGGCGGGGCGGTAGGGGCCTTACCGCCCGGTTCGGGGCGAGAGGGGGCGAGACGGGGGGCGGGAGGGAGCCGACGGGCGGTGGCGGTGGCGCCCGGCGACAGGGCCCTCTCGCCCGGCTTCCCGCCCGCGTTGGCGGGGCGGTAGCGATGGCCCGGGGCGAGAGGGGGCGGCGCGCTGGCGGGGCGGGGCGGTAGGGCGGGGCGGTAGGGGGTATCCGTTGGGGGCCAACGGCTAGCTGACGTGGCGCCCCCCTATTGGTCCACGTCAGCTAGCCGTTAGGGGTTACCGTTGCTGTCAAAAAAATTGAAAAAAAAATTCGAAAAATTTGAAATTTTCAGCTGATCCCTCCTATAAATACCCCCTCATATGCTGCACTCATTCCACACCAACTTCATCCTCTCTAGTCTTCATTTCCACCCTCTCGACGCCATGTCTTCGTCAAGCAGCGATTCGAGCGAGGGACTGGAGGGTGAGATGATGGCCGCAATGCAGGCGGCAATGGAGGCCGAGTACGAGGCGGCGCTCCAAGCGGTGCCAAGACCGCCGCGGCGCCGTCGACAGTTCATCAGGCGTGATCGTGTTGGCGCCGCCGAGCGGCTCTACGACGACTACTTCGCCCCCAACTGCGCTTATCCTCCGAGCTTCTTCAGGCGAAGGTATCGGATGAGGCAATCCCTTTTTCTATGCATTGTGGATAGATTGGGTGAATACTCTCCGTATTTCACCCAAAGAGTTGATGCTCTGAACCGTACGGGTTTTATGTAACATCCCAAGTATGAAAACTACCCTGTAGAATGTTTGTTTCCTGTTTAATTAAAGTATTGCATCATGTCATCATATTGTTGCATTTGTTTCTGTTGTTTTGCATCTGTTATTCTCTGTTTTCACAACTGAAAATCAAACAATTTCAAATACCATGTTTTCATACTTGTGCTGTTACAACTTTTGGAATAAAAATAACAAATGAAAACAACCAAATTGTTCCATTTTATTCCTTGTTGATCACTCATTAAATTGTTGGTTTCAATCAAACAATTAATTCAATCATTTATCTCCAAATCATTTCCAAACTCACACCATTTCTCAAAATCTTCACATTCTTGAATCCATGAAATTCACCACTAATTTGAATTCATTAAATCACTTTTAAACCCTAAAGAAAACCCTATTGAAAATACCTTGTTTTTCTAATATTAATTAATATTGCAAATTTCATTCAAATTGGTTTCAAATACAAACATTAATTTAAAATGTCAACTTTTGCAAACCAATATTGGAAAATGGTTTCTAATTACCTAAACAGCCTAACCTAATTTTTCCAGAAATTTTGCTAACTTAAAACCTATGTTTTTCTTCCAAAACCATTCTCTACAAAAAAAAAACAGGAGAAACAAAAATAACAAAAAGCATCCGGGCGGCAGCTAACTTTTTCTAACCTAGCCCAAACCCACCTAACCCTACAGCGCTCAAGGCCCAGCCCACCTAGCTACTTAACGCTTCAAGAATCGTGCTCGACGTCTTGATCCTGTACGGCAGAGCATCCATGGTGCCACCGCGGCAGCCACGGATTCCGACGGCCGTCCTCGGCGCCAGCGTCCTATAAAACACCTACGAACCCTAGACCCCCCTGCCCTAATCCCTATGCCCTCTCTCCCCTCTCTTCCGCCGTTTCCCTCTCTCTCACCGGCGCAGAAACCTTCTCTGAACCTCACCGCAGCTCTCACCGACGGCGCCCTTCTCTGAAACTCCGGCGATCGCCACCGCACCACCCACCCATCTACCCCGCCGAGCACGGGAATTAAACCCCCGCTGTCCTCTCTCTCTTTTGAACACCGGAGTTTCCCCGGAGACGCGCGGATTGGACGTCGCCGTCAGCAACACCGCCGCCGGCCACCGCGCGTTCTTTTCTGAACCTGGGCACGCCGCCGTCGCTGCCGTATCCCTCGACGCGATCCGATCGCGGGAACTCCACCGCCGTTCCTTCCTCTACAGCAACGACACCGCCGCCAAGCACGCCCTCGACGGTAGCCTCGCCGCCATCCAAATTGCTGTCGCCGGCCACGTCGTCCCCGCGCCTCGGCTTCCGCGACCAACGCCGGTGAGCACACGGCCATTCCCCGCTTCCCCTCCTTTCTGATGCTTGTCCGCACTGCACCGCTCCTCACTGCATCACCCAAGCAACGCGAGCACGATGCGAGCATCACCTGTCGAGCGCCGCCGTCGAGCGTTTGCCTCCGTCAGTGTTCAGTCATGCCTTCGTCAGAAATTCAGAATCGCGAGCAACATGTTACCTTGTCCGCGCGTAGTAAGCTGTTAACAAACGCGCCTCAGCTCACTGGCTACAGCGCTGCGCACGCACGCGAGGGGGCAGGGGTTCGATCCCTGGCTCTCCTTGGGAGAAAATCCCACCTTTTTGCCCCCTTTCGCTGACAGGGAGGGCCCCCTGTCAGCCTCTCACACTGCCACGCACACGCACAGCTGCCCTGGGCCCCCTGGCAGCGTCTGTGTATGCTCCCAGTGTGTACAAAAAGTTCACACACGTTTCTGTTGATTCAAAATGAATTTAAATAACAGAATTAATCCTAAAACCTCAAACCTTAATATCTTTTAAACCCTAAACCCAACAAATACAAGTTATATATGTTTTCCGTTCAAAATCAAATAATCTTTCCAAATAACTTATTAGTGTACTGTTTTGACAATTTCAAAAGCAATTAAATTTCAAATTCCAATAATTCAAATTCTAATTTCTAAAATCAATAACTAATTCTTTATTAATCCAATAAATGCAAATAAAATATGTTTTCCATACCATTTTAAATAACCTATTCAAATATAAATTTTGTTTTCTGTTTTGAATAATTAAAATTGCCTAAACCATTTAAATCTTGTTTAATTCAATTAAAACTTGTTTAATATTGTTTAATTCATAATTAAATAATCCAAAGTCCAATTTCAAAATGTGAAACATGTAATCCAACAAAAATTTGATAACCTTTCCAAATATAAACTTTGTTAATTGTTTTGAGCATTTTAACTTGATGAAAACAACCACTACTTGTTTAACACCATTAAGTAACAATAATTGCCAAACCTTATTAATGTTTTCTAAAATGGTTAACTATCATTTCAAGTGCATTTAATATTGTTATCTTCTTGTTCTTCACCATGCATGCATCATACTAACTCACCTACACCTGATGCTTAGTGGTAGAACAACTAATTCAACCATAAGGCATGGGTTTGCCATATGCAATCTTTGCATATGGAATCCATTTAAACTTGTGTATCATATCCACTAGTTACTTTGTTGCATCTATTAACATGACATGCATCATCCCATGTTTGTGCACCTATGCCATGATAATGATTGCTTATCTTTCTGCAATGTTTGTTTGCTTCTTATCGGATAAACGGCGACGTTGAGACCGACGATACTTACGACACCCCTTCTAAGGAGTTAGCTCAGTACCAGGCTACTGGGTTTGCAGGCAAGTTATCACTCACATGAACCATCGTGTTCCTTTCAACATGGATTACTGATACTTTCCGTTGTTCTTTTCTGCTAGCCTTAGTAGTAGTTGTTTCTGCTACGAACCCATCACATGAATCCCTTGAACCTGATATTGCCTCATCTCCCTTCCTACAACCCATTGTTTGAGCCAGTGTCTTACTAGCATGCTTAGGTTGCTTTTGCTCGAGTCTGTTATCCGTTACTTTCTGTTACTATATCATTTACGTTGTGGGGGCTCGATGTTTAATCAATCAATCATGCTAATGTTACTATTAATAATAAACTTGATGATAAGGCACCGGCAGGAGGCCCATGAGAGGTTTTGGAGCCTGCTAGTGTCGACCCTAATAGGAAAAGGGTCTTGTCTACTGATCCATGATGAGCGCACTACCCGCATTTGGGAAGCGAGTATGGGCGCCCCCCTCAACTTGACCTGATTCGCATCTCGTCCAAATCGCCTCATTTAGTTCGTGTTTTCCATTTGCCGCATGCATGTTTTTGCGAGCCCAGCGCAGGGTGGAACTTTTGTAGTCGGCATATAGGGGGACACGTTCTTAGAGTGCTATGAGGGTCCATTTTCTTCTGGGCTCGATTAGCCGTGCGCCCAAGGTTCTTTGGGCTTGATGCGAAGAATGGTTGGTTGTGTTGAGTACCCCGCTTGGTGGAAGGGCCTTTCCATCTGGCGGGTTATTCATGAGTGTACGGCCAAATTGGTGCAACCCTGCAGGGATAATCTTCTCGAGAAGCCGTGTTTTCCGCGGTTATGGATTACTTGGTGAAAGTACTGGCTAACAAGTACTCAGGACAACTTAAACATAATGATCAATCATGTTTCACCCAATGATTAATAACTTGACTAGTAACAGGTTACTCACACAATAACTTGATTCACCTTATTTCAACTGTGTGAGTTATCCTCGGATTGCTTCTTTGGATAAGGGGCGAGATCCAGGATGGGTTTGTTTGAAGTTATCTTTCAGTTGGTTACAACCCTCGATCTTATCTCCTTTCTGTTAGCCGGAAGTGGTAGAATCTCTGTAGTTGGTTAGCGCATCCAGTTGCAGCATCTTTTATATCCCCTCTCTTCCGTTGAACCCAAGGCATCTGTACTTGGTGTTGACGGGTTACACTTTGGTGAACTGTGAGTCTTGCTTGCCAGTACGTTTATGTACTGACCCCTTTGGGGCTGTGGTTTCCGCAGACCTACGTTTCCGAGGATCTACATGGTGGCAACTACGTGAAGTATGACGAGACTGCTGACGAGTAGATAACGGACCCGGGCAGGATCCGAGACTTCGTGGATGGGCTCCGTCTGTTTGTTTCCGGCCTCTTAGGCCTATTTGGTTCTTGTCTGTACTCAGACATGTTGAATGCTTCCGCTGTATTGTAATGATGTATTGTTGGGGCATGTGCCCTCTGAATGATTGTATTTGCTATCTCTGCTCTAATGAGAGCCAGTTGCAACTTATTTCAATCTTTTGTGTCGTAGAGATCTGTTGTGATATCACTTGTTAAACGCCGTTGACGTACCATGTGTGTATGGTTTGAAGTACGTCGACGGAAGTGCCTTTGATCTCTAGTGGATAGTTTACATCGACGATGGAATAGCAGGGCTTGTGTTGTCGCGCATAAGCGCAGGCCTACCAGGAAGCTGGGACGTGGGAGCAGTTATGCCCCATAATCCAAGCATCTGCTATCCAGTTCGTACGGTGAGTATCCCCTAGAAATCAGGGTGCGACAAATGGTATCAGAGCCTGTCTGCCTGTAGGATCCCTTTTTACTGGTCGCAGTTGAGTCTAGAAACTATTTTGTAGCTATATAGGAAAAATGAAACGTGAGAGTAGGAATTCTGTTCTTTTTCTTCTTTTCCCCACCCACCCTCCCTTTTCTGGTAAGGAAGTGCAACGTTGATTTTTTTTCCCTTCTCATCTAAACTTTCAAGTTAGGATTTCACGTATTCTGGTTTCTCTAGGATGGTTATATCTACTAGTCCATAGGAATGGAGGTGGTTGTGACATGATTTATCATGTTGCCTACTCATGATTGAGAACGGAGGCTTGTAAGCCCCGGAAACAGATCCTCTATTCCTTAAGCAGTAGATATTGATCCTTTAGAAGCCGGATGGGTTTTCCGTAGTACCTCAGGAGTTTTGATCTCGTTTTCCCGGTGTTGCTTCGTTATCCTGTTCGTCTAAACATCCTTTTCGTCCGTTCAAATTTTGTTGTTGTTTTCCAATTCAATTTTTCTACCGGCGTCTAATCAAAACTTCCTCGTAAACTCTTATCCAGTTAAAGTGTTATTTCATACCGGAGCATCACATTCCTTTGTGTCAACAATCTTTTCCACAACACACAACCCAACTCTGTTCACTCCCCGGGATCTCAAATGTTGACTTCCAAGATAAGTAAGAACAATGCAATTCTAATGGGAGGCCACATATTCCTCGTTACTCTCATGTTGATGATTCTGACATTGATCTCATTCTTGGTGTTCCATTGATGTCAATAACTCTGTTCTAACCTTATTACAAATAGTCTATTCTCCAAATGCATCAAATTCTATCCAGCTATACACCCTTGGTGCAAAATCTCTCCCCTTTACTTGAAAATGTTCCGGTGGTTTGCAAATTCCCTGACGTCTACCCAAGAAGTTTCCGGACTTTCTCTTTTCTCAGTAGGAATCTCGGGGCGCGATTCCTTCAAGGGGGGGCGTTTTGTAACATCCCAAGTATGAAAACTACCCTATAGAATGTTTGTTTCCTGTTTAATTAAAGTATTGCATCATGTCATCATATTGTTGCATTTGTTTCTGTTGTTTTGCATCTGTTATTCTCTGTTTTCACAACTGAAAATCAAACAATTTCAAATACCATGTTTTCATACTTGTGCTGTTACAACTTTTGGAATAAAAATAACAAATGAAAACAACCAAATTGTTCCATTTTATTCCTTGTTGATCACTCATTAAATTGTTGGTTTCAATCAAACAATTAATTCAATCATTTATCTCCAAATCATTTCCAAACTCACACCATTTCTCAAAATCTTCACATTCTTGAATCCATGAAATTCACCACTAATTTGAATTCATTAAATCACTTTTAAACCCTAAAGAAAACCCTATTGAAAATACCTTGTTTTTCTAATATTAATTAATATTGCAAATTTCATTCAAATTGGTTTCAAATACAAACATTAATTTAAAATGTCAACTTTTGCAAACCAATATTGGAAAATGGTTTCTAATTACCTAAACAGCCTAACCTAATTTTTCCAGAAATTTTGCTAACTTAAAACCTATGTTTTTCTTCCAAAACCATTCTCTACAAAAAAAAAACAGGAGAAACAAAAATAACAAAAAGCATCCGGGCGGCAGCTAACTTTTTCTAACCTAGCCCAAACCCACCTAACCCTACAGCGCTCAAGGCCCAGCCCACCTAGCTACTTAACGCTTCAAGAATCGTGCTCGACGTCTTGATCCTGTACGGCAGAGCATCCATGGTGCCACCGCGGCAGCCACGGATTCCGACGGCCGTCCTCGGCGCCAGCGTCCTATAAAACACCTACGAACCCTAGACCCCCCTGCCCTAATCCCTATGCCCTCTCTCCCCTCTCTTCCGCCGTTTCCCTCTCTCTCACCGGCGCAGAAACCTTCTCTGAACCTCACCGCAGCTCTCACCGACGGCGCCCTTCTCTGAAACTCCGGCGATCGCCACCGCACCACCCACCCATCTACCCCGCCGAGCACGGGAATTAAACCCCCGCTGTCCTCTCTCTCTTTTGAACACCGGAGTTTCCCCGGAGACGCGCGGATTGGACGTCGCCGTCAGCAACACCGCCGCCGGCCACCGCGCGTTCTTTTCTGAACCTGGGCACGCCGCCGTCGCTGCCGTATCCCTCGACGCGATCCGATCGCGGGAACTCCACCGCCGTTCCTTCCTCTACAGCAACGACACCGCCTCCAAGCACGCCCTCGACGGTAGCCTCGCCGCCATCCAAATTGCTGTCGCCGGCCACGTCGTCCCCGCGCCTCGGCTTCCGCGACCAACGCCGGTGAGCACACGGCCATTCCCCGCTTCCCCTCCTTTCTGATGCTTGTCCGCACTGCACCGCTCCTCACTGCATCACCCAAGCAACGCGAGCACGATGCGAGCATCACCTGTCGAGCGCCGCCGTCGAGCGTTTGCCTCCGTCAGTGTTCAGTCATGCCTTCGTCAGAAATTCAGAATCGCGAGCAACATGTTACCTTGTCCGCGCGTAGTAAGCTGTTAACAAACGCGCCTCAGCTCACTGGCTACAGCGCTGCGCACGCACGCGAGGGGGCAGGGGTTCGATCCCTGGCTCTCCTTGGGAGAAAATCCCACCTTTTTGCCCCCTTTCGCTGACAGGGAGGGCCCCCTGTCAGCCTCTCACACTGCCACGCACACGCACAGCTGCCCTGGGCCCCCTGGCAGCGTCTGTGTATGCTCCCAGTGTGTACAAAAAGTTCACACACGTTTCTGTTGATTCAAAATGAATTTAAATAACAGAATTAATCCTAAAACCTCAAACCTTAATATCTTTTAAACCCTAAACCCAACAAATACAAGTTATATATGTTTTCCGTTCAAAATCAAATAATCTTTCCAAATAACTTATTAGTGTACTGTTTTGACAATTTCAAAAGCAATTAAATTTCAAATTCCAATAATTCAAATTCTAATTTCTAAAATCAATAACTAATTCTTTATTAATCCAATAAATGCAAATAAAATATGTTTTCCATACCATTTTAAATAACCTATTCAAATATAAATTTTGTTTTCTGTTTTGAATAATTAAAATTGCCTAAACCATTTAAATCTTGTTTAATTCAATTAAAACTTGTTTAATATTGTTTAATTCATAATTAAATAATCCAAAGTCCAATTTCAAAATGTGAAACATGTAATCCAACAAAAATTTGATAACCTTTCCAAATATAAACTTTGTTAATTGTTTTGAGCATTTTAACTTGATGAAAACAACCACTACTTGTTTAACACCATTAAGTAACAATAATTGCCAAACCTTATTAATGTTTTCTAAAATGGTTAACTATCATTTCAAGTGCATTTAATATTGTTATCTTCTTGTTCTTCACCATGCATGCATCATACTAACTCACCTACACCTGATGCTTAGTGGTAGAACAACTAATTCAACCATAAGGCATGGGTTTGCCATATGCAATCTTTGCATATGGAATCCATTTAAACTTGTGTATCATATCCACTAGTTACTTTGTTGCATCTATTAACATGACATGCATCATCCCATGTTTGTGCACCTATGCCATGATAATGATTGCTTATCTTTCTGCAATGTTTGTTTGCTTCTTATCGGATAAACGGCGACGTTGAGACCGACGATACTTACGACACCCCTTCTAAGGAGTTAGCTCAGTACCAGGCTACTGGGTTTGCAGGCAAGTTATCACTCACATGAACCATCGTGTTCCTTTCAACATGGATTACTGATACTTTCCGTTGTTCTTTTCTGCTAGCCTTAGTAGTAGTTGTTTCTGCTACGAACCCATCACATGAATCCCTTGAACCTGATATTGCCTCATCTCCCTTCCTACAACCCATTGTTTGAGCCAGTGTCTTACTAGCATGCTTAGGTTGCTTTTGCTCGAGTCTGTTATCCGTTACTTTCTGTTACTATATCATTTACGTTGTGGGGGCTCGATGTTTAATCAATCAATCATGCTAATGTTACTATTAATAATAAACTTGATGATAAGGCACCGGCAGGAGGCCCATGAGAGGTTTTGGAGCCTGCTAGTGTCGACCCTAATAGGAAAAGGGTCTTGTCTACTGATCCATGATGAGCGCACTACCCGCATTTGGGAAGCGAGTATGGGCGCCCCCCTCAACTTGACCTGATTCGCATCTCGTCCAAATCGCCTCATTTAGTTCGTGTTTTCCATTTGCCGCATGCATGTTTTTGCGAGCCCAGCGCAGGGTGGAACTTTTGTAGTCGGCATATAGGGGGACACGTTCTTAGAGTGCTATGAGGGTCCATTTTCTTCTGGGCTCGATTAGCCGTGCGCCCAAGGTTCTTTGGGCTTGATGCGAAGAATGGTTGGTTGTGTTGAGTACCCCGCTTGGTGGAAGGGCCTTTCCATCTGGCGGGTTATTCATGAGTGTACGGCCAAATTGGTGCAACCCTGCAGGGATAATCTTCTCGAGAAGCCGTGTTTTCCGCGGTTATGGATTACTTGGTGAAAGTACTGGCTAACAAGTACTCAGGACAACTTAAACATAATGATCAATCATGTTTCACCCAATGATTAATAACTTGACTAGTAACAGGTTACTCACACAATAACTTGATTCACCTTATTTCAACTGTGTGAGTTATCCTCGGATTGCTTCTTTGGATAAGGGGCGAGATCCAGGATGGGTTTGTTTGAAGTTATCTTTCAGTTGGTTACAACCCTCGATCTTATCTCCTTTCTGTTAGCCGGAAGTGGTAGAATCTCTGTAGTTGGTTAGCGCATCCAGTTGCAGCATCTTTTATATCCCCTCTCTTCCGTTGAACCCAAGGCATCTGTACTTGGTGTTGACGGGTTACACTTTGGTGAACTGTGAGTCTTGCTTGCCAGTACGTTTATGTACTGACCCCTTTGGGGCTGTGGTTTCCGCAGACCTACGTTTCCGAGGATCTACATGGTGGCAACTACGTGAAGTATGACGAGACTGCTGACGAGTAGATAACGGACCCGGGCAGGATCCGAGACTTCGTGGATGGGCTCCGTCTGTTTGTTTCCGGCCTCTTAGGCCTATTTGGTTCTTGTCTGTACTCAGACATGTTGAATGCTTCCGCTGTATTGTAATGATGTATTGTTGGGGCATGTGCCCTCTGAATGATTGTATTTGCTATCTCTGCTCTAATGAGAGCCAGTTGCAACTTATTTCAATCTTTTGTGTCGTAGAGATCTGTTGTGATATCACTTGTTAAACGCCGTTGACGTACCATGTGTGTATGGTTTGAAGTACGTCGACGGAAGTGCCTTTGATCTCTAGTGGATAGTTTACATCGACGATGGAATAGCAGGGCTTGTGTTGTCGCGCATAAGCGCAGGCCTACCAGGAAGCTGGGACGTGGGAGCAGTTATGCCCCATAATCCAAGCATCTGCTATCCAGTTCGTACGGTGAGTATCCCCTAGAAATCAGGGTGCGACAAATGGTATCAGAGCCTGTCTGCCTGTAGGATCCCTTTTTACTGGTCGCAGTTGAGTCTAGAAACTATTTTGTAGCTATATAGGAAAAATGAAACGTGAGAGTAGGAATTCTGTTCTTTTTCTTCTTTTCCCCACCCACCCTCCCTTTTCTGGTAAGGAAGTGCAACGTTGATTTTTTTTCCCTTCTCATCTAAACTTTCAAGTTAGGATTTCACGTATTCTGGTTTCTCTAGGATGGTTATATCTACTAGTCCATAGGAATGGAGGTGGTTGTGACATGATTTATCATGTTGCCTACTCATGATTGAGAACGGAGGCTTGTAAGCCCCGGAAACAGATCCTCTATTCCTTAAGCAGTAGATATTGATCCTTTAGAAGCCGGATGGGTTTTCCGTAGTACCTCAGGAGTTTTGATCTCGTTTTCCCGGTGTTGCTTCGTTATCCTGTTCGTCTAAACATCCTTTTCGTCCGTTCAAATTTTGTTGTTGTTTTCCAATTCAATTTTTCTACCGGCGTCTAATCAAAACTTCCTCGTAAACTCTTATCCAGTTAAAGTGTTATTTCATACCGGAGCATCACATTCCTTTGTGTCAACAATCTTTTCCACAACACACAACCCAACTCTGTTCACTCCCCGGGATCTCAAATGTTGACTTCCAAGATAAGTAAGAACAATCCAATTCTAATGGGAGGCCACATATTCCTCGTTACTCTCATGTTGATGATTCTGACATTGATCTCATTCTTGGTGTTCCATTGATGTCAATAACTCTGTTCTAACCTTATTACAAATAGTCTATTCTCCAAATGCATCAAATTCTATCCAGCTATACACCCTTGGTGCAAAATCTCTCCCCTTTACTTGAAAATGTTCCGGTGGTTTGCAAATTCCCTGACGTCTACCCAAGAAGTTTCCGGACTTTCTCTTTTCTCAGTAGGAATCTCGGGGCGCGATTCCTTCAAGGGGGGGCGTTTTGTAACATCCCAAGTATGAAAACTACCCTATAGAATGTTTGTTTCCTGTTTAATTAAAGTATTGCATCATGTCATCATATTGTTGCATTTGTTTCTGTTGTTTTGCATCTGTTATTCTCTGTTTTCACAACTGAAAATCAAACAATTTCAAATACCATGTTTTCATACTTGTGCTGTTACAACTTTTGGAATAAAAATAACAAATGAAAACAACCAAATTGTTCCATTTTATTCCTTGTTGATCACTCATTAAATTGTTGGTTTCAATCAAACAATTAATTCAATCATTTATCTCCAAATCATTTCCAAACTCACACCATTTCTCAAAATCTTCACATTCTTGAATCCATGAAATTCACCACTAATTTGAATTCATTAAATCACTTTTAAACCCTAAAGAAAACCCTATTGAAAATACCTTGTTTTTCTAATATTAATTAATATTGCAAATTTCATTCAAATTGGTTTCAAATACAAACATTAATTTAAAATGTCAACTTTTGCAAACCAATATTGGAAAATGGTTTCTAATTACCTAAACAGCCTAACCTAATTTTTCCAGAAATTTTGCTAACTTAAAACCTATGTTTTTCTTCCAAAACCATTCTCTACAAAAAAAAAACAGGAGAAACAAAAATAACAAAAAGCATCCGGGCGGCAGCTAACTTTTTCTAACCTAGCCCAAACCCACCTAACCCTACAGCGCTCAAGGCCCAGCCCACCTAGCTACTTAACGCTTCAAGAATCGTGCTCGACGTCTTGATCCTGTACGGCAGAGCATCCATGGTGCCACCGCGGCAGCCACGGATTCCGACGGCCGTCCTCGGCGCCAGCGTCCTATAAAACACCTACGAACCCTAGACCCCCCTGCCCTAATCCCTATGCCCTCTCTCCCCTCTCTTCCGCCGTTTCGCTCTCTCTCACCGGCGCAGAAACCTTCTCTGAACCTCACCGCAGCTCTCACCGACGGCGCCCTTCTCTGAAACTCCGGCGATCGCCACCGCACCACCCACCCATCTACCCCGCCGAGCACGGGAATTAAACCCCCGCTGTCCTCTCTCTCTTTTGAACACCGGAGTTTCCCCGGAGACGCGCGGATTGGACGTCGCCGTCAGCAACACCGCCGCCGGCCACCGCGCGTTCTTTTCTGAACCTGGGCACGCCGCCGTCGCTGCCGTATCCCTCGACGCGATCCGATCGCGGGAACTCCACCGCCGTTCCTTCCTCTACAGCAACGACACCGCCTCCAAGCACGCCCTCGACGGTAGCCTCGCCGCCATCCAAATTGCTGTCGCCGGCCACGTCGTCCCCGCGCCTCGGCTTCCGCGACCAACGCCGGTGAGCACACGGCCATTCCCCGCTTCCCCTCCTTTCTGATGCTTGTCCGCACTGCACCGCTCCTCACTGCATCACCCAAGCAACGCGAGCACGATGCGAGCATCACCTGTCGAGCGCCGCCGTCGAGCGTTTGCCTCCGTCAGTGTTCAGTCATGCCTTCGTCAGAAATTCAGAATCGCGAGCAACATGTTACCTTGTCCGCGCGTAGTAAGCTGTTAACAAACGCGCCTCAGCTCACTGGCTACAGCGCTGCGCACGCACGCGAGGGGGCAGGGGTTCGATCCCTGGCTCTCCTTGGGAGAAAATCCCACCTTTTTGCCCCCTTTCGCTGACAGGGAGGGCCCCCTGTCAGCCTCTCACACTGCCACGCACACGCACAGCTGCCCTGGGCCCCCTGGCAGCGTCTGTGTATGCTCCCAGTGTGTACAAAAAGTTCACACACGTTTCTGTTGATTCAAAATGAATTTAAATAACAGAATTAATCCTAAAACCTCAAACCTTAATATCTTTTAAACCCTAAACCCAACAAATACAAGTTATATATGTTTTCCGTTCAAAATCAAATAATCTTTCCAAATAACTTATTAGTGTACTGTTTTGACAATTTCAAAAGCAATTAAATTTCAAATTCCAATAATTCAAATTCTAATTTCTAAAATCAATAACTAATTCTTTATTAATCCAATAAATGCAAATAAAATATGTTTTCCATACCATTTTAAATAACCTATTCAAATATAAATTTTGTTTTCTGTTTTGAATAATTAAAATTGCCTAAACCATTTAAATCTTGTTTAATTCAATTAAAACTTGTTTAATATTGTTTAATTCATAATTAAATAATCCAAAGTCCAATTTCAAAATGTGAAACATGTAATCCAACAAAAATTTGATAACCTTTCCAAATATAAACTTTGTTAATTGTTTTGAGCATTTTAACTTGATGAAAACAACCACTACTTGTTTAACACCATTAAGTAACAATAATTGCCAAACCTTATTAATGTTTTCTAAAATGGTTAACTATCATTTCAAGTGCATTTAATATTGTTATCTTCTTGTTCTTCACCATGCATGCATCATACTAACTCACCTACACCTGATGCTTAGTGGTAGAACAACTAATTCAACCATAAGGCATGGGTTTGCCATATGCAATCTTTGCATATGGAATCCATTTAAACTTGTGTATCATATCCACTAGTTACTTTGTTGCATCTATTAACATGACATGCATCATCCCATGTTTGTGCACCTATGCCATGATAATGATTGCTTATCTTTCTGCAATGTTTGTTTGCTTCTTATCGGATAAACGGCGACGTTGAGACCGACGATACTTACGACACCCCTTCTAAGGAGTTAGCTCAGTACCAGGCTACTGGGTTTGCAGGCAAGTTATCACTCACATGAACCATCGTGTTCCTTTCAACATGGATTACTGATACTTTCCGTTGTTCTTTTCTGCTAGCCTTAGTAGTAGTTGTTTCTGCTACGAACCCATCACATGAATCCCTTGAACCTGATATTGCCTCATCTCCCTTCCTACAACCCATTGTTTGAGCCAGTGTCTTACTAGCATGCTTAGGTTGCTTTTGCTCGAGTCTGTTATCCGTTACTTTCTGTTACTATATCATTTACGTTGTGGGGGCTCGATGTTTAATCAATCAATCATGCTAATGTTACTATTAATAATAAACTTGATGATAAGGCACCGGCAGGAGGCCCATGAGAGGTTTTGGAGCCTGCTAGTGTCGACCCTAATAGGAAAAGGGTCTTGTCTACTGATCCATGATGAGCGCACTACCCGCATTTGGGAAGCGAGTATGGGCGCCCCCCTCAACTTGACCTGATTCGCATCTCGTCCAAATCGCCTCATTTAGTTCGTGTTTTCCATTTGCCGCATGCATGTTTTTGCGAGCCCAGCGCAGGGTGGAACTTTTGTAGTCGGCATATAGGGGGACACGTTCTTAGAGTGCTATGAGGGTCCATTTTCTTCTGGGCTCGATTAGCCGTGCGCCCAAGGTTCTTTGGGCTTGATGCGAAGAATGGTTGGTTGTGTTGAGTACCCCGCTTGGTGGAAGGGCCTTTCCATCTGGCGGGTTATTCATGAGTGTACGGCCAAATTGGTGCAACCCTGCAGGGATAATCTTCTCGAGAAGCCGTGTTTTCCGCGGTTATGGATTACTTGGTGAAAGTACTGGCTAACAAGTACTCAGGACAACTTAAACATAATGATCAATCATGTTTCACCCAATGATTAATAACTTGACTAGTAACAGGTTACTCACACAATAACTTGATTCACCTTATTTCAACTGTGTGAGTTATCCTCGGATTGCTTCTTTGGATAAGGGGCGAGATCCAGGATGGGTTTGTTTGAAGTTATCTTTCAGTTGGTTACAACCCTCGATCTTATCTCCTTTCTGTTAGCCGGAAGTGGTAGAATCTCTGTAGTTGGTTAGCGCATCCAGTTGCAGCATCTTTTATATCCCCTCTCTTCCGTTGAACCCAAGGCATCTGTACTTGGTGTTGACGGGTTACACTTTGGTGAACTGTGAGTCTTGCTTGCCAGTACGTTTATGTACTGACCCCTTTGGGGCTGTGGTTTCCGCAGACCTACGTTTCCGAGGATCTACATGGTGGCAACTACGTGAAGTATGACGAGACTGCTGACGAGTAGATAACGGACCCGGGCAGGATCCGAGACTTCGTGGATGGGCTCCGTCTGTTTGTTTCCGGCCTCTTAGGCCTATTTGGTTCTTGTCTGTACTCAGACATGTTGAATGCTTCCGCTGTATTGTAATGATGTATTGTTGGGGCATGTGCCCTCTGAATGATTGTATTTGCTATCTCTGCTCTAATGAGAGCCAGTTGCAACTTATTTCAATCTTTTGTGTCGTAGAGATCTGTTGTGATATCACTTGTTAAACGCCGTTGACGTACCATGTGTGTATGGTTTGAAGTACGTCGACGGAAGTGCCTTTGATCTCTAGTGGATAGTTTACATCGACGATGGAATAGCAGGGCTTGTGTTGTCGCGCATAAGCGCAGGCCTACCAGGAAGCTGGGACGTGGGAGCAGTTATGCCCCATAATCCAAGCATCTGCTATCCAGTTCGTACGGTGAGTATCCCCTAGAAATCAGGGTGCGACAAATGGTATCAGAGCCTGTCTGCCTGTAGGATCCCTTTTTACTGGTCGCAGTTGAGTCTAGAAACTATTTTGTAGCTATATAGGAAAAATGAAACGTGAGAGTAGGAATTCTGTTCTTTTTCTTCTTTTCCCCACCCACCCTCCCTTTTCTGGTAAGGAAGTGCAACGTTGATTTTTTTTCCCTTCTCATCTAAACTTTCAAGTTAGGATTTCACGTATTCTGGTTTCTCTAGGATGGTTATATCTACTAGTCCATAGGAATGGAGGTGGTTGTGACATGATTTATCATGTTGCCTACTCATGATTGAGAACGGAGGCTTGTAAGCCCCGGAAACAGATCCTCTATTCCTTAAGCAGTAGATATTGATCCTTTAGAAGCCGGATGGGTTTTCCGTAGTACCTCAGGAGTTTTGATCTCGTTTTCCCGGTGTTGCTTCGTTATCCTGTTCGTCTAAACATCCTTTTCGTCCGTTCAAATTTTGTTGTTGTTTTCCAATTCAATTTTTCTACCGGCGTCTAATCAAAACTTCCTCGTAAACTCTTATCCAGTTAAAGTGTTATTTCATACCGGAGCATCACATTCCTTTGTGTCAACAATCTTTTCCACAACACACAACCCAACTCTGTTCACTCCCCGGGATCTCAAATGTTGACTTCCAAGATAAGTAAGAACAATCCAATTCTAATGGGAGGCCACATATTCCTCGTTACTCTCATGTTGATGATTCTGACATTGATCTCATTCTTGGTGTTCCATTGATGTCAATAACTCTGTTCTAACCTTATTACAAATAGTCTATTCTCCAAATGCATCAAATTCTATCCAGCTATACACCCTTGGTGCAAAATCTCTCCCCTTTACTTGAAAATGTTCCGGTGGTTTGCAAATTCCCTGACGTCTACCCAAGAAGTTTCCGGACTTTCTCTTTTCTCAGTAGGAATCTCGGGGCGCGATTCCTTCAAGGGGGGGCGTTTTGTAACATCCCAAGTATGAAAACTACCCTATAGAATGTTTGTTTCCTGTTTAATTAAAGTATTGCATCATGTCATCATATTGTTGCATTTGTTTCTGTTGTTTTGCATCTGTTATTCTCTGTTTTCACAACTGAAAATCAAACAATTTCAAATACCATGTTTTCATACTTGTGCTGTTACAACTTTTGGAATAAAAATAACAAATGAAAACAACCAAATTGTTCCATTTTATTCCTTGTTGATCACTCATTAAATTGTTGGTTTCAATCAAACAATTAATTCAATCATTTATCTCCAAATCATTTCCAAACTCACACCATTTCTCAAAATCTTCACATTCTTGAATCCATGAAATTCACCACTAATTTGAATTCATTAAATCACTTTTAAACCCTAAAGAAAACCCTATTGAAAATACCTTGTTTTTCTAATATTAATTAATATTGCAAATTTCATTCAAATTGGTTTCAAATACAAACATTAATTTAAAATGTCAACTTTTGCAAACCAATATTGGAAAATGGTTTCTAATTACCTAAACAGCCTAACCTAATTTTTCCAGAAATTTTGCTAACTTAAAACCTATGTTTTTCTTCCAAAACCATTCTCTACAAAAAAAAAACAGGAGAAACAAAAATAACAAAAAGCATCCGGGCGGCAGCTAACTTTTTCTAACCTAGCCCAAACCCACCTAACCCTACAGCGCTCAAGGCCCAGCCCACCTAGCTACTTAACGCTTCAAGAATCGTGCTCGACGTCTTGATCCTGTACGGCAGAGCATCCATGGTGCCACCGCGGCAGCCACGGATTCCGACGGCCGTCCTCGGCGCCAGCGTCCTATAAAACACCTACGAACCCTAGACCCCCCTGCCCTAATCCCTATGCCCTCTCTCCCCTCTCTTCCGCCGTTTCGCTCTCTCTCACCGGCGCAGAAACCTTCTCTGAACCTCACCGCAGCTCTCACCGACGGCGCCCTTCTCTGAAACTCCGGCGATCGCCACCGCACCACCCACCCATCTACCCCGCCGAGCACGGGAATTAAACCCCCGCTGTCCTCTCTCTCTTTTGAACACCGGAGTTTCCCCGGAGACGCGCGGATTGGACGTCGCCGTCAGCAACACCGCCGCCGGCCACCGCGCGTTCTTTTCTGAACCTGGGCACGCCGCCGTCGCTGCCGTATCCCTCGACGCGATCCGATCGCGGGAACTCCACCGCCGTTCCTTCCTCTACAGCAACGACACCGCCGCCAAGCACGCCCTCGACGGTAGCCTCGCCGCCATCCAAATTGCTGTCGCCGGCCACGTCGTCCCCGCGCCTCGGCTTCCGCGACCAACGCCGGTGAGCACACAGCCATTCCCCGCTTCCCCTCCTTTCTGATGCTTGTCCGCACTGCACCGCTCCTCACTGCATCACCCAAGCAACGCGAGCACGATGCGAGCATCACCTGTCGAGCGCCGCCGTCGAGCGTTTGCCTCCGTCAGTGTTCAGTCATGCCTTCGTCAGAAATTCAGAATCGCGAGCAACATGTTACCTTGTCCGCGCGTAGTAAGCTGTTAACAAACGCGCCTCAGCTCACTGGCTACAGCGCTGCGCACGCACGCGAGGGGGCAGGGGTTCGATCCCTGGCTCTCCTTGGGAGAAAATCCCACCTTTTTGCCCCCTTTCGCTGACAGGGAGGGCCCCCTGTCAGCCTCTCACACTGCCACGCACACGCACAGCTGCCCTGGGCCCCCTGGCAGCGTCTGTGTATGCTCCCAGTGTGTACAAAAAGTTCACACACGTTTCTGTTGATTCAAAATGAATTTAAATAACAGAATTAATCCTAAAACCTCAAACCTTAATATCTTTTAAACCCTAAACCCAACAAATACAAGTTATATATGTTTTCCGTTCAAAATCAAATAATCTTTCCAAATAACTTATTAGTGTACTGTTTTGACAATTTCAAAAGCAATTAAATTTCAAATTCCAATAATTCAAATTCTAATTTCTAAAATCAATAACTAATTCTTTATTAATCCAATAAATGCAAATAAAATATGTTTTCCATACCATTTTAAATAACCTATTCAAATATAAATTTTGTTTTCTGTTTTGAATAATTAAAATTGCCTAAACCATTTAAATCTTGTTTAATTCAATTAAAACTTGTTTAATATTGTTTAATTCATAATTAAATAATCCAAAGTCCAATTTCAAAATGTGAAACATGTAATCCAACAAAAATTTGATAACCTTTCCAAATATAAACTTTGTTAATTGTTTTGAGCATTTTAACTTGATGAAAACAACCACTACTTGTTTAACACCATTAAGTAACAATAATTGCCAAACCTTATTAATGTTTTCTAAAATGGTTAACTATCATTTCAAGTGCATTTAATATTGTTATCTTCTTGTTCTTCACCATGCATGCATCATACTAACTCACCTACACCTGATGCTTAGTGGTAGAACAACTAATTCAACCATAAGGCATGGGTTTGCCATATGCAATCTTTGCATATGGAATCCATTTAAACTTGTGTATCATATCCACTAGTTACTTTGTTGCATCTATTAACATGACATGCATCATCCCATGTTTGTGCACCTATGCCATGATAATGATTGCTTATCTTTCTGCAATGTTTGTTTGCTTCTTATCGGATAAACGGCGACGTTGAGACCGACGATACTTACGACACCCCTTCTAAGGAGTTAGCTCAGTACCAGGCTACTGGGTTTGCAGGCAAGTTATCACTCACATGAACCATCGTGTTCCTTTCAACATGGATTACTGATACTTTCCGTTGTTCTTTTCTGCTAGCCTTAGTAGTAGTTGTTTCTGCTACGAACCCATCACATGAATCCCTTGAACCTGATATTGCCTCATCTCCCTTCCTACAACCCATTGTTTGAGCCAGTGTCTTACTAGCATGCTTAGGTTGCTTTTGCTCGAGTCTGTTATCCGTTACTTTCTGTTACTATATCATTTACGTTGTGGGGGCTCGATGTTTAATCAATCAATCATGCTAATGTTACTATTAATAATAAACTTGATGATAAGGCACCGGCAGGAGGCCCATGAGAGGTTTTGGAGCCTGCTAGTGTCGACCCTAATAGGAAAAGGGTCTTGTCTACTGATCCATGATGAGCGCACTACCCGCATTTGGGAAGCGAGTATGGGCGCCCCCCTCAACTTGACCTGATTCGCATCTCGTCCAAATCGCCTCATTTAGTTCGTGTTTTCCATTTGCCGCATGCATGTTTTTGCGAGCCCAGCGCAGGGTGGAACTTTTGTAGTCGGCATATAGGGGGACACGTTCTTAGAGTGCTATGAGGGTCCATTTTCTTCTGGGCTCGATTAGCCGTGCGCCCAAGGTTCTTTGGGCTTGATGCGAAGAATGGTTGGTTGTGTTGAGTACCCCGCTTGGTGGAAGGGCCTTTCCATCTGGCGGGTTATTCATGAGTGTACGGCCAAATTGGTGCAACCCTGCAGGGATAATCTTCTCGAGAAGCCGTGTTTTCCGCGGTTATGGATTACTTGGTGAAAGTACTGGCTAACAAGTACTCAGGACAACTTAAACATAATGATCAATCATGTTTCACCCAATGATTAATAACTTGACTAGTAACAGGTTACTCACACAATAACTTGATTCACCTTATTTCAACTGTGTGAGTTATCCTCGGATTGCTTCTTTGGATAAGGGGCGAGATCCAGGATGGGTTTGTTTGAAGTTATCTTTCAGTTGGTTACAACCCTCGATCTTATCTCCTTTCTGTTAGCCGGAAGTGGTAGAATCTCTGTAGTTGGTTAGCGCATCCAGTTGCAGCATCTTTTATATCCCCTCTCTTCCGTTGAACCCAAGGCATCTGTACTTGGTGTTGACGGGTTACACTTTGGTGAACTGTGAGTCTTGCTTGCCAGTACGTTTATGTACTGACCCCTTTGGGGCTGTGGTTTCCGCAGACCTACGTTTCCGAGGATCTACATGGTGGCAACTACGTGAAGTATGACGAGACTGCTGACGAGTAGATAACGGACCCGGGCAGGATCCGAGACTTCGTGGATGGGCTCCGTCTGTTTGTTTCCGGCCTCTTAGGCCTATTTGGTTCTTGTCTGTACTCAGACATGTTGAATGCTTCCGCTGTATTGTAATGATGTATTGTTGGGGCATGTGCCCTCTGAATGATTGTATTTGCTATCTCTGCTCTAATGAGAGCCAGTTGCAACTTATTTCAATCTTTTGTGTCGTAGAGATCTGTTGTGATATCACTTGTTAAACGCCGTTGACGTACCATGTGTGTATGGTTTGAAGTACGTCGACGGAAGTGCCTTTGATCTCTAGTGGATAGTTTACATCGACGATGGAATAGCAGGGCTTGTGTTGTCGCGCATAAGCGCAGGCCTACCAGGAAGCTGGGACGTGGGAGCAGTTATGCCCCATAATCCAAGCATCTGCTATCCAGTTCGTACGGTGAGTATCCCCTAGAAATCAGGGTGCGACATTTTACTCCGCTACAAAAGTGTACTACGGCGTTGCGTCTGTTAGCTTATGGATCCGGTGCTGATACGATAGATGAGTGGCTTAAGTTAGCTAGACAAACTTCGTCAGACTGTCTAGATCAATTCTGTGAGGGCATCATCGACTGTTACGGGGAAGAGTTTTGCCGTCGACCTAACGTCGCGGATACTCAGCGTCTGTTAGCGAAAGCCGAGGAGCGCGGCTTTCCGGGAATGCTAGGGAGCATAGATTGCATGCATTGGCAGTGGAGGAACTGCCCAGTTGCGCATGCCGGTCAGTTCACAAGGGGAGACATCAAACACCCTACCATAATCTTAGAAGCCGTTGCGTCGTATGATCGTTGGATCTGGCATGCTTTTTTTGGAGTCGCCGGGTCCAACAACGACATCAATGTGCTCAATCAGTCGCCATTGTTCACGGATGTGCTTAGAGGAGAAGCACCCACAGTGAACTTCACGGTGAATGGACACCAGTACAACTGGGGTTACTACCTTGCCGACGGCATCTACCCCTCCTGGCCGGTGTTCATGAAGGGTGTTACTCTTCCACAAAGTGACAAGCAACGTGTCTTCACTGCTGCTCAATCGTGTTGGCGCAAAGATGTGGAGTGTGCATTTGGAGTGTTGAAGTCTAGGTTCAACATTTTAGCAGTTCCCGGACGCTCCTACTCCATGCGCACTCTTGGGTTGATCGTGCGTGCATGTGTCATTCTGCACAACATGATCATCGACGATGAGCGTGGTACCAATTTGGAGAACAGCTATGAGACAGTTGCGAGCAACGTCGGCCCTCCAATACATACCAATGCACCACCAAGCCTAGCAGCAAGGATTCAGATGGACAACGAAATGCAGGACTCGCCGATGTATACACAGCTCCAGCAGGATTTGATTGAGCATGTGTGGGCTCATCAAAACTAGATTATGTAATTTTCTCATTTTTTATGTAATTTTTATTTATTATTATGTAATCGGTACAATTTTTGTCGTGGGATAATCACGGCAGATGTTACCTGGGGTAACTGATCTTGGGGCAAGACGACACAGGTATTTGGGAGAGGGTTTAGCTCAGAGGAAAACATGGTGCAACTCGATCTGGTAGCCGGCAATCAAAGTTGCCGAGTCTCCGATCTTGATATAATAACTCGATTAGGGTTTACACTGGATGCTCGATATGGCGCGATATTGCTAGGGTTCTTAGATCTCTGCCTAAAACTATACCTGGGGGTCGGTTTATAAAGCACCCGTACCCCCTAGCTTATTCGGCAAGGCATATTTCAGATCCTACATGGACACGGCGCGCTAACCATAACTTTCCTTTATAATAGCCCATAACCCGGGCCGTTAAACCCACAAGTTTGGGCCTTCACAAGCTTCTTTATTATTAGCCGAATCCTGCACACCATCCTTTGGGCCGGGTTATTCCTCAGAGCTTGGCATACCGGGTTAGCATCCCCCTGTCAGTAGTCCCCAGAATAGCCTGGGCTTCATGGATCCTCCTTGAAGCGCTTGCTATTCCCCGCAAAGATGTCGAACATATGGGCATATGGAAGCCGAGTTAAGATGTTTTGATATTCTGCTAGGCCTCACTCCATGGTGGCCATGTAATAACCCGGATTTGTCCTCCAAACACTTAGATTCAAATTCCCAGGTCCAGACTACAATAAAAATGCCAAGATCTCATGCTCGATAATCAGTCCCGTCATTACGGAGCAAATCCCTTCCTTCTTCTATCCCAATGCCTTGCCCAATACTTGACGCATATCTCACGAAATCTTCGCTGATAACCATCACCCCGCGGCTTCCGGCTTCCGGCCGTTAGGATAGGCTCACCCTTGCCTTATAAATAGCACTTAATGGGTAACCCTAAGCCCCTCACCACGCCACAACTTCCCCTCTTCTTCCTTGCTCCTAACACCCTCGCAGCACCACCGTGAGGAGCTCGTGCCTGCTACCAACGCAAGATCGCCAGCGGCCGCGCCCGCCCTTGAGTCGCCTTGCGCCACCGTCAAGTGTCACCGCTGCTCCTCCATTTCTCTCATTCAAGCCACGCCGCTCGTCGCCATCGTATTAGACTCCAATCTCCCCGGTAAGCTTCTCGCAACCAGTTAATTCAGCCTCACAACTTTCAATTTATCCAAGATCGGATCTAGGTCAACCCGCAAGTCATTTGTCCGATTGCACCAAATTAGATCGATTCGACGCCTGCCAACTCCTTCAATCATCTGCCCTATGGTCACAAATGATCCCCCAACCAACATTGATTGCCAATTTTACTTAAAAACCATCCGCAAACGTTTCCATCTAGATCCGTTCCTCCTCGATTTTCCGCTTATTGCATTAACACCCGGAAAAACCCTCCTTTTCCAGCTATTCCATTTGCGGTATAAATATGGGCAACCATCCGTCATCCCCAAATACCTTTCCCTACGTAAGTGACCAACAATTTCCACAAGTGTGCTCAATACCCGGACAGTTCTCAGCTTCGTACCTTCTTGATACCTTTATACTCGGATATTTCAGCATTCCCGGGTCTTATTTCACACGCCTCTTCTCTTTGTGTTTTGCAGGCTGGCCCCATGGCTCCCAAGCGACAAGGAAAACAACCGGCTCCAGCGAGGACCACCCAAACCATATCCGCCAATTGGGGGCGTTCCATAACCACGAAAGCCAAATTGGACGAGCTAGCCGAGTTAGGAACCCTCCCTTCTCAAAAAGACATCCATTGGAGGGTACCGGGTAATGAGACTCGTCCCACCCCCGAAGAAAACGAGGTAATCTGCTTCGTTGAACACGTGACCCGAGGATTTCGTCCTCCGGGTCATCCTTTCTTTAGGGAGGTCTTAGATCATTGTGGACTCCGGGTGTTCGACATAGGGCCTAACTCCATGTTGAACATTACCCACTTCATTGTTCTATCTGAGTCGTATTTGTGCATGCCACCGAGTCTGACTCTCTTCATTGAGTTATTCCAGTGCAAGCCGTGCCGCGAAAGCGGCGACGGAGCGCTTCTCACTTGCGGCGGGGTATCCATCCAACGCCGTAAGAATTCTTTGATGCCAACCCTCAACCTGCACTCCCACGTTAAACATTGGCAGCTATCTTTCTTTTACTGCCACGATACCTCCCCCGACAGCGAAAAGAAGCTGCCGGGTTACTCAGAGACCCCCCTCAAGCCCTCCGAGTCTTTCAATGCCTTCGCATCAGACTCAGACAGGGAGGCAATCCTTCCTTCGCTAGCCAAGATAGCCATTCTCTCAGCCCAAGGCCTCCTAGGGCTCAATTTAATAAAAACTTGGGTCGATTTCCGAATCCAACCTAATTCCGTTCGCACCAAATTGATGTGCGAGTATTCGGGGCACACCACAGACGCACTCTGCTACTCCACCAAGAGCTTTGCGACCGGTGATACTATAAAGACCATCAAGGGCTTCTTGGCGGAGAAACTGGAGGTGATAAAGGGCATCACCGGGTTACCCCCGTTTACCCGGGAAAATCCAGCTCCAGCGGTAATACCCGGCGCTCATAACTTGTTTCCACATTTCAACTCGATACTGCTTCTAAACCTTAATCTCATCTTTTTACCTCAGGCTGATGACCCTTTCTGGAGAGTTGAACCACTCCCCCCCTCCAGAGACCCGGAAGAGGAGGACGAGGCGGCTGACGATAGTGAAGGTACTCACTCAGGATCTGCATATTTTTACTTGCATTACTTTCCTCTCGTCTGCCTTTTTTCCAATGAATACACACCTGGCTCGCAGGGCTAGAGGACGAGGGTGGAAACAATGAAGACGACCCGGAGAGAACCGAGTCTGACCCAGAGGCAACAGTCGGGGCCAAGAGGAAAGGCAGGGGGACAGTGTCCAAGGTTCCTTTTTCCTCATTATCCTCTGAACCTTACTCCTTTGACGTCATGCGACGACTTAACCATCAATTATCAAATTCGTCATGCTTGAAGGATTCTTTCCCAGCCAAGCGCAGAGTAACTCGGAGCTCCCCAGGTGAAGATCCCCTTAACCCGGGCATCTCCGCCCCCTCGGTCCCTCGTGGCAGTGCTCCTCCATCTCGTTCTTCCAACTCTCCTCAGCGCCACCCTTCTCCTAACCACCCACGTGCCGGGCAATTCCAGGTTCCACTAGTGGTTCCTGCGAAGACCTCATCTGCTTCCAGTGGCGAGCTTCCACCGGATTACACTGTAAATGCCGGGTAAGTTTTTGCTATATTATTTCTTTTTGCATCTGACGAACTTTCATTCGAGCCGCCGTCATCATTAATAACTGCCTTTTCCCATTTTTGCTTCAGCGCTCAAGTCACCGTCAGTGACCCGGAAAACACAGAAACGGATAACCTCCAGGTGGAGAAGCCGACTGACGACGCAGACGCCGCAACTGGTGTTGATGCGACAACTAACCGGGAACAAGGCCCTCTGAACAATCCACTTTCCCAAACCGTCGGATCTCCTTCCTTATCGGAACCAGTAGACGAAGAGATAGAAATTCTAGATACAAGGATGAGCTCTCCCAACCCGGACACTCAGACTGTCCGAGTCTCCACTCCAAATGCGAGGAGAACCCCCCTACCAGATGATCAAGCTGCCGGCTCTTCCGGGACTCGCTCCGAGGAGTTAACTTTTACCCAAATGCTGGAAACTCTGCGCACCTTAAGGGCTAACGAGGAAAACATCTTGGGGTCTTTAATAACCAAACACGAGGTAAATTCGATTAATATTGCTTGCACCTTTGTCCAGTCCCCAAGTTCCGAGTGAGTTCATTCATGACTTGCTCGGGACTTTTATTATACCAATGACTGATAACTGTGCTCTTCTACCTGACTAATACTTTTTTAACATCCGTGCAGTCTTTCGTGACTCAATACGAGGAGAAACTTGCGGACGCCGCCAAGCTCATTGAAAAGGAGATATCTTTGCGTGAAGCAGCCGAGGCTGAAGCCAGGAGGAATAGGCAATTAATGAAGAAGTACCGAAGAAGGGCTCACCAAGCCGAAGATGACCTGACAAGCCTTTCCGTCGAAATATCTGATACCTATCGTTCTTTGCTTGGTACGCTTCCTTCTCCGGGTTTATCCTTTTGACAAACAGCAAAAATTTTCCAACTTATATCTTCATTTTACTTCAGGCCCGGACGAAGCCATGCCGGATGAAGACGACATTGCCAGGCTGAAAACCATAAAGAGTGCTATCCGGCAGCTATGTGCCGGAACCAGATGGATCCTTGATGAGTTGCGGTGGCCGGGCAGAGGACATGTTGATCTGAAAAGGCTGTTGGACGCCCTGTCCACTGTTCCCGAGTAGATTCGGCACTGGAAGCGCTCATCTTGCCGGGTTGGAGTGACCCGGGGGCTTGCACTTGCGAAAGCTTATCTCCCCAAGCTCGAGCTAGCGAGGCTTATGGGCGGCTTCCCAGAGTTCAAGCTTGACGGATCCAAGTTTTCAGTAAAGGATTTTCAGGCCGTCCAGAAGGAGGTCCGTTACCCGGCCAGCGTAATTGCTGATGAACTGGATGTTAACATACTTGTTCCAGCGTATGATTCTGCCGATAAAGTAATTAAGTCGGATCTTCCTGAGCCGTATGACATGCTGGCTCGGTGAAAGGAGGAAGCTGCTGCGATAAGGGTGGAGGCTGCCAAGAAGCAAGCTGAAGCCGGCTCTGCTCCTGCTGCGTCAACACCAGTCGTTCCGCCCCCTGCAGGGGCTGGTACCGCCGATCCGGGTGCTGCTGCTACCACCAATGATGGCAAGGGTAAGGCCAAGATGGACGCCGAGTGATATATGGTTTCCAATGCCTCTTCTTAAGCGCCAGTCGGTCGACATACTTTTAAAACAGTCATATTTTGGGCGGTGCGCCTGTGCACCTTTGGTATTTTTTCACCAGGATTTTGTAATGCACGCTAAGGCCTTGATATACTCGATGCCTGTTCCGGCCTTTTTAAGTTTAAGCTCATCTGTTCTCGATATCTGGTTTTGTTTATTGTTCCTTTTGTGAGAACTCAATTTCCGGGTCTCATGGGTATTGACAAGCGGATTTTGCTTCGAAGTCCCCAAGTCCCCAAGACTCGGATATTTGGATTTTTGCAACTATACAAGTAAGCCAGTTTTTCTCTTTTCAAGATTTCAAGCTACCGGGCCCGGATTGCCGAGTCTAGGACACTTGATCTTGAAAAGGGAACAAAATGCTTATTGCTATTTTCACAAAGATCCACGAGTTGTTTCACATAGGTTTTGAAGTTATGCTTAATAGTTGTTGAGTTTCCAGCTATTCAGCCTTGTACTCTGCATAACTTGTGGTTTAGATGACCCTTTTGACTGTCTTGTACTGTAAGCCGGCTTTCGCGTGGATACCATGTTGTTACATCAATACGAAGACGTAGCCAGCCAATCCCCGTCGGGTTTCATGACTAACTGCCATCGTAAGCGAACAAATCATGCCACTTTAATGCGAGTCACATCGAGCTTAAGTAAGAATAGCCAAGAAATTTGGACTTCTTTGTCCGGTTATAAGATTGTAGCCGTACTCGTTTGCAAGTAATCGGCCCCTATAACTCATAGGCATCATGGCCGGGTCTTTGAGTTTGTAACTGTGCTATTTAAGCGACCAGCCCCCAAGACCTAGATATACGCATCGTACTGAGAATACATAACCTGATAACAACCATCTCTTTTCTTGATAACCATCTCTTTTCTTGATAACCATCTCTTTTCTTGATAACCATCTCTTTACTTGATATGAAAAAATGTAGGTCAGCAAGCCGCCTCATTAAAAACCCGTCCAGTCCCCAAAGGTACCCTGGATAGGAAAAGAGTACGTCAGAAAACCTGCTGCCTATTACATCGTGCAATTCCACTTGCCAATATAGTCTTTACTAAGTATAATACGGACGTAGCTGAGCCACGTTCCATGGTCTATCTCTTTCTTGCATAGATGAAGTGGTGTGTGCGGTGTCGTTGACTGTAGCCGACTCTTCCCTTGCATCTATCAAATAATATGATCCGTTATGCAGATTCCGGCTTATGATAAATGGTCCTTCCCATGGTGGTGATAATTTGTGTTTTCCTTCGTTTGACTGTACCAGGCGCAGAACCAAGTCTCCTTCCTGGAATACCCGGGTCTTCACACGCCGGCTATGATACCTCCGTAGATCTTGCTGATATATGGCTGATCTTTCCAGAGCTTGTTCTCTTTGCTCTTCTAACATATCTACGGCGTCTTGCCGGGTTTTTTCGTTCTCTACTTCGACGTAAGCTGATACTCTAGGCGAATCGTGAATAATGTCACTCGGTAACACTGCTTCCGCACCATAGACCATGAAGAAGGGTGTCATCTGAGTGGATCTGTTAGGTGTAGTGTTGATACCCCAAACCACAGAAGGAAGTTCTTCGACCCATGCACCAGCAGCCCTGACACAAGGAACTCGCAATCGTGGTTTTAATCCGCGAAGCAATTCTTGGTTTGCCCTCTCCACTTGTCCATTGGCCTGGGGATGAGCCACCGATGCCACATCGAGCCGGATTCCATTATTGCCACAAAACTTCTCCATCTCACCAAGGGACATGTTGGTTCCATTGTCGGTAATTATGCTGTGGGGGTACCCGAACCGGTAGATAATCCTTTTCAGGAACTTGACTGCTGTAGCTGCTTCGCAATTAGTAACTGGCATAACCTCAACCCACTTGGTAAACTTATCAACAGCCACCAAAAGATGTGTCTTCTTGCATGGTGACATATGAAAGGGACCAACCATGTCCATACCCCAGACGGCAAACGGCCAAGTTAACGGGATAGTCCGCAACTCCATAGCCGGCACATGGGTTTGGCGAGCGTACCTTTGGCATCCGTCACACCTTGCTACCAATCGTTCCGCATCCGCTAGGGCCGTGAGCCAGAAAAACCCGTGTCGATAAGCTTTAGCCACAAGAGACCTTGTGGACGCATGATGTCCACAGTCGCCTTCGTGGATTTCCTTAAGAATCTGTCTGCCTTCTTCCGGCGCTACGCAGCGCAAAAAGACTCCTGCTGCACTTCTCTTGTACAATTCCCCATTGATGATAGAATATCCCTTTGCTCGCCTCAAAATTTTCCTTGCTAATACCTCCTGTTGTGGTAACTCGCCTCGTGATAGGTAGGCCAAAAACGGTTATGTCCACTCGGGAATAGTACGTACAGTGGCTACGAGTCCTGATTCCGGGTCTTGATTTGCCAATTCCTCATCTGACTCGATTTTAACTGATGGTCGCCATAGTTCGTCCAGGAAAACGTTAGGTGGAACCGGCTCTCTGCGCGAGCCGAGTCTGGCGAGGGCGTCGGCTGCCTCATTCTTTCTTCTGTCTATATGCTCCACCTCATACCCGGAAAAACATCCTGCAACCCTATCAACTTCCCTGCGGTATGCTGCCATAGTTGCGTCCTTTCTATCCCACGTTCCTGACACCTGCTGTACCACAAGGTCCGAATCTCCGAAGCATCGTATCCTCTTAATGTTCATCTCTTTGGCTACCTTTAAGCCATGCAATAGGGCCTCATACTCGGCCACGTTGTTGGAACAGTCGAAGTGAATTTGTAGCACGTAACTCAATTTGTCTCCTTTGGGTGATGTCAGCACCACCCCAGCTCCTGATCCCTCGTACTGCTTTGATCCGTCGAAGTGCATGATCCATGACTCGGAATTTGGAACCGTTGCGGTCATGCCTGTACGTGTCCAGTCGTTAACGAAATCAATTAAAGCTTGAGATTTGATTGCTGACCTGAGTTCGTAGTTGATATGATAATCCCCCATCTCTATCGCCCATTTGGCTATTCTTCCCGTCGCGTCCGAGTTTCTGATGATATCTGACATTGGTATTGAACTAACCACTGTTATGGGATGTTCTTGGAAATACGGCTTCAACTTCCGGCTGGCCATAAAGACCCCGAACACCAACTTTTGCCAATGTGGATAGCGCTGCTTTGCTTCTGATAATACCTCGCTGGCGTAATAAACCGGCCTCTGAACCGGGTATCCTTTCCCATCCTCTTGGCGTTCCACGACAACTACTGCACTGACGGCTCGGGGGCCAGCTGCCACATATAGTAACATAGGTTCTTTAGGACCCGGCGCCGCTAGTACTGGTGCTTCAGATAACTGCTTCTTTAGTGCCTCAAATGCCTCGTCTGCCTCTTGATCCCACACGAACTTATCTGATTTCCGTAAGAGCCGGTACAATGGTATTGCTTTTTCTCCGAGTCTGGATATGAATCGGCTCAAGGCTGCTACGCAGCCCGTGAGCTTTTGAACATGCTTCAAATTTTCCGGTTTTTTCAGACTCTGGATGGCCTTGATTTTATCCGGATTTGCCTCGATTCCTCTCTCGGAAACTATGAAGCCGAGTAATTTCCCAGCTGGAACTCCAAACACGCACTTTGTCGGGTTAAGCTTCATCTGGTACCTCCTCAAGTTTTTGAACGTCTCCTTTAGATCATCGATAAATGTCTCCGCCTTCCTAGTCTTGATGACCACGTCATCCACATAGGCATGGACGTTACGTCCGATTTGGTCCTCAAAGCACTTTTGAATACACCGTTGGTAAGTTGCGCCAGCGTTCTTCAACCCAAACGTCATAGTTTTATAACAAAAGGCCCCAAAAGGGGTTATGAATGATGTTTTCTCCCAATCCTCCCTTTTGAGCTTAATCTGATGATACCCGGAATATGCGTCCAGGAAGCATAACAGATCGCTTCCAGCTACTGCGTCTATAATCTGATCTATCCTTGGCAGCGCGAACGGATCCTTTGGGCAATGTTTGTTGAGACTCGTGAAGTCAATGCACATCCTCCACTCGTTGGTCTTTTTCATCACCAGAACCGGGTTAGCCAACCAATCCGGGTGAAATACTTCCATGATAAAGCCGGCTGCCAATAGCCGAGCGATCTCTTCGCCTATAGCCTTCCTTCTTTCCTCATTCATTTTCCTCAAACCTTGTTTCACGGGCCTGGACTTGGGATCCACATGCAAACTGTGCTCAGCCAGTTCTGTAGGGATACCCGGCATGTCGCTAGGTGTCCAGGCAAACACATCTGCATTCGAACGAATAAACTCCACGAGCGCTTCCTCCTGCTCTTTTCCCAAGTTAGACCCTATGGTAAACTGTTTAGTGGAATCCCCTTCGACAAAATCTATCTTCTTGGTGTCTTGCGCTGCCTTGAATTTTGCTCTCTCATCCTCGGTATTCGGCTTTTTCAAGGCTGTTCTATCGTCCGGATTTACTTGAGACCGGTAATATTCGAGTTCTTCCTTTCTGCATGCTTGCTCGGCCATAACCGAATCTCCTTCGTCGCACTCGGCCGCTATATCCCGGTTCCCATGTATAGTGATGGTCTGTTTAGGACCCGGGATTTTCAGCTGCAAATACACGTAGCACGGCCTAGCCATGAATTGGGCGTAAGCCGGCCTCCCAAACAGCGCGTGGTAAGGACTGCGCAATTTGACCACCTCGAACGTGAGCCACTCAACTCGATAATTATCTGTCGATTCTCCAAAAGCAACTTCCAAGGTGATCCTTCCCTCGGGGCTCGCCGAGTGACCTGGCACGATCCCATGAAAGATTGTCGAACTTTTTTGTAACTGAGACTCTTTGAGACTCATCCGTAAGAAGGTTTCCCAATAAAGGATGTTGATGCTGCTTCCACCGTCCATCAGGACCCTCTTCAATTCGTAACCATTAACCTGTGGAGCAACCACCAATGCCAAGACTCCTGGACGCTCTATTTTCTCCGGATGGTCTTTTCTACTCCTTGTTACCTCTTGTTCCGCCCATCTGAGATGTCCCGGCGCGGCCAACGAAATCGAGTTTGCCGCTTGCTTTAATGTCTTCTCGTTCCTGCTGGAAGTTCCTGTAGTATGCACATGATATTGTCCCTTTAAATTAGTCGTTCGTACCGTGCCGATGAAGATGTTGATCCGGCCGATCGTCAATATAGATCCGGACTCGAGGTGATCCGACTCTGGCCCCCAGCCGGAATCGTCCACCATCTTTTCTCCTTCGTGGTCGATGTAGATTTCGCCAATGACAAGATTTTCCATGCCCTTCCGAGCTTCTCCCGTGATGTAAACACCTTTGGACGCAGGCCCCACGGTGGGCGCCAACTGTCGTGGGATAATCACGGCAGATGTTACCTGGGGTAACTGATCTTGGGGCAAGACGACACAGGTATTTGGGAGAGGGTTTAGCTCAGAGGAAAACATGGTGCAACTCGATCTGGTAGCCGGCAATCAAAGTTGCCGAGTCTCCGATCTTGATATAATAACTCGATTAGGGTTTACACTGGATGCTCGATATGGCGCGATATTGCTAGGGTTCTTAGATCTCTGCCTAAAACTATACCTGGGGGTCGGTTTATAAAGCACCCGTACCCCCTAGCTTATTCGGCAAGGCATATTTCGGATCCTACATGGACACGGCGCGCTAACCATAACTTTCCTTTATAATAGCCCATAACCCGGGCCGTTAAACCCACAAGTTTGGGCCTTCACAAGCTTCTTTATTATTAGCCGAATCCTGCACACCATCCTTTGGGCCGGGTTATTCCTCAGAGCTTGGCATACCGGGTTAGCATCCCCCTGTCAATTTTAGTTGAATAAAATAATTTCTTCTATTATTTGCAACGTTTTTAATCTTCAAAATATGTGTTGACGTGGAGGAGAGAGAAAAGCTGATGTGGCAGAGAGAGAAACTTATAGCCCGGGCTATAGCCCGTGCACTGGCACCGTGCCCGTGAGAGTGGCGTGAGAGTGGTGAAAAAAGGTGACGTGGCGGGGCTATAGCCCGTGAATAGTGGGAGGTGCATTGGCACCAGCCTAAGGTCGTTGTTGGGGCGGTAGGGACGCAGAAGCAGGAACCGTCCAACCCATCTGATGCGGTGGCTCACGTTGGTCTATACTAGTCAGCATACCCACTAGTATATTTTCTCCGAAGGGCAATTTGGGAAAGGGATAAAAACATGTCGGCAAAGCAATTTAAATATTTAACAGGGGGCCTTTGTAAGATAGCCATCCGTCTAGGTCAGGGTCAGGCGTACGACCGATCCCCACACTCGCTGGGCGGCTGATCCCCCACACTCGCTGGGCGGCCGTCCCCCATTCGGCATCTACGCCCACGCCGCAGCACCTTCTTCTAGGCCGCCGTCGCCAGCCCGACCTCGAGGATCCGCATCGGCATCTACACCCACGCCGCAGTGCCTCTTCTAGGCCGCCGTCGCCAGCCCGACCTCGAGGATCCGCATCGTCCCGGGCGCCGCCCACCGCTGCTCCCTCGTCTGCAATAGGGACGTCGACGGACAGAGCGGGAACAGGCTCACCGGCGAGCGAGGATGGGTCGGCGCATGCCCGTCCAGGCTGGATCGCCGAGCAGCCGCGAGCGCGACCTGCAGCGTCTCCGCGCCCGCGCTAGGGCTCGCCACGCACCTTCTCCCGGCAGCGCTGGCGGCGACCGGGTGCGCCGGGGACGGCTCGGCGGTGGCCGGCACCGCCGTCTGGAACAGACGCGAGCGGCGTGGTCACGTCGAACGTGACCTGGATGCCTCAAGGTTCATACTTTCCAATGCGTTTCCTTGTGTTGGATTAGCTGTTGCATGCTGCATTTCATATTCTTAGTTCACATGTCTTAGTTACAACCGATCTCTCGAAATAGGCTTTCGCCCCGCTATATTAATAGCAACCACCCGATACAAGTTCTGAGACCACTGCTGGGGCGAAACAGCACAATCACACCCAAAAGAAAGGAAAAAGGAAAAGAAAAGAAAATAAAGCCAACATAGGTGGATCAACGAAAACAAAAGGGACTCACATCCGTTGCGCTCTCTCCGGCAAAGTCCCACCACTATCCTAGCAGTCTGAGATGTCGCGTACCAAACAACACCTCCAAGAAGGAACACAACGGCAACGTTGCTGCTGTCCGGACGGGTCCTAGGATTTCTCCCGGTACGCTACAGGTAGGGAGAAGAGGTACACCCGACGCCCTTCAGGAAGGAAGGGCGACACTCCAAGCGCCACCGCGTCGGTGTCACGAAGACAAGGATTTCTCCCAACCTCGAAACCCACAACCCTGGACAATCCGACGTGCTCCACCCCTCTTTCCACCCACCAACAAACGCCACCACGGAATTGAAGTCCCCAATGTCGTATCACCGGGAGAGCACCACACGACTGGTCGAACCGAGGAGAACCCGGCATAGACACGACGGCAGAAGCACAACCATGTGGGAGGGATCGACCTCCACCGCCGTAGACGGTAACCGACCGGACGCAACCCGCAGGAGCACACCACGCCATATTGGAGCCGGAGGGCGGCTGCAGCACAGCCACCTGGAGGACTACCTCCACCGCCATAGGCGGGTGCCGACCGGACGCGGTAGCAGAGACACACCAGGCTGGGCAAGCCCGGCCGGTCCCTGAGAGGGTCCGTGAAGTCTCCGCCACCACGTTGCTGCACGTAGGCCGACGCCGCTGCTACCCTCATGATCGGCACCAAAGGCTCGGCCGGACCAATACGGATCCGCGAAGCTCCCGGCGCCACGCTGCAGAAGACACGTTGTTATCGCCGCCGCCGCTCCGTCACAAGCATCTTCGTACCTCAGTTAAACCGGGTAGCCGGGTCGAGCTTGGGCCCGCACCAACCCAGATTGGGCCCATAGGGCCCAGATCTGGACCTACAGGCCCTGGCAGAACCCTAGCCACCCGCACCACCAACTAGCGGCGCCGCCGCTGCGCTCACCTCCGGCAGCCGAGGAGCCGCCGCCGCTGCGCCGTGCCGCCGCCGCCGCTGCGCCGAGCCGTCGCCTCTGCGCCGTGCCGCCGCCGCTGCGCCGTGCCGCCGCCGCCACGTCGTCTCCCGGGCGAATCCGAGCCGCCGCCGGCCGAGGTGCACCGCCGCCACACGGGCAGAGCCCCGCCTCCACCCATCCCGGCGCGGGGAGGGACGTGCCGCCGCCGCCGGCGCCGCGCGGGCCGCGCCCGGCGGGCTCTGCCGATGGCGGCGACGGGAGAGGGAGAAACGGGGGGCGGGAAGGGGCGGGCTCGGGGGCGCGCGCCGCCGCCGCGCGGGGGCGACGGCCACGCGCGAGGAGGAGAGGGAGGGGGGGGCGGAGGCTGGCCGCCGCCGGCCGGCTGCCGGAACCCTAGGCGCGCTCGGGGTCGGGGGTCGGGGGTTCGCTCTGTTTTCGGTCTCTCTCTCTGTATGGCACTATCGCCAACTGATCTCGTTTGAAGTCCTCTGCTTCAATTCAGTTACAACCGATGTGTACAGGATTAATCAAATGGGGTTATATATCATCATAGGAAATAGGGTTAGCTGCAGATAATACAATTAATTGAGTAGAATTGCATATCATTAGAGCTGACTGGGTCATACGTATCCTACATAGTTTCTGCTAAAAGTGGAGCTCTTGGACTAGGATGGATCATTTTGCTGGCTGATAGTTACTCCTACTCTGTTTTGCCTCTGATGTAATAGTCAGTACGTATCTACCATTGTAAACTGGAACAGGAGAAGGGAATTGTCATTCGATTTATGATCGGACATAGATAAGGTTACTGGCACTATGCCAAAATATTTCTTGTTTGGTGAAACGAAGTCATAGGCAGAAAGATATTTTTTTTATATAAACTCTCCATGGAAAGGTTCTATATTTAACCAGAAAAAGGACTCAATAAAGCCTCCCGTTCATGTTATGCTGATATTTCAAAAGGTTTATGCAGTTATTCATTTTGCTCAAACTCTAGATGATAGATAATATAATCTATTGATCTGAGCGTAGTTCAGAACTATTTAACTTTGGTAGAGAAGCAGCATACTCACCACTAAATAAAAATTACACATTACCGGCAAAAAATAATCGAAATTGGCCATGAGACGTATCATAAATGGTGATACTATGATTTACAAGTTCTGCCATCGATTTAAATATGGTGACCGAAATAGTAATTGATGGTTTTTGCTTTGCAGTCCTACATCGGACAGTGCCCTTGATAAGGCTATAGACGCGGAGGATTCTATTCATCATGACTTCCTTCGGCTGGTATAGTGATGTTGTCCAAACATTGAATTGCATCATTCATTTCCCCTTTCTATAAAACCACAATCAGCCAAATCTTCTTATCATCACCGATTTGAGGTGTCCATACTGAAGCTAATTATGGTCGAACCGTAAATGCATGTAGGACCATGTTGAAGGGTACCACAAGGTGCGACACCTTGCACTGGAACCAAAAGCCAAAGGTGCGTTTATTTCTTCTTCTCCTTCTTCTAGTGTTTGGTTGATATGTATCCTTGAGTTCAAGTGGTGATGTGTAGTTCTGCCATGACGAATTTTGCCTCCCTAGACCCTGGTATAAAATTTGTGTAAAAATCTGAGAATTGATTCATGAGGATTTATTGAAATTTGGTGAACTTGTTTCCCTAAAAATAGAGTGCAGAACTTGTTGAAATTTGCTTCTCCTGTAGGATTTCTACACAAGTATGTTTAGCTTCAATATGAAGAACCCAGAGAATTATTTCCATTGCCATGGAAGAAATGAAACAAATACATTTTCTTTTTGCCCTGCCATCGAGGAAGTTTGCCTCCCTGGTCTGAAATTTTTCCTGTAAAACCTGCTACTGCCGGTGTGCATTTAGTTTATATTTAACACAAAAAATCTACGAGCTTCAGCATCTGGTGTAAATACCAATTGTACCTTTATAAAGTAGAGGGATATGCTTGTAGAACAGTACAACACCTATCCACTTGTGGTAAATTGGCACCAAGTTGGAAGTGACACACCTGGATAACCATGGAGGAGCAGAGACTTGAGGCAGGCGGGAGGTTGTAAAAATCTAAGAACTTCGATGTCATTGTCCTCTGGATTCCTCAACAAAGACCATTTCAAGTTTAGCTTTTCAAGATATTTATTATTCTGTAGTTGGGCTTCTGTTGCATGCTCGTTGCTTATTACCTTGCCAATATTATATATTACCAGTTCACCGAGCTGGTTAATATTCTTAATCATCCTAAATCCTAGCCCTTCCACATCATGGGCTACATCAACATATACCTCATAATAAAATTCTTCTTTTGGTGGTATTCTAAACTTTGAGTTAATCGCAACTGTTTGTGATTCAAATCTCTGCAAGCATATCAAATTACTGAAGTCACTAGGCAAGCTTTCAAGCCTGCAATATTGGACACTTAAAATCTGCAGATTATAGAGCCAACATAACTTTGCATGAAGACTTTTGAAAGGGCAAGATTTGGAAATTTGAATGTACCAAAGATGTTTCAAGTTGCCTATACTAACTGGTAACTCATGGGCAGTAGCGAAAACAATAACACGTAGACGCAGAAGCTGACTGCACCATGCTTCCAATAAGTTAGTTGGAGTGTTGTTATTTGCTAAAGGCTTGTTGCAAATAAGAGTGCACAGCTTTGTGAAACGGCGTAGACTTAATAAATTGGAATAGTCAATGTCTGTGCTATAAAGTATTGACAAATGGCGAACGTTCCGTGGAAAAACAAAGTTGTTTCACTTTCCTGTTATCATCAATCGTGCTCTGAACCAGCACATCACAAAGTGCGGGTTTAAAATGATCCTGG
Organism: Alopecurus myosuroides; assembly: GCA_028641055.1. Classification (NCBI taxonomy): domain Eukaryota; kingdom Viridiplantae; phylum Streptophyta; class Magnoliopsida; order Poales; family Poaceae; genus Alopecurus; species Alopecurus myosuroides. Next base: position 340,340,608 of record CM054062.1, read on the forward strand.
CTGTGCTTTGTATCGACAGTATATCTCTCTGGTACCCACTCTGACTAGAGTACTATACCCATCTTTTTATGCTTTGCTCTGTAGCTTTAAAACTTTTACTAGGCAACTTTGAACAAAGCTACAATTATGTAGTACTGCTAGTGGTAGGATGCAATCGAACACAGGACATAGATAGAATGGAATGAACATTATTTTTGACATCTGCATCTTGTTCTTTATGTTTATCAGATGGATCCGGGAAGACTCTGGCCATCATCATTGGCATCGTGGCGGCCGCCGCTGTCGTGATCGTCTTCCTCTCCTTCCTCAGAAGAGCTCGCGCTGCCCATGGTAAGACTCGGATTTGGGCTAGGAAGTACCGAGTAATCTCACAATATTCATGGCATGCATATTCATGAATCTACTCCTTTTGTTGATGTGAACAATGTGTATATGCAGGCAAAAGCTAAGCTAAGGGTTCGATGGTGACCAACGTAGCTCAGGTTGGAATTGGCTTTTGGCTTCGGCGTTGCTTTAGTATCTCTCGTGCTCCTATTTTCTACCTTTTAGGCAAGTAACATTGGATGTTTTTGTTTTCTTCTCTCTTTTTGATGATGAATCAAGTTGTACCAATTTCGTGGAACAGAACCCACATATTATTAGATTAAGTATTAATCAAAGCTTAGATTTGACAAGACTTGATAAGTGAAGAAACACCGGAAAAGAGTAGAAAATGCTGCAAACGGATGGGCCGAGTCGATTTTCTTTCATGCATGTGCAATCACCAAAGAATATGGAAGGAGCTGCCCTCACGTTGGAATGTAACCTTCCCACACATCAACGGCAAAGGAGCTATTCTGGTGTGACGTACATCTTTTTTTTTTGCATGGAGATACATCTTTATTCTGGTGTGACGTTGGAATGTAACAACCAAATGCACTAATTTTGGAAACAAACAAAGTGATTGTCCTTTGATTTGCGTCAAGATTTATAACATCGGACTCCTGATTTTTAGGAAAAAAATTGTTTCACAGTTATTATCCCATAATTTGCTACCATCCTAGAACGGCACCTCTCCTTTTATGCAGCCTTTTATGTCGCCCTCACCTCTCCTTCATTCTTCATTTTGTGACAACTACGGTGATCCAAAGGTACGGCCGCCTGGCGATCAATAGGTACGGTCGCCCAGCGATCATGTTGGTTTGTGCAACTAAATGATCTATTTTTCTCTTTCCATGCCTTCTTCCCGTGAAGGTCCTGCTATAGCCCATGATGTTTACTGCTTTAGTTTTGATTTATTTCCCTCTTACAATGGCTGGTTTCTTTTAAATTGATTTAGATCGTTGAGTTATCTTTAAATGTGATGTCTCGATGTTTCTCCGTAGGTTGAACGATTTCTCTCTAACATGTCAACAAGAGGATCTATCTCGCATTTGACTCGTCTTGGATCTCCTGGCTTAGACGGTTGTGATCTGCCGGAGCTCCAATGTGCTTGCTACCAACCAGCAGTGCGGCACATATATTACACAAAAAATTACGAACGTCTGTGCTTTCTAGAATGCAATATGACTGAGGTGATATTTATGTATTCATACACAATAGAGCTCCAATATTTTTAGCATGTGTTTCCTTGAATTGCATTGGACTAACATTTCTTTGCTCTACTGATACTAATGTATGCAGGGTTCTAATTTGTCAATCCGGGAGGACCTTCTCAACAACTATGCTGAACAGATGATCAAATACTGCACAACAAATTCAACCAATTGTTTACAAGATGCACTGGCTTCATCGGTCAAACTTGTGAATGAGAAGGATCAACAAATTTTACAATTAGAAAAAATGGTTGACTCCATATCTATGGAAATGTCTGTTTACAAGGAGAAGCAAAGAGCTGACGATATGTCACACAACAAGATACTTGCAGAAGATAACTCCAAACATAGAAAATATTGTGCACTTTTGTGTTTAATGGTAGTCTTGTATTTAGCTCGAATAATAATCCCCTTTGTGTAGTCTTGTATTTGGCTCGAACAACATTTTCTGTCAATGAGGCTCAACCGGTATTGCATTCTGTCAAAACCTCCACTAAATTAAGCCTATCAGAGTAAAACTATCACCTTCCCATATCCAGTGCGACGTTCCAGATTGAAATGCAAGTCCTTGACATGACCAAAGTCACAGAAAGCATCGTACATATCAGTTTCTTCCGCATCTTCTTTGACGCCTGAGACAAGAATTATCCATCCTTCAATTGCTACAGGACAACAAAAATAAGCAGTGCCATATGGCGTTGGATCAATCATCATACCATCCTTTAGTCATACAAAATTTATTCAGAAACACGACTCTGTTATGTTTGAAACAGTCGATTCTGTCATTTGTTCTTGTTTTGATGTACTAGTCATTCATTCTTCAAGGAAACACTTATGTCTGAAAGAGACTGCTAGCTACAACTTTCAGTAGTAGAACTAAGTGACACTGGTAAAGAAAATATAATCCATTCTAAACAGAATCGGCCTAAATGCCAAACTGCATTTATGAGGCAAAACCCACCACAAATGAAGGTGGTGGAAAACGAAGTGCAAGGGAGACATTCAGTGTTCAGATTTCAACTACAACATCCAGAAAAGGCTTACATGATTGCAGCTAAAAAAAATGCAGTTTGGTTCAAACAATGAAGTCATTAGATCCACTGTCAGACATCACAGCTCGATTGCAGCATTCCAAGGCCTCAATGCTTCTGACAGGATCTACTATGGATCTACCATGTACGAATCATGGAGGCTACTAGCCTACTACAGTTTGCAACATCAGATACCAACTAATATTTTAATCCTCTCTCCAAAATTGGATTGATTTACGAGATTAAAAGCATGGGACTAGATACAAAATTAAAATGCAAATTTCATGTGCGCCTCCTAGCCCAGCTAGGTGCTTGGAAATTGGAGAAGTCAAGAAGTTTGTGAAATGCAGTAACTCCAGGACTTAGACATGTAGTATTAATTAAATTCACAGGATTATAATATTTGTGGAGCAGAGTCCCTTCTATGATATCTCAAAAGCAGAAGGTGAAGATTATAATATCTCCAGGATAAAGGGTACAAAATCTGCTCAATGGCCCAATAATATAGAATATCTCTGTTACCTTTAAGTCATGGCCCTCTAATCCATTTGATCAGCAGCATGGGTTCCACTGTGAAGAAAAAGGAATTCGTTAATATCATACCTACATACAGATAGCTGAATAAGGTAGTGAATTTACACAGATGGAGGTAAATACTAACTTATGTTTCGGTTTCTTGCGCTTCAAAGTCTCTTCAAATGGTTTCAACCTATCCTTTGACAGACCACCTTTTGGGATAATTGTTTTTGGATCTAGGACTTTCGTAGTCCAGGTTTGGTGTGCCCCCGAAAAATATGCCGGATAAGGACCAAACGAGGCCGCGTTAGGATTCTCATCGTTTCCACCCTCGCCATCAATAATACTCTTGAGCATTACCATCAAACTCTCTGATTGTATCTCGCATTTTGAAGCTTTAAAAAAAGCAAGGGTAGCCAGGTTACGCAGATCGTGGTATCGGTCCATCCGTTCTGACCATTGTTGTGTACTTGCGCTCCGGGTCGAATCGAACACAAGCTTGGCTTTCATCGTCCATCTTTTCGCAACACAACAACTAGGGATAGTGTCTAACCCAAGGCACTTGAGAACAACAAATATGTGTACGCATGGAATATCCTCGCTCTCCATCTTCCGGCATTGGCAGTTCACGCTCTCTAGCATCGAGCCCGCATAAACACACCTCACATCAAATCTCACGTGCCTGCGCTCTTTGCGAGAAACTTCAAATCTCACCACATTTTCTTCCTCGGCCACATTCTCATCGGCTTGCCATTTTGGTAACCTCACAATCTCCTCCTTAACCCTCTTGAACATTATAAGAGTGTAGATGTATGATGCATTTTTCTCCAGTGGGTCTGCGGTTAATTCAGTGAACGGCACAGACTGTGAAGCCACAGCATCTAGCTGAGCCTCATTCCTTCGCATAATTGAGACACAATGCTCAGTGTGCTGCAGCAAATCTACAAGTCTCATTCTCCTATCCAGATGCACATGAAGCGTAGAGTTTAGGCCCTCGCTTCTCTGATTACTCCTCATCTCCAGGAAGTACCTCCCTTTGGTATAGGATGTAGACCACTTCTTTCTTAGCTTGTACATCACCCAAATCCATGTGTCCTTTTCTCTTATTCCGTAGTGCTTATTAAACTGGGCCCAGGCTTTCTCAAACTCATCAACCTCAAAGTCACGGTATATCAGTTGTCTAAAGTCACTGAGCTTTGGGTCGCGGAGGTGGCGTGTCATATTTCGATCGATGTGCCAGCTGCACATATTTCGATCGATGTGCCAGCTGCACAGCCGGTGATCATTGTTTGGCCATACTTGTGAGATCGCGCTGGCCATTGCAAGGTCTCCATCTGTGATAACTGACCGGGGATGTTCCTGGTGCATCGCCTCCGAAAATGAATGGAGCAACCACACAAATGATGCAACGGTCTCGTCCGATACAATACCTACACCAAAGAGAATTGTGCTGCGATGGTGGTTCAATCCAACGAACGGGACAAATGGTAAGTTATACTTGTTCACTCGGTAGGTGCTGTCAAATACGACAACGCCGCCATATGCATCGTAGTCCAACCGAGACTGCGCGTTTGCCCAAAAAATATTTTGGAGATGACCCTCACTATCTGTGCTGTACCGGTAAAAAAATCAGAATCATTCTCTTGTTGCGCCGCCATATAGTTCAACATATATTGGGCATCAAAACCATCAATCATCTGCTTCTTATACTCGGCAATAAAATTGTACAGATCCCGAGGCACGAATCCAACTTTTCCATAGTGACCATACTGATTCTCCATCACCTCCATTATATTATGAGTCCGCAGGCCACCAATACCAAACTCAACGGCGTCGGCCTTTTGAGCATCATTCAGCCCACGATGAGACCATAAGAAAGGTGTTTGCTCAGGCTTAGTGAATTCATGGTTATGGTGGTCCCTGAACTCCTTGACAAACCACTCGCTAGTTTCTAAATTGAGCTCAATCTTCAACCTACCATCACATCCACAGCGAGTCAGCGCCTTTGGTTTTCTTATACGGTTGGGCCTCTCAAAGTTCTTCAAGGAGCTGTATCCTTCTTTGCAGCACACGTACAGTCTTTGGGTTCTGATGCCTCTCTTCTTCTTCATGTTTGCCTTCCTCGCGCTGAACCCTTTAGCTTTAGCATATCCGTTATAGAACTCGAACCATTCTTCTTCGCTTTTGAACGTCTGACTAACCATCATGTAATACTCTTGGATTTCTTCTATGCTGACATGGTGAAAATCCATATCGTCCAACTGCAATAAATAAGAAAATCATGTCATTTTGGCACTATGTTTCAAACTAGAACACAATAAATTTTAGTAATTCATTAACCTAAACCGCACATGAATTGGGATTTTAGTAAGTTATTTGCAAGAATTTCAAAAAAAAAAGTTACATTGTTGGTGTTAACAGGAACAAGGGATCAAAGTGCTGATGAATACAAGCATAAAGATGCAAATGATGATCACCGGAAGAAGTTGACGGTTTTCCGAATAGCTAAGCCAGCGGTCCAATCATGCTCGAAAATTTGTTTAGACCCGGGATTTCTAATTCCATGATGGCGTCGGTTTGATCATGACAAAATCCGATTTCCCCCTGACAACGACTCTATGTCAGCACTGATTTCATACGTAGCCGTGCTAAAAGTATACTCTCTTTCCTGCCCGCACGGTATATATCCTGGCCTAAAAAATAACAACTCATTAACGATTGTTATTGATCAATTCGAGCGTTGCACGAAGGACTAACAACTTAAATTACGGGTAGTATAGCAGCCACACCTATTTGCCTTTTAGCCAACAAGTGGAGCAGTTGACAGTTTAGCTTTCGCCTACGCACACACACACATGTGACGTCTGCCTACGCACACACAAATTCTGAAATTCTGGTGAAGCGGGGACTTGGTGACGTATCAGGATTTGGTGACCAACGGAACGCTTCTAGTTCACAAATTTTCTGAAATTCAGTACAGGCACAGAAATTTTCTGAAATTCCGCACACACACACACACACACCTGGCAGCACTTGGCACCTGGGAATCGACGGAGACCGCGCTTGTCGTGTGGACGACCAGGCAATCCTTCTCCTCTGGACAACGGGAGACCAGGGGGAGCGTGCGTAACGTCGACGGTGGGGGAGCGTGCAAAGGCGACAGGCCGCGTATAGGGCCAGCAGCGAGGGCACGTGCAAGGGCGACGGCGGGAGTGTGGCGGCGCACAGGCCTGGCGGTGCGTGCGGCGGGGGCGCAGTCTCGAACGGCAGCGACGGGGCGTGGCGGCACAGCGGCGCACGCACAGGCTGCTCGGCGGCGCACAGGGATGCTTTCGGCGGCAGCGACAGCAACGGGGCGTGGCTGGCGCGCATGCAGCCCTATCTGGATCGACCTGTGTCCGGCTCGGTTTGGTTCTAAGGACATCTCCTGCGGGGCTGCTCATATGCGGACCAAACTGGTGTCCGTTTTGTCAATTTGAGCAGCCGTCCGGGACCGTGTCCGGCTTTTGGCCACTGCCCCCTACGGGCTGCTCATTTACAACATGTACGGGTTTTTCTTTTAGACTAGCAAGCACGGCCACGAACAGAGCTAGCTAGCTCCATTGATCGATCGAAACAACACTAGTACACGGCCCCTAGCTAACTTCGTTGATGGATCAGAACAGCTAGCGAGCGAGCAGCAGCAGTCGAGTACCGGATCAGAACAGCTAGCGAGCGAGCAGCAGCAGGCCCGTACGAGGCCGCCCGCGCCTTCGCCACTCCAGGTCGCCGCCCTGGCGCTCCAGGTCGCCGCCCGCGCCTCTGCCACTCCAGGTCGCCGCCCGCGCCTCTGCCACTCCAGGTCGCCGCTCCAGGTCGGCCTCCGCGAGCGGTTCCCCCAGGCGCAGACGGCGCCGCGCCGCGCCTCCAGATCCGCGCCAGGCCGCCTGCCGCTTGGCTGGACGGCGCCGCTACGCCGAGCTCGACGCGCTCGCCGACCTCGAGCAGTCTCCCGCGCCGGGGACGACGACGACGGCAGGACGGGGCGCTGCCTCATCGTAGACGCAGGCCTCGCACGCCCCCGGGCTCGCGCCGCCGCCGCGCCCAAGACACCGGTCGAGGCCGGCGCGCCTCGCTGTGGCGCGCCCAGTGCGGCGGAGAGCCTCGCCGATGCGGGCCTTGGCCATGACGGGGATGGTGACGGCGCGCTTGATGTCGGCGGGGACGCGCTCGAGGCCAGCCTCCTCGGCGATGCGGGCTTGCTCGGGGTTGACGACGTCCATGATGACGCCGCCGTGGAGCATCTGGGCCAGGCCGACCTTGACGGAGAACGGGGACGAGCAGCGTGCCGGAGGCGCCGTTGGTGTTGTTGCTGCCGGTGCCGTTTGGCCGAGGCAGGGTGTGCCGCGAGCCAGGCCGCTCTGCGGGCGTCGTAGTCTGGCGAGAGGGCGCACCGGAAGCCGGCGTGGAGCGGCGTAGGCGAGGGCGACGCAGAGTGGGCGCGCGGGCGGCGCCATGTCCTCTCCGTGTGCGCGGCGAGACGGCGAGGGAAAGGGAGAGAGAAGATGGGTTGGTGGGGAGAGAGAGGATGACATGTGGGTTGGTTTGTATTTGTGTGGGGTTGGCACGGACACAACCGACACGGGCCGTGTCCGCGGACTGCTTAAATCCAGACCCTGCTTAAATCCAGACCAAATTAGGTCTGGATTTGAGCATCTGCGGACAAAAAAATGGACACTTGTCCCTCGTTTTGTCCGGGACTGCTCAAATCCGACCGGTCCGGGGCAAATAAGCAGCCCCGCAGAAGATGGCCTAAGTTCTAACTGGATGGACATGTGCCTGGTTCGATTTGTTTCTGTTGGATTGAGCAAATTCAATTATACCCCCTTAACAATATTAAGTTGTGTAAACTAGCCCAGACTATACTAGTACCCCATGGATGGGACAAGTAAGTTGTACCAAAACAGCCCCGTTGTTGTTGTCGCGATTTGCCTTCTGCCGGTCCTACATGAGTCACCTTCCGTCGACAGTTGCGATATCAACTGTTTTCCGGAATGCGAGTGCAAGCGTGCAGCGTCATCTGATACAAGGCCCCCGCAGGAAGCGCGAGTACCTGCACGGAAGGTGAAGGTTGCTCCGGCAGGTCTGACCTAGGCGCGCGTCAAGAATGGATGGACGAATACATGTTGTTATTTCTTGTTTTGTGTTGTGTGTTTACGCCACCAACAAGTGAATGCCGGCAGCGTCACGGATCACGTGCCCGCTGCGCGTGTGTCTGCGTGCATGTATTTACCCTTTCCATTATAATACTACCTCCGTTCCAATAAATAAGGCGCATACGCATTTTAAGACAAATTTTGACCGAAAGATTTGAGTAACAATATCTTAACTATATAGTGCAAATTTGACATTGTTAGATTCGTATTGAAAAACACTTTGCAATGATATTGATTTTATACCAAATACTATTATATATATGGATTAATTCTTGGTCAAAGACAAATCTCGAAAAGCGTGCGCGTCTTATTCATTGGAACGGAGGGAGTATGTTGCATGTTCTGATGCTAGCTACTCCTGATACGTCACCAAATCCTGATACGTCACCAAGTCCCCGCTTCACCAGAATTTCATAATTTGTGAATTTCAGAATTTGTGTGTGCGTAGGCAGACGTCACATGTGTGTGCGTAGGCGAAAGCTAAACTGTCAACTGCTCCACTTGTTGGCTAAAAGGCAAATAGGTTTGGCTGCTATACTACCCGTAATTTAAGTTGTTAGGCCTTCGTGCAACGCTCGATTTGATCAATAACAATCGTTAATGAGTTGTCCATCCATTTTAATCTGGTTATTTATCAGTATAATTGTTGTGTGTTAATAACTTGTATGCGACAGTATATCGAGTCCTAGCTACTTTCATTATGTACTAGATCGATATTTGAGACAAACTATACGTGTAATTCATTTTATTTTTGTGATACACTTCAGCTGTTATTTTTTAAGATATAAGACAGAGAATGTCAGAATGGAGATTTGGTATTTGTTGATCTGTTCTAGCCTGCAATCGTTTTCAAATTTGTATGTACTAACAAGCATGCCCGTGCGTTGCAACGGAAGATAAAAAATGAGCATCAATGAAACTTTCTTGTTAGTTCTTCCGTAATTCTATTTCAACTCGTTTCCAAAGATACCAAACACCGAGAAAACAAATTTCAACAATAATTTCGAAAAATATTTAAAAAGTGCTTTGTGTTCACCTTTGCAAGTATATCTCAAGATGATACATGATTTCATCAAAATTCACAGAAGTTCAGTAGAGCCCGATATAATTAATTTCGGTCAAAATATTTTAGAACTTTCACTACTACGCTAGATTTCAGGAGATGTTGCTATAGAAGTTAGAAAAGTTTTTGATCGCTTTAATATGCTAGGCTCATGTGTAGATGTTGTTGGAGCCCTTGATAAAGCTGAACCTAAAAATTAAAAAGAAGAAGAAAATACCAATTCCCTTTAAGTTAGTATCACTACATGAAGCCCAAGAGAAGAATTTTGACTAGATTGTTCCTGAAAATTTATTTGATGAGAGTAGTAAACCTAAAAGTGCTAAGAGAGGAACATCTAAAACTCACTTAGATAAAATACAATGCATTATTGAGGAGTTTTCTTGTCTTGATTTGTACGTTTCTTCACTTGAAAACACTTGATTTTCTTTTCCTATGCCTAGCTGAAAGGTGTTAAAGAAAAACACTTCTTGGGAGATGACCCATATTTTTATTTTTGCTTAGTTTTTCTTTGTTTTTTTTGGGTCAAGATGTTGTATACTTCTGCAGCAACTCCTTTGTGTCTTTATTTTCATGTACTAGTTGTGCCAAGTAAAGTTTCTAGCAAAAGTTGGTGTTAGTTTTGGATTTCTGCGCAGGAAACAGATTTCTGCTGTCCGCCGTAAATTCCGTATAAAATCACAGAAAGATCAAAATGCATTGAAAATTGTTGTGCTTATTCCTCAGCTAATTCATAAACTTTTTTG